>OY728137.1:1869704213-1872237575 GCA_963277665.1 Viscum album | reverse complement strand
AAATATTGACACTTGTTTATGTCCAATTTCAAAGTGAAATTAATTCAAGTGAACAACATTGGATTAATTGGTAAAAATAAATTCTAATTTCTATTTAAATCCAATTAAAAAGATAATATAACCATATAAATAAATTATATTAAAAGTTACTTTTGAATTAAAATCCATTATTTTTCACTATTCATAAAAAATGAATTTTATCAGAAAAATTCCAAAAATATACCCAAAGTAAATTTTGATGTCCCGAATATAAAAAAATTATTTTTCTAAATAGAACATATAAAATTGAACAAAACTATATTTAATGTTGATTCTATATCAAAAAGTGGTAGATCAACCTTTTAAAGAATATTAGAGTATTTGTGCTTAAAATTAGATTCATTCACATTTTAAGCCACTAAATTTTATTAGATTAATCTAACAACAGTTCAAAAACATGTATAATCATATTGTACATAGATATATTCATTCCCACCAATATAACATCTAGGCATTAACTACCATTTAAAATAATAATATTATATTGTTAGTGAGCAACATATGATTTCAAAGAAACCTGTTTTTGCGTAACGAGCACACCATCGAACATTTCAACCCCTTTAAAGTAAAATTAATATTTAATTTAAAAATATTAATAAAAATGAAAATTTATTATCTCTTTATTTAATTGGGATATAAAGAAAATTTCTTATTTCATTGTATTTTATTTATAATTTTAGACATTAAATAATGAAATTTATTTATGACATAATGATGATCCATTAATTACCTTATTAAAGGAATATTTATATAATTGATATTATAAATAACAAAATAAATGTAAATTGGGGATTTTTGTGCATTCCATGAATTTTTTAAGTAAATATTACATTTAAGAGATGATTTAATGTATTTTATTCTAAGTAATCTTGTTTTTCTTGACATTCACAAAAACCATATACTGAATAATGTCAAATTGACATAAATGTGTTTTTTAAACAAATACTATATTATTAAATGATATAATATTCCTAAAATTATAAGGTTCTACAAAAAGACATATATAATGAATGATATGTCATTAATTAACCACTTTATGTTCGCTCGGTATTTTATAGTATGTTTATTAAACTTGTTATATAAAAATACAAAAATATATTGTAAAAGTTAAACTATTTAACAAAGAGTTAAATATAAAAGATATATTTAATATGGTTAACTAAACATGTATAAAAACTATTTTTTGAGATAATTTCGTCCCATCCCCACCTTATCCTTGAAATTAACCAATTTTTATCCATTATAAACCAAAAATTATTTTATAACAAAATAATACTTCAAGGTTTTCCTAAATATTCCCTCACATCTCTTATAAACGAGTACTTTCCCTTATCTCAACATCACACATCCAAAGACATTTGAATCAACCAACCCATGCTCAAATATCCTCCGAACTACCTTCGCTTAAAACTAGGGGCCTTACTTTGATCAAAACCCAACCTAAGGATCCCTTTCGATCAAATCAAAAGGATGAACCGGAAGAAGATGTAATTACTTCATCACCACATTAAAATCTTTTTTCTTCTTCTACTTCCTCTTTATTTGATTTATTAATTACTAAAATAATTATTCTAGCACCATATACATAATAAGATGTTATTATAAATATGGTACAACAATATTCATTATTCAGTCCATCCTATGAATGACAAAGTCACCATATGTGAGTACATACAGCTTACCATCTCCATGTCGTGGTGTAGTATGTAATTAAAAACATCATTATTTGTATAGGTATAATTATAAGTATAATTGATTTAAATAATAAATAAAACATGTTAATGATTCTGTATATATTATATACCATCCAATTACATATGGATTCACCATTAATAGAATGATATTATCACTAGTTTGTACGTACAACTTACCTTATCCACGACGTGATGAGATTCATTTCCATGTTCACCATTAAACGATGATTACAAAAAATATATTCTTAATAATTATGTAATATATGACATAATAATTCCACTGAATATATATATATATATCTATATCTCATTCACTTACTCCTATTCAATATATTATGAAAATGAAAACAATGTCTATGCTTACGTATGACCTATAATTTCCATAAACGGTGTTTTACATTTCATATATCTATCTTTTATACATATTCATATTCTGAATATATATGATACATAAATAATGCCTTATATTCTGGAAGCAATTAAATCATGTTATAATTTATACGATCAAGAGTAAAAGTTAAAACACGTACGATTGAGGACGTGATTATTACAAAAAATATTATTTTTACAAAGAAATTATTATTAAATGGGTAGTATAAAGACAAAAATTAATAACGTATGATATCATAAATATTAATATGGTTCTGGTATAATTTAATAATATACTATGTTTATTATACAAGAGGATAAATGTACCCCCCGCCAATGGAATGTAAAAGGTAAGGGTAAATTCCTCAATCTCATTATTATCCGAGATTGTTTATGTGTATGTATTTTTTGGGTCATATTTATTATCCATGTCCATGTTTCCTAAAATAAATTTCGAACTAATTCTTTTAAGGCACTATTTAACTAAAACATCATTCTAAATGTTTTAAATATTTATTCATCAAAATCTTTCTCGTTAATGTATATGTTTTCAAACGGGTTTTAAGGATTTAATTATATGGACATGTTTTTTTAAAATGTTAATTATTTTTAAAATTTTAAAAGTGTTATGGGATGACTTGATTAAAAAATTTCATTTAAATGACTTCTTTTATAAATGTGTGACTTTTAAATGATTTAGAAAAAGATATTTCTCTCAAAACGTTTTACTGATCCTTTTCAACTAAGTCAACATACTTTAAAGAATATTATTCTTGATTAAGGTTGATTTCTTATAATAAAATAATCCATATTGTATTGAATGAATTATGATATGTTTCATTGTGGATGTGCAATTTTTGAACCCTTCATGGTTTTTGGTTGAATTATTGACATTCTGTATCCTAGTTTTAATATTTATTTTTATGTTATGTACAACAATTTCATATGAGAAATGCAGTGGACTTAGTAAGTGATGGGTGGGAAACAATATATCCCTTCTATGCATTGGTAGATATCATGAGAAAAATGAGTGGCTTGGGAAAAGGCCTTGAAAAAAAATTATTTGTAGTCTTGGCATGAGGCCTTGACTATGTGGTAATGATGTCCAGTATTTGGAATTCCCTCATTATCAAATTAACTATAACTTGTGATTATTCGACTAGTAGAATATCCATGTCCATGTTTATATGGAAATGCTTAATTTATTTTCTCTATATTATTTTTTTGTTTATGTTTAAATGGATGTTGTTTTTATTACACATTGTGGCTTAAAATTTGATATCTTCCACTAAATTATTTACCCTTACTGAGAATCTGAGTTCACCCCCTTCTTATGTATTGTATTTACAAGTATTCTAAGAAGTGTTCTATGTTTGATATGATGGGTTAAGCTAAGGGAATAATGGAGTAATCAACATATTATTTAAGTTGTGTTTTATGTTTGATTGTGTAATGTAATGTTCATATATGTAATCTATTTTCCAACACTACTATATTGATTGGTCCTTAGAAATTGATTCTTTGCAATCATTCCAATGTATTAAAATAATGCACCGGCCCTGGGATTCAGGGGTCGGGGTGTTATATTTTTTATTAGAGGATGTTTAGAAACAACCATAGAAATAGATTTAGATAAATTATGAATTTGAGACATTACCCTAAGATAGTATTTGAGGGTTAGTATAGAATAACTTCATAGAGATTTTATAATGTAGATATTTTGTGAATTTTCCAAACAATACATCCTTGTCTGGATATGAGCAGGTATAGGTGGCTCTTGAGAAGATGTACCTAGGAGTGAAAACTCTGACAATGAGTTTTGAGCTTGACCCAGGGTATCCTGGTACACACCAATGGGCCTTTCTGCACTCCTGGTTGCCACAATCCCTGGGGATATGCTTATGATAATTCAAATATTCTTTACAATCCATTATGAAGGATTTAGGAAAGAATAATTCTTTAAAGAAAACATTTCTTATGGATATAGATTATATGAATAATCTTTTCAATTTATGGTAGGTGTTTTAAAAGTTTGGAATTATGCATTGTGATTCATAAAATAACCTAGTGTGTGTCATTATTTAGAAATGGTTCCTAGTAGAAGGAATTAGAACTCCAGCAATACGCATGATCCAAAGATTAAGAAGGATCATATCTTTCATGATTTTAAGAAAAAAATTATAAGGGAAATAGTCTCCCATGTATTCTCATTATATGAAAAATAGTATCATGTGTTAATAAGATAAGTAATGAATTTTCGATGTCCTGTGGATTTTATAGTAAGGGGGATAAGAAAACAAAGGTAGAGAGAAATATATATAATGGGAAGAAGGGAATGAAGGAATTTTTTATATATGATATCTAAGTTAAAAAATCAACTTGGTAAATGGTTGAAGGGAATGGGAGTTTGTTATAAGTGTAGTGAAAAATGAAACCAAGTACGTGATATCATGGGTATGAAAAAGGTTTCAAATGTATAACACATTATCTACAATGTAACAACTGGGCCCCACCCACCAGTTGCCCCGTAGACACATTGTCCGCACCCAAGGGTCCACCCACATGCCTGAACAGGTCATCTGACTAGTGACAGTCACATTTGACCTTTCTAGAATGATTTGTCCACACTAACACACACCCTAGGAATCTTCCCAAAAGGTCACCCATCCTGATCACTTCTCCATGACAAGCATGCTTAACTATAGAGTTCTAATAAGGTAGACTCTCAAAAAGGAAGGTTAATCTTACTAACATGAGTCATATCATTTACCCATCTAACCCTTTATCATTTGGGGGTGTTACAAAGACTAAGAAGGATCATATATTTAATTTTTTAATCCATCATTTTGAAGGGAAATAGTATCCCACATATTATCATCATATGAAGAAATAGTATCATGTGTTAATAAGATAAGTTAAAAAATTATCGGAGTCCTATTGATTTTAAAGGAAGTGAGGGAAGAAAATGATGATAGAGAGAAATATGGATAAAGGGAAGAATGAAATGAAATATTGTCCCATATATTATAACTGTGGAAAGAATCACCTTTGTAAATTGTTTAAGGGAATGAGAGTTTGTTATAAATGTAGAGAAATAGGACACTAAGTACATGATTGTAAGGGTATGAAAAAGGTTTCAAATGTACAATGCTTCATCTACAATTTAACAACTGGGCCCCACCCACCAAATGTCCCGCATACACGAGGTCCCCAACAAAGGGTCCACCCACATTCCTAAACGGTTCATCTGACTAATCACAATCACACTAGTCATTTCTAGTGTGCTTTTTCTTCATTCACACACACCCTAGGGAACAACTTAGAAGGTTACCCATCCTGATCACTTTTACAGGCCAAACACGCTTAACCGTGGAGTTCAAATCATGTAGGCTCCCAAAAAAGAAGGTTCACATTGTTGACATGAGTCATATCATTTACAAATTTAACACTTTATCATTTGTTTGGAGTTAGAAAGACTAAGAAGGATAATATCTTTCATGGTTTTAATCCAACATTTAGATGGGAAAATAGTTCCCTATGTATTTGCATCATATGAGGAAATAGTATCATTTGTTAATTAGATAAGTAAATAATTTTATGAGACCCATGTATTTGAAGGAAAGAGAGAGAAGAAAAGGATGGTAGAGAGAAATATGGATAAATGGAAGAATATAATGAATGATTTTCCCATATATGATAACTGTGGAAAGAATCGCCTTGGTAAATGTTTGAAGGGAATGAGACATTTTTATAAGGGTATAGAAAAAGGACACCAAGTATGTGATTGCAAGGGTATGAAAAAGGTTTCAAATGTACAATGCTTCATCTGTAATGTAAAAATGGGTCCCACCCACCATTTTTCCCACAGATACGTGGACCCCTTCCAAGGGACCACCCAAATTCCGGAATGGGTCATCTGACTAATGACGGTCCCACTTGTCCTTTCTAGTGTGCTTTGTCCTCATTCACACACACCCTAGGAAATGAGTTCGAGCACCCCCTGACTTACCAAAATAGCCATTTGAAAAGAAGTTATGAATAAAATATACTTTATTTCGAATTTTATATAATCTATATAGGTTTAGAATCTATATTATGTGTTTCTTAGAAATAATATAAGAACATATTCATTTTTTTAGATAAAATAATTATTATTAAAGAAATGATATTTTACCGATTTTTAATAGAGAACCATTTTTAAATCCTACATTTGACACATATATATATTCAATTTAATGAAATTAAATTATTCTCTATAAGTAGGAAATAAAAATTGATTTTGAATAAATTTGTGGTAATTTTCTGATAAATTTCATATTTTGATAAATTTTGAAAAATACAAATTTTAATTGAAATCAAATTTTTTAATCTAAATAATTTATTATGTTAAATTATGAATTTTAGTGGTTTTAAATTATATTTAGATTGTATTTTTATCATTTAATATAATTTGGGTATTTGGGTGTAATATCTCATTAATATTGTATGCAAATAGAAGTCAATCATTTGATAGTTTTTACTTCTTAAAAACCCACTTTCTAGTTTTGACAATGAGAATTAATTTTAATTGAATTCACGCAACTCATATGTTTTGAATTTGGTAAAGTAGAAATAATTTTTAGATTCATAATATCAAATTTATCTTAGGGTGAATTTTTCATATTATTTTGTTTACTTTCATATTTTTATGAATAGTGAAAAACACTTCGTTATTCTTTAAAACCGACATTTATTTAAATAATAATAATTATTAGTTAAATTTATTTTAAAGTAAAAATAGATACATAATACCCAAATAAGTTCAATTTAATTCATTAGATTCATTTTGAAATATGATTAGCTATACAAAATTTTATTGAATTTTGGAACGTCATTTACCCACCTTCTAGGAAAATTTTCAAATTTTCATAAAATGTAAATTCAAATATTCTGTGAATCGAATTAACAAAATCTAAGAGAAATGGTTGACTTTATTATATTAATGTTGTTAAATTGAATGAAAATAATGTTTGGTGAATAGTATCATTTGAATTTTATTTACCACAGTTAAAAGTAAATATGGTAATTAAAGGTAAAAATGATATTATAATTAACTTATCACATATCATAATTCTATTAGATATGAGTATTTTGACCAAAATCAACGTTATGAATACAATATGATCCTTTTGGTCCACATGGATTATATTAGGATATTTATTACAATTTTTTTTAAACAAGAGTTAAAAGTGTTAAATTCAATGTTTAATAAATAAACCATTTTTAATATAAGGTTATAAATAAGATAAATTCAAATATAAATATTAATTATAAATATAAAAATATTTCCTACATCATGGTATTTTATTTATAATTTTTATAGATTAAATAATTAAATTTATTTATGACATAATGATTATGTAATAATTAACTTTTAAATGAATGATTAAAATAATTGATATAATAAATATCAAAATAAATGAATATTGAAACATTTGATGCATTAGACTAATTTTATAGGTTAATATGACATGTTAGAGTTTATTTAAGGTATTTATTTGATGCAATAAAGTTATTTTTGACTTTCACAAAAACCAAATACTAAATAGTGTCAAAACTGACATAAATGTGTTTTTAAAACAAATACTATATTATTAAATGATATAATATTACTAAAAATATATGGCCTAGCCAAAAGACTTATATAATAATAGATATGTCATTAATGGACCACATTAGTTTCTCTTGACATTTTATAGTATGTTTATTAAGAATTTAATACCAAAATACAAGAAGACACAATAAAAGTCAATCTATTTAACTATGAGTTATATATAAAAGATAAAGTCAACATAGTGACCTAGAATTGTTTAAAATATATTATTTCAGATTATTTTGACCCATACCCAACTTATTCTATAAATAAATCCATTTTAAGCCATTATCAACAAAAAATTATTTTACAATAAAATAACATTTCAACCATTTCCTAAAGTGACCCTCACCTCTCTTATAAATGTGTACGTCCCCTTCTGTCAAAATAACACCTCCAAATCCATTTGGCTCGGCCAAACCATTCTCAAATATCCTCCCAAATAAAATAACTTGATTTTAGGGTCCTTAATTTTATCATATGAAAACCTAAGGATCTCTTTTGATCAAATCAAAATGAAGAACCCGAAGAAGAGGTAATAACTTCATCACCCATTTCAAAGTTATTTTCTTCTTCCACTTCCTCTTTATTTGATTTTTTCCATAAGAAAATAATAAATCTAGTACCTTATACATACTAAGATGTTATTATAAATATTTTACATCCATATTCATTATTCTATCCATCCTATGAATAACAAAGTCACTATATATGCATACATACATCTTACAGTATCCATGTTGTTATATAGTTTATTATTCATCACTTCATTATTTGGATGGGTATAATAATGAGTATAATTTATGTGAATAATAAATTTAACATGTTGATGATCCTGTATATATAATATACCATCCAATTACAAATGATTTCACCATCAATAGAATGATATTTTCTCTCGTGTGTACGTACGACTTACTGTCTCCATGACACGATTAAATTTATTTCCACATTCACCATTCAATGATGATTATAAAAATATATATTTTTAATAAGTATTTAATATATGACATAAGAATTCTTCTTTAAATATATATATATATATATATATCTCATTCACTTACATTCATTCAATACTATATGAAAATTGAAACAATGTTTATGCGTATGTACGACCTACCATCTCCCTAAATGGTGTTTTCCATTTCATTTATCTATCTATAATACATATTTATATTCTAAATACATATGATAAGTATATAATGTTTTATAATCTAGAATCAATTAAATCTTGATATAATTTATACGATCAATAATAACAAATTAAAACATGTACGATATAGAAAGCGATTATTACCTGAAATATTATTTTAACAGTGAAATTATTTTTAAATGAGTAGTATAATTCCATAAATTAATAAATTATGATATCATAAATAATAAGATGGTTATATTATAATTTAATAACATACGATGGTCATTATATATGAGGTTAAACTTACCCGCACCCAAAGGAAAGTAAAGGTAAGGGTTAATACTTAATCTCTTTATTATCCAATATTGCTTATGTGTAAGTATTTTATAGGACATATTTATTATACATATACATGTTTCATAAAAAATTTCAAAAACTATTATTTTAAGTTACACTATAACTAAAAAATCATTTTAAATTTTCTAAATATTTATTCTTCTAAATCTTTCTCATTAATGTCCATATTTTCGAAATGGGTTTCAGGATTTATTTATATGGAAATGATTGTTTTAAAATGTTAATTAATTTCAAATGTATCAAAGTTGTATGGGACACTTTGATTCAAAAATATTTTTTAAATTAATTCCTTTATTAATGTGTGACTTTTGAATGATTTCACAAAAAGGTATATTTCTCTGAAAACATTTTACCGATCCTTTTCAACTATCTCAACATTCATTTCTAAATATTATTTTTGATTAAGGTTACTTTATAATAATAAAATCTTCTATATTGTATTGAATAAGTTATTATATGTTTGACTGTGGATGTTCTATTTTTATACCCTTCATGGTTAATGGTTGAAGTATTGACATTTTGTATGCAAATTTTAATATGAATGTTTCTGTTATGTTTCAACATTTTCATATGAGGAATACATTGGACATAGTAAGAGACGGGTGGGGCCCGCTATTTCCCCTCAACTCATCGGTAGGTATCGTGAGACAACGTAGTGTCATGGAACAAGGCCCTGACACAAATTAAATTTTTAGTCTTGGAAACATGCCTTGACTATGTGGTAATGACGTTCGATGTTGGGCAGTCCCTCATCATGAAATTTATTATTACATGTGATTATTTGACTAGTAGAATATCCACGTGCATGTTTATATGGTAATGTATTATTTATTTTCTCTATATTATGTTCATGATTATGTTTAAAATGATGTTTTTTTCATTACACATCGTGCCATAAATGTTTATAGCTTCTGCTAAATTATTTACCCTTATGGAGAATTTGCGGACACCCGTTTCGTATGTTCTTTTTCCGAGAAAATTCCAAGAAGTGTATTATGTTTGATATAAAGGGTTATGATAAATGAATAATGGTGTTCTCAATGTGTTATTTATGTTGGGTTTTAGGTTTTAATGTGTAATGTAACATTCATGTATGTAATCTGTTTTACAATAATACTAAACTGATAGGTCCTTTGGGTCATGATTCTTTGTAATCATTCCAAGGTATTAAAATAATGAACCTACTTTGGGCTTTTGGGTTTGGGGTGTTACATGCATAATTTTGGTTCCCATTTACCATTTGTACTCATGATGTGCCTGATGTAGGATTTAATGATTGAATTTTTGATAGGGTCTCCCATGTTATTGAGGGTTCATGATATATTTTGGTTGATATTCGATCATTTGATTAATGTGGATCTTTTATTTCAAATTATAGAGACCCTATTCATATATTAGATAGAGGTGTTGCGTACATATAAATCATACACCTACATAGAGATCCTATGTGAAACATACGTGGTAGAGATATGTGTATCAAATATTGGTTTTAGAATATATTATATATGTATTTGGGTACATTGTTATAGCTTATAATATCCCTGCATTTTTAGACCAATGTAAAATTAGAGAGGATGATTTAATGAATTTAATATATGTTTTGGTCTTTTTTCTTGAAATTTTGTGGATAAAAATATGGGAAACAATAATTGGTAGATTTCTTGAAAAATAATATTTTCTAGGATTTTATTTAGATAGAACCTTTTGAGGAACTCTATGGATTTCCATTATTCATAAATTTATATAATAATAAGGTAAGTGAAAATGTATTGGTTTGGTCATGATTAGTGTAGGAGACCATTGAGAGTGTACAATTTTTGAGGATGTGTTAGGATGTTAAAAAATATAGGTATACAATGCGTGTTTACAATAGAATATGGAATGTTAAGTATGATTTTTTATATTGAGTTATTCTCATGGGATTACCTCTTTTTGGGAATCAACAATTTATGAATATGTGGATTTGGAGGCAATTGTTTGACTGTCTTTTTGTTACCACTTGACATATTAGAGTAGTATATTACTTAATATAACATCCTCCATCATATTGTTGAATAAAATATGTGTTATTAATTTCTCATCTTTAGTGGTACATTCTAGATCCTATGAAATTATTTCTTATAATGATATTTTATTTTTTCCGAACATTTCTTTTTTGAATAGAATGATGTGGGTCATATAATTGACTAATATGTTTTTGTAGTGTATTATGGATCTAGCTATTCAATTATTATGGTATCATGATAAAATCTAGTTTAAATCATGGGAACATGAGTTGTAGGTTTGATTACAGTGGAATGATTTTTTATGTGGGAGCTATATATATATACAATTACTGAGAATATAAAGTCTTTATAGTGAGATATTTCATTCCCTTCAAATAATACAAAAAATATTTTATTCCTTTTTTCCATCATCCCATTTTCATTTTTTTTGTTTTATAAAATCAGTTATATAGTTTCATACCCTTTTAATATTATCTAAATAGTTTGGATAAATTTGTAGTCCAAAATGGGCTAATCCTCTACCATGGTTCACATTGTATTTTTTCGTATATTCATTTAGTGAAACAATTTGCACAAGATATAGATGTAAATGGTAGGTAAATGGATGTTGTTCTTTGAGAAATATCATGTATTGTATGGAATTAATGGCATCACCATGGTTGTGGTGGAGGTCATGGGGATAGTAAATGACATTTCTTTATGATAAAGATTCTAGGGTAGATGTGTTTCTTAAAGAATTCATGAACATAGATATAATGGAGACCACGAGGGATGATATAGTGTAAGTCATAATATAATTTAAATGGATGAAAAATCCCAATTATTCTTTACATAATGATTATTTCTGAGTGAAATGTGGTATGATCCGAAATAGGGGTTTTAATGCGATTATATTTTGATTCATTTCCCTAATATTCAAGTCACACAACTCTCTTTATAATTACTTTGAATGAGATGAGTTCCATAGGAACATCTGGGATATTTTAGGGAATTAATGTAGAAAATAATACTTATTGAATATATGGGATTGGGTGACTGAATCTCCTCAACACACCTCATGAAATATTTTTGTGTGATCAACCATTTATGATGTTGGTTTTACACATGGGTTCATACACAAAGGATCCCTGGACATCTTATTTATTTATCATACCATAATATTTAAATAACTCCTTACATCAACCAAAATTGAGAAATTATCTATTGTGAAAATTCACTATTTAATTTTTTGTTTTAACCAATATGGTTGATACATTATTTTTCATGATTCTAATACACAAAAAATGTTAGATTTTAAGAAATTCTAGAATTTACTATCATATGATATTATTCTAGAGTATTTGAATGTGTTTTTGGAGATTAAACTCAAGGGGAAAATTGATGTTATAATTGAAACACATGTGGTAGGAAGTTACATTACATTTATAGACCATTTATATTATTTTTTAAATTATATTATGTTTTTTATTATATTATATACATATATTTCATGAACTTAATTGCATGTGTCTGCATATATACCCCGTGAGAATGTGATTGATGTTTGATCAAATGAGTGTGTGTATATCTAAAAAAATGGTTGAGTATGATCACATATATATCTTTCTGGATAATGAAACTTAGAATTAATAATATGTTAATGGTGTGATGTCTAAAACCTTTTCACTGTGATATATTGCCTTATGATGTTCACATATGGTATCAAATAATAGGTGTACCATTATTGTATTTTTAACATTTATATTATTATTATATTGACATAAATTAATAATGAATATGGATATAGACATAGGAAAGGGAATGAATTCATTGAATATTCACCTCAAGAAAATTAAATATATTGTGATTTATTGCCCATAATTTTATAATGACAAGGAATGATGGAATTATGTTCTATCCTATGAGTGTGATGGGATACAATAACCTTACGGTTCAACCCACTCCCCATTATACTTATGAATACATGGAGATACATACCTCTTTGATTCTAATGGACATGTGTTGTGACCTTTTGGTTGACCATAGTTCATGACATCCATTGTCAATATGTTTCCAATATAGAAACTATTTTTTTATTGTTGGGGGTTTATTGAGGCCTTTTAGTTCATGAACACTGGTTACATGATTTTATTTATTCACATTTATTTATTATCATGTCATAAAATATTATGTATTTCTGCCAATGTTAAAGATTCATTTGTGGTATCCTGAAAGGTTTATACTCACACCCATCACTTGAAACCAAATGTACATAGTCATAATAATCAGGGTTACATAAATAGGAATGGACCTAGTGATATGTTTCTAAGAGATAGTTAAAATTAATTGTTTGAGGTATCATAACCTACTTTGGAGTGATTCCATAGTGTTTTATATTCATTATAGTTTGGCTTATACTCTTATTAGAACAACCAATTTGTGATTACTTGGTTTTTTATTATTCATTACTTCAGATACTAACCCTGTAATTTTTCAAATCACTACCCACTCTATCCTATAATGTTGTATTATGTTATTAATTTTATCTGCTTTCATTCACACTAATGTTTTATTCTCACTACTGGATTATTTTACACCATTACTACTAGTCTATGAACTACTGTGTTTGAGGGGACATGCAAGAGTTCATGGTGAACTATTCTACAAATATGGTGATTTCGGTTGGAAAAAATGTAATAATGATACACATACTAGATTGTTATGGAGGGGGAATAAATGTGTAGTTTATTTTCTTATAGTATGATCTAATGGAATTAAAATTTGATTATTTTTCAAGATATAATTATTAATCTTTTTTCATATATAGTCTCATGTAGACTTAATTTTCTACTAAGGATTTATAGTTTTATTACTGATTTTCCTAATGATATATTTTACTCTAAGGATATTGAATTCATCTAGTAGAATTCCGAATTAATTATTAAAAATTTAGGAATCATGATTATATCACTAGATGGAAATGTTCATGATGAACTATCACAATATTGATATTTATTGATTGTGTATTTATAATTCTACAAAATAAAGAATGGATTCTGGACAAAGAAGCATTACATAGTGATTCCTTTTTCAATATCTCGATGAAACATACTACTGTATACTTCAATGAATATTAAATTTTCAATATTACATTGAACATGGATTGTATAGTAATAAAAATACAATGTATATATTTTAGTTTAGATGTGATGGGTGTGTCATTTATGATTCAAGGATCTGGGGTTTATATACCTCCATATGTGGAAGTTCATATTTAATGGTATATCATCCATTAGAAAAAGGTTGGTTTTTAGATTCATTATGTAACAACACATGTTTTTACGTTTTTAGATGTAAATTTTTAGTGGTTGGGGAATGTAGTGTGTATAGTAATTATTTGTGAATTAATTATGGGTTTAAATAATATTTATGGTGAGTTGATATATTTTAATATAATTTATATTTGTTATTAAATATCACAAAATTCATCAATTACGTAATATCAAAATAAATATCCAAATAATGGTCTGAAAATGTATATTTATTTTATTATATATTCTTTGTTATTTTGAAAATATTATCTCCCATTTTTCAAAATTCAACATGTGAATAATCTATACTAAGAGTTTTTTAAATTATGTATTAGTGTGGTCTTATTATTAATAAAATAATTTTCCATGGCTTTGTGGATGTTTTTTATCTAATAACTATAGATTTGATTATAATGTTTGAGAGAGGTGTTCACAGTATACATTTGTTTTTTTATCCCATAAATAATTTATTTTTATTCGTTGAATTCTATAATTATAATTTTATCATTTAAGTACTCCCTTAGTGCCATCTGGAGTACAGGGCATAGTTTCCCATATGCATGGCTGCATTGAGATACTTCATTATGTATCAAAATTTATTCTATCCATAGCTATTAAAATATCACACGATTTAAATACATACACTTATCAAATCATAGTCCGCATCCAAAGTTATTGGGATGTATTTATTATGTTATAGATAATGTGTTGATAACATTCTAGTACATCTAAATGTAATAGTGTGAGCATAACGACCCATGTATTTATAGAATAAAACTTTTTTATATAAATTAATATTAATAAATAAGATAATAAGTTTATTCTAACAAGAACACTGTTTTGAATATCATAATCAACACTCAACAACGGGTTTCTTTAAAATCATATGTTTTACACAACTTTGAGTTTAACCAAACAATAATATAATATTAATATTATTTTAAACGGTAGTTAACACATGTCAATTTGATTATTAGAATGAATATAAATAACTACATTATAATAACATATGATTTTTATATGTCATTAAAATTTTCCAATAAATGTTATTGTTTTAATATAAGAATGAATCCAATTTTAATCATGAAATACTGTTATATTCTTTAAAAAATTGAGTTACCTTCTTTTGATGGAGAGACATTTTTAAAT
The DNA here is from genome assembly GCA_963277665.1 of Viscum album. NCBI lineage: Eukaryota > Viridiplantae > Streptophyta > Magnoliopsida > Santalales > Viscaceae > Viscum > Viscum album. Next base: position 1,872,221,904 of record OY728137.1, on the reverse strand, counting down.
ATATATTTTTTCACCTTTTCATGTTCCATTTAAAAAAAATAAACTTCTCTTTAGATGTGGGAAATCAAAAAAAAATTTGGGAATGTTTTGGGTATTTTTTAATAATGTTAATTTTTTTTATGAATAGTGATAAATACTTCATTTTAATTCAAAATTGTCATTTAATATAATTTATTTATATGATTATATTGCCTATTTAATTGGTTTAATGTGTAATTATATTATATTTATATAATTTAATATTATGTTGTTAATTGGAATTAATTTTACTTTTAAATTAGACATTAAAACATGTCAATATTTTGGTAGTTATTTGTTCATAAAAACTATTTTTTTCGGTTTTTAAAATTGAAACTAATTTCTAAAAAATCAGTTTAATGAATTTGGAAAAATGGATTTAATATTTTGAATCAGGTGGTTCAAATTTTTTAATTATTGAACTTTTAATATTAATCATTATTAATAGTAACTTTATTAAATATTTTAGTTGACATGGTTAAAGGTTTTATCCAGTAAATAAGTGTAAAAAATAATATTATAATAATATAAAATTATCCTAACACATGTAAAACTCATATTTAATGATGTATGTCTTACCATGTGAATCCCTGGTTTTATTTTATGACCTCATGAAGCAACTTTTATTTGAAAATCAAATTTAATTACTTTTAATTTTATGTTAAGGAAAATAAACCTAAACATGTATCTTTTAATAAAAATAATTTATATGTGGTTATATAAGTGATATCTTCAAAGATAAATAATAATTAGAATTATAAAATTATTTTATATATCATTGTATTTTATTTATAATTTTTAGACCTTATATAAATAATCTTATTTATGACATAATGGTTTTGTAGTGATTACCTTAAAAATGACAGATTTAAATAAATGAGATTATAAATATTAAAATAATTTAATTTTAGAAATTTTTATGCCATACTAGAATTTTTTATATGAATATGACTTTTTATATTTTAATTAATGATGTTATTTATTTTTAATAAAGTATTTTTTGATTTTGTAAAATTCATGATATGAATAGTATAAAAATTGACATGAATGAGTTTTTAAATCAATTAATATTTTATTAACGGATATAATAGTCATAAAAATCTAATATTTAGAAACAAGAAATATATGTTGTTAAAAAGGACACTAATGATCTTTTTTGGGTCTCATTTAATATTATAGTAACTATAGTAACCATATATTTTGAAAATTCAAGAAGACATGGTAGGTGTTTATTTATTTAACTAAGTGTTAAAGATAAAATATATGGATAATTTTGTGACCTAAAAATGTCTCAAATACATTGGATGAGTTAATTTAAGCCATTAATAATTTAATATTCTAAATATATCACTTTTTTATTTATATAATTCGAAAATAAATTAATAATAAAATAATATTTCAATGCGTTCATAAATCGCCCCTCATCCCTCTTATAAATAGACTCTAAATCTAACCATTTATCACAAATCACAACCACAATTAATCATAAAACCTATATCCAAATAATATTCCAACATCTCTATTTCCTCATAAGATCCTAACCTTAGGTGGAATACAATTTCAGAAATCATTTTTGGCTCAAATCAAAACATGTAACCCGTTTTTAGAGGTAGTGTCTTCTCTAAAGTTCCTTTCCATTAACATAATTCATCCCTCTATATTATATTATTATTCATTGATTAAATTAAAATAATAGTATCCTAAATATAGTAGGATGTAGTTATGATATGTATTCGAACTACACTTACACACACATCTCCATCTAATGGATTTAGAGTAGACTGTTTCTGTGGACGACAAACCACTGCCTCACGAAACGATTATTGTTCAATTATCTCCTACCGCCTATCATGATATCCATTATTATGGAAAAATATTTATATTATATATATAATTTTTATATTGACATCATGATTCTATAATTTTTAGTTACGAAATACCCTTATCCTTTTCATGATGTGTAAATAGGATAATTTCAATTGACAAAGTGCGGACTAGTGCCCCTTCAAAGTGATATGACTCGTTAATGCTACAAATGGAATGTATAAAAGATGGAATTAATGAACTTATATAAATAATATAAAATTTATGTTATAATGGAGTTATAATATAAATACGTATCATTTTTTTCATTCCATTAAATATGAAAGAGTAAGGAAAGTAGTGTTCATTATACGTACGACTAACCATCTCCATGAACAGTTCATTTCATTTATTATATGAAAATGATATAGACATTTCTAAATACATATATTCTAAAAATATATTATATATATTATTACTAATCATGAATATAATTATGGGGATAATTTACTTTTTACCACATGGACAATTTGTAATTATTACAATATAATTTTTGACTCAAGTACTGAACATCGACAAAACCACAGATATGAACATGAAAAATTAGTTGAATTTTATAGAATAGCAATTAGTGATATAAATGGAATAATAAACTTGAAAATGGTTCTTAATTATATATATATTAACTTATTTTTATTATTTATAAAGAACAAGGAACATGCATAATGATTCTGACTCAATGTAAGGAAACCTTTCACCCTCCACATTTAGTCAATGAATTCTTTTATGTTATGTATTTTAATTTCAATTTTATAATGATGGGATATCTTCTTATATAACCTTTTCTTTGTAATCTTATGTCCTGGTTGTGATAACCCTTTTCTCTCCCATTAACTCTTTTTCTAAAATTAAACGTGACATCGTTAGGCTTCTAAATTTTCATAAGGGACTTCGTCTCAATATTTTTTCATTAAGCCATATATAGTTTTTATAAAAATATATTATCCTATAATGTGTATATAAAACCATATATCACAAATTATTTAATTCTCATGATATTTAATTTTTCTTAACTTTATTATTTAATGATCTTATTTCATGTGATTTTCAAGTAGTAAGGGACTCTATCTAAAACAAAATTTTAAATTTTTAATGATTTATTCATTTAAAACCGTATATTTCATGTCCATTTATTATGAATGGGTTTAAAGGATTTATTTATATTTACTTGAGTGTTTTAAAGTGTAAATTCCTTTCAAAATTTCTAAAGTGGTATGTGACACATTGATTCAAAACTCTTATTTTTCAAAATTTTAATTGAAATGATTATACGAATTTATTGAAATGATATATTGTGATTACAATGTGTAAATTGTATTTTTCATTCATAATTATTTTATGTGTTATGATTATTTTATGGTACTTGTACATTTGACTTGTTGTTACATGATATACCAAATGACAGGTTTTATGGATTTTCCATTTGGTGATATGTGTGGAAGTCGACCATATGGTAATTCCATTAAAGTATGTTTATGTCCCAAGTTACCTTTATATGTTATATGTTTTTTCTATGGGATAAATGGTAATCTTTTTGTTAAAAAATGTGTGTGAAATGATCTTATATTCAATGTTGTGTTTTTTATACTTTATAAAGGTGAAATGTATTGATTTATGATAATTTACTCATTTTTTATTTGTTTTTATGAAAAAATAACAGTTTTCCCTCTTTTTGTATCCCTTTCAATGATTTTTGTGCTCATACCATGTTTCGAAATGTATTTTACAGAACATAATATAGAATATGGCCAAGGATAGGATCAAAGATAATTTAATCTATTTAAAAAATAGAACTAAACATGTTTCATTTTTATATTTTCTTGTTTTATGGAAAAAATAGATAATGATTATAAGTGTCTACTTGTAATATTCAAGTCATTATGTACATGTTATGAACAAATTCTGTAAATCTCTAAATGTAAAAATATCCACACTTTGAATTATTAACTTAATTCAAGATTATGTAATTTTTATGGTCAGTTCCTTGTAGTTAGTATCAAAGGACGTTTGAGATAACTTTATAGGATAGGGTTTTATTTGAGCATAAGTGACATAACCATAATGGTTAGAATATTACAAAGATTAATAATTGTTATAGATAAATTGAATGAGTTTAAGATAACATGAATATGTATATCATATTTTTTACCCTCCTCTTATTATATTATTTTATGTTTTTTATGATATACTCACACTGAACTTTTTTGTTTTAGTAGATGGAAGGATCTAGCAGGAACCAACATATGAATGGATATAAAGAAAAATGTGATAATTTCAGAATAATAAACTAAATGAAATTGGATCTACAATGATAACTCTTGTGGTTATTTTCAACAAACTATCTAGAATCATGATTGACCACCAGAACTATGGTGATTCTTATAAGGCATTATATATGACAGAAACAAATCCCTATGGAAGGTTGTAATCATAAAGGCAAGTATATTAAAAACTCTATGTTTCAAAGACGTGGAATGAAACACCTAGAAAAATGCATTAAAGGGACGTGAATATTCTATAGATGTGGTAATGGAGGTCATAAAGAAAGAACCTACAATGTAAAAAAAGGAATACTCCAGTTGAATCGTGAAAAGAAAAAGATGTACTTTCTGAAGGATCAATTGAATGGTTTAAATTCTGTGTGCTTGGTAATTATACAAATTAATGTTCTATGAAGAAGTTAAGAGAATGGGATCATCAGGAAAATATAAATATATGTTTACCAATACCTAATTCCATTCAAATTGTGTATGAGGAAACAGACAATGACCAATGAAATGTATTGATTATTTCTTAGGTGATGTTTCGAAATTATTGAATCATAGGATATGATTCAGGATTTTGATTGTAGGAAATAATAATAAGGGAATAAGTTGGAAAATAATGGTTAATGGATCATGAAGAACATTGAATGAGTAAGATGTCTACATATAAGGCATTTTATAGTTATGATAGATTTTAGGATGGTAAAATGAATAAAAGTATTAATGTTATTTAAATGATGGGATTACATTAGAAGAACGTTTCTAGTAGGTGTAACCCTATAGATTGATATATGAAAATGTTATTCAAGAAATAATTATATTGTCTTGTGTAGACATACTGGATAACCATCGGGATTTATGTGATCTTTTGTTTTTGAGGCAATTATGGGTTATTAGTATTGTGGATGAAAATCTGAGGTATGAAATATCCTTTGAGGATAAAACATGTTATGGATATTTGTTAGGATATTGTCTCATTTAATTAATGTTATTACAATTTTATGACTTCTTTTAATGTAAAACATGCGAACTGTGGGAAAACACATCGCACTGGACCGAGTTGCGCGAATCGAACCCATAACCAAAGTGGGACTACGATTTATTTCCTACCACTAGACAATGGGAAGTCCATGGATAATATAACGAATTATTATTTGTTAAATCATTTTATGGATCAATAATAAGTTGATTTTGGGAACATATGTTTTATCAAATGTATATTCCTAGTATAGGAAAATGGTTTGGTGATTAAGTGATAAGGGTTATTTTCGAATACTTTCTCTCTTTTGGGGAACACTATATTTCTAATGAAATTAGAATACTATTGGATTTCATTTGTTATTTAATGGTTGAAATATTTTTCTGGACATATGGAGATTTGGTTTATTTTTGGAAATTATTGTACTATCACAATGAATATGTGATTCAGTTAATTACACTTCAGTATGAGACTTTAAATTTAGTATATGTTATTTACAGATAAAATTAAAAATTTAGTATGGAAGAGAGTGTGATTAAATTCTTCTACGTTATGAGTTTCACTCTTAGTTTGGGTAATTTTGAAGATATTTAAGGATAATTATGTATTGAGTTTTATTTTTTGAACTCTGGGAACAATTTGATCAATTTTTGGAGGTTAAGAGTTGTATTTCATTTTATAAATGATTATCCTTTTGGGGATTATCTGATTTTTTTCATACCATTTTTGTTTTGGTTCATGTAAAATGAGAGGGGAAATGTATGGTTTATCTTTTGTGGATCATGTTATCATCTAAAAGTTTATTATAGCCCTTCAGTTGTGACCAAGCCATATTTTTTATTTATCGTTTGGAGAAAAGATACGGTTTTTGTAGAAACTTATTAATCGATAAAACTCTACATTAAAAGTTAGTATATTTCCATATGTTATTAGTTAATCTAAAAAAAATATTATCCAAAGAGAAGTTAAAACATAAAACGTTGTCTGTATACTTTTCTTACTGGTGAATCAAAGACCATTTTACCAATCACATGTTTGTGATTTTTTGGTGGTTAAATTTATCTTAATAGTGTTTTCTATCATTCTCCATCAGAACATGACACTTAGTTTATCCTCCATATCCATGTTTTCATACATGGAATCCTAATATGTTTTATCTTTGGTGTCCTTTTTACTTCTCTTTATTTATTTTAAAGTGATAGTTTATTGACACTTTTTTCGATGTGGGAATCCAAATGATGTTTCTGAGCCCAATTTTAAAATTGCAATGACCAAATTTCATAAAAGGGGGGAAGGATTTAACGAACCAGGTGTTTATAAAATAATAATTTTTCATATCTATTAATATTTATGAATAAGGATATATTTTTATGTTAATGATGACATTTTTTTCGATAAAATAATCAACATAAAACAACGAGTTTCATTAAAATCTTATGTTGCCGTAATCATGGAGTTATAATGAAAAATAATATAATAATATTATTATTTTAAATGGTAGTTAACTCATAGTAATTATATTACTGGGAATGAACATAAAAAACTAAATTATGATTACACATTATTTTTAAATGTCTTTACATTAATCCAATTAATTTTAGAGGCTTAAATTAACAAAGAATCTGATTTTAAGCATGAAATACTCTAATATTTTTTTAAAGGTCGATTTAACGCATTTTGATGGAGAACACTTTTTAAATATATTTTTCTCAATTTTATAAGATAAATTTGACAAAATAAACATTTTATTTATAATTGGGTATCAAAATTTACTTAAGGATAATTTCTGGAACTTTTTTGGATAAAGTTAATATTTAATGAATATTGAATAATTCTGCATTTTAAGTCAAAAAAATCATTACATCTAATTAATTATTAGGATTAGATTGTAATTTGAATTTATTTTAATGTTTAATTAGATTATATTTTAATCATTTTATTCAATTATGGTCAATGGACATAATTTCACATGGAAATTAGAAAATTACACATGTCAATCATTTAGTAGTTTCTAATTCTTAAAAACACGCTTTTCGATTTTGACAAAAAGAATCAATTTTAAAATAATTTCTGAAACTTCTGTTTATTGAATTTTGAGAAATTCCATTTTTGGTATCAGGAGGTACAATGTTTTTTAAATAGGTAACTTTTATTTTTAGAAATTATTAATAGTAAATCAGTAAATATTTTATTTACCATGGATAAAGGGTAAATCCCATAAATAAGGGAAAAATAATATTATAATAATATTAAATTTCCCATACACATGTCTAAACCCTATTTTATTAGATATTTCCAACAATGGGAATCCTTGGGTAGATTTTAGGACCCCAATAAAACACTTCTGTGTGAAAATTACATTTAATTACTTTTAAATTAATGATATGGATAAAATTACCTAAACACATATCTTTTACTAAAACAAATTTTATATGGGGTTATAAAAGTGATATCTTAGAATATAAGTGTTCATTAGAAATTTAAAAATATTTCCTACACAATTTTAATTTATTTAAAAAATTTAGAAATCAAATAAATATATTTATTTATTCCATAATGGTGATGTTGTAATTACCTTATTAATAAAATATTTAAATTAATGTTATTATAAATATTAAAGTAAATTTATTTTGAAATTATTCACTCCATCCACAAATTTTAAGGATGATTATGACTTTTAATATTTTGATTACTGAGGGTTTTTCTAATTAATCATGTTTTTATGGATTTTTAATAATTCATTATATGAATCTTATAAAAATGGATATAAATGAGTTTTTAAATCAATTAATATTTTATTAAATTATATAATAATCCTAAAATCTATGATTCAAAAAATGACATATATTATGGTAAAAATATCATTAATGATCTATTTTGGGTCTCTTAGCATTTTATAGTAAGTATAGTAACCATATATTATGTAAATAGAAGAAGACATCATAATAGTTAATTTATTTAACTAAGGGTTAATGCTAAACGATATGGTTGAATTTATGACCTAAACATCTCTAAAACCCATTGGATGAGTGTATATATACACATAATAATCTGAGATTCTAAATATATCACATTTCTATTATTGTAATTTTAAAATCAATTAAAAATAAACTAATATTTCAGATCTTTCTTAACATGCCACTCCTCCCTCTTATAAAAAGACACTACTAAAACCCTTACTCACACATTTCATACCCTCTTATATCATCCAAAATATAACCAAATAATCTTTGAACATGCCTCTATTTATTCTAAAATCCTTACTTTAGGAAGAAGGAAATTATATAATGCCTTTTGGCTAAAATCAAATGGAGTTACCCATTTTAAGAGGTAGCGTCTCCTATAGAGTTCCATTAAAATATTCAAATTATTCACTACCTATTATATTTTTATTCATTGATTACAAAAACAAAATAGGTATCCTAAATATAATATAATGTTATTATGAGGAGTATTCAAACTACACTTACTCACACCTCCATCTAATGGACTTTGAGGATACTGTTTCTGTGGACGACGAACTATAGCCTCACGAAATGATGACTGTTCAATTATCTCCTACCGAATCTCATGGTTTCCATAATAATGGAACTATATTTATATGATATTAAATATTTTTATATTGTATTTATAATTATTTATGTTTTATTTAAAATGTACCATTATTCTTATCAGGATGTGTAAACACGATAATTTCATTTGAGGAAGTGCGGACTACCTCTCTCTTAAAGTGATATGACTCGTTAATGGTATACATAAAACATATAAAGAATAGAATTCATGAACTTATGTAACATATATAACATATTTATTATAATTTTGTTATAATATACCAATGTATCATTTATTTTTCATTCATTTAAATGTGAAAAATAAATGAAAGTAGCATTCATGCGTACCTATGGGTCACCAATTCCCTGAACGGTGCATTTCATTTCTTATATCAAAATTATAATAAAAATAATTAATAAATATTTAATGGATAAATATTATATAAATGATATCTAAATAATTATTATCATTATGAATATCATATACTTTTGGCCACATGAATAATTTGTAGTTATAAGAAGTTCATTTTTTACTCAAGTATCAAAAATCGACAAAATGACTGATATGAACTTGAATAATTATATGATTGTAATAAGTAGGTAATATGTGATATTAAAGGAATAATAAACTTGAAAATGGTTTTGAATCAAGTATAAATTTCTATAAGTTTATTATTCAAGATAAACAAGGAACATACAAGATGATTCTTACTCAAGGTAAGGGAACCTGTCACCCTCCTCTTTCAGTCAAAGAATTATTTTATGTTATGTATTTTAATTTCTCTTTTATTATATTGGGATATGTTATTATATATTATTATTTCTTTCAATATTATTTCCATGTGATGAGATACCCTTTTCTCTCTCGATAAATCATTTTCTAAATTTCTAAATGATGTCGTTAGGCTGCTGAATTTTCATTTGGGATTTTGTCTCAATCTCCATTATTGATGAATTTAATGTAGTTATGAACATATATTATGTTATAATTTGTATATACAACCTTTTCAACTTTTTATATCATGAATTATCATATTATCATGATATTTAATGTTTCATTTAACATTATTCTTTAATGATATTATTTCAAGTGTTTCTTATGTTGTAAGGGACTCTTTATCAAAAACATCATTTTAAATGATTTTAATTATTTATTCATTTCAATCCTTATATTTCATGTACATGTTATTAAAATAGGTTTTAAGTATTTATTTATTTGTACATGATTGTTTTAAAGTATAAATTCCATTTAAAATATTCAATGTGGTATGAGAATATTGATTCAAAACACTTAATTTTGAATGTTTTATATGAATTGATTATATGAATTTATTGAAATGATATCTTGTGATTGCAAAGTAAAAATGTTTTTTTTCATTTATTTTTGTTTAATGTGTTATTTTTATGTTATGGTACTTGAAAATTTTACAGATGGTTACGTGATAAACCAAATGATGGGTGGTTCCTTGATAACCAAAGGATGGGTGGTTATGTTTTAACCTATAATGCATTGTGTATAGAATTCAGCCGTATGGCCATTACATTTAGTGATACTTGTGGATGTACACCTTATGGTTATTCCATTTACATATGTTCATTTCCCAAGATACCTTTATATGTTATATGTCTTTTCTATGGTATTTATAGTAATGTTTAAGTTACAAAAAGTGTAAGTAATGAGATTATATTTAGTGAAGTGTTTTGGATTCATATTAAAGGTTAAAGGTATTAATATATGATAAATTATTCATGGTTTACATTTTGTTTTGATGAAATAACATTTTTACATCTTTATGTATCATTTACTATGATTTTTTATGATGATCCCATTTTTTAAATGTTTTTATTTGGATATATAGTGGAATAGTTTCAATGATGTGACCAAGGAAATGGCATACTGTTTAAAAATAGAACTAAAAAAGTTTCATTTTTTTATTAATTATTTTTTTTGTAAAAAAAATAGTGAGTAGAACTATGTACTTTTAATATTTATGTTGTTATGTATATGTTATGACCTAATTCTTTAAATTTCCAAAACTGAAAATATCCTCAATGTAAATGATTAACTTAAATAAAGATTATGAAATGTTTAAGGATGGGTCCTTATAGTGAGGTCCTTCATTTATGAATTTTTATTCTCCCATGATCATTATATTTGTACATTGTTAATCTATGGTACTTCAATATAGTTTTTAGGGAGGGATAAATGTTTTAAGGCATGATGGGTTTGGTTGTTTGGATTATTAGAGTATTTTAATATATTGAAATATGTTGTTTTCTGAAATCTATAACATATAGTTGAGTTATCTTCATAGTATCCCATTAATGAATTTGTTGTATAAATATTAAATTGTATCAGGATTTATATGGAGACTAGTTATTTCTCCATCAGTATTATGTTATGGATTTTGTTTTTGTTTATATTGTTTTACATATATCAGAATTTGTCTTTTTTATACACAAATTGCATAGGAATTTTGTAACAGCCCAAGATTTTATGAAAAATATTCTTTTTAATTTTATTAATGTCTTGTGTTGTACGCTACACCAAAAGGAGCTTACACAACACGCAACCTTGACTTGCCTTGCATTACACGCAATCGCAACCTTCCTCGATAGCGTGTGTAGTACGCAATACTGAGTTTCACGAAACAACGATACACTATTAAAATATTATTAAAACTAGCCGTTATGAATAGTAATAACCACTTTTAGAAATTTTAGCTCTTAAAATGGACTTCATTTTTGGATTCGGAGTATCAAATTTAGCCTAAGGTGAAATTTTGGTACTTTTCGGATAACTTTCATATTCTGATGAATAGTGAAAATTACTAAATTATAATTAAAAACAACTTTTTTAATCAAAATAATTAATAGTGATAAATTATTAATTTGAGTGGTTTTAAAGTATATTTAGAATATATTTTTACAATTTAATACAATGTTGGTCATTGAATGTAATTTCACATTTAAACCAGACATAATCAAGTGTCAATCTTTTGATAGATATTGTTTCTTAAAAACACGCTATTTGCTTTAACAGCGGGATTTAATTATAAAATTAATTAACGAAACTTCTATGTTAGGAATTTGGTAAAATAGATTACATTTTTGAATTCGGAATATGAAATATAGCTTAGGATGAAATTTTGGCATTGTTCTGAAAAACATCAATTTTTTATGAATAGTGAAACTACTAAGTGGTAGTTAAAAAACTGAATTTTTCATAAAACTTAATTTTACCGCTTCTGTGAATGGAATTTCAAAAATCCGAGAGACACGGTTGAAGTCAGTAAGTAAAATGTGGTTCAATGAGATGAAAATAATTTTTGGTGAATAGTAACTTTTTACTTTTATTTACCACGGTTAAAAGTAAATAGGGTAATTAAGGGTAAAAATGATATTAATATTACCCTAACACATGTCCTAATCCTATTGGACAAGTTTATCTCGACCAAAAACAACCTTAAGTGTAAAATATTATCATTTAGGCCCACTTGGATTAGATTAGGACATTTATTATTATTTAATTCAAAGAAGAGTTAAAAGAGTTAAAATCAATATTTATTTACTAAAACATTTTTAATATAGGGTTATACATAAGATAAATTAGATTTTAAATATTAATTATAAAGCTAAAAATATTTCCTACATGAGGCTATTTTATTTGTAATTTTTAGACATCAAATAATTTAATTTATTAATGACACAAAGATGATGCCGTAATTATCTTATTAATGAAATATTGACATAATTGATATTATAAATACCAAAATAAATGTAATTTAAGACTTTTTATGAATTCCACTAATTTTCTAGGTTACTATGATATATTAGTGTTTATTTAATCAACTTGGTTCGAACATATAATTCTGTTATGACTTTCACAAAAATCATATATCAAATAGTGTCAAAATTGACACAAAATAGTTTTTAAATCTAATATTATATTATTAATTGTTATTTTATTCCTAAAAATCTAAGGTTCGGCCAAATGACTTAGATAAGGATATATATATTAATAATAAACAATTTGGGGTTCGTTTGGCATGTTATATTAAATGTATTAACCATATAGTGTAAGAAAACAAAAAGACACGGTAAAAGTTAGATTATTTAACTTAGAGTTAAATCTAATTGATAAGGTTAAAATAATACCCTAAACTTGTCTAAATACTATTGGATGATATAATTTCGACCCATCCCCACTTTAGCTTCGAAATAAGACCCTTTGGAACCATTATAAACCGATTTTGACTTTAATATAAAATAATATTTTGAGATATTCCTAAAGTGCCCCTCTCCTCCCTTATAAAAGGACACCTCCTCCCCCTCCTCCTCACACCAATTTGAGCACTCAAGCTCGGCCAACACCTGCCAAAATCTCTTCTCCACTTTTCTAGCAACATCCTAGAGGTTCTGGTCTTCCACAAAGACCAATTTTAGTGCCCTAAGAGGAGGTCTCAAAGAGGCGCTTCAAAGAAGAGGTAATTTCTGTTACCAATTCTTTCACCTTTATTTCTTCTTCCACTTCTTCTTCTTAGGTTGTTTCATTAAGAAGTAATAACAACAGTATCAATCATATACTGATATGTTATTATAAGTATGAAACAATCCTAATTCACCATATATTGATCCCACAAAAAACGAAATCACCACGCGTGCGTACGTATGGAATACCGTCTCCACGCCGTGGTGTAATCTGTTTTTCCACCAACACCTTACATGGATGGGTATTATGGTGTAAAGAATAACTATACATAGTTATTAAAACATCATATTGATTCTGATATATTGTATTATCCACTCCAATTCAATTCAATAATTATGGAAATGATATCATCGCTCGTGCGTACGTACGGACTACCGTCTCCACGACGCGATGAGATTCATTCTCCATGTTAACCATTTAAGAATGATTATAAAGTATATATAAGAAATAATAATGAAATATATGACATTATAAATCTACTGGATTTATGTATATATATATATATATATATGTATGTCATCTACTTACTTCCATTCAAGACAATAAGGAAAGGAAAACAGCGTTCATGCGTACGTACGGACTATCGTCTCCATGAACGGTGTTTTTCATTTCATTTATCAATATATTATATATATATATATATATACTGAATATATATGATATATAAATAATATTTTATATTCTGGAAGTAAGTAAATCATGATATAAGTAATAATAATTTCAAGAAGAACAAGTCAAAACACCTACGATAAATGAAACGATTTTACCCAAAATGCTTCTTTAACATGGAATTTACAAAAGAACGGGTAATATAATGTCATAAGTGAACCATATATGATATCATAACAATGAATATGATTCTGTAATAAGTCAATGACATTATTTAAACCATTATACAGGAGCTTCGGACACGTACAAAGCAAATCAGACCTAAGGTAAGGGAAATATCACAATCTCATTTTTTATCCGAGATTGTTTATTCGTAAGTACTTACTGGGGTGTATTTTATCATCCACATCCATGTTTCATCAATATGTAATATTATTTACATCCACCTACAATTTTTTAAATCCATTTTTACCCTTAGGTGAGTTTTTAGTAATATGTATGAAAGGAATGTTTTTTCGTTTTTCGTACGAGGTACTTTTTGACTTTTCCGACAAAAGTAAGAAGAATGTTTTTTTTAACTTATACGGCATGAATGGATTTTTAAAACATTATTTCCAAGAAACTTCCTTTACAAGTTTTCAAGTTTATTTTTAATCAACTTCTTTTATTTTAAAGTCGTATGACATGTTATGAAAGGAAAAATGTTTTTGAAGTAGAAAGGATATTTTCCTCAAGAATGGAGTACAAGTATTTTATCAAAATTATTTTCCATCTAAGATAATATAGGGTTCTGTTTTTATCCCTATTATTACATTGATTTGATTATGTTGTTAGGGAATTTTTTTTATGAATTCATTTACCTTATATGATTTTTTTTATGATGTCATGATGTTTCAAGAATCTCATTTTTGTTACATGTGTTATGCGATGATGTATGATTTATGTGGCACACATAAAAAAGGATTCATTATAAGATGGGTGGGACCTATATCTCCCTCCAATGCATTGGGTAAAGATTTTATATCTCATGAGATAGACATGGCTGGAACGGTAGGTTATACCGGTTCAGTGAAACAGGACTGAAACGAGGAGTGAACTCGGTTCAGAAAGGGACTTTGTCCACTAAGATAGTCTTGGAAATGAGTCATGACTAACAAGAAATGATTTTCCATGATTATGTGTGCATGCCACAAAGTTTCAAGTTTTATGTTATGATTATGGGGATCTCATTTTCACTTCTATGATTTATTCCATGTTAAGATATTATGATCTCTTTTGCAGGTTTTGATTTTCAAAAAGATATGATATGATTTTTATTTCCTTTATTTTCCCTTGCTGAGCATTTGAGCTCACCCTTTTATGTTTTCATTTCCCCAGGATATAAAGAAAGGTTTTAGGTAAAAAAAGGGAAGATATTTATGGGAGATATTGAGGATCTTTCACCACGATTAGAAGATTACGTTCCGAGTTTCCAAAGACACTAAACTATTACGATCCTTGTGTGTGTGTGTTTTTGTTATGTACTAAGTATTCCGAAAATGTAATGTAAAGTCCATGTAGGTCAGGATACGGGTCTCTACAGTTGGTATCAGATGAAAGTTTTATTCAACCTTTGGAAACTAGGATGCGAGAACTTTAGTGAGATCCCTAGAGATATTTCTAAGGTGTGTCTAGGGATGTCTCTAAGGTTAAGTATACGTATAGGTTATAGTACTATAATTACGCTAACGATCATAGAATTAAACCTAAGATGTTAGATATTGAGGATACTCCCCCTTTATAATGTTGTTTTCCCTAGCATGATTTTTTCCTCTCACACTATTCTTTTTGGGTTTTAGACGATGGCTGGAACCCGAAGGAACCGTGTTGATCGATGTAATGGACAATGCAATGATTTCCCTCCCGAACAAACAAATGTTATGGGAGATGGAGTGAAAAATATTATTGCTATACTTACACAATCTATGAATCATTCTGGAATTCCAAATGAACAGAGAAGGGAACAATATTCTATTGAGTCCTTCATGAGGCAACGTCCACCTTCTTTCAATGGTTCTTCCGATCCACTTGTTTCTGAACAATGGACCAATACCACTGAAAAGATATTTTCAGTTCTTCAATGTTCTGAGCATGATAAAGTCATCTTAGTATTATTTCGTTTGGAAGGTGAAGCTGATCAATGGTGGAATCTTATCAAGAATACGAGGCCAAGATATGAAATTGAGTCCATGGAATGGGATGAGTTCAAGAACTTGTTTTTCAGTAAGTACTTCCCTCGTATTCTTCGAACAAAGTTGGAAAAGTAGTTCCTTGATCTGAAGCAGAAGGATGATGAATCTGTTGGTATATACGAAGTGAATTTTACAAGACTTGCAAGGTATGCATCTGGCATTATCATCCAACCTGAAAGTAAAGTTGATCGATTTTTCAGTGGCTTAAAACCAAGTCTTCGAAGGGCATTAGCTATAAGAGACTTTAGTAGCTATGAAGAAATTGTGCGTTGTGCTATCAAGGTAGAAATGGAAGTTGGTTTTACATATCCATCTCATGGTTTTGACAAGAAACGAAAGATGGAGTTCAAGGAGAATTCTCAGAATAATGGTGAAAAGAAGATGAATGTTTCCTTATGCTCAAAGTGTGGAAATAAGCATGGTGGAGATTGTCTTAAAGGGACTAGAAAATGTTTTAAGTGTGGAAAATAAGGTCATCGAGCAGCTGAGTGTCGAGGTAATGGAAAAAGGGTTTTTAATGATGTGAATAAAAAAAACACTGCAGAGAATGCACCACCAACACTTCAATGCTTCAAGTGCAAGGAGATGGGACATTATGCCAATAAATGCCCTAATCCAAGGGTTAGTGATGATCGACATGAGCAAAAACTTAAGGCAAAGGACAAAGGGAAGTCACATGCGATCACAATTGGCGATGTTGAATATGACAAAGATGTGGTGGAATGATTATGTGTTTGTGTAATGGGATTCCAAAATAATGTTATATCATGGAGTATTGGAATATCTATGTATTGGTCTAATGTGGTATTCAAAGTGATTGAGACATTTTTGGAAATAAGATGATATGCACATAATGAAGGGAAAATGAGAAAATGAAATGTTTAACAGTATTCATGAGCTCATGATTGATATAAGGAATAAGTGATATCATGGTTTGAGTATATAGAATTTTTAGGATTTTGGTATGTGGAAAGAGTTAACTTTTAATAGAATTCATGTTTTCAATAAAGTTCAATGGGTATTCAAGAGAGTACAAGATTAAGGCCTTTGAATGTTTGGAATGTGACCAATAAGATATATCTTATGATATATGGGGATCAATGATGGTATTAAATCTCTGAGAGTGGACGGCAGTATTATGGATAAGCCTAAAGATTGGAATGGTTTATGTTGGACATAAGTTAGTATTATTGATGGTATGTTATAGTAAAATAGATTTAGAAAAAGGACAACCTGCAGGATGGGCGACAGCCCATCGCGTCGGACAAGGCTGTGGGAATCGAACTCACAACCGAAGTGCGACTGGCCTTTATCACCTACCACTGGCCTACAGGAAGTCCCTGTTTAGTAGAAACTAGTTTTATTATATTAAGTAGTATGATATATGATGTATAAGTCCATTTTAGGAACCATATATGATTAATCTCACTATAGATCGACTTATGTATATAATTTTTGCTAACCTTTTGTTTGAGACAGATGGAATGACCCGTCATTCTATCACATGATCTGCTAACACTTCACGAATAACAAATTCAACTTCATTTATTTAAGAAATGAAGTGGATATTGTTAAAGGCACGAACAACAGTGAGATTGTACCAAAATAAAGTAAGTATTTATTCTAATTCTTTAACTTTAGGGAAACGATATTGAAAACCAATAATGTTGTCCTAGTGATCTTATATCTGATGAATCAGATGGTACCATAGATCGTCACAAATTTATGGCTTTGTGATTGCTGGCTTTTCCATAGCCATGTTCTCTACCACTCTCCATCAGAACATGATGGTTAGATTTCTCTTCCATATCCATATTTTCACCTATGTGGAAACCCAGTGATTAGTTTATTTGGGTAACCGTTACATTTCATACTTTTGTTTTTAAAGATTGGTTTTGATATTCCTTTTTACGATGTGGGTTTCTATTAAAGAAACTTTCGAATAGTAAACCATTTATAACCCCGACGAATTTCGAGGGCGAAATTCATTTTAAGGGGGGGTAGAATGTAACAGCCCAAGATTTTATGAAAAATATTCTTTTTAATTTTATTAATGTCTTGTGTTGTACGCTACACCAAAAGGAGCTTGCACAACACGCAACCTTGACTTGCCTTGCATTACAGGCAATCGCAACCTTCCTCGATAGCGTGTGTAGTACGCAATACTGAGTTTCACGAAACAACGATACACTATTAAAATATTATTAAAACTAGCCGTTATGAATAGTAATAACCACTTTTAGAAATTTTAGCTATTAAAATGGACTTCATTTTTGGATTCGGGGTATCAAATTTAGCCTAAGGTGAAATTTTGGTACTTTTCGGATAACTTTCATATTCTGATGAATAGTGAAAATTACTAAATTATAATTAAAAACAAATTTTTTAATCAAAATAATTAATAGTGATAAATTATTAATTTGAGTGGTTTTAAAGTATATTTAGAATATATTTTTACAATTTAATACAATTTTGGTCATTGAATGTAATTTCACATTTAAACCAGACATAATCAAGTGTCAATCTTTTGATAGATATTGTTTCTTAAAAAACACGCTATTTGCTTTAACAGCGGGATTTAATTATAAAATTAATTAATGCAACTTCTATGTTATGAATTTGGTAAAATAGATTTCATTTTTGAATTCGGAATATGAAATATAGCTTAGGATGAAATTTTGGCATTGTTTTGAAAAACATCAATTTTTTATGAATAGTGAAACTACTAAGTGGTAGTTAAAAAACTGAATTTTTCATAAAACTTAATTTTACCGCTTCTGTGAATGGAATTTCAAAAATCCGAGAGACACGGTTGAAGTCAGTAAGTAAAATGTGGTTTAATGAGATGAAAATAATTTTTGGTGAATAGTAACTTTTTACTTTTATTTACCACGGTTAAAAGTAAATAGGGTAATTAAGGGTAAAAATGATATTAATATTACCCTAACACATGTCCTAATCCTATTGGACAAGTGTATCTCGACCAAAAACAACCTTAAGTGTAAAATATTATCATTTAGGCCCACTTGGATTAGATTAGGACATTTATTATTATTTAATTCAAAGAAGAGTTAAAAGAGTTAAAATCAATATTTATTTACTAAAACATTTTTAATATAGGGTTATACATAATATAAATTAGATTGTAAATATTCATTAGAAAGATAAAAATATTTCCCACATGAGGGTATTTTATTTGTAATTTTTAGACATCAAATAATTTAATTTATTAATGACACAAAGATGATGCAGTAATTATCTTATTAATGAAATATTGACATAATTGATATTATAAATACCAAAATAAATGTAATTTAAGACTGGTTATGAATTCCACTAATTTTCTAGGTTACTATGATATATTAGTGTTGATTTAATCAACTTGGTTCGAAAATATAATTCTGTTATGACTTTCACAAAAATCATATATCAAATAGTGTAAAAATTGACACAAAATAGTTTTTAAATCTAATATTATATTTATAATTGTTATTTTATTCCTAAAAATCTAAGGTTCGGCCAAATGACTTAGATAAGGATATATATATTAATAATAAAAAATTTTGGGTTCGTTTGGCATGTTATAGTAAGTGTATTAACCATATAGTCTAAGAAAACAAAAAGACACGTTAAAAGTTAGATTATTTAACTTAGAGTTAAATCTAATTGATAAGGTTAAAATAATACCCTAAACTTGTCTAAATCCTATTGGATGATATAATTTCGACCCATACCCACTTTAGCTTCTAAATAAGACCCTTTGGAACCATTATAAACCGATTTTTGACTTTAATATAAAATAATATTTTGAGATATTCCTAAAGTGCCCCTCTCCTCCCTTATAAAATGACACCTCCTCCCCCTCCTCCTCACACCAATTTGAGCACTCAAGCTCGGCCAACCCCTGCCAAAATATCTTCTCCACTTCCCTAGCAACATCCTAGAGGTTCTGGTCTTCCACAAAGACCAATTTTAGTTCCCTAAGAGGAGGTCTCAAAGAGGCGCTTCAAAGAAGAGGTAATTTCCGTTACCAATTCTTTCACCTTTATTTCTTCTTCCACTTCTTCTTCTTAGGTTGTTTCATTATGAAGTAATAACAACAGTATCAATCATATACTGATATGTTATTATAAGTATGAAACAATCCTAATTCACCATCTATCCATCCCACAGAAAACGAAATCACCACGCGTGCGTACGTACGGAATACCGTCTCCACGCCGTGGTGTAATCTGTTTTTCCACCAACACCTTACATGGATGGGTATTATGGTGTAAAGAATAACTATAAATAGTTATTAAAACATCATATTGATTCTGATATATTGTATAATCCACTCCAATTCAATTCAATAATTATGGAAATGATATCATCGCTCGTGCGTACGTACGGACTACCGTCTCCACGACGCGATGAGATTCATTCTCCATGTTAACCATTTAAGAATGATTATAAAGTATATATAAGAAATAATAATGAAATATATGACATTATAAATCTACTGGATTTATTTATATATATATATATGTATGTCATCTACTTACTTCCATTCAAGACAATAAGGAAAGGAAAACAGCGTTCATGCGTACGTACGGACTACCGTCTCCATTAACGGTGTTTTTCATTTCATTTATCAATCTATTATATATATATATATACTGAATATATATGATATATAAATAATATTTTATATTCTGGAAGTAAGTAAATCATGATATAAGTAATAATAATTTCAAGAACAACAAGTCAAAACACCTACGATAAATGAAACGATTTTACCCTAAACTCTTCTTTAACATGGAATTTACAAAAGAACGGGTAATATAATGTCATAAGTGAACCATATATGATATCATAACAATGAATATGATTCTGTAATAAGTCAATGACATTATTTAAACCATTATACAGGAGCTTCAGACACATACAAAGCAAATCGGACCTAAGGTAAGGGAAATATCACAATCTCATTTTTTATCCGAGATTGTTTATTCGTAAGTACTTACTGGGATGTATTTTATCATCCACATCCATGTTTCATCAATATGTAATATTATTTCCATCCACCTACAATTGTTTAAATCCATTTTTACCCTTAGGTGAGTTTTTAGTAATATGTATGAAAGGAATCTTTTGTCGTTTTTCGTACGAGGTACTTTTTGACTTTTCCGACAAAAGTAAGAAGAATGTTTTTTTAACTTATACGGCATGAATGGATTTTTAAAACATTATTTCCAAGATACTTCCTTTACAAGTTTTCAAGTTTATTTTTAATCAAATTCTTTTATTTTAAAGTCGTATGACATGTTATGAAAGGAAAAATGTTTTTGAAGTAGAAATGATATTTTCCTCAAGAATGGAGTTCAAGTATTTTATCAAAATTATTTTCCATCTAAGATAATATAGGGTTCTGTTTTTATCCCTATTATTACATTGATTTGATTATGTTTTTAGGGAATTATTTTTATGAATTCATTTACCTTATATGATTTGTTTTATGATGTCATGATGTTTCAAGAATCCCATTTTTGTTACATGTGTTATGCGATGATGTATGATTTATGTGGCACACATAAAAAAGGATTCATTATAAGATGGGTGGGACCTATATCTCCCTCCAATGCATTGGGTAAAGATTTTATATCTCATGATATAGACATGGCTGCAACGGTAGGTTATACCGGTTCAGTGAAACAGGACTGAAACGAGGCGTGAACTCGGTTCAGAAAGGGACTTTTTCCACTAAGATAGTCTTGGCAATGAGTCATGACTAACAAGAAATGATTTTCCATGATTATGTGTGCATGACACAAAGTTTCAAGTTTTATGTTATGATTATGGGGATCTCATTTTCACTTCTATGATTTATTCCATGTTAAGATATTATGATCCTTTTTGCAGGTTTTGATTTTCAAAAAGATATGATATGATTTTTATTTCCTTTATTTGCCCTTGCTGAGCATTTGAGCTCACCCTTTTATGTTTTCGTTTCCCCAGGATATAAAGAAAGGTTTTAGGTAAAAAAAGGGAAGATCTTTATGGGATATATTGAGGATCTTTCACCACGATTAGAAGATTACGTTCCGAGTTTCTAAAGACACTTAACTATTACGATCCTTGTGTGTGTGTGTTTTTGTTATGTACTAAGTATTCCGCAAATGTAATGTATAGTCCATGTAAGTCAGGCTATGGGTCTCTACAAATTTTCCCCAAACATGATTTATAGATGCTGATGATGTATAATTATGTATAGATCATTATATATATGGATGTTATAGGGATGGAATTTAGATTGGATTCATAGATTATGGGGGTGTTTTATGGTAAAATTGGTTGTGGGAGACCATAATGTCTTTATTTATATTGATGATGTGTTTCTACTTGTCATGGTTATACAATACTCAAGTATATTCAGAATTTATATTTTACTTTATTTTTATAATATTACAATATTATAATTTACTAGGTAGTTGATGTCTAATAAATGCAATCCATTTTTCAGTATATTTATTTATGATATTTTATGTTTTTGATTATAATAATTTGTCATGGATATTTGTGATTATTTGAAGGTTTTAAAATTATATGACCCCTTATGTTTGTATTAATACATTATAGTGTTAATCATAATCCCCTCCACATCTAGATACAAAAATGTGGTGGAACACTTAGCCTAATTTCATTCCCATGTTCTCTAGTTCAAGGCATAATTAAAACCCCATTATTATTCTACCATATTTATATTATGTACATTATTTATACATATCCAAACATAACAATTTATATAAGTACTAACCATTAAAAATAAGTCATTAATCATTTGATAAATATCATTTATATTATTTCTATAGTTAAACATTAAATATAAAACATATTCTTCCATAAAAAATATTTATACATAAATAAATAAGAAATAACCATTATATTTAATTCATTGCTATAATTTTACTCACTTATTTTAATATGTAAGGAAAAAAAATAAAATAATACTTTATTCAAAATACATATTATAACATTGAATAATTGTGTACATTAATATAATAATTAAAATCCATTAAATAAAATATAAGTATTTGAAATATATATTTTATTTCATCCATTCAGATATAAAATACATTTAATGAAAAATTTATAAATAATATAAAATATTAAATAAATAATGTTTAAAACCATATATACAATAAAAATATAATCCATAAGAATATAATATTACATTTTAAATGTTTTTAAAAATATATTTATTAATATAGATATTAATTAATAGTTTAATAAATTATATAACATTATCAATAAATTTAAAATAAAAAAAATTATTATTATGTTTTAAGACATATATACAAATGAAATTTCAAAAGTATGTATGATATAAATTTCCATATTTTTACAATACACAACCCCAAAAGCGTTTTTATGTTATGAAATCATATACAAAAAATTTATAATTCCATAAAAATTACATATAATAAAATCTAACAAAATTAATTTCTAAAATAATTCTTATACATAGAATATATATCTTAGTAAATTTAAATAATTTATTTAAAAACAACTATAATAAATATATATACCCTTCAACCATGCCACATTGTTCATACCAGTTATCATCATAAATTTCAATGAAACATTACCAAATGAACCATTTAAAAAATAGGGATAAATAACACAACCAATATCATATCCAGAAAAAAATAATATACAAAATAACATTTAATTAATTTATAACAAATTATTATGGGAAAAAATCCTAAAATGAAAATAACCAAATTGTTTTCTTATATCAGAATCCATGAAAAATATTTACCAATGACATATCCTAATATAGATATTATGGGATATATGATTTATATAACTCGAATAAATTAATTAACTACATCATTAACGACGAACAAATTTATATAATTATAATCAATTAAAATATAGAATTAAATACCTAATGCAACTAGAAAAAATATATATTAAAATAAAGTAAATGACTAATCAGATCATATACACATATAGACCATACCAAAAGTAATATCATATAATACACTATAATCCTTCATTAAATAAATTTTTCTTTAATCATTATAAAGGAAAACAAGAATAGTAGAAAAAACATTAGAAAAAATAATATACCGCCCATATAATACAAAAAATTCTAACTTTAGTTTTCCTAAAATTAAGGATTTTATATGACAAATATGTCATAATCATTATAAAAAAATTAATATAATATTCCATAAAAATTTATCAAAAGAAATGTATTAACACAACATACAATGAAAAAAAATACCATAGAAATTTCTATATAATAACATTTAAGATGGATTTTATTTTTTAATATATATTTAAAGAATAAATATAAAATAATGGAAACACATAAAAACTCATATCAAGTTAAAATGTTCTCTAGTGACCAAAATCCAATACAGCACTTCTGCCTTGAAAACATAAATACAATTGGGAAATATTCATTAATATTTTTTAAAAAAGGAAGATCATATTTTAAAAATAAATTGTGATAAATGAAACCCAATAATAAAATCAATTTTTCCAACCCAAAATATATGTATATTTTGAAAAAAATATCAAAATTGAATAACTATTGTGAAATATTAAAAATATACATTGTAAATAAAACACCACCAAATATATAATATGATATTTTCATGTTTATATTAACATAATGGTGAAGCTTAATAAGAAAATAAAAGTAACTGACACCATTAATATATATATATTTTTCCTTATGAACATGATGTGGATGAAAATTATAAAACAAATTTCAATTACATAATATTTTGTATTACCCCAATACAATACCATGATTTCCATTAAGAATATATTTAATTTTGTTATATCTTTTCAAAACAAACAACAACTAATTAAGAAAACAATATTTAATCACTTTTTTTATAGTCAAATTCGTTCTAACACTTATAGAGAGTTGATATGGTAAATTTTGAGATTAAAAATCCAATAAAATGTGTTTTAAATTCATCCAATGGATTATCTAGTCATACGATATAAAAAACCATAATTTTATCCATAAAATACACCGTTTTTATAAAGAGAATTTTACCACACTTTAATGGAGAATCTATTTTAAATAAAATTATTGGATCTTGTAAATATTTTAGTTTCTAAAATATTTTTAATCATTGAAATACAAAAATATATTTTAGGTTAGGGTGAGTCTTTGTTATTTTTTTTGTAAATATTGATTATTTTAATAAAAAATGAGAAATAATGAAGTTTTATTCAAAACTTGTTTTTTGAATAATTCATTTATATTAATTAATTTTAATGTATATTAGATTTAAAATAAAATTATATAAATTATTTAACATCTAATCCAATTTTTTTATTGGAATCAATTTCACTTCCAAATTGGGTATAAAAACATAATAATATATTTTAGTATTATATTTCAAAAACATGTATTGTGATCTCATCAACAAGATTATTTTTAAATTAATTTCATCGAGTTCTGTGATTGGAATTTGGTAAATCTGATTCCATATTTAAAATCATAATGTTTTATAATGGATAATATATACAACTCGTTTTACAAAAAATATTATTGTAATTATTTATAAATAATTAAAACAATGAAGATGAAATAATGATTAATAAGAGACTAATCCTTATGCATAAGGGTCCAAATGACCACTAAAATTGAAAACATTCCATTAAATGGACATTTATATAGTGTATAATCTATAATTTAATTTTTAACCATATTTTATCTACATTCTAATGAAAAAATGTTTGGAATTCCTATTTCTAAAATTTAACAGGGTGCATCTTCTCCTCCACGAAAAACGCCTCCTCTCCTAACACATCCACACGCCTCTCATCCCACTTTAGTGCAACCAAAAACTACCCAAATATCACTTACAAATTCATAACCTAATATTATATTCATCTTATTGGGTAGAAATATATCCATGGAAGCACCTTAATTGAAACCAAAATGTGTTACATAAAGAAGAGGTAACATCTTCCCCCAAACTCATTATTTTAAATTTTATTATATACATACCTAGAATATTATTATTCCATTATTATATAGAAAAAATATTACCATAAATCGATTAGGATGTTGTTTTTTAACGTTTCAACCATTACATTCACACACATCCATCTAATGGGTGACGAATGTACAGATATCGTGTGCATCGAACCACAACCTCACGAAGCAAAGATAATCATTTTTCATTTAAAAATTATCATGGTGGAAATTATGCGGGACACAAAACATATTTATTATATATATGATATATATTATGTATTTAATATTATATAATAATTTTATAACACATACATTTATACGTTTCATTTTTTAAAAACACTATAAAAATGTCTGTCGAGGTGTGGGTGACCGCCTCTTCAAAGTGATGTGAATCATTTACGTTGTACTTTTAACATATTAATGATGAGTTAAATAAACCTATTAAATATATATGTCATATATATTATACTAATATATATATATATATAATTTCTTGATTCTGTTAATATGAAAATGAAATGAAAGTAGCATTCATGTGTACGTATGACCTACCATCTACATGAATGACACATTTCATTTATTATATCAAAAACATATAATTTATTAAAAATACATATGTTATGAATATTTATGATAATAAAATTTTAGTTTAAATTCATGAGATGATGTAATCATGATTTATTTAATAAGAAAACATGTCAAAACTGACTCAAAATAATTATCATATTAACACCCCAAATTCTAAATAAAATGAATGGTTATTAAGAAATGGGTAATAATATATTTTATGAAGATAATATATAATATTAGGCAAAATTTTATTATTCAGTGTTAATTTTTAAAATATATTGAAACCACAATATAGATGGATAAATACCACACAACAAAAAGGAAAAAGAAGGTGTTTGACTTCGTCAAAATTTCATTTCATTGAGATATTTTATAAGGTTATGCAACTAGTGTTGTTAATATGATATATATATACATCCATTTGACATGTCAAATCACAGAATTAGGAAATTATATGATATTATAGGACTCTTTAATGTTATTACTTCATTAGAATATGGTTTCAAATGATTTATAGTGGTATGGGACACATTTGAATCTTTAATGATTATTTCTCTCAGAAAAGTTTTTCTTATTTGGTATTTACATTCAACAATGACGAAAATATTTCATTTTTTACCTCTATTTAGGATTAATATATAAATATTTATTATTCCTTAAATATGGGTATTTGATAAGTAATATTGTTTTATTTTGTTATTATATAAGAGGATTGCATTAGACTTGTAATGATGAGTGCAGCCTAGATATTATATAACCCATCGATGTGTCGACATGTCGTCATTATATGAATAAGTTGTCTAAATTATATGTGTTTATAACTATATTTTATGCGATATTTTAAAAGTCCAATATGTTATAGTTTTTTATTTTCATTATACATGACATAAAATAATTAATTATTTAAATAATTTGGATTATGTTATTTCATATTAATTATATTTTTCATAGATATATCCCTTGATTCATTATAATAGAAGTTAACTCATAAAATTTGTGTGTTTTAGTTTAAAACCATAACATATGAATTTTTTCTAGTATATTTATTTTAATAGATTGGTTTGTTATCTATTTACATTTCGATGTTTATTTAATCCATTTTTTTCATTATTGCTTCTATATTACATAACTATAATGATTATTTGAGATAAACATTATTATTTTTACATCCCTAGGTTATAAATAATAAATAATTTAACAATTGTTCAAGGATTTAGTTTATTTAATTTTATTATGTATCAAGATTTAATTATCAATTCTATAGTGTATTGTGGGTATCATGTATGTAATATGGATTTCCCAGACTACTAAATTGATCAGTCATTTGGGACTGGATATCCTATAATCATAGAATGGATATAAATTACTACAGCGGCTCTAGGATTTTGGGGTTAAGGAATTACAATTGGTATCAATTAATGTTTTACATCTATCATGGAAACATGACTACAAAACATATATTTAGAAAACTAACCCTAAGACGGAATTTTAAGAACATCCTAGATTTATGGTATGGTAGAGATTATGAGGGAATTTATAAAAATACATCGATATCGAGAAACTATAATTTAATGTTGTTCCGAAACAGTTGTACCAAAGATTAACAACATTGATAGGGTGTGTTGGGCATGGCTCGGCATAACATGGTACATGAACACAGGCCTTACCACACAAGTGGTTTGTCACTAATGAGAAATATGCAAAGTATTATTAACATATTCTCTTAAAACCATTATTATGTATCAAAATGTAAGGATATCCCTAAATAAACTATAGTTTATTATTCTAATACTTACATTTCATAAATTTAGGTCATCTAATATACTATATTGGTAATTATACTTAATTATTTTATATGCCAATACTGTATATTCCATTTTAAAAAAATAAAACATAGAAGGAAAAATGGTATCAATAATCATGTAAAATATAGATATTGACATATAGAATAAATTAATAAATCTGGTATTTTAACAGAGAACATTATAGAAATATTAGGAAAATGTAATCCTGTTATGGAAAGTAACATTTCTTAAATGGAACCACCTCTTTCGTGGTGAGAATCGCATACACTCGATCCCATTATTTGAAAAAAATACCCCATTGTTTAGAGGGACTATTAATATAATGGTAGATGATCAATGGATGATGTCTCTATAGAAGATATTTATGGCCTTGAGATGCAATAAAATGGAAAATGGTACAATTTTTATCTATTGTATCCAAGGATATATTGATCAATGGTGGTCATTGATACAGAATTGATGGGAGGAAAAAAAACAAAACTCATGTAATTGATGTATTTTAATGAGATAGTCTTCAATAATTACATCCCTCGTGATCAACACATTAATATGAATATAACGTTCCTTAGATTAATGAAAAAGGAGGAATAAAGTGTTTAATATTATGAAGGAACCTTTATAACATTAACTAAGTATGAAACAGAATTCATATCCTACACAGAGTGTCAAATTTACCACTTCCATGATGCTCATAAAAAAATTTCTTAGTGGAACTGATTTCTCAATGTTTTTCATCATCTGGTCAAATAGTTTTATGTGTCACCATGACAAAGAAATAATTCTAAATATTATATGAATTTAAATTTATCTATGAGATGAAGTGGTATTAAATGAATATTGAAATAGTTAATGTGTCCAAGAAGAATAATAAAACTCTTCTATATCAATATTAATTTTTTTTGAAATAAGAACCATGGAAATTTTTTTAGGGGACATAGCATTTTCAATTGATACATATATAAGGGTCACTATTATCATTAATACAAGGGGAATAATCTGATCAATGATTTATAGTGATATAATTCTAAAGATATGGGAGATTATGAATATTATTTCCTTATGCATCAGTGAAATATTCAGTAGAAGATGCCGATGAGAGATGGTCATATTTATGTGATCACTACAATAGAGGTAGATGTAAAAAATGAGGTGGTGGTAGTTACATTAATCTTATATTCAAACTTATCCAATGTGTTATTTGATTCTTTAGTGTTACACTATTTTATATCTACAGAGTTTTCAATGAAAATTATATATTAACCCTTTGATTTAATAAGATAGTTCTTAGTAAAAACTACTTAAGGTTGTATCATTACAACAATGATGTGTGGGTTGTCTTAATTATGACACAGAAACATGATTTACTTACTCACAATATTATCATTACTATGTTTACCATCGATACAATCCTTGGTATGGATTTTCCCTCAATATATGATGCCAAAAAATAGAAAGAAAGAAATAAATATTTTTGAGGAAGATGTAGGATCCATCATATTATTGAAAAATAATTTAGAAATGATTCTTATTTAGATCCACCTTCAATATCCTTGCACAATGAAATTATTAGGGAAAAGAAGTGAAAAATTATACATAGTGAAGAATAAGGTATTATAAATATTTAAGACGTACCTATTGTGTATGATTACATTAACTTATTTCGGCAAAAATTACATATACATCAATCAAATAATGGAGTTATTTTTTCAATGAATTAATCCTTGATGAATTTCAAAAATCAATGAATTCTTGTAGAGTTGCTATAGTGGAATTAGTGGAGTTAAACAAACAACTAAATTATTTGGGTAGTAAGGGATTTATTCAACATGATGTTTCATCATGGGTATCACCCAACCTCATTTTGGAGATCAAAGGTGGATCAATGAGGATGTTCTGTGATTATAGGTAAATAAATACTATTATAGTAATGAACTTGTATCATTTTCCTCACATCGATAACTATATTGGTCAACAACATAGATCCCAGTATTTTTCAAAATTGATCATCATTTTTGTTATCAACAATTATGAGTGAATAAAAGAGAAAATTTGTAACAATATATTATATAGAGGTATAAACATTATGAGTTTATAGTAATTCCATTTTGATTAAATAATCCACTGTCATGACTCGTCCTCGGGGCCCGTGCCGTGACTACCCCAAGCCCGACTCACATAGGCCAGGGGCTGGCGACTAGCACCAAGGTGTAAATCTTGACAAAAAGGGGAAGGCATTGCCTTTATAAAGTAAACAAATACCACAGAGTATGCAAGAAGAAGTAAACACTAAGTAAAACTGTGTACAAAAAGTAAGTGCGGAAAGAAAATGGGCCAGAATACAAACTCAAACTGAAAGTAAAGTAAAAATGGAAAGAAAGTACATCAACTAAAAGTAAAGCAGCCACGTCGAGCCATCCACTTGAAGTCCCACCTGAAGGGTGGGTACAAATGGCCACCTCAGCTCCTCGGTCCAGCCGTCTGCTCCGTGTAAGTCCCGCCCAGTGGTCCACCTCTAGGTACCGACTGCTCCACTAGCCTCAACCACGATCACCGCTGTCCGTCGTCTGTATCCAACACAACGTAGTGCGGGCATATCCCGTGCAGGGGTGAGTATACGCTACCCAGTAGGGACCGCGAGACCGCCAAAGGTCTCCCAGAATCCACAAAGGATAAACCACAATGGAAAGATACAATCACGAAGTAACATCCAACACTACTTAGGTATATTCCCATACATATACATAAGTCCTCAATTTGAGTATGGCTCTAACATCCGAGCCCAAGTTCGATCACATCCACACAGGATAGTACATCCCAATCCACACAGGATAACACAACCAAATCCACATAGGAAAGAAAGTCAATCACGTCGAAGATATTGATTGAAGTGAAGTCTCAGCTCACATAGTTATACTTATTCGTAAGGTGATAAGGATGATCAGATATAGCCACTGATTCATCTAAGCTGGGACCCATGTAGGATACTTAACCAGCTAAGCTGCTGAACCCACATATAATTTCAGTGTAGTCTTCATTGTCGTCGAACCCATGGAGGATTTCAGTATGGTCTTCATCACTACCGAACCCACATAGGATTTCGGTGTAGTCATCATCACTGCCGAACCCACATAGGATTTTAGTACAGTCTTCATCGCTGCCGAACCCACATAGGATTTCAGTGTAGTCTTCATAGCTGCCGAACCCACATAGGATTTCAGTGAAATATTCATCACCGCCGAACCCAAATAGGATTTTAGTACGATCTTCATCACTGCCGATGCCACATAGGATTTCAGTGCAGTCTTCATCACCGCCGAACCCACATAGGATTTCAGTACGGTCTTCATCTTCGCCATCACAGCCAGCTCTAGGGTTCCCGCACACATCATGCTCGTTTCAGGAGGGTCCGATCCATGAGAAAAAGGGGGGGTTGATACATCAACTGAAAAGTAGTCTGGAGTTGATGTATCTCAAAGTTCCGTCTCGACAAGAGGAACTCAACGTGATAGACGGCGCGTCAATCGGACGCCCCGTTTGAGAGTTATTGGCTTTTCATTCGAGGGGCCCGGTTGGTTTTTAAGACAAAAACAACACAACTGCACTTCAACTGTGTCCAAACCTCAAGCGGAGTAAGCCAAAAGGTCCGTCTTACTATGGTGAATCCAACAAAGTTGACGACACGTCAATGGGACGTACGGAGCTCAAGTTATAAGTGTTTCTGCTCCGAGGGCCCGGTTGGTTTCGTGTTCGAACCAACCCGGCCATACAAAAAGTTCTCCAAACCCTTGATTGTAATATACCAAAACGACCGTCTCGATCAAAGGATTATATCTCAACTGACGGTTCATCGATTGGAGGTCCGTCGCCCACGATACGTGCGTTTTAATGAATCTGTCCGGCAAAGGGGGTTTTGGGCCCGGACCCACCCGGCCCAAGGCCACCTGGGTCGGCTCGAACCGGGTCGACACGAACCGGTTCCTGGTCCGGCCTATTAGGGCGCAGCTCGGCCCAGCCTGGGTACGGCGCATCCCGGCCTGGACGACCCAGCCTGGCGCGCGCTCGCGGCCCGCGTGGCCAGCTCGGCCACGCCGAGATGAGTGGAACCGGGGGGTGCACTGCCCCCATGATTGAGGAATCGTGACCCCCATGTTGGGGGCTGCTGCTTTAGCCAACTGGGGGTTACAACCCCTGGTTTCTTGGAAGCTGGCCGGCCCGGTCTGGCTGGCCAGTGCTAGTGCCACGGGACCACCGGGGTCCCGCCCCTTCAAGGTGCCGTCGGCCGGCGGTTTCGACCGCCCCGCCTTGCACCGCCGCGGCTTCGAGCCGCTGCCTTGTCCGACCGGCACGGCCCGACGGCGCCCCACCCCTCCGCCGCGGCCCTGCTTTGGTCGCGGTGTCTTTGTGGTTCTCTGACACGGAACGATGGTGCCCTTCCCCTTTACTGCATCCCGACTCCGGGCGCGGGTTCGTTTGGCCTCAACGGCACGACGCGACGGTGCCACGCATCATCGCCACATTTCCCCATGTTTCTGCGCAGTGTCATTACACCACGCTGCCTTCTTTTGAACCGCAACAAACACAATCAACAAGGAGGGAGGAGGTTCGGCCGTGTTCATGCGGTCTGACCTCCTCCCGTTATTACGATATCAGGCGGCCCAAAAAGAAGTCGATGAATGGAAAAGGAATAAATCATGAGTAAAAACAATTAACCCCTACCTCAAGGCATCGTCGAACAAAGGTTTGTCATGGGAAATAGTCGTCGGGAAAGAATGTTCCAAATGTGTCACCAACATCTCGGATAAGATAATCATTGGTGTCGCGGTACATGGCGTTGCATCGTTAATCTCTGAGGATTCGGCGTCCTTCATCGTCCTTCATCAGAGGCTAACGTTCTTCGTCGGCGACAGTGCGTTCTTCACATTCTTCAAGGAGTAATATGAGGATTCCAAGACATGAGCTCTCCTCTTCAAATCCTTCTCACACAACGAAACAACATAATAAAATAAGGCTTTGAATTATTTTATTTCTCAGGCCAACTGTTTTTGAAATTCAAAATCAGATCACGATTTAATTATCGAGCGTTGACAAATTAATGAGGCATTTAATAATTCAATTAAACTCGAGAGTTGACTTGGCAATTAAGAGGGGGTGCGGGTGAGTTACATAATTAAATGCACGTGGGGGGAATGGAGTAATGGGGGGTGGGGCTTGTGTGGGACCCACCTCACTAATATCCTACCTTGGAGATAGGATATTAGTGGGTCCTACTCCAACCACCATTCTTAGGTTAACACTACTTAGAATAAAAATAAAATCAGTTGCACAATATTTTATTTTATTATTTAGATAACCCAATTAATTAATAACCTCACCCGAGCCAACACAACTCCGGAAAAGGCATTCTTAAGCAATTACTGATGCTGCGATTCCATTGGTGCCCTCATAATTTGATTCCAAGCACCGATCCAAGAGTTAGGAAAACCCACTCATTCGTTTACTGAACGTACCCGGGCTAAACTTCGGAAATTGATTCCGGGCACACCGGGCCTCAGAATCTGGTGCTGTCAGAAACTGTGTTCTTGTAAAATTCCAAAGAAAGTTATGAGGAAAAAAATCCCTTGAATTTTATGAGTCTTTACATTACTCCCAACTCAGGGATTTACGCCCCCATAAAGATATATCATAAACTAGGGGAACAAAAGTGGGTACTGTGCATGCATTTGAGCCTCCTGCTCCCAAGTGCTCTCCTAGAGGTTCCCGTGCTGCCATATTATGCACACTAGAGGTATCGACGGTCCACATAGGACCCAATCCTATCGATCCTCGATCTCTACCAGGACCTCTGCAAAAGTCGCTCCATCGTCAAAGTCCATCTCCCCATGGTCGATGATATGCGTCGGGTCATGCACGTATCTCCTCAGCTGGGATACGTGGAAGACGTCGTGCACCCAGTGCAACTGAGGTAGTAGAGCCAGGTGATAATCCACCTCGCCTATCCTGCTAAGGACCTGGAATGGTCCGATGAAGCATGGAGATAAATTGCCGCCTCAGCCAAATCTCTATAATCCATATCTAGGTGAGACCCGCAAGAAGACGTGGTCGCCATCCTCGAACTCCAGTGGTCTCCGCATCCTGTCAGCATAAGACTTATGCCAGCTCTGAGCTGTCCTCATCTGCTCCTGGATGACTTGGACCTTCTCTGTCATGGTCTGGACCATCTCTGGTCTCACAAGTGCTGACACCCTAGGGTCTGTCCAGCACAGAGGTGATCTTCATGGTCGGTCGTACAATGCCTCGTATGGTGCCATCCCGATGGTGGAGTGGCAGCTGTTGTCGAATGCGAACTCCACCAAGGGTAGCTGGTCCTCCCAGCTGCGACCAAAGTAGAGGACTCAGGCGCGGAGCATGTCCTCGAAAGTCTGAATGGTCCTCTCCATCTGACCATCCGTCTGAGGGTGAAAGGCGGTGCTCAGAGGTAGTTGTGTCCCGAATGCCTCATGCAACCCCTTCCAAAGCCAGGAAGTAATGCGAGCATCTCGATCAGAGAAGATAGATGATGGCACACCAGGAAGTCGTATAATCTTTTGAACAAATGGTGCCCCATGCTCTCTATTGAGCCCTGCTCTATGATGGGTAAGAAGTGGGCCGACATGGTGATTCAGTCAACAATCACCCAAATGGAGTCGTGACCTCTGGAATTATGTGGAAGTCCAGTCACGAGATCCATAGATAACCCATCCCACTTCTACTACGGGACCTCCAATGGATACAACAAACCTGCTGGTACCTGGTGCTCTGCCTTCACATGCTGACAGGTGAGACATCGAGAAAAGAACTCAGCTACAACCTTCCTCATACCCGGCCACCAGTGCTGTCGTCTGAGATCCTGGTACATCTTCGCCACTCCTGGATGTACCGCTAACGGGGATGTGTGAAACTCTCTCAGCACCTCCTCCTGTAAAGAAACTTGTGCCAAGGAACTTCCTTTGAAAATAACATCTTACTCTCCTCCTATAGAGAATCCATCAGGTGCATGTCCTGAGGATATCTGCACACGCCGCGTCTCATAGTCAGCGTCCCCACGATGTGCCTCTCGGACCCGCTGTAGTAGTGGATGAGTGACTGTGAGTGAATGAAAAAAGGCTGCACCATCTCTATACACGAAGGATATCTGCAAAGAGGCTATCTGGTTTGTCGCCTCCCCGAGTAGCTGAATGCCCGTCTTCCTACTAAGAGCATCAGCTACTACGTTCCCCTTTCCAAGAGTATAGAGTATCTCAAAGTCATAGTCCTGGAGGAAATCAAGCCATCACCACTATCTCAGATTTAAGTCCTTCTGCGATAAGATGTATGTGAGACTCTAGTGGTCAGAGTAAACTGTAAAGCACTCGCCCATCAGATAGTGTCGCCACATCTTCAGAGCGAAGACCACTGCTGCTAACTCCATGTCATGGGTAGCATAGTTCTGCTCATCCTGCCTCATCTGATGTGATCCATAGGAAATTAATTCCCTCTCCTGCATTAGGACACATTCGTGTCCGGTCCTTGATGCATTGTAATAGACTACGTACCCTACTCCCTCCTCCAGTAGCCTCAAGATAGGGGTGCTGGTCAATCTCTATCTCAACTCCTAGAATCTCTGCTGACATCTGTCTGACCACACGAAGGGTTTCCCCTTCTTCATCAAAGCTGAGAGTGGTTCTGAAACTCTGGAAAAGTCTGGAACAAATCTCCAGTAGTACCCAGCTATCCCCAAGAAACTCGGCACCTCCGTCATTCTCTTGGTGGCTCCCAAGCTAGCACTGCCTCGATCTTCGCAGGATCCACCGCAACTCCCGCCTCAGAGATGACGTGACCCAAGAAGTGGACCTCTTGTAACCAGAACTGACATTTCAAGATCTTTCCTATAGTAATATGTTTTATAATTTTTAATAAAGTAATTTATAAAAAATAATAATTTCAAATTTAGTGTTTTATTTAATAGTGATAATTATAAATAATTATAATTAACAACATTCAAATTTAATTATTAATGTTCTAAAAGAACAAATACTATCTTACACTCTTATATTTTAGAAGGGAATATTATAAGATGAATATATTAATACAATAAATAGATTATTTAATGAAATATTTTAATTAATAATATTGATATAGACTTTTATCAATATTTTGATATATACTAAATTATGTTATGAATATATTAACTATTAATATGACACCCTAATATTTTATGTTGTGTTTCCTCTTAAATAATTTCAATTAATTAGATAAAATAATATTTATGAAACATTTATTCTTTTGGGAAAAATTTTATGTTATAATAGATACTTATAACCTAGTTATTAAACATAATTTTTACAATTCTGTGATTTGAATATTGAAAAACGGACTTATATAGTTATGTTTAATAAGTTTTTTAGAAACCAATTAGAGAATAATAATTTTCAGTGAATAGTAATTTGAACATTATGAATAGTAATGTACCCTTATTAATAGTATCCTCACCCATGTATATATAAATGATATTTATGCAACTTTTAATTGATAGTGAATATTTTCAAAATATAACAATTACGTGTCTATATTTTTATGAGTAATAAAAATCAATTTAAAATTTTATAAATATTAAATTTGTTTAATGATAATTCATTTTAAAATAATGTATTAATAATTCAATTTAAAATAATGTATTAATAATTCAATATTTTGATGTCCTATGATTTTGGGATAATTTAATGAGACCTTCATTAAATTTTCAAGGAATTATAAAATCAATTAAAATTTTAAAAAATTAATTTTCTTGAAAATTGGGATTTTAATTAATATTTAAATTTTTCATAACATGAAATCATTTTTCATCAAATGGAGTTCCTTTTTTGAATTTATAAAACTAAAAATGGTTAGCGAGAATTTTTTGGGATTTTTATAAATTACATGTATTTTTGGTGAATAGAGAAATTCAATAATATACAAAATATGCTAAATAAATGAATTTAAGCATCATGCTTGAATCATGGATGATGTAAATAGACATTGGATCAAAATAAAACACAAATAAAAAATTATTTTTACATTATTAAATATAATTATTTTTTCTTGAGCAAAATAATAATATAATGACCAAAATATTGAGAAACCAGTCCTCTCCTTCATTATAAAAACAACCTTGTACCCACTCTTCCACTAACATTACAATTGTTGAAAAATGTAAAAAATTATTCTATTGACTTTAAAAAGACATTACCCCACATCCAAAAGATATTTTTTTCCAAAATACCAAAATCAATCCCCTTATTATGATTCTCATGGAGGAGTATCCAAGAGGTAAAATCCTCTCCCCTGTCCTTTTATTTTTCCTTTCAAATTCCTTCTTTATTTATTGGTCTCACCAAACTCCAATATCGAGATGAAAATTATTAATAAATTATCATATATACGCTATAATTAAATATTGTTAATGTAAGACACATCATATATATCCTTACTATCTATCTCTTTTATTTTAAAAACAAAATCATCACTCGGGGGGGGGGGGTACCCATTTACAACCTACATAGACGATGAACATTCGTTCATTAATTTCTAGTGAATTACTAGTAATGAAACTATTTATATAGTTTTAATAGATTATAAATAAGTATTATATCTTATTTTAGGTAATGGAACAATTTTCTAAACACGATATTAGATAATGGAACAAAACTAGTTCATCGTAAAACCCCCCTACCATTATGCTAAACGATTATCACTAAATATCTTACCTAAGGATTCAACCTCATACCATATAAAAAAATTATATTTATAAGGATTTACAACTATATATTCTCATTAATTTCAAAATATTCCAACTCTAGATAATTATATTTATTTTTCACTAATTTCAATACATGTATACAAGTAAACCGATGAAGAAAACCAAGGAAACAAACGATCCCGAGCGATAAAATAGTATTGCATGACTAATAAAAAAGGCCATAAATGAAATTATTGAAATTATAATAGGTAAAATATAATTATATAATGTTCTAAAATAATTAATTATTGGATTTAATTTTGCTATTCCGATCATTATGTTTAAGTGCCAAACACATTCACGCATAATGTAAGGGTTTTATTATCTCAATTTTATTTTAGTGAAATTTCTAGCAGTCACTACATACTTGTTGTATTCGGTGAATTTATTCTACCATTTAATGAATAATACCGTGATTTTATAAATATTTGTTTTATTCAATGAATCATTTGATGATTATAAATTTTTCTTCATGTTATTCAATTGATTACAATGTTGTAAGGGTCTTCATCTCAATTTCCATTTCATTGAGACATACATAGTATTATGAAACTAATCATTTTTTTCTGGTGTATCTACCTCCCCTATGAGATCATTTATAAATTTATATTAATTTAAAATTAAATATACATATTCTTATATAATGGATATGATTATTGTCTCGTCGGTATACACTTATACATAAG
Organism: Viscum album; assembly: GCA_963277665.1. NCBI lineage: Eukaryota > Viridiplantae > Streptophyta > Magnoliopsida > Santalales > Viscaceae > Viscum > Viscum album. The sequence continues at coordinate 1,872,183,046 of OY728137.1, read as the reverse complement.
TTTTTTATTTTGAATGTTGTTTAAACTATGAGAATATTTATGAATTTTCATCCTCTGCTCAATATGAAAATTGGTAAGGAATATTGTTTTGGAAGTAAATATTTTTACCAGAAATATTTTTAAGGGATGTGATTAAAAGGGCCTATTATATCCCCTTGATCCATCTATAAGGCTCATAAGTAAAAAAAGTTTTCGAAAAACACTTCATGTTTGATTTCAAAACATAATCAGATGGGTTTCTACACACATACATAATCATTAAAAATTGTATGATGATTCATGTTCTAGATACGTGATGAACAAATAATAATAATCCACTTTATTCAATATCCCATTTTCACTTTCAATGAGGTTTTCACTATAACAAAATATATGGATGCATTTTCATTCACTATTAATTGATGTTGTGTGTTTTTCAATTATTTGGATTGCTATATTTATTATGGATTTTCAATTGTATTAACTAATTATTGATTCATGGTTCTTATATATATGAACCTTATAAAAAATTTTATCTCATCCCCTCATTTTTTTCAATCCTTCTTTTATGAATAATGTTTTATAATTTTAGAGTTCAAGGATTTAATTTATTTCTTTTTATTTTATCTTGTTTTATTTTGTTTTTACAATATATTAGGGATATAATTTACATATCTCTTCTATTGAATACTACTAATATAATTAGTCCTTCAAGATATAATTTCTTGTATCAATCCAATGTAATAAAATGATGTAAAATTTCAAGGCTTCTTGTTTGTGGTGTTACAATTGGTTTTAAAGGAAGATTAGTAGAAAACTTGAGAACTAGATTTAGAAAACATATATTAATAAATAAAAATACAATATATTAATTGAGGTTAATCATACAAGAACATCCCAGTATTTTTGTAAGGTATATATTATGTGGATATTTCTATTAAATACATCCATGTGTGGATTCTTCCCATGGATGTGGTTATACCACAAATGTATATACGCCTAAAAACATAGAAAATGTGTTCAAAGCATAACATGGGGTAACCGAGTACAAGAAAAATGTTCTTATTGCACACGTGCTTTCACACTCTAAGGGTATTTCCATTGGATAATTCACATTTTTCATACATATAATTATGAACAATTTTTGCTTCCAAAGTAACCAATGTGTATGGTTCTAGGATTTATGATTCATAAATGTATATTATATTCTATAAAATGTTAATAGTAACATAAATTTCATAGTTTTATGATATTATCAAGTATATGGAATATATTATAAATGAGGCCACGATGAAGGAATGAGAACTCCACCAAAGCACATGATGAAAAGATTAAGAATGATCTTATCTTTTATTGTCTTAATCCAAAATATTGAAGGGAAATAGTCTCTAAGGTATCCTCATAATATGAGGATATCAAATCAAGTGTTAACAAGTGATGCAAATTTTTTTTGATCCCTATGTCTTTGAAGAGAAACAAGAGAAGAAAATAATGTAAGAGAAAATACAAATAATGTGAAGAAGGGCATTATGGGGATTCCCACATGTGGTAACTATGGAAATATTCACTATGGAAAATGAATGAATATAATTGGAGTGTGTCATAAGTGTGGAGAAAAAGGGAACCATGTTAAGGATTTCTAGGGTTAGAAAAAGGTTTCAAATCTACATTGATTCAACATTGAGGAGATGAGACACTATGTGAATCAATGTCCTCAGTATTAATGAAATATACTGCAAATGATGATATAGGATAATGACCGACAAATTATACTACCATAGATAAATAGGTATAATTAATGTGACTATTATGGCATTATTTTATTTGAATATATTATTAGCAATGTAATAGTTATAATAATTATGTAATTTTTGTGGATTATACCATATTTCCTTATCATTATGGATTTGAGGTCATATGTGGAATCATATCAAGAAAATAAATTCATTAGAAATTGAATCTTTTCAGAAAACATGCGATTAAGGGAAAATGAACCCTTAATTTATTTCTTATGTTAGTATAATGATTAAGAAATTTATTGATTTGGATATAGACTGACTACCTTAGAATTGATAATTGACTTGTCAACATGTGGTCTATTCTATCATCGATGGAGTTTGAAAAACAATCGAATTTAAAGAATATATCTAATAAAATGTTTCTTACTTAAGGAATTTGGATGAAAGAATGATTCAAATAATGTTGTATTGAAATTCATGTTATTATCGTATTTCAAGATGATACACGATGAGGATATTAACATATATGGAATATGAAAATCTCGATCTTCTTCATGCTGATTAAGGGGTAATGATATGTTTATTTTTTATATTTTGTGACCATCTTTCTAAAGTGTTGAATCATTATATTATGGAATGTTTGACCATTTATGAGTGGTTTATGTTTATAATTTTATGGTTTATTAGAGGATAATGTATTCCATCACCACATGACACTACATGTACTAAGATATGAAGTATAGATAGTTCAAGGAACAATCAAAGGATAAGATTGTATTTATAAAATAGAAATATATATTTATAATCATAAAGAGTGAAACAATTTCCCAACTCATGGAAAAGAGTTGAAGTGCACTGTGTTGCATTTGTTGTCAATGAGACATGAAGTTGTCTTGGAATGAATGGATGTCAAGGAGTCAAGATGTGAATGTCAAAGGATGTGATGGTGATGAAGGAGAATGGCCATGGTACTTAGAGGAATGTCACTTAGGAGATTCACTAAGTGGCATTGGAGAATATGGTTGAAACATTCTCCATGTACATCTGACGATTGATGAGATGATCTCTAAGTTCATAGAACTTGTATCATGATGATACAATGTCACAACATTGTTTGAGGACCATGCATTGTAGTGACAATGCATGAGGAGATGGAAGAAGTTCCATCCACAACTACTAAGTGGATGATGTGCATTAATGAAGTCCATGCACTATCACTTAGTGCATGTGAATTTGAAGGTGATCCAACTTGACCTCTAATTGGGTCATTGAAGTTTATTGAAGAATTTATGTGATTAAGGAGCTCGGTTGAAGATGAAGAACCTTCAAGAATTTCCATTCCTAAGTGATGAATATTTGTTTAAGAAGTATGGAGGAATTCTAAGAAGAAGAAGAAGAGAAGAGGAATAATGGCTTAGAAGAAGAGGAGGAGGCATTTGGCATTTAGAATTGGTATTTTTCATTGAGGACTTTGTTTTTGACAAAGTCCTATTTGTTACTTTGCCAAAAAATATGGCCAGCCTGTGAGCACCTTGTGGGTTCAACCCCAAGGCTCATGTGGGCCTAAGGCGCCACGCCCAAGGGGGAACCCGTGGGGCGAGATCAGGGCGGCAGGGGCGCACCCGCAGACACCACAGAGGCGCCTGGGGCACGCCCGGAGGAGCGCAGTGTGCATAGTGGGCGCCAGTGGCGCGCCCGCAGGAGGCATAGTGGGCGCTAGGAGCACGCCCGCAGGGAGTATAGTGGGCGCAGAGCGCGCCTGCAGAGAGAACCCGGTGCGGGGCAGCACCGGGAGGGGAGAAGTTCAACTGGCGTGTTGAGGCAGCGCCAGGGTTATAAGCCGCGGATAAACCGGGCTGCGTTTCGATGTGGGACGCGCAAAAAATCCAGGGAGAAAATCTCCGCCGTCCGTCTCATCGCGCGCTTGATCTGCGCCGCACATCTGATCCGCGGCGCCACGATCTAATCCAGGCCGCCCGATGTATCTCAAACGCCTGATCCGACGGCCGAGAGCTCTTCCTCTACCTCGAGCTCGTCCGAGGTCTCCCCGAAGCCACCCGCAGCCGCCATCAAACCAGAGGCCACCCGAGCACCGATTTCGAGCTCTGGGCCACCATTTTCAACGCCGAAGGGTCCATTGAGTTCGTCTGGATGTACTGAACACAGCCATGCTATAAAATATGCATGCATGCAATGAGGGGAGCATTTCGAGTTCGGCCGAGGCAAACAACGTTGCCAAGGCCTCGGTGTATTCGAGCTTTGCATGATTTGTGCCTAAACAGAGGCCGTGCATGCGTTATAAATCGCATGCACGAGGAGGAAGAAAATAATGAAAGAACCCGCGTTGGACAGAGGAGTAAATTCAAGATTTGGAAGATTTTTAAAGACCCGAATATCTCGGGATTTTGAAGTTAGATCACGAGGAAGTTTTAAGCGTTTCTCTGCCTATAAAATGATCACCCGAGGCATGAAGAAGTTTGCTGATCCTTTGTTGAAGATCCGGAGAACCGTGAGTGCACCTCTGCCTCGCGAAGACAAAGCCCCGCGCACACTTGCGCGGTGAGATCCCTGCGCGCCTTCCCTTTGCGCGGTAGGAAGAACCCGGGGCCGCAGCATTCTTGCGCGCCCGTGGTTGATTCCCTCACTGCCTGTACACTTACGCGGCAGGAGGAAGGAGCCCGCGGTGCCTTGCACTCGTGGCTAGTGCGGCCGGTTACACCTGAGGACTTGCGCGGCTTGGTGCCTTGCGCGGCAGGCAGTGTTGGAGTAGAGAAGGCTGCACCCTCTTGCGCGCCTCCTGAAGTTCGGGCAGTGTGTGCACAAGTGCCAAGTGAAGAACCACACTTTGTGTGTGGTGTGAGGTGAAGAAGGAAGGCCGAGGCCTTTGTGCCTTGTGTGCAAAGTGATCAAGAGAAGGCCGTGGCCCTACTGTGTGTGCATTTGAAGAAAAGGCAGTAGCCTTGTGTGGTTGCAAAGAGGAGAAAGGCAAAGCTTGCACTTTATGTGTGCATTTAAAGAAGGAGGCCGTAGCCCTTATGTGGGTGCACACATTGAAGAACAAATTATAGAATATTATTTGTGTGTGCAAGACAAGTGGAAGTGCCTTTGGCTAAGTGTGTGCACAAGAATTGGGAGGCCGAGACCACACCATTGTGTGTGTGTGAGATAGTGAAGAAATAAGCCGAGGCCAAGTGTATGCAAGTGGGTGAAGTGAAGACCACACATTTGTGTGTGTATGCAAACTTGAAGAACCACCTACGGCCCAAGTATGTGCAAGAAGAAGTGAAGGCCAACTCATGTGTGTGCTAAAGTGAAACAATTGTGTGCAAATTAAAGAAGTGGCCGAACCTAGTGTGTGCACTAAAAGTGTAAACACCTAGAAGTAGAAGAAGAAGGATACCTCACACTAAAGTATAACACACATTCTATGTGTGTGACCAAATTGAATAAAGTGTGTGAAGTTTGGTGAAGGTGTGTGGTTAAAAGAATTACACCCTTTGAGGGTTTACTGCACCAAGAAGAGGAAAGGGAAAGTGCATGCTTGCATGAATGCACGTGCACACGTGAACAAAGCTAAATCTGGCTGTGTGCATTTGAGGAGTCCAAGACCAGAAGATCTTGAAGAATCAGAGATGCCATGCACTCAGTGCATGATGTTGAAGTGAACTGAGACTGAGCCAGACTGAAGTTAAAGAGATTGGTTGTCTGAGTTTTCAGTAGATTGAGAAGATCCTGATCATCACAAGTGATCAGAGGTACAGAGCAAGGCCAGCAGCCTTTATCCCAGACTGCTGAAGATACTTGAAGAACTTAAAGTGAAGAAGAGCTACTCGTGTGACTCGAGGAGCCAGGAGAAGACCCTGTGGGACTCAGGGAGAAGAAGTCTTCAGTGGGATTCTGGAGCAGGCCAGTGGGACTCTGGTAACACTGTGGGACGCAGTATAAAGACCCTCCTGTGGGACTCAGGAGAGATACAGTGGGACTCTGTATCGACCATTGTAATACTAACCGATTATAATGGGAGAATCCATGCTGAGAGAGCATGGCAAGGATGTAGGCCTTTGGTGCCGAACCTTGTAAATCCTTGTGTCCTGTGACTTTTCATTACTGCATTATCCGGGAAAGGTTGAGAGATACAAGAAGAGTGGGTCGAGGCTTTAACCAGCCATAGAGGTTTAATTGATAAAGAATCAATTAGTAAAAAGTTTTAAAAGGATCACTGATTCACCCCCTCCCCCTCTCAGTGATTCACACTGATCTGGGCACTTCAATTTGTATCAGAGGAAGGTTACCTCTAAAAGATCCAAGGGAGTCTTTATGAAGTGCAGATTTGAGGAAATGAGCGACCAGCCTCAAATGGAGATATCTGCCAAGACTCATAAAAATAGAAAGAAGAAACAGGCCAAGAAGATGAAGAAAGCCTGTCCTAGCTGTGATGAAGTTGAAACAATGAATGATCTTCAGAGTGCACTCAAATATCTTCTGAAGACAGTTCCCATGGAATTGGCAAAGTGTATAGCTACAGGCATCCATGATCTTCAAGAAGAAAAATCACAGTTAGAAGAAGAAGCCAATGCAATGGAAGATCAATTGGCTAAAAGGGTTGGAATAACCAACACTCTCAGAAAGCTGGTAAATGCCAAAGATGAAACAGTATCTATTTGCAATGAAAGATATGAAGACAAAGTCAAAAGGGTGAAGGAGCTGGACAATTCATTGCAAGAATTGAAGAAGGTGCATGAAGACCAGATGAAACAACTGGTGGAGAATTGGGAAGGAAAGCTAAGAACTGTTGAGGATGAGAAGAACTCCCTCAATATGAAATGCTTAGAACTGGAGGTGATATTGAAAAATCAGCAATCACCTAAAGCTGAATCCTCCCAGTCAGCTGAAAGAAGACATGTTGCTACTCAAGTATGCTTTGAGCAGGATGATTCTAAGAGAAAGACATCCTCTAATGAAAGGGAAACTTCTTCTAAAAAGAAGGTACCATCCATACCATCTTGTACTGATGCTTCTAATTGTGTTTCCACAAAAAGTGCAGGATGGAAGAATAATTCCAAACAAATATGGATGAAGACAGTAAAGAAGCAGAGCTCTCCTGAAACAACACAGCAATTCAAGAAAAGTACCCAACAATCAGAAGGACTGAAGAGGTCAAGATTTGTGGGTCAGTGTTGGTGTTGTAATAAGTATGGGCACTGTGCAAAGGATTGTTGGTACAATCCACTAAATGTCAAAGCACAAAGGAAGCTCATGCCAAGGGGGAGCAAGCCAGAAGGAAAGAAGCAACATCCACAGGTCCAGAGACATCTGTTTACTACAAATAGATTTGGATTACTTGACAACATCTGGGATGATTGCAAAAGTGGTCAAAAAGATACATTTCAGTCTCCAACTGTATCCAGAGCTCAAAAGAAGAAAAGATCACAGAACCTGGCTCAAAAGGATTCCTTGGGAAGCAAGCAGAAGAAAGTGGAAGATGCTCCCAAGAAGAGTTTGAAGAATGAAGAGAAGTCCTTGGAATTCAAATCCAAGAATGGTGAGTCATCCAGTAGGACCACCAAGAAATGCTTCTACTGTGGAAAGAAAGGACACATCATGGACCTTTGTAAAGAAGCCATGAAACTAAATAGAAGCAGACTGAACTCCAAAAGGCAATCAATCCAGAAGAAGAAGGGATTGATTGAAAATAAGTTGCCTAAGAGAGGTAGCTTAGCAGCATCCAAAGAACCATGTGGAACTTCCAAAACTGAGGCCACTCTTCCAAATGATTTACTTGTCATATGGCCACATCAGTTGCAACTTGCCAGAGAACTACAAAGAGTTGAAGATGAATCTCTGGCAATTGCTGAAGCAAAAGGGAAGAAGAAGGTTTCACATGAAGATGTTTTGAGAACCACACCAACACAATCATCAATGAAGATCAAATGTGCAAGTGTGAAGACTGGTGAAAATGGGACTTCTCGGTTGAGAGAATCTTCTCAACCTTGTTGTTCACGTTGATGAACCAAGGAGGTTCCATCTTATTCCCTTATACTATTGGTATTTAAATGTGCTGACATTACAGGGAATTGAAGATGATGATCATTCTCAACTGGAGGATGATTTGGAAAGAATGGAGTGCACCCCTTGAGGGGGAGCCAATCTGAAGAAGATGGGATTCTGAGATCAATACCATCTTGAGAGAAGTGAAGGTATTCCAATCATACTTTCATCCCTTGTTTCTTAATTGCATTCATCATGAAAATTAAGGGGGAGTATGAATTGAAGACAAATGGAAGAAAGGGGGTGCTTTATCTTTGCACTGAACTTTCTAATGAGTTTTGTGAAGTATGTGCAGGATTCAGCAATTCATTGAATATCTGAAAAAATTCAACCCCTAAGCATGATCTCACATGTGTAGAGAGTTATGGACAGCATTGAGTACCTTGGTTACATCACTCTTGTTTTCTACACCGGGTTAGCCCAAGTAGACATAGAGTTGATCTACTAAAGGTTCTTTGCTAAAGAAGAACATGTGACATCATCCCTCTCTCAGTGTTTTTCAAGAGAATACTATTTATAAGGGAGGAAGAGATTTTTGAAAGTGAACCACACCACACCTTTGCATTTGATTGCCAATAAGGGGGAGAAAATATTGGCACACATATTGACCCATTCATATGTGCTGAAGGAGTGTATTGACAACAAATACACAGGGGGAGATTGAAGTGCACTGTGTTGCATTTGTTGTCAATGAGACATGAAGTTGTCTTGGAATGAATGGATGTCAAGGAGTCAAGATGTGAATGTCAAAGGATGTGATGGTGATGAAGGAGAATGGCCATGGTACTTAGAGGAATGTCACTTAGGAGATTCACTAAGTGGCATTGGAGAATATGGTTGAAACATTCTCCATGTACATCTGACGATTGATGAGCCGATCTTTAAGTTCATAGAACTTGTATCATGATGATACAATGTCACAACATTGTTTGAGGACCATGCATTGTAGTGACAATGCATGAGGAGATGGAAGAAGTTCCATCCACAACTACTAAGTGGATGATGTGCATTAATGAAGTCCATGCACTATCACTTAGTGCATGTGAATTTGAAGGTGATCCAACTTGACCTCTAATTGGATCATTGAAGTTTATTGAAGAATTTATGTGATTAAGGAGCTCGGTTGAAGATGAAGAACCTTCAAGAATTTCCATTCCTAAGTGATGAATATTTGTTTAAGAAGTATGGAGGAATTCTAAGAAGAAGAAGAAGAGAAGAGGAAGAATGGCTTAGAAGAAGAGGAGGAGGCATTTGGCATTTAGAATTGGTATTTTTCATTGAGGACTTTGTTTTTGACAAAGTCCTATTTGTTACTTTGCCAAAAAAATATGGCCAGCCCGTGAGCACCATGTGGGTTCAACCCCAAGGCTCAAGTGGGCCTAAGGCGCCACGCCCAAGGGGGAACCCGTGGGGCGAGCTCAGGGCGGCAGGGGCGCACCCGCAGACACCACAGAGGCGCCTGGGGCACGCCCGGAGGAGCGCAGTGTGCATAGTGGGCGCCAGTGGCGCGCCCGCAGGAGGCATAGTGGGCGCTAGGAGCGCGCCCGCAGGGAGCATAGTGGGCGCAGAGCGCGCCCGCAGAGAGAACCCGGTGCGGGGCGGCACCGGGAGGGGAGAAGTTCAACTGGCGTGTTGACGCAGCGCCAGGGTTATATGCCGCAGATAAACCGGGCTGCGTTTCGATGTGGGACGCGCAAAAAATCCCGGGAGCAAATCTCCGCCGTCCGTCTCATCGCGCGCTTGATCTGCGCCACACATCTGATCTGCGGCGCCGCGATCTAATCCAGGCCGCCCGATGTATCTCAAACGCCTGATCCGACGGCCGAGAGCTCGTCCTCTACCTTGAGCTCGTCCGAGGTCTCCCCGAATCCACCCGCAGCCGCCATCAAACCAGAGGCCACCCGAGCACCGATTTTGAGCTCCGGGCCACCATTTTCAACGCCGAAGGGTCCATTGAGTTCGTCTGGATGTACTGAACACAGCCATGCTATAAAATATGCATGCATGCAATGAGGGGAGCATTTCGAGTTCGGCCGAGGCAAACAACGTTGCCGAGGCCTCGGTGTATTCGAGCTTTGCATGATTTGTGCCTAAACAGAGGCCGTGCATGCGTTATAAATCGCATGCACGAGGAGGAAGAAAATAATGAAAGAACCCGCGTTGGACAGAGGAGTAAATTCAAGATTTGGAAGATTTTTAAAGACCCGAATATCTCGGGATTTTGAAGTTAGATCACGCGGAAGTTTTAAGCGTTTCTCTGCCTATAAAAGGATCACCCGAGGCATGAAGAAGTTTGTTGATCCTTTGTTGAAGATCCGGAGAACCGTGAGTGCACCTCTGCCTCGCGAAGACAAAGCCCCGCGCACACTTGCGCGGTGAGATCCCTGCGCGCCTTCCCTTTGCGCGGTAGGAAGAACCCGGGGCCGTAGCATTCTTGCGCGCCCGTGGTTGATTCCCTCACTGCCTGTACACTTACGCGGCAGGAGGAAGGAGCCCGCGGTGCCTTGCACTCGTGGCTAGTGCGGCCGGTTACACCTGAGGACTTGCGCGGCATGGTGCCTTGCGCGGCAGGCAGTGTTGGAGTAGAGAAGGCTGCACCCTCTTGCGCGCCTCCTGAAGTTCGGGCAGTGTGTGCACAAGTGCCAAGTGAAGAACCACACTTTGTGTGTGGTGTGAGGTGAAGAAGGAAGGCCGAGGCCTTTGTGCCTTGTGTGCAAAGTGATCAAGAGAAGGCCGTGGCCCTACTGTGTGTGCATTTGAAGAAAAGGCAGTAGCCTTGTGTGGTTGCAAAGAGGAGAAAGGCAAAGCTTGCACTTTGTGTGTGCATTTAAAGAAGGTGGCCGTAGCCCTTATGTGGGTGCACACATTGAAGAACAAATTATAGAATATTATTTGTGTGTGCAAGACAAGTGGAAGTGCCTTTGGCTAAGTGTGTGCACAAGAATTGGGAGGCCGAGACCACACCATTGTGTGTGTGTGAGATAGTGAAGAAATAAGCCGAGGCTAAGTGTATGCAAGTGGGTGAAGTGAAGACCACACATTTTTGTGTGTGTGCAAACTTGAAGAACCACCTACGGCCCAAGTATGTGCAAGAAGAAGTGAAGGCCAACTCATGTGTGTGCTAAAGTGAAACAATTGTGTGCAAATTAAAGAAGTGGCCGAACCTAGTGTGTGCACTAAAAGAGTAAACACCTAGAAGTAGAAGAAGAAGGATACCTCACACTAAAGTATAACACACATTCTATGTGTGTAACCAAATTGAATAAAGTGTGTGAAGTTTGGTAAAGGTGTGTGGTTAAAAGAATTACACCCTTTGAGGGTTTACTGCACCAAGAAGAGGAAAGGGAAAGTGCATGCTTGCATGCATGCACGTGCACACGTGAACAAAGCTAAATCTGGCTGTGTGCATTTGAGGAGTCCAAGACCAGAAGATCTTGAAGAATCAGAGATGCCATGCACTCAGTGCATGATGTTGAAGTGAACTGAGACTGAGCCAGACTGAAGTTAAAGAGATTGGTTGTCTGAGTTTTCAGTAGATTGAGAAGATCCTGATCATCACAAGTGATCAGAGGTACAGAGCAAGGCCAGCAGTCTTTATCCCAGACTGCTGAAGATACTTGAAGAACTTAAAGTGAAGAAGAGCTACTCGTGTGACTCGAGGAGCCAGGAGAAGACCCTGTGGGACTCAGGGAGAAGAAGTCTTCAGTGGGATTCTGGAGCAGGCCAGTGGGACTCTGGTAACACTGTGGGACGCAGTATAAAGACCCTCCTGTGGGACTCAGGAGAGATACAGTGGGACTCTGTATCGACCATTGTAATACTAACCGATTATAATGGGAGAATCCATGCTGAGAGAGCATGGCAAGGATGTAGGCCTTTGGTGCCGAACCTTGTAAATCCTTGTGTCCTGTGACTTTTCATTACTGCATTATCCGGGAAAGGTTGAGAGATACAAGAAGAGTGGATCGAGGCTTTAACCAGCCATAGAGGTTTAATTGATAAAGAATCAATTAGTAAAAAGTTTTAAAAGGATCACTGATTCACCCCCTCCCCCTCTCAGTGATTCACACTGATCTGGGCACTTCAAGAGTCATAAATAAATTTTTATCTATTATCATAATCAATTATAGTATCAATGATTTTTTTATTATAATAGTTTATTGTTTTCTAGTAATCAACCTTCAAAGGGACATGATCTCTATCACTATCCATCAGAACATTATTGTTTTATTTGTCTTCCATATCTGTGTTTTTACATCCCGCTGTTTTCATAGCATTCATAAGCATTATTTTTGTAGTGGCCACCTCATTTACTTTAACCACATTTAAGAGGATATTTTATTACCCCTATTTTAAATGTGGGGTTTTGATAAGGGAATTATAAAGTATCAACCATTAGCATTTAATGTTCACATTAAAATTCTGAAGAAAAATTTTTTTGAGGGAAAAATAATGAAACACCCTAGAAATTTTTTTAAGTACATTATTCTTTGAAAAATAGTAATTTATAAGTAATTTTTTTTACGTAGCAATAATTCAAATAAATAATTATAATTTATATATTTATAAATATTTAATTAATGTTCTAAAGAAATAATATTTTACTTTATTATCTTATATAAAATAATATTTCAATATGTATATATTTTCTTTATCCATTTATTATTTAATTAAACATTTTAATGAATAATACATCTTTGACTATTATAATTATTTTGATAAATACTAAATTATGTTATTATTATATTATCTATTAGTATGACACCCCAAGATATTATGTTATGTTTTTTCATAACGAATATTAATTCATTAGAAATTTTATTATGCATGAAACACTGTTTCATTGAAAAAAAACATTGTTATAAGAGATCGTTCTAAATTTGTCGTTAAACATAATGTTTCCACTTCTCTCACGTGAATTTCTAATAAAAGAGATAAACGATTGCATTTAGTAAGATATTTAGAGAACGATATGACCAACTTAATTTCTGGTGAATAGTAAACTGACCCATGTGAATATCATTGTACCCTTATTAATAGTAAAATCACCCTTGTAGGTATAAATATAATATAGTTTCCTCATAAATTAGAGTGAATATTTTTAGAAAATAATAATTAAATATTGGTATTTTTGAGTAAAAAATATTTAATAACGTTATTATAATTATTAAATTAATTTAATGATAATGAATTTTTAAAAAAGGTATTTATAAATTATTATTTTATTTTCTTATGATTTTGGGATAATTTAGTGAGGCCTTATTAAATCATTCAAGGTAATATAAAATCAGTTATAATTTTCACAACATATTTTTTTTGAGAAACGGTAATTTTAATTAATAATTAAATTTCTCATATTTATGAAAATATTTTAATAAAAAATGGATTAATTTTTTTGATTCTAACATCCAAAAATGTTTGGGGTAAATTTTTGTGATTTTTTTGAAATACAAGAATGTTTGGTGAATAGTGAAATTTGATAATTTACGAAATATTCTAAATAAATGAATTTATGAATCATTATTGAGTGATGGATAATTGAAATATCAATTTTTTTGAACTCACATACACTTAATTATATTATTATTTCACAAAAATCAATACTATTTCTTGTGTTGGGGAAAACAATAAAATAATTATTTTAATATTGACAAATCACTCCTCTCCTCCACTATAAAAATGACCCATCACCCCCTTTTCATATCACACATTTGAATGAATGGGACTAGTAAAATTTCTACCCATTTCTCTTCAAATTCTTCTCACACACGTAGATAATTTCATGGATGTTCGAAAATACAAAAATCAATCCCATTAAAGAGATTATCAAGGAGTATCTAAGAGGTAAAATCTTCACGTTTTTCATTTTATTTTTCTTTTCATGTTCATTATTTATTTATTTTTATCTTCTTACATAATATTTTCTAATAGTCATGATAAATATAAAACATTCTATTTGATATTATTATATTATGTTAATGGAAGATACAACATCAATCTCTTTACTCTATCTCTATTATTTTATAAATGAATTCATCGTCTGGGAGGTGTCGATTTACAACTTTCATGTGTGATGAACGTTCGTTATATGATTTCTCTTCATGACTATTCATGAAACCCTTTTTTTGGTTGAAGTAGATTATTAAATATTTATTGTCATATATTTATGGTTCTAGATCCATTATATATACATGATAGTAAATAATAGAACATAACTAGTTCATTGTAATCGAAACCCTCCAAAATTAAGAAAAATGATTTTAAAAAATTATATTATGTAATGATTAATACTATTAATAAAAAAAATATTATTAATAATAATTTAAACTTATATATTATCATTAATTTTATATAATTCTAATTCTGGAGAATTATATCCCATTTACCCCAACTTCAATTACATGTATACAAGTGATGTGATCATAAAAACCAAGAAAATGAATGATCCAGAGTGATAAAATTATATTGTGTAACTATAAAAAATTTCCATAAATAAACATAATGAAATTATAATAAATAATATAATTTTGGAAATGTTTCTTAAATAATTAATTAATAGATTTAATTTGACTAACAATGATTTTATGATCAATTGAAGAACATATTTGGGAATAAGGTTAGGGGTTTCTCATCTTACTTTTACTTCCATGTGATTTTCATTTATGAACAATTATTTCTTGTAAATTATATATGTATAATACCATTTGATATATAATATAATTATTCCATTTATATTCATGTAATTTAATGAATCATTTGGTGATTATTAATATTTGTTCATGCACTTCGATTGACTACAATGTTGTAAGAAACTTTATCTCAATTTCTATTTCATTGAGACTTACATCGTATTTTCCACCTAATAATTTGTATGCGATGTACCTACTTCCCTATTCAGATCAATTTTCGTTTTAAATTAAATTCCTATTAAATAAATTTATTATTTTATAATATTTATGATTATTTTCTTAGTTGTAATCAGTTTTACATATGGTGTTTATTTTGAATGTTGTTTTAACTATGGAAAAATTATTGATATTGTATCCTATACTCAATTTGGAAAATGATAAGGAATGTTTTTATGAAATTTCATATTTTAATAATAATTATTTGGAATTTCAGTGACATGTGGTTCCTGATATATCCCCTATATGCAGTGATATGTCTCATGTGAAAAAATAGTTAGCGACAAACCCTTCATGTTTGTTTCCAAAAATTAATCAGACGTGTTTCTACCCAAAAACATAAACTATATTGATGTCATGATGGTTCATTATAAAGATACATAAAAAATAAATCTTTTTATTCCAATTTTAGTTTTCACATTCCATGATGGTGTCACTATAATAATATTTATGTGTTCTTTTTTTTCACAATTCTATTAAAGCTGGTGTTTTTTAATTATTCAACATGCCATGTTGATTTTGTCTAATTGTGTATGATTCACATATTATTGATTCATAATTTTTATATTTATAACCCTTACTGATAATTTAATCTTAACCATTTAATTTGATTTCCTTCTTGAAGTTATGTAGAAGGGTTTATTTATTGACCATTCAATGATGAATTTTTTTCATTTTATATTCTATCATGTTTTATTTTGTTTTCAAAATGTATTATGGGTATCATTTATGTATCTAGTTTCTCCAATACTTTAAAAAAGACCGGTCCTTTGTTATACGATTCCTTATATTCATGCATATGTGATAAAATAATGCACCTGATTCAGGTTTCTAGGGTGGGGGTATTAAAATAAATAAATATGATAATAACATGAAATTTTTTTAATCAAAAACCCCAATGATTTATTGTATGATAATTAAACCAACATATGATCACAATGAAATATTAACAAAATTTCCCATATAATATTAACAATTAATCTATTCTAAAGGTAATACACATTAGTGATATCTAATCCCCACACAATAGAAACACATCATCACTATAATATTACCAACTATTGAATATTTCATATTATTAAAATTTTAAATTGAATCATTCACTTCATTAATATAATATAGTTATCTACATTTTAGAATGTACAATACTGCTTCAAAAATATAATAAACACCTATATTCAAACAGTATTTTTCATGATACATATCAACAATAAAAAACATCATCGATAATTATCTAAATTATATTTCTGGAGATGGAAATTCCAAAACAATGCATATTTTCTTAATTCTAAAACCAAGATCCTATATATTGATGTCCTATTTCAAAATAAAATAGATTATATCAATATATAACTTAATATTCATTGAAGAATATTTTCTTTGTTAAATAGATAAAAATTTTACACCCAATTAATAAAACATTGTCTTTATTTCCCTGTAAAAAATATCCCCAATTACAAATTACCCGATGGAAAAGGCTTCATACGAAATTTACATGAAACTGTAATGAAATAAATTCAATATAATGAACAACAATCATATATTAAATCATTGACTCAGCTATATTATTGGATAGACATCCTTGAAGTATCGTTAAACTATATTATTGTAATAATTTATTTATTGTATGTGATAAAATTTTTGAAATATTAAAATTAAACAACTAATAAAAAACCCTTTATTTTTTTCATACGAAAATTTAATGAATAATTTTTTGTAATAATATTTCATCTATAGATAAAGATAAATATATATATATATATTAATTATTGTTTATATTTACATATTTTTTCCCATATTTAAACCAATGTAAAATAAAAACTAATAAGGAGGAAACATAATCATCCTTACATCTAACTACATGATCTATGAACATGTACATGCGAAACAAATACATTGAAATTAATATGACACCATTTTGTTGATAATTTGTAAAAACCCAATTATTTTAATAAAATTATTATATTCTTTTTTATCTATACATTCGTTCTTATAAACACATCACAAGGTGTATTCATTAAATAATCTAATAAAAAATTATTTTTATCCTAAAAAATGAGTAATATAACCAACATTCAAAGTCATTTTGATAAAATATTTTCAGAAAACAAACTTATCAACACCCCAACACAGGAAAAATTTTAATATAAAGTGATTCACTAAATAATTCTATAAGATTTAATGGGTTAATGTGCAATAGTATGTTTATACACTATCATAAAATATTGAGTTCTCTTTTAAAATAACATTTTATACCAATATATCAAAACCCAAAAAACATACACCAATTTTTGTATCCATGATAATGGTTAATCAAAGAATAAAAAAATTCAGGAAGGTCATAAAACATAATAAATTTTAAAATAAATATCATTAATATAACTAGAATGAATTACATATAAGTTAATTTAATAAAAAATTTAAAATAATAAGAAACAATTTAACCCATAAAAAACTCTATGATTTAGATAATGTTTCATGACACATCCCTCATCATGATTCTACACGTTTTTTACTCTATAAATATATAGTGGTGGAGTGTTCTTATAAAATAAATGGTAAGTAACATCATAAAATCATATCATTTTCATTTGCACGGAGAATACTTATATATTAAATAATAAAATACTTAAACAAAAAAACAACCAAATAAACTGTGTAATATCAATAATACCATGTCTATGAGAAACCCAACCTCGTGAACACTATGTCAACCTAGTAATAGTATTAAACATATAACTCAATCTATAGATATAACAATATAATCAGTATTAAATAATACATAACTGAGTCATTAATTGAACCTAGAGTCATAAAATAAAATTTAACGGAGAGGAGGATATTAATTGTTGTTTGAATTTTTTTTCTTGAGTGTATCATTTTTTTATCTTGTTTCCAGGATTGTAGAATAAATCAAAATCTATAAAAAATCTGAACATTAACCTAACATGTAATGAAGAAATAAAAGTAACATAGATATTAGTATATTACATGGTTCACATGAATTTTGTTACATCCATGGGAACATATCAATTATTATTTGATATTCTTAAGAAAAAATAATTCATTAGTTATACTTAAAAATATTTTAAAAAATTATTACATTGTCAATATCGTGTGACTACTTCCTCACATTCAGAAGTTTTTCCCATTATATAATTAATACATAATTAGTATTATAATAAAATAAAAACATAAAATTATCACTAAATGAGTGAGAACACCATAAAATATGTAAATTTTGCATAATACATTGATCGTCGCCTCTATATAGTTCTATGTCAGTGAAAAAAACTCATCTTTCAAAACCAATAATCAATAATGTTGAATCTATAATCAATTCATTCATTCATAAAATATTTTTATTATATATTATTAATATTAAATTCATATATATTCAATTTATTCTCTTATATTTTTTCATTGCATTAAATAATTATTATCTCTACAATTGAATAATTTTAAGAAAAAAAATTTAAAAATATTAGATCATAAATCATCCTCTACATCAATTTCATACATTGAATTATCAATTCGTAAATTTATTGAATTAAAATACATTAATTGGAATTAATAGCATTTTATAAACACCATTAACTCATAATATTTCGACACAATCAATTTTATCATATTAAAATTTGGTCTAAGATTCAAGGTATTAGTTCTTAAATTCCAGAATAATAGTTTGGTTTTTACAGCACGTTCCTCTAACTACTAAAAATTTATATGGATTTGGTCTCCATCACAACATTATTTCTTTTTTTCAAATATAGAAAATTATAGTTCTCATATAATGGGTATTATAGTGTGGTATTATCAACATATACACTATTATTTTGATGTAAAATATGTTATAGATTGATAAAATTAATCACATTTTGATTTATTTGTTTATTAAAATGACTAAACCAACAAATTCTTTTTAGGTCCTCAGTAAAATGTGATAATCAATACAAAAATGTCACTCTATATGTAGTGAAAATAGTATAATTTTAACATTTTTCTAGAATGATTCATTTACAATCAGATCATGTTGTGTCCAGAATTATTATGTCTCAAAAATGTGTTATTCTCTATAAATCATTAATTATTTTCCAATAATTCTCTTAAATTATAAAAATAAATATTTATTATCTAATTTATTTCAATTGGAAAAAATCAGACATTTCAACCACTATTTGAAGTATTATCCCCCATTTTTTTAGAAATCTACAAATAATTCCATCACCATATTTTGAATTACACACTTCCATTACCATGTAAATTTTTACATCATGACACTAATGAAAAAACATAAAAATCCACAAATAAAATTAAATTTATTTGACTAATTTACAATTTATATACTCTCTAATGTGATAATAAAATGCGACATTATTTCTTCTTTATATTTGATTATTCATATGATTCTATGAAACTGAAATTTTTTAAAACAATTCTAACATTCATCACTCTTATTTGTTCATATATTTTCAAATATTCATTTCAAAATTCATTAGGTCTCTTTAAATATGATATTGTTATAAGAAAAGAGATAAATTTTCAACATGTTTTATGTTTCTTCTATTTTATAATATCCATCTTTTGATATCAAATTTATTAAATGTTACAACACTAGTTTATATATATTTACTAAAACATTTATTCAAACTTTAACTTTATATATGTCCCAAGGATAATTTCCCCCTTTCTTTTTCAAAACCTATATGATATTCACTTATAAAACACATAATATATGATAAAAAATAATATGTTCATCCTAGAGTGGAAATATATATTATTTTATTTTAAATTATGTAATTGTTGAACATCCTGGTTTCAATGATTGTAATCAAACACATGTGATTTCATCTTATTTATAACAAAATATTCGACCTCATATAGCATAATAATGAACACTTATTTTTAAATGTTTTATTTTATATTATCTTTTATAAATATACTAATTATTTCAATTTGTTTTGTGAATGTCTATATTATTGTGATCATAGATAACTCAGTAGAACTCTTATTATCATAATAAGATAAAATTCATTACCATATAACATCTCTATGAAAATATAAATTAAGTTCATACACATATATTGTGAATAAAAATTGGTGATAGAAATATAATTTTCAGCAAATGATTTCATGGAAATAGATTCCTTATTTTCCTTATCCATACTAAAGAATATATATTAGTGATGAATACTCACCCAATTTAATTTTGTTATCCAAATACCTTATAGAACAATATTTATATTTTTAAACCAACAAATATTTATCCACATATTAATTAAATACCATTTTAAAATTTAATATTAGATTATTATACCTCATTATTATCATTACAAATATGAGATACAACTCCTTTATAAAATTCTGAAACAAGGATTAAAAGAATTTATCATAAATTATATATATCATATTATTGGGAGATACAATAAACACTTAATGATTCTTTTATATAATTTAATGTGTAATGATATATGGTATTAATTCTCCCTAATTTTAATTCCATCCATTATTGTATAAGATATTTTATAGTTTTCTATTCTTAAAATTCTTTTTATAAAAACATTATTGATTATATTTTGTGTGAATGTGATTCCATTCATTATTTTTTCATTGAACCCAAAAAAAGTATGTTATCTCTCTAATAATTTAAATCGTAAATTCAAATTCAATATATATTAATATCATTCAAAAGAAATTTACTATTTATAAAAAAGTATTTACATTAAATTTAAATTCAATATAAATTTAACATTATCTATGATTTTAATAAAAATTATTTCATAAACCCGTCTTCTATTGAGATATGGATTCCTCACATAAGTGCCCAACTAATTTTATAAATCATTATTTTATTTAATAATGTAATATATAACTTTTTTAAAACTATCTATGTTAGAATATTCATATATACTAACAAATCCATTAATATTTTTGACATAAATGTATGTGAATCCAATTAATTTGATATACAATATATTTTATGTTAACATATAATATAATTGATTACATCTTTAGATGTATTTATAACATAGTTTTTTAATTTTTCACAACTAATTCTTCCTTGTTTTCAATTCCACATGTAATAATAATTATTTGGTTACATAAATCTCATTATTCAAGCCAATTATAGGGTATAATTGTCCTTAATAATTTTTATCAAGTAATAATATACTATTTTAAATCTTTAATAATTGATAGGCCAACATCCATTAACACTTTACTAATCATAATGTTATAGTATAAAACATGATTATTTGATTAATTTGTAATGAATTTTGAATTTTATTAGAATTTATTTCTCAAAATATATTGCATTAAATATGGTAACTATATAACATTTGCTTTATAATATTTAATTATAATTTCATAAATAATGTAATCAACATCATTCAATAACTTTCTGAAATGTTATAGGCATTACACATGGATGAGAAGCGTAAAAATATCCCATCATCAATCATTTTATGAAATTTATCATGATTTCATTATTTTTATAAATGAAATAATTTCTCCAAAAAACACACTAATTAAAAAATACAGATTCCAACCACACTTCATTTATTATGGAATCCTTTTTTACTAAGGCCATTTGACTCTTTTGTTTTTGATGAATAAGACAATTTCTTTTGATTCCTTATAGTAATAATGAGAGATTACACTATTGATTGACAAGGATTTATCAATTATGTTAACCAAGGTATTTCAACATCATGGTTCTATTATTTTTATAGGAAATTTACAACGACATATTAAAATTATTATATGTTTCTTTAAATAATAATTCTTTTTAATTATTGTGAATTATGTTATATTATTTTACCATTGTACCTCTGTATATATTCCCATTTAATCATCTACTACACTTAGATATTAATTTCTATTTTCCAAAACAATATTGTTATAGTACCTGAATGTACTAAATCTCATCCTCTAGAAGTAATCAATGAATAATAAAAATTATTTTAAACCTCTAGTCCTAAATAAATTGATTATACCTCACACATCGATGACATAAAAAATAAGATAAGTTTTTTTATATAAAATTTATTTGTATGATATATGTTTCTCACTGTTATATCCACATGAATATATCCAAAAAATTCAAAAAACATTCATCAAATTATGTATATCTAAAAATTCCATTAATTTAAAGATATTTTACATGCATTCCTAATGTAACTGATTATTTATTTTATTTTATATTTTTTTTAATCTTCGATTATAGGGAGATAGGTTTTATATTTTTATGAACCTAATATAAATTACCATTCATTGTTTATTACTATATTAGTCAATTTATATCATATATAGTGATAAAACAAAATTAATCGTTGAATGCATCCTCTAATATAATATCCCAAAACTATACCCCATAAAAAAATTATTCCAATAGACCATCTATATAGAAAACATGAGTAATTTTAATTCACATCATTCCTAATTTAAAAGGTATTGTTTTTGTAACTTTTAATTTTCCGGAATATCTTTCATTAAAGAGTAATAATTCATTAAAAGAGATTATTGAATTTTTGATCGAATTTTTTCCTCATACGGAGCTTGAACATATGAAAATTAGAAGGTCAATGTGTAGTGAATGGTTAGAACATAGTTAGGAATAACCATACCCCTTAAGCTTGTGGGTTATATGTGGGGACACATGGTTAGATAAACCATTTTAGGTATTCTTTAAGTCTGTGTGAAATGTCTGACGAATGTCATGGATGTGATCAACATGGTGTAAACATGAATTTTTTAATAGTTCACAACCCTTGAAAGGGGGTTTTCTAGGTGGACATTTGGGGAACACGGTTGCTGCCCAATTTTTCCAATCGTTCAAACAAATAACTTACCGTTTAAAAATTTGTTATTTTTAAATTTTAACTCTACTGAAATATGGATAATTACACATTTATTTAACACCATTCTATAGAATCCATCTAGAATAAGAGATCCCTATTATATCATCTAAGGCATTGGTGGAAATAATCTATCTATCATCTGATTCAAGAATAATTTTTCAAGTTATATCTCTCAAGGGTATTATATTATTACAAATAATTCAATTCATCATTATTTTATATTCATATTTTGAATTAAAAAGCCATGATAACTAATATAGAAAAATTTCACGGTGTGTGTATAGTTTAACTAATTTAACCAATTCTAGACTAATTCCGAAGGTGACATCAAATGAGGATTTTTATATTGGTATAATGTAATTGGTCTCATGATATTAAAAAAATATTATAATATGTATAATGTGTGATATTGTTCCATGATTTATAATTTCTCAACATTATCTATAAAATATGAAATTTCAGTTATATTAATTGTTTCCCTTTATAATATTACCCCATAATCCACTGGAAAATTGATATTGGTTGATGATATCAACTCAACCAACACAATGTGTATGTCTATTATTTTCCATTGGATCTTTTATAATTATTTATGACCACCCAATCTTATGAGGTGGGTTTATATTTAAATTTACAGTCCAATGTGAAAATTGAATTTACTGAAATTTTAAATGATTAAGAATTCGATATTAACAGTAATACTATTTAACATGACCATATTTACATTGAGATATTCTCATCACTAAATGGAATTAAATTGAAGGGTTAAATTGAATAAATGTTTCTCATGGTCCAAATTAAATGATGAATTAGTCTTATTGTGAAATGAGATTAAATGGAATGGGAAATGGATTATAATTCACATAAATCTTATTTGGAACATTAAAAATAGTTATAGAGAAACCAATTTTAGGAATGCCTTAGATTCACCCATGGGATTTCCTAGACTGCCCAGTGGATGCCACATGATATAAAGATGTGTTTTCCATGAGTTGGTACACCTATCGAACTAGGTCCAAACCTTACCTTGATGGAAAACTAGTCATAATTATGCAAACTAATAAATTAAATTTCTCTTGATATTAAGATTCCGTTGATAAACTACATAGATTTATCTTGAGAAATTATAATATAAACTAGATCAGATTATATACTTTGCTATAGTAAGTTATATCATGATGCTACCAAAGACTTAATCATAGATCATGCATAATTTGATATTATATGTGTGTTTTGTTGAGGGTTCATGCCTTTCATAACCCTCATACCCCCAAAATACAAACTGAATTACTTATTACCATGAGTGGGATCAATCCTCTATAGTAAATAATTCCCTTGTTAGACAATTGTTATTTTATTATCATTTTTATTAACTCATGGTTCATTATTAAGAGACATTGGGACATTTTGCAACATAGGTATAGTTAGAGGAGTGACCTCTAGGAACCCATCAGACATGGTATGTTTATTTTACTGTATTATTTATTAACTATATACAATTAATTATCTATTAAATAACTTTGTAGTAATATACATAATTTGTGGTGATGAAATTGGTCTTACTCACAACCGATTTGGGTATTAGATTGGTTCATGGATAGACATCATGGATGGAGGTAGGGAAAATGGATGTGCCCTATTATGGATTCTTAATTTTTAATATTGGACGGTGTAATGTATTATATGAATGATATCATTATCATCAATATATTCTATAATTATTTTATTCATTATGATTAATATTATTTCACCTATTTTTTTCATGTTACCATTATTCATTTTTATCACATATTCTTTAAATAATCAGGACATCAAATTCTTTTATGTAATATTGGATTTTTTTCTATTAGAATTTATCTTGATGATTTACATTGAATGTTATTTTTATGGTTTTCATCCAGTTTTTTATTATATCACTTCCACAAATTATTATTTATCAATATTAAATTTCACACAACCAATGAGGTACCTCGTTAGTAACCACTAGAATCTCGAATTCAAAAACGCATCAGGAGACCATGGGGAAAACCATTGCCAATTACATATCAGTGAAACAGAATTGTTATATCACAAAGTGGTATCATAGAATTTATTCCTTTTATTTACTATTTTGAATTTTTATACTAGTGATTTGAATGATTTTTAATTTTTTAATGAGAATGTTCTTATGAGCAGCTCAACCACATATTTGGAATAATAGAATTTTTCTTCGATTTGAAAATTTGTTCTAGTTTTTTAATCAAATTTGTACTGATTACACCATTGGGTGGTGAAAATAATTTATTTTATTCATTAATGCACCTATTATTTACAATTGGTCTAGTATGGAAACATGTATTTTTTCAGGAATAATGATATGAACAAAAAGATTCAAATTTCTTACATATTTTATTGCATGTAGATTTAATAGAATGATTTCATGATAATATAATTATGTTATTTTATGGTATATCATTTAGTTGACTAATGTTTATATATGGAGAATGAGAAAATATATTGATAAATTATAGTGTTTTCATCAACATAAATTTTGTATTCTTATATAAATTGAGTTCATCACAATATCCATCCAATTATGACATGTTTGGGTGATGTTATTATGGTTACATGGACTGAAAAACTAGTCGATTTTAAATTCATTAATTCCAACTGTTTTTTAAAAAAAATTTAATTCATTAAAATGGGAATGGGGATTATTGTTATAAAATAATTATATACATATTTTTATACACTGATACTAGAGGAAAGGGTTGAGTTATAGTTATATGATTTTATAATCCTATTAGTAATATTTATTCTTTTATAAAATAATAATGGAAACTCATTTAAATGGATTGTGATATATTTAAATATGAAATATATTATTACTAAAATGTTTAGTGAAATGGTTTCTGTTAAATAGAGATTTCAAATGAAACTTAATGGTTTCCTTCCTCTATAACATTCAATTTGAAATCTACATATTATAGCCTTTATTATGAGATATATGTCCTTGAACTAGACCTAGCGTCTGAGGAATGTGTTGGATGAGTATCATGTCATACCTTATGATCTTCCACATTACCAAGACCAAGATCTAATAGAGGAATATGGCTATTGACTATTTTATTCGAAGGATATGTATATTTTTTATTCTTTTATAAAAGATCTTTTTTATAAAATAATATATTAATGGATATTTTTTGAATTATAGAAAAAAATAAACCACAATCAATTTGGGTCATTCCCCCAAAAAGGTATTGGTAACTATACTCTGGAGCTAGTGGGACATGAACCACTAGTTTTACTTTTAGTACCACCACCTATCGGACCTCCTAGTACACATGATTTGAGAACTCATTCTTTAAGTTAACAAGTATTATTATGTATTGTATATTCAATATAAGGACCTCCATGACCTTACCCCTCTAAGGAAGAGTTTAATATTGGGTTCTAACAATAATAATTTCCATACATTTTTGGGAAAGGTGGTCCGTATGAAATCAGGTCATGGATATTGTCCACCCAATATATCATCCAACATTCATTGACACATATAAAATGGTGATTGAAGTTCATAGATTATTTTCATAGCGTTTTTCCCATATATTGTGGGATTTTTTGACTCATACTAGTCATCATAATGATAAGTTTTAAATGGATTTGAAATCATTATTCAATGTATATTTCATTCCGCAGTTGTTCTATAATCAGAAAGACATTATTATTATACAATTTTAGTGTAGAAATTCATTTGTTCTGTATTACTCGACTCATTTCACATTGATTTAGTGTTTCATTCATTCTCTCCATGGTGAAAAGTTTTAATTATCTTGGAAATTTTATGATGGTCACATGTATTACATCAGATAATGAGTGAATTTGTTCTGTGTGATGATTATTTTTTTGATTTTCAATAATTACCTTATCATTATGTCCATCTAATGGGATGTACGTGGAGTGTACCCATACATTTCAGTAAATAGTTATGGAATCATTTCTTCTTGATGTTAGATGTGTATACTAGAGTCTTCTCATTGTGGTATTGGTATCCAAAGTATCATCGTCCCAAATAATGTTGAATATCAACATTGTGGGAGGGAAAGGTATATGAATACATATTAAACTATATCCCCAATTATGAGATAAAATTATTTCTATATGATATATATTCAATGGTATTTAAAAACCACACCTCTAGTGTCTAGTGATTGTGGAGCTCCAACAACTCCACATCCTATAGTATAACCTTTATCTCCACATCATGCATGTAACTAAAGTACCATAAGAATGCATGAGAGGTGTTCATATGATAATAGTGGATTAAAGAATCACATATATAGTTCTAGTAGAGTTTATGTTCTCTGGGTAGTCAGGCTATAACATTGGTATATTTATTAGGCTAGTTGTATATAATAATTAATCATCCTAAGTAACAGTGGTTTCAGATTTAAATGGTGTGAGGTATGATTTTTTTATCCTATACTCATTCATCTGTAGTCATTGTAATTGATGTTTCACATTCCTGTTTATCTATTTCATTCGTAATAATTATTGGTATTTAAATTCAGTACATCCATGGATTAATGACACTTGAAAATTCATTTGGGGTATGTTTAGTGAGTGTAAAACAATGATGAGAAATATAATTTGATACTAGTACTTATAGTATATAATATAGCATTTAAATCCATGAGAAAAATCACTTTAATATCATTTATAATAATGGTTAGTTTTTCCACAATTTATACCACTTTGAATTTTGTCACTAAATGTGTCTTTCAAATCACCAGAGGGTGGTAACTGTATTTACATTGGAGAATGTATTATTTAGGAATGTCATGATATACATGGAAATCAAGGGTTGGGTGGAGTGGAATCCCATATTTGTTGTTTTTTTGGCTGCTCATGGAACCCAACAATTGGTTTCCTATCCCCTGATGGATCAATTAAGGGATACTCCACCTATTATATATTTTTTGGTCTACCACCTTTGATAGAGGTTTCATTTAACTTTGAGTTCATTAATGAAATATATACCCATATATATACTGTCAAACATGAAATATATAAGGACCAAGCCTTAAAAATTACATAATCTTGAATTAAGTTAATAATTCACATTGAGGATCCTTTCAGGTCCACTATATTAGATAATTAGGCCATAACTATTACATTACATCCCAAATATTACAATGTATACACTTCTACTCAGTAAACATTTTTTTCAAAAATGTACAGTTAAACAAAAACAATAATTGTTTTGATGATATAAATCTTCTTGAATTTTTTCTTTCCCTTACCCTTCCATATACCATGTGAATAACATTTAAAAAACATGGGATGTGTATAAAAAGATTAGTAAGTGTTATAAAAGAGAAAAATAATCAGTACATTAGTACATAAAAACATAATATCTTTAAAATACCTCATGAAATCATATGATTTATGACTAACACAATGAAATCATAAATCATAAAGGTAACTGGTGCATTCATAACATACATTGTAGCTTTCCCAGCTACGTAGGGATTTATGTTTGGAATACCCATCATTGTATATTCCATAAATATTTTATGAGAATCATTAATGTTAACTCTGTTACATTACCCAATGCATTGGAGAGATATATTGGGTTCACCCTTCCAAGGATTTTCAGGGAACCACCTGTATACGTAAAAAATTCTCAAGGACCATAACATAATCATAAGACATGAACAAGAATAAAATAATGATAACATTTAAACATTGAAATTACAATATAAAATTTATATATACTGACATAATAAATCAATTATATAAACAATTTTCAATTCCAAAATATTTAAAAATATAATATGTTATTAATTTTCCATTTAAAAACATTATGTATTGTTATGGAAGCCAAATATCAAATAATGCTTGTGGCGGAGGAAAGGTCATTGTTACCACCTACATTAAGAAGAATCATTCCCATTGTCATTTAGTAACATGCTATGTAAAATAAATATATAATATTTGAATGAAATAAATATTCAAATGGTTTTATACAAATTTTTAAAGAAATTTATGTAGAAATCAAAATATGCATCAAATAAATGTTATTGAGATGAAGTCCCTTACCTTATGTATGAATTTACTCATTCGTTCATTAATATTAGGAATAATAAACAAATCCTAATTTATACTAGATTTTTTTCAATTTTATTATTCCATTTATATCACTTATTACCACATTATAAACATTACATAACCATTTAAGGCAATAACGATCATTTTGTCAATATTTGGTACTTCAGTCAAAACTGGACTTCATATAAATAGATATTTCCCATGGGGTAAAATGTACATTATATCCATAATTATATTCATGATTTATATGTCATATATATCATAGATATCATGTTTATATATGTATTAATAACATTACATAACATTTGGAGATAAGAAATTAAATGAACATTCACGGAGACAGTAACCCCTATGTATGCATGAACACTAATTTCGTTTCAATTTTTTATTTAATGGTATGAACACATAATGATACATAATTATTTAATAAATATATTATATTACCATATATCATTTCATTAACTCTATCCATTATACCTTCCATTTATTGTATGAACGAATCATATCACTTTCAGGGGTGGTAGTCTGCACTGCCTAAAATAAAATTATCATATTTACCCATTATGGAAACCATAATGGTATTCTATAAAAGGAAAATAAAGAATATAGACAATATAAATATAATATATATAACATATATATACAGTCCGATCATAATTTCCACCATGAGAGGCGGTAAGAGATGAACAATCATCACTTCGTGAGGTAGCAGTTCGTCGTCAACATAAACATTATGTTTGAATCCATTAGATAGAGGTGAGTGGAAGTTTAGTTTGAATACTTATCATAAACAAACATAGTATATTTAGGGTACTAGTATTATTATTTAAACAACAAATAAGAAGATAATAGGTAGTGATGAAGTAAACTAAAAGAAGAAAACATGAGGGAAGACATTACCATTTAATCGAGTAACTCCCTTTTCTTAGAATCAATATGATTTCTTGAAGTGCCTTATGCCTATAGTAAGGCATATTGGAAGAATATAGGAAGGTTGGGGGACTATTGGAATATATTCTGGATGATCTATAGTTCTTGCGAGGTGTGAGTAATGGGTTAGAGGTGGCAGAATTTTATAAGAGAGAGGATGGGCTCTTTATGAATGTTTGAATGTATTATTTTATTATAAGATTATTTTCAGTTTCAAAAGGTCCAAAACATATTTAATTAGAATATAAGGTGAACATAAGTCAACATAAAATCATCAAATAATAATTTCATAGGATTTGGATATTTTTGTATCCTTATCATCTATATTTAACAGCTTTCAAAGTTATTTAACTTTTATCATGTCCTCTTATATATTAATATTATATGGTTAATATATATGTAATAAAAATACAAGATACCCAAAATGGGTCATTAATTACATTTTCAACATCATATATGTCAGTTGGAAGAATCATAGATTTTAGGATTATTTTATCATTTAATAAAATATTAATTGTTTTAAAAACTCATTTATGTCAATTTGAAAAATATTCATTTCACGACTATTTATAAAATATATACAAAATTTATTTCTTCAAAAAAAATTAATTAATTCAAATATAAAAAGTTAAAATATTATATAAAATTTAAGGATGGAAATAAAAGTTTCAAAAAAATTATTTTAATATTTATAATATCACTTATTTGAATCCTCTTTTAATTAAGCAATTTTTGCATAACCATTCTGTCTAAATTATATTTATTTATTTAATGCATAAAAATTATAAAAAAAATACATTTATGTTGGATATATATTTATATTTATAATGAATATTTATATTAGAAAATATCACATATACAACCCCATTTATAAATTGTTTTACGAAAAGATATAATTTTTATATAATTTTTTCTTTAACATTAAATTAATTTTTATAAAATATCATTTTCAAATACAAGTTTCTACATGGGGTCTAAAAATCAACCCATAGATGACTATGGTTAGACATGTGTTATCCAACATGATTAGGATATCTGTTAGGAAAATATAATATTATTATAATATTATTTTTTACCCTTATTTTACATTATTTTCCCTTTAACCGTGGAAAATAAGATATTTACTGAAATTTTTATTCATAAAGTTTTAAAATGAAATTTACATATTTAAAAAAATTTGACCTCCAAATTATAAATATGGAATATATTTGTCAAATTCAAAACACATTATTTTCAGAAATTTATTTAAAATTAAATCACGTTGTGAAAACCATAAAGCGTGTTTTTATGAAATAAAAACTATCAAACGATTGAAACTTATTTATGTCCAATCTCAAAGTAAAATTACTTCCATTGATAAACATTGGATTAAATGGAAAAAATATAATCTAATTACACTTTAATGCTAATAAAAATAAGAATATAACTAAATAAATAAATTAGACTAAAGTTATTTTTGAATAAACATACCATATTATTCACTATTCATTAAAAAATGAAATTAATCAGAAAAATAAAAAATATTGACACAAAGTAATATTTTATTTACCAATTCTATATAAGAATTTTATTTTTTAACATTTAACATATCAATGTGACAAAAACTACATTTAAAAAGGTTCTTCAATCAATAGGCAGTAAATCGACCTTTTTAATAATATTAGAGTATTTCATGTATAAAATTAGATCCATTCTTTTATTAATCCTCTAATATTTATTGGATAAATGTAAAGACATGTAATAAACATTTGTAATCGTATTTTAGTTATTTATGATCATTCCTGCCAATATAATGACCTGGCATTAACTACCATTTAAAATATTATTATATAATTATTGTTTAGTATGACTCAGTCTTTTGTGAAACATGATATTTCAGAGAAACCCATTTTTGTGTGTCGGGTATGCCATTGAACATAGCCTCTCATTTAATGTAAAATTAATATTTCATTCATAAATATTAAAAAATATGAAAATTCCATATTCTTTATTCATCTCGGATTTTATATCCTTCCCTACTTTTGAAAAATGGGTCCTCGCTATTTTATTCACTTATGAAATAAATGGAGGTATTTATCAATCATATCATTTTCAGAATCCCATGTTTCCTCTTCATCCATTTGATTTTCCAAAAAACATTTACCTAATGGATTACCTATTTCTAAAACACTTTCTTTCTACAGTCATAAATTTGGATTGGGTATTCATCTTAAGAATGTTTCTCTTCCAACCAAACAACCACCAGACACAAAAGATGAGAAGGATATGACATATACATTATCAAAGTTGAACCATAAAAGAAATAATGTACGTGGGATAAATAGGGAGATAATCCACTCTGTTTGAAACTAATCCAACTTTATCTAGGATTTCATAGGTTCCAATTAACATTGGGATCAACATCATTTTCTTACCAAAATGCATCACATTTTTCAAAGGAGAATCATTGAGAATTATATGATCACATACCATGAAGGAAGGATCATTCCTTTGGTTGTCTCCATAACTATTCTTCCTGCTCTGTACTATTCTCACATGCTTCTGAATTAGCTCAACTATTTCTATCATCTCTTCTACCAATTCTGTTCCCATTAGTTTCTTATCACCTTCTTCATCCAAAGAATATTGAATTCGACACTACTTTCCATATAATTCCCCAAATGGATCCATATTTATACTGGAATGAAAATAGTTATTATAAGAAAATATAACCAATAAAAAATGTTTGTCCCAACCTCCCTGGTAATCTATTGAGCAAGGTCATAGAATATCATCCAATGTCTGAATTCTTCATTCTGACTTCCTATCAGATTGTGGATGAAAATATGTTCTAAAATTTAAATTATTATCCAATGAAATCTAAAGGCCTTTCTGAAAGATAGATGTGAACCTCATATCACCATTAGATACAATGAAGAGAAGAACTCCATAGAACTTGATTGTTTCTTTAACATATTACTGAGAGAGGTGATTTTGAGACATAGTATCTAGAATAGGAAGACAATGAGTAAATTTAGTCAATCGATCATCAACAACCCATATTGAATTATTACATTGAGATGTCATTAGTAATAACACGATGAAGTACATGGATATATTTTCCCATTTCCACTCTGAATCTGGTAAAGGAAGAATTATCCCTTTTAGAAAATGCTACTATATTTAACCAATTGACAATCAAACACTTAATAGTAAAGTTAGTAAAATCTTTTATCATTTAATCCCAATAGTAATACTCTGGATTATCAATGTACATCTTTGTACAACTATGATGGACTCACAATAGAGAAGTATGAGTTTCACATAACAACTATTTCCTCAACTACGAATCAAATGGAACACATAATTCCTTCCAATCCCTAAAAACACAATCTTAATCAATTTTAAATTTAGGTAACATTCCCCTGTGATACAACTATACATTTTTCTACAACACACTATCTTCATTCTGTTCTTTCTTTGTTCCCTCTTCTAGATATGATTTCAGTAACACCTAAAACAAAACAGCGGAATTTTCTACACCAAAAAACTTCATTTCCAATGTTCATCAAATCATTAATCAAAAGATCTTGTTCCAAATGTAACATGGTAAATGTAGCATTACTCTATTAAATCAATGCATCAACTAATTTATTTTACTTTTCCAAGATGGTAATGAATCGTGTAATCATAATCCTTGAATAATTCAATCCATCTCCTCTGTCTCATGATCAATTCTTCCTGAGTGAATATATATATAAATTTTTTTGTCGATATATATTTTACATTTACTCCATACAGATTATGAATCAAATTTTTTAAAGAAAAAACAACAACAACTAATTCAAAATAATGTGTAGGTAATTTAACTCTTGAGTTTTCAACTGACGTGAAGCATAATCGATTTCCCGATCATTCTACATTAGGAAAAAACCATTTTCCTTCCACAATGAATCTCTATAGATAATAAACCCACCATTTCTAAAAGGTAGTACCAAAACTGGAGCATTCACCAATCTTCTTTTCAATTTTAGAAAACAATCCTCACATTGTTTTTTCTTGATTAACATAACACCTTTTCATATTTACATAGTCAGTGGGATAGATAACCATGAAAATTTGTCAACAAAACTTTATTAATGACCTGATAAACTGAGAAAACAAAGGATATTGATTATATTTGTGGGTCTTGGAAATTTTTCAACAAATTTTGTTTTAGTAGGATCAATAATTATGCAATTTTCTGATACAATGTGACAAAGGAATGACAATTCTTGTAACAAAAACTCACACATTCGGAATTTCCTATATTGTTTCTTTTCATTAATGATTTGAAATAAAACCCTTAAATTACTTTGATGATCCAATTTAATTTTAAAATAAACAAAAATATCATCAATTAACAGAACCACAAACATATCCATGAACTCATGGAATATTATTTTCATATGATCCATTAATACAAAAGGTGCATAGGTTAACCCCAAAGGCATAACTAAAAATTTATTATGGCCATATCTAGTATGAAATGTGCTCTTCAAAATGTCTGATTTGTTTACATTCAAATAATGGTACCCCATCCCCAAGTCAATTTTTGAAAAATATTGAGCTCCCTGGAGCTGATCAATCAAATAATCGATATGAGGCAACTGAAACTTGTTCGAAATAGTGATATTATTAAAGGCCCTATAATCAATGAAAAGTATCGTTGAACCATATTTCATTTTAATAAACATGATTGCATCACCCCATGGTGATGTGCAATGTCTAATTAAAACGCTATCTAATAACTCATGAAATTTATTCATTAACTCTAAAAGTTTAATTTGAGCCATTTGATAAGGGGGTTTTGAAATTGTATTAGCATCATGAACTTAGTCAATAGTATATAAAACTTCACAATCATGTATTATACCCTGAAACTCATCAGAAAACATCAAGATATTGATTTACCACAAGAAAATCATTAATCTGAACAGTTACATTGTTTTCAATAATATGTGTAAGGT
This sequence comes from Viscum album, assembly GCA_963277665.1. Classification (NCBI taxonomy): domain Eukaryota; kingdom Viridiplantae; phylum Streptophyta; class Magnoliopsida; order Santalales; family Viscaceae; genus Viscum; species Viscum album. Next base: position 1,872,148,508 of record OY728137.1, on the reverse strand, counting down.
AACATTTATTTCCATCTTTTACTAGTTTGTCATCATCCTGATAAGTTATCATAAGTAATGGTTCAATCATGTACCCAAACTGAAATTCCTTCTGAAAACAAAACTCTTTAGCTCTTCATTCAATCATAGCATAATAAATAGAAAGGCATTCCATAACCAAAATAACATCAATATATACATGTGAAAAAACAATAAGGTTTGCATATAGATTCTTTCAATACACAATGACATGATAGTTCTTATAATTTTTATTTGTCTCAAAATTTACACCATGTATTATTATCATATGTTTAGGATTAAGATGTTTAAATGGAATTCCCAATTTACTAGAAAACATAACAGAAATTAATGAATGTGTAGACCCTGATTCACACCACACATTGGTAAAAACTGAAAAAACAAATAGTGTTCCTGATACAATATCATTTGAAGGCCCAAAATCTGCTGAAGTATATTCAAAGGGTTTTATCACCACATTATTCTTGTAGTTCGGCTACTCTCCCACAATTGAGATCTTAATTGGAAACTCATTTGCATAATGACACATTTAATTTCACTTAAATTTTTTTACAAATTGTAAATCAAATTTTTTCATACCATTACCCTGATCTTTTTCATTGTAATTACGAGCCTTATGTCATATTTGATGACATCAGTAGAACGTACTAGAATTCAAAATACATTCCATAACATGCTTTTTACCATATTTCTCACAAATTATAAACTAATGTTTCTTACTATCAAACTTTTTTGACGAGTTCTTCTCTTTCATCTACCACCTCGACCTCTTATTATGTTGTTTTTTCAAAGAACACATGATCATCGACAAACTCCATTTACACCTTCTTCGCACATCAGAAAAGTTTTTCATAATTTTTGAACTCAAGAGAAGCTAATGCTTTTCGATACATTGTCTTTAATACTGAGTAAAAAAATTGATTTCACTATCAAGATCTTGTATGATATTTGGAGCATACCCTTCCAGTCTAGTAAATATTGCTTCATAAGAATCCATTGAGTCATCCTCTTTCCCCGAATCATGGAATTATTTTTCCGTTATAAGATGAACCACTATAAGAAAATAACTCTCAAAAAACATACATTTTAATCCATCCAAATAAATAGCATCGATCTCCTAACTATCCCAAATATTTTTAACCATCGACAATCACTGAAGGCATTCACCTTAAAAATGGTATACAAGAAGACTAACCTTTTGATGTTCTGAGCACCCCATGACATCAAAAATCTTCCCTAGTGTATTAATAAACCCTTCTCGTGGAACAGGGTTTGATAATCCTCTGAATTATGGTGGATTTTTTCATCTGAAATGCTCCAATTCATCCTTTTTCCTATTAGGTTTATCCAGATGATCTCGTGAATGGATACCAACACCATTTATAACCCGATTCAACTATTCCATCACTACAAAAATTAGTTCAGTTCTAATTATGACAATCTGAGGTTGCTATTTGGAAGGTTTTCTTCCGCATGATGTCTTGCCATCATAGCTACCATGTTTCCTATGAATAAAACCATTCTGAACACGTAAATATCTTAGGCCAAGCTACATGGAAATCTTCAAATTCTATATCATGTCAATCTTACAATTAATCAATTTGTGGATATTAATTTAATAAGATATTTACTCCTATAGTTGTCTAAACCAACCATTGAAACCAACTATACGGCCCCACACATAAACATTACATAATCATGAATTAATTTATTAATTCACCTTGAGTATCTTTTCTGGTTTAGTGTTTTAGATAATTTGGTCATAACTATTACATTACATCCAAAATATTACAAAGTAGACACTTCTACAGAGTGTAAATTTTTCCCATACAATAAAAACTCTAAAAAGAAAACAATAATTATTTTCTTGATATTTAATCTTCTTGAATTCTTCATTTCTCATACCCTTCCTTACCCCCTGTGAAAAACATTTCAAAAACATGGGATTTGAATAAAATGATTAGTAAGGGTTATAAAAGATAAAAATAAATACTCCATTAAAACATACGAAACAAAATATCATTAACCTACCACGCGGAATCATAATATTTTTGAATAAAAAATTGAAATCATAAATCATAAATGTAACTTGTGGCATTCATAACATTCTTAAGTTGTACCTTTCACCACCACGTATAGATTTACTGTTGGAATACCCATCAAAGTATATTCCCTAAATCTCTTAGGAGAATCATTAAAATTTACCTTTGTCATGATACCCAATGCATTGGACATCTATATTGGGCTCACCATCCCCACTTTTATCATGGAACCACCCATATACGTAAACAATGCCCAATAACCATAACCATAACACATGAACAAGAATAAAAGAAGGATAACATTTACACATTGAAATTACAATATAAAATTTCAATATATTGACATAATAAATCCATTCTCAATACCATTTTCAATACCAAAATATGTAAAAATATTATATTCTATTTATTATCCTTTTAAAAACATTACATCTTGTTATGGAAGCCAAATATCAAATAATGCTCGCAGTGACGGAAATGTTGTTGTCACCACATATGCCAGAAAGAAAAATTCCCATTGTTCTTTAGTAAAATGATACGTATAAAAAATATTCCCTTTGAATGAAATGAAAATTCAATGGGGTTTATATATCATATAAAATAAATTCTGGTATTTATCAAAATAGGCCTCAAAGAAAGGTGATTGAGAAGAAGTCCCTTACCTCATGTCTGATATGGATCTTTCATTATTTAATAATATTAATACTAAAATAATGATAATTTCTACTTTCTTCAAAACCCTTTTAATGATTATTATTCCTTTTATATCACTTGTTACCTCATTATAAATTTTACATAATTATTTAAGCTAATAACGACCGTTTTGTCGATATTTGGTACTTTAGGAAAAAATGAACTTCTTATAATTACAAGATATCCATGTGGTAATGATTCAATTATATAAATAATTATATTCAACATTTAGATATCATTTATATCCTATATATCGAGTATATATATGTTTTTATAAAAGAACAAAGAATTTGGAGATAAGAAATTAAATTCATTGTCCGTGGAGACAGTAATCCATACGTACACATGAACACCACATTTATTTCTTATTCATATTTAACAGAAGAAAAAAATGATACATAGTTATATAATAATTTTAATTTAATATAATATATAATTTCATTAACTCCATCCTTTTTACATTCTATATTTCGCATGAATGAGTCATATCACAGTGAGGGGGTGGTTGTCTGCACTTCCTCAAATGAAATTACCATATTTACCCATTATGGAAATAATAATGGAATGCTATAAAAAATACAAAATCCTAGAGAAAATATAAATATAATATATAACACATTAAATACAGTTATATCATAATGGACACCACGAGAGGCGATATCAGATAATTGAATAATCCTCATTTCGTGTGGTAGCATTTCCCCATCCACAAAAACAATATGTTCGAATATATTTGATGGTTTTGTGTAGAAGTGTGGTTAGGATCCTTATCCAAAAAAGAAAATAATATATTGTATATACTAGTGTTGTTATGTTAAAAAATAACAAGATGTTCATAGGGAGTGAAAAAGTAAAATAAAAGAAGAAATCGTGAGGGAAGGTGTTACCTTTAAATAGGGTAACTCCCTTTGGTTTGAACTAAAATGCTTTCTTGAAGTGCTATATGCCTAATGTATGGATACTAGGAAGAATAGAGGGATTTTAAGGGATTATTGGAGTAGCATTTGGACCAAACAAGGGGCTTAAGATGTGTGAGTAATGGGTTAGTCTTGGTGGCCCTTTTATAATAGGGAGGATGGGCTATTTAGTAATGTTTGAATGTATTATTTTATTATAAAATGACATTCTGTTTCAGAAGGAACAAACCTTAATTTATTCAAAGATAAGGTGAATATGATTCAAAATAAAATTATCCAATAATAATTGTACAAGTTTTGGGAATTTTTTAATCCTTATCTATGTTATTTAACCATTTGTTATCTTATTTAACTTTTACCATTCTTTCTTATATATTCATACTGAATGATTAATATATTTAATATAAAATTCTAAGAGACCCAAAATGGATCATTAATGAAATTTTTATCATTATATATGCCATTTTTCCGAATTAAAGATTTTTAAGATTATATTATCATTTAATAAAATCGTAATTGTTTTAAAAACTTATTTATGTCAATTTATAAACCATTCATATTAGGAATTAAAAAAATCTATAACAACTTGATTATTTTAGAAAACATTCATTAATTCAAATATAAAAATTCATCCTAGTTTACAAAATTATTGTATTACACAAAAAGATTCAAAATGAATTTATTTTAATATTTATAAAATCTTTTATTTGAATCCTTTATTAATTATGCAATTAATCCATCACCATTTTTTCGTAATTAAATTTATTTACTTAATTTATAAAAATTATAAACAAAATAAAATTATTTAGGAAATATTTTTATATTTCTAATGACTATTTATATTCTAACATATCAATTATATTACCCCATATATAAATTGTTTTACTAAAAGATATATGTTTAGGTTACATTTTTTTAACATTAAATTAATTTTATAAAATACCATTTTCACTTACAAGTGGCTCCATGGGGCCATGAAATCAACCCAATGATTCCCATGGTCAGAAATGTAATATAAAATAGTATTAAGACACATGTTAGGGTAATTTAATAATATTATACTATTATTTGTTCCCCCGTATTTACTAGATTTAACCTTTAACCATGGTAAATAAATTATTTACTTAAGTTAATATTCATAATGTCTAAAAAAATTTACCTATTTATAAAATTTGGACCTTCTGATTCCAAATATAGAATCTATTTTTTCAAAAAAAAACACCGATGTTGCAGATATTATTTTAAAATTAATTCTTATTTTGAAAACCAAAAAGCATGTTTTTAAGAAATAATAACTATCAAAAGATTTCCACTTGATTATGTCCAATTTCAAAGTGAAATTATTTCAATGGACCAAAATTTGATTATATGGTAAAACTATAATCCAATTACACTTTAAAACCAATAAAAAAATTTAACTATATTGATAAATTAGATTAAAAGTGATTTTTGAATTAAAATGCAGTATTTTTCACTATTCATTAAATAATGAACTTTATCATAAAATACCAATAAATTATCCAATGTAATTTTTGATATTCTGATTCAAAATAAAAATTTTATATTTTCAAATGGAACATTTAAAAGTGAATAAAACTAAAATTAAAAATGGCTCTCCAAAAAAGGTGGTAAATCGACCTTTTAAAGAATATTAGAGTCTTTCATGCTAAAAATCAGATACCTTATTATTTTAGGTTGCTAAAATTTATTGGATAAATGTAATGAAATTTAAAAAACATGTATAATTAGATTTTAGTTAGTTCTATTCATTCCTACTAATACATGGTATAAGCATTAACTACCATTTAAAATAATATTATATTATTATTTTTTAGTATGACTCACCCTTGTGTGCAACATGATAATTTAGAGAAACCCATTGTTGCATGTCAGGTAAACCATTGAACATAACATCCCCTTTAAAGTAAAATTAATATTTAATTCAAAAATATTCCTAAATATGAAAGTTTCATATTATTTATTTACACGTGATATTACAATATATCCTACTAAGATTAAAAAACTCATGATATATTTAGATGACCTAGAATATATGTGGTTTAAATTACCATGTACTTATCCAAGTTGTTTAATTGATATTTTCATCACTAATGATTATATGACCCATTGAATTTACTTTTGTTAAAAAAAATTATATAATTTTTTGGGTTTTAACCATATGTTATACCTCATAGAGAAAGCCTATTTAAATATCTCTGAGGAGAAATGGTTTTATAGAAAATTTATTTGAGGTCACAGTATCACGAGGTAGGGGTTATATCTTCATATATAACACATAAGAAATTCCTTAGGAGATATGTCCAATTTTATTATTTGGTAATTGTTTCATTCAGAGAAACATGATGGAAATTTTCATTTCTTTAATCAATCATTATTTAAACTATACCTAGATTATTTTGTAGTGGTTTTCATGGATGATATATTGGGTTATTATTATACTTGACATAATCATGAAAAACACCATGATATCACACTGATTATAATTATAAATAATAGTAAATATTATAATGTCACAAAATTCCACTTATAGATTGATAATATTTAGTTCCCATGTCACATTATATTATAGGTAGAGGTATCTAATAACCCATAGAATTTGAGATCCATGATTTCTTGTGTCAATATTATGAATATATTTGAAACACATACTTCCATATAGTCTTCTATATATTATAGTTATTTAAATTAGGATGTATCACACCATACTCTACATCTAATAAAAAAGAAAAATAAGTGAGTATAATTATTATGGTTTGAAGCATCTGAAAGAGCCTCTCAAAAGTTTAAATGGATACATTCCCCATCTCCAATCCAGATTTCCCCATAATTGGTATATAATATGTATCTTATATTGATTCATTTGGAATTAGGATAATATATGTTTATATATAAGGGGATCAAGTCATTTAATATGAATATTGGATATTGAGGCATTAGGAGTGAAATTACCTGATGCTTGATAACTAGTTTTTACCACTGGTTCCTACCATGTGTAGTGAAATGTATTATTTTTTTGTAGCTTGATTCATTGAATTCACAAATCATAAAAGACTAAAAATACATATTTATTCTATTTTGAAATGACTATCAATGAAAAATGGTGGGTTTAATACATTCATTAAATTGATACTTTAATTTTCTATATTCTTTGAAATGTCAATGTAGTGGTTGAGGCTCTGAGCTAAAAAACACATACATAAAAAGTTTATGAGGCTATTAGTGATAGGAAATTAATATCTCAATTTCATGTGATGCATATTATAATTAAAGAGCATCATTGGAAACCTATTATTGATGATTTATAAGAAACCCATTCACTTATTGAATTTACAAACATTACAATACTTTCATATAAAAAATTCTTGGTCATAACAGATTGTATTGTTGGAGAGGACCTACCAACTAGTGGGATTTCTTATGAGAATGATCTATGTGTATCAACAGAAATTTCTAGGCTCTTAGAGATATTCTTGAATAGTTTATGTAAGATTCACATGCCTCAAAATGGGATGTTCATCTCATACATATTATGATATTTCATGATATTCAGTAGTGTTCTTATTAACTAGAAATAAAGTGTTAAATATTAGGTTTCATTACTCTGTGTTCCACCTGCTAATAAGTGATGGTGGAACACGAAGTAAAAATGGGGCCTGTATAGTTATTACCTATTATTAAGCTAAAATGTGATTACATACCTTCGGATTTTGTTTCAAATTTCAAGATTTCACGGTGATACATTGATTCATTATAGGTAATCATAGATTAAATAATGATGGTGTCCCACTCTTTCCCTATTAGTTATACCTTCTCAATGGAAAATACTAAGAGGTACTATTTTCGACAGACTATAAAAATTCCTAGATTCCCAGTTATTTTCATATTATATAGATATGGTAGTTTTTTCATATCAATTCTAGAAGTAGTTATATTTAGAACTAGGTTTGTATTGTTCTCTAAGTAAAACCGACCACCCTCAAATAGACTGTTAGTCATAGCTTATAATATAGGTGCTAGAGTATATAATATGAGATAATTTACTTGATTTTGGAGATTATTTTTTGAACCAAGTGGATAATTACAACATATCATACAATAATATCTTCCATTTAGATAAAAATATGTATAATTATGATTCCATATATGTTATGTTGTTTCTTTCACCCTTGATCTGGTTAAGGGATAAAGAGGTAGATCCACTTGTTCCTCATCTCGTTCATAAGAATTTAGAGTAAGTAATTTTGATTTGGAACCATTTTATATAAATCATTCTATGAAGATTTTTTATGCCAATTATAACCACAAAAATCAATATTTTTAGGAATAAGATCATTTATTTAATTATGTCTCTCAATGATTTGGTAATCACCTATTTTGGTGGTAGGGACTGTTGTGATATAGTATTTATAAATATTTATATAATAGAGACGGTGACACCAATGGATTATCATATTGAAATTCAAAAAAGATAATGTGATATTAACAATGTATTTTAGGTTTCTCAATCGCATAACTATCATTCATTCATACCTCATGTTCTTCATCCTGATAAGGATGAATTGTATGTTGATGTTTATTTTGTGGATAATCATTCTGATGTTATTAACCATAGCATGAATGATCGTAGTGGGAGGTCAATTCATCCATTTTGGTTGATGTGTAAACAAGGTTATGTACTATATGAGATATGAGATAATAGGACTGATGTACCTACTTAGAGGTCAGAATTATTGTTAGATGAGTATCAACCACTAATAGGGAAATGTTGGGCTGAGTTTTTAAGGATGGGAGGTTCTATGACCCCAGTTCATCTATAGGGTACATATCCTATTAATTTATGTCTAGATATTTTTTTCACTCTAATACATATTCATAAAAGAACATGTCAAGCCTTATTGTTGTTTAGGATCATTCAATGCTGGGAGATAAGAAATTTTGTAGGAAAATGTAATGAACAAATTTATTTTTAACTATGCACCTCAACCACATGGGTTATTGGTGATTCCATACAGTTAGTTAATTCATGTGAGGTAGATTGGGAAACCATGTTAAATGGTTTATGCATGTATAAAAATTTATCTTTATGTTGTGTGCATGATTTTAAACTATAAACATCCAATAAAAGGGGTATTCTCTTCTGAAAATGGTGGAATATTATTGGCACATGGTTTGGAAAACTATTAATCCAAATAATATGGTGATTTATAAAGTATTTATTTACCATTTTACAACATTCCACATAAATCTAAATACACAATTACTTTTAATTATTCTTAAAAGCTTCACCCAATGAGAGATCCCTCTCCTCTCTCCCATGTCATTGGTAGATCCCAACCATATGGTGTCTAATTCAGGAACCAGCTGTCTTATTAGATAAACCTCAATTACTATATGAGTAGACACCATTACTTCTATTATTTCACTTCTAGTATACAATGCTAAATATATGTGATGTAATCTGACATATTTTCAATGTTTTTGTCTAGAGTTATGAATTATTCCAATTCGTACTTGAAACTGATGTTATTATTAGATGAGAAGTCATCTACCAATATAAATATGAATGTATCATGATTTTCCCTAATGAATATGTTGGATATATTGTGTGAAATTGTTCGATGATCAATAAATTTGGAATTCTTCCATGATTTTATTTAATTAATTTTTATTTCTTGATGATAAATTCACACTGACCTGTTAACAATTCCTGGAGGATGATTACCACGACTCAACAAACCATTTGTGTGTTTTCATTATGTGACCTTGAAACATCTAACATGATTTCTAGTTGAAAAATCATAAAAAAAAAATTGGATGTTAATTTATGACCTATTAAGTATATTTAATTATTTTAAATGTTAAATTATGATTGATAAATCATCCAGAATAATGTTTTATTAATTAAATTTATAATCAATGACTTTTTACTATTACTAAATGTGATTAAATAGAATATTTAAATTTTTAAGTGATCTAAATATTCTTTATCAAATGATCATTTTTTCTCCTAACTAAAAGAGATTTAATCAAAAGTGAAATTGTTTATACTTTACATGTCACTTATTATGAAAATTATATATAGTTTTATGATGTTCTTCTATTATCAATTTATTTGTTACCCACATGGGGTTTCCATAACTACCAAGATGCTTCCAGTCTATTCCGGGATTTATTTTTCTTTATTTGATACTCCTCTCAAACTCATCCATTTTTCTAATATGACTAATCTATCACTATGAAATGGAATCTCCTTTTATTATTCTTGGATATCATAATTCCTTTGATTATCACCTAGTATTCATCTTGATTCCGTGTAATTTCAACCACCTATATTTTTCTCATTAGTATGTAATCATGTATATCTTGAAAAACTATATGTCTTGTTATAGTGTCTTTCCAAAGTTTTTCATTGTAGGAGTCAGTTATTAAGGGTTCAAACCTCATTTACAGTCATTCCCCATAAAAATATACCTCACTAGTAATTAAAACAAATTTTATCGAGATTATAATGCTAGTAAATCCTTGGTTATAGTTTGGGGATATTATTATTATTATTATTACAATAATAGTGATACTTAATCATTGATAATAAATCTTAGGCCGATGTATGTATAATCAGATGAATTTCTACTCAGAACACAAGTCAAACTGGTTCATTCATTATATAACATTTTTTTACTTTCACACATCTCATTTCATATTCAACAGATGGTGAGTATTATATATTTTTTATGGAGACCCACTATGTTTTACTAGCAAACTATTTGGGTCACCAATTGGTACAAATATAGTGTTCAAACATGCAGTTCAGGTGAGAAGGGATGAACTATACTATGGATGCATAACTCTTTTATACCATGTTGAACTACATGTGAGATGGAATGAGATTGTTATTATCCTTCTATTTGGTATATATCTTTTCCATTTAAAATTTTTATTTCAACTTTTGTGTAATCAAAATATTATTTTTTTCATTTTATCATACTTTTTTAATATCTTCAATAAATCATAAATATTTATGTGATACTAGATTTTTTTGGTTATAGAATTTATTTGGAAGATTTAATTTGTTTTATATTTCATTTCTATATTTCCTTTATTTTAATATTTATCTTCTACTAATTTTTATTTTATCCTCATTGACATTCAATCTAATTACAAGGTTATATTATACACAATATTCCTTTATTTACCATCATTGGTAGATGATATACTCTTGTATACTAGGAGGCACAATTGAGTCCAGGTGGACAACATGTTTTGGGTTATTTTAAGTAAATTTGGTTGATGAAATCAAAATAATCAGTTTTCTCACATTCTATGATCTTCAGATCACTATAAATTCATTAACTAACCATATGACCCACACTATCATTCTGATTGTTGATTAAATTCCTAGTTCCTATCATGTGAGATGATAATAAATTATCATAAATCATATAATTGGTTTTTTTACCATCAATAATGTTTCAGAATGTATATACTTCTCTTTCATAAATAAATTCCTTTATATATATATATATATAAAATCCCAGGATGATTTATGATATAAATTGTGTTCATTTTTTTCAATTCAGTACATGAAACTAGTTTATAACATTTTTCCTCCATAGTACAATATAGATTTACCAAATGAACCATGTAAATTTTAATCAACTCTCACCTTATACAAATTTGGTTGTAATAATTTTTTAATATTTAATTAAATCAATAGAAATCATTATATCCATTAAAATTACTTCTTTATTAAAATGTTTGATATACATTTTTATGACTCCCAATATGTAATGGAAAAAATAATATCCTTTATGTTATTAGTATATCTTGTTTTACAATGATTTTTTACTATGTGAATCATGATAGTCTCTTAAATACAATAATAATAAAACATAACATAATATAAAATTAAATAAAATAAAATGAAAATCTACATTGAGATAAAAAAATGGAAATATAAAAAATAATATGAACTCTATAAGATTGAATTATCCAATAAATATCACTCATCATATACAAAATTAATTAATTAATTCCAATGTTATACATAGGATAGATAATATCATGAGATGTATAGAACGTTTTGATAAAAATTAATGAATTATTTTGTATGAGAATTGTGGAGTATACATAGGGTAAAAAAGTAAATATTAGTATTATGTATTGATCATTACTAGACCATTGGTCCATATGAAAATTATGAATTTTTCATTCTGGTAATAATATTTCAATTCAGATACTTGTATATATGGTGTAATGACAATTTAAAAATTGATGTATAAGGGAGAAAAAATTTCATTGACCATTATGATCATGCCTTTTCAATTCCATTTGTCAGAAAATAGGAGAGTTGTAGATTCAATTGGGTTTACACATGACCAAACCCAACCTGAGATTTAACATGAAAGGCTAGAGTAAAATTGGTTAAAGGACAAGTTCATTTTAGGATAAATATCCAAAAATTCGTTGTTAGCTGAGCCATCCCATGAATTTACTACCACAAAACATCATACCATTTGGGAGTATGACGATGTAATGAGGAGATATGTATGTATACCATATCATTAAAAATATGTAATTTTATTTTAATAAATTAAATTTTTTTAAGATCCACTCAATTTTAATAATCATTTTCTTTATGAAAAGAAGATGGATATAATAATAAATATATACTTTTTGGTTATAAGTAAAAAATTGTACTTTATAATTTATATATTAAAAATCATTATAATAGTAAATTTATTTATTTTCAATAAATATTATTTTATGAAATAACCATATTTTAATATATTTTTTAAGATATTGATTCTCATATAATTATATAATTTTTTATATAATTTTAATCAATGTTAGAATGTGGACAAAATTATTTTCCCATAAGTTATAAAAATACCTTTTTTGTTTTTAGTATGTTTTAGGTCTACATATATATTTAATAATTATTTAATAATATATAAAATGGAATCCATGAAAAAAATGACTTATTTTATCAATAGATTTTATTTTATTTGAATAAAGATGAATTTTTAAGCCTATAGAAAACATTATAAATTCTAAAATTGAATCTAATGTTCTAAGAATATTATTTTTCGAAAATATTAACATCCCATAAGACCTGTAAAATAATATATGGAGAATGAAATATCAAAATAATATATTCCAAGAAAATGTTTTTCCATTTTCTAACAGTTATCCAATACAATTTATAAACAAAAAGTTTTCCATTTTCCATATACTATAATTCCATGGGATATATTTAAAAATTAATAAACCCTCTTCCCACAGTTTCTATAAATACCAAACTCTCCACCCCATTTAATTCACTAAAAATGTACTAATCTATATATATCTCACATTTTACCTTTTTATATCCATTCCATGTAGTTTTTATGGTCTTATGTATGTCTACTCCTTCTTTTGGAATCTAACTCATAATGTAAGAGATTCTCCACCTATTATTTTGATCAAAGTAGATTTTTTATTACATATATAATTTCAAATTTATTACAATCTAACTAACTAATTATATTTCCACTACTTTCCAAATATTGTTATTTAAATGATTAAATTCCACTTTCTATCATCAATCCCATTCAATATTTTTATATATATAACATTTTTCTAATGATGTCATATATTCACTTTCTATGTATCTATTTTTATTTTATTTATACCCAGAAATATTTTAATTCAATATTATTCAAATATGTTTCTAATAACACTTCATTGATTGTAAATGTACATATATGGCATTGAAAAATCATTCTTATGGTAAAAATTAATGATATTTGAAGTCTTAAAACACATAAACAATGAAATATTTCATATGAAACACTTTATTTATTCTCAAAAATTTATTTATGAAATGATTAATTATGATCGATTTGGATATACTTAAAAAATACATAAGATGTGTGAGCCCTTGAAGTGATCGATTTCATTCTCTAAGGTGTCAAGCCAAAGATATGACATGTTTATGGTATCTTTCTAAATAAAATCAAAAGAATGGTTTATGAAACAGTAGTGATGAACCATGGTGATTTTTTTGAATGTATAATTTTAATATTATAGAGATGTGTTAATTTTATATATAATTTAATTATTAAATGTAGCTTATGTTAGCCATAGTGTTTTATCCATGATTATTTACTTTTTTTATACGTTCTTTTATAACATAGTAAGCATTATGGTCGAAATTGTTTATATATGTTTTTCCTCATGTAACCACTTTTAGTGAATGGAAAAATATGGAATTATAAAGATGAAGTTAAATAGGTTTAAATAATATTAATTGTTTGGTTTACATAAGTAAATAATATATTTTAAAGATATTTTCAATGAAACTAAGCTGAATATTTCCTTCAACGTTATTAATATAAGGTTTTAAAAAGATTGTGTTAGAAATTATGAATTTTAAAGGCATGTATGCATTGTTGGTAAAAAATTAATTTATTATTTATTTATAGAATTTTAGAGTATAAAATAGTATTTAGAATCTTAGTTATAATATTAAATAAGGGAAATCGTTTTAAAATTTTGTGAAGAATTAAGTGACTAGATTCCATTTAATGAAATAAATCTCTATATATTCACATTGATGTGGTTATAGAATGTTTGACCTAGTTGTATTTACCCTGAAATTGGTGTATATGGTAATTATTTAATTTTCACTAGGTTTATGAAAAGGGGGCCTTGGTACACCCTGGGAATGACACTCTAAAGGATATTTTTTGGTTAATAAATTTATTTTTTATTACCATTATGAAGTATATGTTGTAAATGTAATCGTTTTTTGATTGAAATATATCACATGAGAATCTTGATATTGGAAATGTTTTAGGATTATGATTTCCTTTATAATTGTTAAAATAATTCCATTACGAAATAATTTCAAACTTTGGTATTAATCTTCTTTAATAGTGGAATGAAATATAAGGAATCATATAAATAAGAGATATAATTGAATGTTTAATTAAAGTTATCTTAATTTTAATAAATCTATGAATGATAATATACTGATGAAAATGAATGGGTTGACATATTTCATGAATACCAACATAATCATATAGATCATCAAACATCATTAAAAAACGATGAATATTATGTTAAATCATTCATGTATAATTGAACAACTATTTTCAGTGCATCATATGATATATGGATATATAAACAATTGATCAAAATTATATAGATAAAATATAATACTCCATTGTTTTGAGAATGAAAAGTTATATGGTTATTATATCCATTAGAGAGAGAAGGTTATAAATAGCGGATATCAGTAAATAACTTGAAGCCAAGGGATGTGGTTGAATCCCAAGAATAAGAAGGATTTAATAAGGATCATTAAAATTTAATTTTTTATAACCTCCAAACCAAGATATAGTGGGAATTAAATGAGTCAAAATAATGTAAAACAAATCAATGCAAAATAATTAGATAAAAATTATGAGGTTTTTTATATGCTTCATTCTTTGTATTCCATTCTGATAGGGAGGTCGATTGGTTCTTTTGTGGATTATGGCACTATCTGTAGACTTAACTAGAAATATATGAATTTGGGTGTTACCTAGAAGTAAAATTATTCAATATAAATGATTAAGTGGAGGTTGGTTATGCAAAATTGACTCATGAGTAAAATTAAAAGAATATATTAATGAAACAAATTTTTTGAAATAATCCATTTAATAATATTTTATATAATACAATTTTTTGAAATGTTAGAAAGATTTATTTTGGGAGTTATTTACGTGAAAATATAACCCTCTATAATTGTATAATAGGATTCTTTATAGATGGAAGAGAAATGTGAAAAGTATTGTGTGCTATTTTTGGTGTGTGTATCATATCAAAATCCATGGAAAGGAAAAGTGGGTTTTGTAACTTGTATGATGTAAATGTGAGATTTTGGGTGAATTCATGATTCGAAATTGGTATTTTAGTGTGATAATTGTATTTCCTGGCTTGTTGAACTTGTTTGAGAATAAGAGGGAAGCCCAAGTATCGAGGTCGGTGGACGTGTACTAGTATGCTAGTGATGCCGTGGATTTTGGGCTCAGTTTCACATAGCAATATTGACACTTACAACAATAAATAAATTATTAAGATTATGATTGGGGACCACTAGGTTATGGGTATGTTTGCTACTAGTGGATCATTCATGGGAACATATATTGTGATAGTTACTCTCACTGAGATACGAGCTTTCTGGGACCCACAACGAGCTAGTTCCTAGGGGTTATTTCCCATTTTTTATGCTAATTAGATACATTGTGATTACCATCTGCATAAGGTATGGTTGGATGAAAAATTAAATAGAAATTACATTATTTTTAAAAGTGTAGAATGTTTTAGATATCCCAGATGAGAACTGTTTTTATTTTAAGTTTCTTCTTTTTAGAAATTGTGAGTTGCATTTCGTGTTTATGAAAACGTGCATGATTATTTGTCTTTGAATGTTTATCACATGGAATATCATTGTAGTGGTATCCTTCTGGGAGTTTTATCAAACCCTACTTACACCATTAGGAGTAAGTAGTTTTGGATATAATTGTTTAGGTTTGGGCACAAATTTTAGTGCCAGTGGTTCGGGATTGTAGAAGTTCTTCATGGTGCAGTGTTGAGGAGATTTATTGAGGAAGATACCTCTTTCCTTGTGGTGTTTTTAGGCTATATTTTCTTGGTTTTTTACATTTGTAATGATATCTATAAATTTCTTAAAATTGAGTAATTTATTTCTTAATTTTAATAAAAGATGTATAAATTTGAAAAATCCAGATTTGGTTTCATGGTTTTGTTTGTCATTTTATGTTTACAAATTCGGGTAAACTATTCCCAATTTTCAGTTTTTGATACCTGGGAACTTTTTCAAGCCCATGGGAATTGAGAATGCCCTTTGGGCCTTGTCACAGGCTGGGTCGGGTTCCAATTTCACTAGCGACCAGATATGGTTCGTGTCAAAATGGCATCAGAGGAGGTTTAGGTTAACTCATTGGGCCATGTTATTTTTAGAATAGATAGGGTAGTCTAGAGTTACGATTGTTGGGACATGTTATTCTAGTTATGGGTATTGTTCTTGATCACCACACCCCATGAAGGGATTCGATTCACCATGGGAAGTCATGATTTATCTGAGTTATTTGGTTTTCATGATTTGATGATGATTAGGGGAAATGAAAAGAGAGTTCGGTAATGGTCTCAATGAGCTCACATGGCCTGGAAATCCATGTAGTGCTAGGGATATTTCCATAGAACACACTCTATGATGGTGAAGTGGTTGGATTATGGGCGCTAACCATATTTCCATGTCACCCACCGAAACTAGATTCATCATGCATTGTCTTATGTCCTTTAGTTTTAAAATCCTGGAAGTTTGGTTTTAAAGAAAAAAAAGGACATGGTCTTAAGAAATGTAAAGTTTTTTTGAAATTATTTTATAATGAAGAAGTAATTACTAGATTTTTGAAATGGTTGAGCAGAATTTTCTGAATTGTTTTGAAATTGAAAATGGTGTGTTTTCACCTCTTTTGAAAGAATGAAATTATGTTAAAATTGGATTTGAGAAAGTGTTTCCAATAGAGTTTTATAATCTATTGAATTGTTTTTAAAGGGATAAGATGTTTAGAAATTGATGTGAATATATTGGAAGTGGATTTTCATTCGAATTTTTGTTCTTTTCTAAATTTTTTGGTAAGATGTAATTTGGGTTTGATTTCGTGGTTAGTGGTTTTAAAAAAAGAAGGAAGTATTGGTTGACTGTTTAGGTTTTAAATAGACGAAAGAATTTTTGTTTTAACCTTTGTTACTTCCATGAGTGACCACATATATGGGGTTATATGGCACGATTGATGGTTTATGGCATGTCTGGATGAGTGTCGGGATGTCTATGAGGAGGGTGCCCAGCGTGGAATGAAAACATGCATGTGTGAGGCCCATGGGGTATGATTGGTGGATACGCTAACCACTGAACCATTTGTTTTCAAGGAAATGTTTTTAAAGTAAAACATTATGTCTTGATGAATTATTTAGTCCGGTGTGTGTTATTTGATTTTTAGAATGTTGATGTCGTAGTTTGTTTTGAGTCCAAGATCCCCTTCTATTTGAACCATGTTTTGTGTTTGTGTTTGGTCGGTATGATGGATAGAATGAACATTTAGTAGTATTTTTTGAGAAATGTTTCAGGAAACCTTTTCGATGCTCCATTCATGTGTTTGGATCTATTTTGTGGAATGTTTTGACCTACGTACCAGCTTGGTTGGGTCCCTGGGTACTCTCATTGGATAAGGTACGCCACCACTATGGGTCAGTGCACAGATGAAGTGCAACCCAGATTGTTTATCCATTTGAAAATCCTCAGGTTGATCAATTTAACGAATATTTTTATCATGATTGGGAGATTGCGATTACACTATTTCCATTTATTGATTTATGGATCCTCTTGTAGTAGGAGTGTGCTCGTGGAAGGTTGAAATAAACGTTAGTATCTTATGTTAACTGATTCATTGAAGGTAGAAGTAGAATGGAGTTTTTATTGTGGATGGTACCTAAGAAGTCTTATGGGTCCTTCATAGTCTCTTCGAAGCAAGGGTTTATGTTAAACCACCAGTGTGGGAAATCTGGTCATGAGAGTATATTATGGATACTTGCAGGAATTGTGTGTTGTTTGGGGACTTGGTATAAGGTCTATTTCCATGTATTGTTTCTATCAGTCGCATTGGACATGTTTTGTGACATGATGTGATATCTCATGCTCATTTGACTACAAAGGTGAAGGTCATGAAATCCTATGAGAGTATCTACAATGTTGGGAGTATGTATCTCATGTGGAAATTTAAAAATCCTCTATTTTCGATTAATGTGATTATATGTGTCATTTCTTTATGTAGTTTCTCACCTGAAGAAATAATGCTTGATGTGTGTGTGTATCTTTTAATACCTTGTTTCAATAGAATGTTGGGTAAGGGTAATGTGAATTTGGAATATGTTATGTCTTGGAAAACATATCAGGGTTTCAGTGTAGTTGTTGGTGGCACCGAAAGAAGAAGGTCTATTTAGGGGGTTTCCAAAGACTAACTTTGAGGCCAAATATTCTTCAATAATTTGAGCTCTAGCCATTGTTCTCAAAGAGAAGCTGGCGCATAGTCATGGGAAATCGTAGGGTCATTTAAACCATTTTACAAAGCCCTATCCTCAGTTTGAAAGATGGTAATAGTTTAAACCTCTATTGTCGTCATGTTTTAGGAGACCGTTTGTGCATGATTAGTAGTGACCATGTTCCAGGAAGCCATAAAGATATAATGATCTGCACAGTTAGCGCATGACTTCTCAAACTGTGCGGGCTAATCGTGTGGTTGTCCCAACTCTTTATGTTTTGGGAACTTCTTGTTTCGGCCCATGCTAGTTAGTAATGAGGGTTGGTAATTATGGTGTGGAGACCCAATATGTTTCTCATGTATCTTCCTTCAGAAATTTTAAATGGAAGTATACCCCTTATACCAGGGAGTCCATTCGGGCCTCCCCCTATTAGTGTCTGAATCCTGTCTCATGAAAAAAAAATTAGGTTGTCTCTTATGCTGGGGAGCCCATTCGTGTCAGTAACTCAGACTGGTCCTTGGTCTTGGCTTGGTGGTAGGTAGTCTTGTTCGAATCTATCTGACAACCTATATCTTATTTGGGTAAACATAGGGATTAGATGATTTCCAAAAGTTTACATAAAGAAAGGTGATTGTAACCTTGTTCGTTGTTGTTGTTCATTTGGGTAAACTGATTGAGTCTGTTTTGGATGTTGTTTGAGGAGTTTTCTTTTGGGATAGAAAACGAATGTGCTTTATCATTTGAAAAAATTGGTGTAATTTTTGTTTTGTGGGAGTATTCATTATTTAACTGATCACTGGAGGTGTTTTGGATTTTGTGGGTGAAACTTGGAAACAGAGTATATCTTCATTTCAATGTTTGGTTTGGGATTTTTCTTTGGCCTTATTGTGGATTTATAGGGGAGAAAATCTTTATAGTGGGGAGAATTTTCAGACCTGGATTTTCAATTCTATGCTTTGGTTCGATTCCTATATTGGTTCTTGGCTTTTTCATGGTTTCCAGGTGTTCCAGGTTTTAATTTTTGGTGTGTCCTATGTTCTAAAGAAATTAAATTAGTCTTGGGGGACATGTGTGGTACATAGTCTCTGATTATGTCAAAAGGATATTATTAGGTTGTGGTGTTTTGGAGTTGGATTAGGGACACTCCTAGTGGCACCACGTGTGGGGTAAGTTGTTGAGGTGGTTTGTACCCATGATTGGGATGAGTATTGGGGTGAAAAGATGGTTTTATTTTGGTTTTTATTTCCCCTATTCTTGGTCTATCTTTCTGCTTAGTTTTCCCCTTGTATCCCCTCTTAAATTGGAGGAGAATTAACACTTTTTTGGGTGGCGAGAACATGCCACACGGTTCCAAACTGTGCAGGAAAACCGTATAGGAATGTCCAAGTCATTAAAAATTATATTGGACTTCCCATTTTACCATTTTGGAATAAACATAAATTTGCCCCATTATTCCCCATTTCATTCCCTACCTCCACAACCAGTCTCCAAGGTCACTCCCCCTCCATTGGACTGCATATTTGAAGTGACATTTGATGGGGGAAACATTGAAATCATGTAAGTAAACCATTCTCTCTTAGTTTTCATCTATTTCCTTAGGGTTTTATTCACCATTTATTGAGTTCTAAATTTTCAAGAAACTACTGTTCATACCTAGGGATTAACTACTTTTCTTATAGGTGAAATATTGATGTTTTAGGATGCTTTTATCTTCCCTGTGGTGTGGTGATGGTGAAATTGAAGTTTGGCAAAAAAATTTGAGGGTTTCGTAAATTTTGGTAGGTGATTCCATGTGTAACCATTTCCTGAGAAGTTTGTTTTCTTGAATTAATTATTTTTAATTCACATCATATATTGTGTGTGGTGAAAAAACTGTTTTTGATGAATATGGTTAAAAATTTAATTTCATAGTAGGATTCATGATATATGTTGGGTTTTCATCGTTGTGTAACTCATGTGGTATCAATTGGGCTATTTTATAACATAAGAAATTAATTTATTAGTGTTGGAAATGGTCTTCTAATTATATTTTGTTAATTCCTTAGTGTCATGGTGGCAAAAAATGGAGGTTTTGAATGGTTTTAAGGTTTAACTGCATGTTTTACTTCTTGAAAGTGATTTATCAAAACATGTGCTTTCATGTGTATATTTTTTTGGTATTATTTTAGGTATTTATATAACAATTTGGGGTTGTTTAATAAATGGTATTAGGGTTTCCAATTCTCTTTGTAATTGGTATTGGTATGGTTTTGGTCATGAATGAGGGCTTTGAAATTAGTTTTGAGTCCAAATCATGGTTATACCTCTTAGCGTTGTTTTATGAAAATTTTAAATGTTTTATTTGGATAAAAAAGTGGGAAAAGGATGTTTATGTACTATTTGGGTGAGCGTGTTCACTTAATATGGGCTTTACAAAGTTAAAGTGGTGATTTTATATTTTAATCATTTTTATAATGTTTCATAAATTGTTGAAATGTTTTACTAAATTGTGTTATGGGTGTGAAACATGGATGTGGGTTTTTTCATGTGAGTTTGTTGAAAAAAATAATTTTGAAGGTGAGAGGGGTATTATGTGATATGAGTTACGGATGTTTTGTGAGTTTTAATATCTTGTAATTATAAGAACCCGATTCTTATTTTTGATGTATGGGTTTCTTCTGTTCTCTTTTCCTTAAGTGTTTTTGAGAAAATAAGGAAAATTGGGGAAAATCCCAATTTTTGGAAGTATACGCCGTGTACTTTTCCACCCGCCATGTACTTTTGGCCGTGTGGGATGAGTACATAGGGTGTGTGGCCATGTCAACAAAGAAGCGTGTAATGACCGACTACACACTGTGTAGTGGTCCCTTACAAGCCTTATAGTCATTCGGCCGGTGAATAGTAAGATGGTGGCCAGTAGTATGACATAACACGCCATGTACTCAAGGAGACACGCTGTGTAGTCATGTCAGCAGGTGAACAGTGCCACGCTGGTGGGAAACCTCCAGAGGAATAGTTAAAAAATTGGAAGTACACACCGTGTACTTTTTTTCAGCATAAAATGGGCAGTAGCCACCCTATTCATAGGGAAGTCTTTGAACCGGACGGGAGCTCGGGAGGGGACGACTGAATCTTCAAGGATCTGTCGATCGCGAACCGAGAATCCGATTCTGCCTCCGTTGATCTCATTGGAACAGCACAGGTAAGAACTTCCTTATCCGGGTGTGTATCTTGCTTATTCTTCGTCTAATGGATGTTATTTACATTTGAACATGTTTTCTTCTAACCTAGATCTACGTTGTCTTTGGGAGTTTCTGAAAACGATGTTCGCATATATCCTTCGTTGGCCTTTAAGGTAGGTGGATTTGTGTTTATTTTCCAACTGTCATGAATTTTTGTGTGTTTTTGAGCTATGAAAGCATATTTGGGGTGTCGTGTGGCTGAGTCGATGGATATTTTAAATTCCTAGAACTTTATAGGTAAGTAAATGTGATATTAAAATGCTTCTTGGGATCGATTCTTGGATCCAGGACAACCCCGGGGGTGCGTTCCTCTTTTTAGTCATTTGGCCAGGATACCCGAGGGTATGCCTTGTTTATATTATACCTTGAAAATAATATTTGTGTAATTTCCTTGAGAGGAATTGCTGGAGTTCTGTTTGATTACATGTGGGGAAAGGCCCGATTACCTGTTTAGCCTGAGGGCAGTGTTGTGATTAGCTTATGGGCATTGTACTTTTTAGCATGTGGGAAACTCCTTCTGTGCCTGTGGGCCGATGATTCTGTGCCTGTGGGTGACACTTCTTACGCCTGTGGGAAATATCCGTATGCCTGTGGGCAGATTCATTTGATGGATTCTATTTACCTGAAGGTAGGAGTTTACGTGTCTGAGGACATTGGCTAGTTACTTAGAATATTCACTGTGGTGATATTTTAAAATTTAATGATTAAATGATATTAAAATGGAAATATAATTGGTTACGTTAGTTACTTTTCAGTACTGCTTACTTTATTGCATTTTACTACTGCACACTGTTGTTACATGCTTTCGCATAGTTGGGAATGGGCCTTTGGTGGGTGCCTAATGGGAATTCATTTCTCACACCCTGTTGGGGTCATGCTTTTCGGCCCAAAAGATTACGTTTTTACAGGTGTGGATAGGGGCGAGAGTCCCTATACAGGAACTTGATTGCTGCTGGGGTGTATGAGCGCATGGGACCGAGCCTAGACTCGCGATGCCACTGGCTGTCTGTATTGCTTTTCTATAGTTTTACATCAGTTTCATTGTATTGTATTGTAGTGTAACATGTTCTGGCTATTTTATAAGAATAGTGACATGCTGCATCTTCACATATATTTGACTGTTGGGTTCCCTTTTTATTATCACTTATCCATTTCAGTTATATATATTGTTGCTGGTTCTGCTATTTTTGTATGATTTATTCTTTCCACTGAGCTACACTTTGAAAAATTAGTGCATAGTTTCCCCATTATCAGACCTGGGCCCTCACTGCTAGTCGGTAGCCTCTGAAATTTGGGGAAATGTGCTTGAGGTCATGTGACGAACTGGATTCGGGGCACCCAGTGTGTGGAACCCGGATCCAGGACATTACAAAGTGGTATCAAAGGGGGTTCTTTTCTTTGAATTACTATTTTGATCCTTAGTCAGGGATTGGACGGAAATGGTAGTTGTTAATAGGCTGTGCGCGGGCGTAGCTAACCCGTGTACAGGAAAAAGCTAGTCTACCTCGTATTTTTGCAATTCTTCTAATTTTGGAAATTTTACAGTAGATTTGATTTCATCATTGGGTGACGCATTTGAGATTGTTCTATTTATATTTTATCCATGGGTTCTATTTAGTTTCAACCCGATGATATGAGGGTATGGCATCTCATGCATCATTTAGGCACATGCTAGGTATCACATGCCATGAATAGTGTCCATGCCATATAGGTGCATTAGAAATCACATGTTGTTGTGATAGATGTTGTGATAGAAAAGCAGGATTTTGTGATAGTTTAATAATAAATACCTGTTATGTGATAGGGTATTGTTGTATAAGATTGTTGAAATAATGGACGCCAAACATTGGTTTTTGGGGAGTATGGGCCCCCATTGACTGGAATTTGGTGGATCATGGAATGTTTATTTCGTTAAAACATAGATAAGATATCAAACTATTATTCGTGGGGAGTATGGGCCCTCACGGATCGGAATTTGACACTTAGGTGTTGTTTTGGAGTGTTTCCAAGGTTCCGAGGAAGTTTCTGAGGCATACTGTCTGGAATTCTTATTATACATGCCGTTTAGTACCTTTGAACATGTCGTGTATGTTATTCTGTTCGGGAAGAAAGTAAAACATTTTAAGTACACACCGTTTACCCTAAGTACACGTCGTGTAGTCGCTTCCCGTGTTAGAGACCATGTGGGCTAGGAAACGGGTACGGGAAATGTTTAGGGAAAACACGCCATGTACCACATATACACACCGTGTAGGGTTGACCCAGATACCCGACCATGTAACTAACAAACATGGGCTGGTGTAATATTTTCTTGAACACGCTTTGTCATTGAAGAACACACCGTGTAGTGTGACATGTGGATCCGGCCGTGAAATAAACAACATGGGTCGGTGTAATCCTTTTGTGTACACGCCATGTGTATATAGAACACTCCGTGTAGTGTGATCCGTGTGTCTGGCCGTGTAACTAACAACACGGGTCAGTGGAGCTCATCTGGTACACGCCGAGTACCTCTGGGACACACTGTTAAGTCTTTTCTGAGGAAAGACCGTGTGGGGTTAGCCATATGGAAGGGGAAATAAGGTGGTGTACATGCCATGTGTGGGTGTAACACTCCATGTAGTATCAAGCTGAGTAGTCGGTCGTGTCACAAACGACATAGGCAGTTGGAAATTACACCATACATGTTGTGTAGATGTTATAGACGCTGTGTAGTTTTGATCAACAGAATCCGTGTGGATTAGAAATGTAGAAGGACCCAGGCAGGGAAAGTGAAGTCAATTACATGTCGTGTAGTCATTATACACGCTGTGTATTATTGTTTTTCAAATTTTGAATGCCTTCTTCATCTTGTTCCCTTTGTGGTTCCATTGCTTTCAGTCTTGATAATCTTAAATCTAAGGTGTGTTATGACATTGTAGTGTCATGCCTCCGAGACGACCACACGTTGTTCGCCAGGAGAGTGGTGACGATTATAATCAAGAGATGGTGGGCCATGGGCTGCTAGTGGACCCTCTAGCAGAGCTAGATGTGGTGCCAGCTGTTATACCAGAGAGATGATCAGATGCGTAGTTCCATGAAGGCTTTATGCAGTTCGTGCAGACCTTTCAGGGAGCACCACAGGCTGCCATATCTATGGCTGAGATGACTCGTATATTTCAGCAGTAGCATCCACCTACATTTTCATGGGATGGAGGACAACAGGCTGCAGAGTCTTGGCTAGGGTCGATGCATACTATTTTCAAGCACCTTGTGATGCCTCCAGGGTGGAGGGTCAAGATCGCGATGTTTATGCTGCGTGATTCCACCAAGAGGTGGTGGGATGTTACCACCCAGTCATAGCATCACAGAGACAGGCGTGGGAAGATTTTCAGGCAACCTTCTATGAATTCTTATTCCCAGAGATGATGAGGGAAGATCGAGCTTGAGAGTTCATGAATCTGCTGCAGGGCGCTATGTCAGTGATGGACTATTCGGCACGCTTTACTGAGCTTCATCTTATTGAACTCGTTCTGGTGGGTGATGAGATGTTAAGGACCAGACGCTTCGAGGATGGACTTTGGTATGACATCTGAGTGCTGGTGAATGTTTTCTGGATGCCTAATATACATGATATTTTGAACCAGGCGCTGATTACAGAGAGAAAACTGTTGAAAGCTAGTGGTGTGGGCCAGGGTAGTTCAGCACCAGTTTCTGGTACTATTTCTACTAGTAAGAGGAAGAGACAGATGGACTTCTCTCTGGGTGGCAGTACCAGCCAGAAGAATGCTTCATGTGACTAGGTAATGTGCTACCAGTGTGGTAGAGAGGGGCACAAGCGGCCACAATGTCAACGTGACCTAGTGGAGTGCCGAGCTTGCAGCAGGATGGGTTATCTGCCGCGCTTTTGCTTGGCGTTTCCACCGATGGCAAGTGAGAGGGGTTCTGTATAGACTCTGCATGAAAGAGTAGGACAAGTAGCTTCTTACTAGTTAGGGAATTGGAATAAGTCAGGGCATGCAGGTAGAGATGGTGGTCGTGACCATGATAGCCAGACACCAGGATCTCAGAGGCAGCATGTCGGGACAGCTCAGGGTTGCCAGGCTGTGTCACATGGCCGCAACACTGGTTAGGCATATGCAGTGCAGCAAACCCAATAGGAGTAAGATCCCGGACCTTCTAGAGTCAGAGGTAATATTATAGTATCTTCTGTTTTATCTTCAGTATTTTTTGATACGAGTGCTACACATAGTTTCATATCTTAACCCGTTGTGGGGAGCCTTGGGCGCTGTGTTTCTACTTATTCTAATATCATGACGCTAGACACTATGTTGGGGACTAGAACAGTTGGTGTGTGTCAGTGCAAGGAGTGCCCCCTTGAGGTTGGTGGGTGTCACTTTCTTTGGGACCTCTATGTCTAAGAGGTGATAGCTTATGACATCATTCTCAGGATGGACTGGTTGGTTCCCTTTCAAGCCTTTGTAGATTGCTATAGTCTCAGGGTGAGTTTCACATCACTAGAGGGAGAACAATTTCAATATAAGGGGAATGGGATGTTCAGGCGAGTCGAGCTGGGCCAAAGCATCGTGGGAAAGGTGGAGTCACAGCCCAGATATCTAGCTTATATCTGGATGATTAGGGGACTTGTCAGACAGATTTCCCTCCAGTGGTTGATCGTTTTTGGGATTTCATCCCAGACGACATTTCGGGCCTACCACTAGAGAGAGAGGTGGATTTATCTATTGTTCTTGTGCCAGGAGCAGCACCGGTGTCTATTCCTCCTATACGATATCTACACCAGAGTTGCAGGAGCTCAAGAGGTAGTTAGAGGAGATACATGCAAAGGGTTTTATCCGATCCAGTACTTCTCCATGGGTTTCTTTAGTCCTTTTTTTGAAGAAGGCGGATGGTACCCTCAAACTCTACGTTGATTATTGAAAGATGAACCGGTTGACGGTTAAGAACTGATATCCCTTGACGAGGATTGATGATATTTTTTATCATATTCGTGGGGAACTAGTTTTCGCGAAGATTGAATTGAGGTCAAGATATCATCAGCTGCGCGTGAGACCATCAGATGTACCGCTTACAGCATTTCGGAGCATATATGGTTTGTACGAATACTTTGTTATGACGTTTGGACTCACGAATGTGCCAACAGTTTTCATGGCTCTGATGAATCGTGTGTTCCATCCTTATCTGGATTATTTTGTGGTTGTATTCATGGATGAAATCTTAGTGTACTCTCACACTCGGCACGACCATGCCACCCATATAGAGATCATATTGAGTACACTGTGATAACATCAGATATATGCTAAGCTCTCAATGTTCCATTTTTGGATGGACCAGATTCACTTCCTGGGTCATATCATCTCAGAGGTAGGAGTTTCAATAAACCCATAGAAGGTGAGAGAAACTGTTTCCTGGGAGCATCCTATGAACGTGTTTGAGATACAGAGTTTCTTAGGGCTGGCTGGTTACTATAGACAATTTATACAGGACTTCTCCCACTTAGCAGCGCTGTTGACGGGTCTGACTAAGAGGGGTGTGATGTTCATTTGGTCGGAAGCTTGTGAGACAGCCTTTCAGGACCTAAAGGGAAGGTTGTAATCAGTACTAGTCCTGATTTTCCCAGAGTAGGGGAAGAGCTATACAGTTTACTGTAGTGCATCAGGTATTGGGCTTGGAGTAGTGTTGTGTAGGGCGATCAAGTCGTAGCATACGGGTCTCACCAATTAAGGTCACATGATAGGAATTATATGAAGCATGATCTCGAGTTGGATGCAATTGTGCATGTGTTTCTTTTTTGGAGACACTATCTATTGGGAGAATGTTTTGTGGTTTTCACTAACCACAAAATTCTCAATTATATCTTTACTGAGCGTGACTTGAATCTGAGGCAGTGAAGGTGGGTCGAATACCTTCAGTCCATAGACTTTGAGCTTGCATACACAACTGGTAGGGGTAATGAAGTTGATGATGCACTGATCAGGAAGACTCAGATATATGCTGTGCAGGAGGCCAGTGATGAGTGGAAACTCATGGATTTGTTCTCTGAGATACATTTGGAGGTGAATGACAGTTAGGGGAAAACTTATCTTTCGTCTTTAACCGTGACTTATACCCTCCAGGATAGAGTGAGGATGAGACATCTATCTGATTTGGAAGGCCTAGTTATATGGGATTTGGTGGAAAGTGAGGACCCTCCTCCTAGTTGGACGATAGGCGGTGATGAAATTATACATTTCCATAGAAGAGTATGGGTTATAGGGGTTATACGCAAGGAGCTGAAATGGGAGCTTCATGCTTCAGCTTGGGAAGTTCATCCCAGAGTTACCAAGATGTACCGAGACTTGAGACGTCAGTACTGGTGGATGGGTTTGAAGAGAGATGTAGCTGGTTTTGTTACGAGGTGTTCCACTTGTCAGCATGTGAAGGCGGAATACTAGATGCCAGCAAGACTGTTATAGCAGTTACACATCCTGTAGTGGAAATGGGATGAAATCGTGATGGAATTCGTGACTGGTTTGCCGAGGTCACATCGAGGAAAAGAGGCCGTGTGGGTTGTTCTAGATAGGCTCATGAAGGTAGCTCACTTTTTTCCGATCAAGAAGACCTTCGGTGTTGACGAGATCAGGAAATTTGTATATATGAGATATCGTATGTCTTCATGGGGTTCCTCGTTCTATAGTTTTAAATAGAGACGCCCAATTTACGTCTCGTTTCTAGTAGTGTTTTCAGAGGGCACTAGGTACAAAGGTGGTTTTGAGCACGGAATACCACCCTCAGACAGATGGCCAGTCAAAACATACGATAAAGGTGGATGAGGACATTTTGCGTGCATACATACTAGATTTTGGGGTCTCTTGGGTGAAGTATATACCTCTAGTCGATTTTTCCTATAACAATAGTTTTCAGGCAACTATTAAGATGGAACCGTACACGGCTTTATATGGTAGGCCATGCCGATCACCCTTGTGCTGGTTAGAGGCAGGTGAGGTAGATTTACTGGGACCAAGTCTTGTACAGGAGTCTTCTGAGTAGGTCCAGTTGATTCAGAAGTGGATGGCTACCAGACAGTCTCATTAGAAGTCTTATGCTGATCGTCGTAGACGACCTTTGGAGTTCGTAGTTGGGGATCAGGTTTTCTTGCGTGTTTCGCCGAGGCTGGGACATAGACGGATCAGGAGACAGGGTAAACATTCACCAATGTATGTGGGGCCATTTGAGATTCTAGAGAGAGTCGGGCCGGTTTCCTATCAGTTGCAGTTACCACAGAGGTATCGGGCCATGCATGAAATATTCCATGTATATCAATTGCACCACTATCAGTCAGACCCGTTTCACATCGATCAGCCTGAAGAGGATGTGATTTAGATGGATGCGACCTTTGAGGAGCATCTGAATCGTATCATTGATAGAAGCTAGAAGGTTCTCTGAGGCTGGTCAATTCCTATCGTATGGGTGATATGGGAGCATGGCCGAGTGTAGGACGAAACCTAGGAGCAGGAGACCGACATAAGTTCTCAGTGGCCTAAACTGTTCTGAGCTTTATCTTCACCACCCTTGTAAGGGCAATTCAGGGACGAATTTATTTAAGGGTGAAGTTTGTAAGAACCCGGTTCTTATTTTTGAGGTACAAGTTTCTTCGTTTCTCTTTTCATTAAGTATTTTTGAGAAAATAAGGAATATGGGGAAAATCCCAAATTTTTGAAGTACATGACATGTACTTTTCCACACGCCATGTACATTTGTCCATGTCGGATGAGTACAAAGGGGGTGGGGCCTTTTTAGTGATGAAGGGTGTAAAGTCCGAATATTGGCCGTGTAGTGGTCCCTTACACGCCGTGTAGTCAGTCGGCAGGAGAATAGTAAGACGGTGGTCAGCTGTGCAACATAACATGCCCTGTACTCATGGAGGCATGCCGTGTAGTCAAGTAGGCAGTTGAAGAGTTCCATGCTGGTAGGAAACCACCGGAGGAATAGTTAAAAAATGGGAAGTACACGCCATGTACATGGAAATACACACCCTGTACTTGGAAATACACGCTGTGTACTTTTTTTCACTTAAAATGGGCAGTAGCCCCCTGTTCACAGGGAAATCTTAGAATATGATGATATCTCATGAGGGGATGTACGAATCATTGAGAATATGTCGATCATGAACCGGGAATCTGATTCCACCTCCGTCGATCTCGTTAGAACCGCACTGTTAAGAACTTCCTTGTCGTGGTGTGTCTCCTGCCAATTCTTCCTCTAATGGAAGTTATTTACATTTGAATGGGTTTTCATCTAACCCAGATATATGTCGTCTTTGGGCGTTTCTGAAAACAACATTCGCGTATATCGTTCTTTTCCGATTAAGGTAGGTGTCTTTGGGATTATTTTCCAACTTTGATGTGTTTTTTTGTGTTTTTGAGCTACGAACCCATATTTGGGGTGTCGTGTGGCTAAGGCCATGACTATTTTAAATACCTATAATTGTATAGGTATGTAAATGTGATATTAAAATGCTTCTTGGGATCACTTCTTGGATCCAGGACAACACCAGGGGTGTGTTCTATGTTTAGCCATTTGGACAGGATACTCGAGGGTATGCATTGTTTATATTATGCCTTTAAAGTAATGATTGTGGAATTTCCTTGAGAGGAATTGCTGGTGTATTGTTTGGTTACATGTTGGGAATGGCCCGATTACCAATTTAGCCTGGGGGCAGAGTTGTGATTAGCCCGTGGGCGTTGTACAATTTAGCCTGTGGGAATCTTCTTCCGTGCCTATGGGCAGATGATTCTGTGCCTGTGGGAGACACTACTTACGCCTGTGGGAAATATCCGTATGCCTGAGGGTAGATTCATGTGTTGGTTTCTCTTTACCCGATGGCAGGAGCTTACATGTCTGAGGACATTGGCTAGTAACTTAGAATATTCACTCTGGTGATATTTTAAAATTTAATGATTAAATGATATTAAAATGGAAATATAATTGGTTAAGTTAGTTACTTTTCAGTAATACTTACTTTATTGCATTTTACTAATGCACACTATTGTTACATGCTTTCACACAGTTGGGAACGGGCCTTTGGAGGTTCCTACTGGGAATTTATTTCTGACACCCTATTTGGGTCATACATTTCAGCCCAAAAAGATTACGTTTCTACAGGTGTGGATAGGGGAAAGAGTCCCTATATAGGTACTTGATTGCTGCTGGGGTGTAGGAGCGCATGGGACCGAGCCAAGCCTCGTAATGCCACTAGCATTCTGTTTTGCTTTTATGTACTTGTACTTCAGTTGCATTGTATTATATTAAAGTGTAACATGTTTTGGATGTTTTATAAGAATAGTGACATGCTGCATATTCACATATATATGACTCCTAGGTTCCCTTTTTTATTAGTTATCCATTTCAGTTATATATATTGTTGTTTCTTCCACTATTTCTGTATGTTTTATTCTTTCCGCTGTGCTACACTTTGACATATGAGGGCATAGTTTCCCCACTATAAGACCTGGGCCCTCGCTTCTAGTCGGCAGCCTCTGGAATTTGGGAAAATGTGCTCGAGGACATGTGGGGAACCGGGTTCGAGGCACCCGTTGCATGGAACCCAAATCCGAGACGTTATAGTAATTGTTTTATAAAACTTATTAAATGTTTTTTAGAAGTGTTAAAGAAATGTGAAAAGTATTGTGGGATATTTTTGTGTGTGTGTATGATTTCAAAATGAATTGAAATGAAAAGTGGGTTTTGTAACTTGTGTGATGTACTTGTAGGATGTTTGGTGAATAGATGATGTGAAAGTGGGATTTCGATTTGAAAATTATATTTCTTGTCTTGTTTAACTTGTTTGAGAACAAGAGGGAACTCGTGTATCTAGGTGGGTGGATGTGTACTTGTATGCTAGTGATCCCATGGGGTTTGGCCTCTATTTCACATAGAACTATTGATTCGTAAAAAAATAACTAACGTATGATGATGATGATGATTTGGGACAACTTGGTTATGGGTATGATCCCTACTAGTGGATCGTGCGTGGGAATAAATATTGTGATGGCTACTCACACAGAGATACGAGGTACCTGAGACCCACAATGGGCTAGTGCCTTGGGGTTATTTTCATGTTTCTTGTGCTCATTGGATACTTTGTGCTTACCGTCAGCACATGGTATGGTTGGATGGAAAATTCATTATCACTATAATTATTTTTTAAAGTGTTTAATGTTTAAGATAGCCCACATGAAAACTATTTTTATTTAAAGTTGCATCTTTTTAGAAATTGTAACTAACATTTCCTATTTATGAAAACTAGAATGTTTTTCATATTTTAATGTTTATGACATCGACTCTATTAGTGGTGGTATCCTATTGGGATTTTTCTCACACCATACTTACACCTTTGGGTGTATGTAGACTTGGTTATCATTTTTCAGGTTTGGGTACAAATTTTAGTGCCAACAGTTTGGGATTCTAGTGGTTCTTCTTGGTGCAGTGTTGAGGAGACGTCTTGAGGGAGGTGCCTCTTTCCTAGTAGAGGTTCATGGGATGTATTTTCTTGGTTTTTTAGATTTTTTATGGTCTTTAATTTCTTTAAAATGGTTTAATTAAGTTCTTGATTTTAGTAAAATATGTATAAATTTGAAAAATCTAGATTTGGGTTCTTGGTTTTATTTGTTGTTTTATGTCAAAAAAATTCGGGTAAATCATTATCAATTATCAGTATTTGATACCAAGGCACTTGTGAAAACATGTGGGGATTGGGAATGCCCTTCAAGACTTTTCATGTTCTAGTTCGGGTTCCGGTTTTGCTGGTGACCAGATCTGGTTCATGACAGAAACAGTTCATAGACAACCTTGGGCCAAGGGGAAGATAGTAGAAATAGGGGAAACCCTAATCGATGTAGCACCCCTTACAAGATCATCCCATTCTATTCTACTTGAGTAACCCTTTTATTTTCCTTTTATAGTTACTAAAATCGGTTTCCAATATATTTTTACATTTATAATAATCGTTTCCCCTTTGAAACACGGTCACTTAAATAATAGTTAATTTTTATCTAGTGTTTTTTAGTAATTTGGTATGGGTCCATAAACATATGATGGTAATATAATTTATTTGACACACTTTAGCCCCTAGAGTATGTTTTTTATTATTAGTATGGTTCTAGGAACTTGAACTTATAAACCCCCATAAAATATGTATTTATAGGATGTAATTTTATTTGATTATTTCATACTTATATAGTTATATAAAACCGACCATGACATGTTTGTTGTTTATTTATGGTATCAATTTCATAGTTTAACTAACTACATAATTTTTTCATACATATTATAATATTTTCTTAGATTTGTTTATCATTTCTTCTATGATTGTAAGCTATGTTGGTTAATTATCTTATTTAACATTTTAATAGTTTTATATAAGTATCATGGTTGTGATATTATTTTACATAGAATAAAATTGGTTCATTCTATTGAGAATGCTATTTGATAGGGATCTCAATCATACATTCAACATTCCTACTATTTATTTTATATCATGGATTTCACAATGATTATGAGAATGTTTATTTTATGGATATTTTATGCTTATTTGATGAATTACATGATAATACCTTCTAACATATGGGATAGTGGTTAAACTCATGGGATGAATTGGTATATAATAAAAAATTATATAGGTTGAGGGTTTAGGAAGAGCTTACAACACCCTAAATAATTTTTAGGATGGTCTATAAGATTACACAAACCTATTATACCAATTCCACTCTTCTATGGGAAGGGTTTATAACTTTCTAGATTTGTTAGGACTAATAAATCTTTCTCAAGAAGGTTTTATAGGGACAATACTTCTATTTAACTCTTCAAATCATATTTTTAGGTGCATGTATGCATATGTGTGAGCTATTTATAGGTAAAAATATTTCTTCTCATAAGTGATGTATTTGGATATTTATATCATATCTATAACTAGAGCTTGAAGTAAATAATATAGGTAGGAACCTTATTAAAATATAGAGTTATTGGTTATGACGGATATTAGCCACTGTATTTCCCTATTATTGATCATCACCCTTATTTTTAAATTTTTAAAATAATTTCATCATATATGTATGTACTTATGTAGTCATGTTAATGATTAAATTTGTTATTTTACTATTAGGTTTAGATATAATTTATGTTTCTCTCCTGATTATTTAGTCTTAAACAATGCATGGACACCTTAGTGGACATACCACTCCATATATTGTATTTCATGCACCTTTCAAGCTATACGATGTTCATGGATCTTATGTTCTTAGAAATCATTGGAATTAAATCTTCATAGATTCTTGATATTGAGTTGAGTCTTTTAAAGGTTATATTTTCTTTATAGAGTGATTATACATTGGTTATCCATATTTTCACTTTTGAGGATTTCTCAAATGAAACCTTTCATTTTGGATCGTTGATAATATATTTTGTTTAACATTTAACTGTAAAGTTTATTATCATTTAATTCACTCAATTTGTATAATTTATATGATATTTTGATCTAGTTTAATATGTATGAGTGCACACATTTATCATTTTATCATGTAATATCCTTTTGGTATGACCAATAGTTATTCTAATGATAGATAAAAATGTTTTTGATCTATATACGTGATAAACCCTAAAATCATAACTGATATTTTGAATACCTAACATCTTGTTTATTTTCATTTACCAAAGGTTAATGTACCTAAATTAAATATTAATAACCCTAGGGTGTTTACTGTAGCCTATAGAGACAAGAATGTGTTCCTAAGAAGTTGTGATATCTTAATATAGATACAATATGTATAGATGGTTTCATGATGCTATACCTTCTTATAATGATACAACAAGGATCCAAAGGCTTGTCCCACCCAAATTAATACTCAAGACTCAAAAAATATTTTAAATTAAAGTTCCTTATTTTACCTAGATGATGAAATGGTTACCTCCTGATGATCCAAATGCCACAACCTTCTATCCCCTTACACCAATCCATAGTAATTCATCAAAAAACTACCCATTAATATTACAATTCTCAAATATTTTATCTATTGTCCCTTACTTACAATATATAAAACTAAAACATGGTGATGTAGTCTTTATGTGATATTAAAATCACAAAATTCAATGAAAAATTCTTATTTTAAAAACATGATACCCTACCTAGCCTAACTCACAATTTGGAACCCTCTCAACCCCAATTAAAATTTTTTAAATCACAAACCCATATCAAATAATAATATATCACATATAAAACACATAAAATTTGTATTTACATATAATATAAAACCTACATAATACTTATTAAAGTAATCCCATATAGTATAT
The DNA here is from genome assembly GCA_963277665.1 of Viscum album. NCBI lineage: Eukaryota > Viridiplantae > Streptophyta > Magnoliopsida > Santalales > Viscaceae > Viscum > Viscum album. Next base: position 1,872,113,183 of record OY728137.1, on the reverse strand, counting down.
CAAGTTAGTTAAACTCCATTAACGTGAAATATGAAAATGAATAGATAAATATATAATTTATGATTTTTATTGGAATAGATTTATAATGAGAAAAGTAACTTGAAGGATGTTATGGATTTCTTTATCAACCAATATAGAAACCCATATTCATAAATGAGTAATCTATTAGGTGATAGATTAACCTTAGAGAGTAAGGGGAATGACAGTGGGGGGGGGGGGGTCCACATTTATCTTATGGTTGGAAGAAGGGGGTGGGAAGGGATTCTCCCCATTTTATTATAAATATTTTCTTAAAATAATTGGATATAGGTCACAGGGTACTCGATAAATATCAAGCTGCTATTTAGTGCATGTCTTAGTGAACCATATCATATAGACTACTACTGGGTACCAACTATAATACCATAATGAACTTGATGGGATTTGTATCATTTTTAAAAGATTCTACCTCTCCTATTATTCTCCCAAACTTACAAACTTCCATAAATTATTGAATGAATATATATGTAAACCCCTTTGTGATATACTATGATTAAAAAGTAAAACTTCAATATTAATTTTTAAAACATCACCAAATCCATATTAATAATATTTCAACATTATCTATCTCCACCAACCACTAACAAAGTCAATCAATAAACTTTTGACATTGTATATTATATATATAGTGTGACTATCAAAAAATTAATTTCAACAGTCAATATAATTTTATTTTAAACCATTATTTTCATTTTAAATTTTTAATAAAAAGATTATGTAAATTATAATCTTATGGTATTCATATTGTGGTCTTTACCTCCATCATCTACACAAAAATATTCTTCAAACCATGCTATATGTATTGTGCATATTCTTATTAACTATGATATAGCATAATAAATAAATAAATAAATTATTTTTAGATATGTCCCACTATGCCTCAATATAAACATCCCTAAAATTTCATAAATTAATTTAAATTAATCTTCAAGAGTCATAACATGACATTAGAGTGTAGTGATGGTATATTAATGAAATTGCTATCTTTACTCAATTTATTCACTATTGTTTTTGTAACAATAAATACATGATAAAAATATTCATGAAATTAGTATTTTCTAATAAGAAAATACTACAGAATGACCGTATCATAAATTTGAAAAATATTACTCTTATAAGTTAATTTATATCATTTATAAAAGTGAGATCACTTTATGAATCTCTTTATACATTGTATTTTGTAATGATTAAAAGTACTTATAGTTGTTTATTTTTATTCTTGAAAAAATCATCACATTGACTTATCTCTAACTCTAAAACATCTATAAGTATGTTGATAATTACTATAAAAAGAAAAAATATCATATACCATGAATCTATATCACATGAAACTATTCGTAGTACATTCCTAATATATGAGTTATATAAACAATATATTTCTAGGTAGTGTTGTGTTTTTTAGATAAATCATCTTCTTTGTGTAAATAATGACACTAAATTTACCAAATATTATACTTTATGTAAAAATCATTAATCTAAATTACTCATCATTCTTTCCTTTATTAATATACATTAATATCACCAAGGGATATTCAGAAAATACCAAATTAAATAATTTTAAAATTTCATTCTTTAAATTAAAATAATAAAAACTAATTTTTATATTTTTTTATTGGAAACGTCTGTGTGAACATATTTATTAACCTATCAAATAATTTAATATTTTTATATTAATCTCACAATTTTTTTATTCTCATGTGTGAAAAATAATTTTTGTGATATAATTTTAGTCCAATATCATTTAATATATATACCCTTCTATTTTAGTATATAAGATGCATTATCCTCATGTAAATTAGTTGAAATATCATCATTCATATTAATTCCACAAATATTTATGATATGATAAATGATTAATATCAACCATGCATAATTTTTACTTTCCTCATGAATTAAAATTCACTGACCATGATTTAACGAAGTCATAGAAATGGTTTGTTTTATAGAATTTCATGAAATGATTATTTCTTTATATGTTAATAAAGATATAATTTATTATTTAATACTATGTGGATCTAAAAATATCCAACATTATTATGCACAACTAAATTTTGATTAAAATTTTAGAATATTTTATTTTAATGTTAGGGATGAAGATTCTTTTTATTATGAAATAAAAGACCTCTTCTTATATAGCCAGAGGAAAACCCATTACATAGACCATATGCCCAAGGCCAAGAGTCCCATGAAAATGGTCAGAAGGCCCTGTGCAATATCATGTCTATATCATCCTACCTATGTCATTGCCTACCTACATCATGCATGCATCACCACCTTCCTGCATCATTTCATATATCATATATCCCCCAATGGGATTGTTAGGATTCAAACCATTGTCATTTGGATGTATTATTAAGGGTTATAACACTCAAGATAAACCCCAATAACACTAAATATTGATAAAATTAATTATTTATAACACTTGAATATCAATGAGTACGAATAAACATTACCCTCTATTAGTTGTGTTAACAAGGCCTCGTATTATTTTAATGGTACATATAAAAATTTACACACATAACCTTTTTAGATAAATAAAATATAAAATTATAATTAATTCTATATGGATAAAAAATTTATCTATTTTCCCCTTGTGAAATAAATATATCACTCTTTGATGTAAAAAATTTAATTATTTATTTATAAAATTTTTAATATGTATGATCTATCAAAAATTTAAGAATTCAAATTCTAAACTATGAATTCAAAATATTAGAATATTCCTTATAATTTTATGTTATTTTAGGTTAAAATTTTCAAATTATTTTAAAAAGTTTCAAATGTTTTTGTGTTATTCAATATATATGGATAAATAATATAGTTAATTTAAATTTATCAATTCATATAAACCTCATTATGATTAAATCAATTTTATATTGTTCCCTATACGAATATTTATTAAAAGGTTTATATCATATATGTCTTATTCAGTTAAAACCATATACTAATTTATCTAATTGGGTTATGCTTTTATAATTTTAAATCTGTTTCAGGAATTTTAAATTCATCAAAGATTTATATATACATGTTTTAATCAATTTTATCATATATATAAATAATTAAATAATCAATAATATCACAATATTTTTAAATGAATATTTTTATAAATTTTACTTCTTATACTACACATTTGACTATTAAATGAATTTTTATCATTATAAATTATGTATTTATACACATATTGATCACAAAAGTATAGTACTTTACATGATATTCATCAATTTTTTTGGTTTATAATGTAATTTTATTTATTTAAATGTTTTATTAATAAAATGACATACCAGAGGTAGGGCCTCATCCCTTCATCTTTGGAAATATCCTAGGGCTCAATCCCTCAAAAGAAGAGTGATAACGACACAATACCTACAACTATCCCAAGTGTTTTCCTGATTATATTTTACAACCTTTTTAAACCTATAGTTTTATTTTTTTTACAAACCGGTTTTTTAGATTTATTATCATATCATAATAGTAATTTATTCATTATATTCTAATGGTTAACATAATATGATACATATTTTCAATGTCACCATATTGTAACAAATTTATGGAATTGTTGTTTAAAATTTTATTTGAAAAAAATGATAAATGATTAACCTTCATCCTTACACAAAAATAATAATATATTTAATTAAATTATCACTCATTAAATTTCTAAATTATTTTTATCATATTATATGAACATTAATTCTATAAATTAAAAATAACCTTTTTGAATGTAAAGTATCCTATTTAAAAAAAATATTAAGATATAATTATAATTTTTATTTGATAATGTAAATAATATTTTGTATAGAATATTATTATCAAAAAATGGGTTAAAATATTTTATAATGTAGTTTCTAGAAAATTAATATTTTCATTAATTTATAGTTTTAATCATAGCATATAAGACTTATTACAATAAAATAATTTTCATGATTACACAATTAAAAGATAAATTCCACTTTATTATAATAATAATTTGATAAAATGTATATATATTAGAACCATAATTAAATAATTTTAAATCAACTAATAATTAAGTTATAGTAACAAATAGAAATGTTATGAACCATAAGAAAATAATTTTTTTATTCTAAATATACTATTTTCATGTATTATATGGTTTAACTAAAAAGATAAATTTCTTTATTTTTGAAGTTAATATTTATAAAATAGAATAACTTTTTAAATTTATAATTTCTAATTTAACATTGGTTGAGTTTTGATTTATTTTTGAAAAATTTGTTATTCATTTAGAATAGTAAAAATATAGTTTTTACTTATACCACAACTTTTTTTGAATCATTATGATTTCTGTATGACTTAAATATTTTTAAAAACTTTTTATATACCAAATGTATCATTAAGGAATAAAATAATTAATTTAAATGTATTAATTTTAATTTATAAACCTATGTTTTTAATTTTTAATTATAAGTTATAATTTTTTCAAATAAAACATTTGTTTAGATTCATTAATTTTTATAAGGTGTTTTGCGGATTCCATTTAGTTTAGTCATGGTTATAATGTCTAATAATGTTTATTTTTTTATTAGTAATCTAAAAAATATATATTAACCATCACTCCTAAAATATCTTCAGACTAAATGATGAAATAATCAATATTTTATACCTCAAACATCCATATCCTTAAGTATAAATACCACCTCTATTTCCCTTAAAAACACAAAAAATTTATTTTAGATCATCAAATCCCATCCCAAAAACGTACCAAAAATACCTAAATATGTCTTAGAGGTCTCTATATCTCTAAAATAATAGCCTAGAATGATTAAGGTTATAGAAAAATGAAGTTTTCCAAAGAAGATGTATAACTCCTAATAGAGTTTTTTCATATTTATGTCAAATTATTCCTCATTAAAACCTGAAATAATCATGGTGACATAAAAACATAATTTTCATCAATATACTTATATTTTTTTATATTAATGTTATAACCATTTTTTATTTTCATTTTTATCCTATGGTAAATGAAACATCTTATGTGTGTATGTTTGGATTGCAACCTTTAGGATGCGATGTGTTTCGTTTTTCAACCCTTCCGTACAAGACTGGTTATTATGAAAAATTTAATCAAATTCATTGATACATATGATATAATTATTTTTATGTAGATATAAGATAATATATACCCTCTTACCCTTCCAACCATTTGAGAATGATAACATCTCTCATGTATACATGTGGACTATAACGTGCATAAAGTGATATGATTAATATTTTCCTCTATTCATGTATGGTTCAAAATATTTATTTAATTTATGAAAATGATAATTATTTCATGATTTATATTCTATATATGATGATACCATGAAATATTTTATCATGTTCAACTTACGAATGTTGGGGTTTGGCTTAGTGGTAAACAACTCGTAATACTACATGAAAAATGGGTGTTCAAAACCCATGGGGTGCTCGTAGAGGAGTAGAACTGTAGAGGTAGTATAGAAGTGGTGGTACTGTTGATCAGCGGGTACAGTAGCGGCAACATGATACTGTAGCGGCAACAAGGTACTTTAGCAGTGGCATGCACTATAGCAGCCAGGTTACTATTCACAGAATGGGTCTTAGGCTAAAAATTCGGGCTTACAGGCTATGTAACGGGCTACAAGCCCACTGGGCCTTCAGGCTATGTAATGGGTCTTCCTCTACCCAGTTAAAAGAGGTCTTTGCTCTTCTTTTATAATAAAATGAGGCTTCAGCCCCAAATTTAAAAAAACTAATGATCTACTAAATGTCTGAAATAAACTCAACCGATTTAGTAAAAGTATAAGAAATTGTATTGTTTGAATTAAAACTGATTAGGATAAGGGAATAAATCATAAAATATTTTTTGGTAATAATATAATTAACACAATTTTATTATGTAAGAGTTAATTAACTTTTTTGTAATATCAAAATCATTGTAATGGATTTACTATCTTAATTTCTTTCCTTTATGATTTTTATTATTTTCAAAAACATTTTTTATTTTGGGAAGAGTATAAACCTATGTGTGGATATATCTTATCATTAATTAAAAAAATAATGTGGTTTACAAATAAATTTCATATTACATTCTTCAATGTCCATTTGATTTAAAAGCAACCAATGTTGTAATTTTTTTTTTATCAAAAATAGTGTTTTAAATGTTTCCATAATTTATTTTGAGTTATTCTCCTCTATATCATTATTTCTTAAAATATTCAAAGAATTTTATTCATATAAAAAATGATATATTAATGTAATTTAAAACTATCTTTTAATTTTTTTATAGTGTTTTAAAAAAAGGCACTTTTGAAAATTTATCATATGGGTTATTCCAAAAAGTGTGAATTGATTCATTTTAACATATGAGATATGAACAAAATTTTCCACCATAAATACCAATATTATATTAAATGATAGAGTATTTTTTATGATTTTTAATGAAAATTTAATTTCTTATTATTCTAGGATTTTTTAGATTTAAGAGTCTTTAAAGATAATTGATTTGTACTAATATTCTTTTTTGAATCCCAAATATGTCCCTATATATTTTTAAAAAATAATATTTTATGGTTATTAATGATTTAAATTAATGTTTATATGATTTTTACATATGTTATTGTCCATGAAAATTTTTATGATGATTTGTGAGCCCAACATATCTCATGGTGATGGGTGAGCCCGATATAACTCTCTAATTCTTTAGGTAACGATTTTGTTCTCTAAAATACGATATTTTAATTAACTAAGTAGTTTATTTAATTTAGAAGGATTATTGTAGGGGTTAAATAAATTTAATATCCCAATGTACATAATTGAGTTTTCTATTCTCAAAAAAATGTTTTTAGAGGAATTATTTTTAACTCCCAAGGTAATAAAATAATACTATATTTTAAGAAATCCTATGAATATTTTAAGTGTGAAAGTTATATTTTTCAATAACAGGTTTTTAATGAGTTTTCTTATTTATTATGAAGCCTCATGATTAATAACTTTTATTAATTCTTACATAAATGTTTTTTATGTAACACATTTGGTAAAAAAGATCAGTTTAGGTGTAAGTAAATAAATATTTAAGGTCAAATATTATTATGTTAAAAGCTAAAACATTTCTTATTGATTTATTAGTTTTTAGATGGAATAACGAGTTAATTTACATTATATATATCACTTGTTGATATTTTTTTTCTCATATCATGTTTTCAATTTTTTAATGTATGGGGTTGATGTGTAATATTTGTTTCCAAATTCTATAAAAAACGTAACATATAAGATCTGTATAATTTAAGATAATTCCATCCTTACTTATAAAATCAAAATCATGGTTTATTAAAGGGATATTTCATTATAGTTTTTATCATAATAAGGGATTATATAACCTTATAGGCTAGGATTTTGATAAAATTCTTTTAAAAACATGAAAACTAGTATATTATGGAGAATAATAATTTTTTTTGTGCGACATATTATGAAGAATAATCAATATATGTATAATGTATTTTATGTTTAACCTAGTTTTGTGGTTATTTTCTTTACTCAGGTGGATCAATTTTGTTTTAATAGGTGATAACAAGTTTATTTTTAATGGTGGTATTTTCAATAGATTAAGGATCCTTTGTTAATATAGAAGGGAAAGGGTCACACCCCAACCTCTTATCCCACCTGGATTATTTAATATTCAATATCATTAAAAAATCTATTACAAATGATTTTGAATGTTGTTTGAATATCCAAATCACCTGGAATGGGCTATTTTATCTATCCCTCAACCTTTAATATATCCAAAATTAGTATGTAACATGGTATCTCTTTAATTTTATTTAAATATTTCAACTCATCCATCACAAAAGGAAAGATAAATTCCATCATATACTTTACTATTCATTTCCTAGAGATACGGAAATCATGCTAAAAGATATTGTGAATACTGAAAAGGTAAAATGAAATGCAAATATGTTTAATTAAACAATTCATTATTATTTTATTTTATCTTTTCTATCGATATATAAAAACTCTGAGTTTGTAGTTTTTTATGGGGTATAATGTAACGTACTCATATTCTATAATGAATAGTCTTTATAATTTTCTTTTAATATTTCAATAAATGGTAAATGAGTTTATTTAATTATATATTTATCATTTATAACCACATTTATCACATAATTAGTTGTATTTTCTTGACTTTATTCAAAATATATTTATAAAGTATAATGAGATTTTATTTATTTAATTTTTTTACAATGTGGAAGCCCACATATCAGGTGACAACTCATTCCATCTCGCAAGACTGCAATGTTCTAACCCATGACCTAAGGGCAATAAGGTCACGATGCATATTGTGAGTCCTCATGATTTTATTCATGTATCTTCAATTAATTAAAAAAATATAGTCATATTTGATTACTAAATGAATTTTTTGTTTTATTTTCCTAACATTATTTTAATTAACACAACATAATCCAATGGTTAATATAGAACAATACATGTTTTCAAAGTTAAAATTTTATACCATATTTATGGTATAAATTTATAACATTATATGTGAAACATGTGATAAATGATTAAAATCATTATTAAATTAAATAATAATAATAATTTATTATGAATTTATATGTTTATTATTTCCCTTTAAATTTTAAAATAGTTTTTATCATATGTTATGTACATACTTTTTTGAAAATAATATTTTTAAAAAATGTTAAGTATCATGTTTGAAAAAAACAATAAAATTATGATTTTTTTATAATTTGATTAATATTATCTATATTGTATTATTATCAAAATATTATTTAATAATTTTTTTATACTTTTTTTAATAAAATTCAAATGGTCATTGATATATCATTTTAATCATGGTATATAAAATTTGTTACACTAAAACAATTTTATCATTTATATAATTAAAAGATAAATTATAAATAATTATAATACTAATTTCAAAAAATTTATATGTTCTATAACCATAAATAATTTACTTTAAATCATATAATAAGTATTATATATATAAAAAATATAAATTTAATTAATCATAACTAAAGAATTAGTTTTTCTTCTAAATAAACAGTTTTTCTTTGTATTATATGGTTTTATTTACTAGTTATATTCTATAATGTCAAAATTTATCGTTGATAAAATAAAATTAATAGTATAATTCTTGATATAAGAATTATATTAGGGTGATTTTTTGTAATTTTTCTAAAAAAGTTCATTTTTGTCTTAAAGATTAGAAACTGCCTTTTTTCAGATACATTAAATTTTATGACATATTTATTATATATGAATGAATTAAAAAATTTTATAGGACAAATATTTATTTATGTAATACAATAATTATGTTTAATGTATTTTCTTAAATTTATAAAACTTTTTTCGAGAACTTGAATCCTATGTTATATTTTATTCAATGATAAAATTATTTACCATTTTTTACTTTTAATAAAGTACTTAAAAGATTTAATTCACTTTTTGAAAAATAAAATGTCAAATAACCATAAATTCATTTGATAATAATAAAATTTCTTAATCATAACTCCACAAATGTATTAGGCCTAAATGATAAATTAATAAATATTTTAACACAGAAACAACCCTTTCCCCATGTATAAATACACCCCCTTATTTCTCTTGGAAAATTAGTTCTTATTCTCAATTTATCATCCTAGTCCTACTTAAATACATCCCCAAAAACTATATAGAAAAAACATAGCTTTTGATCTCTCCAAAATACTATCCAATATGGCGTAATATATGTGGTAAATGTGGTTTTCCAATGAATAAATATAAATCATAGATTTGTTCTTTCATGTTAATTTCTTATTCTACCTCATTAAAGCCTATCATAACATTGTAAAACCCTGTTTTATATCATTTTCTATCCTATTTGAAATGAAAACATCAGTTCTGTATACATGTAGACTATCATCTGTACGAATTGATGTGTTTTATTTTATAACACCACCTCACATGGATGTATATTATGATATATTTAATGATATTATATGATATTTTTAACATTTATATGGTTTTTAAGATAAGTTAATATATACATTATTACCCTTCCATCTATTGGAAAATTATTTCCTTAACCATGAGCATATGTGGAAGAACAGCTCCATGTAATGATGTGATTAATTTTCCTTTTCCACCATTCAATAATGGTTATAATTCTTTTTAATGTATATTAATGATAATTTTTTCATTATTAATATTTTGGTGATAATGGAAACATGATCGTTTTTATCATGATAAAATTGTCAGAGTTTTTTTGGGATTATAAACTGAACGTCCCAAATCACCCAACATGAAATTAGAAAACTTATTGACAATTTATGACATGGTGGTAAATGAATTTAAAGGAATTTTATATGTTAATATACCTGAAAATCATTCTTAAACAAGTAAATAATCCACATATGTTTATTATAATTGAGTTAAATAATGTATATGGAGAGTCGGACTCGAGGTAATTGATTTCTCATCTCAATTTCCTTTCTCGGAGATGTATTTCATTTTTACCAAATGTTTTATTTTTTTGGTTTATGAAATAATATATGGATTTAATTTATCATTTTCACTTAAAGTTAATTTTTTTTAATAAATACATTGCTTTTTCTATTATTCAATGTCCTTTTGATTTAAAAGTGACCATAGTGAAATTTAATTATATATAAAACCATTATTTTAATTATTTCAACGTTTTCTTCATGATATGTCTCTTCCACATACATGTTCCATTAAATATTATTTGATTATTATTATGATAAAAAAATTATTATTTTAATTCAATTTTTTATATCTTTGATATTAATTTCAGTGGTTTAAAGAAGGTATATTGTAAACAATTTCGAGATGGGTTATCTTTCAAAAAGAATGAATGGAATATTTTTAATGTATATAATAAGAATTTAATTTCAAACCATCATAACCATTATTATTTAAGAAACATCCACTATTATACTTTATTATTTTCTAAATAAATTGTATTTCCCATTTTTTTGAATTGTTTTAATTTTTTTCAAATAAAAATGATATTATTGTTATTTTTTTGAGGATCCTGAATGTGTTTCTATATATGTGTGAAACTGATTATCATTTGAGATTGTATAATGGAAATGAAAAATTGTTTTTGTTATATGTATTTTATAGTCCTTTTACATTTTTTGTGATGATATCTAAGACTAATATATCTTATGATGATGGGTGTTCCCGATATAGTACTATAATGAGTTAGGTAATTATTTTTTTATATAGAGAATTATGTTGTAATTAACAGAGTATATAATTACATTTATAAGAATACATATACTATTTCATGAAAGGGTTATATGATCATGATGTCGAAAGTCACCTAAATTAATTTTTTATTATTGAAATCAAGTTTATTATAGAAATATTTTGATTTTAAAATGTCAGAAAATGAGTTTATATTTTAAGAAAGTTTATTACATTTTTAATAGTGAATGTTACGAATTTTTATGATAATGTGTTTTCATGGGTTCCCATTTATCCTAATAAATCATCATGATTATGTGTTTTACATTATTATTTCACACTAAATGTTATTAATTTTTTTTAGAATAAATATGATTTCATGAGTAAATAAAAAAATATTTGATCTCAAAGTTTATTTTGTAAAAGGGGAAAATTTTCATACGGTTTTAAATTTTTTAGTGGAATAACTTCATTAATTTTTTTAATATCTCTTTCTGAGTTTTTTGTGTATATCCTATGATTTCAAATGTTTTTCACAGGGATTAAGGGTTTGAATAAACTATTTCAATGTCTATCATTCTATTATAGGGATTTGTCTTAAATGATGTAAACATGTGTTTAATTAAACAAGATTTTAAATTTAATAATTATATTATAGTGTAAAAAAATAATATCGAGTGGAAGTCACAAATTTTTAATTTATTATTTTTATATGTAAAAGTTTTTCCTAATTCTCTAAAAATTTATAACAAAAAGTCCATGAGAAATAAATAGAATGAAATCCTTTCTTTTAAACCTATAATTTTCTGTTGTTCATGGAACATGTTGTTATAAAATCAATTTGAAATAATTCAAATTTATATATAAAAAAATTCATAAGTAAGAACATATAAAAATAATTTAATTTTTATTTTATAATCTGAGTTAATTTGGATAGCCAATCCAAAACATCATATATTGAACATAACACATATTTCATCAATTTAAATTTGAAAATTATTTTGATTTTTATATCTCAAAAAATATATTGTTATATAATATTTTTTTAATAAATGACAACTAGAAATTTATTATCAGTAAAAATTAATGATATTCTACAATTTATCTGGAAATAGTTCCATTTTTGAAAATATTTTGGAAAATACATTATTATTGATATATTCCTTATCATATTTGGGGTAACAATATAATAATTTTTCACTACTCAAGATGACAAATGATTATATATATTAAATATAATAATTTCTATGGTGTTTGTAATATATATACATTAGATTATTAATTTTGAAAACTTTATAAGTAAATTATTTAGATAAGTGTCATGATCTTAATATAATAGTTTACACATGACCATTTTGTATGAGGTCTATGATGATAAATATTTTTTAAAATCAACCTGAAAATAATTTTATATTTATTCATGTGAAGATAGATATATATAAGTCACTATTTAATGAATTCAGCATTCATAAAATATTCATATGTTTCACATTATTTGTGATTATACCAATATATATAAATATATATATATATATATATATTAAAAAATTGATATATCAAATAAATATTAGAAATGAACCTCCAATATAGCCAATGATGGTATAAAAAATCTAACATAATAATATGTAACCCATGATAAATTATTATATTTAATCATATAGGGAAGAATTCATTGTATCATGAAGAATATTATATCAAAAATGATAATTTAGTAGATATATATCCATTAATTAAATTCATGAATCTCCCCCAAGGTATATATACTTTTATCCAAAAAATTAATTCCAGTTTATATATTTACATATAATTTATTTCTCATAATTTATATTTGATGACACAAATGATCTTGTCATATAATGAATTTTTCAGGACTAGTAAAATTTTAGTTTAGCATATTTGATTTGATTATTCTGATACTACCATAGTTAAGATACATAATTTCTTCTAAAATTAGTTTTTTCTTATGAATTCATATTATATATAAGGTTAATCATCACCACCATATTCTAAAATTATGATATAATATCAAATTTTAAGAATATATTTATATCTCCACATATTTCATTGAGTCTTAGGGGAAAACAAAGAATTATTTTTAAAAAATTATTTACCCCAAGGTATGTATATATTTTTTATTATAAGGAATTTAATTTATTACACACTTGTATTTAGGGTACTTATATGAGTATATAATATATCGTTAAGGGTGCTCTTTAATATTTAACATATATGAGAACTTTATTTAAAATAATATTTTGCATAACTTAGACTTCATTAAAAAGATCAATATAATATTCTATAGAATTTATTTAACACTATCACAATAAAATATTTACATTTTAGGTCAATGACATTGAAAATATTTTTTTCCTTTGAATCTTTTATTAGAATGATTTGAAAATGTGTTTACTGGGGAGATAAACCAATATATATTTTAAAATATGAATATATGAATATGATATGCAACTTATTAAAATCTTTAGGATTCAAAAAATATACCCAAAATGACCATATTTATTATTTAGAGACACATAATAAAATAATAATTATCTGATACCACTGCCAAAAGATAGAAAAATAAAAAATAAAAATATTATTCAACTAACATTAAAAGTTATATTTTTTATATCATTATTAAGGTATATAATAAAATATAATTATCAATAAAACATATTTTAGTGCATAAATAATATAAATTATAATCATTTCATTAATATATATTTTAAAATATATTATGGTCTAATAATAATTATTGTCATAAAACCACTTTTGATAGTTATATTATTATTATTTAATTATTTTCCTTAGCAATAGATATTCCAGAATGATTTAAAAATGTTATCATATTCAATCGGAACTTAATTTAAAAATGATTACATATATTTACATTATGTTTGGGGAATAAAATATGATCACCTAAATAGTCATTGACATATATTTTAGTGAATCAAATAATTTTTTTTCACTAATAATCACATTAAATTCATTGAAATGGATGAAGATATATGATAATGTTTTATAATCACTAAATACATGAAATTGTAATTCAATATTAAAATCCACTTATAGGGATGATTTTATCAATGTGTAAATTTTTTTTATTTTTTAATTCCCTCAGAAAAACATATTTTTTTCATATATTTCATATTTAACATTTATTAATGTATGTTGAATAATGACAGGTAATGATCTTTATGAATAATATCTTCATGAAATAAAAAGTGTAAAATATTTTTTTAAAATTCTTAAATTATGTTCAAAATAATATATACATGATCATTTCTTGAAAAATTATAATATATCAATTAGGTATGTTGAATCCAATTATAAGAAAATAAACCTTTTTATATAAGAAGAATGATGATTTTTTTTGAAAAAAAAGATAAATTATGAAGTCCATAATATTTATCATTTATTATGGGTGAAGTCATAAGTAGATAGTTTTTTAAACAACTGCACCTGAAGTTGAATGTTAAATAAATATCATGAATATTGTAAAAACTTGTTCATGTGCTGAATATCTCATGGTTATAATGATTCAAGAGGCATCACTACCATGATTCTTACTAAAAATAACTACATAATGCCTATAATGGATTATAAAATTAAATCATATTTCCAATTAAAAATGTAGTATATTTGGAAATTTTATGTATTATGTTAACTAGAGACAAATCATGAATTAGATGTAAAATGAAAAAAAACACAACACAATTTAAATGTAAGAATAAATAATGATATTAGAATTAATAATAAAAATTATTAGAAAAAATTACTAGTTTCTATTATCAGGTTTTTAGATATATATATATATATATATCATGAGAATGAATTCAATGATCTAGATCAATCCAAATTCTTTAATAAATATCCAGTGACTATAATTAAAGAGACGATATATATTTTTGGAAATTTTTTTATTGGATTTTCATTAATAGGAATGATTCCCATGGAAATTATGAAGTCCATTATAATCATGTTATTTCATAACCCATATAATTTTATCATTTATGTCCCAAAAATTTATGGTTCATAATGTTTATTTTATTATTAAATTATCAACTAATTAAAAGGTAATAAATGATATGTGGAGAATATAAATGGAATTAATCTCCATCATTATGAATAGGTAATAAAATTATATATGTGTGAATAAAATTATAATTATTGCATGAAATATCACTCACTTTTATTTTTATATTTTATAAAACGTTTTCAACTTGAAATTTACTTGGGCCAATAATTTTTTTTTTGAGAAAATTCTATTTTTTTATTTTGAACATTCCATAACATTATTTTACCCACTCATAGTACCTTATAGAAAATAACATATTATGGATTTTGGGTTCTATAAGTTATATGGGTTCAAATGGGTTTGAATACATGATCAAAAAAATTAACGTTTTTTAGTAAATACTATAGAAAAAGAATAATATTTCTCTAATTATCCCAAATACAATAACATTGAGCCATTGTGTTTTTTATTACATTGGAATAGAAGCAAAGGGTTAAATATTACAGGATCGAACAATTTAATAGTCATGGAGAAAAAGATACATAAATGTAACCTATTATTATTGAGAATAGAAAATATAACATAAAAAAAGAATAATCTTGGCATCCTTAAAACTCATTAAAAGAATTCATATTCATATCCAAGGGAAAATAAAAAAATTACAATTTGATCAAATACTCAGTAAGGGTAACATACACTAGAAGCTATATTAATTATATGAGGAGTATTCAATATAAAATTGTAAATAAATAAATACTTATTCCATTTAATCAACAACATGAGCTTTAAATTAATTCATGTATAATATTTATGAAATAATATCATAGATAAAAATAGCGCAATTTTATTTCAAGGAAATTATTAATATTGGAAGTTATATATGAGACATCATTAAATATAAACCATGAATACCTTTCACCAAGACAGTTTAAAACATGGGATAGAAACCCATTTAATATGGATAAATAATTTTTTTCATGAGACCTATAGATGCGTCAAGGGGATATATAATTTTGGACTTCACCCATCACTAAATTTACAAAACATTCCTCATATATAGAATGATCAGTTCAATTAATGAAAAATATTCCTTATCAAAAAATATTCAGATTGATTCAAGAATAAATATTTATCAATATTTCCCTAATCAATAAAACGAATTTCAATTTAAAACAACTTATGAAAAATGTTATATTTTAAGAAATAATCATATATATGTAATAGAATATGGATATTTAAATTATTTGAGATTATGAAGGATAAATTATAGGATTCCTTATATAAAAATAAAATCAATACCAATATATAGTGTGATTGTAAACTAAATTACTACCTTATTGGAAATATTTTGATTACAACTAATTGAATGAATGTAAATGAATTAAAATGTAAATAATAATGAATAAATAGGTATTCAAATTAGATAAATCAGATATAAAATATATTTGACACATAAAAAGGATAGGTACATAATAAAAACAATTTCTCAATAGACTGTATTTTGAGATAAAATCTCTTTGAAAATTCATACCATTTTAGCGAGAATTGATCAATGAATTAATTATGAGTATCAAATTTAAATCAAAATAAAATAATAGAAATAAAAAATTTAGTAATGAAAATTAATTACACATATAATCGTAAAATATCAAATATAATTAATAGGTAATTAAAACCAATGAAAATAAATTGAGATATGAAATTCCTTACCACTTGAAAACCGTCAAGTTTGATCCACTTATATGAAATAATAAAAATTGAAATGTAAAATACCATGAGGTTTAATGGATTAATTATACTATAATAAATACTATATGTTTTTACAGAACATAAAATATATTATAATCATAATAATAAAATATACTGTAATGGGGGGAAATTGAGAAATAACCCTTTAACTCATGATTCCATTTAGTTGAACATAAATTATTCCACTGTATAATGGGATAGAGAATATTTTTAATTTATTCAATTACTATAATAATATTTACTATATCATATATGATTCTCCTATATAATCTTATCACGTGTTCATTAGAAATATTTTATTATTACAATTGTTTTAGGTGTCAATTTCCTTGTTTTCATATCAAGGATTTTTCATGGAAGATCCAGTTATTATGTATGAGGTATAGGTAAATAATATCTATAGTAATATAACTCTTATAAATATCATATTTAATCATTATATATATATATTAATCATTATTGAATGTATGAAAATGAATTCCCCATTTTGTGGAGATGGTAAGCCGTACATACACATGAGCATTGATATGTTTTTCATTAATAGGAGAAAGGGTAAAGAAGATCAAAGTATAGTAATTTTAAAATATAAATATCATTCTATATGTATCATATATATTTATTATTTCTATCATTATTCATATCCATTTGAGATAGTGATAGAAAAAATATGGCATCGGTTCGCGAGGCAATTGTCTACCATACACACGAGTGATAAATTTGTTTCCCATATGCTTGTGAAGGAGATGGAAAAATATTATGTCGTAAAAATAATAAAATATCAGTACATTATAGATACTGGATTTAATATATTGTTAGTGTTAATACATAATTTAATGTGGTGAAGTAAAAAGTAAAAAATAACATAGTGAATACATTTACCTTCTCTTGGAAGAATCTCATTTAGATATCTTATTAACGACAATTGGATTGGTATTTTGGGAAGAAAAGAACATCTAAAACATGGATAATAATTTTTGGCGGTGATTTTGGTAGTGTTTTTTCAAGATAAATGGATTTATATGTTTGAATTAGTGTGGGGAGGAGGATCCCTTTTTTAAGTGGGGAAAGAGACCTTCTTGGAAACAACATGGAAATTTGCCCATGAATTCAAAATGATAAATTAATTCCCAATTGAAAAGATTAAAAATTAAATTATATTTAAAATTGGGTTGAATAAGTTTAAAATAAGAAAATAAAATAAGTTTTTTACAATTTTACTGGAAAATATACCCTTATAATTTGGTTTAACAACCATTGTAAACCCAATTTAAACTTAAATAGGGTAAATAATTTTTACTATTCCTTATGAAAAAAATGATGTTGATAATGTTATGTAATATAAATTTTACTTATTCAAAATATATTATCAATTTTACTAAATTCAAATCACAAATTTGGAAAATTATAATTAAAAAATATACACAAAAAACCTGTTGAGGAACCATTTTTCTAGAAATATATTTATCAACTAAGAGAATATATGATAATAATTATATAATAATAAAATAATATATGGAAGGATTAAAATTCATATAGTTGGTTATATAATATATAAATTTAATTTAAATCACTTATTATTTATAATTATTTTAATTAATTAAAATGGATAAAATTATGCCTTTTTTTAACATAAATAGTTATCTAAAAAATGTAAATTTTTTTCCTACAAATGTTCATTACCCTATTTTTAAAAAATGTATAGTGAATAAATTGTTAATTCAAAATATTATAACATATTATTTAAAATAAAAGGATAATTATATTAAAACAATATTTTCAATTATTCATAATAGCAAATCTCTAAAGGAAAATTTCAAAAATTCATTCATGGTTTATTTTGACCTAGCAATTTCAAAGTTGATATTAATTCTATCAAATTTTATATTTTTTCCATTAAATGTATTTTATAGTTTTTTTGAAATATAATTTTCAGATAATATAATTGAGGCACATGTGTCACATGATTAAAATAGATTGATTTTGTTCTAATTATTTGATGTGTTCCATTTCTCTTGGTATATATATAACCTATTCTTCTCTTGATTTCAATAGAATATATATAATCAAAATAATTACCACTTTATCTTAAAAAATCATAAAACTATTTCATTATATAATGATTTTTTAGAAAAATTAGAGCCCTTTGGAGACTCATAAAAATCTCTTTATAGAAATTATTACTATGGAATTATGTATTACATATGTAATGTTTAGTATACATGGATAATATAATAAAGTTATCTATATACTAAACAATAATTACTTCTTACTTTTTTTATTATAAGTAACATTATCTTCACTTTATTTCATTTATCACGATGGAAATATTTTTCAATGAATGTTTCTTTTAAAGATATCTATTCTATGTGTTATATTTTTTTATTCCTCTATAATATTCTAGATCAATAACCACAATTTATCAAAATATTCTTTTCAAAAAATATACTTCAAGTATTACCTTTTTCTATTCATCACATTCCAAGGCCAGGAATATCTTGTCAATAGACTTAATCGATTTCTCAACTACCACTAAATTTGTAGTCCTACTAAATGATGATGGATTCTATCACATGAATTAATATAACTTAGGATAATAATGATATGAAACCAGATGTTCCTCTGTTTGGGAAATGTAATTCATCATATCCTAATTAAGCTACCCCAACATAGCCATGATCTATTTAGATCTAATACCAAATGTATTGGCTTTCATAGTAGGGAAATATATAATTGTTTATGAGTATTGAAATCCTTATTCAATTGAAGAATAATTTCCAAAAAATGGGATATCATGCATTAGCTCATAAAATTATAAATTGTAATTCATATTGTTTAATTTTAAATCTAATGTAATACATAAAATAAATTACAAATTTATGAATTTTTAATGTTTGAATCTAAAAATTGGATTATTTAGGGATAAGATTAAATGATAAAAATATTTTCAAATCATTCATAATAATTATTTATGTAAATGTGAATTATCTAAAATATATCCCCTTGAAGTGTCAAATTGGGTGCATAATAAGGCATGTTGTGATGCATTAGGTAATCATCTAGTATAATAACAATGTTCCATTTTTGGAGTCATTACCCCTAGGTAAAACTATTACAAAACCATGACAACACATAATATGTTTAAATGGTTGAATTTATTCAAAAATCATATAATATATTCTATACCAAAATATTATAATGTTATTATATACATATCCTCAAATTCTACCATAGGGTTATGATCTTTAATCTATGTTTTCCTAAATCTTCTTCCTATGGTTTTTACTAAACTTTCTCAGATACCAACTGTAATAACCATAACTCCAGTAACCCTAAGTGAATGTCCAATTTATTATATTGGCATAGATAAAAGGGGTATAAAACCATATGAACTATTGGTTTAGTAGTTTCAAATAATGAAAAACTTATAAAAATAATACCCATATTACATTGGGTATAGAAATCAAAACTTTTCAAAATGAAAGGCTAAACATCCTTTAAAATCATTCAACGAATTCATCTTCATATCGTAAGGAAAGGAAAAAAATTGTTGAGATCAAATTGTTAGTAAGGGTATTGTAAATTGGAAACTATTATGATTATATAAGGCATAATCAATATGGAAAGGTCAATAATAGAAAAAATGGAACCTCGGGTTAAGAACATCATCATGAAATAAATCCTTGGATAATTTCAATTAATTAATATCATGGTTAATAATAAATATATTATTAATGATAGAAATTATTAATATTAGACATCATGATCTTAAACATCAGGATATCTATATAATCAAGACCATGTACCAAGATAGTTTAAAACAACGGGTAAAAACATTTAATTTTTCCAAATCAATTATCTCATGAAAATTATCAATGATTTGATGGTATATATAATTCTTGGCCCCACCTGTCAATGTATTACCATTATATTAATCATATATCAAATGATTAATTGAATTCAAGAACAATTTTCCTTATCAATAAATATTCATATTGAGTACAGAATAAATACTTATCAATATTTCCCCAATCAATCATATAAATTTATATATAAAAAATATATGTAAATGATATAGAATTTAATAAATAACCACATCCATGATAAATATAAGTGATATTTAAATTATTGGATCTAATTAATGGAAAATGATAACATTCCTTTAGTGAAAATATAATTAATCCGAAAAGAAATTGAGTCTATAATAAAAATCACAAACCTTAAAAAACATTTAAATTGAATTATTCTAAAATAAAAGAAACTAATTGAAACATTACCCATCATGAATAAATATTAATTCATTTTAAATACATTTAATGGGTATTATCTACACCACAAAAAGATAAAATCTATATAATAATAAATATGTCTCAATAAAGTTGAATTTGAGATGAAAGATCATAAAAAAATAGTACCATTGAAGTGAGAAAAAATTAATTAATTGATTATCTGTATAAAATATAAATCCACATAAAATAAGTGGAAATAAAAAAATAATAATCAGAATTAGTTACACACAATATCATAGAATATCAATGGAACTGAATTAGTACTATAAGCTAATGAAAATAAATTGAGTTATAAAATTCTTTAAAACATGGAAACATTCATGTAAACCATGATTGGATGAAATAATTTGAATTAAAGCATAAAATTACATAAATTATGAAGGATTCTTAATATCACATATTAATGTTTTAGTGTATGCACCATATAAAATAAACTAGGCGTTTAATAATAAAGCATGCCCTAATGATGGAAAATTGAGGTAAAATACCTTATCACATGCCTTTATATAGTAAACATTGATTTCCTTACTGTATAGTTTTTTTAATAATGTTATTAAATTATACAATAAACATATTGTTATTTATAATATCTTATATTATCCTATTATAAAATATTAACAAAAGTTCATTAAAAATATTTTATTATTAGATTTGTTTTTTATACTAATTTCCTCATTTTCTCATACATTTTTTGTCATGGATGGTCTAGTTATTGAGTATAGGATGTAGTTAAATAATATCTATAATGTTTTTTAATTTTATTAAAATAATATTTACTCATTTGATAAATTTTTATAATCAATATTGAATGTTGTTCATGGAAAATATAATTCATCGCTTTATAGAGACAGTAGCCCATACATATGCACGAGAAACGATATCATCTTATTCATTTGTCGAAGGGAAATAAATTTTATTATATATTCATTTTCTAGAATAAATATCTTGTAATAGGTATCATATATATTTATCCTTTCCAGTATTATTTCTATCTATGTGACTTAGTGATGGAAAATAATTATATAAGTTAACAAGGTGATTTTCTACCTCACACATGTGCAATGGATTCATTTCCAATTTGATAGAGAATTGTGGATAAATATTCTGAAATAAACATAATAATATCTCATTATATGAGAGATTATGGTGTTATTATATTGGATGTGTTATGAAATTTCTAAATTTGAAAAAAATAAGAAGTAAAAAAGAAAGAGTTTAGTGAAGAAAATTACCTTTTCTTAGAAGAACCACCTTTAGATATCTTATTAAGGACTTTAGGATTTTCCTTTTTAGAAGACCATAACATCCAAAATATGTATACATATTCTTGAGATAAATGTTTTTTAGGATTTGGTCATGATAAAAGGATTTATATGTGTGAAGAATCTATTGAAGGATATTTCATTTTATAAATGGGGAAGGGGACCTTATAAGAAACCACATGATAATTTACCAAAAGAATACAAAATGGTAATGTCATTTACTAGAAAAATGCTTCCGAATTATTAGGGACATGTTAAAAAGAAGTTATTTTTGGAAGATAACAGTTGATTGGGTAGTTTTTTGTTTTCCAGGAAGTTTAATAATACAATAGATAATTTTAATTTGAAAAATATGACAATTAGACTGTGCATTATATTTAATATTTCAGAATCATAATGATCAAGAGAGTCCATCGAATAGTAAAGATGTTTTTTGGGGGGAAAGGTTCATCAGACTCACCTTGGGTATGGATTGAAGAGCTAATAATAATAAGGAAGAGAATCAGATTCATTATGACTCTAATAAAAAATAGATGATGCTTTTCAAATATTTAATTGAAAAATATCTTAAGTATTCTACAAAACTTTTCATTCAATCTTTATCAAATTAAAGTGGAGTGCTACCAATCATATTTTTTTTGGAAAAAAAGAAGATGATAGAATGGATGAGAAGTTACCAATAATTCCTAATGGAAGTCAGAAGATGTCAAAGATTATGTTAAACAGATTCAAAGTCATGATACAAGAATAAGATTGTAAAATAAGAAAATGTCCAAAATTTGAAGCTTTTTGGTCTCAATTCATTATTTTGTGATTACCCAATGTATATTTGTTTGTTTTCTAAGATGGTTGATCGTAATTTGATGTTATGAAGATAATAGTTTTTAGTCAGATGAATAAGTCATGAGAAACTAATATTCAAATAAATAAGTTCCTTCAATCATAATTAGAGAAGAAAATAAGTTTATGAAGTCGAACCCACTAGATACGATCCATCGTAATGGATTTTGACACTGATCCATATTATTGGTATCTTTTTAATGTCAGATGAAGAGTTTTATTAGAGGTAAAATTATTCATGTTTATTTTTTAGAACCAATGAAAAAAAACGAAATTTTGAGTTATATGGAAAAATGAATATATATAAAGTGAAATGTTTTTAATGACTGATACGGTGAAGAAAAATCATAAATCAATCAACAATGTAGTCAACCATTTATCGTCAAGATGATTTTTTTATTAGTTTATAGATGTAAACATTTTTTCCTTATCAAGTTATTCAAGAGAAAATATATGACTTGATTAATTTTTTTCAAGTTGGTTAAAAGAAAGAATAACTATGATATGTTTTACTTTTGTTCATGATATAAACTATATGTTTACTTATAACATTATTTCAAGATACATCAGATTGTAAATGACACTGAACTATCAGAGTAATGCTGAGACCAATTCCTATAATGTATGATGACATGGAATAGTTTCATCAAACATAAGATCATCAGTCTAATGAATTAGAGAAATAAATAATTTATTGAATATTGTCAAAGTGTTATCAAGGGGATTATAGAATATTTTTGTAGAATTATTTTCATATGTTTTATTTTGTTCAAAGAAATGTAATGAAGAATTTACAATCTCAATCAAAATGAAGAAATCAGAATGATAATTTGGTCATATGTATTTTAATGAGAACACATTTTTTCATTTTATTTTATTTATTTTTCAATTGGTGCATAGTTTTTGGTATAGATAAATGTAATAAATAATTATCTTTCATCATCGTAATAATGAATTTGGATTTGGGAATCAATATCAAAATGAAGTTTCTAAAAAAGTATGAATAGAGTTAAATTTGTGAAGAAGATTTGAGAAGCTTGGATAATAGTTGAGATGAATTTAATAACTCAATATTCACCTAAAATTAAAATATAATATATGTTTCAATAAAATGTGGTTGAGAGAGAAAAATTTTAAGAATCTCGCCCAAACCATTTTTGGGTTACTTATAAAAGGATGAAGTACATTATAGTTTCTGAAATTAAAGTACCGAAGAGAGAAGGAAGAGCCTTAAAGAATTGTATAGAGAAGAATTTTTCAGTTTTAGCATACCTGAGGATGTTCTATGGATAGATAAACATGGATAATATTGAAGTTAATATTTAGTTCTTTCTAGAATCAGACTAAGAAATCAGACGTGGGTTTCTAGACTAAGATAAAAGAAGTTCGGTATTATTTTAATAGTTTTCTTATACAGTTATATTTATGTATTGAAAATATAGGCTTGGGTTTCCAAACACAGATAGAAGAAGTTCAAAATTGTTTCAGGAGTATTCTTATAGAGTTATATTTCCATATTTAGAAATTGGATAGGAAAATCGAACTGGGAAATCAGACTGAGTGTCAATACATAATCCAAAAGAACATCTTGTCTTCTATTGGGTATGAAATTGGAGAATTATTTTTGAAGAACATATTTGTGAATGTTTAAAAGAAAGAATAGTAACATTATTATTAACCTATTATAAAAACATTTTATTACATCACTTTTTTCTAGAAGGATCACACACACTATTTTATTGAACATACATCTACATGAGTGTAAGGGGATATCCTAATCATTGTATTCCACATAAAATGAATTTTTTCTAGTGGATTATGTGGTATCTAATTATTTACATACCATACAAAGGATGTAGTTGCTCTTGTTGAGTAGTGAACCTTGTAAATTATTATGTTTCTATAGATGTCTGTTTTTTTTATCATCAAGGTAGAAACTCTTTAATAGGATTAAAAGGTTGTTTCAAAAGATATGGAAGTAAAAACAAAAAGATCAATGATTCACTCCCCCGTCTCAAAGACATATTAACCATGATGGGAATACTCATAGATGACCTTATTTTCAAATGTGGGATGGATAAGGTTAAAATATGGATATAAAATTAGATTTTTAAAATCATAATCGGAAATTTTAAATTATCATTTGGTTTAACCCTTGATAATATTTTGTTAACGTTGAATGGGGTAATTAATTTTTAAGGTATTATTGTTCATTTTGACGAAAAATAATGTTGACCTTATTAACAAATTTTCATTATTTTTATTAAAAATATGGAGTATATTTTACAGAAAAATAACTCATAGAAGTGAAGAAATGGATTTTGAAACTAAGCTCATAAAAAGTGTCAAATAATGGGGTTTCAAAAAATAAATTTCTCAACAAAAATCGGATGTTATATTATTTATATTACAAGAAATAATAATTATATTGATTTAAATTCATATATATATATATATTTTGTCTATAAATTTTATTTAAATCATTCATCATTATATATTATTTTAATTAATTAAAATAAATAGAAATTTTTCCTTAAAAATTATTTTCTAAAAAATATCCCTTTTATCTCTAGATGTACTTATCATTATTTATATCCAATTGATATTCAATAAGTTTCTAATTTCATATATAGTAAAATTTTATTAATAATAAAATGATGAATAGTTAATGAATAGATAATCAATTATTAATAAAAGCTTATTTCTAAGGTGAAATCTAAAAATTTTATTATAGAATTATTTTTGACCATGAATGTTCAAATTGGATATTAGTATTATAAAATTAGATTTATTTTATGAAATATTAAAATGCTCATTTTTTATAGATTTAAAAAATATGATTTCTACTTATTATAATTTAGACATAGGTGTTATAATTAATCCATTAACCTATCCATATGAAATAATGAAACCTGACTACGTGACTCAACTTCATTCCTTAGAGTGAACATGATTTCATATGATTTTTTTTATATTTATAGTAACATTAAAAACAATTTGAAATGAGGTAGAAATAATTTTATAGGTTTTTGTAATGATACATCATATAAAAATATAAAAATAAATAACTATTAGTTGTAAAATAATGAACAATCATAATAAAAAATTAAAAACTAATATTTTGGATTTGGAATAAAATCGCATAGATTGTGTATATGTCCTATGAAAAAACATATCATTTATATTTATCAACTATAAATAAAATAGTTTTAGAAAATAATTAATGGACACTTTGACGATCATATCATGAAGCGTAAAGAAGATATAATGATTTTTGATATCACA
Source organism: Viscum album (assembly GCA_963277665.1). Classification (NCBI taxonomy): domain Eukaryota; kingdom Viridiplantae; phylum Streptophyta; class Magnoliopsida; order Santalales; family Viscaceae; genus Viscum; species Viscum album. Next base: position 1,872,086,523 of record OY728137.1, on the reverse strand, counting down.
AATTTATCTTTAATCCATAATGGTTTTGGGCTTAAAGGTAAAGTTTAAAAGTTCATAAATGACATGGTATATGATTTTTTGATGTTTAAATAAATAAAAATACAATCGATCAATTTTTTTCATTATTAAATTATAATGATAAAACCCAAGGAAAATATTTTAAATCAGTTAAAAAGATGAGTAAAATGTGTTTTTCCATTATACTAATAATGTAAAAGAATGATTAATAGATTGTTATGGTGATTTTAAATTTTTTTTTCATATTCCATTTTCATATTTTTATAAATCCTCCCAAATAAAAAAATGATACACGACTAGAAAGATAGGGTTTTCCAGTGCTAGTTATTTAAGAGCGCTAGCCAAATGTTCCATTAAAGAGCCCCATTTTCAGTTCTAGAAAAAAATTGGTTAAAATGGTTTTTAACAACACCATTTTATCACACTTATAGGGGGTATTTAAAATCACTAAAAAATACTTGTTAATGGGTGAAATTTTTGAGTGTTTGTAAAAAATCACTAATAAAGGTCCCCCCCTTTATCAGTGCTAGTATAAAAACCCTAATAAAGGGGGGACTTTATCGGTGATTTTTTACTAGCATTGAAAAAATGTATATTTCAAAAACATAATTCATTAAAAACAATATATTAATATATAAATATATTTATATTTATATAAATATAAGATACATTTCTTAAATTTTTTTTAGATAAGGCTAAATAAGCATTGACAATTAATATTCATGATATTTAGTGAAATGGATTATGAATTAATTTTTTTTATTAATTAATAATTTTATAATTGTTATCGATTAATAGACATTTAATAAAAAATTTAATATAATGAAATAAAAAATAATAATAAAAGATCTCAAATTATTTGAAACCATTACTCCAACATCAAACGACCATAACTGTTGACCCATATGTTTGTTTGGGATTTTCCAAATATAAAATAGAATCCTACAATGGTCTATATTCCCTAGTGATCGGGGGAACCTTGGTAACATTTTAGAGGCCAAAAACGGTCTATAAGGCCTCATCAAATTAGTTTTTAGTCAGGGTACCTCAATGTTTTAACAGTCGATGGAATTTTAGGCTCGTTTTGTGGGTTTTTTTTCATTTTCAATAGGGATTCCTAGGGATTACATTCAAATTGTTATTATGTTTTTAAAGTTTTATCATTTTTTATTTTGTAATGCTTTCTATTATCATATATATACAAATATATACATTTTATATATATTGAGACAAAAAAAATTCAATTTTATAAATACGCATTTTAAAATATTTATATATATAATATATTTTTCAATAGATAATCTTTATCCAAATAAAATATAATTTTCATTTTATATAAAATAAAAATGAATGGATATTTACATACCTATACCATTAATGTATATATAATTTTTATATATATATATATCGATATATTCTAATACATGTATGTAAGTATTAATACATAATATATGTAAATTAATATAAATATGTATAATTATATTTATCGAAACACACACACACACACATATATGTATGTATGTATCTATTTATGAATAGAAACATACAAAAAACATATTTTCTATATGTATTTGAATATATATATATATAATATGTATATATATGAATAAAAATTATAATTGTAATTATATATAAATAAATCATAAAATAAAAAAACAATATAGGGGAGTGGAAAATGTGCTAGAATATGATATAGAGGTCTTTTTTTAAAAACTCGTTGGAGGAAGGGGTAAGCGTGGGAGGATATAATTATAAAGTGATAATAGGGGGGGATTTATTGGGTGCATGGGTAATAAGAAAAGATAAATGGAGGTGGGGGGGGGGGGGTGAAAAAAAGGTTGGGTGAGTTTGAACCAAAAAATTATCCCTAATTATCAGCAGGGCATTTAACAGTGCTATATTAAAGCACTGATAAAAGAATATGGCTTTTAACCACATTGCTATAGTCTTTGTTTTTTTTACCACTTATAAAGGTATATTCTAATACTATTAAAGGACTTTTTGTAGTAGTGATATTAATGATCTTGATGATATAATTCCAACTAAAATATTTTATTTTAGATAAGTTATATTATATTATTATTTCAGTCATCTATATAATGATTTTGACAAATAATTTAATCATGATTATGATTTTCAAAAAATCCCTGAAATAGTATTATAAAGATATTCATTGAAGTGGAATAGAATATTTATTAAAAAAAGTTGGGTGAACCTGACATTTTATGTTGATAATGAAAATCAATGAAATAAATTAGAATTAAATAGTTCTATATTATAATAATTTTACACTAAAATATATTTTTTAATATTCCTTATATAGAAATTAGACAAAATTTTCCTATAAGACAATTATAAAATAATTCCTTTTGACATGTCACGACCCGCCTTCACCAAAAGGAGGGAAGGGTCAGCAGGTTGCCAGGCCCTTCCTTCTTCGAGTTGAAGGAGAGATAATGACCCCCGAAACCCGCCTTCAATAGGTCCCGGAGTGGCGACTAGCACCAAGGGTATAGGAAGTTCTCACAAATGGAAGGCATTACCCTTTTTTATTTTATAGGATCGAAAGATAAGGAGGAGAAAACCCAACAACACCAAGATAGAAAGAAAAGTAAAGCCAAAAGTAAACCATTCCCACATGTATGTTTAAACAGTTTACAACAAAGTACAAGTACAAAAGAAAAAGAAGCTCTCAAGTACAATACCAAAAGAAAACAAAGGTACGACAACAGCGACAACTCCAACTGTCCGACTAATAGGGTCCCGCGCAGCCCTGGTAGTCCTCCTGGAAACCTGAAAGTAAACGTAGGGTGAGCATACAAGTACACTCAGTAGGGAAAACCAAGACTCTCGTGCACAAGTGGGGGAACGTACTAAAGTCCCGTGAGAAAGAGTAAACCAAACACCTAACAAGGCAACTATCCATCCCAAGCCTCACCAAGGTTCGCTCCCCAAATAACGCAAGTCAAGTAATATATATATAAGAGCACATCGATGTTTGGGTACCCCGCGCCACTTTCCCACTGGTTATTGAGACATCCTACGCATCAGACCAATCCCGCCATTCTCACCGCAGTCCCACTGCCACACCCGCCCGCACACACCTGGGCCACAACCACACGCAGTCCCACTGCCAAATCCCGCCCGCACACACCTGGGCCACAACCACACGCAGTCCCACTACCAAATCCCGCCCGCACACACCTGGGCCTCAACTGTCACAAGTAACCATGCCTGCAAACACCTAGGCCAGAACAACCACCGCTACGCCCGAAGACACCTGGGCTAAAGAATCCACTACCACGCCCGAAAAACACCTGGGCCTCATCCCGAAGACACTTGGGAAACCACCTGCCGCACACACCTGGCCAACCACCACAACACCCTGCCCGATGGTTCTTGGGCTAATAATGGACTTCAGGCCATCACAGCCTGCCCGAAGGTACTTGGGCTATCCGGGAAAGGGAGCAGAAAATGAGCTAATAACCAGCCACTAAGTATAGTGTTGGGAAAAACACCCTTCCCCCATAAATGGGGGTGTTCGGCACTAAGTGCTCAACTTGGGTGGGGCGCGAATAAGAAACACAAAGCTACAAGTATAGATATAGGTAACAAACACTCACCCAAAACTTAGGTTTTCCTAGCCAACCTACAGGACACAATACCACAACGCCCGAGTCACAATTCGCGACCCTTGCCCACAAAACCATTTGTCCCATTCTTGTTTCACGTTCAGTCAATTGTTCAACTAATTTTAAGCACTACTGGGCAACTACCATAAGCATAACCAAGGAAAACGTCAAGCATAGATCAACCAAAACACCCACACCCGGTTCTGCCAACAGAGGATCTCTCCCCAGTTTGTGATAAAAACCCACAACCACTGAAACCATGCCAACAGGAGATCCCATCCCCCAAATTCACACAGCCGCCGAGAGTATAAAAAGAACGGGGGATCCCATCCCCTCCCACATTTCCAGCAAACGGCCCGAAGGGAAAACAACCAACAACCACTACCAACACGAGTCAGGGATTTTCAGATTTAAACGACTTAACACACTCCATGATTTCAAAAATTCCATGTGTTCTATCCGTTAGTTATCACAGAAGGGTTGATCCTGGTGCTTTCAAATTATTCAGCCGGGTATACGTGATTAACCAATTTCACAGCAGGAGTTCACAATTTCAGCAACCCATTTAAAACATCACGAGGGGATTCAAGTGCACACACACGACCACCAACGGCCTCAATTTTCAGAAAACATAGACCAGTACAACAAAAGGGATGATCACAAGATAAAGCATAAACAACGATCACAACCCCTTCCCCTTCTTTCTTTAGAACTTCGTTTCGTATCTTCATTAGGGTTTGGTTCAACCAATTTGATAGGAACAAAAGTAACGCCCACCCCGCATGATACACAAAAGTGAGAGACGAGAGAAATTCCCTACTTGTTGATGGATGATCGACGTTTAGGCCGGGGGCGCGGAACTTTACGGATAACGACGCGGCGGTCCCGATGCACCAGAAGAGTCACGATCGAAGAAGGGGGAAAACCACGGCCTAACCCTTAATTATAAGGGCTGGGGACGGTTGAGATGAAAACACAAAACCACGGAAGACGAGGGAGTCGTGGGTTGACCACGTGGCTTGACTCATCATTAATGGCGCTGGGTGGTTTTAACTGACCCATGAATTAATGAAGCATTTAATTAAGACCTTTGCGCGCGTTTCGGATTTCCAAGATATTTTTAGCAAGGAAGAATAGGGTTTAAAACCCTATTTGCGAAAAAGGAACATTACTGGAACAACTTGGCAGGGCCGGTCTCACCGATTGGTCTCACCGATCGGTGTCACCGATCGGTGTCACCGATCGGTCTCACCGATCGGTACCCCGCAAGGAAACCGGATTTTTGGCAAAGGAAGGGACCAAGGGGGTTCTGGGTCTTCACATCAGATACCTCTTAAACGATTCTCGTCCTCGAGAATCAAACAAACTAGAAGGAAAGAGAGGATCCGAACAACCATCTTCGAAGATACCTCTTAGGAGTGGACCCCCGCTAGTTGGAAATACTCCCTGTCAAGAACCAAGCATCACACCACGCCAAACCGCCCGGTCATGTGGGTTTGGGGAGTTCCCCTCCCCCATGTCAAGATATTATCCGCTTTGGGCGGCACTGACTCGCCCGCACGGGTTTAATCGCATCCACCTTAATGCGTCCTGATTAGGGGTCGGGTTTCCCCTTCCCTTCAACCGGGGCTTCCCACACAAAACAGAGGGAAGGAACCTAGCACATTTCATAGCCAAAAAGGTCAAACGTTCTGTCACAACAGGCACCAAGGGTTCAAAACTCAGAACAACTCGGGGAATTGGGCACGCATATGTGCTTCCCTCTCCCACGTACTCTCTTCGAGGCCGCCATGTCTCCACAACACACGAACCAGGCCGACGGTTCGTCCACGGAGCACTTTCTCCTTGCGATCCTCGATTCTGACTGGCCGTTCCTCGAAGGTCGCGTCTCCTCCCACGTCTAGCTCTCCCCAGTTGATGACATGAGAGTCATCATGTAAGTACTGACGAAGCTGGGAGACATGGAAGACGTCATGGACCCTCTCCAACTGAGGTGGTAGGGCCAGCTGATATGCCACCTCGCCAACTCGCCTCAGCACCTCGAAAGGTCCGATGAACCTAGGGGAGAGCTTACTCCCCTTTCCGAACCTCCGCTGCCCCCGTCGAGGGGAAACCTTCAAAAACACATGATCTCCCACCTCGAACTTCAGGGGCCTCCTCCGACGATCAGCATAAGATTTCTGCCGATCCTGAGCTGCTTTCATCCTCTCCCGTACTAGCTGGACTTTCTCCGTGGTGCTCTGCACTACTTCTGGTCCAAGAGTACCAGTCTCACCAACCTCTGCCCAGCATAAGGGTGAACGACATGGTCTTCCATACAAAGCCTCAAAAGGAGCCATGCCGATAGTAGAGTGAAAACTGTTGTTGTAGGTAAACTCTACTAAAGGCAAGTGTCGTACCCATGATCCCCCGAAATCCAGAACACATGCTCGCAGCATGTCCTCCAAAGTCTGGATAGTCCGCTCTGTCTGCCCATCAGTCTGAGGGTGAAAAGCAGTGCTAAGGCGTAGTTGGGTGCCAAAAGCATGCTGTAACCCCTTCCAGACTCGTGAGGTGAATCGAGTGTCCCGATCCGAGACGATCGTTTTCGGAACTCCATGCAAACGCACCACCTCATCCACGTACCTCTGTGCTAAGGTACTCACGGGTCCCGACTCCTTGATAGCCAAGAAGTGAGCAGATTTTGTCAATCGATCCACCACTACCCAGATAGCATCATGCCCGCCCTGAGCTCTGGGTAGTCCCGTGACGAAGTCCATTGAGACGTCGTCCCACTTCCACTCGGGAACATCTAGAGGATGCAACAGACCACCAGGAACACGGTGTTCAGCCTTCACCTGCTGACACACCAGGCATTTAGCCACGAACTCTGCCACTGCCCGTTTCACCCCGGGCCACCAAAACTGTCCCCTCAGGCCTCGGTACATTTTCGAAACACCCGGATGTACCGCCAAGGCTGAGCTATGGAACTCATGAAGGACTTCATCACGCATCACCTCTGGAACAAACAACCTCCGATGAAAGAGCATCCGATGTCGGCTGTCCTCCGACCATCCTTCCGGGGCGTTCCCCTGATCGACACGATCCCGCAACACTTCTACCTCAGGATCTCCCCACTGAGACTCTTCCACTTGCTGCAACAAGGAGGACTGTACCGTCATCTGAAACAAACAACCTCTAGTACCTTCCACCCTTGCATCCAAGTGCAAGGCAGCCAACTCCCCCATTGCCTTCCAAGCATCAGCAGATTCCCGAACCACCTCCTGATGCGGCTTCCTGCTCAGGGCATCAGCCACAACGTTTCCCTTACCTTCAGTGTATGAGATCTCAAAGTCGTAGTCCTGGAGAAACTCGACCCACCTCCGCTGTCGCAAGTTCAAGTCACGCTGGGAGAAGATATAGCGCAAGCTTTTGTGGTCGGTGAAGACCACAAAGCGCTCCCCAAAGAGGTAATGTCGCCACAGCTTTAGTGCGAACACCACCGCTGCAAGCTCCAGGTCATGGGTGGCATAGTTCCGCTCATGGGGGCGTAGCTGCCTGGACCCGTAGGAGATCACCCCTTGTCGCTGCATCAATACGCACCCCAGGCCCTGTCCTGAAGCATCACAGAATACCTCATAGGCCATCCCTTCTTCTGGAAACCTCAACACTGGGGCACTAACCAGTTTTTCTTTTAGGTAGCTGAAGGACGACTCACATTGCTCGCTCCACATGAAAACTTGGTCCTTCTTGGTCAAAGCCGTCAAAGGGGCTGCTACCCGGGAGAAGTTGGGTACGAATCTCCGGTAGTAGCCTGCCAGTCCAAGGAAACTCCGAACTTCCGCCACATTCTTGGGTGCTGCCCAAGAAACAATTGCCTCAACCTTTGATGGGTCGACTGCTACTCCCTGCTCAGACACTACATGTCCAAGGAAGTGCACTTCTCGCGCCCAGAACTTGCACTTTGACAACTTCCCATAGAGCTGGTGCTGTCGTAGGACCTCCAAAACTGTCCTCAGGTGCTCTGCATGGTCCTCTTCTGACTTTGAATAGATCAGGATATCGTCGATGAACACCACCACAAACCGATCTAGGTACTCCCGAAAGATGGAGTTCATAAGCCCCATGAACACGGCCGGGGCGTTCGTAACACCAAAGGGCATGACCATGAACTCGAAGTGCCCATACCTGCACCTGAACGCCGTCTTCGGGACGTCGCTATCCTTCACCCTCAGCTGGTGGTACCCGGATCGCAGGTCGATCTTCGAGAACCATCTTGCCCCCTTCAGCTGGTCGAAAAGATCATCTATCCTCGGAAGAGGGTAGCGGTTCTTGATTGTTACCTGATTCAGCCTCCTGTAAACAATGCATAACCTGAGGCCACCATCTGCCTTCTTCGCAAACAAGACTGGGGCACCCCACGGTGATGCACTTGGACGAACATAACCCCTCTTCATCAGATCGTCAATCTGTATCCGCAACTCCCGTAGCTCCGAAGGTGCCATCCGGTAAGGAGCCATCGAGATTGGTCGAGAGCCGGGCTGCAGGTCTATCCCGAACTCGATATCACGTCGAGGGGGTAGAGTCGTCACCTCCTCAGGAAAGACGTCCATAAATTCACGAACGATCTCTGGTACTTCCACCATTTCCGCATCTGTTGATTCTATCGTCAGTTCGGTCAACAAGGAGAGGAGAGGTTCCTCCCTCCTGTTTCCCTTCGGACAGCTCCGCTCGCCGGTGAAAGTAACACGCTGGCCGTCCAAACCGGAGAACACCACCCTCCTTTGGAAACAGTCGATGACGGCGCACACAGAAAATAGCCAGTCGATGCCTAGGATGACATCGTACGGCCGAATCTGTAGCAGAGGGAGGTCCTTAACCGACTGATGTGGCCCCAACATCAGTCTACATCCCCGACAAACGAACAGCAAGTCGATCTGACCTCCAACTGGTGTGCTCAACACCAGGGGCACTGGAAGTCTCTCGGCATCTAGACCCAAGGCGCGGGCTAGACTGGGTGCAACAAAGGAGTGCGAAGCTCCGGTATCGAACAAAGCATAAGCAAGAGTGCTAAACACACTGATCGTACCTCGAACAACCTCTGGCCCTGCTGGAACTGTTGCTTCTGCGGCGTGTAACTGTCCACGCCCAGCTCCCCTACCCCTCGGCTGTCGGCCACCTCCCCGACCACGCCCTGGTCGAGGTCCCTGGGGAGCGCCCTGAGGTCGGCCTCCCCCTCCTATGTCTGTCTGCGGAGGAGCGGGAGCTCGCTGTCCCTGCTGCTGCTGCTGGAAGGGTCTGGCTGGGAACTGCTGCTGCTGTGGCGGATGCTGGGGATGACTGCCACTGCTGTACTGCACCCGGTCGGGGCACTGACTCCGAAGATGTCCAGGGCTCCCGCAGATGAAGCACCGTGGTCCCGAGCCCGAAGGGAAAGAACGTGGGCCAGGGGATCGAAACTGAAACTGCTGCGGCCTGCTCCCTGCGGGTCGGAACCTGGAGGGTCCCGATGCTGGGGGCCTGGTGCTGACGGCCTTCCCCTTCGATGGTCCCAGCTGGATCCCTTCTCGTGACAGTCCGCCTAGAGTGTGCATCCTTTCCACCACTTCAGCCTTCTTCTGAACCTCTAAGTATGTCGGAAGGGTAAAGGGAGTAACAGCATACTGGAGGGAGGGTCGGAGCGCCTCCTCCAAACGTCTTGCCCGAGACTCCTCATCGGGAAAGAGGACTGGAGCAAAACGCAGGAGGTCCTTGAACTTGATTCCAAGTTCCCTCACGGACATGCTCCCCTGCTGGAGGGAGAGTAGCTCGTGTCTCTTCTCCGCCTTCATTGTCGAGGAGAGAAACTCCGCCCGGAACTCCTTCTCGAATTCCGCCCAAGCAACCTCAGACTCTTTCCTACTCCCCAGGTGAAGCATCCACCACTGACGTGACGCTCCTCGCATCTGGCTAACAGCCAGAGGAACCCAGTACTCTGTCGGGGCCCGAATCAGGCCGAAGGCTATGACTAGCTCCTCCAGCCAGCCTTCCGTCTTCATGTCGGAGGTGCTGCCCTCATATTTCTCGAGGGCCTGTCGCTGAAAGGCTCGAAGAGTCTTCTGCCACCGGTCGTCCTCTTCCTCCCGATCAGCTCTCTGCTGATTGGCCAAGGTAGTCTCAGGAGTCTCGATCGCCTGTACCACACGTGGTCGCCTTCCAGGTGCCATAGCTGCAAGGTAACCAAGGAATACCTAAGCCCAGTAGTGCAAAGAAAACCGTTCTCAAAACTTATTAAGATTTAATTTATTCTTAATTTCCCAAGACATCCCAGAAACACAAGAACACAAGTCATTTATGATGCATGTACCTTTCCTAGGGTCTCTACCCTGCAATCAGTGTGGCTTCACTTGGTCGTTCGGTAGGTCCAGAGTCCTTGCATCGGATCACGGGGGGCCCTAAAATCCCGTGTCCTAGCCGGTCCTCCCTGGCCTATTTCACGCACCAAGGTCACCCAACGCTGTTGCCTTACCATCCCATGAAATCCTCACTGTGCCTAACTCCAGACTCCGTCCTATCTCTCAACCTTGCCTCTGATACCATTCTGTCACGACCCGCCTTCACCAAAAGGAGGGAAGGGTCAGCAGGTTTCCAGGCCCTTCCTTCTTCGAGTTGAAGGAGAGATAATGACCCCCGAAACCCGCCTTCAATAGGTCCCGGAGTGGCGACTAGCACCAAGGGTATAGGAAGTTCTCACAAATGGAAGGCATTACCCTTTTTTATTTTATAGGATCGAAAGATAAGGAGGAGAAAACCCAACAACACCAAGATAGAAAGAAAAGTAAAGCCAAAAGTAAACCATTCCCACATGTATGTTTAAACAGTTTACAACAAAGTATAAGTACAAAAGAAAAAGAAGCTCTCAAGTACAATACCAAAAGAAAACAAAGGTACGACAACAGCGACAACTCCAACTGTCCGACTAATAGGGTCCCGCGCAGCCCTGGTAGTCCTCCTGGAAACCTGAAAGTAAACGTAGGGTGAGCATACAAGTACACTCAGTAGGGAAAACCAAGACTCTCGTGCACAAGTGGGGGAACGTACTAAAGTCCCATGAGAAAGAGTAAACCAAACACCTAACAAGGCAACTATCCATCCCAAGCCTCACCAAGGTTCGCTCCCCAAATAACGCAAGTCAAGTAATATATATATAAGAGCACATCGATGTTTGGGTACCCCGCGCCACTTTCCCACTGGTTATTGAGACATCCTACGCATCAGACCAATCCCGCCATTCTCACCGCAGTCCCACTGCCACACCCGCCCGCACACACCTGGGCCACAACCACACGCAGTCCCACTGCCAAATCCCGCCCGCACACACCTGGGCCTCAACTGTCACAAGTAACCATGCCTGCAAACACCTAGGCCAGAACAACCACCGCTACGCCCGAAGACACCTGGGCTAAAGAATCCACTACCACGCCCGAAAAACACCTGGGCCTCATCCCGAAGACACTTGGGAAACCACCTGCCGCACACACCTGGCCAACCACCACAACACCCTGCCCGATGGTTCTTGGGCTAATAATGGACTTCAGGCCATCACAGCCTGCCCGAAGGTACTTGGGCTATCCGGGAAAGGGAGCAGAAAAGGAGCTAATAACCAGCCACTAAGTATAGTGTTGGGAAAAACACCCTTCCCCCATAAATGGGGGTGTTCGGCACTAAGTGCTCAACTTGGGTGGGGCGCGAATAAGAAACACAAAGCTACAAGTATAGATATAGGTAACAAACACTCACCCAAAACTTAGGTTTTCCTAGCCAACCTACAGGACACAATACCACAACGCCCGAGTCACAATTCGCGACCCTTGCCCACAAAACCATTTGTCCCATTCTTGTTTCACGTTCAGTCAATTGTTCAACTAATTTTAAGCACTACTGGGCAACTACCATAAGCATAACCAAGGAAAACGTCAAGCATAGATCAACCAAAACACCCACACCCGGTTCTGCCAACAGAGGATCTCTCCCCAGTTTTTGATAAAAACCCACAACCACTGAAACCATGCCAACAGGAGATCCCATCCCCCAAATTCACACAGCCGCCGAGAGTATAAAAAGAACGGGGGATCCCATCCCCTCCCACATTTCCAGCAAATGGCCCGAAGGGAAAACAACCAACAACCACTACCAACACGAGTCAGGGATTTTCAGATTTAAACGACTTAACACACTCCATGATTTCAAAAATTCCATGTGTTCTATCCGTTAGTTATCACAGAAGGGTTGATCCTGGTGCTTTCAAATTATTCATCCGGGTATACGTGATTAACCAATTTCACAGCAGGAGTTCACAATTTCAGCAACCCATTTAAAACATCACGAGGGGATTCAAGTGCACACACACGACCACCAACGGCCTCAATTTTCAGAAAACATAGACCAGTACAACAAAAGGGATGATCACAAGATAAAGCATAAACAACGATCACAACCCCTTCCCCTTCTTTCTTTAGAACTTCGTTTAGTATCTTCATTAGGGTTTGGTTCAACCAATTTGATAGGAACAAAAGTAACGCCCACCCCGCATGATACAAAAAAGTGAGAGACGAGAGAAATTCCCTACTTGTTGATGGATGATCGACGTTTAGGCCGGGGGCGCGGAACTTTACGGATAACGACGCGGCGGTCCCGATGCACCAGAAGAGTCACGATCGAAGAAGGGGGAAAACCACGGCCTAACCCTTAATTATAAGGGCTGGGGACGGTTGAGATGAAAACACAAAACCACGGAAGACGAGGGAGTCGTGGGTTGACCACGTGGCTTGACTCATCATTAATGGCGCTGGGTGGTTTTAACTGACCCATGAATTAATGAAGCATTTAATTAAGACCTTTGCGCGCGTTTCGGATTTCCAAGATATTTTTAGCAAGGAAGAATAGGGTTTAAAACCCTATTTGCGAAAAAGGAACATTACTGGAACAACTTGGCAGGGCCGGTCTCACCGATCGGTGTCACCGATCGGTCTCACCGATCGGTACCCCGCAAGGAAACCGGATTTTTGGCAAAGGAAGGGACCAAGGGGGTTCTGGGTCTTCACATGACATAATGGTAAAATTTTAATTGATGAATTATAAATATTTTCTTGTTTTATTGATATATTACTTTTAAGTGGAATCCTTTTTTTAAAACATTGTAAGTGACAATAGAGTTATGTATGTTTTTGTGATAAAAAATATAATATTATGTAAATAAACATTAATTATATATCAAAACCCAAAAAATTTATTCTTAAAGAACATACTTTAATAGTATATCTGATCATAATATTATTAAGTTATTTAGTTGACCCATAAAGAATATATTGTGTTTCAAAAATATAAGACAAAACAAATTAAATATTTTTATTAAAGTTTTAAATAAATTACATGATATTGAAATCATAAAAGTTAATTAATTTTATATATTTTATGTAAATAATAATATTCAACCTGAATATCAAGACATAATACATAAAAACTAATAACATTGAAAATTCTCCAAGTAATGTTGGACCAACTACATAGATGTAAAGACTAGTAAAAAACCACTTTCTAATGAAAACAATTAGTATTTTTTAATACAAATAAAAATTTCATGAATTATCCAAAGAAGTGGTGGGAAAGACACTAAAAGTTGTATCAATATCAAAAGATAATGAGATATAATCACTGAGTGAAAATATTTTTGATTGTATATTTTGATGTACAAATTCTTCTATGATTATAAATTGTGGTAATTATGAGATCCAAATTATTATTGAAAAAATATACATAAAAAAATTATTATATTTTTTATTTTTATGTAATTTTCTATATATATATATAAAATATTTTAATATTGAAAGTTCATAGTAATAATGAAATACAGAAATATAAAAGAATTAGCATTTTATGCACACTTTTTTTAATGAACTATATAGAGTTGTTTTCGAGATGATATAAAATGAAATACAAAATATAGATGAAATATTTCATTAGTAAATGGAAAATGAAATTAAGAATGAGAATTAGGATCTGAATCCAATATATATTATTAAATGACATCATGAATTTATGACCATGAGATTATAATTTACAATATGTATTCCCTTCATTAGATCTTATTTAGTTTCTAAGATAAAATTTATAAATAGGAAACATATAATTGATAGTAAAGTCAATAATTTTCTCTCTTATTGTTTTTCCAATAATTATTTATTTAGTGAATTATAATTAAAATATAATGAAATTTATGACATCCCAGGAGTATGTTATAAAAAAATATTATATTAATGGATATCTCATTTCTTATATGAGTTTCCCATTTATGAACAACCATTTACAGTTTTCTCTCAAATACTTGTTTATTGATTTTTAAATAAATATACTTTAATGGTTACTTGAGAACCCTTACAGGCCTAAAAATTATTCAAAATATATGATTGAAATAATAAAACATATCTACACCACTATATAGAATAAAATGGGTTGCCACAATTGGTCAAGAAACCTTATTTCCGGACCTAAAAGAAAATATAGTAAGAAGAAAAAGGAATTAGACCTTAGGGTACTAAAATCCAAAGGTTTACATGACTCACTACCTAAGGAATAATTGGGATAACCTCTAATTGTGCTCCTAATATTCAAACTTAGAATTAAGCATCATTTCCTTTGAAACTAAAACATTACCACAAAAAAACTCAAATGTCAGTGAATCACAATCAAAACCACACAACACCAAGAACAACATTCCATTATATACAAGCTGTCTAAATGATAAAGTATGTAACTTAACAAAAATCTATGATGATTATGGATCATGAATCCTCATTGTTGACATAGTACAAGATCTTATCTTTTCTAGGTACGCCCTTCTTTGAGTTTTTTATTTAATCCATGGTGGTTGAGTTTTCATTGGAGATCGGGGTTCTTTTGTTAGAGAAATGAACTACATTTAATAGATAAATGTTTATTTAATTAATAGATTTTGGATATAAATGAGTTAAATAGGTTTACAATTTTTTCCATTGTTGGGAGGGCTTTGTAGGTGTTTCTATCCTTCTTTAGAAACTTGTCTTAAATCATTCTATAGGTAAATTAATCACTATGTTCTTATTACAAGATGTGTAACTATTTATAGATATAAACCATGAACCAAGTTCATGAAATAAGATTAATTCATTCTATGTTGTGATTACGTGACATGTAATGTCTGAAAAGGATTAAAATTCACCTTAGGTGATGGGGTTTTCATCATATTTTCTTAAAATAGAATACAAAACATGTAAAAGTATTACATTCCATGTATTTATCACAAGAAACAGGTTTATGTGAGCTGTGGATTTGATATTTTCTCATTTCATTGGTGAAAACATTCCTATCTCAACTTTGGAGGTATTCAATGTGATTTTATAAGCCTTTCTTCCTATTGGGATACCCTGTTTGAGCCAAATTTTGTTGATAATTCATACTATTTAGCTATTCCCTTATCCCCATTTTTATATGGTCATTGAAGTGTTTTCTCATTTCCTTTTTTTCATTGTTTTTTAATGATCTAGGATAACTATTGATATCATATGTTCCTTTTTCATTGGAAAATTATACTAGATTCATTATTCAATAATTAGTTAAAGGTGTGGGTATATACCGTCAACATATGGTTTTAGAATTGAAGATATAGAAATTATTGAGATTTCACCAATATAACATGAGCATGAATTAATTAAATAATAAATTTGATTATTCCATGTAATCTGTTCGGTTTCAATTGGTTGATAACCTTGATTATATTTATTGTTCAAGAGAGAGATAACTTGAATATAAATGAATTAATTAATTCCATTATTTTTTTAGCATGAAATGAGTTTAGGGTGATTTTTTGATATAAGTTCACCTTAGTTTTTCTTGATTATTTAACTTACTAGTATGTTTTTTGTTAATGATCACATGATAAATGGAATGTGTAATTGACAGATAAATGATAATTTTCATCATTTACTATTGACCCCTATGATGTGATATTTTGATATACTTTTTGTTGTGACATGTGTTTTAATTTCAATGATTCACTTATTATATAGGGTGTTGGTCCCTTTTGAATGTTGAAAATTTATATAGGGAGTTGACCCAGTTTACATGTTGAAATTCTTATATATTAGGATATTCCATTTGACTCGATGAAATTATTATATATCGATCTATGACCTAAGACATGATGAAATTAATATATAGTGGGATATTCCTAGTGACAGATGCTGAAATTCTTATATATCATGCTTGTACATGATACATTCTAAAACTATTATTTTCCGAGCTTGGCCCTGAAGCATTCAATAATGCTTATACATTGGGATTCTCCTTGACACATGGTGAAATTATTATATACTAGACTTGGACCTAAAACAAGATTCAATGCTTATGCATTGGGCTTGGCCCTTATTTATTGATTATATTCATATATAGTGTCTTTGAACTAGATTTTTGTGATTTATACCATGGATATATGGTTATGGTTAAAATGGTTGTGAGACATGCTTGGAGTCATTTTAGTATTCCACCAAAGTAGATTACGAATGACCATGGTTATATGGATATGGTTGGCATGATCAGGATACATGCTTAGAAATATTATGATATGGGGTTTAATGAGGTTTATGTGATAATAATTTAATTTCCTAATTATTTAATACAATTTTTTATTTATTTATTGAATTCACTTATTATTAGACTAGTTATTTTTAGACACGGTGGTTTCAACCTACTGAGTTATACTCACACCCTGTCACGAACCAGTCTGTGGACATTAGTAAACAAATAACTGAGCCATTACTACCATATCCCTAAGGGCGTTCTTGATCCCCACATTTTAGTGACTTTCACCTGGCATCGAATAATATGAATGTGTGAATGAATTTTCCACAAAAAACATAAACAAGACAAAAAATAAGTATTCACACTATATAAACTCCACTAGGAGATGTGGGAAAATATTCAAATGAGAATAATAACCAAAAGTACTACATCCAAGTACAATAAAAATAAATAAAATCACCATGTACCAAAGGTTGTAACTCAAAAAATTCACAATCAATATATAGAACCGCCTCTAAGTGGTTATTTTCCCATGCTTGATCTTAGAAAGAGATAATCTACAAACACAAAAAGGCCCTAGAAGTATGTGACATTAAAAGCCTAGTAGGGTCTCCCCAAGGATTCCATAATATGATGAAATTATTAAACTATCCAAATAGATCTTTCAATTTAAAACAAATATGTTTGAAATTTAATAATAATAATTAAAAAAATTCATGCTTTACATTTAAAAATATGGTAATACTTAAAAAAATTCATTACATTTAAATTTACGTAACATTTCTAAATAATGAAACTTTTCTCAAATTAATTAAATAACAAATTTTATATAAATGAGTTTATATAAAATATAAGGTATGTAATTTTTTTTATAACAATGGAATATATTCATTTGAAAATCAAACAAGTGAGCAACATAGTCATATTATTAATAAGGTATGAATGTTCCAGGGTAAGGGACTAAACACTCAAGGTGACACGAATATATATATATATATATCCCTCTGAGATCATGTCCAATAGGACTCATTACCATCGCCTAAGGGATGTGACATGCTGTATTAATGTTTTTGAATGTTATAAATTGTATAGTGTCATTCCATAAATCACTAACATCATAAGGTTGTGCTCTAATAAGTAATTAAATGATTGAAATTTTACATTAGTAATCCTTAAAAAACATCTCATCCCATTCTCTAATTCAAGTATTCCAATTGTCTATTTAAAAACCATAGTGGGTTTTAATAAAAAACCCACCTTTTTTATGTGATAAATCCCTAAGGTATCTATCAAAACCATTTATAATATATTTTCAACATAATAATTTTAAATCAATTCAAAATTCAATTTCAAAATACACTTTAACAAATTATATTCAACAATTTATAATTTCACAAGATTCCATCAATTTCACATTAAACCCCTAATTAAATGACATTTGGGTTTCTTATAATTTTCTCTCAAATATATTTACATAAATAAATTTAAAATTTTAATTGAAGCAATTTACATAAAATCATAAATTAAATTGTCACAAATTTTTATAATTATAAATCAATTCAATGTAATTGGGGGTTTTCCAAATATGGTGAAAAACCGATTTTAAAAATCTAATTCATTGGAATTGGGTTTTTTCAACAAACAAGTTGAAATCCATTTAACTAAAATCATGAAATTTCTTTTAAATTAAATAATTAAATCTAAATAAAGAATTTTAGGGTTAACGCCAATTGGGAATCCTGATTGAATCACATCCCTTGTCATCATAGGATCTTGAATCAAAAATCTGTACACAGAAAAATCAAAAATATAATGATGAAAATAAGGATCTATATATAAAACCATGGTTTAGATCCAAAAAATAGAGTATTAGATCCAAAAATCCATACAGGTATTCACAGAACCCTAGTAAAGGGAAGGCAGATAAAGGGAGAACAAGAATGGAAAGAGGAAACCTAGTGGGTGAAGATCGAACGACATTCCTTATGATTTGATCCACTTCTAGGAGGGGTCTAAGGGGCTAAAAACTCTTCTTGGGAGATCAAAGGGAGAAATCGATTATGGTTTGTTCTGATCTATCGATGACCTAAAAGGAAATTCAATAATTTTTAATCAGAATATTGATTAATTAAAAACATGTATGCATGGTTTAATTGGGAGACATTCAATGTTAAACCCAATATGTGGCCTGTTCATATGCCTAATTTAAATGGGAAGCATGATTTCCCTTAAAATGGTGCACGATCCTAGAAAATTTTGTGCGAACCATGCAGTAGGCCGTAATATTTAAAAATTATAAAATTTCAACCCAAACACTCCCAAATGAAACCAAATCAAAGCATGATTAAAAAGGGGGTTTAAGAATACCTAAAAAATGTAACATGATGTTACAATCTCCCCACTATGGGAACTTTCACTCACCAGATATCCAATGATGAAACATCCATTAAAAAAAGATGAGGCCATTTCTCTCCCATCTAGGACTCCCTCTACCATGTCTCTTGACTCTCAAAACCATGCTACAATAACATGTGAACCCAAGATATCATCCTCTCATGAAGTACCTTGGTTTTAGAATTGAATACGATAATTAGATTTTTAGTCATGGATAAATCAGGTTCAACCTCAAGATCACTGCAACTTAGAACATGATATGGATCAGATTGATAAATTCTTAGTTATGATATATGGAACATGTTACATATCGACATAAATTACCGTGGAAGTGCTAAATGGTAAGAAACTTTACTCACCCTCTCAAAACCCTCAAAATGTCCCAACAAATCAGGATTGACTTTCCCTTACAGCCTAATTAGTTGATGACCCAACCAGGGTGAGACCTTCAAGAACACCTATTCACAAATTGATAATTCACAAGGTTTGCAGTAATGATTAACAGATGAAAAATACCTGATTTGTGTCATCATGATTCTCTGATGAATCATCTGGATCATTTTTTTATCTCTTTGATCAAGCTCCGTCCAACAAAAGATGTTTCACCAATCTCTAGATAACAAACAAATGATTTAAAAGGACAACCATACAAGGCCTCAAAAGATCCATTAGGATCATATACTGATAACTATTATTATAAGAAAACTCAACCAACCACAAGTAAACTTCCCAAGATCCACAAAAGCCTATCAAACAAGAAGAAAGAATATCCTCAAGAATATATATAACAATCTATGTCTGGCCATCCGACTATGGATGACATTCCATACTCAAAAAAATGTGAGATTCAAGTGACTCATGAAGGACTCTCAAAAAGTGATAAGTGAACCGACGATCCATATAAGAAACTATAGAAGCTGGAACTCTATAAAAATGAACAATCTCTTTCACATAGAGATTTCCGAACTCCTAAAATTTGGTTTATCATGAATGGGTATAAAGTGTTCCAATTTAGTCAGTCTTTTGATCACATCCCATATCACCTTATCCATTCGATGGGTATGTGGAAACCAAAACATAATGCCTATAGAGATCTCATCACAACTCCATATTGGGATAGGAAGTGACTGAAGAAAACCTGATGGTTTTTGGTTCTTGGTCTTAACCTATTGACACATATTACAATAAGAAAAAAACTAAAAAATGCCTTATCTCATACCTAACCACTAGAATTGATGCCACATGTCATAGACCATCATCATGGATCATATGTGCACTAACCACTGGGAACTATGGAAATCCCCCATTACATATTTCCTTACCAAATATAGTGCAAAAAAATTGTTCCAAAATCATATAATTCCTTCATTTAATACCAACCAATAAATAAAATTCTCCCCACCATTAAGAGAGTATAGAATACTACAGAACCCATCACAAAGCTATTTATCTTGAATAATCATCTCGAGATGAGAAGATGTCAATTGAACACTATCCAAGGAAATCTCAACCCCTAATTCTTGGACTCCAATATCCAATAGTGCAACGAGATCCATCATGTTCCACTCTTCTGATGATTCTTTCACTCCCTGGGTCAGATGTTTCCCTCTTAAATCATCAGCGATGACATTCCCTTTCCGTAGGGTACATGCGATATCAAAATCAAAATAATCAAAATATTACACCCAATTCCTTTGGAGGAGATTAATATTTTTTTGATAGAATATATAACTCAAGTTATTATAGTATGATCAACTGGTAAAAATTACCCATAAAGTTAACACTACCAACTCTTAATCATGTGCATTACAACAGAATGTTCAAGGTTATGGGTCAAATAATTTTTCTTATGTTGCCCAAGCTGAAAATATCCATAAGTAATGAATTGATCAACCTACATAAGAACACAACCCAAGAATGAACACGATGCATACAATAACCACATAGCCCTACCTGACCTCTAGAAGAGTCAACAATAGTTTAATAGTCAAAAGACATTTTAACTCAATAAATAAACTCTATAATTTCTCAACCCATGAAAATTTTACTCCATTCAGAGTCATAGAAGTCATAATAGAATCTAACTTTGAGAAGTCCTTAACAAATTATCAATAATATAAAGATAGACCCAACAATATCTAAATCTCAAAAACATTTCGTGGTTGTCCCCATGTTATAACAACTTTGTCCATACCAGGATAAACTAATATACTATATTTGGACACCACGTTTCACAATAATTTCACTTCATGAATCCAAAAATCACATTTAGGAAGCTTATCATAATGTTGGTTATTTGTTAGTAATTATAGAACTATTATTAGATGATGCACAAGTCTCTCTATGGACATAGAGTAAATAAGGATGTCATCTACAAAGAATACCACAAATGTATCTAGATACTAATGGAAAATCGTTTTCATTAAGTCCATGAAACTATAGAAGCATTGGTTAGATCAAAGGGAATGACTAGTTACTCATAATAACAATACCTACTCTAAAAAAAGTGATTTATGAATGTCAGATTATTTTATCCTCAAATAATGGTAACCATATCAATAGTTAATCTTCAAGAACCACTTTTCCCCTTTCAACTAATAAAATAGATCATTAATTCATGGAAATTCATACTTATTCTCTACAATCAGTCAATTGAGATTTCGGTAATCAACACATTGGCAAGGAGAACCATTATCATTCATAGAAAATAGAACCAATACCGACCAAGGTGACACACTTAGGAATATAAATGATTTCTCAAGAAGATCATCAAAGTGAGTCTTTAACTCCTTCATTCTATCTGGTGACCTACAGTAAGAGGGAATAGATAATGGTTGAGTACCAGGAACTGAGTTGATATAAAACTCCACCTATCATACTAGTGGAAAACTAAAGATGTCAGAATGGAACAGGATGGGAAACATAACGATAACAGTGGGAGATCACTGCTCATTGATTCCCACTCTAGATCAAAATAATAAACTAATATGACCTTCCAAAACTATAGATAACATGGTATATCCCTACTATACCTTGGGTCCACATCTCTTTTAATGAAACAACACACGCTATGAGTTGTAGTAAATGAGGCCCGTTGAAGAAAATAATAATTTCTAGATTTATTTGGAAAGTGACAATCTGTCTTGAATATGATGTCGATACATTTCATGGAGACAACCAATAAATGAAAAGAAAATGAAACTTGTAATAGAGATAAGACAAATGTTGGACAACAAAGATCTTAATCTCTCTTCATACCATGGGGTGTAGTAATATCCATCGCACAATATAAAATCTCCATAAGAATATTTAGAATATTAAAAAAACATGTTGTAATAAATGAAATGAGATGTAACAGTATCAATTAAATCAGTCACTAATGATGAAGCTATAGTAATTCACCCCTCACAGTCGCTAGACCCATATCCGATTCCTATGGAGACTCTACCACAGTGTGATGAGGCTTAATTCTAGATACCTACGGATGGAACCCTTTTGCACATGAATAATTTTATTACACTATAGTTATATAAGGTTATGATGATCACGTTCCACTATATGGAGTGGAATAAACATGACAAAATATATGTAGCTGACCTAAGAATCCACAAGAACCATGTTTTTTGGGTGCCTTAGTAAAAATCTGCTTTGATGGTCTTTTCTTTCTACACTGGTAGAAAATAAAAAGGACTCTTCTAGGAACTATAGGAGGTATATAATGAACTTGGTATCGATAA
This sequence comes from Viscum album, assembly GCA_963277665.1. Lineage (NCBI taxonomy): Eukaryota > Viridiplantae > Streptophyta > Magnoliopsida > Santalales > Viscaceae > Viscum > Viscum album. The sequence goes on along the minus strand of OY728137.1, from coordinate 1,872,064,169 downwards.
CCACCAAGAGAATAATCATTCATCATATTTCCCTTATAGGAATTCACACTATCACTAAGAGTGAATGAAACTATCGATAACCCTGATATGTCATCTAGGAGCATCTCAACCATTAACACTCAATCCAGAACATCATTATAAAGTGGTATCATTATCAAGAAGACATGAGAATGAATATTATAAAAAATATCCATCTCAAACCTTTGATCCATCATCTTCACACACTAGTAGAATACTAACCTATACCAATGGTTTGGAACCGTTGGTATAGGCCTCCAAACCGTTGGTATATCCTATACCAACGGTTTGGAGAACAGTTGCGAAGTAAGCCGTTGGGATAGGTCTATACCAATGGTTTTCCCAAAACCGTTGGTATAAACCTATCCCAATGGTTTACAAAACCGTTGGTATAAGTAATATGAAAATCTATTCCAACGGATATAAAACCGTTGGTAAATGTATTTCAAAAAAAAAACATGTGCTGGGATTTGATCCCACGACCCCTTGTTTATAATCGAACGACTTAACCACTAAGCTAACATCACTTTTGTAAACATAATTTCATAAATATATATATGTATTATCATAATTATTTAAAATTTAGATTTATATAATGTTCTCGGGTAGCAGACCAAGAAGAAATGAAAGAATCTATCCCAACGGTTCTCAAAACCGTTGGGATAGACCTATCCCAACGGTTCTCAAAACTGTTGGGATAGGTGGAAATTTCTAGGGGTGGATGTTGAATTTGGGGCTGAGTTTTCCCAACGGTTCTCTCAAACCGTTGGGAAAGGGGGGGTCTTTCCCAACGGTTTTGGAGAACCGTTGGGAAAGGGGGGGTCTTTCCCAACGGTTTGGGAGAACCGTTGGGAAAGGGGCCTCAAAACACCCCTTCCCCAACGGTTCTCCCAAACCGTTGGGAAAGGGGGGGGGGTCTTTCCCAACGGTTCTCCCAAACCGTTGGGAAAGGGGGGTCTTTCCCAACGGTTCTCCCAAACCGTTGGGAAAGGGTGGGGTCTTTCCCAACGGCTTGAGAGAACCGTTGGGAAAGGGGTGTTTTGAGGCCCCTTTCCCAACGGTTCTCCCAAACCGTTGGGAAAGACCCCCCCTTTCCCAACGGTTTGGGAGAACCGTTGGGAAAGGGTGTATATAAGTGTTGGGAAAGATCCGATTTCCAGTAGTGACATTCAATACTATCTAAGGTTTAATTTTTTTAGGCTCAACAATATGGTTTTCATAATTTATTATGGTCCTCTTAGCCTTCTTGAGTTTAAATATATATGTGTCCGTGGACAATAACATCGATTCTAGATAGAACTGGTTGGTGAAAATAAACTTTAAGTACTTCCACTCTAATCCCTAATATTTCTACATCATCATGATCTTGTCCCACAATCTCCATCTTGATCCTTTCTACACGATGGTGGTGCACTTCACCTTAATTTTATTGGGTTTCTCCAAGAACCTAAACAAATAATCCATTCTACTTAACCATTTATTATAAACATGATGATAATTTGAGCCTTTGAGTGGTGAAACATTATGGAGAAAGAGATATTGAGAAAAAATCATGATAATTCCCCTATGAGGTTCCATATATGGAGCCTAAATGGGAACAAGAGGTGGTGCTTTCCCTAGAGTTGGACAGTGCATAAAATCACCTCAACTACACATGGGTCTACAAGGGAATTTTATCACTATGTTTTTGTAGTAGCTTCCACCTTGATCTTATTTGAACATATTATAAGAGGCATGAGGGTACAAAACATCAAAAAAAAACACATAATACATCATACGACCACTCAAATAGAGAGGTGATGTAAAATCAATCCTAATAGATAAAAAATTGGATTTGGATTTCACCCATTAAAATAAAAACAAGGAGAAGTCTAGAACTAATCTTCATGAAGTATTTCCATAACAACCCCTGTTGAAATAAGGTTAATTTTGGTGAGATTTGGCAGACACCCTTGCAACTACTTCTTATATCTTGACAAGAACACACAAACTGCACACATACCTCAAGTCAAGTTAAAAAACAGGCACCTTTGATACCATTTTGTCATAAACCAGCCTATATATCCTGGTAAAACAGTAAATGAGTTAGTCCTGACATATAACGAATGATATTCTTGATCCCAATAGGTTGGTAACTAGAATGTGGAATCATATAATATGAATGTTGGAATGAATTTTCCCAAACAAAATAGAAGTGAGATAAAAAAATCTTTATTCATTCAAAAGAAATTCCACAAGGAGATATGTAGCAAAATTAAAATAGTTATAACAACCCAAATTACTATAAATAAGAAATAGAAAATACTAGAAACTACCCAAGTACTAACAAAAACTACTCAATAAGTACATTATCAATATCTATAATCGCTTCCAAGTGATTCCTTACCCCTGATTGAACTTGGTAGGACATAATCTACAAACACTCGAATGAACAAGTAGAGTGTGAGATAAAAATACATGTAGGTTCTCACCAAGGATTCCAAATCAATATTTCAATATTATATTAACTAAATAGATCATTTAATTAAAATAATATGTCTGGTATTTTTTAAAAATAGTTAAAATAATTCATACTTTAGATTTCAAAAGATGGAAATCCTTTAATAAAAAGATTTACTCTACAATTGATGAAAAATTTATAAAACATTTTCACTTTTTCACAAATGTTTAAATAATTTTTTATATAAAATTGTTTATATAAATTTGATGGAATTTAAAAAATTTTAATAATGCCACATATTTATTTGAAATAAAAAAGATAAAATTGGTCATATTATTAAGAATTTATGAATGTTCCAAGATAAGGGACTCCATACTCAAGGTGACACGACAATATTTACATACATCCCATTAAGATCAGGGTAAATATAATACATCACCATCACCTAAGGGATGTGACATGCTATATTTATGTTTTGGAACATTGTAAATCATAGAGTGTCGTCCAATAACATATTAACTACCTATGTATTTCATGTTATATAATAAAAAATCAACAATGGGAAATTAAATTTAGGTAAACATGAAATACAATCCATATAATTATCCAATTAAAACATTATTATTTTTTTTTTAAAAACTATAATGAGTTTTTGATAAAAAACATGCCTTTTTACTAAGATAAAACCCAAAGGTTTATATCAAAACCATTTTCAAGCTATTTACAAAATGAAAATTTCAAATTAATTAACAATTCAATTTCACAATCCATTTTCAAAAATAAAATTCAACAATTTATTTTTCCACATGATTCCTTTAATTTCATAATAATCCCAGAATTTAATGGAATTGGGGTTTTTTCACATCCTTCCTGAAAATAATTTTCAGAATCAAAATCAATAATTTTAATTATAATATTTCCCTCAAATAAAAAATTTAAAATAAATAATTTGAATTTTGAAAATTTTTCATAAGCACACCCCAATTTAATGGAATTGGGTATTTACTCAATATCATGCTAAAAAGAAATTTTAAAACCCCTATTCAAGGGAATTGAATTTGTCAAAAAAAATTAATACATTTAGCTAAAATTACGAAATTTAATTTAACTAAAAAAAATTAAATTAAATAAATAATTTAGGGTTAACAAAAATTGGGAATCATGATAGAACCATCTACCTCTGGATTATGGGATCTTGATTCAAAATGTTGTACACAGAAAACTCTAGTGGGGAAGAAACCACTTGGGTCTATGAAGACATCCTATGTTTAGATCCAAAATAGTTGGTATTCAATCCATAAATCAATAAGAGGATTCACAGAACCTTAGGGAGGAGAAGGGAGATTGTGGGAGAATGAGAGTGGGAAGAGGATACCTACCAAGTAAAGATCGAATGATGCTACTCAAGATTAAATCTACTTCTGGGAGGGTTCTAAGGGGAATATAACTCTTCATAGGAGCACCAAAGGAGAGATAAATTGATTATGGGCCGTTCTGGTCCCTCAAGGAACTAAAATGGGTATTTATGAATTTTAATCAAAACCAGGATTAATTGAAAACCCATATGCATAGTTTCTGGGAAGACCCTCATGTTTAAAAAAAACCATGAATCCTGGATATGAATCTATTTTAAATGGTCTGGATTGTTTGAAAAATCATGCACCAGCCATGGAAAATCTCACAATCTAGGTTTCTATGGATTTTCATTAGAGGGTGCGTAGTTTGTGGAAATTGTGAACTAGCCCATATTTTTCAAAACCTTTAAAGTTTAAACCTGAACATTCCCAAACTGAACGCAAGAAAATAATGATTAAAAATAGGTGTTTATAATTACCTAAAAATAGTATCATGATGTTACACACCCTATTTGGGCCTATTTTTTGTACCAATTAAGATTACATGGACGCATGATTTTTTAATGGAAATTGACCTTCATATTGATCATTGTTTTATAGATGGGATGGAGTCTCGAGAGGAGACTTACATGGGTCTCAGTACCATGTAATTTTGAGTCATTATTTGAGTTTTCAAGTCCATTATTTTTTCAATTACATCCTGAAAATTAATTATATTTCTTCTTGCCATTAAATAATTCTTTTTTTATTTATTAGATTATTCTGCTTGCATTTATTGTTTGGTTTTTCCACTATATTGTATTATTTAAATTATTTCTGTACTCAAATATTTATTTTATATGTTTATTATATTGTCTTGAACTATATCAATATGGGGTATAATCTCCCCATTATAGTGATCACACTATCGATACTAGTCAGCAGCCTCTGGCATATAGGGAGATGCCATTGAGGTCTCGTAACCAACCCTTTCTGGCTATGTGAGAGAGTTTAATATTTGGGGAGGTTGCACATATCACATTACTTAGAAAACTATAAACAAATTATAAATTAGTTTCGCACTCTAAACTACCACCACAAACATACAACATCAACTCCTATATAGGTTGGGACAATAAAAAATATAGACATTCATTGAAGAAAATAACCATAGTGACTCATTTTAGTAGCTACCCTTAGAGTAGAGTAGAAATTCATAATTAAGATAATACTATGTATGATAAGTGAGTCAAAATAATTTCATTCTCTATTGAACAATTAAAGAGTGTTAGGAAATGAAAGAAACTTGTATACAATATTACCAATGTTGTAACACCCTTGGTTGTAGGAGCAATTTTTATTATTATTAATTATTTCAATATTATTAAAAATTGTTTCTCTATTTTATAAAAATAATTTATAATTGATTAGATATTTGTCCACACAAGATAAAAACAATGACAACACCGGTTAAATTAATTATAATTAAAAATTATAATGAGGCTATAAAGAATACTGTATCACAAAAAATTGATTAATACCCCCCATAGATGAAGTACATCCATTTAAAGTACAAAAAAAAGGAAAATAGATAAAAAAGAATAAATTCTTAAAAATTAAGAAATATTTTCAATTATATTTATCTTATAGGATGACCAATAGTATACAATTCTTATAATGATAAATAACACAATAAAATGAGTAAAGCATACTTTTCGATAAAAATGAAAACTGTAGAAATGAGAATTGTGAATAGATTATTTATAGTATATATATATATATATATATATGAATGATAATTTAAAGTTTCAATTAAAGGTATTATAATTTTGGTTATTTCAATTATGGTCATTGGTCATATATCCTAAAAGTATAATAATTAGTGGCTCACTTAAAATATTATAAATAAAAATGGAATAAATATAAGATATTAAAATATGATATATATATATATTTAGTTTTTATATATTAAGTTTATTATTTATGTTAAAATATGATTTGTTGTAAATGATAAATTCAAATAAATCTATCAATATCAATGGATTAGTAAAAAGTGTATTTTAAAATATAAATAATAAATTATCTGTATTTGTTAAAGTGTATTTAACATAAACATAATATTTATATCCAATAAAAAGTTTTATTAAGTATTGAATATTCTTTCATATAAGGAAAACTTTACACAATAAAATATTATAATATATGAAATAATATATTAACATCACTTAGATTAGAAATTGATTTTAAATAATATTAAGAATGCACAATGCATAAAAATACCATTTTATAGTAAACTATATTTCATTTATAATTTATATTTTTTATAATATATAAATTTATAAATTTATATATTTTATAAATTTAATATTACAATATAAAATCAATTTTTACATTCATTATATCAATATTATCTTTATAGGAATTTTTGATATTTTTGGAAAATAGTTATTTTTTCATTGAATAGAATGAATATAGTTTTTTTAAGAAAATATAACTTTTATAAAAAAAGAATGAATTCAAATATTGAAAAACTACTGATATAAAATAAAACATATAAATCATTTAAAATTACTTTTTTAATATATGAAACAAATGTTTATCCTCTTTAACACTTTCCTAAAATTTCACAAAAAAACTCTTTTTATGTGCTTATAATAAAAATTATACTTTATCACTTTTAGAAATAAAATAGAACAAAATTTATTTCATATTTCTTTTCAACGTGTAAATATTCTAAAACAAGATCATTTAATTTTTTTTCACAAAGATAATATTTTATAGATTTTTGTTAATTACTATGACAAAAAAATAGATTTTAATGAATTAATTTATTCATATCATGTAATTTTTTATTTAATAAATAAAATTGATCTAATCTAAATTATGAATCTAATATTATGTTTAAGAAATTATATATCTATATTAAAACTCATTCTATTGGTAATGGATACTAAATAATTTTAATGAACACATAATGGATAAAACCATTTTATAGAAAAATATTATTTTTACATTATATATTTTAATTTAAAAGTTTATTTTATTATATTTATAAATTGTGTTATATTAAATATATATTACATCCTAGTTCATAATATATATATTCTATAATATGGGATAACTTATATTCTTTGTAAAAAATAAATCACTTAGTTAATACTAGCCTCCATGGTAATAATAGAAAAATGTAAAAATGTAAAAACCTATTATAAAATTATTGAAACATGTTTAAGAAATGTGTTGATATAATTGGCTGAGGATTTATCAAACTAATATCACTGACACTCAGTTAATAAATTATTTTAGATTTATTGACCTTGAAATGGTGTAATGTTATCCCAAAAGTGTAAAGGGTATTCCCAAAAGTTCTTCTATCTTTACTTCAAAAGGGGTTAATATAGACCCCTCCATTATTACACATCCCATTAGTATTTACCATGAAAATAATCCAGTAATAATATTCATATAATTACATTTCTAATCATTAATTACCTGTTCTATATATGTTATCATAAGTCCTTTACTTCCTTGGAATCTTTATGTGAAGACCATGTCTTCAACATATGTATTACAATATTATAAACATTTTAACATAAGATGTATAGTATAAATATATTATATCCATAAAAATATAGTTACTTAAGTATGATTTCTATACATATAATCTATTTTATTAACATAATAACTTGTATTTATTTTATTCCATCCGCTAATAAAAACAAAAGCGTTGTTAGTTTATTACAAAAACCACAACCTCCACAATGTGATGACTTATTTTTATCATTATCACCATTCATGGATGATATAAATGATATAATTTATCAGTAAACTTGATATCTATTATATAACTATGATTTTTCAATTTAAAATTATCAATAATTCATATTCCCTCTCAATAATAGAGAAACGGAAATATTAATCATGTGTACGTGCAATGTAGCCCCTCCAGCGCATTGAGTTTCATTTATTATCACCACCCATCATGTATGGATTTATAAATATATTTAATATATAAAATTATTTTCATGAAACTATTAAGTTTCTATATAATATGAAACTATTTTACAATTCTATTTATAAGGATCAACATGCTTAATGAGTTATGGGAAAATTGTCTGAACAGCCTTACGAAACGAATTCTTGAAATAAAAATATATTATATATAAATAAAATATGATACATCAAGGAGCATTTAATATAAAAAATTAATGTAATTTACATATTCAGAATTTTATGTAAGAGTGGAGAGTTATTTCAGGAATGAGGTAATGGTTAAGTCTCAATCACCCTTTATTACAGGCGTGACTTGATATTTTTCGAAAATATTTATTCATATGATATATAATCTTCTTCAACAAATTATAATATTAAATATTTTCCTTGAACATATAAAAATTAAATCCATTCATTCTAATACATTCCTTGTGATATTATTGATTTATAAACTTAAATATGAGAATATTTTACAACTCAATCTGATTTATTGAGTTGTACTTTTTTGAGATTCATCTTTAATTTCATATGGTATTCCCTATTTATAATTTCTTACATAATTTTATTCAAATAGTATTTACTAGTGTGTTCTAATCCATCTTGAAAATGAAACTATGATAATAATAATTACGATCACCTTAATTGAGAGTTTTCCCTCCATATCCATAATTTATTAACCTCCCAATGTTCACTTTTTTCATTGGAATCCTAATTAATATCTATCAAATATGAAAATATTTTTTAACTTATAATATTTTAAAGCGAATTATTTATTATTATTTAATATTTTGTGTGGTTTTTTACCATGTCTCTCTAAAACATATTTTGGGATCTTCATGACCTCTTTTATGAATTTCCAGATATAATTTTTCATTATTTTAACTCATTTATACAATTATTTTATCATGTAACTACTATATTTTTTATATATGTTCCTTAAATATATACATAAATAAATATACATACTAATATTTTTGTTAAAAATGTTCTTATTTCCCTTTAGAATTCCCTCTTTTTATTAAAACCCAGTTTTAAGGCAAATTTCTTGATTTTGGTCTCATATCAAGCATCACCCCAATTAAATGTTTTTAAACCATAAATTTCTTTTACAATACTATTTTTTTAATGTAGAACCCACTTGGTTAAATTTTGATATTATATAATAAAATGAATTTCCTCTTTTAAAAATATCATATACTTATTTCATAAGTCACCACCCAAGTGGTTTATTTTTTATCAGTCTTCTTCTAGACCATTCTCATCAATTTTACACTTTGTATCACCAATTTCAAGACCTATATCAATTTTTCAATTATGAATGTAAAAATTATATAATTACATATTATCTTGGGAATCCATATATTTTATAATTCGGTTACGTCGGGATTCGGAATGATGAATCCCACTTCCTACTCATGGGTTTTATCATTGTTATATTTTAATATGGGTTTTTTCATAATTTGTAATGCATATATATGATTTTTGTTCTGTGATGGGAGGTATAAAATTGTATATCCCTATAATATATTGGAAACATATTTATATCTTATAAGATGTTATGTAAGGGATTTGAGAGTAAACCAAATCCACCAAGGGACTTTATCGACTTTATGATGATGGCCCTGGGAGTTACCCTTGACTTATGTTTAAGTTATCATATTCTATGTTGTAGTAACATGATTATGATTTAATTTTCTTATGATATCATTTTGTTATGCTATGTTTCTATTCTTATTATGATTCTATTTATGATATTACATTATGCCTTTTGAGACTCATGTTATGCTTTATTTCCATGTTTACTCCCTTATAGGGATTTATATCTCACCCTTTTCCTTATGGTTTTACACAATACATGCTATATAGTTTTATAAGATAATTTATAGTTTATAAAACTTTGTGGATATTTAAATAAATATGATATTTTTATATTTAAGAGAATAAATTTTTGTGAATAATTTCCCAACAACAATAGACCTCTATATCATTGGCATGTACTGATAATAAAGTATTTTAATAATCACGAAATAAAGTATGATTAATGCTTGGGTCACTATAGTTGGTATAAAATAAGGGTATAGTTATTTTTAGAAATTAATATTTGATAAAATTTGTGAAAAACCTATCGAGAAGTCTAAGAAATAATTATAGCATAAGAAAACATCTTAATATTTTGGTAAGGTGGATATTATGTGACATTACAAGATATTCATCCCCATTTGGATACAAGAATGTAGATATGTATCTGGAATAGTTTCACCAAGAATAATCCCCCTGAAAAGGTATGGTTGAGAATTTAATTAATCATTAATCTAATGCAAGATGAGTGAGCCTAAGACTGAACACTGATCTAGTCATTACTGGGTTATATTATTTTTTTGATTATATGTTGTTTTTAAACCACTATAGAGGATGTATTTTTTTGTTACTTTGAGGGACTAGTTTTATATGTATATGATAAACCAATTTAAAGTGAACTTTTATAAACCAAGATTGATATAGGATGAAATAAATGAATTACGAGCTTACATAATGAATTAAAGGGGAAAACATTTTATTTTTGATTCCCTGTTATGTTATTCATTATGATAATACCGATATAATGTTAAATTTTCATCACTCATGTTAACAATTTTCATTTTAGTAGAGGCTAGAGATGGAAGGAATGGAGATAAGTATGGGTGTGAGGGACAATATGATGATTACCACAATTATCTTCCAATCCTAATGGGATATGGATGGAGAAACTTATTAATTATTTCCAACTAACTATCACAAAAAATTAATAACAACGCTATTATAATTTAAAACCCTATTTCTCCAAAAAAAAAGATAATGATAGTAGATCATGAAAATTCATTAAATGATGATGATTAAGTAAAAAAATTTGATTTATTTTGTGTGAGAATTGTGGTAAGAAGAAACATGACAATTTCCTTAAGGGGACTATAAAATAATTTAATGAGGGAAGAGGAGCCATTGAGCATCAAACTTCCCTTTAAACAAGAAGAGTCCTATTATCACAGTGGGAGTGAAATGTGTGTATAAAATACCACTAAAGGTTCAATTCCTTGCATATGGAAAACATTGGGATCATATATGTCAATGTCCTAATTTAAAGGCTAATAATGATTATAGGAATAAAAAAATTCCAATTCCATGAGAACAAAATAATTCTTATGTGATCGCAAATATGGAGGCCAGTTCCATAAATATCATTTAGTGAAGAATAAGAATCATATAATCATGATATTTGAGTATTATATTTTTATCTTTTTCAACCCAATAAGTTATACCTATAATTATTTCTATGAATATAAAATCATTACCTCAATTTGTAGATGTATAACATTTAGTAAAAAAATATAGTTTTATTTATATTGTATCCAAAAAATAAGTTTATGGGAATGATTCTTATGAAAATATTACTATAATTCCCTGATAAATTTAATGTGATCTTTGAAATTGATTGATTCCCCCTGCTTTGAAGAAAAAATTACTTGGAATGATTATATTATATTTTATATCATCCTATGATTGTATATGAATGGTTTATTATGAACACCCATTATAGGGAAATTATAAAATTTGATGGTTGATACTAAATAATGATAGACTCTTTGACAAAATATCTAGAGAAATATTAGTATTAAGGATATTCATTTTCGAATGAGAAAAATATGATTCCATTTTTTTAAGGTTGATATCACTGTAGAAATTAAATCTTGAGTCACCTTATAGATACCATTACTCAACATAGTTATTTAGAAATAATTTAAATTATGAGGATGAAATTTAATTGGGGGGATATAATATTGTAGGTTTGGAGATATATTATTATTATTATTATTATTAAATATGTATATAATTATAAATAATACTTCTATATTCACTCAAAAGCATTAATACATGATTAGAGATTGGCCACACAATATAGAAACCAAGCTAAAGAAACATTATTCAATTATAATGTACCATTACAATAATGGAATATGAAACAATTTATAACATATATTAGATTATTATGCACCATGGAGGTGGTACATCCCTTAAACGTGAAAAAATAATTAGGGGACAATAGATACAAAATAATAAAATATTAATGATTAGAAATATCCAGTATCATTTTCAACATTGAGGATCACCATTATTATAAAAAAATCTAGAATGAAAAATAATATAATGAATGGAGAAAGCTTGTTGTCATATCTAAAATGAGAACTTTGGAAGTTAGAAGTGTGATGTAAATATGTTTATAAAGTATATATATTTGATTGAAATATTGAAATTTTAATTTTGGTCATTGAAATTATGGATGTTATAATTATGGTCATTGAAACTGTTGTCATTAGTTATATATCCTATATGTATATCGAATTCATGTATTTTTATGTGGAAAACATAAAATTATATAAAAGAAAATGAAATAAAGATATGATATTAAAAAAATATAAATAAATAAATATATATATATATTTACACAATATGTATAAATATTATTTTTATTATTAAAATATGATACTATCTCTATATGAATTTAAAATAAATATTTCAATTTTAGTAGATTCATAAAAAGTGAATTTTAAAAACTAAATAAATATATAATGGTATTTTTAAGAGCTTATTTAGTATAAAAGTAATATTTGTTTTCAAAGAACAATTTTAATCATTATTATATATTTTATCCCAGTAAAATAAAATGAATCCTTTATAAATTATTATATATAAACCAATATATAAAAAAATATAAATTAAAAATCTATAAGAATTAATATTAATAACACATAATGCTTGAAAACACCATATTCATATATAAATAAATTTATTTATAACAACAATATATATACTCTATGAAATAATATTTAAATTGTAATATTTAATTTTTATAAAAAAAGTTCATTTTTTTATTCATTATATGAAAGTGAGTATAAGATGAATTATATATCTTTTTGAAACAATCGATTTTTGGTTAAATGGTAAGAATACAAATTTTTATAAAAACTATAAATTTTGTGACAAAATAATGAAATAAATGATTTGGAATAAATTTTGATATATAAAATATATATTTTATTTATAAATACTATAATAAATTTATAAAATATATGTTTAACATTTTCGAAAATCGAGTAATATTTTACACTAAAAACAATTTTTTATCCCTTAAAATAAAAATTAAACTATCAATTTTAGAAATTAAATATAAAAAATGTGTCTCATATTTGAGTAAATTTTTTTAATATTACATGACATGTTAAATCTCATTTTTAGTAAGGACTACAATATTAGTAATATTGGTGTTAATTAACAACATAATCGTAAAAAAATTGTTTAATGAAGTATTTTATTAACGTCATGTAATATTTTATTTGATCAATAAAAACAATATAATTTAAATTATGAACACAATATTATGTTTAAACATATATAGAAATATATTAATAGTCATAAATTAGTAATCAATACTAAATATGATTAAAGTACACATATTGGATAAATGTCAATTTTCAACAAAAAAGTGTTTTATATTATATATTTTAATTTAAAAGAGGAGTTTACAATATTTATAATTTGTAAAATAATAATTGATATTATACATCATTTCAAAAAATAAGAATTTGTTAATAGGTATAACTATATATTTTTAATTAAAATATAATGAACTCAGTTAAAAACAAATTACCAATGTAAAAATAAAAATTGCTAAAATGTAAAAACCTATTGTAAAAGAATTGAGAGAAGATTAAAACATGTGTGGAATATATTGGTTGACTATTTATAAACAAAATATCTTGAAACTATCAATTAATTAGAAATTATTTTTTCATTTACCAATTTAATAGTGTAATGTTATCCAGGATGTGTAAAAGTTATTCCCAAAAGTTCCCTTTTCTTCATTTGTAAAAGGGGATCAATTATACCCATATATGGTTACAATTCAAATTAAAAGTTACCATTAAAATATTCTAAATATAACACTACTAGAATTAAATTACTCATACATTTTCACTAGTTCTCTATAAGTTAGCTTACGCCATTCACATCCAAGTAAATTTCTATTAGAAGATCAAGTCTCCAACGTAAGTGTAAATTTTTTTGTAACTTTTTCCCCTAAATATTTCACTTAAAAGTTTCTTATATCAATATAAATATAATAGGATAAATATAATTAATATATTATAATTTATTATGTTAATATAATAACCATTACTTATTCCTCTCAATCAACTAAGAAAAAAAGTGTCTCTAGTTCATTGTGTAGACTACCAGCTCCACAATGTGACATATATTTTTTCATCACCTCCATTCATGGATGTTTATAATGATGTTGTGGATGAATAAATATTATATATATAATATTAATATATTTATGAAATTTTATATTATCATTTACCATAAGTCCCACTCTTTCATTGGGAAATGGATACTTTAATTATGTCTACGTGAGAGCCATATCCTCGAGGAGAAATTAGTTTAATTCTTCCTCACCACAAATCTTGATTGAATTTGAAAAAATATTTTTTATATAAAAATTATTAACATAATTATATTAATATTCTTAGTATTATGAAACTATTTCACAATTTATTCCGTCATGGTAAATTTATATAAGGAGTTACAAGAACATTGACCAAAAAAGTATAAGAAACCAACATAAGAAATGGAAATATATTATAAATTAATAAAATATGATAGTTAAAGGAAATTTTAAAATGAAATATAGATTTATAAGTTATATATATATATATATATAATTAACTTTATTTAATTATTCTATAATTTATGATGAAGTTCAGAGAGAAATTAGAGAGGGTGTTAGAGTTCTCTGTTAATCACCCTTCACTTTAAAATGATTTGATATTATAAAAAAATTTATTTGTATGATGTACATATTGTCATGGTGGATTATAATATAATAAATTATTTTTGAACATGGAAACATCAGTTAAATTCATTACTATCTGTTCCTAAGATAAATGATTGATGTCCTCCCAAAAATATTACAGTATTTTGTAAATCAATTTGATTTCTTTAGTTATAATGTTTTTTATTTATCAACATATTTAATTTCATATGGTATAAAATATTTCTATTTTTAATAACCCTTTTATTCAAATTTTTATTATTAGTGATTTCTAATCATTTTTAAATGAAACTATATTAAAAATAATTATAATTCATTTAAATAATTGTTTCCCCCTCCTTGTCCATAATTTCTCTTCCCACCAATGTTCCAATTTTCAATTATAAACATAATTATGATTCGTTTAATGTGAAAGTAAAATTTACCTACACCTATTTTAAAAATATAGATAAATTATTTTTATGTGGTATTTTATATAATGGGTTTTTAAAACATATTAAGAGATCTTCTGGACCTCTTTCATGAATTGTCAGGTACACGTTCCCTTGGCATTTCACTATTTAATGAAATTTTATTCTTATATAACTATTATATTTATTTGATATTTATACTTTAAATATATACATATTTAAATTTCCCTTTCATTATTTTATATATATTTTAATTTCCCATCAAGAATTCCAAATTTTATATAAACTGAGTTTAAAAGTACTTTCTTGTTTCTTGTCTCATATTGAGAATCACTCTGATAAAAAAATTTTAAACCATAAATAAATTATAAAAACCATTATTATTTTATATATTAATTTTTTTTGTTCAATCATGTTTTTTTCTAAAAATAATAAGGTCATTCCTTCTTTAAATATATCCTTTATTTATTTAATAATACAAAACCCATGTGGTTAATTTTGATTCTTTATTCTCCTAGATCATTATATTTAATTTTAAATATTGCATCAATATTTTCAAGATATATTTCCATTATTCAATTATCAAATTAAAAAATACTTAATTCTATATTATATTGATAATCCTTATGACTTAGAATACAGTTCATGCTTGAATTATACTTGTGAGACCCACTTCCCTCTCATGGGTTTGATCATGATTATGATTTTTGTATGGTTTCATTTCCTCACATTCCACACATATGTTTGTTTTCATTATTTGATTTATGAATTCATTGATACATAGAACTATAATTGAATTTTTAAGGATTTATATCTCATAATATGTTATGTGTGGGATTAGGAATTGAACTAAATCCACCATAGGAATTTTTCCACATTATGATGATGGTTTTGGAAGTGAACCTTAATTTTTATGTATGACATCTTATTTTATGTTGTTTCTTCATGTTTTTGATTCCATGATATTATTATTTAATTTCTATATGGATTGTTATATGATAATTTTAATACTATTTAAGATATCTTAGGTTGACTCTAGACACTCATGTTATTCTTTATTTCCATGTTCACTCCCTTACGGTTCTTTCTTTCTCACTCTTTTCCATAAGTATTTTCCTCATGATATACTATGTATTTTTATAAAATATTTATATTTTGGATAAATATGTTGAGTTTTAAATAATTATGATGTTTTTATGTTTAAGATAATTTATTTGTATGTATAATATACAAAATACACTGGACCTATAGATCCTTGGCTTGTATTATTGGAAAACTATGGTAAGAATCCTAATAAAAAGTAATTTTAATGTTTTTGGTTTGAAAAGTTGAGATTGGATAAAGGTATACTTATATTTGGAGTTTAGTATTTGATAAAAATGGTTAAAACCATTTGGATAATTCTAAGGTATAAAACATTGTATAGGACAAAAATATATTATTTTGGTAATGTGGGGTTTATGCGATTTTACAAGAAATGTATCCCTATCTAGATACTATAAATATGATGCAGATATGACACTAATTAGCCTAGGGGAAATCACCCTCAAAAATGGTTTGCTTCGAATTGAATTATCCATCACTATTATGTACAATGAGTGGTCTTATGACTGACACTTGGATAGAATCTTCCGTAGGATATAATTTGGTCAATCATATACCCTTTATGAACCACTATGAAGGACTAATTTTCTAGTTACTTTGAGGGAAATGTTTATGATGTATAAGATAACCTAAAATATATTGACTTAGGATAAAATAATATTATTATAGGTAGAAATAAAGGAATTACATGATAAATTGATGATTAAAAAGGGTAAAAGATTTTAAGGTTGAGTCTCATTTATGTAATTTTTTTTGATAATACATGTATTTTGTTAAATGTTTGTCGATAATGTTAACCATTGTTTTAGTGATGTATATAACTAGAAGGAACTACATTAACCATGGTTGATAGGGAGAATGTAATGATTACCCTAATGATTAACCAACCCCAATGTAGATGGACTAAGAAATATGGTAATTATTCACTACTACCTATCATAAAACATTATAAACAATGTAACCATAGTTGAAAACATGAGTGTTCCAAAGAAGATCTTGATGGAGGATCATGAAAAATTAAACAATGAAGATGATGAAGGAAAGAAGATTCAATTTACTTCGTCTAAAAAAATTGATGATGCACTAATGAATTTTTTTTGAAGGGGATTGAAAAATGAATTGCTTTTGGAAGAGGAGGACATGAGAATCAAACTGGCATTAAAATATGAAGAGGCTGGTTTTAATGATGAGTGTGGAATGAGTGAATCAAAAGCACCACAAACATTGTAATTACTTAATTGAGTTAAACATGTGAATTATCTGAGAATATACCAAAAAATAATGGCTAAAACTTTTTATAGTAATAAAAACCATCCAAGGACAATGGAATAAGTGAATGTATATGAAATTAAAACTATGGAAATGAGTTTATAAATTTGATTTTGAGTGAGGAAAATTGATCATCCACTAAATAAATTTGAGTATTATACCCAAATATTGTATAAAAAACTCTTTTAAACCTAAAATGATACCTTACATGATTAAATTGTCACCTCTATGTGTTAATGTTTAATTATTAATAAAAAATTATTATAGTATGACTGTTGTATCCCATGTTTTTGTTTATAAGACTGTTTTGAATGAGAACATTTGAATACTTTCTTGATAAGTTTAATATGATTTTTAAATGGACTAGTTCTCTCCACTTATAGGACACAATTATTTTGAATAAGGATATCACATTTTATATAAAATAATGATAGTCTAAGAGGGATGATTAAGAACACAATTTATAAGAAAATTATAAAATGTGAGTCTCAATATAGAATAATGATTAAATATTGTCTCAAATAGTTATAGAAAACTCAACATCTAGTACAATCATATTCAAAGAAAAAAATATTTGTATCTTATGTTTTCATGGTTGATATCACTATAGATATTAAATCTCGAGTCACATTTTAGGTACACTTATCAAACTTAATTATTATGAAATAATTTAAATTATGAATATACAATTTATTTAAAGGGAGATAATGTAATTCACTAGGTTATAAGATCAATTATTATTATTATTAATTATTTTTTATAATTATAAAGAAGGATTCTCTATTCATTTAAAAAATTAATAATTGATTAATTATTATGCCACAAATGATATAAACCAAGATAACGATACCTTATTAAATTATAATGGAACATTACAGTTATGGTATATATAACTATATATCACATTAAATGAATTTTTAGTCCCCATGGATAATGTATATCCATTAATAGTGCAGAATGCAATAAGATAAATTGATAAAATAGAATAAAATATTCAGGACCAGGAAATATTTTTGATCATATTTTACCTTGAGGATCCCCAAAATTATTTCAACCATTCAATTTGAAATAATACCTTAAAAGGGTCATGTTATCAGATTTAAAATGAAAACTATTGAAATGAGAAGATTTAATGGAACAAATTTAGTATGTATATGTGTGTAAGAATAAAACACATTCTTTAGAATTATGGTCATTAGAATTAATGTCTTTCAAATCATGTTATTTGTTCATATATCCTTTTAGTATACAAAATTTGGGCTTTTATAATTAGTAATATTGAAATAATATAACTCACACTGAAATAAAAATATCATATGAACATATTATTTATATATATTTACATTTTTTATATAAATATTAATAACAATTTTTATATATGATGTGTTTCATATAAAAAATTCAAATAAATATTTCAATATTGATGGAGAAGTAAAAAAGTGATTTTTTGGAATATATATAATTAATTAATGGTATCTGTTGATGTGTATTTAATATAAATGTAATATTTATTTTCAAAGAATTTTTTTATTAATTATTATATATTTTCTTCCTAATAAACTAAATTGACACATTAAAATATTATTATTTCTGAACTAATATGATAATATCACATAAATTATAAATCATTATGAAATATTATTAAGAACACATAATTATGAAATATCCATTTTATAGTAAAAGAATATTTATTTAAAATTAATTTTTTTATAAAGCTAAATATATATATTTTAAAAATTAATATCATAAAAGAAACTACATATTTTCTTCATTATATTAATATTATCCTTGATTTATTTTTGATATTTTTCTAAAAAAAATTATTTCTAGATGAATATAAAAAATTTGATTTTTTCTAAAAACTATCTTTTCCATGACACAAGAATGAATTAAAATATTAAGAAACCCTTGTGATATTTAAAATATATATTTATTTAGTAATATTAATCAATTAAAAATATCTTTGAATTTATAAAACAAATGTTTAACATTTTTGAAACACATAAACTATTTTACACTAAAATATATTTTTTCATGATTATAAAAAAATAAGACATTATCATTCATAAAAATAAAACATAGAATAAAAAATTTCCTTTTTTTAAAAAAAAAGGAAATTTTTTTAAACAATTTAAATTTCATTTTTAGGTTTAAAGATAATATTAATTACATTATTATTAATTACAAATATAATTTTAAAAAACTATTTTGTATAATTATTTTATTAATATCATTAATTTTTTAATAATCAATCAAATTGAAATAACCTAAATTATGACTAATATAATATGTTTAAACCTATACATTAATATTTCAACACTTATTCATTTGTTAATAAATAATAATTTTGTTAAAATAACACATAATGGATAAAATTTATTTTCTATAAAAAATTATATTATATATTAAAATATTAATTTTAATATTATTAAATTAATAATAATTAATTAATTAAACATAGGATACATTTATTTTCAATAAATATATTTTTTTAATAGGGGTTACATTATTATTTTATAATAAAATGTAAACCACTTAGTTAAAACCTTTTTACCAAGATAAAAATACAACTTATAAAAATGTAAAAACCTATGGTAAAAGACCTGAAACAAGTTTAGAGCATGTGTTTAATGTCTTTTATGAGGATTTTTTGGACCAAGATAAATAGAGAAAATATCATTAAAAAATTTTGGAGTCATTTATTATGGAATTGTATAATGGTATCTAGGAAGTGTTAAGAGTATTCTGAAAAGTTTGATTTTCTCCACTAATAAAAGTGAATCAATTTTCCCATTCATATTTACAATAACACTCTTAACTACCCCTATAAATAGGGAAATAAAACATAACCTTGATGTATCTTTCTCAACTGTAGGCCCATATTCTCTTGATATTATTTTATGGCCTTCCCTTCACAGAAAATTTCTAAGAGAGGATGAAGTTTCCAACATAGGTTGTAACATCCCAGATAAATAATGAATAGGAAACTTTTCATATTTAATAATATTTGTGAATTAAATATTAATTTTACATTAAAGGGGATTCTAGGTTCAATAGTGTACCTGATACACAACAACATGTTTCTTTGAAATCTTACATTACACACTAATAATATAGTATTATTATATGAAATGGTCATTAACTCCTAACCATTGTATTTTTTGGAATGCAAAATACTAAATACAATATAATTATACATGTTTGTTAAATGGAATTAAATTTATCCAATAAATGTTAGAGGCTTAAAATGTGAATGAATCTAATTTTAACCATAATTTACATTAAAAGGTCGATTTACCGCCTTCTAATGGAATACCCTCATTAAATATAGTTTTGGTCACATTAATACATTATATATGAAAAACTCAAATCATTCTTTATAATGGGGACATCAAAATTTACATTGTGTAATATTTTGGAATGTTTTTGAAAGAGTTCATTTTTTAGGAATAGTGTAAATATTGTATTTTAATTCAAAACTATGTTTTACTATAATTTAATTATATGGATATATTATATTTTCAATTGTTTTTAAAGTGTAATTTGAATATATTTTTACCATGTAATCCCATTTTGGTCATTGGAATTAATTTCACTTAGAAATTGGACATAAACAAGTGTCAATCTTTTGTTAATTTTTGTTTCATAAAAACACGCTATTTGTTTTAACAATAGGAATTTATTTTGAAATTAACTAATGAAAATTTTATATTTTGAATTTATTAAAATAGAAATAATTTTTTAATTTGGAATATCAAATATATCTTAGACTGAATTTTTTGTATTTTTCTGAAAAACATCAATTTTTGATGAATAGTGAAACCACTTAGTAGTCGTTAAAAAAATGACTTTTTCATTTAAATGAAATTTTACAACTTCTGTGAATTGAAATTCAAAAATCTGACATACATGGTTGTTATCAAGAAGTAAAATTTAGTTCATTTTGATGAAAATTAATTTTGGTGAATAGTAACTTTTGAATTTTATTTACCGCGATTAAAGGTAAATAGGCTAATTCAAGGTAAAAAAGGTTATTATAATTCAAATTTTCCGTAAAACGTATCCTAACTATATTGGATGAGTCATGGACGACCATGGGCATCTTTTCGTAGATATTGGGACCCCATGAAGCCACATAAGAGTGATAATGTAACTTTAAATTAATT
Source organism: Viscum album (assembly GCA_963277665.1). NCBI lineage: Eukaryota > Viridiplantae > Streptophyta > Magnoliopsida > Santalales > Viscaceae > Viscum > Viscum album. Next base: position 1,872,042,570 of record OY728137.1, on the reverse strand, counting down.
AATTTAATAAAAAGGAAAAAATGACAAAAACAAAAATCATTTAGTAAATTAATTTTTATATGGTGTTATATATGGAATAGTTTTTCAATAAATATTCATTGGAAAGATAAAAATATTTTCTACATGATAGAAATTGTTTTTAAATTTTTAGACATTTAATAAATTAAAATAATCATGATACAATAATGATACAACGTTTAAATCATTAATAATTCATTTAAATAAAAAAGATTATAAATATTAAAATAGCATCCAAAACATGTGAAGTTATGATTGGATGATTTTATTTCTACCATGAGTTATCTTATCTTTTACTCTATTGATTTTTGTAACTTTTTTAACCTAATGTAATTTTATAATAAAATAATATTTTTACACTTTCCTAAAAGCCCCTCCTCTCCCTTATAAAAGGAGACCACTTATAACCAATTCCTAATACATCTCAAGCCATTTTCATCTTCCAAAATCTTCCCCATTAATTTCACTACATCCCTATCCTCAACCTAGAAGCCTTACCTTAGGCACAAGGCACTTCTATAAGTCATTTAGTTCAAACCAAAGAGAGTCACCCAAATTAAAGGTATCGATTTCTCTTAATTTGTTTTCTTCTATTTTACATCTCTAACCACTAAACTCTTTTTATTCATTTATATTTTAACAAAAAAAGTATCCTCAATATACTATTATGTTGTTATAAGATGTATTCAAACTACACTTACACAAACCTCCATTTAATGGGTGAAGAACATAATGTTTCTGTGGATGGAAAACTAACGCATCACAAAATGATGATTGTTCAATTACCTCTTACCGCCTCTCATGGAGGCCATTATAATTGAAATTTATTTATATATGAAATATATTGTGTTTATTAATTCATTATTCTTCTATAATTCCAATTTATATCACTTTTCTATGGTATCTATAGTAGGGAAAATACAATAATCTCATTAGGGGAAGTGCAGACTACCGCCCCTCAAAGTGATATGACTCGTTAATGCATTATGTGGGACGTATAAAGGATGGAGTTAATAATATTATATATGATATTATACTGTAATTATAATATAACTATGTCTCATTATTTTTTTAATTACATTAAAATAACAAATAGAAATTGATGTAGCATTCATGCGTACGTACAGCTTACCATCTCCATTAACGGTGCATTTCATTTCTTACCTCCAAATGTTATGTACTATTCTAAATACATGAATATACTGGATATATATGATATATATGATATCTAAATAATTAATGTCATTATGGATATAATGAACTATTTACCATATAGATAACTTGTAAAAATAAGGTGTTCAGTTTTGACTCAACTACAAAATATTGAAAAAATGGACATTATTAACTTAAATGATAACATAATATTTATAACATGGTAATAAGTGATATAAAAGGAATAATAAAATTTAAAAGGGTTACAAAGAAAGTAGAAATTAACTTTAGTTTATTATTTAGGAGATTAAATAATGATCAAGTCAGGTCGCACACAAGGTAAGGGATTTTCTTATCTCACTTTTAATTCCATGATATTTCCATTGTTCGCCACTTATTCATTGCATGTGGTGTATTTTGTACTACCATTTGATATATATTATCATGATTCTCATTATATTCCAGGTATTCTGTTATTAATTTGGTGGTTATTATTTTTTGGTCATACGACTAAGTTGATTACAACGTTGTAAAAGGTTTCATCTCACTTTTTATCCCATGAGATTCATGCTATATTTTCCACTACTTCCTTTTGTGTGGTGAATGTACTTCCCATGATTGTACTCTTTATATAATATAATTTCATTTAAGAGTATTTACATCTACATTGAATGATCCTTCTTTCATGTGGAGTATGTTTTGTAAGTCACCAAACCGGTAAGGGAACTATTCACCCTCCTCATTATAAAAGACTTATTTTTGTTATGTCTTTTAATTTACATCTTATTATGTAGGGATATGTTCTTCTATATCCTTATTGATGTAAACTTTATATCCAAGTGATGAGATTCCATTTTTTATCTCATCAACTCATTTTCTGAATTTTGAAGTGACGTCGTTAGGCTGTCGATTTTTTACAAGGGAACCAATTAATCCAATTTCAATTCTTTTTGTTCGACTTGTAATTATTGAATATTTCATCCAATGAATATGTGGGAACGACATATTATTTTTTTGAACATTATATACACTTATATTGGGTGTATTTATATTTTTCACACATAATTATGTGAATGATTTATCCTTAATTTAAGGATAGCATCTTTATAAGGGATTTCATCCCAATTTACATTTTTACTGAGACATCATTGTTGTAATGCACAAATTCACTTTTATATGGTGTATATACTATCGTTTGACAAATTATATCATGAATCCCTTTATTCTCATGATATTATGAAGTTATGTTTAAATTTTATTCCTTAATTATTTGTATTTAAGCGTCTATCTTTAATGGTAAAAAACTCTTTAAATAAAATATCATTTTAAATGTTTTAAAGATTTATTATTCTAAATATTTTTCATTAATGTCCATGTTTTCTAAATGGGTTTGAGGATATATTTATATGGAAATTATTGTTTTCAAATGATAATTAATTTAAAATCATCAATCTGGTATGGTACACTTTGATTCAAATATATATTTTTTAAAAATGTTTTGAAAATGATTTCATAAGACATTGTTTATTTAAATATCTTGATTTGATATATTGGAATGTGGAAATGTTATATTTACTTTATAAATATGTTATATGTTATTATTATTTTATGGTTATTGGGAATTTTTTACACATATAGGTGGTTCAGTGATAAATCTAGGGCGGGTGAGCCCGAGATACCTCTTCAATGCATTGGGTAACATGACGGTGGTAAATGTGATGCTTCTCCTAAGAGATTTAGAGAATATATTGTGATGGGTATTCCAAGTGTAACTCCCTACGTTGCTGTGATAGCTACAATGTAAGTTTGATATGGATACCATAAGTAATCTTTATGATTTATGATTTGTGTGTGTTATTCTTAAATATTATGATTTTGTAAGTTATGTTATGATTGAAAAGTATGGTTTCATTGATTTGTATTTATTGATGGGATAATGTTTTCATTTATTATTTTATAACCCGTACTGAGCTTTTTATGCGCATCCCATGTTTTTGAAATGTTTTCCACATGACATAAAGATGAATATAGTCATGGATGGGATCATGGAAAAGTCATGTTGTCTAAAATATAGAACTAGACATTTTTCTTTGTAAGAGTTTTTATTTTATGAAAAAATGGATACTGAGTAGTAGTTTCTACTTGTAATATTCTAGTTATAACGTAATAGTTATGGCCTAATTCAGTAAAAATCCAAACATGAAAAGATCCTCAATGTGAATTATTCATTTAATTCAATATTTTGTAATGTTTAAGGTCATATCCTTATAATTGATATCAAAGGTCGGTTTAGACAACTTTAGAGGTTAGGGTATTCTTTAAGCATAAGTGACATTACCATAATGGTTAGGATTTCATAAAGATTCGTTGTTTTTTAGATAAAGTGAATGAGTTTAAGATCACATGAATAAGTATATCTTAGTGTTTACCCTCTTCATAAGATATTATATGATCATTTTACTGATATAATCCCAATGAACTTGTTGGTTTTATTAAATGGCATGATCTAGCAGGCACCAAAGTAATAGTGGATGTGAGGAAAACTGTGATGGTTTTCTGAATGAGAAACAGAATGATATGGAAGCTACAATAAGAATACTTGTGGTTATTCCTAACAAACTATATGGAGTCCTGATTGACCACATGAACCTTAGTGATCTTTATAAGGAATCATATATACGAGAAAAAAAACCCTACGGATGTGCAGGTAATAATCGTAAAGGTATGTGTATTCAAAAACCTATGTGTCAATGATGTGGAAAGAAACACCTAGGAAAATGATTCAAAGGGACAAAAGATGTTATATATGTAGAAATTAAGGTAATAAAGTAATAACCTACCATGGAAAAAATCATCTAGTTGACTCTATGAAAGGTAAATAAGTACTTTCTGAGGGATCAATTGAATGTTTTAAATGTGGTGTGCATGGTCATTATGAAAAAACATGTCCGATGAAGAAGTATTGGGAATGGGATCACCAGGATAAAACTAATATTTGTTTACTAATACCTAATTCCTTTCTTATTGAGGATGGAGAAACTAACAATGAAAAATGAAAGGTATGGACAATTTCTTAAACATATGTTTTCATATTATTGAAATCTTTGGATATGATTCCTAATTTTGTTTATAGGAAATTATTATTTCATAATAAGTTGGAAATGAATGGTTAATGGATCATAAAGAATTTTGAATGAGTAAGAAGTCAACATATAAGGGATTCAAGATTTATGGTAGATTTTAGGATGGAGAAATTCTAAAAAGTAATAAGGCTCTTTTGATGATGATATTACATTAGAAGAATTTTTATAGTATGTGTAACCCTGATGTTTGATAAATGAAAATTTTATTCAACGAATAATTATATATTCTTTTTTGGATATATTTATAAAGAACAATGTGGGTTTATTTGATACTTGAATTTGAGGCCATTACCGGTTAATACTTTTTTGGAGGAAAAATGATTGTTATTAGATAAAATATGTGGTTAAAATATGTTATGGATATTTATGATGAATTTATATTTTTTTGGGAATGTTAAAAAATTATATATTTTTTGAAAAAGGACAACACGCAGACCGTGTGACAACCCGTCACGTCGGACGAAGGTGTGGGAATCGAACCCACAACAAAAGTGAGACCGTTATTTATTAACTACCACTAGACTACGTGGTGTCCCTGGTTAGTATGACTTATTATTTTTAGATAGATGATCTTATGAATCATGAATAAGTTGATTTTTGGTTATCTATAGAAATTATTAACCTATCATGGGGGATATGTGATTAGGTTAACTACTATTAAATATTAGACTTTAAGAGTAACTTATTTTACTTGTAGTGAAAGGTTAAGTTTTATCTTGGAAGACTATGTGATTATATCCTTCGGAGATTTTGATTTCAATCATAGTTTGGATTTCATTGAAAAATATTAAGGATAAATTTTTATTGAATGGTCTTTGATAAACATTGGGTTTTGTTGGACAAATTTGGGAGATTAAGAGTAGTTTTTATTTTTTTTAAATATTGTCCTTTTTTAGGATCATCTGATCATGTACTAACCAATTTGGTTTTTGTTAAGGTCTAAAGACATGGGAAATATATAGTTCGTCTTTTTTGTATTATGTGATTCTCTCGAAGTTGATTATAGTGTTCTAAATGTGAAAAAATGCATCCTGAATACTCATCGTTTGGAGAAAATATGGGTTTGTGTTATAAATATAGTAAAAGATGAATGTAAACATGACAAGAAATATATTTCCTTATGTTTTTAGTTAAGATCATAAATAAATTCTTCAATTAAAATTTACTTAAAACAATAACCCTGTCTGTTAACTTTTCCTACTGGGATATCAATGACTATTTAACAGATCACAAGTTTGTGATTTTCTGGCAGTTAAATTTATCCTAAACATGTTTTCCATCACTCTCTATCTGATCATGATGGTTTTTTTCTCTTCCTTATCCATTTTTTCATGGAATACTGGAATTAGTTATCTCAGGTAACCTTTATACTTCTCTTTTTTTTTAAAGTGATAGTTTTATTGACACTTTTTTCGATGTTGGGCTTTTAATGAAGTTTCCAATCCTAGTTTTTAAACTGCGAGGACACGATTTCCAAAAGGGGGGAAGGATGTAACATCCAAGATAAATAGAGAATAAGAAACATTTCATATTATTTAATATTTGTGAATTAAATATTAATTTTATATTAAAGGGGATGCTATGTCCGATAGCGTACCTGATACACAACAACATGTTTCTTTGAAATCATACTTTTCACATTAATAATATAATATTATTATTTTAAATATTCATTAACTCATAGCCGTTGTATTGGAAGTAATGAACAAAACTAAATACAAAATGATTATACATGTTTGTAAAATTTAATTACATTTATCCAAAAAAAATTAGAGTCTTAAAATGTGAATGATTTTAATTTTAAGCGTAATTTACATTAAAAGGTCGACTAACCGCCTTTTAATGGTGAACCATCTTTAAATATAGTTTTTCTCACTTTAATACATTCTATATTACCAAATATAAAACTTCTTTATAATGGGGACATCAAAATTTACCTTGCGTAAATTTGTGATTTTTTTCTAGAAAAGGTAATTTTTTTATGAATAGTGTAAATATTGTATTTTAGTTCCAAACTATGTTTGAATATATTTTATTTATATGGTTATATTATCTTTTAAATTGGTTTTAATGGGTAATTAGAATATATTTTTACCATTAAATCCAATGTTGGTCATGGGAGTTAATTTCACTATGAAATTGGACATAAACAAGTATCAATCTTTTGATAGTTTTGTTTCTTAAAAAACGCTATTTGTTTTAACAACGGGAATTAATTATAAAATTAATTAAGGACACTTTTATGTTTTTAATTTTTTTTAAAATAGACATCATTCTTGAATTTTTAATATCAAATATATCTTAGGCTGAATTTTTGGTATTTTTCTGAAAAACTTTAATTTTTGATTAATAGTGAAACCACTAAGTGGTAGTTAAAAAACTGAATTTTTCATTGAAATGAAATTTTATCACTTCTGTGAATTTAATTTCATAAATCCAACATACATGGTTTTTATCAATATATAAAATTTGTTTCATTAAGATGAATAATAAATTAGGTGAATAGTATGTTTTGACTTTTATTTACCATAGTTAAAGGTAAAAAGGGTAATTCAAGGTAAAAAGAATATAATAATAATTCAAAATTACCTTAAAATTTGTCATAACCTTATTGTATGAGTCATGGCCTTACATGTGAATATTTGGGTCGATTTTGGGACCCCATGAATCCACTTAAGTGTGATAATGATACTTTAGATTAATTAATTTAATGTAAAGGCAAAAATGACATAAACAAAAATTGTGTAGTAAATTATATTTATATAGTGTTATATAAAGAATCGTTTTTTCGATTAATATTAATTGGAAATATAAAACTATTTCCTACATGATAGTATTTTTTTATAATTTTTAGACATGTAATAAATTATAGTACTTAGGAAACAATAATGATGTAGTGTTTACCTCATTAATAAATCATTTAAATAATTAAGATTATTAGTATTAAAATAACATCCAAAACATGACTAATTCTTATTGGATGATTTTATTTAGACCATGAGTCATAGTATCTTCTACTATAATGATTTTTGGACATTTTTAAATGGAATATAATTTTATAAAAAAAATAATATTTTTACACATTCCTAAAGAGCCCCTCCTCTCCCTTATAAAAGGAGACCACTTCTAACCAATTACTCACACATATCAAGCAATTTGGATCGTCCAAAATCTACCCAATTATTGTCCTAAATCCCTCTCCTCCACATAGAAGCCTTAACTTAGGGATAAGGCCCTTCAAGAAGTCCTTTTATTCAAACAAAAGGGAGTTACCCAAATTAAAGGTAACAGTTTCTCTAAATTTGTTTTCTTCTATTTTACTTCTACAAAACCTAAACTCATTTTATTCCTTTGTTTTGTAACAACACCAGTATCCTTAATATATTAGGTTTTTTTATAATATGTATTCTAAATACACTTACACATGCCTCTATCTAACGGGTGAAGAACATAATGTTTATGTGGACGGAAAACTAACGCCTCACGAAATGATGATTGTTCAATTACATCTTACTGCCTATTATGGTGGCCATTATAAGGGAAATGTATTTATATATGATATATATTATGTTTATGATTTCTTTATGCTTATTTAATTCCCATTTATATCACTTATTTTATGATTTCCATAGTGTGTAAATGCGATAATCTCACTAGAGGAAGTGCGGACTACCTCCACCTCAAAGTTATAAGACTCATTAATGACTTATGTATGACGTATAAAGGATGTAGTTAATAATATTGTATATTATATTATAATAGAATTATAATATAACTATGTATATTTATGTTTTTAATTCAATTAAAATATAAAATAGAAATGGATGTAGCGTTCATGCATATGTACAACTTACCATCTTCATGAACGGTGGATTTCATTTCTTACCTCAAATGTTATGTACTATTCTAATGACATGTATATACTAGATATATATGATATATATGATATCTAAATAATTTATTTCATTCTGGATATAATGAACTATTGACCACTTGGACAACTTGTAAATATAAGGTGTTCATTTTTACTCAAGTACCAAATATCGACAAAATGGACGTTATGAACATAAATGATAACATAATATTTATAACATGGAAATAAGTGATATTAGGAATAATAAACATGAAAAAGGTTATTAAGAAAGTATAAATTAACTTTATTTTATTATTTAGGAGACTAAAGTATGATCGAGTCAAGTCGGACACAAGGTAAGGGATTTTCTTATCTCACTTTTAATTCCACGAGATTTCCATTGTTCGCCAATTATTCATTGCTTGTGGTGTATTGTGTACTAACATTTGATATATATTATCTTTATTTTAATTATATTTATGGTATTCTGTGATTCATTTGGTGGTTATTAACTATTGGTCATATGACTCAGTTGATTACAACGTGGAAAAGGGTTTCATCTCACTTTTTATTCCCGTGAGATTCACACAATATTTGCCAATATTTCCTTTTGTGTGGGGTATTTACTTCCAATTATTGTACTATTTATGTAATATAATTTCATTTATGAGTATTTAAGTCTTCATTGTATGATCCTTCTTTCATGTGGCGTATGTTTTTTATGTTACCAAACCAGTAAGAGAAAAATTCACCCTCCTCTTTATAAAAGACTTATTTTTGTTATGTCTTTTAATTTACATCTTATTATTTTAGGATATGTTATTCTATAAACTTATTGAGGTAAACTTTATATCTAAGATATGATATTACCCTTTTTATCTCATAAACTCATTTTATGAATTTTAAAGTGACACCGTTAGGCTGTCGAATTTTTATAAGGGAACCTCTTAACCCAATTTCAATTCATAGGGTTCAACTTGTACTTCATGAATATTTTGTCCTATGAATATGCGTGAATGACCTATTATTTTTTTACACCTAATATGCACTTATATTGGGTGTATTTATATCTTTCACACATTATTATGAGATTGATTTATCCTTAATTTAAGGATACCATCTTTATAAGGGATTTCATCTCAATTTATATTTCCAGTGAGACTTCATTGTTGTAATGCACAAATTCACTTTTATATGGTGTATATACTATACTGTGACATATTATATCATGAATAACATTATTCTCATGATATTATGAAGTTATTATTAAATTATATTCCTCAATTATTTGTATTCGAGCATCTCTCTTTTTTGTTAAAAAACTCTTTAACTAAAATATTGTTTTAAATGTTTTAAGGATTGATTTTTCTAAATATTTCCCATTAATGTTCATGTTTTCAAAATGTGTTTTAGGAATTATTTATGTGGACATTAATGTTTTCAAATGATAATTCATTTAAAATCTTCAAATTGTTATGGGACACTTTGATTGAAAATTCTATTTTTAAAAAAGTTTTTGAAAATGATGTGATAAAACATTGTTTATTTCAATATCCTGATTTGATATATTGGAATGTTGAAATTTTATCATTCCTTTATACATGTGTTATATGTTATGCTTATGTTATGGCTATTGGGAATTTTTTATGTATATATGTGGTTCTTTGATAATCCTAGTGCGGGTGAGCCTGAGATAGCTCTCTAATGCAATGGGTAACATAACAGAGGTAAACGTGATGTTTCTCCTAAGAGATTTAGGTAATATACTATGATGGGTATTTCAAGTGTAACTCCCTAATTATCTGTGATAAATAAAATTTATGTTTGATATGGATTCCATAAGTGACCTTTATGATTTATGATTTGTGTCTGTTATTCATAAATCTAATGATTTCGTAAGGTATGTTATGATTGAAAAGTATGGTTTCATTGATTTATATTTATTAATGGGATAATGTTTTCCTTTATTATTTTGTAACCCTTAATGAGATTATTATGCTCATACAAAGTTTTTGAAATGTTTTACACATGACTTAAAGATGAATAGGGTCAAGTATGGGATCATTGAAAAGTCATGCTGTCTAAAATATGGAACTAGACATGTTTATTTTTAAGAGTTATTATTTTATGAAAAAAATGGATACTGAGTAGTAGTGTCTACTTGTAATATTCATGTTGTAATGTAATAGTTATGGACTAATTATTTAAAATAATAAACCTGAAAATATCCTCCATGTGAGTTATTCATTTAATTTAATATTATGTAATGTTTAAGGTCAGTTCCTTATATAAGTATTACCTTCTTCGTTACTTATTCTCCTTAATATTACTATCTAAAACATATTGTATCCATAATAATATATTTAAAATACATTAATTAATATAATGATATGTTATTATATTAATTTAATACCAATTATTTATTTATCTCTATCCGCTTAGCAGAAAAGTGTTTTTAGTGAATTACACGGTTTAATGCCTCTACGAAGATACATCTCAAATTATTTATCACTTCCATTCATGGATGGTAGAAATGATATAATGGTTTAATATATATATATAATATATATATTATAACTATAATTATTAATTTTAAAATGATTATTTACCTTCTTTCCCTTTTATTTGTTGAGAAATAGAAACATTAATCATCCCTACCTGTAACTGTCACCTCAACGAGCAATGAATTACATTTTTCATCACCAATATGGATTTAAAAATATTTTTAATATATAAAAATTTTTCCCATTACACTATTTATATATTATATATTATGAAACCATTTCACAACTCTCTCTACCATGCTCAACATATATACCAATTGACAAGAAAATTTAATGAAAATCATTGACTGACTAATGTATATCAGAATAAAATATTATAAATAAATTACATATAATTTTTTAAAAACCTTTTAAAATGAAATATTTATTATTAAATTTTTAGTAAATATCTAGTGAATTTAATTTCATTATTAAATAATTTAATTTTAATTTGAGAGAGATTTTAGAAATGGCGTTAGGGTTCTTTATCAATCAGTCTTCATTGGGACATGATTTGATATTATACACTAATCATAATTTTTATATTATATATAATTCCCCTATCATTTATACTATCATAAATTATTATTGAAATAGTAAAATCACATTTATTCATGCTCTTCTATAATGTGGATTATGATTGATGTCATTCCCAAATTATAATGCTATTTTATATCTCAATATGATTTCTTGAGTTATAATGTTTCTATTTATTTTAATAATTTATTTCATAAGGTAAACTTATATTAGTATTTGGAGATCACATTCAAGATAAACATATTTATTTACGATTTCTAATTGATTTTTAAAAAGGATATGTTTTATGAATAATTATCATCCATTTAAATGACGGTTTTCCATCCTTGTTCCCAATTTCACACCTCACCCATATTATCCTTTTAAATTTTAATTTAAAATAATTTTTATCCCCAATTGTCATCATATTTTACTTCCATTATTTTCAATATTATGGTTTATTATTATTTTTCATGATGTGTAATTTTTGAAAAATGAGTTTTATAACATGACAAGGGATCTTTCAGACCTTATTCTTGAATTTCAAGTTAAATTTTCTATTTTAATTTATCATTTTATGATAAATTATTCTAATAAGACTATTTTATTTTAATTTATATATATCTACCTTAAATATATATCCAATTATATATCCCTTTCATTGTTAGTGTTAAACATGTTTCTAGTTCCCTATAAAATTCCCAATTTTATGTAATCCCAGTGTAAGTGAACTTACTTTGTTCTAATATCACACCGAGAATAATAACCAACCTTATTTGTTTATTTATAATATTATAGAAAATAATAATGTCGTTTCTTATTCAAAAACATCATTTAATTATTTTGCAAATCACAACCAAATTGGTTTATTTCAATTCTCTCTTTTCCGTGATTATTTTTATAAATTTTCTAAAATGAATCACCATATTCAAGAAAAATGTCCCATCTTCAATTAATATTTTTCAATTTATTTCATTACATATTCTCTTAAGAATACTTATGATTTATTCTTAGTTTATGAATTGATTCATAATTATGAAACCCCCTTCTTTTTAAGGTGTTTGATCACACTTATGATATATATATGGTTTATCTTCATCATGTGTCACAAATATGTATGTTTTCTATTATGTAATTTGTGGGATAATATTTATATATCACTAAAATTTATTGTATTAATGTTTATATCTCGTGATATTTGATGTAAGGGATTAGGTCACGAACCTAATCCACCTTTGTAAACTGTCTACATTATATTGATGGTCTTGGAAATGACCCTCCACTTATATTTAAGATTTCTAGTTTTATTTTGTTTCCACATGTTTATAATTCCATTGTAATTTATTATAATTTCATTATTCCATGTTTCATTAATTATTATCACCATTTTCATTATATCATGTTATTCATTTTAACTCTCATCTTATTCATTATTTATATGTTTACTCTTTTACAAGGATTTCTAGCTCACCCTTTTACTTATGTTTTTCCCCTAGGATATCCTCTGATGTGTTAGAAAATCATTAAGAGTTTGGAACACTATAGGAATTTTTATGTAATGATTTTTGTTTCATATTTATGATAATATATTTTTATATCTAATTTTCCAAATACTGATGAACTATTAATTCTTGGCATGTATTGTAATATTGTTTATTATGAATAAGGACATAAAGTATGTTTAAGAATTGGATAAAAAAAAGAATCCAAAACAAAAACATTAGGATGAAATTCCCAGAACACCACTAACATGAGGTGTGACACAAAAAACTGAAATGTAGAACCACAACTCCATAATCGAGCCACTTTTAAAACCAACATCAAAATATGTTACATTCACAAAATAGAAACCACTAAAACCACTAAACATTTTGAAGAAAAACATTAAAAAATTCCCTAGATGAAACAATAATATTAAGGATGTTTCAATTCAATAAAGTATGGACAAACCAAAAAATAGATCATGTGATATCACCATAGAATGGTCTTGGGATTACATTGAAATAGAAATATATCAAAAATATGATATCTAAAAAGATATATTCTCCCTTGGAGAACCTATGATTGGGGATAAAAAATATAGGTAGAACCCAATAAAATATGTATACTAGAGAGTATGAAATGGAAAAAATCAATGTGGTTGGGGCTAACCATTTGGAAGAATGGAAGGAAAATCAAAGACCGAACACCAAAAAAAAAATGAATTTAAAAAATGGAAAACAAAAAACCTTGAAATATTATAAGGAATAACTAGAAAAACTCAATAAGACAACAATAAGATAAGATATAATTGGTATAGAGAAGAAAAATATGAGTCTTGAATAAAAAATTATATATTTAGATCCCACCTCTATTTTTATGAATTAAAGAAACCCATTCACTGAGAGAGAGAAAATGATTCCACTACAAGGAATATAATTTGCAATATTGACCCATTAATTAAATTCAGGATTATTATAAGGTCATATGACAAGATGAGACTAAATATTTGGAATTCAACTTAATATTTTTTCACAACTAATAAAAAGGATATAAGTTCTAAAATATTTTCAATCATAACTAGAAATACCTCTCCCTTTTATTCCCTATTTTCATAATAATGTACATTATAATTGTTATAAATAAATAATTAATGGAAATCACTATTTTAATGGATGGTTATTCGCATGAATTAAAATTTTAAAACATTATATCTATTATTACTCAATATTCATATGATATATTTAGAATCATAAGATCATTTTTAGAGTATAAGTATTAATAGAAACCCATAATTTTTTATTTTATAAGTCAATAAATATTTAATGATATGATAGGTATTATAGATCATTACAATTCCAATTTATTTTCTTGATTCATTCAATCATTGTTGTAGTTATTTTTTTATCACACTTATTTTTAATCAATGATACACTCTAAAATTTAAAAGATGTTACCAACATGATCCCTCTTTACCTAAGGATGGTTTTTTATTGAATAAGTTATATTTTACGTGAAATAAATGACTTATATTTATTTATTATATCATATAATTAATGGAAATAATTATATATCATTGATTATGGATGTTTTAGAGAAGTTAGAAGCGAATGAACCTGATTAGATGATCAAAGTTTATAATAATGTATTCATATATGAATATTCCAAATACCAATTATTCCATTTCAATTATGTGGTAAACCTAAACACAATATCCTAGAGCTGGTGCCTTACATTTTTTACACTAGCATAAATACAAAAATAAAATCGTAAAGGAACAAACAATTTCATTGTTTTGAAAAACCATATTCCATATATTATACTAATGTTTCATTGGGAATAGAAAATAAAACACAATACATAATAAAAGTAAAAAATGCTATATACTTGAAAACCCATTCAAAGATATTATCTTCAAGATATGGGGAAATGAAAAATGATAAGAGTGAGACCAAATGATCAGTATGAGTTAAGTACAGTGAAACCAATCACGAATCAATAATCATAATCAATATAGGAATGTTGATAACTAAACACAAATTCCATTTAAATAATTTGATAATGAATAATCAATATGGAAATATAAATAAATGAAAGACATGCCATATAATCAGTAAACTCATAATGAAATGAATCCATACATAATGTCAAAGATAACATTTAATAGATAAATTATTATAATAACTGAATTAACAATAAACTAAATTTCTAATTATTGTACATCTTTTATGAGATACAAGAAAAAAGTTACCAAAAATTCATTTCAAAAGATGGTTAAAAACTATAGGTAGATACCCCTTTTATCTAGAAAAATGATATATCTCACGTGTCTTGTTGATGCATAAAGGGGCCCTATAATTTTTAGGCTCTAACCATCACTACTATTTCAAATCATTACTCATATATCAAATAATCTATAAAATTTATATGTGTAATGACCTAGACCCACCTGGTTTATTAATTTTCCAAAACCTAATGTTTGAGGTGTCTTGGGGACCATCGGTGACTCGTTGAGGAGTTTTCCAAATTTCAGGTTGAATGAATGGTGGAATCTATGGGAATCAGTGGCACTGATGGGCAACACTGCCAAGGCGAAGGTGACTCACCCATTAGTGATTCATTTCCATATTCTCCCAGATTTTCTAGTTCTTATCCAGTAATTTATCTTTTAACATAAAAGTGTTTTAATACCCCTTTAAAAGCGAATAAGGATAGTAAAATATGTTTTAAACCCCCCAGAGTTGGGAGACCCTTGAATTACCCAATCATGTTGCCTTTTCATCAGTGTCACACCATTTTCCATGTTTTCCAACCTCCTGTGTTTCCCTGTTTCACCCCTATTACGTGTTTATCTCTGTTTACAAAAAATCTTTCAAATCATAGGCATCCACTTTTCTATATCCACTATTATCCTAGTGAATTATTAAATGTAAATTAATTATAACATGTGAAATCTCCTAACTACATTGTCATACCACAATCTCTTTTTTTAATCACTTTGAGATTGCACATCTCGTAACTCGGGGATCTGTCATTTGTCACACCGAGATGTTCTTCTTCCCCAGTATATTTTGTTCCCCCATGGTATGCTTAGAGTCTTTATTCAAGAGATGAGTCGTGCGTGTGTGAGAAAATATTTGTTCGCTTATTCATAGATTTTCCTACAAGTCACGTCAAACCCAGTTTTTGGTGAAAAGATAAAACTTCAATCCATGATCATCCTAGTAGGGGATTTTCCTTTGCCTCTCTTTACTGTGCATCGTGCGTGGTGGGTATGATGATGTTCCCTTAGGACATAGATTAAATTAATGTAATGAAGATAATAAACATAAATTTAAAGAATTATGCGGTGGGAATGATGATAATTATTTTTCTTTTTTACCTTCATTTTTATGTTGTGAATTTTATGTTCTTATTTCTACTAAAAATCATGGATGATGGTGGTTCTTTCATTCCCACTAAAGAACCTATGTTTTTGGATAATACATTAATTGAATGGAAGTAAAATGGAAATTAGTTAATCACATAAACTAGGTTGATTAAATGGATGCCTGAAAAATAATTATTCTTATGTGACAAAAAATGTTAAATAAACAGAAGTAAATAAAATAATTAATGGTGTAGGTTAAATCTGAAATATTCCCTGCTCTGTTCTGGTGAAATGCATGATTGTTCTATTTGATTTCTTGTGAGGTGATGTAGAGGGGAATAGAATCTTCAGTAGAGAGGTTGTTGGTTTGTGAATATGAGGCCATGTGAAGAAGGATGTAATTGTTCTAGATATAGAATGTTGGTGCTTGGTTTGGTTCATGTACTTCGAGAGATCTATCATATTGCTTCTGATGATTTTACTTACAAGAGAACTGAGTGTGATTGCTTAAAATCAATCATGGTTGTTTTGTTTCAGTTGTTGTTTTTGGATTGTGGTTATGCCTATTAGATTCCAAGTAGTGAAGATTTATTTAAATGGAAATCACTTAATCCTTGTTAATAAGAACTGGTAAAATGGGAATTGTTTTCTAGAAATGGGATGTTCCTTAGTTATGGTATTGGTGTACTTGTGCATGAAGGGATAACAACAAGAGTGTTTTTGTAAGGGATAATTGTTGGTTTCGGGACCCTAAGGTTGGGATGAATACTTTTTTACCTATATGTATAAACATTAGTTTTTGTGTTTCTTATACACACCCCACCCAAGTTAAGAACTTTTCACCGAACACCCCCATTTCACGAGGGGGTGTTTTTCCCAACATTTGTATGAGTGGGTGGTTATTAGATCATTTTTTCTCCCCCTACTAAGTATTCCAAGTCTCTAAGGTAAGGCTGTGATGGATTAAGTTTATTTATGGCCCAGGACTATTCGGTAAATTGTGTCGTGGTGGTTATCCCAGGTGTGTATGAGCATGTTTGTTTCCCAAGGGTCTTCAGGATAAGTTTGATGTTTCTTTGGGTGTGAAAGTGGTTGTTTTGTACCACGTGTATATGGTCATGGTTATGTGTGGTTATGGTGTCCTAGGTGTCTTCGGGTGTGGTTATATGTGGTTGTGGTGGCCCATGTGTCTGCGGGATTGGTTATGTGTGGTTGTGTTGGCCTAGGTGTCTACAGTTAGGATGTGCGATTGAGATGGCCCATAATGTTGTTGTTGGGGTGGTAGTGGGACTGTAGTAGAATCTGTGGGGGGGGGGGGGTGGTCTGATGTGTAGGATTTTTTAAATAACTAGTTGGAAAGCGGTTTGGGGTACCCAAATATCGAAGTGTTATTACTATTACTTTACCTAACATTCGTTAATCGGGGAGTGTACCTTGGTGAGGACAGGTGGATAGTTTCCTTGCTAGGTGTTTTGGATAATTCTAATTTCTCACTGGGAATTATAATGCCTCCCAATTTTGCACGAGAGATTTTGGTTTCACTACTATGTATAGCTGTATACTCACCATATGTATATATAACTGATTTTTAGTTTCTAAGAGGGCTATGAGGACTATGTCAGACTCCACTAGCATAGACATTTGGGCAGTAGTCGCTGTTGTTTTTCCTTTATTTTTGTAATTTACTACATTGTTTCTTGTATTATGTATTATTTTACTTTGGACAAGAATATGGGAATGGATTTTGGGCTTTACTTTTATTTCAGTCTCTGGAATATTTTGGTATTTACTATCATATCTCTATATCATATTAAACAAAATGGGTAATGCCTTCCATTTTACATAAGATTATATACCCTTGGTTCTAGTCACCACTCCAAAGCCTATTAAATATGGGAATTAAGGGTAACTATCTCCCATTCAACTTTAGGGAAAATGTGTCTGGGAGTTGGTTGTCCCTTCCCTCATATTGGAGAAGGTAGGTCATGACAAAATGTTATCAGAGGCTAATGGTTGAGAGATAAGATGGAGTTCAGGGTTAGTCATAGTTACGATTGCATGGGATAGTAGGGAAACAGTGTTTGGCAATCATGGTGCGTGGAATAGGCTAGGGAATATGGGCTAGAACACCGGATTTTAGGGCCCCCATGATCTGATGCAAGAACTATGTACCTTCCAAAAGACCATGTGCGGGTACATTGATTGTTAGGTAAATACCCTATGAAAGGTACATGAATCATAATGAATTGTGTTCTTATGTGTTTTGGGTGTTTTTGAAACTCAAAATAAATAAAAAATTTAATAAAAATTTAAAATAAATATTCTATAGTACTCCGACTTCGACATCCATTATTTACCTTAGGGTTATGGCACTTAGATGACGTCCATGAGTAGTGGGAGGAATCAAGGCCCAACATGTTGATATGTTTGATCAGTAGAGGTATGATTGAGTGGATAAGGATAACCAGTGGGAGAAGATGCTTTGTGCCTTCCAGCGACAGCCTCTCAGAAAGTAAAAGGGTAACGTCTCAGTCAAGGAGACAGAGAGCTGGATTGAGGAGATGGTGATATCTTTAACCTTGATCTGGGATCTAGAAAAGTACTAGGTTAATCTTGTTGTAATCTATATGTGGGGTGTGGTGCATTAGTGGTCATTATCTTGGGGAGAAGAGGGAAGCTCAGTTTTTGTGGAATGACTTTGAGAAGGAGTTCTGGGCAGAATTATATTATTAAAATATGAAGGCCAAAAAGTGGAAAAAGAATATATCCATCCATAAATGGAGTATGATAGTAAGAGAGTTGGAGATCACGTTCAAGGATACCCATTGTTTCTCTCTAGATGTTTTCTCGGATGAGGAGTAGTGGGAAAGAGGCTTAGAGGAGGCTCTTTGACCATCTCTTTAGTATGTTTCCACTACCTTCACACTACTGACATACTTGGGGGGCTTAGAAGAAGGCTGGATTATTAGAGAGGATTCACATGTTGGGAGGTGTTCTATGATAGGGGATATAGTTGATCTTGTCAAAGGGGTAGTCCATTTGTAGCTGGCCCCCAGCATTAGGGCCTTCCATGTTTCTGCCTACAGGGAGAAGACCTCGATAGTTCTAGTTCTAATCTCCTTGTCCTCGCAGTTTCACTATGAGACTTGGGACGAGGTGATTGACCATTAGAATCAGTGGGAATCTAAGGAATTAGTTCCTAGAATGAGTCCAGTAAAGTGGGAGTGGGTAGGTTCAACACCCACATCTGCAACAGTAGTTTCCAGCCAGAAATTTTCAGCAGTAGTAGAAGGGGCAGCAAGCTCCCACTTCACCGTGGGTGGATGGTGCCAGAAGAGGCCAACCTCAGGGTGCCCTTTATAGACCATAACTAGGTAATAGTTGAGTAGAAAAAAATATTTTAGGGGTAGAGGATCTATATGTGGTTAGTTACACACCGAAATGGTAGCAGTTCCAGCAGGTCGAGAGGTCTTTCGAGGTACGATGATTCTATTTTGTACTATTGTATGTGCCTTTGATTTTGGAGCTCCATACTCGTTTTTTACTGAGATCATCCCAATGACCTTTTTGGTTTTATTAAATGGCATGATCTAGCAGGAACCAAAGTAATAGTGGATGTGAGGAAAACTATGATGGTTTTCTGAATGAGAAACTAAATTATATGGAAGCTACAATAAGAATACTTTTGGTTATTCCTAACAAACTATATGGAGTCCTGATTTAACACTTTAACCTTAGTGATCTTTATAAGGAATCATATATACGAGAAAAAAATACCTACGGATGTGCAGGTAATAATCGTAAAGGTATGTGTGTTCAAAAACCTATGTGTCAAAGATGTGGAAAAAAACACCTAGGAAAATGTTTCAAAGGGACAAAAAGATTCTATATATGTAGAAATGAAGGTCATAAAGCAAGAACTTACCATGGAAAAAATCATCTAGTTGACTCTATGAAAGGGAAATAAGTACTTTCTGATGGATCATTTGAATGTTTTAAATGTTGTGTGCATGGTCATTATGAAAAAACATGTCCAAAGAAGAAGTTTTGGGAATGGGATCACCAGGATCATACTAATATTTGTTTACTAATACCTAATGCCTACTTATTGAGAATGTAGAAACTAACAACGAAAAATGAAAGGTATGGACAATTTCTTAAAAATATGTTTTCATATTATTGAAATCTTTGGATTTGATTCCTGATATTGTTTGTAGGAAATAATTATTTCAGAATAAGATGGAAAGGAATGGTTAATGGATCATGAAGAATTTTGAATGAGTAAGAAGTCAACATATAAGGGATTCAAGATTTATGGTAGATTTTAGGATGGAGAAATTCTTAAAAGTAATAAGGCTCTTTTGATGATGATATCACATTAGAAGAATTTTTATAGTATGTGTAACCCTGATGTCTGATAAATGAAAATTTTATTCAATGAATAATTATATATTATTTTTTGGATATAGTTATAAAGAACAATTTGGGTTTATATGATACTTGAATTTGAGGCCATTACCGGTTAATACTTTTAGGGAGGAAAAATGATTGTTATTAGATAAAATTTGTTGTTAAAATATGTTATGGATATTTATGATGAATTTATATTTTTTGGGAATGTTATAAAATTATATATTTTTTGAAAAATTACAACACAGAGACCGTGTGACAACCCGTCACATCGAACGACGGTGTGGGAATCGAACCCACAACCAAAGTGAGACTGTTATTTATTAACTACCACTAGACTACGTGATGTCCCTGGTTAGTATGACTTATTCCTTTTTGATAGACAATCTTATGAATCAAGAATAAGTTGATTTTGGGTTATCTATAGAAATTATTAACCTATCATGGGGGATATGTGATTTGGTTAACTACTATACAATATGAGACTTTAAGAGTAACTAATGTTATTTGTAGTGAAAGGTTATGTTTTATCTTGGAAGACTATGTGATTAAATCCTTCGGAGATTTGGATTTCAATCATAGTTTGGATTACATTGAAAAATTTTAAGGATAAATTTTTATTGAATGGTCTTTGATAAACTTTGGGTTTTGTTGGACAAATTTGGGATATTAAGAGTTGTTTTTATTTTTGTAAAATATTATCCTTTTTGAGGATCATCTGATCATGTACTAACCACTTTGGTTTTGGTTAAGGTCTAAAGACATGGGAAATATATAGTTCATCTTTTTTGTATTATGTGATTCTCTCGAATATGATTATAGTGTTCTAAATGAGAAAAAATTCATCCTGAATACTCATCGTTTGGAGAAAATAAGAGTTTGTGTTATAAATCTAGTAAAAGATGAATGTCTACATGACAAGAAATATATTTCCTTATGTTTTTAGTTAAGATCATAAATAAATTCTTCAATTAAAATTTACTTAAAACAAAAACCCTGTCTGTTAACTTTTCCTACTGGGATATCAAAGACTGTTTAACAGATCACAAGTTTGTGATTTTCTGGTAGTTAAATTTATCCTAAACATGTTTTCTATCACTCTCTAACCGATCATGATGGTTTTTTTGTCTTCCATATCCATTTTTTCATGGAATACTGGCATCGGTTATCTCGGGTAACCTTTATACTTCTCATTTTTTTAAAGTGATAGTTTTATTGACACTTTTTTCGATGTTGGGCTTTTAATGAAGTTTCCAATCCTAGTTTTTAAACTGCGAGGACATGATTCCCAAAATGGGGGAAGGATGTAACATCCAAGATAAATAAATAATAATAAACATTTCATATTATTTAATATTTGTTAATTAAATATAAATTTTACATTAAAGGGGATGCTATGTCCGATAGCGTACTTGATACACAACAACATGTTTCGTTGAAATCATACTTTTCAAATTAATAATATAATATTATTATTATAAATATTGTTTAACTCATAGCCATTGTATTGTAAGTAATGAACAAAACTAAATAAAAAATGATTATACATGTTTGTAAAATGTAATTACATTTATCCAATAAATTTTAGAGGCTGAAAATGTGAATGATTTTAATTTTAAGCATAATTTACATTAAAAGGTCGACTAACTACCTTTTAATGGTTAACCCTGTTTAAATATAGTTTTGGCCACTTTAATACATTCTATATGACCAAATAAAATCCTTCTTTATAATGGGGACATCAAAATTTACCTTGCGTAAATTTGTGAAATTTTTCTAGAAAAGGTAATTTTTTTATGAATAGTGTTAATATTGTATTTTAATTCCAAACTATGTTTGAATCTATTTTATTTATATGGTTATATTATCTTTTAAATTGGTTTTAAAGGGTAAATAGAATATATTTTTACCATTAAATCCAATGTTGGTCATGGGAAATAATTTCACTATGAAATTGGACATAAACAAGTATCAATCTTTTGATAGTTTTGTTTCTTAAAAAAATGCTATTTGTTTTAACAAAGGGAATTAATTATAAAATTAATTAAGGACACTTTTATGTTTTTAATTTTTTAAAATAGACATCATTTTTTAATTTTTAATATCAAATATATCTTAGGCTGAATTTTTGGTATTTTTCTGAAAAACTTCAATTTTTGATGAATAGTGAAACCACTAAGTGGTAGTTAAAAAACTGAATTTTTCATTGAAATGAAATTTTATCACTTCTGTGAATTTAATTTCATAAATCAGACATACATGGTTGTTATCAATATATAAATTTTTTTTCATTAAGATGAAAATTAAATTAGGTGAATAGTATGTTTTGACTTTTATTTACCACAGTTAAAGGTAAAAAGGGTCATTCAAGGTAAAAAGAATATTATAATAATTCAAAATTACCTTAATATTTGTCATAACCTTATTTTATGAGTCATGGCCTTCCATGGGAATATTTGGGTCTATTTTGGGACCCCATTAAGCCACTTAAGAGTGATAATGACACTTTAGATTAATTAATTTAATGTAAACGAAAAAATGACATAAACAAAAATTGTGTAGTAAATTATATTTATATAGTGTTATATAAAGAATCGTTTTTTCTATTAATATTAATTGGAAATATAAAACTATTTCCTACATTATAGTATTTTTTTATAATTTTTAGACATCTAATAAATTATATTACTCAGGAAACAATAATGACGCAGTGTTTACCTCGTTAATAAATAATTTAAATAATTAAGATTGATAATATTAAAATTGCATCCAAAACATGACTAATTATTATTGGATGATTTTATTTAGACCATGAGTCATCGTATCTTCTACAATAATGATTTTTGGACTTTTTGAAATGGAATATATTTTATAAAAAAATAATATTTTACACATTCCTAAAGAGCCCCTCCTCTCCCTTATAAAAGGAGACCACTTATAACCAATTACTCACACATATCAAGCCATTTGGATCGTCCAAAATCTACCAAATTATCCTCCTACATCCCTATACTCCACATAAGAGCCTTACCTTAGGGATAAGGCCCTTCAAGAAGTCCTTTTATTCAAACAAAAGGGAGTTACCCAAATTAAAGGTAACAATTTCTCTAAATTTGTTTTCTTCTATTTTACTACTACAAAACCTAATCTCATTTTATTCCTTTGTTTTGTAACAACACCAGTATCCTTAATATAGTAGGTTTTTTTATTATATTTATTCTAAATACACTTACTCATGCCTCTGTCTAATGGGTGAAGAACATAATGTTTATGTGGACGGAAAACTAACGCCTCACGAAACGATGATTGTTCAATTACATCTTACCGCCTATTATGGTGGCCATTATGAGGGAAATGCATTTATATATGATATATATTATGTTTATGATTTCTTTATGCTTATTTAATTCCCATTTATATCACTTATTTTATGAATTCCATAGTGTGTAAATGCGATAATCTCACTAGAGGAAGTGCGGACTACCTCCCCCTCAAAGTTATATGACTCATTAATGCCTTATGTAGGACGTATAAAGGATGTAGTTAATAATATTGTATATGATATTATACTAGAATTATAATATAACTATGTATGTTTATGTTTTTAATTCAATTAAAATATAAAATAGAAATGGACGTAGCGTTCATGCATATGTACAACTTACCGTCTCCATGAACGGTGGATTTCATTTCTTACCTCAAATGTTATGTACTATTCTAATGACATGTATATACTAGATATATATGATATATATGATATCTAAATAATTTATTTCATTCTAGATATAATGAACTATTGACCACTTGGACAACTTGTAAATATAAGGTGTTCATTTTTGACTGAAGTACCAAATATCGACAAAATGGACGTTATGAACATAAATGATAACATAATATTTATAACATGGAAATTAGCGATATTAGGAATAATAAACATGAAAAAGGTTTTTAATTAAGTATAAATTAACTTTATTTTATTATTCAGGACACTAAAGTACGATCGAGTCAAGTCGGACACAAGGTAATGGATTTTCTTATCTCACTTTTAATTCCACGATATTTCCATTGTTCGCCACTTATTCATTGCTTGTGGTGTATTGTGTACTAACATTTGATATATATTATCTTTATTTTCATTATATTTATGGTATTCTGTGATTCATTTGGTGGTAATTAACTATTTGTCATATGACTCAGTTGATTACACCGTGGAAAAGGGTTTCATCTCACTTTTTATTCCCTTGAGATTCACACAATATTTGAGAATATTTACTTTTGTGTGGTGTATTTACTTCCAATTATTGTAATATTTATGTAATATAATTTCATTTATGAGTATTTACATCTTCATTATATGATCCTTCTTTCATGTGGCTTATTTTTTTATGTTACAAAATCAGTAAGAGAACAATTCACCCTCCTCTTTATAAAAGACTTATTTTTGTTATGTCTTTTAATTTACATCTTATTATTTTAGGATATGTTCTTCTATATCCTTATTGAGGTAAACTTTATATCTAAGATATGAGATTCCCCTTTTATCTCATAAACTCATTTTTTTAATTTTAAAGTGACACTGTTAGGCTGTGGAATTTTTCTAAGGGAACCTCTTAACCCAATTTCAATTCTTAGGGTTCAACTTATACTTCATGAATATTTTGTCCAATGAATATGTGTGAATGACCTATTATTTTTTTACACCTAATATGCACTTATATTGGGTGTATTTATATTTTTCACACATTATTGTGAGATTGATTTATCCTTAATTTAAGGATACCATCTTTATAAGGGATTTCATCTCAATTTATATTTCCAGTGAGACTTCATTGTTGTAATGCACAAATTCACTTTTATATGGTGTATATACTATCCTTTGACATATTATATCACGAATAACATTATTCTCATGATATTATGAAGTTATTATTAAATTATATTCCTCAATTATTTGTATTCAAGCATCCCTCTTTTTTGTTAAAATACTCTTTAACTAAAATATTGTTTTAAATGTTTTAAGGATTGATTTTTCTAAATATTTCACATTAATGTTCATGTTTTCAAAATGTGTTTTAGGAATTATTTATGTGGACATTAATGTTTTCAAATTATATTTCATTTAAAATCTTCAAATTTTTATGCGACACTTTGATTGAAAATTCTTTTTTTTAAAAAGTTTTTGAAAATGATGTGATAAAAAATTGATTATTTCAATATCTTGATTTGATATATTGGAATGCTAAAATTTTATCATTCCTTTATACATGTGTTATATGTTATGATTATGTTATGGCTATTGGGAATTGTTTATGTATATATGTGGTTCTATGATAAACCTAGTGCGAGTGAGCCTGAGATAGCTCTCTAATGCACTGGGTAACATAACAGAGGTAAACGTGATGTTTCTCCTAAGAGATTTAGGGAATATACTATGATGGGTATTTCAAGTGTAACTCTATAATTATCTGTGATAACTAAAATTTAAGTTTGATATGGATTCCATAAGTAACCTTTATGATTTATGATTTGTGTCTGTTATTCATAAATCCAATGATTTCTTAAGGTATGTTATGATTGAAAAGTATGGTTTTATTGATTTATATTTATTGATGGGATAATGTTTTCCTTTATTATTTTATAACCCTTAATGAGATTATTATGCTCATCCAAAATTTTTGAAATGTTTTCCACATGACTTAAAGATGAATAGGGTCAAGTATGGGATCATTGAAAAGTGAGGCTGTCAAAAATATGGAACTAGACAAGTTTTTTTTAAGAGTTTTTATTTTATGAAAAAATGGAAACTGAGTAGTAGTGTCTACTTGTAATATTCAAGTTGTAATGTAATATTTATGGTATAATTATTTAAAAAAATAAACCTGAAAATATCCTCCATGTGAGTTATTCATTTAATTCAATATTAAGTAATGTTTAAGGTCAGTTCCTTATATAAGTATTACCTTCTTCGTTACTCATTCTCCTTAATATTACTATCTCAAACATATTGTATCCAAAATTATATATTTAAATTACATTAATTAATATAATGATATGTTATTATATTAATTTAATACCAATTATTTATTTATATCTATCCGCTTAGCAGAAAAGTGTTTTTAGTGAATTACGTGGTTTAATGCCTCTACGAAGATACATCTCCCATTATTTATCACTTCCATTCATGGATGGTAGAAATGATATAATGGTTTAATATATATAATATATATATTATAACTATAATTATTAATTTTAAAATGATTATTTACCTTCTTTCCCTTTCATTTGTTGAGAAATAGAAACATTAATCATCCCTACCTGTAACTGTCACCTCAACGAGCAATGAATTACATTTTTCATCACCAATATGGATTTAAAAATATTTTTAATATATAAAAATTATTCCCATTACACTATTTATATATTATATATTATGAAACCATTTCACAACTCTCTCTACCATGGTCAACATATATACCAATTTACAAGAAAATATAATGAAAATCATTGATGACTAATGTATATCAGAATAAAATATTATAAATAAATTACATATAATTTTTAAAAAAAATTAAAATGAAATATTTATTATTACTTTTTTTAGTATATATCTAGTGAACATAATTTAATTATTAAATATTTTAATTTTAATTTGAGAGAGATTTTAGAAATGGCATTAGGGTTCTTTATCAATCAGTCTTCATTGGGACATGATTTGATATTATACACTAATCATAATTTTTATATTATATATAATTCCCCTATCATTTATACTATCATAAATTATTGTTGAAATAGTAAAAATCACATTTATTCATGCTCTTCTATAATGTGGGTTATGATTGATGTCATTCCCAAATTATAATGCTATTTTATATCTCAATATGATTTCTTGAGTTATAATGTTTCTATTTATTTTAATAATTTATTTCATAAGGTAAACTTATTTTAGTATTTCGAGATCACATTCAAGATAAACATATTTATTTACGATTTCTAATTGATTTTTAAAAAGGATATGTTTTATGAATAATTATCATCTATTTATATGACGGTTTTCCATCCTTGTTCCCAATTTCACACCTCACCCATATTATCCTTTTAAATTTTAATGTAAAATAATTTTTATCTCCAATTGTCATCATATTCTACATCCATTGTTTTCAATATTATGGTTTATTATTATTTTGCATGATGTGTAATTTTTGAAAAATGAGTTTTATAACATGACAAGGGATCTTTCAGACCTTATTCTTGAATTTCTAGTTAAATTTTCTATTTTAATTTCTCATTTTATGATAAATTATTCTAATAAGACTATTTTATTTTCATTTATATATATCTACCTTAAATATATATCCAATTATATATCCCTTTCATTGTTAGTGTTAAACATGTTTCTAGTTCCCTATAAAATTCCCAATTTTATGTAATACCAGTGTATGTGAACTTACATGGTTCTAATATCACACTGAGAATAATACCCAACCTTATTTGTTTATTTATAATTTTATAGAAAATAATAATGGCGTTTCTTATTCAAAAACATCATTTAATTATTTCACAAATCACAACCAAATTGGTTTATTTTAATTCTCTCTTTTCCGTGATTATTTTTATAAATTTTCTGAAGTGAATCACCATGTTAAAGAAATATGTCCCATTTTCAATTAATATTTTTCAATTTATTTCATTACATATTCTCTTAAGAATACTTATGATTTATTCTTAGTTTATTAATTGATTCATAATTATGAAAACCACTTCTTTTTAAGGTGTTTGATCACACTTATGATATATATATGGTTTATCTTCATCATGTGTCACAAATATGTATGTTTTCTATTATGTAATTTGTGGGATAATATTTATATATCACTAAAATTTGTTGTATTAATCTTTATATCTCGTGATATTTGATGTAAGGGATTAGGTCACGAACCTAATCCACCTTTGTAAATTGTCTACATTATAGTGATGGTCTTGGAAACGACCCTCCACTTATATTTAAGATTTCTAGTTTTATTTTGTTTCCACATGTTTATAATTCCATTGTAACTTATTATGATTTCATTATTCCATGTTTCATTAATTATTATCACTATTTTCATCATATCATGTTATTCATTTTAACTCTCATATTATTCATTATTTATATTTTTACTCTTTTACAAGGATTTCTAGCTCACCCTTTTACTTATGTTTTTTCCTAGGATATCCTCTGATGTGTTAGAACACCATTAAGAGTTTGGAACACTATAGGAAGTTTTAAGTAATGATTTTTGTTTCATATTTATGATAATGTATTTTTATATCTAATTTTCCAAATAATGATGAACTATTAATTCTTGGCATGTATTGTAATATTGTTTATTATGAATAAGGACATAAAGTATGTTTAAGCATTAGATAACAAAAAAAGAATCCAAAACAAAAACATTAGGATGAAATTCCCAGAACAACACTAACATGAGGTGTGAAACAAAAAACAGAAATGTAGAACCACAACTCCATAATCGAGCCACTTTTAAAACCCACATCAAAATATGTTACATTCAAAAAATAGAAACCACTAAAACCACTAAACATTTTGAAGAAAAACATTAAAAAATTCCCTAGATGATACAATGATATTAAGGATGTTTCAATTCAATAAAGTATGGACAAACCAAAAAAAGAGATCATGTGATATCACTATAGAATGGTCTTGGGATTACATTAAAATAGAAATATATCTAAAATATGAAATCAAAAAAGATATATTCTCCCTTGGAGAACCTATGATTGGGGATAAATAAATATAGGGAGAACCCAATAAAATATGTAGACTAGAGAGTATGAAATGGAAACAATCAATGTGGTTGGGGCTAACCATTTGGAAGAATTAAAGTAAAATCAAAGACCAAACACCAAAAAACAATGAATTTAAAAAATGGAAAACAAAAAACCTTGAAATATTATAAGGAATAAGTAGAAAAACTCAATAAGACAACAATGAGATGAGATATAATTGGGATAGAGAAGAAAAATATGAGTCTTGAATAAAAGATTGTATATTGAGATCCCACCTCTATTTTTATGAATTAAAGAAACTCATTCACTGAGAGAGAGAAAATGATTCCACTCCAAGGAATATAATTTTCAATATTGACCCATTAATTAAATTCAGGATTATTATAAGGTCATATGACTTGATGAGACTAAATATTTGGAATTCAAATTAATATTTTTTTCACAACTAATAAAAAGGATATAAGTTCTAAAATATTTTCAATCATAACTAGAAATACCTCTCCCTTTTATTCCCTATTTTCATAATAATTTACATTATAATTGTTATAAATAAATAATTAATGGAAAACACTATTTTAATGGATTGTTATTCGCATGAATTAAAATTTTAAAACATTATATCTATTATTACTCAGTATTCATATTATATATTTAGAATCATAAGATCATTTTTAGAGTATAAGGATTAATAGAAACCCATAAATTTTTATTTTATAAGTCAATAAATATTTAATGATATGATATGTATTATAGATCTTTACAATTCCAATTTAATTTCTCTATTCATTCAATCATTGTTGTAGTTATTTTTTTATCACCCTTATTTTTAATCAATGATACAATCTAAAATTTAAAAGATGTTAACAACATGATCCCTCCTTACCTAAGGATGGTTTTTTATTGAATAAGTTATATTTTACATGAAATATATGACTTATATTTATTTATTATATTATATAATTAATGGAAATAATTATATATCATTGATTATGGATGTTTTAGAGAAGTTAGATGCGAATGAACCTGATTAGATGATCAAAGTGTATAATAATGTATTCATATAAGATTATTCCAAATACCAATTATTCCATTTCAATTATGCGGTAAACCTAACCCCAATATCCTAGAGCTGGTGCCTTACATTTTTTACACTAGCATAAATACAAAAATAAAATCATAAAGGAACAAATAATTTCATTGTTTTGAAAAACCATATTCTATATATTATACTAATGTTGCATTGGGAATAGAAAATAAAACACAATACATAAAAAAAGAAAAAAAACTATATACATGAAAACCCATTCAAAGATATTATCTTCAAGACTTGGGGAAATGAAAAATGATAAGATTGAGACCAAATGATTAGTATGAGTTAAGTACAGTGAAACCAATCACGAATCAATGAGGATAATCAATATAGGAATGTTGATAACTAAACACAAATTCCATTTAAATAATTTAATAATGAATAATCAATATGGAAATATAAATAAATGAAAGACATGCCATATAATCAATAAACTCATAATGAAATGAATCCATACATAATTTCAAAGATAACATTTAATAGATAAATTATAATAATAACTGAATTAACAATAAACTAAATTTATAATTATTGTACGTCTTTTATGAGATACATGAAAAAAGTTACCATAAATTCATTTCAAAAGATGGTTAAAAACTATAGGTAGATACCCCTTTTATCTAGAAAAATGATATATCTCACGTGTCTTGTTGATGCATAAAGGGGCCCTATAATTTTTAGGCTCTAACCATCACTACTATTTCAAATCATTCCTCATATATCAAATAATATATAAAATTTATAAGTGTAATGACCTAGACCCACCTGGTCTATTAATTTTCCAAAACCTAATGTTTGAGGTGTCTTGGGGACCATCGGTGACTCATTGAAGAGTTTTCGAAATTTCAGGGTGAATGAATGGTGGAACCAATGGGAATCAGTGGCACTGATGGGCAACAGTGCCAAGGTAAAGGTGACTCACCCATTAGTGATTCATTTCCATCTTCTCCCAGATTTTCTAGTTCTTATCCAGTAATATATATTTTAACATAAAAGTGTTTCAATACCCCTTTCAAAGAGAATAAGGATAGTAAATTATGTTTTAAACCCCCCAGAGTTGGGAGACCCTTGACTTACCCAATTGTGTTGCCTTTTCATCAGTGTCACACCATTTCCCACGTTTTCCAACCTCCTGTGTTTCACTGTTTCACCCCTATTACGTGTTTATCTCTGTTTACATAAAATCTATCAATTCACAGGAATCCACTTATCTATATCCACTAATATCCTAGTGAATTATTAAATGTAAATTAATTATAACGTGTGAAATCTCCCAAATACATTGTCAGACCACAATCTCTTTTTTTAATCACTTTGAGATTACACATCTCGTAACTTGAGGATCAGTCATTTGTTACACTGAGATGTTCTTCTTCCCCAGTATATTTTGTCCCCCCTTAGTACGCTTGGAGTCGTTATTCTAGAGATGAGTCGTGCGTGTGTGAGAAAATATTTGTTCAGTTATTCATAGAGTTTCCTACAAGTCAAGTCAAACCCAGTTTTTGGTGAAAAGATAAAACTTCAATCCATGATCATCCTATTAGGGGATTTTCCTTTGCCTCTCTTTACTGTGCATCGTGCGTGGTGGGTATGATGATGTTCCCTTAAGACACAGATGAAATCGAATATAATGAAGATAATAAACATAAATTTAAAGAATTATGCGGTGGGAATGATGATAATGATTTTTCTTTTTTACCTTCATTTTTATGTTGTGAATTTTATGTGCTTATGTCCTCTAAAAATCATGGATGTTGGTGGTTCTTTCATTCCCACTAATGAAACTATGTTTTTGGATAATACATTAATTGAATGGAAGTAAAATGGAAACTAGTTAATCACATAAACTAGGTTGATTAAATGGATGCCTGAAAAATAATTATTCTTATGTGACAAAAAATGTTAAATAAACAGAAGTAAATAAAATAATTAATGGTGTATGTTATTTCTGAAATCTTCCCTGGTTTGTTCTGGTGATATGCATGATTGTTCTATTTGATGCCTTGTGAGGTGATGTACAGGGGAATAGAATCATCAGTAGAGAGGTTGTTGGTTTGTGAATATGAGGCCATGTGAAGAAGGATGTAAATGTTCTAGGTATAGAATGTGGGTGCTTGGTTTGGTTCATGTACTTCGAGAGATCTATCATATCGCTTTTGATGTTGTTACTTACAAGAGAACTGAGTGTGATTGCTTAAAATCATGCATGGTTGTTTTGTTTCAGTTGCTGTTTTTGGATTGTGGTTATGCTTATTAGATTTCTAGTAGTGAAGATTTATTTAAATGGAAATCAGTTAATCATTTTAATAAGAACTGGTAAAATGGGAATTGTTTTGTAGAAATGGGATGTTCCTTAGTTATGGTATTTGTGTACTTGTGCATGAAGGGATAACAACAAGAGTGTTTTCGTAAGGGCTAATTGTTGGTTTCGGGACCCTAAGGTTGGGATGAATACTTGTTTACCTGTATGTATAAAATTTAGTTTTTGTGTTTCTTATACACACCCCACCCAAGTTAAGAAATTTTCACCAAACACCCCCATTTAATGAGGGGGGTGTTTTTCCCAACATTTGTATGAGTGGGTGGTTATTAGATCATTTTTTCTCAACCTACTAAGTATTCCAAGTCTCTTAGGTAAAGCTGTGAATGATTATGTTTATTTATGGCCCAAGACTATTCGGTAAATTGTGTTGCGGTGGTTATCCCAGGTTTGTACGAGCATGTTTGTTTCCCAAGTGTCTTCAGGATAAGGTTGATGTTTCTTTGGGTGTGCCACTATAAGTTATACTAGTATAATTTATTATAATCATGGATTGGGGATTTATTTTTTATTTCTTGTATTTATTCCCATAGGTTAAGTACCAAACAACATTCTATATCATTTTTGATTGGATAATAACATGATGGAATGTATCAATTTTATTCTCTCACATTCTATCACATAATGGACTTCGTTATGGTTATATTGGTCACATTATTTGATAGGATAGATTGTGTCATGGTCATATTTCTTACATGATTATCCTGTATAATAATAATTTATTGTATTTATTATTCATTCATGATTGACACATATACTTTTCATATTCAATTTATTATGAATATGAATGGATTTTATAAAAAATAATGTATTATTTAAAAACGGATTGGGTTTATGAAAATTTATTGTAAACTGTATTCATTTTTAAGCTAGAACTACTTTATTCATCATATTTTACATTTTATATTTTCTACTATAGAATCTGACAAGTCATTCTTCTAAAACTAAATCTTTTTTCCTTTTTGTGGTTGTATATGTTTTTTTTGTAGGAACAAGGTAAAGGGAAAGATACTATGTGTCTTTTTGGATTCTCCTTTCTTCATAACATTTTTAGCGAGATGGTTTGGTAGTGATATTTGGTCACATGGAGAATTGTTTTTCTTGTTTGTTATTACGTTCTACTTTATATGGTATGGATTATATTATAAGGATCATATATATATATATATTAATTTTTTTTTCTCAAGTTGAATTATTTGTTTTGTTATATTGGAGACCTATTCATGTTGTCTAGTTGCACCTAACAACTATGGTGGGCCATCTCTGATGGCTTGTCTAGTGGACATGGGTTGATTCATTATAGAATGGAATTCAAGTGAAATACCTTATATAAAGTGTGATAACAGTTCCTAGGTTTGGTTCTGTCTTTGGTTGATAGGAGGTATGGCAATATGAATTCTGGTAGTAAGTGAGTCAGGGTCCCTAGCTGTCTCACTTCTGTGTTTGAACTCAAATTACCATGGGTAGAAGAATATTTTTACCACGATTGAGACTTGGGGTTTGAGTTCATTTTAATGAACTATATGTGGATTTTACTTAATGCTTACTATTAGTAGTCATTGTGTTTGACGGTATAATTAATATTTTTTAAATACACATTGTTTTAAAGAAATGAAATGAAATTCTGAAGTTGGCTAGATGACATTGCATTTTTTCCAAAAAATATGATTTTTTATTGCCTTGTGTTAATTTTGTGACTAGTCCTATAATAGATCCTCTGGATCTTGGTGAGGTCACAATGATATAGTTTCCATAGATGACTCTTATGGTGGAACCATATTTAGTAAATGATGTAATCTTAACTATTTAGACTTTGGGTAATGTAGGTGTCTGGATCTCAGGTTGTGCAGTGGATCATGGCTCAGAATTTAGTAAGAAACATCCACCAATATTTCTTAGTGAAAAATGAACCAAAGAATCATAAGAGTGTCTTGAGTGGATTGAGAGGATCTTAATCTTTATAAAGACTCATGAGTACTCTAATTTTGGGTTTTCCATGTTTATGTGTGATGGACCAATAATGAGATAGTGGGATTTATTGGACAAGATAAGTTGAATAAGGATATTACATATAATTTTTAATGAAAATATTCAATATGTGATTTTATATGTGGTGTTCTATGTGGTGAATACCTGAGAGTTTCAGACCATGTACTGAGGTGAGAATACTATTATATATTACTCCACTAGTTTTGATAAGCTGGTGCATTTGGCACAGGAGCTAGTAACCAATGTGAACCTAAAGGCATGTTGGATTGAGTTGGGATTGAGGCCTGATATTCGATATATGTTTATTCTAATTTTACATAAAAAATTCATGGAATTAGTCAAAAAAGTAGATATGAATAAGGTTAAAAAAGCTGAAATTCCTACTTTGGGTAGAGAAATAGATGGTGTAGATTTTGGCAAGGGTGTGTCTTCTATCCAGAAAAAAAAGCACATGGGTGGTCAGTTTTCTTTAAGACTAGTTTTCTGGGGACAATTTAGGAAAAAATAAGTTTTTACACTACCAATATTGAAGGAATAGTCATTCCAAGGATGACATTATTAATACTACTATTACTTTTCATCATTAAGGTCTATTAGGTGATCTGAGGTGCATTTTGGAAAGAATATCCTCAGGTAGTAAGGGTAGATCCACTCCCACCAATGGTTCACATATTTATATTGATGTTCCCATGGTTAGTGGGTCTAATCCCTAGAACAAGGGGGATGTTAATGTGGATAATAATAGATATATTTATACACTAGAGTTTGTTCTAAATGAATTTGATGTTGGGACAACTAATATTAGAGGTATGGTGTTTATTTTGACTTTTATAATTATATATTTTTTTGATAATGGTTACACTCAATACTTTATATCATAAAATTATATGTATTTGTTGAGATTATGTTCTTAACTTATTCCATTTTTCTTGGATCTTTCCTTGACATTTGGAAAGTGGTCCAAAAAAACTTCAAGTGTCTTGTGTATTGGTTTATGTTAGTTGACTTTGAGGTGTTGTGGGGATTTTTAGTTCTTGATATTGTTGTAATCAACCGGAAAATTGGTATGGATTCAATGATTAATGTTAATGAACTTATAGAGTGTTAACATAATTGAGTTTAGTTTTTATCTTTCAATGGGGTCACTCATTTTTTTCATGGTGAGTGGGTCTCTAGATCAAGAAGGGTGAGGCATGTTTCTTCTTATGGGTAATCCTGTTCCAATTTTCAGAGATGTTTCTTATTATTTTAACCATTGTTTGGGTTATCGTCTTCATACAGTGGTGTTTTTATACCCCATGGTATTTCAAGTTGGTTTTTCAAGTTTCACACCCCAGAGAGAGGTCAAATTTACTAATTACGTAGTCCCTGGTACAATGACAATTTCTATTCCATACTATAAAATGGGACCTTTTGAGTGATTGGAACATGAATTACATCTTCATGACCTAGAGGATAACGTATTTATTCATTCAAGAAATTTACCATGGGATTCACCATTTCTCGTTGACAATAATGAATATGGGAGACTCAGACACATTATAAACTATTAATAGTTGAATTAGGTGACTACTAAAAACAAATATCATTTTCATATGATTGATTATATCTTTTACCATATTCAAAAGGAAAATTTTTCTTCAATGATTTACATTTGGTAAGGTTAACACCAGTTGATATTACAAGAAGAGGATATGTAACGCACCGACACCGATTACCCAGATTCAGTTCATTATTAAATAATATTGGCATGATCACAAAAGATCAAGTCTCGAAAGACCAATTAGTTTTGTAGACTTAAAATCACTAGATACATTCATAATCTTTACATTACATCATAAAATGAAAACTAAAACAACATAGTCTCCATTGTCCACAGTCATATCTGCCCATACTATCCCTAAAGGTCATTCATAAAATATTTCTTTAGATCCTGGGAAAAATAAAACATAGAAAGGGGTGAGCTCAAATGCCCAGTGATGATAACAATATAGCCGAAACTTTCATAAATAAGCATAAACATTTAAGGAAATGTATAACTAAAACAAAAGCCTTTTAAACTTGATCTTCAGCATAATATGGAAAAAATAAAATGAAATAATTTTATTTACTTATTCACATGGATATTCTACTAGTCGAATAATCACATGCAATATCAATAACCACTTTCATAATGAGGGAATGCATAATGCCAGTCTATCATAACCATAGAGTCAAGGCCTCATGCCAAGACTAAAAATAAGATTTTTTCAAGGACTTCTGCCAATACACAAGTTTTTCTAATGAGACCTAACGATGCATCGAGGAGCTATAGCGGGCTCCACCCGTCAATTATTATGCCCAATGCATTCCTCATACGAACATGTTTAAACATAACATAAACATTCGTATTAAAACTAGCATACAAAATGTCAATACTTTCTCCATAAAACATGAATGGTATAGAAAATAACACATCCACAGTCAAACATATCACAAAACCTTCAATACAATAGGGAAGTTTTGTATAATAATAAATAAACCTCAAATAATCTTAAAATCCATCAAAGGATGTTGACATAGATGAAATCAAAAGTATTTGAGAGAAATATCTCTTTTTTGAAATCATTTAAAGGTCACATAATTATAAAATAAAACATTTATATTGAAAATATTGTTATAATCTTGTATGAAAAGCTTCAATGATTTTATAATGGTGGATCATAGCCGCACCTTCCGTATAAGTTAAAAAAAGATATTCTTACCTTAATTTTGTTGAAAAGGTTAAAAATGACCTTGTTTGTAAAATGATGGAAAGATTCACTTATGAAAATCTTATAAAAACTCAAATGAGGGTATAAATTAATTTAAACCATATTCGGTAAAATAGTAAGAATGTTTTGAAAAACATTTTTATGAAACATTGATGTGGATGATAAAGAGGTCCCTGTAGATAATTACGTATAAACAACCTCGGATAATGAAGAGATTGTGAAATAAAACCTTAACTTGTAATTTTCCTTGGTCGATGGTAGATTAACATCTATATAATTGTGAAATTATTGTTATTAAATTATACAAGAATCATACACATTAATATGATATCATATATGATCTTTTAAAATTGTTGTGTCAATAATATCTTAGTATTATCGTCGTTTCGGGTGTTAACTTACTCATTTTATTTTATATGTTTTTTTATATAAGCCATGTTTTTTATGGATAGGTTGTATCTTATTAATATCTAGAATTATATCAAGTACTTAAACATTATTTTTAATCATCAAATGAGAATTAGACTTGAATGGATACGATGTGGAATGAATCTTAACGCGTTCGTGGAGACGGTAGTCCGTACGTATGCACTGGCGACAATACCACTCTTTTTATGTTCAAATAATATATATTTGGATAGTATATCATATATACAGAATCAATATAATGTAATATTTATTATTTACATGAATTACACATCATTATTTTACCCATCCAAATAATAATGTTTTGAATAACAATTACACAACGACGTGGAGACGGTAAGCCGTATGTACGCAGGTATGGTGACTTGTCATTCAAAGGATGGATAGAATAATTAATATGGTTGTAAAATATTTATAATAAAATCATAGTATATAGAAGTTATAGGAGTTATTATTTTATAATGGGGATAATAAAGAAAGAAGAAGTCGAAGAAGAAAGTAACTTGAAAGAGGGTGGTAAAAACATTACATCTTCTTCGGGTTCTTCTTTTTGATTTGATATAAAGGGATCCATAGGTTGGCTTCATGACTAAAGTAAGGCCTCTAGGATGAAGGGAGGATATTTTATAGGGTATTTGGGAAGAGTTTGGATGAGCTAAAAGGCTTTGAAGGTGTTAATTATAATGAAGGTGGAGTTCCCTTTTATAATAGGGGTGATGGGAACCTTTGGAAATGATAGAAATATTATTTTATAATAAATTCATATTCAGTTTCTAATGGCTCCAAAGTGGATTATTTAAATTTTAAGGTGTGGATAGGTCAAAATAGATCCATCCGATAGGTTTTAGACAGGTTTGGGTCACAATATTAACTTTATATTTTAGTTGTAACTCTTAGTTAATTAGTTTGACATTTACCATGTCACTTTGTATTTTTATATAATATAGTTAATAAAATAACTATAAAATTAAAAGAGATCACCAAGTGGTCAATTAATGAGTCACCCATCATGATACATTTCCTTTGGCCAAAACTTAGATTTTTATGAATATAATATCAATTAATAATATAATATTCGTTTTACAAACACTTTTATGTCAATTTTGATACTATTTAGAATTTGATTTTTTTGAAAATTATAGCAGCATGATTACTTCAAAAAAAGTTTATTAAATCAATCCTAACATGTCATAGTATCCTAGAAAATCAGTGGAATTCATAAAAGGTCTCAAATTACATTTATTTGGATATTTATAATATCAATTATTTTAATATTTCATTAATTCGGTAATTACGACATCACCATTGTGTCATAAATAAATTAAGTTATTTAATGTCTAAAAATTATAAATAAAATGCCATTATGTAGGAAATTGTTTTAGTTTATAAATAATATTTACAATATAATTTATCTTATGTATAAACCTATATTAAATTTTTATTAGTAATTAAACTTTTATTTCAACTCTTAACTCTTCTTTGAATTAAATAATAATTAATGTCCTAATCTAATCCAAGTGGACCTAAATGATAAACTTTTATTCATAAAGTTGTTTATGGTTGAGATACGCTTTTCTAATAGATTTTGGACATGTTTTAGGGAAATATTAATATCATTTTTATCCTTAATTACCCTATTTACTTTTAACAGTCGTAAATAAAAGTAAAAAGCTAATATTCACAAAAAATTATTTTTATCACATTGAATCAAATTTTACTCCTTGATATTAACGGCGTCTCTTGGAGTTTCGAAATTCCACTTCCTGAAGCGGTAAAATTATGTTTTGTGTAAATTTGTAAATTCTCCTAGGAGGTGGGTAAAAGACGGTGAAATGTTCCATAAAAATTTTATATATCTAAAATGATTCTAAACTAACTCCAATGAATTACATTGAAATTATATAGGTATTATGTATCCATTTTGACCTTAATTAAATTTAAATAAAATAAATAATTATTTAAATAAAAATTTGGTTTTAAACTATAACTCAGAGTTTTTTCACTATTCATCAAAAATTGAATGTTTTCAGAAAAATACCAAAAATTCACCCTAAGATAATTTCGATATTATAAATCCAAAAATTAATTCCATTTTGAAAGATAAAATTTATAAAATTTCAAAAAGTGGGTATTACTATTCATAACGGCTAGTTTCATTGGTTGTGGTGTGTGTTAGAACTCGAAGTTGCGTACAACACACGCTACTGTATTATTCAAAGAGAAGTGTACCGTGGAAGCTTGGGGTGTTACATTCTCCCCTACTTCAAATTATTTCATCCTCAAAATTTCTATAATACTACCACATGAAAAGACTTGTGTGGTTCTTCTTCATGAGTTCCTCAGGTTCCCATGTTGCCTCTTCCATCTTATGGTTTCTCCATAGAACTTTTACCAGACGAGTCATCCGGTTTCTCAGCACTTGTTCTCTGGTATCAAGAATTCTGATGGGCTCTTCTCAATAAGACATATCAGGTTCCAGTTCTAATTCCTGGTAAGTGATTACATGCATTGGGTCAACCATGTATTTTCTCAACAATGATATGTGGAACACATCGTGAACTTGGAGAGACCTGGAAACATTTCCAAATGGTAAGATACAACCCCAATTCATTCTAGAATTTCAAAAGGTTCGATATACTTGGGACTCAATTTATCCTTCTTACCAAAACATATAACTCCCTTCCATGGAGGTACATTAAAGAAAACATGATCTCCCAAATGTAATTCCAAATCTGTCCATCGGTTATCGGCATAGCTCTTCTGCCTAATTTGAGCTGCTTTGATGTGGTTTGGGATTACCTTTACCTTTTCCATTATTTCCTCCACCAGTTCTAGTCCTACAAGTTTTCATTCACCAACGTCATCCCAACAGGTTGGTGTGCGACATCTCTTTCCGTATAATGCTTCATATGGTGCCATCTGAATACTTGAATGGAAGCTATTGTTATAGGAAAATTCCACCAGAGGTAAATATTGATCCCAAAAACCCTGAAAGTCATGTGAGCATGATCTCAACATGCCTTCTAAGGATTGAATAGTTCATTCTGATTGTCCATCAGTTTGGCGGTGGTAGGCAGTGCTCAAAAGAAGTTCAGTATAAAGGTCTTTCTGAAGACTTTTCCAGAATTTTGAAGTAAATCGGGGATCACGATCCGAAACAATCAATAGGGATAATCCATGAAGTATCAAAACATCATTAATATATAGTCTTGCTATACGTTCTAGTGGTAGATCTTCTCTTATAACACGAATATGTCCTGACTTGGTAAGGTGATCAACAATAACCCATATTGCTTCATTCCTTCTAGGATTCTTTGTTAGTCCCATGACAAAGTCCATCGTGATATTATCCCATTTCCACTTAGGTATGAGAAGAGGTTTCATGCCTCCTCTAGGCTGGTGCCTTCTAGATTTCAGTTGTTGACAAAACATACATCTTGACACAAAATCAACAATCACCCTCTTCATGTTTTCCCAAGAAAAATTTTCCTTCAAATCTCTATACATTTTGGTGCTCCCATGGTGTATAAATAAATTGGAACTATGAGCATCTTCCAAAAATTCTCTTTTTAGATTAGGTTTATTGGGAAAACAATGTCTCTTCCCAAATTTCAAAATTCCATCTCCGTACACAAAGTCACTCAATCTCCCATCATTCACATCTTTAATCTTCTATTGAAATTCTTCATCATTGGTCTGAGAACTCTTTGTCCTTTTTAATAAATATGGTTTGGAAACCATTTGAAAAAGCATTGATGTTTCACCTTCAATGGTGATTCCCATATCCTTCTTCACTAGATCCAATAAAATAGGATCCCTTTCAATTCTCATCATGTTCAAAACTCCATGAACTTTTCTACTCAAATCATCTGCCACCTCATTTTCCTTCCCTAGGTGGTAGTGTATCGTGCAATCATAATCCTTGAGTAATTAAAGCCAATCCTTTGCCACATGTTGAGTTCTGTTAGTGATAAAATATACTTCAAACTCTTGTGATTAGTATAAATCTCACATTTTCACCATAAGGGTAGTGTCTCCATAACTTCAAAGAAAAGATCACAGCTTCTAACTCGAGATCATGATTAGTATAGTTTTTCTCATGAATTTTCAAATGTCGTGATTCATAGGCAATAACCCCATCATTCTGCATATTGACACAACCAAGTCCTTTCTTCGTTGCATCACTATAAATAACAAACCCATAATTCCCTGATGGTAGAGTCAATATAGGATCATTGACTAATTTTCTCTTCAGTTCTTCGAATTATTCTTCACGCTATTTTGTCTAAAAAAATTTATCCCCTTTACATTTGATCTTTGTTAATGGGTTAGCAAACCAGGAAAATTCTGGATGAAATGTCGATAATAACCTGCTAAACTAATAAAACGGTGTACCTCAATTATTCTCGTCGGTGCAGCCCATTCTTTGAATGCGTTTCTCTTAGAAGAATCAACATAGATTCCATAATTAGACACAATATGTCCATGAAAAGAGATCTCTTGAAGCTAGAATTCACACTTTCTAAACCTCCCATATAATTCATATCTTCTAAGAGTCTTCATGATAATGCGCAAGTGATTTTCATGATTTTCATTGATTTTGGAGTATACCAAGATATCATCGATAAATATCACTACAATGTCATCATGATATTCCTTGAAATATCTATTCATTAGATCCATGAATAAAGAGGGTTCTTTAGTCAGCCCAAAAGGCATTACTGTAAACTCGTAATGCCCATACCTGGTTCAAAATGTTGTCTTCAGAATGTCTTTCTTCATCACGCACAACTGATGGTATCTAGATCGAAGTTCAATCACTAAAAAGTATTGAGATCTATGGAGTTGGTCAAATAAATCATCAATGTGAGGTAGGGGATAAATGTTCTTTATT
Source organism: Viscum album (assembly GCA_963277665.1). NCBI lineage: Eukaryota > Viridiplantae > Streptophyta > Magnoliopsida > Santalales > Viscaceae > Viscum > Viscum album. Next base: position 1,871,999,824 of record OY728137.1, on the reverse strand, counting down.
GTTATAGCATTGATTTCCATGTAGCCGATACATAACCTCATAGATCCATCTTTCTTTTTAACAAAAAGAATAGGGGAACTCCATGGAGAAACACTAGTTCGAATAAATCCCTTATTACTCAATTTTTCTAATTGTTACTTTAGATCCACTAATTCCACAGTGGCCATTCTATAAGGGGTCTTCGATATAGGCCTTGATCCAAGAATTAAATCAATAGAAAACTCAACTTCTCATTTTGGAGAATGTTAATGTGAATCTTCTGGAAACACATATACATATTTTTTCACAATAGGTACATCATCTATTTGGACATTCCTTTACTCACCCAAATTTATTTCATTCTCTTCATCACCAAAAATTGAATTTAGTTGATCAACTTGGGGTGGATCTAGTTAAGAATTAGGTGGTGAGGATTCCCCTCTAATGATAAGGTGTTCCTTATCATCGTCATCAAAAAATAGTAACCTCTTTCTTGTTACAATAAATTTTTTCGTCGTGGTCTGAAAGCCAATTCATACAGAGGATTATATCAAACTCAATCATAGGTATGAAAATGATATCAAAAGATAAAGAACATTTATGTGCTCTAATGGGGACTAATTCACAAAAAATTCTTGCAATGATACTTCCCTTAAGATTTTGAATTGACAACTCCCTTGTTAAATCAAATTGAAAATATCTAATTTTCATAGAAAACCAGGAAGATATAAAATAATGAGATAATCTAGAATCAAATAATGATTTTGCAAATATTTAGGAAACCATTAAATTACCTACCACCACGTCTTTCAGAGATTCTACCTTAGCAGTAGTGATAGAATAAGCATGACCTTGATCCCTTGGCCTTTTCTGAGATAAGTTCCCCTAACGCTTAGGACATTCAGTTGCATAATGTCCCATCTCTCTATAATTATAGAATTCCACATTGGCAGAAACATTCTTTCCCTTGCAATCATGAGCTTTGTGGCCGTTTTCACCACACTTGTAACAAACACTCATTCCCTTCAAGCAAGTATTGGGGTTTTTTTCACACATTTACTGCGAGATGGATATTCAAATTTTCCCTTCTTACGTTTATTTCAATTTCTAGAGTGATCCGTAGATCTCTTATTCTCTTTATTTTCTTTAATGTCATAAGACTTAGAGAATTATTTTTCTGTCTTCATAGCGCATGAGACAATATCTTCGTATGATGAGAAGGATTGTGACACTAATTCTCAACGAAGAAATTGTTTTAACCAATCAATGAAAAGATCAATATTACTTTTTGGGTTACGTAAATAATCTCCAGCATACCTTGATATCCTTGTAAAGTTAGCCTCATAATTTACGACATTCTCCTCCTCCTTTTGTCTCAGACTCAGAAATTGCGTTTCTATATCTGCTCGATGGTCTCGAGGAAAGTATTTTCTACGAAAATCTCTTTGAACTCCCTCCATTCCATATTTGAAACTTCCTTATCTTCCTTTGTGTTTTGAATCAATGACCACCATTGATCAGAATCTTCAGTGAGGCAGTAAACTTCCATGATAACTTCTTCCCTTTCACTACTCCCCAAATACTGAAATATTTTATCTAGGGAACATATACGTTGCTCAGCTACTAAAATATTTGTACTCCCATTTAATGTTGGTAGTTTCTGCCACACGAAGCGATCAAACATTGATCCTTGATGATGCGGATCAGGGTGTTCCATACGGGTAAGGTTATTATTCATAACTTGAGTGAGTTGTCCTAGTATGGTGATTAGGTGATCAGCAGCAATTGAATCACCAACTCCACTAAAATTACCTTTAGCAGGAGGGTAATCCCTACATGGTGTGCGTGCATTGATACAGTTTCCATTTCTTCTACTAGGTTCCATTTCAAAACAATGACATAAACTAGATCAGTTTTTGAATCAAAATACATAATTCCATACTTGTAAAACACATTACATAAATTGAACAGTTTATGGATATAATCCATAATCATAAAATTGTTTTCTTTGAGGAATTATATACTCATAAACCCTTCATAATGGTTTGAAAAAAATGATAATTATCCTAAGCTTATCCGCTGGGAGTTTCATAACCAAGAGTGCATCAAAACTCATTGTCGTGCACCAGTTCCCGTCTGAGTCAAGCTCAAAGAGGTGTTTCCGGGTTTTACCCCTAGATACATTTGTGCCAGATCCACCTCTACCTTCTCATATCCAGATAGGGATGTATTACTCAGAAAACTTACAAAATCTATACAATACGAAAATTCTAGTAAGTTCTTCTATACTAATCCTCAATGTCTATCATAGGGATATGTGCTCTAATCAGAGTTTATCTAAATCTAGCTTCTAAGTTTTGTACTAAACTTCCTTTGATACCAACTGTAACGCCCCGACGCTGTTTACCCAGAGTTGGTGAATTATTAGATAATATTGGAATGATCACAAAAGATCATGTCTCTAAACACCGATTAGTTTACTAGCATTGGAATCACTAGATACATTAATAAAATTTACATTACATCATAAAATGATAATTATAACAACATAGTTTCCATAGTCCACACTCATATCCCTTCATACTATCCCTATTGGTCATTCATGAAATTTTATTCACATCCTAGGAAAAATAAAACATAGAAATGGGTGAGCTCAAATTCCCAGTAAGGATAAAAATATAGCGGAAACTTTCATAAATAAGCATAAACATTTAAGGCAATTTATAACTAAAAAAATCCTTTTAAACATGAACTTTATCATAATATGGAAAAAATAAAATGAAATAATACCATTTAATTATTCACATGGATATTCTAGAAGATGAATAATCACATGCAATATCAATAACCACTTTCATAATGATGGAATGCATAATTTTATACTATCATAACCACATAGTCAAGGACTCATGCCAATACTACAAATAAGATTTTGTCAAGGCCTTATTCCAAGACACTAAATTGACTCATGAGACATACCGATTCATCAAGGAGCTATAGCGGGCACCACCCGTCACATATTAAGTCCAATGCATTCCCCATGTGAAGAGGTTTAAACATAACATAAACATTCTTATTAAAACTAGCATACGAAATATCAATAATTTTTCCATAAACCATGAATGCTATAAAAAATAACACATCGACATTCAAACATATCACAAAACCTTCAATACAGTATAGAAGTTTTGTATCATAATAAATAAACTTCAAATAAACTTAAAATGTATCAAAGGATATTGACATAGATGAAATCCATACTATTTGAGAAAAATATCTCTTTTTATAAATCATTTAAAAGACACATAATAATTAAAAAAACATTTTCTTTTAAAATATAATTATAATCTTGTAAGTGAGGATTCAATAATTTTATAATGGTGGAAAATAGCCGCACCCACGGTATAATATAAGAAAATACATTCTTACCTTAATTTTGTCGAAAAGGTTAAAAAGGACCTTATTTGGAAAACGACGGAATGATTCATTTATAAACATCCTATAAAAAGTAAAACAAGGGTATAAATGAATTCAACCCATATTCTGTAAAATTTTAAGAATTTTTTGAATTTTTTTAAGAAACATGGATGTGGATGATAAAGAGGTCCTAGAAGATAATTACATATAAACAACCTCAGATAATTAAGAGATTGAGAAATAAACCCTTACCTTGTACTTTTACATGGACAAGGGTAGGTTAACCTCCTGTATAATTGTGAAATAATTGTTATTAAATTATACAAGTATCATATACATTAATATGATATCATATATTATCTTTTAACATTGCTTTGTTAATAATATCTTAGTATTATCGTCGTTTTGGGTGTTAACATACACGTTTTATTTTATATGTTTTGTTAAGAAAGCCATGTTTGTTATGGATAGGTTGTATCTTAGTCATATCCATAATGATATAAAGTACTTAAAAATATTTTTAATAATAAAATGAGAATTAGACTTGAATGGATACAATGGGGAATTAATCTCATCGCGTTCATGCGGACGGTAGTCCATACGTACGCATGAGCAACAATATCACTCTTTTGATATTAAAATAATATATAATTGGATACTATATCATATATAAAGATTCAATATTATGTTATAATTATTATTTACATTAATTACACATCATTATTATACCCATCCAAATAATAATGTTTTGAATAACAATTACACCACGACGTGGAGACGGTAAGTCGTACGTACGCACGTATGGTGACATGTCATTAAACGGATGGATAGAATATTGAATATGGTTGTACCATATTTATAATAACATCATAGTATATAGAATATACTGGAGTGAATATGTTAGAGTGTGGATAATAATGAAAGAATAAGTTGAAGAAGAAATTAACTTGAAAGAGGGTGGTGAAAACATTACCTTTTCTTCGGGTTATTCCTTTTGATTTGATCAAAAGGGCTCCTTAAGTTGGATTTTTGACTAAAGGAAGGAATATAGGATGAAGGGATGCTATTTTAAAGAGTATTTTGGCATAGTTTGGCCGAGCCAAGAGTATTTGAAGTTGTAAATTAGAGAGATGGGGGAGTGCCCTTTTATAAGAGGGGTGACAGGCACCTTTGGAAAAGCTAGAAATATTATTTTATAATAAATTCATATTAAGTTTATAATGGATATAATGTGGATTATTTAAATTTTAATGTGGGGATTGGTTGAAAACCATTCAACCGATAGGTTTTAGACAGGTTTGGGTCACTATAATAACCTTATCTTTTAGTTTTATCTCTTAGTTAATTATTTTGACATTTACCATGTCACATTGTATTTTTATATTATATAGTTAATAAACATAAAATAAACTTCAAGAGACACCCAAGTGGTCCATTAATGATATACCTATCATTATAAAAGTCCTTTGGCCGAACCATACATTTTTAGGAATATAATATTATTTAATAATATAATATTCGTCTTAAAAACTCTTTTATGTTAATTTTGACAGTATTTGGAATTTGATTTTTGTGAAAATCATAACAACATTATTACTTCTAAAAAGTTAATTAAATCAATCCTAACATGTCATATTATCCTATAAAATTAGTTTAATTCATAAATAGTCTCAAATTACATTTATTTGGATATTTATAGTATCAAATATTTTAATATTTCATTAATTCATAAATTACTACATCACCATTGTGTCATAGAGAAATTAACTTATTTAATGTCTAAAAATTATAAATAAAATACCATTATGTAGGAAATATCATTATCTGTCTAATTAATATTTACAATCGAATTTATCTTATGTATAAACCTATATTAAAAATGTTCTAGTAATTAAAATTTGATTTTAACTCTTTTAACTCTTCTTTGAATTAAATAATAATAAATGTCCTAATCTAATCCAAGTTGACCTAAATGATAATATTTTATTTCTAAGGTTGTTTTTTGGTCAAGAAACATTTGACCAATAGAATCAGGACATGTGTTAGGGTAATATTAATATCTTTTTTACCCATAATTACCCTATATACTTTAAACTGTGGTAAATAAAAGTAAAAAGATACTATTCATCAAAAATTATTTTTATCTTATTGAACCACAATTTACTCCTTAATATTAAACGTATCTCTCGGATTTTCTAAATTCCACTCATAGAAGCGGTAAAATTATGTTTTATGTGAATTTGTAATATCTCCAATGATGTGGGTAAAAGGCGGTGAAAAGTTCCATAAAATTTTTATATATCTAAAATGATTCTAAACTTACTCAAATGAATTACATTGAACTTATAAATGTATTATGTATCAATTTTGAAGTTAATTAAATTTAAATAAAAATTTGGTTTTAAACTAAAACTCAGTGTTTTTTCACTATTCATCAAAAATTGAATGTTTTCAAAAAAATACCTAAAATTCACCGTATGCTAATTTCGATATTATGAATACAAAAATGAAGTCCATTTTGAAAGATAAAATTTATAAAATTTCAAAAAGTGGGTATTACTACTCATAACAGCTAATTTGATTGGTTGTGGTGTGTGTTAGAACTCAAAGTTGCATACAACACACACCACTATATTATTCAAAGAGAAGCGCACCGTGGAAGCTTGAGGTGTTATAGGATATACGTAGGACAACATTTAAGAGTTGATATTGAAATTTTGATTTATTCTTTAGTCTATTCAGTATGATAAATTATATTATTATATTTATGGATGTGATGAAATTAATATTTCATAATATCTTGGAAAATTTTATTATTGGGATCATGTATGATATTTTAGTGTACTCCATGTTATAGGAGGAGTATTTTAACCATCTGGATGTCATTCTTTAATCCCTGAAATATCATCATCTATATGGTAAGATTTCCAAATGCGAGTTTTAGATTCAGGTAGTGATGTACATTTGGAATTTCATATATTAAAGGGGTATCTTAGTAGACCCTAATAAATTTTAGTTAGTTATGTATTGGGAGTATCCTAGAAATGTGTTTCAGATTTGAAGCACCTTAGGATAGGCTGGTTATAATAAACATTTTTTTAGGATTTCTCCAAGATCACATATTTGAAGCCAAAATTAACATGTTAGGGTGTAATGTTTTAATTGGATGAATAATTTTAGAGATACGTTGAATAGATAAACATAATATTGACTTCAACACCAATTTTTACTCATATAGAATCATGATCTGGTTATGATGTTTTATGTAATGATTCTAGTATGGATTTGGGATCAGTCTTGATGTAGGGGAAACATGTGGTGGCTTATGGATCTCTCAAGTTATTCCATCATGAGATGAACTACCAAGAACATGATATAGAGTTAGAATTTGTTATGAATTCACTCTAAATGAAGGTATAACTATCTATTTGAGGATCCATTTAGAATGGATTCTAATTTAAGATTCTAAAATATATTTTTTACTTAGAGGGGTCTACGATGTCGATAGGGATAATGGGTGGAATATATATATATATATATTCTATTATGAAATTTCATAGACTCCAAGGAAATTTAATGTGGTTGTTGATGTACAGAGCATAAAATTTCCAAAAAAATATGTGATGTAATTAATTAAGGAATGGTATCTGATGTGTTAATTTATTGATATAAGATTGGGGGTGGATGAGGCTAGGGAAAATATGTTCCTGGTTCTGATTAAACCTGACTCAGCTTTTTACAATTGAGTTCAATTTGAGTAGGTGATATACATCCTGATATAATGTTTTAGTAGTATAATTTATGGTGGGGAGGCCTCAGGTGATTGGTTTTGGTCCCCTTAGAGCTTTAAAATAGCAAATAAGTTTGTTCATTATGATTTCACTAATGAATTAGTTTATGAACAGTGGACATGAATCTTGTTAATCTATACACCATGGGGATACAAACATGTATCTTGAAGTAAGATGTTGGTATTAGTGGTTTGGGATGAGGCAGCTGATTACAGATTTAGTATCACAATGTCTCACATGTTATAAAATTAAGATAGAACACTAGATTCCAAGAGTTTTGTTGAAACCTTTAAATCATCCAGTATGTAAGTTAGATGAGATTTATATAGATATAATCATTGGTTTGAGTTTTAATACTAGTTATAAGGATGATATTTTGGTGATCATTGATCGAATTATGAAATCATCTCATTTCATACTAATCAAGGGAAAGATGAAAGTGGAATAGCTAAGAGACTATTACATATTATATATTGTGTAGCATTATGGTGTTACCTATACAGTTGTTTCTTAAAGGAAACTAAGGTCCACAAAAAGGTTTAGGAATGTTTTTGATAATGTGATGAGTTCCCTGTTTAAATTTAGAGTGGTTTATCGTACAAAAATAGATGTAAAATAAGAGATATTTATCCTTCTTTTTTAAGATATGCTTCTGTAATGCATTAATAATTTTTTTGGATCATGGGAAAGGAATTTTTTTATGTTTAAAATTTTATAAAATAGTATTTATTAAGAATTGATTAAAATTGATCTCCTTGGAGTGTTTTAAGGGAATCCATATAGATCTCCCTTGTGATGGGATGAGTTGGGAGATTAATACTTGTATGGGATGAGACTCATTCTTGAGACAATGAAAAAGGTGTAGTTGATTTGGATGTGGATGATCACAACACAAAGATATCACAAATCATATAGGGGTATTTTTTGTCAGATGCTAGATTTGGATTTTTGTGGTCAGGTTTTTCTCTGAGTATCACCTCAATTGGGACATCGTTGGTTGGGAATGCAGGGTAAGTTGGCACCAAGGTTTTTGGCCCCATTTAGATCATGGAGAAATATATAAATGTTTGATTTCAATTAGACATACTATATCTATTTTCTATGATTAATGATGTTTTCCATGATTCCAATATGAGGAGGTAGTTACATGATATTTCTAATGTGATTGAATCTTATGATGTTGATCTTTTGGAAGATATCACCATTATTGAGAAACCAGTTGAGATTATATATCTCTAAAATAAGGTATTGTAGAGTAAAATGATTCCCTTGGTCTAAGTACTATTTTTGTGTGGACATGACATCCATGAGACATGTTATTTGGAATTATTGATGAGGCATAAGTGTCCTTCTATTTTGTGGGTCTAGGATCTTGGGGAATTTCTTTGGAAGGAGATATTATAGGGTGAGGATAATTATATCACCCATCAGATATCAGTTATTATTCAATTTAATCATTGGTTGACTTTAATGTCCTTTTAAAAGTTGTTTTTATAATGAGAGTTAAAAATATATATATTTTTCAAACCCATATTAATGTTTATGTCTTAAAATATGGTTTAAATTTTTGCCTTGGGGTTATGGAACAGGTTTTGGGTTTGATAGTTCTAAATTTTAAGTTTAATGGTGTTTTTCTCTTGGTGCATGATTATTGCATGGTTTGGGAAAACATGTGGTATGATCTAGGTAGCAATGTGACTTATGTTTTGGTGGTAGTGTAATGGAGAATGTCTTGCTCACTGTTTGTCAAACCATGTGAAAAGTGTGAAGGGAGGTTCTACATCAGGATAGTGGCATTTGGAATGGTTGGATCATGGTTTGGAAACCATGTAGATAGCATGTGAGAGTGCCTAGGGGTGTTTATTATGGGGCATAAGGATGATGCATATATTGGTAAACTATGCCACCAAACCATGTGACATGCCCAAATCTTAAAAATTATGAAATTACACTTTTATCTTCTTGGGAGTTTAGACCCAAAATGCCCCTATTCTTCTCCTGGTTTGTGTGACCCAATGGTTTCCTCTCCCTTTCTCTTCATGAATCTACTTCTCTACCTTAGTGTGGATTTAGGTTTTTCTTCATGTTTAAAAGGTGTTTTCTCAAAGTAATTTCCAATCTTTTTCTCCCTCTTCAAATTCTATAAATTTTCCATTTATACATATTTTTTCCATGGAAATTTGGATCTTGGATTTGTATTTACCCTGATTTATGTTGGTTTTGTGTGTGTTTAGGGTTCTTTTTGGTATATATTGTCTCTTGATAACATTGTGGTGTGTCTTTAGGTTTTCGTTGTTGAAGAGCCAAGAGATTTAGGTTGGTTTCCATTTTCAATTCCCTTTTTAATTTATGATTTATTGCTTTAATGTTTTTAACACCTTCCTTATATTCTAAATATTGATGTGTGATCATTCAATTATTTTTTTGGGGTGAAAAAAGTGATTTATTCATTTTTATGTGATAAATTTAATTTTTTTGTTAAATGTTTCACACCAAGTGTTTGATAAACTTCATAGTTTGATTTTACATATGATTTTTGTGTTGTTATGCATGGTATGTATTTTTTATTGTTGTTATGACCCATTAATTCTGGTTTTGGATTCTTTAAATGTATTTATAAAAGTGCAAGACTTGAAAATAGTGCATGTTTGGTTATTTAAAAATGAAATGGAATGTGATGTTTATAAAGGGCCCTTTTGGGATTTTTATAAAAATGTATTTGGCTTGTATGTTTGATTTGAATATATAAAAAAGACTTTTAAAATAAATGTGATATGGAAAACGATGTTTTTACGCCAATTTTATAAATTTCTATTTGGTTCTTTGATAAATAATAATTTTTGTGGAATGTGATTGAGGCATTTTTGACACTTTGTGGGAAGTAGTGGAATTTTTTATCATGAACACTCTCCGTGGGTAATTCTATTGCCGATTTTATTTTTAATTGGGGGGATTTACTCTTCGTGGAATCATTGACTCATTAACTGAGCGTGTAAGGGGGAGACCCACAGTATGGGATACTTTTTGATGTATGAGTTTTGAAGAAAGATATGGATATTTAGAGTGACTCAGGGTTATGACTATTGTGTGGGATATTATATTTGTTATATGTGAATGTAATTTTATGCTCAGTTGCATATATTGGATCTCCCCTCATCTATAATATCTATATAGAGAAACCTGACAAAAATATTGAATTTTTTAATAATTATTTTACCTATAGTTATATTACACATTAGCTAGAGGCCCATATCAAGGGGATTTATTTATTTTTATTGTTATGGGATTATGTCACATAGTTTATACCATTTAAGGGATGGATGCGCTTGTGGGTGTTATTGAAATCATCGAGCGAGACTTGATTTCCATGATGGGTCAACATGTATAGTATGTTCTGTATTATTCACGAGATCCTAGGTTTCACCCATGCCTATTGGCACCTAGTTTCTTACAGTGATGATTGAGATTCAATGTTGGTTGGTTACTATTGTGTGTTTATTTCTATTTCCCATGTTATGTCATAATTATTATGTTCTTATATGTAGTGTATCACTTGAGAAAGTGATGGGTTTTCTTTCAAAGGTTTATGGAAAATATTTTCTCTTATAAATGTTTTATAATCTCGTATTCCAATTTTGAAATTAAAGGATAGAATTCATCCATGAAAATGTAAATGGTTGTATCATGAAATGGAAATTTTGTTTTGGAAATGAAAAATGGAAATAGTCCATGATTTATTAAAAATGTAAAATCAGGTAGAAAAGGATTAAATAATATATTTTACTACTTACATGATGTTGACGTTTCTATTGTTTTAAAGGAAGTTCCTTGGGAATAGATTTTTTTGGCATGCCTCCACAGTTGTAATACTCATGTATATAGTTATTTCTTGTTTTTTTATTACGGTGAAGGTCTCAACTTGGTTTTAAACAATGTGGGTGATGGTTGTTCTTGGTATCAAAGAGTCACCATCAGGGTCACATGAAGAATTTTTTTAAATTTTCAATTGAGTAAGTTTTATCATTTTGTTTTATTTTCAGTTTTATATAAATTATGATTAGATGGATATTGTATTACTTATAATACGATGACATTTTTCCTAGTATTTTATTTATTTTTATTGAATGGAATAATTCCCTTTGGATGAATCTATTGATGACTGACACTAATTTCTAGCCCATGGGGACCGGGAATGACCTTATGACCATGTCTATGATTGGATTGGGTAACCAATTTAGGGTTGACCTTGGTTTGTTCATTATAAAATGGGACTAAATGAGGTTGATCTTTTAGGGGAACTTTCTTTTAGAGTACCCTTTGATGCTTGGTATTCCATGATATATAGAGTTGGACTATCATAACATGGATTGTAGGTATAAGGTAGTGTTTTCCCAACACATTCAATACCAAGTCTTAGGTCTCAACGAGAAGTTGGTTTTGTTGGTTTCTTTGGTATGTGTCGATTGTTTGAGTTTTGGATACATAAAGGGAGTTGGGATAGTGGTTTATGTGAGCCTTTTGGGAATAGAAAAGCCAGGTGGAGTTGTATATAGGGTCTTAGAATAATCCCCATGATTGTGGTTTGATTGGATTATGGATGCCAACCATACAGCCAAGTCACCCGTGGAATGTATTTTCCCCTTATGAATTTCCTTGATTCTTCATTAATTATAAAAATTTTCTTTAATGATTTATTTTTAGAATTGTTTAATGGATTTTGAAATGGTCATGGGTTGGATTTGGGATGATGGAAAATATAATTTCAGAAACGTATTTAAGAAGGCATTAGAAAATGCATTTATATAACCAAAAGATCAGATTTATGAATATTTTTTGTTTTAAAGAGGGACTTTATTATAAAAATGGTTTTTGGAAACACATTGTAAATGAAAAATAATAAGTTGTCTATGAAATTTTTTGGTGGAATGATATTATTCTAGATGAATAAACACATTTTGAATTGTGTGTAATGGATTTTGGATGGAATTTTGTTTTTGGGCATGATAAATTTAATTGTTGTGTTGAATTTGAAAATTATTTTTCACTTGGTTGTTATTGAGTCTTGAAAAGAATTGTAAATTTTGGAAATGAGAATTTCATTTGACCATTGGTATTTTACATTGTTTCTCACTTGCAAGGATATGATTGGAAATTGGATGGATGATAATGTTGGCAGATGAGTGCCCGATATAGCATGAGTTCATATATGTCGAGATCAGAAAGGAAATGTGCATGTGTGTTAGACTATATGGAATACTATTGGATATTGTGAAAATAAATTAATTTTTATTCCATTATAAATGTTTTTAAAGAGAAATAATCTTGATTTTTATTATTTCCAATGGATGAGTGGCTCATTTTCACCATATATTGGGTATGTTTTTTTATGAGGTGTTTGAGTTTGATAAGTCTTATTAATGAGTTAGTTTTTATTGATCTCATAGATTTTTTGTTTCCTAGTGTTCACCCCTAAATAGATTATATAGATTCCTGTGGTGTAGGTATGGGTTATTCCACATTATCAGGCTTTGAAGTTAACGAACCTAAGGATTTCATTCCCGTGTTTCAGAAGTTAAATCCACCCATCTTTTATGGTTAAGATTATAATTTAAAATTGGAATAGTTGATGTAAAAAATCTAAAATATCTATATCCTCATTGATTTACCAAGGTCATTAAAGAAATTTTTTTTCCTTCATTCTTGAAGGACTAAACTGGAAGTGGTGGAAGTAAGACTCTCTAAAAAACACATAGGAAGATATTAGCATGGAGTTCATAAAGGCTTAATTTATCCATAAGAATTTCTATGAGATTATACAGGATAGATAAAAAATAAAGTTGTCATTTTTACAATAGGGTAGAATTTTAGTGTTGTTGTTATTTCTCCAATTTTGGGATCTGGTTCATTACTTTCCAGGGTTAACTATTTATGATTCTGTGAAAGCTTTAAATTTTGAGAGTGGGATTAATTTTTATCTACAGTAAAAGTCTTTAGAGATTGATTTATCCTTTTTACCATTATAGTGAGGAAATATGTCTGTGTTGAAGTTGTGATGGTAGGATTGATTAAGTTAGTCTTTCCTCCATCACTTACTAGATGCATAGAGTGGAATTCTAGTAAGGATGTGGGAAAGAATTATGAAACTATTGGTGATGGTCCTGGAATTAAAAGGCCTTCAAGTCATTCATCAGATAATTCTAGGCATGGAATCATGGTGTTTTTTAAGGGTGATAATCTATATCATAATAAGTAATCGTGTTCGAGTGCACCAATGGCCTGTAATTATTGTGGGTACCTAGGAAACTTGAAACAGTTCTCTCGGGGTTTTTTACAAGAAGCAATGTGGAACAAGTTCAAAAAAGTAGACTGTTGTTTGGAATCGGTTCAATGTCTCTCTATATTGTAGTCTTTCCTTCTATTGTGGTGGTTGTGCCCAGTGGTGTTCACTTTTATTTGAAATATAAGGGGATGTTTTAGATCTTTGGATAACATCTATTTGAATGAAAGTGGGTTTTTTGGAAATTTTAAATTCTTTCATTAAATGTGGTGGTTTGTTCAGCATGAGATTCTTTTAATTCATTATTTTGGTAAAGGTTCTCATTGAAGAAATATAGTTTTATTCATTATATGCTTAGTTTGGGGAAACAAATGTTTCCAACATCATGTCTCCATCCATAGGCCCTAGAGTCGAAATTTTCACACAATTAAAAAACTGCTGGGGGGGTGTGGAGTGCTTTGGCATAGTTATTTTATCCTCCATTGGAGATTTGGGGTTAAAATATTTTTTTTGTATATTTTCATCATTATGATTTGGGTACTGTTTGGCTTTAGTTTATTTCGAAAAGGCCCCATCTGGTGGGGGTGGTTAGTCTACATGAGAAAGTTATTTTGTTTTTTTGTGCTTGGGTTTTCGATGTTGGCTAGTGGAGTTTTTTTAATACAGTTGGATATTAATGGCCGAAAGACCCACTATCAGTCTCATTATGTTTTTTCGTAGAGAAAATTAGGGATACTTGTTTTCTAATGGTGGGGAGTCTATTTTGGCCTCCTTTGTAGAGAATTAAGTTTAGATATGGAAATATCCTGGTATTACAAAGTTTATTTTAATGTTATATGGTTTTTAGATCCTTTTAGTTTGGTGTAAGTAATTGTTTTTATGGGAGTGTTCCTAGAAGTCCCATTAGAGGCATGGTTGAAAATGGATGTTGCTCAAATTTCCTGTTATTCTTTAGGAATTGGTTTTAGTTTGTTTTTTTGATTCAAGAATGAGGGGTAAGTTTCATTTATTTGTGGTTGAAATATTTATGGTTTTTAGGTTTAATCGTGTGGTTTTGGAATTATTAGTCATCGATCAATGAACTGTAAGACGTTGTGGATTTCTTAGGTCCGAAATTGTTAATGACAGGGAGAATTTCCACACCCTGATTTTCAGTTTTGACTTATGATATGATTTATATTATCACCTAGTGGGTTTGGCTAATGTTTCAGGAGTGATTATTTTAAATTTTGAGTTTTTTTTGGTGTTTTTATCAAGGCGCATGGTCATCACATGGTTTTAGAGAACCATTCAGCTTGTTCTAGGTAACCGGGAATTTTATGTGTTGGTGATAGAGGCATACCGCATGGGTTGAACAGGGTTTGTCAAACCACAAGAAAAGCGTGAGAGGAAGTTTTTTATCCGGGTAGTGGGATTTTTAATGGTTGTAACAAGGTGTGGAAACTGTATGACTATCCCATGATAATGCTCAGGTATATCCAGTAAGGGGTACACAATTTTCAAATGATTTGGTAAACCATGCAGCCAAGCCATTCGAGCTTCTATGATTTTAAAAACAATGAAATTCCACTTCTACCATATTGGGATTTTAGACCCAATATTCTACCACTATTGTTATCCTAGTTTTTGTGACCAAAAGTGAGATTTTACATTACTATTCATTCCTCCACTCCTCTCCCTTAGTGTGGATGTTGGATCTTCTTCATGTTTCAAGGGTATTTCTCAATGTGATCTCATCTCTTCATATCCATCTTTCTCTTTCTTCCATTTTCCCATTGGATCTCTTTCTCCCATGGTCATGTGTATATAGGTTTTGTGTTTCACTTGATTTATATTGGGGGTTTTGTGTGTTATGGGTTCCTCTTGAAAG
Source organism: Viscum album (assembly GCA_963277665.1). Classification (NCBI taxonomy): domain Eukaryota; kingdom Viridiplantae; phylum Streptophyta; class Magnoliopsida; order Santalales; family Viscaceae; genus Viscum; species Viscum album. The sequence goes on along the minus strand of OY728137.1, from coordinate 1,871,984,490 downwards.
ATCTTTTCTCTTGGTACCTCTGTGGTGTGTTTTCAGGTGTGCGTTGTTGAAGCGTCATGACATTGAGGTAGGGTTCCCTTTGTAACTACCTTTCTAATTTAGGATTTTTTTTTATTTATTTTCACACATTCCATATATTATAATGTTGATATGTGATATTTTGATTATATTTATGGTGAGAAAAGTGGATATTTATTCCTTTTTAAGTAACAAATTTCCTTGTTTTGTTAAATGCTAGACACCATGTTTTTGATAAAATGGCCGGTTGTCTTTTATATATGATTTGGGTATTGTTAATATAGTTTTGTCTTTTTTAATGTTTTTGTGACACCTTAATGGTGTATTTGGTTTCCCGAAATGTATTTATTAATGAATTGTACATGAAAATGGTGTGTGTTTGTTTTTTTTAAATTAAAAGGAATGTAATGTTGATCAATGGCCCATTTATAATTTTTTAAAAATAGATTTGGCATGAAAGTGTGACATTAATGATTAAAATATTTTTTTAAAATGATCTTAAAATGGAAAATTGTGTGTTTACACCTCTTTTATAATCATTTATTTGGTTCTTTTATAAATAATATTTATTTCTAAAATTCATGAGGCTCATTTGGCACTTTGATGGAAGTGGTGAAATTTTTTATCATGAAAACCCTCCTTCGATAATTCTCATTTTCAGTTTCTTTTTAAATTTCTAGGATGTCCTTGTAGTGGATTATTTATGACTCGTTTTCCTAGTTTGTAAATTGGAGACCCATGGTATAGGAATCTTTTTTTATGTTTGAGTTTTAATGTAATATATTGATCCTTGTATTATTGGTGTGGTTATTATTGTGTGGTATATTATATGTGAAATATGTGAATGTCATTGGATACTCGATTGGAATTAGTTGCATGCCCCCACTCATATACACTTGACATGGGGAACCTAGCATAACTTTCAAATTTTTGGAGAATGATTGATGTTCTAGTTATATTATGAACAATCTAGTGACCATAACACTAGGATATATTGAGTTTTATTGATATTGGATTGTGCCCCTCAGTTTGTACCATATAGAGGATGACTGAGCATTTGGGTTTTATTGATGTCATCAAGCAATGATTTTCATAATGAGTGGACAATTATAGAATGTTTTGGATTATTCATGAGATCCTAGGTATCACATCATGATGGAATGAGAATTTTAGTAGTCTTGAAGAAAATAGAGACATACATGTTTCCATTATTACATTTGTAATTAAACAAAGTACAAAAAAATAAAATAAACTACTTATTTTCACTTATTCAAAGATCACATCTTCAAAACTTGGGGATGGAAAACAAATAAAATGGTGACCTCAATAACTTCATACATGTTACACATAGATTAAGTATTAATAAATAAATATTGAATCATAATGGAATAGGAATAATCAATATGGAATAGTGTATAACTAAAAAACACAAGAGATCAATACACTAAGAATGAAAATGCATCCATTGATATTTTCATAGTGAAAATCCTCTAGATAAAGACAACTGAATTCTAAAGGAAGAAATTTCTTAGTAAATGGATGTCAGTATCTAAAAAATTTTCTATAATATCACTGAGGTATTTTAAGTCTATGGTAATATACCCATCTTATTTTGTATTGGAAACGAACACGAAAGGTTTGTCTCCAACTATTTTGAATCATGTGACATTTTGATGCATCAAGGGGATATAACAGTCCCTAACTGTCAATAAAAGTCCAAGTTATTATTTATACATAGATTTAATTCAATAATAATATGAGTTATAAATATATGTATTGATTATAGGATACAAATTCATCAATAATTCCCCAACTAAATTAACATTATAGATAAAACCCGTATATAAAATGCTATAAGGCTATGAAAATAATCATATATATGATTCCAAAATTCTAATATTTAATTGAAATACAATTCCAAATGAAAAATTATCTCAAAGGAGAAGTATATACACCAAATAAAATTGATTAGGTGGACATTACCATGAAAGTCATAATGAAATGAAAATTAAGACGAATCCCCTTACCTTATGTATGAATGTGTTATGAACTTGATATTAATGTACTTTATAATGAGATTAAATCTATTAATTAATAAATTATGAACCTTTTAAACATATAAATGATTTATTATAAAATTTTATCTTCATTCATGGCCATTTTATGAGTTATAAAGTATAATTTTGTTTATTGGGAGCATTCATTTATGTTGTTTTCATGATAGATTTACTTGTATATATGTATGAAAAATCATATAAAATGAAAATAAATGTCCAGAATCTAAGTTATATGTTATTAATAAAATAAAATATTATTAAATGGTTATATATATATATTTTATATATGTTATGAAGAAAAATGATTATAGAAGACATAAGTGATAATCGTTTATATTACTCAGGGATTTTTTCAATCTTCATGAAATAGTTTTGTCGTATGAATTTATTTTATGTATATACACTGGTTATAGAATCATAAATATGTTAAAATACAAATATTATAGTATTTTAAAGTCATAAAAAAGGTTTTATGATCATAATAGGAGGATAAATTTGAAAAATAAAAATCATCATCCACGAAGGTGGTGAATGAACACCCTAGAGACGGCGTTTTCATTTTTGATAAAAAATGAGAGAGGAAGAAAAATGATGATGAATTATTTCATTAACTTAATTAAAATAAATTATATATGTGACAGTAGAGTTATAATTCCAATTTGATAAGGGGAGATGAGGAAATAATAATAAAATAAATGAAATTGAAAGTCAAATACAAGGAAAAGAAAGTGGAATTTACCTCTTGAATTCCCCTCCTTGAGAACCTCCTTCAGAAACATGGGATTTGAAATTTCGAGCGACCAATGGATATCGTACATGGGTAATGGGATTTGGAATATTATTTTTTAGAACATGGATAATTCCCAAATCTTGGATGGTGTGAGGAGAAGAGGTGGTGATGGATTGTATTTATAGTGCAGGATAAGGGTGTTTTCTCATTATTTTGTTCATTAGTTTATCATTTTGGATTAGGACTATGAATAGTTTTTGAATTATCACTAAATATATTAAAATAATAAATTATGGTTCGAGATTATGGGCATAAATCATCCACAAATCTTCTATGACTCAATAATTCATTTATTTAGCTTATTTTGAAAATTACCGTATTTCACTATTCTGCAAAAAAATCAACTATTTCAGAAAAATCCAAAAAACTAACACTAAATATTTTCAAATGTGTTGAATTCAAAAATTACCTCAATTTTATGAAAATTGATTTCTAAATATGAGAAATTTTATTTTATTTAATAAAATCATCATTTACACAAAAATACAAATTTTAAAAATTTAAATGAATATATAACAATTTCAAAAAGTAACTAAGGCCTCCTAAAATAATCTAATAATAATAATATAGAAAAATATTAATTTATAATTCCATTTTTTGAAAATAAAATTTCCTTTAAGTCATTATATTAATTATTAAAGTTGAAATAAACATTTATGTTTTTAAAATACTAATACTTAATTAATAATTTATAAAACATTTATTTATATATATTATGATACAATTGTGTCATGCTACTATTTATAAGATGCATAAATTTTATTTATAATCTCAGAGGTGTCATAAGGGACATATTACTATTCCAAAGTCCAAGTTACTATTTCATTAGAATATGTTCTTTAATATCTTGAAAAGGCCTCCCATTTCATTCATTCATTATTATAGACTTTTTTCTGCATTCTCTATTTTATTTTATATGATTTCTACTATAAAAAATAATATTGTGTTCAATGTAAGCTATTAAATTAATTGAATTTATTTATGAGGATACATACTGTGAAATAATGGGGTGTTATATTCTTCTATACATCAGAAATTTTGTCCTCTAAATTTTCATGATTATTTCCTTCTAAACAAACAAGGGTGGTTCTTCTTCATAAAATCCTCAGGTTTCCATTTTGTTTCTTCAATTTTATTGTTTCTCCAATGAACCTTTATTAGTAGAGTAATCCAATTTCTCAATACTTTCTATCTTGTGTCAATATTCTCAATAGTCTCTTCTTAGTAAGATAAATTAGGTTCGGATTCTATTTCTTCATATGTGAGTATATGTGTTGGTTTTAGAATGTACTTATTTAACAATGAAATGTGAAACATGTCATGAACTTTTGAGAGACTTTGAGGTATTATAATCATAACGGTACAACTACATTTTTTCCTACGATTTCAAATGGTCCATTGTTCATGGGTCTCACTTTCCCTTTCCTTCCAAACCATAATAAACTCTTCCATGGAGATACTTTCGGAAATACAGGGTATCCCACATGAAATTCTAAATCCATTATCAAATTTTTAGAAGGACTATTTTTTCTACTTCGATCTACTTTAATTTATGCCATAATAGTCTTTACAATTATCATTGTCTCCTCACTACATTATGGGCCTATGAGTTTCCTCTCAACATTTTCGTCTAAAAAAGTTGGAGTTGGACATCTCTTTCCATACATTTCATTATATGGTTCCTTTTGAATATTATAATATAAACTATTATTATCATAACATTCAACCAAAGGTAAATACTAATCCCCTATACCATGAAATCCAAGTGAAAAATATCCAAACATGTCTTCCAATATTTGAATAGTCATTTTAGACTGTCCATCAGTTTGAGGGTGATAAGAAGTACTCATATAAAGCTCAGTATCCAAGCCATTCAGAAGACTCTTCCAAAATTTTGATTTTAAATCTGGGATATCGATCGAAAACAATCCATATAGGATCACAATTAAGCTACAAAAGTAAATAAATATAGAGTCATGATAGGACCTAAAGAATTAAATCTTACCTTATAGAATGAAAACGTGCCAACTTTGTAAGATGATAAAAAATTACCCGTATTGCATAATTATTTCTTGGTGTCCTTGGTATTCATAAGAAAAATTATATCATAATTTCATCCCACTTCCACATAGGAGTTGGTATAGGTGACATGAATCCTCTAGGATGTTGTCTCCCAGCCTCAACTTATTGAAAAAGAAGACACCAAGACAGACTATCAGCAATTCCTCACTTCATGTCATCCCATCAAAAATATTCTTGCATATATCAATACATCATGGTACTAAAAGGATGTATAACAAAATTTAATCTATGAGAATCATCTAATTGTTCTTTTTTTAGCTCAGGTATTGATGGAACACATAAATTCTTTCTAAAATTTATAACTCCATTTACATGAACAAAGTCTATCGGTCTTCCATCTGGAACATATTTAATTTCCTTTTTAAGATTTGCATCATCATATAGTGATATTTTAATCATCTCCAGTACAGAAGGACTAAAAGTAATTTTAAAAGGGAATTATGTTTCCCCTTCTTTATTAATTCCAGTTTTCATCATTACTTGATATATTAATATAGAATCCTTTTCAATCCTCATTTGGGTTATATGTACATGGTCATTCCTACAAAATACATATGGTACCATATTTTCCTTTCCCGGGTGGTAGTGTATTGGAAATCATAATATTTGTGTATCTAGATTCGTCTACTTTGATACAGGATAATTAATTTCATTGTAAAAATGTATTTCAAACTTTTGGGATATGTATATATCTCACACCTTTCACCGTAGAGGTTGTGTCCCCGTATTTTTAGAGAAATGATTATGGATACTAAATAAGAGCATGAGTTGGATAATTTTGTTAATGTGTCTTAAACTACCATAATGCATAAGAAATAACTTTATTATTTTGAATAAGGAAACAACCCGGTCAATTTTTTTGATGCATAAATTTATATCACAAACTTATTATTTCTAGATGGAAGATTCAAAATTGTAGAATTGACCAATATTCTCTTTAACTCGTAAAAACATTATGTACAATATTATTTCTATATGAACATTACCACTTTATGAATGATCATTGTTATTGGGTTATCTAATATGGAAAAATTTTGAATGAAATTCCAATAATAAATTGCTAAGCCAATAAATCTATGTTCCACAGTTATATTAATTGGAATTTACTATTCTTTGATTTCTTTTGTCTACACATAATAAATTGATATTCTATCCTTACAGAAAATATGGATAAGAAAGGACACTCTTTGAATCCTATATTCACATTTACTAAACATCCCATATAACACTTTTCTTCTAATATAATCAGAAACAATCCATAATTGGTTTTCATGGTCCTCATAGTTTTCAAAATATATCTAGATATCATCAATAAATACCCAAAATAATATCTAGATATTATTAGAAATATAAATTCCATATATCCATGAAAATAGTGGGTGCATTAGTCAATACAAATAGTACTACTATAAAATAATAATGTTCATACCTAGTTTGAAATGATATCTTTGTAATATCCTCCTTCCTCACATACAATTAATGATATCCAGATAGAAGGTCAATCTTTGAAAATATTGAGCTCTGTGAAACTGATCAGATAAACCATCAATGTGAGGTAAAAGTTACTTGTTATTTATTTCAATAGAATTTATTTCTCTATTATTATTGAAAAAACTCATGGATCCATATTTATTCTTGACAAATATAACATGGGATCCCCATGTAGAAACACTAGTGTGAATAAATCAAATTTCAATCAATTATTCTAGTTGTTTCTTCAACTCCACTGATTCGACAATGGCCATTATAAAGGCAGTATTTGATATAGGTATTTCACTAGTAATTAAATCAATAGATAACATTACTTATTATTTTGGATGATGTCTAGTAAAATCCCATAGAAGTACATCAATATATTTTTTAAAAATGCCTAAATCTTTAATTTGAAGATTAATTTTCTCCCCTAGATGTTATTTTCTATTTCACCCAATGAATTTTATTTAGTTGGGATACTAGTGGTGGATGTTGATAATAACCGGATGATGAAATTTCTTCTCTAATGATAAGGGATACTAAATCTTCCTTAAAATTGTAACATCTTTCTCCTTGAAATATATTTTTGCATCAAATTTTGAAAGGAAGTATATACCAAGGAATATATAAAAATCAACCTCATGTATAATGATAAGGTCCGCAAATAAAACATGTTTAGATGTCATAAAGAGGAATGAATGACACATATTTGTTGCAACAATACTTCCCATAAAAGTATTTATTGTAAACGGAATAATTAAATCAAAAGGGAAATGTATAATTTTAATGGAAGACTGGGAATATATAAAACAATGTGATGTTCCAGAAGAAAATAAATCCTTGGATACATTTGAGGAAATGATTAAAGTACCTTCCACCACATAATTATAAACATCCAAATCTGCAGTTGTGATAACATAAGCTTGACCATATCCTCTTTCCCAGTTTTGTGGCAGATTCCCCAGACATTTGTGAAACTGATTTGAAAAATTCCCAATCTCATTATAGTTGAATCATTGAAAATAATTTTTGGTTTCTTCCCCTTATATTTATTATCTCGATTACCCTTTTCTCCCCACTTATAGAAAACTCCCATTCCTTTAATACATTTACAAGGATTAATCTTTACCTAATTTTCCCACAATGGAAATTGCTTCATTCATTTTTTCATATTTGACGCTTCACCTTTCCCATGGTTATTCGAAGACCGATTATTATCTTGATTTAATTTTAACATATATTATCTAGAATGTTATTATTCTATTTTGATGGAACATAACACTATTTCACCATATACTGAAATTGTTTGTGAATCAAGTTCCCTTTAGAGACATGGCTTTAGTCTTTTAAAAAAATGACCAATCTTGTCTTTTGAATCATATATATAATCTATAACATACCTAATAAGTCTTATGAAGGTAGCCTTATACAATTCAACACTATCTTCTTCCCTTAGATTAAACTAAGTAAATTTACTTCCATTTCAGTTTGTTTATTATGAGGGATGTTTTTATCAAAGAAATATTTCCTTAAAATTTATCCATTCCATTTCATCAATTTCATCTTCCTCTTGAGTATTATGAATCAATTTCCACCATTCATGGGCATCACCCTTGAGATAATATACCGATAGTAATAAATTTTAATTTTCATTACATCTCTATGCTAGAAACATATTTTCAAGGGACATGATCAACTTCCTAGCTAACAATAGATTAGTATTACAACTAAAATATGGGGGATTTTTCTGCATTAAATGATCCAACGTAGGTTTAGTATGGTTATTCTTCATAACATGGGTAAGCTACCTTAATATGGTAATGATCTACTCAAATCCAATAATAATGGTGTTGAATTTCATAGTGAGGCAATAACTACATTATTTATGGTAATTTATTCATTTCCTTCTATTAGGATTCATTTCTAAAAAATGGAATTAAATAAATTATGTTATAAATCATAATGTATAATTTCAAAATATATAAACAGTAAACATAAATTATAAATTTATTCATAGCTAATATCATTAAAATGGATTCTTTGGGGACATATTTTCTTTTAAATCCTTAATAAAGGATTGTAAAAAAATGTTATTTATCTTAAGTATACCACCTATGATTTCCAAACTAGGTGCATAGTTAGACCCATTTCCATGTACCTGGTTACACCATTTTATGCTCGGGATACCTCATGAGAGTTGTTACCCCTAAGAATATATGTTCCATAACCACTTCCACTTGTAGTATCCATACATTGATGTATTTCTAGAAAAACCCACATAACATCTACCTTTCCAAAATTTTAGGATGTTTTTCTATTTTTATCTTCAAAGTATATCTTATGGCAATTTTCATTAAACTATTTTTTACAAATCTATTTCCCAAGGTTTTTAATAAAATTTCTCTAATACCAACTATAACAACCCTGACCCCAGTATCCCATAGTTGGTGGTTATTTTATTTCAGAGAAATATATAAAAGATATCACATCTCCCAAGAATGATCAATTTCATAGTTTTGAAGAAACTAGATACACACTCTATTCATTTATTAGATTTTTAATTAAACAAAGTACATAAAAAAAGAAAATAAACTACTTAATTTTACTTATTGAAAGATCTCATATTCACAACCTGAAGATGGAAAAAATAATAGGGTGATATTAAATGATCAATAAGGATTAAATATAGTGGTATCATGAATCAATAATATGTGAATCATATCAAATAGGAATAATCAATATGTCATGGTGTATAACATAAAAACACATTCCATCAATACAGTGAGAATGAAAATGAATCCATAGATTTTATTATAGTAAAAATCCTTTAGATAAATATAAATGAATGATAAATTAAGAAAATAATTAATTATTGGGAATAATGTATCAATAACATGAGCCACAATATTATGAAGATGGTTTGAGTCTATGGTTAGATACCCATCAGATTATGTTTTAGAAATAAACAAGATGGGATTATTTCCAAATATTTCGTCTCATGAAACTCGTCCATGCATTGAGGGGATATAACAAGCCACAATCATAACTAAAAATACAAACCATAATTTATACATATATTTAATTCATGAAAAATATGACCTATCAATATCTATATTGATTAGAGGATACATATTCATCAATATTTATCCAATTAAAATAACATTCAAACTAAACACTGTGTAAAATGTTATATGACTAGGACAATAATCATATTAATGATAAAACAAAATGGAAATTTAAATGAAATTTAATTTCAAATGACAAAATGATCGTAATGTATTAGAAGATACAATACAAAAATTAATACATTCGCAATACCACGTATGTTGCAATGAATTGAAATTGAGATGAATTTCACAACCTTACGTCCTAACATGATCTACACTTGATATTAATTTCACAGTTAATCTAATTAAATCTATTAATTAATTAAATAACAAACATTTAAACATTTACATGATATATTATAATTTTATTACATTTATTTATGGACTTTTTTATGAGTTATAAAGTATAATTTTATCATTCTGGAGTGTTCATTTCCATAGTTTCCATGATTGATTTACTTGTATATATCTATAGAAAATCATAAAAAATGAGAATAGATGTTCAGGATTGAAATTAAATGTTATTAATGAATATAAATAATATTATATATATATATCATATGGTTATATGGTTTGAGGATGAATCATTTGACAAGATATTTGTGAGAATTGTTTGAATTATTTTTTTTTTCAATCTTCACAAACTAGTTTTGTGATATGAATTCATATTATGTATATATAATAGTTATAGAATCTAAAATATGTGAAAATAAATATATTATAGTCTACATTAACCATAAATTTTTTTATGAACATCCTTGAATTATAAATTAGAAATCGAACAATCATTGTCCAAAATGGTTGTGAATCAACACTTAATGGATAATGTTTTCATTTTAGTTAAAAATGGGGAGGGGAAGAGAAATGAGGATTAATTATTCAACTAAAATAATAAAAATTAATTAAATATGTGATACTAGAGTTATAATTTCACTTTGATAAGGGTATATTAGAAAAGACTAAAAAATAAATTAAATTTAAAAGAAAATAAAAGCGAAAGAAAGAGGAACTTACCTCTTGAAATTCCCTCCCTACGAAAATCATTATGAAACCATGGAATGGATCTTTTGGTGAGTTCAAAGAATAATGGATGTGAGGAAGGGTATTTGTAAGTTTATTAGGTATTATTTGTAAAATTCTTAAATCATGGAAGGTTTTAGGAGAATGGGTGGTGAGGGATAGTACTTATAGTGGAGGAGAGGGGTGTTTTCTCATTATTTTATTCATTAGTTTATTATATCAGCTGAAGAATATGAATAGTTTGATAATTATCAGTAAATATATTAAAATAATTATGGATGGTTCTATATTATTAGATTATATCATCCATACATCACCTATTACTCAATAATTCATGTATTTAGCTTATAATACAAATTTTTATATTTCACTATTCACCTAAAACTCAACTATTTAAAAAAACCTCAAAAAGTATCCCTTACCATATGTTGATGTGTAGAATTAATAAAAGTGGACTTCATTTTATGAAAATAATCATTTAAATTTGAGAAATTTAATTTTAAATTTAAAATCATCATTTACTCAAAAAATACCAATTTTAAAATTATAACTGATTTTATAAAATGTTGAGAAATTAACTAAGGACTCATAATACTTTCTTATAATAAGAAGAAAAAAAATATTGATATATTATTATATTTTTTTTAAAAAAATTCTTTTAAATCATTATATTAGTTTTTTAACTTTAAATTAACATTTATGTTTTATAAAATACGAATACGTAATTTAAAATATCTAAACAATTTATTTAGGTATATTATAGTACAATTATATTGTATCTCCATTTATAAGATGCCTAAATTTTGTTAATAATTTATTAAGAGAGGTTAATATTACATTGGGATAATTTCTATTCATAAGGGTCACATTACAATTTCAAATGTCATGTTACTATTTAGGGGTACATGTTTCTTAATTTTGAAAAAAACTACCCATTTGATTCATTATTCAATATAGAGATTGTTTTGTGTTCAATATGTGATTTTATATGATTGGAACTAAATGAAATAATTTTTTTTGCAATAAAATCAATTGAATGAATTTAATTTATTTAAGATGATACATACCATGAAATCATAGGGTGTTATATTCTATGTGTGTTGTATCTCTTCATAAAGTGATGGGTAAGATTTCAAACCTTTAGGGAAATTTTTTTTCTCCTAGAAATGTTTTATTATCTCTTCTTCAGCGTTTGAAATAAAATAATCACTTTCCTACATGAAAATTGAAATGGTTACATCATGAAAAATGAATTTGATTTCAGAAATGAAAAAGGAAAATGCACCATGATTAGATTTCAAATTGAAATGTGTGTGTAAAAGGATTAATTTTATATATTGCATTTCAAAATTAAAGAAAATGTTTGTTTTATTTTATAAGAAGTGAAGCATGAATAGATTTTTCAGGAATTCCTACTGATTTGTAATACTCATTCCTATAGTTCTAACTTTTTTTAGCTTCAGGTGTAGGTCTAAACTTGGTTTTTATTTTTTGGTGATAATCAGTCTTAGAATGGGAGAGATACCCTTGGAGTCACATAGAGATGTTTTTGGTTATCAGTTATCAGTTTTGTTTTTTGTATATATATATATTTAAGTTCAATTTTTTATAAATTATGTTATGTTGGATATTTTATTAATTATATTGGGAAACTATTCTTTTTGTTTTATTTAAATTTTTTTGGAGAAATTGTTCTCTTTGGATTACTCTATTGATGCCCAATACTAGTTTTCATCTTACGAGGATTGGAAATTACCTTTGTTCCATGTTATGGATCAGGTCAGGTGACAAGTTTTGGGTTGTCCCATGTTGGTTCGTGACATTTTAGGTGGTGCAAACTATTTAGACAGTTGACACAAATTTTTTAATAACTATGCCAAAACCATGTGGTATGGCTTTGTGTTTTAATAGTTGGGGTTTTAATGGAAAATTATGATTAAAGAAACCATGTGGCTCATTATGGAAAAACATGTGGGGTCAGGGTTTTTTACATGCACGGTGCAAGGTTTGAACCAAAGATAGTAACAATAGACATTTGGTTCATGGTTTTTCAATCCATGTGGCTTAATAGTTCATGGAAATCAAAATCTTAAGAAAATTGGGTTTTACACTTTTTATTGGGGTATTTATATTGATTAATCACCCATATTCTCATTTATGTTCAAAAAAATAATTCCCTTGAAATCTAGAGGCTTATATATTATAAATATTGGCGATTTCCCTTCACTTTTGACTATTCCCTCATTATATATATGGGTTATGAAGTGGTTTCCTCTTCCTTTATTAGATCCCTGCTATATCTATCCTCCCATTATCTCATAGGATCCTTTGTATTATTTAAATTTCATATCTATGGGATTTGATATAGTTTTCAAGTGTTTCATATAGATCAATAATTGTGAGGACAAATATACTCTTCTCTGACCATAGTTTTCAGTGGGTTTTTTATTATCACCCTTTCGTGAGGAAGGTGTCTCTATATAATGGGTTAATTCTATAAATTTCTTATTTTTTGTATATTACTTTTGTTTATTAATTTAACTATATTTTTTATCACAATGTATTTTTCTAAATAAATTATGTTATTAAATATATTTTTCTTTAAAAATGGTTTGTTCACACCAAGTGTTTGATAGAATGCATTAACCGAGTTTTTGAAATAAAAATGGGTTTTTATGTAGCAAAGTGGATTCGTTATACTTTGAAAATGTATTATAAATTTTGATCATGGATTTTTAAGTTGTTTTTAGAAACATAAAACGTTGGTTAACATTGGGTGTTTCAGGAATAAACATGTCACTCGTAGTGTTTGTAATTCCACAAGAGTTTTTCACCCACAATAGTGTGTGTAATTACACTTGAGGTAATACCTGTTAGATCCACCATATGCATATATTTGGGATTTATTTTTATAACTAAAAATTATACCAATCTGTTATAGCCCAAATGAAATTATTTTTAATATATTATTGTATTATAACAGGATGTATAGTTCCATAATAGTTTCCACACAAGCTTTCACATCACAGAATGTGTCATGGTTATATTTCTCACATAATTTAACATAATGGATTGCATCATGGTTATATTTCTTACATTATTATCTCATAATGAACACATGTGTTTATTGAATATTATTTATTTTTTGTCACATGTATGTTTTATATTCATTTTATTGTGAATTTTATATCCATTTATGAAAAACAATGGTTTAATTTCAAATGGTTTAAATTTAAGAAAATCCATTATAAAAAATTATTTGTTTTAAATCCATGACTGTTTTATTCTTGATAATATGATATTTATATATTCAAGTATTCAATCCTATATATATTTGTTCTCACAACCTAATTTTACCTTCTGTTGGTTTTAGATGTAGTATTGTTGGTCCAAGGTAAAGGGAAAGGCATTATGTAGAATTCCAACTTCTCTTTTGGTCTTTGTCTTTGTAGTGGACTGGTTTGGAGGTTATGGTCAGTCACATGGAGACTTATTATAATTGTATCATCATATATTAAATTTTATAAATTTTTTATTAGATTTTATTATACATTGATGTATCTATATCCATTACTTTGTGATGTAGTTTTTTGTCTTGTTTGTTATATATGATACATTTTCCATTATCTTGTTGCACCTTACCATAGTAGCGGGCTGACTTCGGTGGCATGTATAGTTTAATTTGGTAGGTTTTTTAAGGTAAATATTAATTAAACTTTAAAAAATTGTTTTTATATCATTGATATTATATATATTCATTATATACATCCTTTATTTATGTCAAAATAAAATGAACAATGTAACACATCATTCTGTGGAGGCGGTAGTCCAAACAATCAGACGAGTGACGTTAATGTTTTATAATATATAAGAATATAAGAAGGTTAATGTGGGATTAATATTGAATAACTACCATCATGTAATCAAAATAATATATAAACCTTAAATCATTAAATATATTACACCATGTGACGCAGTGATGGAAAAATGAATTATATCAGTTCGTGAGACGGTAGTCCGCTATACACATGTTCAACATTTTCATTTCCCATTTGATGGAAGAGGGGAGGGATGTGGGTTATTCCATTAACCTAAAAAAAATTAGTTTATGGAAGATACTTATGTTATTATATCAACATATTTGAAGATTCTTTTAAGGAGTTACATAATGAAATCAAATAGAAACACATGGTTTGGGACAATAGCACTTTTTTGAATAGCCTATTTCGGTTTATACCTATAGTTTTGAAATGATGGTTTTATAAAAAAGGGAATCTAAAACATGGTAAGATATGTAATTAAGGGATTTGAGTAGGGATTTTGTGAGCCAGAAGGAATTGGAAGAGTTTAGAAGAGGGGAGATGGAGTGCCCTTTTAAAAGTGGCAGAGAGGATACACATGGATTTTTAGAAAATGAAAATATATACCCACATTTTACACGTAATAATAGAATATAAAAATTCATAATTATCTTACATTAGATGATATAATTCCTAAATATTGCCATCTAATAATAACTAGACATTTTTAGGTCATTTTACATCTTCTCTCTATTGTTTAACCCTTAGAAAACCTGTTTTAGCCTTATCCGATATATTTATTTTTTACTAATTTTACTATTAATAATGAAGAAAATTATGTTAAACATATTATATAACATTAATTGTTCATGAAATAAATATAGAACTAATTTTTTCAAAATAAATTCATATAAGTGAAAAAATTAATTTAAATGAAAAGTAACATACTTGATTGAAATACTTTTTTCCCATAAAGAAGCTTTCAAAATTATAAAATATTTTTATATAAATAATTAAATGAAATTTATTAAAATGATCAAAATTGGATTGATAATAATAAATTATAACTAAATTTATATTTAAAAAATCATTTAAATTTTTAGATATTATATATAGAAATTTAATTTTTAATAAAAATAGCATTTGTCACAATTGATGGAAAAATAAAAATTTTCAGAAAATTTTAAAACACTCACCCTAAGATAATTTTTCCCTGTTTATTTAAAAAATTAATACAATATTTTTAGATAATTTTTCTAAAAGTGTAAATGGTTAATTTTATTTTTCTCCAAAAAAGCATTGAAATTAATTTATAAGAGAAATATATTATTAATGTATATAAATACTTTACAAAAAATTAAGAACTTATTTATAGAAATATTTTCTTTATCTAAAACCATTTTAGACAATTTTAAAATATTTTAGAATCACATTACTACCACCAATTTTAATCTATATTATATAATATTTATGTCTAAATATTAATATTAATAGTATATTGTGTTTCGTTTAAACTTGTTGTCGCATATAACACCTGATATTAAAGAAGTTAAATTTATTTGAAAAAATATATTTCATAAATTATCAAGATGTTATATTCAGCTCCATTAAAATTAATTTTCTCCTCAAAATTTAGTTACTATGATATAAATAATTGTGGATACTTATACCTTTTCAAATCGTTAGGTTCTCATGTTGCTTCTTCAAATTGGTAGTTTCACCAACAAACATTGACCTGGTTAGCAGTCTTGTTTTGTAGAAATTTATCTCTATAGTCTTGATATCCACTGATATTTAATATTCATAATGATATTTTTTTAGTGGTCTAACCCTTCATTTAATTCAATTTGGAGGGTTTAGTATGCATTTATTTAAGAAATATATTAAACACATTGTGAACTTGAGTGTGGTTCTGTGGACACAACAAATAATAAGCTACCATACATACTTGATCTAGAATATAAAAATGGAAAATATACTGAGGGACATGGTTTAAATGCTTATCAAATCACTTAACCTTCTCAATTTATAAATTCATAGGAGAACCTTTTCACCAACTTTAAAATCCCAATCATTCCGACTATTATAAACATAATTTTTATATCAACTCTAAATTTCATTTATGTGCTATTGAATGAATGTAACATTCCATACCACCTCCTAATCTAGAATAAGTCCCAGTATATTTCTTTCTATAACTTCATCCTATCATGTTTGAGGTCTACACATCTTTAAAAATATGTCCTCATTAAGATCCATCTGAAAGCTTGAGTGAAAGCTATTATTGTGCGAAAAATAAATGAGGTTAAGGTGTAGATCGCAAATTCCTTTGAAAACAATATAAAATGATATTAATATATCCTTTAGGGTTATAATGGTTCTTCCATAAATACTATATTTCTAAGGATAACACACAATAATGAAACTCAACAAAATATCAAGTGCTTTCTGATGACTTTTCTAGATTGGATAAACCTTGATTCCTAATAAGGAACATTAGTATGTGGTACTCCATGAAAGATTACCTATTGTTTAATAAATATTATTGAAGTATGATGAAGAGAGAAATTTCATTTGATAGTAATGTAGTGGAATGAATTTGGAAGGTGATTGAAAACAACCCATATAGACTTATTTCCTTTAGATGTGTTAGGTAGCCTGATGACAAAATCTATAGTGGAATTTTCCCATTAATATTCCCATATGGGAAATGATTGCAACATATCCTTAGAATTTTGTCTATCATACTTATCCTTTTGACATACCAAGAGTTGAGATACATACTAAACAATGTCTCTCTTCATGTTATCCTCCCAAACCACCATTTTAGTTCTTTATATATCTTTGTACTTACTAGATCAATAGAGAATGGTGAACTATAAGCCTCCTCTAATAGATAATTATTCAAATACGGAATAAATAAAACTCATATACTATTCTTAAATCATATAAATCCAACATAATCAATGATATACTTACGAAAATTTCTAAAATATTTCTATATTTCTATGTCACCATTCAATGTCCCTTTAATATTCACCTAGAAAAATGGTTAAACATTAATTTGAGAAAGTTAATATTCCTCCCCTTTCATTATTATTTTTAGGTCAATCCTTTCCAAATCCATCAATATTGGATCTTTTTTATACTTATGGTAGATAAGATATCATTATCATTATCACTCAAAGAATCTTCCACCATGTTAACTCGACCTTGGTGGTAATGTATTGAGAAGTAATTATCTCTAACCAAATCATACTATATTCTCCGAAATATATTTAACAATTGTTTAATAAAAACATACATGAATATATTATGATAAATTTATATATAACAGATTTCTTTGTAAATATATTTACTCAATATCATTACTAAATAAATTACCATATCTAACAATAAAATATGTGATGTGTAATTTTTCTAATGAACCTTCAGTTTTTATGAAGAATAATCTATCCCCTTATCATTCTACATTAGAAAACATCACAATCCCTTCTTTAATACATCACTATATATTGAAACCCCTTTTTACACCATGATATTTTAAAAGGGAGACATCGTATTTGATAAAATATATGATATCAAAAATTATGATTATAAGGAAGTTTAACATCCATATAATTTAAAATATAATTTTTTTAAATAAATTAAATATCTTCAATATATTTTAATGATAGAGACACCTGGTTTGAACAAAACATGACACTTGATTAAAATATTATTATTTAAAAATGACCATAATAACCTAGCCATTAATATTGAGGGTATTAATAGTTACAAATAATTTAATAAAGTTATATGGTTTTCAAATGTATAAATTCAATTCAATTATCATGGGATGATTATAAATAAAATAAGAATGGTATTTTTAAAAAACCTTATTTATTCATGCCTTGTGAAATTATTTTAAAGTAATATTTAAAACATATATAAAATTTCGTTTAAAATTAAAATTCATTTTTGAAATATAAATTACAAAATTATTTTTGGGTAAATTTTTGGTATTTTTCTTAAAGTAATTTTTTTCGAATAATGATTTTTTTGATTTCTATTGAAAACTCATTTTTCATTAAAATTATTTGAAAATTAAATTATATTTTACATTATTGTTGATGAAAAATAAGTTCAATTATATTACTTTTTTTATAATTTAGTTAAATTTATCCAATTACATATTTAATCATTATATTAATACACTCTACACTTATGTGAATATTCCCCTTGGAAAACTGATCTTTTCCACAGCTATAGTTTAATTTTAAATTGAATTCTAAAAATTCTATAAATTTAATTTATAAAAATGGAATCCATATTTGGAATCGATATTTTTTATATCATATAATAGTTTTAACTTAATTTTGGACCATAATGACTAATGAAAATAGTAAATATTAATTACTATGGTTAAAATAAATACGTTTTTACCAGAAGTTAAATTAAGAAGGTAATGGTAAACAATGACCTAAAATTTTTCAAAAACCCAATTTATGGCTATATTATGAACCTATAATGTATATTGATTTATAATGACCCTTTTTGTGGCTTTTTCTATATAAACATATGGGTATCATTTTATCTTTTCAAAAATTCCATGTGTGTCTTCTCCCTTATTTATAAAAGGCCACCCCCACTTCTCCCTTATTAACACATATAAAACATTTTATAATGTCCAATACTCCCCAAAATGAATTCCATAAATCCATACCCACAGCCTAGTGTTTTTATTTTTTTACGTAATCTCTCCAGTAATGGTTTTATGAATAAACCAAAATAGGTTATCTGAAGAAGAGGTAAAATTTTAAACATATGAATTTTTATTATTTATTCTTCAACATGAATAAATATTTATTAAGAAACTATAATATAATAAAACAAATATCTAGTATATAAGTATATATTATTTTGTATATGGAATAACCTTGATACATCTCCACTTTCATCAAATTGGAAATGAAACTATAAATCATTTTTATAATGGACTACCACCTTACGAAATGATATAATTCGTTTTCCATGACCACATTAAAAATATAAAAACAATTATTGATTTAATATATATATATATATATATTATTTTCTATATTATTACAATTCTATATTAATTATACCTAATTTCCCTTCTACGGGGGATATAATAATATCACACTTATGTATGATAGACTATCGCCTCACATCGGGATGTTATTCATTTCCCAATAACATTTAAAATTAAAGGTATTAAGGTTAATTATAAGTGATATATGTGATACTTATGATCTTAATATTCTTATGGAAAAATAATATCAAATATAACTTCTTACCTTCTAATCATTTATAAAACAATAATGTCGCTTGTGTGTACGTGCGAACTACCGCCTCCACGCAATAATTTGAAATGATTTTAATTTTATTTGTATATAGATGGTAATTAGGATATATTTTATAACTATAAATGATACATATGAAAAAATAACTATTTTTTAATGATAAATTAATATTTTTTTATTCCATCAATTGAGAAGAACAGAAAGAATATTCATGCATACGTATGAACAACTATATCTATGAACGGTTTAATCCATTTCTACCTATAACATTTATAGATTAATATAAATACATATATAATGAATAAATATGATATTTATATCATGTTTAAAATTATATCAATGAATCATAAATGAAAAAATTAAAAGGATAAAAAATACCGAAGTAAAACATATATGAAAACCGAAGAGACTATAAAATGAAAAATAAATTTAACAATGAATTATTAATAAAAGGGTGGTAAAAGACTCTAATAAAAAAAATATGAAAATTTATATATGATTATATTTCAGTAATATATGTATAATAAATCTATATTTATTATACATGATGTTCGAACACATACGATGGAGGCGAAACCTGAGGTAAGGTTATCTCGTCTCACTTTTAATTCCTTGAGACATACACCATATTCACCAATTATTCCATTTTATGTTATATATAATAACCATATTTATATTTCAATTCATTAATTTATTTATATTGACAATATTTACGGTTTAATTTAAATTAATTTCATTAAGGGTGATTATTATTAAAAAGTTACCAAAGTGGCATGGTTTATTTCAAAATCACATCATTATTCGATATTTTTTTTGTTTAAGTCTCCCTTGAATAATTATTTTATATTTCATCATAAAACAAATCTATTTCCTCATACATTAGTTATTATTTATATTTTCATTTAATATTACCACTTTCGAACTCCTACGTACAAAAAATTATTGAGAATTATTTGAAGAAAATATGAAATTATTTCACTCAATGATAGAAAAAAAATTTCATCAAAATCTATGTTTTCAGAAAACCAATCAATTTATTTTTAATATTTTATAAATTAATTGTTAAAGAAAATTTTAAATGTTATGAATTTTTACAATATTTTTTGAATGGAAACTTCATGTCATTTTCAATTCAATAATCATTTGAATTTTACCAAAAATCTAAAAGGAATCATTATCAAAGCGTGTTCGACAATAACATAATTTTTCACTTTCATTACTAGTAAACATTTTATTTATTACATTATAAGTTTTAAAATTTTATTCTCAAAGAAATGTATTCTAAAAATATTTTTTGAATTCATTTTTCAATATTATTTTCAAAGTGAAGAGGTTATTTTTCCTAATTTTTTTAATGATATGTTTTTTGTTTTTTATTCATCAATGAAACAAATCATTTTTGTAATTATAATAAAATGAGGATATATTGTGTTTATATAATAATTATGACTTATATGGATGGTTTATCATCAGTATTAACAAGGATTTACAATTGAATAATAATTCACCATGTTATTTAGGATGGTTTATGATTATGATTATTTGAATAGGGTAAGTATTAAATTTTCATATGTTATATTACTAATACAAATATTTATGTTGATTATGATTCAAAACATTAATATGACTAATGTAACAGAATTAGTAAATTTTTGGTTGGTTCTATTTATATATATCCTCTCATTTCATCAAAAGGTCTCATGATACAAATCAATTGGATAAAGTAGACGAGTTTCTACCCACATATTTAAACTGTATTATGAAATGTCTTGACAGTTTCAGATGTCTAGAATTATGTATTCCATAATTATGAGATAATTTATTAATATGTTATTATTCTATTTTTTATAATTTATGTAGATATGTTTCAAGAATATGTGATTATTTATATATCTTTCTATGATCATAATTTATTTCTACTATATTATGACCATTTTATTTATTAAATAGATGGTGCATATGTTATTTTCCAAGAAAAAGTGATTGAAACTATTTCTTTATGATATATTATACCATATTAATACCCTTACTGAGAATCTATTCTCACCCATTACTAATATTCTATATTCCTAAGGATACTAGGATGTGTTTTGTGATTTATATATAGAAATACACTATGGGGAATAATGAAATTTCCAATGAAAACCCATTTTTATATTTTATGTTTAAAATGTAATTTGAACATAAATTTTTTATTTATTTTACCAATGATAATAACCTATTCAATAATTCAGGATTTCATAGCTTTTATCTAGTCCCAATATTACAATGTAGACATTGGCTTTGAGTTACAGGAGTCGGGGTTGTTATAGTTGGTAATAGATGAAGTTTAGTTAAAAAAATTGGAAGCAGATTTAGGAAAAATGTAAATGTGAGCATAAAAATAAAATATTAATTAAGGATAAGTATATAAAAACATTCTAAAATTATGGTAATATAGATATTATGTGGTTTTAACTAGGAATATATACCTATTTGGATATAGAATTTGATATGGTTTTAGAACAGATGTTCTTAGTGGTAATTACTCCAAAAAAGGTGAGTTGGGAATGAATCAAGAAATACCTAGTACAAGAAAATAGTACTTAATACACACCTTATTTGACACTTATAGAGGATATGATTAGGATAAGTCACATTTTATTCAAAAACCATTATAAATGATTTGAAAAAAAATTAATGATTGAGAATCTTTCACAAAGCTATCATGTTTATTATTTTGATATTATCTGATAAAAAATTATAATATTTATTTTAAATTTCTCCAATGTTTTTGTGTAACACACCAATACTTTACAATATTCCACTTTTTAAATTTTTCATATTTGATAGTGTACATTGAATAGAACACTGAGTGTAAACAAATGAATGAATATTATTATGATAGTTATCACCGAGACATTGAAATAATGGGAATGAAAGATATTATGAAAATTATGAAAATATAGATTAAAAATATTTATTAATTAATTCATTGTTTTCTATGTAATTATAAAAAAATATAAAAATCTATTGAACATAAGAGATTTTATTTTTATAAGAAAAACATTTTCATGACCACAATGGTATATTATATTAATAAGATGAATTAATTACTATTTGTGAAAGCTATTATTGAAAAATATATTTATAATATTCAATAATTTTTTTTAATTCATCAAAAAAGTTTCATATAATTAATATAATAATATATCTAATTTTACGCATAAAAAATAACATTTCCTAAAGACAATTTTACTGCATTTTAATGGTGCACTTGTTTCAAAACTAAATTTTGGAACTTTTATAAAATATATTGAACAAAATAAACTTTATTTTTAAAATATTACTTTCAAAATTATCATAGGGTGATATTTTGAGATTTTTATGAATATATTTATTTTCAAGTGAATAGTGAAAAATCCTCATTTTTATAAAACAATAATTTTTATTATAAAATTGTATATTTATTATTTTTATAGTAACATAACTTATGAAAGTATACATAACATTTAATTGTATTATAAATGAAAAAATATTATATTTATGTGAGGAAATAAGTAAATAAATGTTTTAATACTAATAAACTAAGTGTAGGATTTTTTTGAAACATACATGTTTATTTAAAATTTTTATAATTAATATAATGATTTAAAAGGAAATTTATTTTCATAAAATAGATTCATTGATTAATAATTTTATTTATTATTAAAAAAATTTAGGACATTGTACATTATTTTTCAAAGTGTCTTAAAAAATAGTTATACTATTAAAATAATTATTTTTTGAGTAAATATTGATTTTAATTAATAATTAAATTTCTCATAATTAGAAAATTGTTATCAATAAATGGAGTTATTTTTTTAATTCTAATAATAAAATAAATGGTTATGGTGATTTTTTGTAATTTTTATTAAATAGTTGAATTTTTGGTGAACAGTCAAATACGGTAATTTATGGTATTTAATAAATACATAGATTATTGAGTCATAGATGATGTTTGGATAATTTAAACCCATAATATTGAACTATAATTATTTATTTTAATATATTTAGATATAATTTTCAAACTATTCATATTATTGAGGAAACTTAATAATCTCATGAATAAAACAATGAGAGACACCCCTTTCCTCCACTATAAATACCACCTATCGACACCTCTTCCACTCAGATATCTTAAGCCTTAAATCTTGTTTAATTCAAAAAAAAATCATATCCCTAGGAATCTATACCAAATTTAGGATAATTTTTTATCACCAAAATACCCAACCCAATCCCCATTAGGAGGTTGTCAAGGAGAATAAATTCAATATGTAAAACCCTATTTCATTTTACTTTATTTTCTTTTTTTATATTACTTTATTTTATTATGCTTACCTTAACCCCAATGTTCAAAAAATTACTGAAAAAAATAGTATCTTATATGGATTGTAATTATTTTATGATAATGGGATATCATTCTTCAATTATTTTCTCTTCCCCTTCTTATTAAAAAATGAAAACCTCCCCTCTAAGGGGCCGACTTACTGCCTTCGTGGATGGCGAGTTTTTATTTTTTAATTACACCTTCATGGCTGGTCATAAAACAATTTTTTTGTTAAATCATATTATAATTTACATATTAAATTCTATGTAATTATCTCTAACCATTATATATACATGATATTAATTAATATAACAAAACTAATTCGTGATAATCCAAAAAAAAAGCGAAAACAACCCAAACAAATATCATTAACATTTTATCTAATGAATCATCCTAATTTTTTGTTAAAGTGATATATAAGACCATTAAATATTATTTAAGTTAATTAATATCAAATAATTTAAATTCTATACACCCATTCCTATTTCACATGATCTTTCACACATGTATACAGGTGATCCAATCGTTTACGAAGTATGCCCTGACCTTCCACTATCAATTGACGAGTTCAACAAATATTCTTCGCTTCTCAATAAAACACTTATCACTTTATTTTAGAAAATGAGGACCTTGTTTGAGACCTTTGAAAAGTTTTTTTGGATCATGGTATTTATAAGAAAGGGATTCTGTGGGGTTACTGGATAATAGAAAAATAATGGTCCACATCACATCGGAGGAAGATTTGATTCAAGCTTAGTCATCCACACCCCCAACTGCAACAATTCCCATTTTTATCTGCATAGATGGTCTTACTATGTCCATATAAAGTAGGACTCTCCTTTAGTGTCCATTTGGGTGAGCTTTCACAATCTCTCTCTTCCTTTTCAGAATCCTTAAATACTTAGGATAACGGTAAACATGGTTGGTAGATATTTGTGTTGTGATTACAGAACAAATTTCATTTGTCACCCAATGAATCCCCATGTGTGTGTGGAACTCAATGTTTCAAGAGGTCCATTTTATTTCTTCTCTATGTCAGTTGGAGAAGAATATTTCTCTAAGAAGAAAGTGGTTTATGAATCGTGGGTTGATTTTTGTACAAATTGCAAATGGTTGGGCCATGAGTAGGAAAACGATAGATGTGGGTCTCACATTGCTGGCATGCTCAAGGCTATGGGTACTTATGGCAAAAATTCTATTCCTAATACAATAGATGGACATGATGGGAAGGGGAATGGGAGTGGAGAGACTAAGTCAATTGAATCACCTGCGATAGAGAAATCTCATAGTGAATCGCGGGAGAATCCTTTGGTGGATGATGTTTTCAAAAGGCTAGGAAAATATCATGGCCTATCTCTGGAGGTCCCCTTGGAGAGAAGGTGGCCGGAAAGTGTTCTCGAACCTATGGTAATTGACCATAACTAGGGAGGTAGTGTGATTATAGAGGGAGGATATAACATGGGGCGTCTTATTATGATGTGGTTTGCACAAGAAGTGGTATCATAGACAAAGTAAAAGAATATTGGACAACAAGGGATACACATATAAGTAGACATGCATTGAGAAATGGTTTAGATGGTGAGGTTGTTCTCAGGGTAAGTCCCAAGAGGGAGGTTGATATTATTGCGCTTAGAAACCATTTTTCACAATATTCAAAAGAGGTGCCAGAGGATGGCTCATCTAGTGATGTAATGAACGAATGAAAGGTTCTTTGAAATGAACCCAATGATGAATGTTTTTATATAGGTGATTAAGAAGAGGATGTACTTTATTACCAGCTCCCGAGTCCATGGTGGAGTATGTGAAAGAGGGGAAATAGGAAAGAGGGGAAGGACTATTCTCACTAACCTCTACCGATGAAGACTCAATCAGCAAAGAAGATGAAAGAAAATCAATTAGTCGATGATTCTAAAAACATCCAAAAAATGCATGTTAGAAGCCAGAGTCTGATTCTATCCCTACACCATCTTTGGAAAGGATCATGAGTTCAGAAGAGGTAATTGGAGAAACTATTATGAAAATTAATTCTCTTGATGATGAAGCCGAAAGAATGATGGATAGGCCCCCAAGGGTGACTTTTAATAAGTAATATGGAACATTGATTGATAATAAGGATCTCATCTTAATAAGAGGTTTCAAAAAAAAAAATCAGTATTGAAGAGTACTTTCAATCATGGGGCATTCATGCATAGAGAATTTAAGATATCCTGATGATGGAGCCTGACACTCCGATAAGCTCTCTCTCATGGAAAATTTTTAGGGATATTGATAGGCTTAAATTTCATTTTAATGGCTTGGTTATCTATTTTTGTGTGTGATATTTGGCTTCTATGTTTTCACTTAAAACTGTTTTATAATAATTTTTTTTATTTTGAGTGAGTGAAGTGTACATATCGTGAAAACCAAGGAAATCAACACATCTGAACAAAAAAATTGAATCTTATAACAAATCAAAAAGACAATAATGGAATATAAAAAAATAATACTAAATTAAATACATGTTAAATAGGTTATACACTAATTTATTAATGAATCCAATTTCATTATCTAGGATGTTATGTACAAGTGCATAATGCTTTTAGACATAATGTATGAGTTTTCTTATCTCACATTTACTTCTCTGAGACACAAATTATTCACTATTATTTATTCTGTGTGGTGTATGTATACATCAATTTGATGTATAATATCATGAATATATTTTTATTCATGGTATTAAATATTTCAGTTTATGATCATTAATTTTTTGGGGCATATAGTTTGAATATTTTCATTGTGGTAAGAGATTATCCCCAAACCACAATTTTTTAGTTGTGTTTTTCATTTCTCTCTTTACACGAAAGTAATTACTATTTATTTTTAAATAATTATTCTAAAATATTTTAATTTATTAAAAAATAATGTATCTAGATCATTTCATCATTCCTTTATGGAGAAATATATGTTTTTAAAGGATTCTATTTACAATTCCTCCCGATATGCATGTCCGATTAATGGGAATTTCCTAATTTCATTCCCAATTTAAATTACACTCTATTATATTCCATAAAACTCTATTATTATAATAACATCTGTAATATTGACAGAAAAAACTATCTTGGATCGTTTGTGATTTTATATAAAATATATCACCTATTTTGATTTAAATTCTCTTTAATATTTTTCTTAAACTTCACTAAAATGTTTCATTTATAATGATTCATAAAAATTATTTTAACATTTTTTTAGTTAAGTTGGACATAATTTATTCCTAAAAAATAATTTCATTATTCTTATCTTTTATTTTTAGTGATATTATTTTTTATCATATGAATTTATAACAAATACAAATTATTTTTCCAAAATAACTCCTCTTTCTAAAGTAAAAGGGTATTTCTCTCAATAAATTTTCGATGATTTTAATATATTATTTTCATCTATGATTATAATCCAAATATTTAATAGTGGTATGGGACACATTGATTTAGATAAATCATTTTAAATTGACTATTAAACATATGAAGAATTTATTGTACTTAGTTAGTGACGGGAGAAGCCATTTATAGCCCCTGATGCATCGGTATGTTTCATGAGACAATCTAGATGACTTTTTGGATGGGGCCCTACCCGTTTATGTAAAATTCTTGGACAAGGATTTGATAGTATTCTTATGATGTCTGAAATTATGTAATCTCCCATTATGCTATTTGTAATTTATAATTCATGTGATTATTATACTAATAGAATATCAATAATTATGTTTTATTCTTATAAAATTATTTATATGGTATTATTCAATCTATTTTTATTCATGACATATTATGCTCAGTTTATTATTTAAATGGAATGTGTTTCAGTTAACCACATTTCCAAAATATTTTGTGCTTATTTATGATAGGTTCTTCTATATTTCATGCCCTTAAAGATCATCATTCCTCAACCCTTTATTATGTTTTATTTTTTCAAATATTCCATGATGTATATTATGTATGAATTTAAGGGGTAATATAAGAGATTATGGTTGTTTCCAATGGAATTTCTTTGTATTTATTCATTTAAAGTTATAATTTAAAAGTTATTTCAGTTTCTAGTTTTCCAATACTAGTAAACTATTCGGTATTTTAGGATGTGAACTCTTGTTATTTTTACCATTGTAATAAGGTAAGTCATAAAATCCATGTTATTGGGGTTGGGGGTATTTATATTTGGTATTAGATAAACTTTTGTAGAAATAATGGAAACATGATTTTAAAAACATAGATTAAGAAAAATAACCCAAATATATAATTTTATGACAAGCACAAAATAACATCCAAGATTTTTTATAAGTTAGAGATTATGTGGGTCTTACAAGAAATACATCATTGTTTGGATATAATAAGTGGGTGTCGTTATGGAACATATGTACCATAGAGTAACAACTTCAGCAAGGTTCATCAAGCCTAAATTTTAATAACATGTTATATGACATGGGGCTTTACTGTGCACCTGGTTTGACACTCATGAGGGATATGTATAGGATAACACATATTTTATTTACAAAACATTATGAAGGATTTAATAATAATTATGTCCCCAATGAAACCTTGTTTATGATTATGAGAATAGCTACACAATTTTTTTTTCAATTTATGTTATTAATTTCATTATTTTTGGGATTATACATTATGTTTCATTATTTTATGATCCAATATTGTGTATTCCATTGTTTAGAAATGGTGTTTAGCGAAAGGAATTAGAACCACATCAATATAGATGATCCAAAGAGTATAATGATCATTTCAATGACGGGTTTAAGAATATATTTTTAAGAGAAGTAGTCTCCCAAATATTTTCATCATATGAAGAAATTATATCATGTTTTAACAAGATAGAGATAAAATTTTCCAAGTCTTACAGATGAAAATGGAAGCAATATAATAATAGAAAATATATGAAAAATGATAGATAAATGGGAGAAGGAAAAGAATTATTTTTTCAAAAGTAATAATTGTGGAAGGAATCTCCTTGGTATATTATTAAGAGGAAAATGATTTTGATTCATGTGTGAAGAAAAAGGACACCATTATCCTGATTTTAAGGAATGGAAAAAAAGTTCAATGTTCACTGTTTCAAATTTAAAGATATGAGACACTATGTAAATCAATGTCTCAAGAATCAATGGAATAGACCCCAAAAAAAGATAATGGATCAAGGTAAAGCATATGCTACTACCAAATATGAATAGAAATGATTAATATTCTTGTGTTTGGATGAAATAATTATTTAAATTGAGTCTTTATTCAATAGTTCTTTGATTATAAGGATCACAAGACATATAAGAATCATAATGAAATATATCTTCTTTATAGATTTGGAAGCATTCATGTTTTCATTAAGGTATTTATGTGATCATTGTATTTATATATTTGGTATTTGGAATTAATATCTAAATTATTATTGAAATATTATGTTATGTTGAATTTGGAAATATATTAATATTACTTTTATTTTTTTTCACTGAATGTGGGAAAAATATTTTAGATGAGTCTTAAGATTAACTACTTGTGGAATGGATCATGTTAAACCATGAAATTTATTATTCTATGATATCATGTACTAAACTTATTGGTTTCAGTAAATATTTTAAGATCTATATAATGAATTAATGACGAAATGATTTATTAAAAGTGGTTCAGGTGTGAAAAATTCACCTTGAACATTTATTTCCATGTTTAAGGGAAGAAGTGAAACTAAATCGAAGAAAAACCACAGGATAATATTATTATTATGACATGGAAACTAATCAAGTAATATTATTTTTTAAGGTTCTTATTTGAATATTAAAATAATTCCAAAACTATAGGGATATTAAATTTTGGAACAAAAAAATTATCTATTTAAATTTCTTTATGAGAAATCAATGTTCCTTTAACCTATCACGATATTTACAGTTTTGTGATGGATAAATTTATAATTAACATATTATATATTAATATAAATTAAAACATGATAGTTATATTTCTATTTTATTCCCCTGTTATCTCTTTCCACAAATTATTTCTTACCTGAAATCCTAGTTTTGTGGCACCATTTCTTTTCCCTTTACGCTTTCTGAAGAGGATATTTAATTATATCATTTTTTGATGTGGGTTTCCAACAAAGTAATTTATAAGTATCAATTATGGATTTTCGAAGAAAATTTAAAACTATGAGGACATAATTTATTTATAGAGGGGATAATGTAATACCCCATGATTTTATGATATGTCACTTTTCAAATTTATCTTATTTGATAGTGTACATTATACAGAACACCAAGCTTTAAAATGATTAAATATTACGGTGATAATTATAAATTATCACTAGAATAATGGAAATTAAAGATATTATATAAATTTTGAAAATATATTTAACACGTATTTATAAATGAATTATATGGTGGCTAATTAATTATAAATGAAAATAAAAATCAATTGAACATAAGATATGTGTTTTTATAAAAAATCTATTTTTATGACCACAACGGTATTTTATATTAATAAACTGATTTTATCACTATTAGTGAAATATATTAAGGAAAAATATATGTTACATATTCAATAAAATGTTTTTAAATTCAATTGATAAGTTTTATATGCTTAATATAAGAATAAATACTATTTTACGCATAAAAGACAATATTTCCTAAAGATAGTTTTAACTCCATTAAATGGGGATATTTTTTTGATAATAAATTTTAAAACGTATATATATTATATTTTGAAAATTATCCACATTTAAAAAAAATTAATTTGAAAATTATTAGAGGGTGAAATTTAGGTATTTTTTGGAAAAAAATTAATTTACAGTGAATAACGAAAAATCCTAATTTTTTGTGGAATTATTATTTTGTAATATTAATAGTTTATTTATGATTTAAATATTAAAATATATTATTAAAGAATACATTCAATTAATGTATCTTGTATATGAAAATATATTAAATTTTTATCATCAAATAAGTAGATAATTGTTTTTAAAAAGATGAATTAAGTGTCGGTATTTTTGAGAAACATAAATGTTTATTTACAATTTTATAATTAATATATTGATTTAAATTAAATTTTATATTCATATAATAGAATTATAATAGAAACTTTTGTTATATTATTATTATAATACAATTTTATGTGACCATAATTAAATTTTCAATGTGTCATAAAACAATTATAATATTAAAATCGATAATTTTTGAGTAAATGATGATTTCATTTAAAAATTAAATTCATAAAAATTAGAAGTATATTTTTATAACCTTGTGTCCATTTTTAAATCCTATAGATTAAAATATGGTTGGGGTTAATTTTTGAGATTTTTCTAAAACAGTTGATTTTTTGGTGAATAGTGAAATACAAAAATTTACAGTATTTAATAAACACTCGATTTACTGAGTCACATATGATGTATGAAAAATTTAAACCATAAAATATAAATATTAATAATTATTTTGATATATTTACTGGTAATTCTCAGACTACTCAAAGTCTTGAGGAAAAATGATTAACTAAGGATTAAAATAATTGGAAAACACCCATCTCGTCCACTATAAATACCACCCCTCACCACCTCTTCTCCACCCAAATATTAATCCTTGAATCATTTAAAATTACTACCCTTTGCAATCCCCATGTCTATTTACCAAATCCAAGATCCTTTAGTCACACAAAAATACGTTACTCAATCCCTTAAAGGAGAATAAAATCATGAGGTAAAATCCTCTTTCATTTTCCTTTATTTCCTTTTCAATTTATTTTCTTTTCTTATCCTTTCCTTACCTCATATATTAATAAATTCATGAAAACTCGATTATATTATATATAATAGAATTTTATTATTATAATGGGATATCCTCCATCAATTCTTTTCTCTTCCCCTATTTATTCCAAAAAATGAAAACATCATCCGTCAGGTGCCGATTTACCGCCATTATAAGCGATGAGTTTTCATTTTCAACACCACCTTCAAGAGTGGTCATAA
The DNA here is from genome assembly GCA_963277665.1 of Viscum album. NCBI lineage: Eukaryota > Viridiplantae > Streptophyta > Magnoliopsida > Santalales > Viscaceae > Viscum > Viscum album. The sequence continues at coordinate 1,871,952,512 of OY728137.1, read as the reverse complement.
AACCTATTTTATGGTTAAAAATATTATAATATATATATTTACACTATTTAATGTTATTTTACAATTATATATAAATGATATTAATTAATAAAACAAAAAAAGTTTTGTGATGATCGAACAAATGCATAAATAATCCAAATTGTTATCGTTGACATTTTATCTAAGGAATCGTTATAATATCATAAAAAAATATAAAACCATTTTATATTACATTTTCTTATTAATAATATATATTTTTATTTATAGATAATTGTTCAGATATCACATGAGCTTCCAAACACGTATATAATTGAACCAATTACGAAAGCCATGGAAATAAACACATTCAAATAATGAAATTGAATCTTATAACTCATAAAAAAGACCATAAATGAACTTAAATAAATTATAATAAATAAAATATATGTTTAATATATTCTTAAGTAATTAATTAGTAAATCTAATAACATTTTCTAGGATGTTATGTTCATGTGCAGAATGCTTTTAGATATAATGGAAGGGTTTTCTCATCTCACTGTTATTTGTTTGAGATATGTCTTATTTAGCACTGCTTCCTGTTTGTGGTGTATGTATACTGAAATTTCATGTATAATATCATGAATATATTCATGTTCATGGTAATATATATTATATTTGTGTATCATTAATTTTTTTGGGCATATGGTTCGACTATTTGAAAAGATCAAAGGGATTCTCCTCAAACCTATATTTTTAATTAGTGTTATGATTTCCATCTCTTTACACAAAATTAGTAATTATTTATTTTTATATAATTATTCTAAATTATTTTAATTTTTTCCAAAATAAATTTTATATATCATTTCATCTTTTTTATGGGGAAATTTATGTTTTATAAGGTTTCCCTTTTCAATTCCTCTCAATATGCAAGCCCAATTAAATAGAATTTCCCAACTTCATTGGAATTTTCAAGTGAACTCCAAAATATGTTTAAATCATCCTTTATTCTTATGAAATAAAAAATTTTATCCTGGAAATGTATCTTGGTTCATTCATGGTTTTATATAAAATATTTCTCCATTTCTGATTTCAATTTTCATTAATATCATCCTTAAAATGCACTAAAATGTTTGATCTATAATGATTTATAAACAACTCTAGTAAATGTTTACACTTTTCTTGGACATAATTTATTCTGAAATTTTTTTTCATTATTATTCAATTTTATTTTCTAGGATATTCACTTTTAGAATATGATTTTATGAAAAAAATAAATTATTTTTCCAAAACAACTCTTCTTTTCTTTGTGAAAGTATATTTTTATCAATAATTAATCAATGATTTTAATAGAATATTTTTATATAATATTATGATTTAAATTTTTCTAAGTGGTATTAGAAACTTTTGTTTAAATATTTATTTTCAAAAATATTATTTGACCTATGATGAATGCATTGGAATTTGTAAGTGACAGGCGGGGACCGATATAGCCCCTCGATATATCAATATGTCTCATGGGAAAAAATGGATCGGGTTTTGCAGAGGCCTTACATATTTAAGTAGACTTCTTGAAAGTGGAATTTATGGTATGTTTTTGATGTCCTAAATTATGAATTCCCTTATTATGATATTAGTAATTCATAATCCATGCAATTATTCGAATAGTAGAATATCCAATGATATGTTTCATTCATATAATATTATTTATATGGACTTATTCAATCAATTTTTATTCCTAGCATATTATAATAAGGTTATTGACTAAATAGAATGTGTTTTAGTTAATCACATTTCTATAATAGTTATTATTGTTTATGATATCTTCTACTATATTTCTTATCCGTACTGAGCATCTGAGTATGTTTTATTTTTCCGTGGATTCCAAGATATATATTATGAATGATATGAAGGGTTAATCATGGAGAAACATATTGTTATAAAAGGATTCTATTTTTTATTTTATGTTTTCAAATGTCATAAAATGTTCATGTATGTTATATACCTTCCCAAACTAGTAAACTGATCAGCCCTTTGCGATTCGAGTCTTGTATCTCTGATAATATAATAAAGATTGGCACTGGATTCCGGTTTCTAGGGTCGAGGACTATAAATTTTAGATTATAAATTATCATAAATTTTTTATGATATAATCTAGTTTATACAATTGTTTTTAAATTAAACCTAGAAGAATTAATGAGAATTTTATTAATTCACCTAATATAATGAGTAAGAATGATAATTTTTTGTGGGATTATGCCAATATATTGAAGGGAAGTAGTTTCAAAAAACATTATCACCATATATGGACATAATATAATGTTCTATTAAAATAGATAAATAATTATCTAATTATTATTTATTTTATGAAAATAAAGAGAATAAGAGGATGATATAAATAATGAATAAGGGGACGAATGGAAAAAGGGGTTTCCCTCATTTTATTATTGAATAAATAAAATCCATGGTACTTTCTTAAACTAAATAAAAGTTTCCTTCATGTGTGGAGAAATATACCACCATTCAATTAATTGGAAGTGAAAGAATTAAATTTCTAATGGTTAATGATCCATGTGTAGGAATATGGGCACTATAAAATTAATTCCCCATTATTAAAAGGATTATAACGTAATTGTAACTAAGGGAACTTAGTAATGCATATTTTATTACCAATGTTGATGTTTAATGATTAATGTTCTTGTGTTTTTTGATTTAATAATTAAATTATAGGATTATTTTTTAAAAGATATTCTGGTAATAAAAATTATCAAATGTATAATAATTGAAGTGAATTATTTTTTCTTATAGTATTCGAGGGAAATTTTTTGAATGGTACAGATGACCAAGAAAAGTGATGTAGTGACAGGTTAAAAATCATGGAAAAAATATGATTAAGGGTGTATAAAAATTAATATGGTACCAAGGCGTAGATAAAGTGGTGTTTTCATGGGATTGTTTTTTTGACCATTAAATTTGATAAAGGATTATTGGGTTATGTTATATTTGATAGAGTTTACTACAGGTATTTATTTACATAATTTATTCAATAACCTGATATTTTATTTTTGGAAACATATATGTTTTCATTAATATTTTATAGTGATAAAGGTATTAACATATCAGTAATGTGATGTTAAGATACACCTTTTATTTTATGGGGAATATAATGTTGATTTAGTGATGATACCTTAAAATATTTGGGCATTGAATTTGGATAGAGACATTTTGGATTAGTCTTATGGTTAAATATATAATAATTGGATTATGTTCAACATTGGTATTTATTAGATAAAATAGTTCATCCATTTTTGTTTTGGAAAATATATAGTGTAAGGAGGAATGACTCATCATTCTAATGATCTATTATATATTCATATGTTATAATAATTAATGTTAGATATTAATTTATTAGAACAAGAAATTATTTGGAAATCTATCAAAAAACATCCAAATGATAGAATTATGTAAATGAAGTAGAATTATATCATGTATGTATATTTTTAAATTTTTTCAGTCTAGATGGAAAAATAATTCCTCAAATCTAGAAAAAGGATCTTGAAACAAAAAAAATTTCCCTAGTACTTATGTATCTGATGAATCAAATTGACTACAAAATCATCATAGGTTTTTGTTTTTTGGTTTTTTATATTCTATTGATAAATTAATTTATTGTGTCCAACGAACTCTATCACCTTAAAATATTATTCAATCATTATTTTTTTCTTCCTTTTTCATTTCCCCACTTCCTACATATGTTCTTCTACTTATAATCCTAGTTATGTGATTACCCAAGATGAACTCCATACTTCCATTTTTCTATTACAAAGAGGATGAATTATTTACCCTTCCCATGATGTGTCATTTCTAGAATGGTATCTTAAATGATGAAACCTTTTATTATGGTGATTAATATTAAATTAGAAGGATACAATTCATTTAAAGGGGTATAATGTTACACCCTGAGATTTTAAAAGTGATGTAACATATTTGATAGTGTTTTTGACCCATGAAACTAAGAATATAAGATAATGTAACAACCCTATAATATAAAATATATTTCTTTTTTAATGATATGTTTAATATAATTGATATATTTTACTTCATGAAATTTTGATTTTCAAGAAATAAAATATACTATTTAAATATTATTATTCAAACATGAGCATTGTCACTTAACAGTTCAGACGAAAGGTTTGAATACTAATAAATTTATTATGAAAATATTTTGGTTTTAAATATATAGACTAAATTAAATTTCTATCTATTGATTATTAGTAAAATAAGAACAATTTAGAATAGAAATAAATGTTTTCTGAAAAGCTATATTTTCCTAAAAGGATGTTTATTCTCTCTTTTCACACATAGTTTGAACTTATTTTTTAACAGTTTTAGAAAATTTATTGGAAAAAATTAAATTTTTTAAATAAACATTTTCAAAATATCTTTGATTTAATTATGTTTATTTTCTTAAAAATTTAATTTTTTATGAAGAATGAGAAATATTTATTTATATTAAAATTTTCATTTTTATTTGAATTATTTTAGTAGTAAAATTATATTTTAAAATGATTTTAAAGTAATATTATTTCATTTATATTAAATTTTGACAAATTTAGGCCATTTTAATCAATTTATTATTAAATTTTTATGTGAACACATTCTATATTTATGACATTTTTCTCTTTAGAAAACTCATCTTTCGTCTCTTCACCAGTTTATTTTTAAATTTAATTATTCATAATATATTAAAAAAATTAGGAAAAATTGATACAATATTTGGAATATGATTAACTTTTATCATCTGATAAACTCAACATAGTTTTTTAACAATAATTATTAATAAAAATATCAAAAATTAAATACCCCAATTAAGATAAAATTGTGTTATATAAGGTTAAACTATGATGCCAAGGGTAAAAAATAACATTTAGCTTGTCCAACACACATTTCATTGATATATTTGGATCATATACTCTATAAGGTTCACTAATAACAGAATTTTTAATCTTTTTTAAGTTGAAAACGTGGGTATCACATTATCGGTTCAAAAATTCCATCTGTGTCCTATCACCCACTTATAAAAGGCTACCCTCTCCACACCTTTTCACACTTCCAAAATCATTTGGTTGGTAAATTAACTACCCAAATAAATAAATTAATTCCCACCCAAAATCCACGGGACATATTTTTATTAGTAATTCCACCTATGAAGGATTTAGTTATAAACCTAAATAAGCTCTCTGAAGATGAGGTAACATTATTAAATGTATGTATTTGTTTTATTTTTTATTCCACCTATATAAAACCATATTAAAATAAGATAATATAATAGAAATATTATTATATATATATATATATATATTAGTTATTATGTTAATATAATTACCAATATTCTTATACACTTCTATAAAATGGGTAACAAAAAGTTTGATCGTGTGTATGACAAACTACTGCATCGCGAACTGTTGTAATTCTATATCTATTGAAACATTTAAAGCATATATATAATGATATAATAAATGTTTGTATATTATATGTATGAAATTATTACCATTATATAGTTGTGAAATAATATATTCCTTCTTAACTTTAATTTTCTGGGGGATATGATAACATCGCTCGTGTGTATAGAGAATTTATTCCTCAAGAAGCGATGAGATTCATTTTTTTCATATGATTTAATTTAAAGGTGATAATGTTAATATAAATCGATTTATTTGATATTTATTATCAAAAAAAATTATTTTCTATATAATACCATGGAAACTTATTTCCATCCAATCCTTTGAAATATAATAATGTTTTTTGTGGGTATATGTGGACTGCTGTCTCCACATAGCAATTTGAATTTTTTTTACAAGGATGGTAAAATAGTATTATTTGATTAATATATATTCTATATATGAAATAATAATGATTATTTAAATAGTAATTAATATTTATTTTACTTTCATTCTATTTGTACAAAAATTGGAATCAACATTCATGCACACGTAAGGCCTACCGTCTCCATGAATGGTGTAATCTATTTTTTAAAACAATATTTAATAGATTAAAATAAATATATATATAGAAAATATATTTTATATTTATATAATTTTTAAAATCCAATATAATATCTTACCATGATCAAATTAAAACATCCAATAATTATATAACTATAAATACATGAAAAATTAAGTAATTATAACTCGAAACGGTAATTTTAACACAAATTTATTAATATGTTATATAATGAATATATTTACCTAATTATTCATTTATGTGTTGTATATAATTATCCTTTCTATATATTATATCTTGAATATATTTCTCTTAATATTATTTAACATTTAATTTTTTCTATTTCTTTGTGTTTATGATTAAAAAGTTACCAAAGTTTAAAGGTGTTACGTCATAAAATATTCATTATTTAGGATTATTTTTTTTCTTAAGTCTATCTTGGGTTTTTTATTTCTATATTAAATCTAGTATATTTCCATATAATATATTTATTCATGAACATGTTATAAATTATACCATTTTTACACTCATTGGAAATTAAAATGATTTATAAAATATTTTAAATAAAACTCAACATTGTTTCTCTCTTTGATAGAAAATTCTTTTTCATCAAAATATAAGTTCCCAAAAATATATTAAAATTTGTTTTAAAAAATTTCAAATGATTTGCTCAATTATTTTTTAAAGATTTTGAAATTTTAATCATTTATTAATGTAATGTTCATTTCGATATCTAAACAATTCCCATATGAATCTTAAAAAAAATATGAAAGGATGACTTATTTTAATGTGTATGACATGAATATAATTTTTCACTATCTTAACCACTCAACATTATAAATATTATTTTACATTTTTTAAATTTAATTTTCAAAGTATATTATTTTTTAATTATATTGTAAAGTCTTTTTAAAAATTGAAAATTTAAAAGTTTTTATTCATAAAAATTGATATTTATGATATTATAATGACATTATACCTTTATTTCACTTATTATCCATTGAGTTTATGTCATATTAATATCAAACATATTCTTTATTATTATGTCTTATGATCAGTTTTAATGGGAATTTTTAATTTTATTACCATTCACCATATTATTCTGGACGGTTTATGAATTTTCTTATTTAGTTTCGGAATGTATTAACATTTAGTATGATATATTTTCAATATGAATTTTTATGTTTATTTTTTGACCCCTTTTATATGAGGAATACATTAGAAATATTATTTTATAGTTGGGTTAAAATTATAAATATCCATTACATATATGTACGGGTCCCTTGAGATAAATTATTTTTCCAAATTCGATAGGTTTCTACCCCCATAATGAAAATAACTTGTGAAATGACTTAATAGGTTATGATATAAAAATGGATTATTATTACTTACTCATGATATATTCCCCTATTCTCACACCCTTACTAAGCATATGAGATCAACCCTTTCTTAGTTTTTAATTTCTAGGTATAGAAGGAAGTGTTTTTTGATTGACATGTAAGAATATTATAAGGGGAACAGTGGTGTTCAAAAATAAGAATCTTTGTTCATTTTATGTTTAAATCTGATAGTTAATTCCATGTATGTAACTAATTTACCAGGACTACTAAACTATTTGGTCCCTTGGGATGTGATACATTGTATATAGTTCCAATATAATATAGTAGACACAAAACTAGGATATTGGAGTGAACATCGTTACACCATTCTCCCCTATATGTTAGTGTATGAATATACGTAGTTACTAACTTTATCATATGTTCCTTGAAATTTTTCTCAAATTCATATCTCTAGAATTACTTTTCCCACTTATATGTAAATTTGGTAAGTGTATTAGAGAGTTATTAGAAATTATCCTTAAAACATTGCTAATATACACACAACCCAATAAAAACATGGATCTCCATCATAGTGGTTGTTCTGAGGAAATGTTTAATAATTTAATTCATTTATGTACCAACTGATATACCCTCTCTTGAGATTGTATTACTAAAAAATTGAAAATTTATTTAGCCAAAATTAACAGTTTTAATTTTTTATACAACTTTCCCATTCATAGTGTCCTCAAAATAATTCTTATGTGATCTTATTACTATTGAATTATTGAATATTGTATAAAAATATTTCCTATAATGACTACCATAAAAAGATAATGAAATATCTAATGATTCTATTCATTAAATACATTAATATAGTAGGGGGATTAATATAAAAAAATAGAATCAGAATATATTCATTGTTTACATTACTATTATAGAATAATATATTTGGAATATCCCAATTCATAAAAATCAATTGATTATATTGAAAACTAAGGTTAATCTTAGAAAATAATTGATCTCTACATAGTTGATCAGACAAGTCATCAATATAAGATATGCGATACTTGTTCTTGATTATGATCTTATTTAACACTAGATATTAAATGAAGAGGTGCATCGATCCATCTTTATTATTAAAAAAATTAATAGGTGCACCATATGTTGACACTGTTTTATGAATGAATCCCTTTCCATGATTCAGCTTTATCTTCAATTTCAATTATTTCAACTCAATCAGTGCCATTTTAAGGGGAATTGTTAAGATAGCTGTAACACCATTTATGATTTATTTTAAAAAATCATCCTTACAAATCAGTGGGAGGCTATGAAAATATTACCGAAATATATCAATAAATACTTTTAAAATAGAGATATCAAATATTTTGAATTCATCTCCACCCATTTGAATAAACACCACTTTTGAAGAGAAATCATGCCCATATAATGGATTCAATATCCATTTGATGTTTTTATTTTTATAGACCCGTAAAATTCCAGGAAAATGTTTTCTTAATTTTCTTTGGGATTTTACAAAAATTCTGTTTCTGACGGCACTTGATTCCGAGCCCCAGTGTTCCCAGAATCAATTTCTGATGTTTAGCTTGGGTATATTCAGTGAACGAACGAGCGGGGTTTCCTAAATTTTGAACCGGTGCTTGGAATTGAAATCTGAGGGCACCGATGAAACCGCAACACTGGTAATTGCTTAAGAAGACCCTTTCTGGAGTTTCATTTTTTCGGGAGGAGTTGTTTAAAAAAAGTGAGGGATAAAAATATAATTGTTTTACAATTATATTTTCATCTCTTGCTAAGTGGATTAAGTGTTGTCTCACAACACTGTATCCCACTCTTATGTAGTTATAACCTATGTAAGGGAGTTAAGGGTGGGACCCACTTGTAGTTAACTACCTATGAGAGGATTAAAGGAGAGTTGGGGCCCACACGAACCCCACCCCTTTACATTCCTTAAACCTCCTCTAACTCCCACATTAAGTGGGTGATCTCTCATCTTCTATAACTTACTCGAACCCCCCTTGTGACACATCCTCTCATTAATGATTCATACTCTACTTCATTTAATTTTGACAAGCTCGAGATTAATTAAGTTAAGGTAATTCAATATTTTGAAATGTTTTGAAAATGCATGAGATGGGTAATAAAATAAGAAGAGTCTTATTTTATTAAGGTTTGGATGGTTGTGTGGGGAAGGGGAGGAGATAGAAGTTTATCTTCCACGTTGAAGAACATGAAGAATTGTTCTTCTCCGACGAAGAACATCGACCCTTCGACTTTGAAGACTCGGTGACCTGGATTCTTCCATCTTTATCTTCCTCGACGACAAGGGAGAAGTCGTCAACCATGGTGATCATCGCCAATGATAACGTACCTTCCTTCTTCATCATAGCAACAAGTGAGGAGACGTCGTTTCCTCCTCGGACACACCCTGACGTCCACAGAATCTATGTCCAACCTCGCGACGCCTTTCTCCGCGACACCCGACGTGCGACGTCAAACATCCAAGTAGGGGTTTATTGCTTCTTGTTCATGAAACATCCTTTGTCGTTCCTCGTCTTATATTTTTGGGCCGCTTGTTATCATCTTAACGGGAGGATGTCGGACAGCACGAACATGGTAAAACTTCCTCACCCTTTGTTGTTGTGTTGTTGCGGTTCGGAAGATGGCGGCATGGTGTGACGGCACCACGCGGGAACTTGGAGGAATGCGGCAAGGATGAGCGGCGCTGGTGCGCCGCGTCATCGAGGCCGAACGAAAGTGTGGTCATAATAGGGACCGTGAAGGCAAACGGAAGACTCCACAATTTTTTCTTTTGACGTGCGGAATGACATGCATTGACGGAACGGGCCACAGAGACGATTTGATGTTTCCGCCGTGAAGAACGGGACCCGGGATGAGCATTGGCGAAGGCGGAATTGGAAACGGACACCCAGAGAAACTCCAGTGGACCGCAGACACTACCGGCGGCGCGGCAGCGCCAGCGGCCGGAGGCGGCGGCGCCCTAGTGCGCAGCTTGGAGAAACCACCGCGGCTGAAGCCGCTGCGGCGAGATGATGGATCCCGCGACCTCGTGGGATCCAGGGGGACGCAGCGCGCGCCGCGTCCGCGGAGCACCGACTCGCTTCCTGAACCAGTGAGCCACCCGGCCGAGCTGGGCCAGCATAGGCGGACCGGGCCATGCTGCGCCCAGGTAGGGTGGGCCGCGCCCCGCCGGGCCGGATCCGGACCCGGTGGGGGGGGGGCGGATCGGTACGGGCCCAGACCCCCCATTTTCGGATCACTTTCGGTCTTTTTCCCATATCATGGGGTATGAACCTCCAATCGATGCACTGTCAGTTGAGTAAAGATCTGTGGATCAAGACGGTCGTTTCGGTATATTAAACTCAAGGTTTCAGAGTACTTTGGGTACAGCCGGGTTGGTTCGGATACGAAACCAACCGGGCCCTCGGAGCGGAAACACTTATATCTTGAGATCTGAAAGTCTGATTGATGTGCCGTCAAATGTTTTGTATTCAACATGATGAGACGGAACTTTTGGCTTACTCCGCTCAAGGTTTGGATGCCGTCGGAGATACGGTCCGGTTGGTTCGCTCACGAAACCAACTGGGCCCCTGGAACGAAAAGGGAAATAACTCACAGACTGGGCGTCCGATTGATGCGACATCTGTCTCGTTGAATTCCTCTTCAGAAGACGGAAGTTTTGGCTTACTCCACTCGAGGTTTGGTTGCCGTCGGAGTGCGGTCTAGTTGGTTCGCTCACGAAACCAATCGGTCCCCTAAAATGAAAAAGCCAATAACTCATAGATCGGGCGTCCGATTGACGCGCCGTCTGTCTCGTTGAATTACTCTTGAGGAGACGGAACTTTTGGAATAATTCGCATGAGGATTGGATGCAATTGGAGTATGGCCGAGTTGGATTGTATCCGAAATCCAACTGGGCCCCTGGAACGGAGAAGCTGATATCTTTCAGACCGGACGTCCGTTTGACGAACCGTCAGCGGCGTTGGTGATCACGTTGAGAAACGGTCCCTATGAGTATACCCTATGAGAGTTCGGGGTACAGTTGAGATATGGCTGAGTTGGTTCACATACAAAACCAACCGGTACCGTGGGATGAAAAGGCTAATAACTCACAGACCAGGCGTCCGATTGACGCGACGTCCGTTGTGTTGAGACCCCTATGACGAGGTGGTCCTTTGAGATACTTCTTCGTGGGACTTTGTGATACATGGATTATCGACATATGGCTCGGGGGGCGGACCCTTCTGGAGACGAGCGTACGGAGTACATAGACCATGTAGCCGACTGAGACCTGACAACTGCTTGACCTACTCGACTTGGAGTGAGTCGACTAGCCTAGTGGACGGAGCACTACATTGTTTGTGTGCAGACCCATGGCGGAAAGAGCACTACTTGTGTGACAGTGCATACTCGCGGTACTCGTCCGGAGAGTACCTCTGCAGGCTACTAGGGGGTGTGCACTACTGTGTTTGGGTGGCATACCCCGGTGGGAAGTACTACTATGTTTGGGTGGCTGGCCAGCATTACTCGACAGGAGGAGTACCTTAGTAGTCTTATGTTAGTGAGAAGTACCTCGGAGTCAGGACAGGACCACTGTACACTCTAGAGACGGGGCTCTTCAGCAGTTACGGTTTCGATGATGAAAATGCTAGTTTGAGCTGAGACTTTTGACCTTTGTGTTTACATCATTATTGAGATGGGTCACTTGATAAAATAGGTATATCTATGGGCATATACCTGGGAAGTGGTTATCCGTTTATTTCATAACCTTGGTGTTTTCCTGATTATTTAGATGGGTTACTTGATAACTTAGGTATATGCATGGGCATATACCTAAGTAGAGGTTATCCGTTGAGATCTTCTTTGTGGTTATCCATGTTGGTTTTAGTGAGACCTTGAGGGTCTCGGGGTCCTTACTGAGTATCGTTATACTCACCCCTACATGGGCTATGCCCGCACCTTGTTGCGTTGGTTGCAGACGACGAGCAGCACTGACGAAGGCCGAGTGTTCGGGGACTAGACGGTACCCGGAGGTGCACCACACGATGAGTCAGTATACAGAGGTGGACTTCACGACGAGACGACACACGGAGGAGGTTGACGAGCGAGATCATTGAGGAGCTGCGCTATCTGTACCTACCCTTCAGGTAAGATCCATGGTGGACGATCCAGTAGCTGCGCTATCTATACCTACCCTTTAAGTAGGATCCGAGGAGGACGACCTAGGAGCTGCTTCCGTTATTCCAGCTGTTGTCTTTTTCTGTTGTAGTTTTGTTCAGTTGTAGCTATACTTTCAGTTGGGTTTGTATTCTGGCCCATTTACTTTCTAGAACATTCTTGTGTACTTAGTGTTTTACTTCTGTCTGTACTCTGTGGTGTGTGTTTGCTTTTATAAAGGCAATGCCTTCCCAGTTATCGGGATTTACGCCTTTGGTGCTAGTCGCCATCCCCTGGACTATGGAAGGCGGGCTTGGGGTAGTCACGGCACGGGCCCTGAGAACGGGTCGTGACAAATTTGTATCAGAGGAGTCTGGTTCTACCGCAGGACTTATAACTCTGATATTTTCTTTTCAGTGAAGTAATAGTGTTAGGGGTACCGAGTGTGGTCTTCAGTTCAGGGAGTCAGGTGTTGGTGCGGCGGCCGACGTATCTGTACACCAGGACGCTGACTACTGATTTCCGAATTTGTGCACGAAAACACTGATTGCGTGTGTGTTTCCAAGAGTTTTAAAGTCAGCTCAAACCAGGTCAGATCACCAGGTATAAATCATTGACCGTGTCGCATCTGTTCAGGATGTCTCCATGAAGACAGTCAGTTGGAGTTCCGAGAGAGTACTCGATGACGGCTCACTGAACAATGAGGCTCTGGTGCAGGGCCCTCTTTACTATGTTGGCAGCCTCGGGTGGTGTACCAACAGCACCACCACCTGTTGGGCAGCAGATGCCAGCAGCTATACCAGTGAACTGTGTACGCTGGCAGAGCGCGTTCCACGAGTTCCAGCAGAAGAGGCCTCTAAGGTTACGAGGTGAGGCAGATTCCCAGACAGCAGAGGACTGGCTGGAGGTGATTGCTAGAGTCTTTTGCCTAGCTGAGACACCAGTGGAGTGGATGGTGGACTTGGCCACTAGTGTTTTCCAGTAATGACCATGAGGATGGTCTACATAGTGATGAGGCTTCGGTACATGGACTGATGCCTGAGATAGTGCCTTTGGGTAGTATTTCATCTATACATCACTACATGTTGGTCAGCAGTTACAACCGGTGGTACCAGTAGGTGACACATGTAGGCTTATTGGCTTATACGTGTTCCAACATCAGATACCCTCAAGTTCCGAGGTGAACCTGATTCACAGGAAGCTGAGGACTGGCTTGAGGAGGTGGCTGAGAGTTTTCTAGAGCTTATACAACTTTGGTAGGATGACATGTCGATAGCTGAGAATTCATCGAGGCATACCGAACATTCATTGTACTCGATGAATACGATTAGAGCCATCACTTTTTCCTCTATGAATTCCTACTCATGTTAGTGTGATAGAAAGAACCTTGAGGTTGAATGTTCTTTGGCTGAATGAATATAGCTAGAGAATGTTAGAAGTTGGAATGCAACGAGCTGGTGCTAGTCTCAGTGACTTGGGCATGCGAATGCTTCAAGAAGAGGAAATGTTAAGGATAGATAAATCTGTAGAGCATCTGATTTGGTGGTAGATCTAGGAGAGCAGAATGAGGTGGTGTACATTTCAACATGTAACAACCACCAGCCTTTGTTGTCCCATCCAGGCTCAGGGAACTGGAGGGCAGGGGAAAACAGTAGCTGCATGCGGTCATGGAGTGCGACCAAAAGGGCTCTAAGGATGATTCGAAGTGTGTAAATTTTCTTCTAATAGCTACCGTAGCCACAGACATCGATACAAATCACCCCATCCTTCCATAAATCTAGTCCCAGACCTTGAGTTTCCGGTTAGTCTGTTGACTTGACCCTCATGTCTGGAGATATCTTTTGGAGAAGTCTTGATAGTAACACTTATGCCGACAGTGTGATCTAACCCTTGAGGCGAGAGTCTCAGTTGGGACCTCTTGGTGGCAGCGTCGAGGCCTTACGACGTTAGTTTGAGTATGGATTGGGCAGTCACTATTCATACTGAAAATGATAGTATTAGGCAAACGTCGGGATGGGTTTTCCTTGGTCAGCGAAAAGGAAACACCAGCCAGCACAGGTTAAACTCGTTCATGGGAGGGTGTATCCAATCATTCTTGGGTTGGCCAACCATACCCTTGTGGCAGTAGGAGTTTTGAGTTTCAGTTCTAATCAGGAAAGGGAGACCTCTAGAGTTCGAGGATGGTGACCATGTTCTTATGCGGGTCTCACCTAGACGAGGTTTACAGAGATGTAGCCGAGGAGGCGAGATATCTCCGAGGTTCAATGGACCTTTTTAGGTCCCCAGCAGGGTAGGCGAGGTGGTTTACCACTTCACCTTTCCACCTCAGTTGCACCGGGTGCATGAAATCATCCACGTACCTCAGCTGAGGAGATATGTGCTTGATCCTTCACACATCATCGACCTCAGGGAGTTAGACGTCAATGACAGGGAGACATGCACAGAGGTTCCATAGGAAATTAAGGATCGACAAGAGAGGGTCCTACGTGAATGGTCGATTCCTCAGGTGCGCTTTCACTGGCAGCACGAGAACCTCCAAAAGAGCACATGGGAACGGAAGGCTCAGATGCGTGCTCAGTACCACTTTTGTTTCCCTAGTTTGTGTTATTTCTTTACGGGGACGTAAATCCCTGAGGTGGGAGTAATGCAAAGACCCGTAAAATTCAAGGAAAAATTTTTCTTAATTTTCTTTCGGATTTTACAAGAATGCAGTTTTTGACGGCACTTGATTCTGAGGCCCGGTGTTCTTGGAATCACTTTATGATGTTTAGCTCGGGTACGTTCAGTGAACAAATGAGAAGGTTTTCCTAAATTTTGAACTGGTGCTCAGAATTGAAATCTGAGAGCACTGATGAAACCGCAGCACCGGTAATTGCTTCAGAAGACCCTTTTTGGAGTTGCGTTTTCTCAGGATGAGTTGTTTAAAAAAAGTAAAGGATAAAAAATATAATTGTTTTACAATTATATATTCATTTCTTGTTAAGTGGATTAAGTGTTGTGTCACAACAGTTTATCCCTCTCTTATGTAGTTATAACCTATGTAAGGGAGTTAGGGGTGGGACCCACTTGTAGTTAACTACCTATGAGAGGATTACTGGTGAGGTGGGCCCACACGAACCCCACCCCTTCACATTCATTTAACCTCATATAACTCCCCCATTAAGTGGGTGATCTCTTATCTTCCATAACTCACTCCAACCCCCCTTGTGACACATCATCTCATTAATGATGCCAACTCTACATAATTTAATTTTGACAAGCTCAAGATTAATTAAGTTAAGTTAATTCAACATTTTGAAATGCTTTGAAAATGCATGAGATGGGTAATAAAATAAGAAGAGTCTTATTTTATTAGGGGATGGATGGTTGTGTGGGGAAGGGGAGGAGATAGAAGTTCATCTTCCACATTGAAGAACATGAATAATGGTTCTTCTCCGACAAAGAACATCGACCCTTCCACTTAGAAGACTCGGCGACCCGAATTATTCCGTCTTCATCTTCCTCCACAATAAGGGAGAAGTCTCCGACCATGGTGATCATTGCCAACGACAACATACCTTCCTTATTCATCATAGAAACAAGTGAGGAGATGTCGTTTCCTCCGCGGACGCACCCTGACGTCCACAGAATCTATGTCCAACCTCGCGACGCCGTTCTCTGTGACACCCGACGTGTGGCGCCAAATATCCAAGTAGGGATTTATTGCTTCTTTTTTGTGAAAAATCCTTTGTCGTTCCTCATCTTATATTTTTGGGATGCTTGTTATCATCTTAATGGGAGGTGTTCGGACCACACGAACACGGCCGACCCTCCTCCCCCTTTGTTTTTGTTTTATTGCGGTTTAGAAGATGGTGGAATGGTGCAACGGCATCGCGTGGGATCCTGGAGGAATGCGGCAAGGATGCGCGGTGCCGGTGCGCTGCGTCGTCGAGGCCGAACGAAAGTGTGGTCGTAATTGGGACCGCGAAGGAAAATGGAAGACTCCACAGTTTGTTCTTTTGACGTGCGGAATGGCGGGCATTGACGGAACGGGCCGCAGATACGATTTGATGTTTTCGCAGTGAAGAACGGGACCCGGGATGAGCATTGGCACAGGTGGAATTGAAAACGGACCACAGGAGCAACTCTGGTGGCCCTCGGACACTACCGGCAGCGCGGGTCGCCGGTGCGGCGGCACCTCGGCGCGCCGCCTGGAGAATCTTCCGCTGCTGAAGCCGCGGCAGCGAGCTGCTAGATCCCGCGGCCGCGTGGGATCCATGCGGAAGCGGCGCGTGCCGCGTCCGCGGAGCACCGACTCACTGGCCGAACCAGCGAGCCCCCCGGCCGAGCCGGGCTGGCTTGGGTGGACCAGGCCGGGCCAGACCCAGACACAGGTCGGGTCGACCCGGTTCGGTCAGACCCATTGGGGGTTGGGGCGGATCGGTCCGGGCCCAGACCCCCCGTTTTCAGATCACTTTCTGTCTTTTTCCCATATCTTGGGCTACGGACCTCCAATAGATGCACTGTCAGTTACGTAGCAATCCTTGAATCAAGACGGTAGTTTTTTTATATTACACTCAAGGATTTGGAGTACTCTATGTTCATTCGGGTTGGTTCGGATACGAAACCAACCGGGCCCTCGGAGCGGAAACACTTATATCTTGAGCTCCGAATGTCTGATTGATGTGTCGTAAACTTTGTTGGATTCTACTTGATGAGAAAGAACTTTTGGCTTACTCCAGTCGTGGTTTGGATGTCGTCGAAGATACGGTCGAGTTGGTTCGCTCACGAAACCAACCGGGCCCCTGGAACGAAAAATCCAATAACTCACAAACCGGGCCTCCGATTGACGCGCCGTCTGTCTCGTTGAATTCCTCTTGAGGAGAAGAAACATTTGGCTTACTCCGCTCGAAGTTTGGACGTTGTTGGAGTGTGGTCGGGTTAGTTCTCTCACGAAACCAACCGGGCTCCTGGAACGAAAAAGTCAATAACTCACAGACCGAGCATCCGATTGACGTGATGTCTATCTCGTTGAATTCCTCTTGAGGAGACAGAAATATTGGCATACTTCGCCGGAGGATTGGATGCAGTTGGTGTATGGCCGAGTTGGATTGTACCCGAAATCCAACTGGGCCCCTAGAATGGAAAAGATGATATCTTTCAGACCAGACGTCCGTTTGACAAACCGTCAGCAGAATTGGTGATCACGTTGAGAAACGGTCCCTATGAGTATACTCTTTGAGAGTTCGGGGTACAGTTGAGATATGGATGGGTTGGTTCGCACACGTAACCAACCAGGCCCCTGGGACGAAAAGGATAATAACTTACAGACCATGCATCTGATTGACGCGCCATCTATTACATTGATACCCCTATGACGAGGCGATCCTTTGAGATACTACTTTGTGGTACTTTGAGATACATGGAGTATCAACCTATGGATCGTGGAGTGGACCCTCCTGGAGACGAGCGTACGGAGTAAGGAGAATGTGTAGCTGACTGATACCTGAAGACTGCTTGACCAAATTGACTTGGAGTGAGTTGACTAGCGCAGTGGACGGAGCACTATTTTGTTTGGGTGCAGACCCATGACGGACAGAGCACTACCTATGTGACAGTGCAAACCCACGGTACTCATCCGGAGAGTACCTCTTCAGGCTACTAGTGGGTGTGCACTACTGTGTTCGGGTGGCATACCCCGGCGGGAAGCACTACTGTGTTTGGGTGGCTGGCCCACGTTACTCGATAGGAGGAGTACCTCAACAGTCTTAGGTTAGTGAGCAGTACCCCAGAGTCGTGACAGGACCACTGCACACTCCAGAGACGGGGCTCTTCATTAGTTACGGTTTCAATGATGAAAATCTTGGTTTGAGCTGAGACTTTTGACCTTTGTCTTTACCTCATGATTGAGATGGGTCACTTGCTAACTTAGGTATATGTATGGGCATATAACTGGGTAGTGGTTATCCATTGATTTCCTGACCATGGTGTTTTCCTCATGATTGAGATGGGTTACATGATAAATTAGGTATATGCATGGGCATATACCTAAGTAGAGGTTATCTGTTGAGATATTATTTGTGGTTATCCATGTTGGTTTTAGTGAGACCTTGAGGGTCTCGGGGTCCCTACTGAGTATCGTTATACTCACCCCTACACGGGCTATGCCCGCACCTCGTTGTGTTGGTTGCAGACGATGGGAAGCACTGACAGAGGCCGAGTGTTCGAGGACTGGACGGTACCCGGAGGTGGACCACACGACGAGTTAGTATCGAGAGGTGGATTTCATGACGAGACGACTCATGGAGGAGGTTGACGAACGAGAGCATTGAGGAGCTACGCTATCTGTACCTACCCTTCAGGTAGGATCTGTGGTGGACGATCCAGGAGCTGCGCGATCTGTACCTACCCTTTAGGTAGGATCTGAGGAGGACGACCCAGGAGCCGCTTCCATTCTTCCAGCTATTGTCTTTTTCTGTTGTACTTTTTTTCATTTGTAGTTGTACTTTCAGTTGGGTTTGTATTCTGGCCCATGTACTTTTCAGCACTTTCTTTTGTTCATTTGTAGTGTTTTACTTCTGCTTGTACTCTGTGCTGTGTGTTTTCTTTTATAAAGGTAATCCCTTCCCAGTTATTGGGATTTACGCCTTTGGTGCTAGTCGACAGCCCCTGGCCTATGGAAGGCGGGCTTGGGGTAGTCATGGCACGGGCCCTGAGAATGGGTCGTGACATTATTCGTCCTTACACAGTTAATTGGGAATTGTTTCATTTGGAATAATAAATATGACTTAACTCCCAATGAAACTGGTATGGGATCAATATAAAGACGTTAAACCCATTCCTAGGATAATAGAAAATTCAATAAGATATATAAACACTGTAGACTTGATATATCACCATATTACAATTAGTGGTTTTCACCACCAACTCAATTTTTAATCATTGATGATCGAAAGTAATATTCTATTCATAATGTAAATAAATTCACATAAATATGCTCAAATTGGTTACTTCAATATTTTAGCATACATCTTACAACCCCAACATCATCATTTTATCTTGAATAAAAAATAGATTGAGGGAACATCAAGTATCATTAATAAAACTGATCATTCATGAATAATTATTCATAGGAGGTAAAAATATTAACACAATCTTTTAATTCGATGAAACATTTTATTTAATATTGGTCTTTTATGGTCATTATCTATTTAAATTCCTCATGATTGTTTGTAAAGTGTCTTGGAATATCAAAAACATATTACAATGGAGTGTCAAATCTGGTGTGCAACAAGTCACATTGGAAAGAACCATGTTCTAATTGAGTAAAATCAAAATACAATATTTTTGGAGTTATGACCCCATGGTATAACTAAATAGATTCAGATCTACTTTATTATCCAGACCTAGATATAATTTTATAGACCCCACTCTATCTATCTTGCACCAAAATTTTGGGACATTTTTATAATATTTTTTCTTTTTACTCTCAATAATGTTTTCTCATCATTGTATCAAAATGACAAATAAACAATTCCCAGATACCAAATACATCTACCTAGTCTTTTCATAAATAAAAATTAAATAATTTTAAATGAATATTCCTTGCATTTCACAAAACATGTCTTACAACCATAATAGGTAAGTTTATTTGAGACTAGAGAAAAAATATTCTTATCTGTTGAAATATATTCAACATATACCATATTAAACTTCCCACATAATACTGTTCTTAGACATACCATATAAAAATAAATTATTCATAACATAGGGAAATGAAAAATAAGAAAGTGTGTTCTTAGGATGCTAGTATGGGAAAACAAGGGAGATATTAACATAGCATGAGTATAATGATATGTGAACATGAGCCTAAAATTTATAAATCCATAACCAAAATATAAATGATTATATTCATGAATCATGGATTAAATCATAGTAGTTCATTAGAATTTAATCTTAAATAAATCAAAGAACACGAGCCATAATAAAATAAATGTGGAATAAAACATGGACTTTTTTAATACACATAATCATATAAAATGGTTTCTTTAAGATTCATGTATTATAACCACGATTATCAATGTGTATTATGTTCAGTCCACACACGCTCATACGAGCCAAGCTTCACTCATAAGACTGTAATAGTGGAAATAATCCTTTATTGAACTGGGTTAACACATTGTTGTAATCCTATTTATTTAATAAGATTTTAAAAATTACACAAACTATTAGAGGGATATATATTTATGGGATTACATTTCTCTATTTATAACATAATCACCAATCCCTTTCGAAACATCACCACCATCCTTAGTAATAATGTAACAACTATCATTTTTTATAACATATTCACAATACATGGTTTATATTAGACCCACCAATCCCTGAATGAAAAAATACATATTCATTTAACAAGATAATAAAACCATCATCATATCATAAACTGATGAAAATCAAATGGGTTTCGTAAACATTCCAACATTTTATCATATTATATCTTATGGAAAAAATGTGTTTCATACACATGCGGTCATTATAACTATTAAACCTCTAGATAAATAATAAGGATGGTACGAATGGATCATATCCCCGTTAAAACATTAGAAATACCTTATATTTTTCTCATTTTTGAATAAAAATTACATAATAATATCATGAAAACATTCATGAGGAAGATATAATTACAATTTAGAGATTATTTCTATAAAATATAATAAATGTCGAAATATTGAAAAAAAGTAACAAAATATTTTTTATAACCTCTAAAAGTTGTTTTAAATCCTTGGGTGGTCATGGTAGTAGAAAATTCTATTCATGTTGTACAAGTTAAAATAATGATTCCTTTCACATTGTCGATGAAAATAAAAATTACCTCATTTTGAAAATTGAAAAGAATATTGATTTTAATCCATTTTGTTAAATGTATAAAAGAGTAAAAACTATTTTTAAAAATATTAATATAATATTAAAATAATACATTATATTTTTTATAAAATATGGAAATCGATGAGAAATTTTTTGATTCTAGTGGATGATAAAGTAAAATTTCCTAAAAATATTCATTTGACATATTAGTTCATAAAGAGGGAAAAGTAAAAGGAAAAAAATTATAATCTATAAATATCTAAAGGATAATAATTTTTATGGGTTTCTATTGAATTATATCATAATATTTCTTATTCAGAATTTTAATTATAAATAATCTCGATAGATAATGATATTGTAACTTAAAACCACTAAAAATTTCTTATATTTTGTATCATAATCCCCATAAATGAAATAAAATTATACGTATAAGTAAATAACCATAAGTTACATATTTATAATAATAAAATAAATTCAATGGATGTATATAAACTTTAAAAAAAGAAACTAGTGGTGAATATGGAACATGCCTTATAGTGACAAAAGTGTGGCAAATATCAAGTTTCCTCAAGTCTCAAAATTATTGGAACACATTCCAAAATAATTTTTAATAAAACCATATTTTTTATAAATTTATTATATAATAATAATATTATATATCATAAAAAATATTTTTTACTTATACACATTTATCAACCATTAATTAAAATACTTTATTAAAATCACTGTTTCAGGTGATAACTGCTTTGTTTTTAAAATAAAATTTGATTCGGTAATTTTGACTCATATAAAATGATCAGGTTTCCATAATCTAAATACTATTAATTACAACATAAATATAATATTTATTTATTACATACAATTTTATTTTCATAAAAAAATTTAGATAATGGAAAATGAATTACACCGTTCACAGATTTGGTAGGTTCGACGTACACATGAGCACTGTGTATAATTTCAATATTATTGGATTGAAATAATGGTAAATAATAATTATAAATTATAAAAAACATTATATCACTTGTATCATATATATATATATATATTCATATTACCATTCATATAAAAAATAAAATGTAAAACGTATCACATCACTTTGTGGAGGTGGTAGTCTACACATATGCACCAGAAAAGTTATAGTTTCCAAAAGATTTTAAGGTAATAAATAAGGTGGGATATTATAATTAATGAAGTATAATTATGTTATATATATCATATATATACTTTAAATCCATCATTCTATCCACATATGAGAGGTGGTGATGAAAAAATGAATTACATATGTTCACAAGGCGATAGTGTGTCATACCCACAAACTACAGTTTCATTTCCAATTTGATGGAAGGGGAGATAAAAATAGATTATTACATTAACATAATAAAAACTTATTATAAGATATATAAATATGTTATTATATAAATATAGTTGAATAATATTTTACTGATTTATATTAAAAAAACAAAAAAAACATGGTTATGGACTATACCACTTCTTTATAGAGACTCAATAGGTTTACACCTAAAGCCTTATAAAGGGTGATTCCTAAAAAAATAATTACCCTCAAAAATTTAAAAGGAATTACTTAAAATTTTTTGTTCATTATCAGTTCGTAGAAATGGGTTTTGGAGAGTGGAATAGAGATGAATGTGGGAACCATCTTATTAGTTTTAGAGATGAGACACATAATTTTTTTTAAAATAAAAGTGTATTCCAAAATTATACACATTACAAAAAAATCTATAATGAATAAATATCTAACATTAGATGATATAAGGATTAAATATTTCCATCCCCTAGTAATTTTATTAGTTTCAGGTCCCTTTATCGCTCATTGTATTTGTTCATCCCCTTGTAGGCCCGTTTTATCCTTAACCATAATAATTAATTTTTTCTATTTTAATTTTCATCATGAAAAGTAATTAAGTTGAAATTATTATATAATATAAAATCATATGATTATAAATATAGAATCAATTAATCCAAATTCAATTAATATAAGTGGTTTAATTTAATAAAAAATTTATGTCTCAAATTTGATGAAAAAATGGTCTTCCAAAGAACAAAAAATTAAATTGTATAAATTTTTTTTATATAGATGTTCTATATTAATAATATTATTATGAAATAAATCAGATTAAAAATAATATTATATTAATATTTTTTTCATTTTAACCAATTAAAAAAAATTAAAATTGTTAATACTTTTTCTGATATGGTAGTTTATAATAAAAACCAGTAATCTGCAGTACTCATCAAAAAATTAATAATTTTAGAAAAAAAAATAAAATTCTCATGAAGATAATTTAAACATATTTATTTTAAAATGAAAATTATTTTTTTCAAAAACATTTTCTAGAGGTGAAAAATAATCTATTTTTTTATTTAAAAAAAATGAAAATCATTTTTTTGATGAAATGATTTTCAATCTATGTAATGACTTTTTCAATAATTAAGTACTTATTTATAAATAAATTTACTTTTTGAATAATTATACCTTGTCTCCAAAATTTCTTTATTATTATTCATAATTACATTTTGAACTTATAATATATGATGGTTGGGTTTAAATAATAATTATATTATATTGTGGATCGTTAAAACATAGTGTTATGTGTAATAGAACATATAGAAATTAAATTTTTTTTTGAAAAATATATTTTGTAAATTTTTATAATGTTATAGTTTTTAAGTTATAATCTAATACCTAATACACTACAAAGCATTTTTTTATAGAAATATATATATCCAAAACATTTATTGGATTTTAAAAAGATTATTATACACATTTCAGTTTAGTTTATACCATGCCTATATTGATTCAATACTTTTGTTAAAAAATTTAATGAAATAATAGAATGAGTATCAGAGTTATATAATTTATATGAGATGATAATTTATATGGAAATTTTTCGAAAACACAAGTATAACTCAAAATGTAATAGAAATAAAGAGGGTGAAGAAACTTTGTAAAGTTAAATGTTTCCCAATATTTGATTCTGTATAGTTAATTTGTATGGTTTTTCTCATGGAATGAACTTCCAAATATTCTAAGAGAAGATTCAGCATGAGTTTAAGTTGTGTATTAAATTTTTTGTTGAGTTAGGAAAATACAGAGTCATAGGTCCTAGAATAATGTGATCTATTTAAAATAAGGATTACATCTTTTACAAGTCAATTTTCTATGTATTTATAAAGAAATAATATTTAATTATCTATTGAGAAATAATTATAAATAATTCAACTTATTTATAATTATTATGCAAAATTTAAAATCAAATGAATTTATTTAAAAACTCCCAAAATAAATGTTGTGGTTAATATAGGAAATTAATCTTCGAAATAATGGAAGTTGATCCATCCTCTTGGTTGATTTGCTCATGGTAGATGCATTACAGTTGGCTTCCTTGAAGAACCATAGTAGTTTTGCTAAATCCAAAACTTCTTAATGTGGTGTCTTTGTCCACACGTGGGTAGTATTTAAGTATATTTACCTTTAGATATAATATCATGAACATTATATTGGTTGGCATGATATAGAATTACCTTTATATTGATAGGAATGAACAATTGAAGGATTCTGTAAGATACTATCTTTTTGTAGGTATGAATCACAATTATTTTTTGGAAATTTCTCAATGATTTTGGTTGTGTTTCATTTATTCCTTGTTTATAAACCCTTGGTCCGTGTTAATTTCAATGTCATAGTGGTGCAATAAGAATAAGATGTGTGTTCTATATGTAGATAGAATTCATATTTTGAATGGAATTGACAAAATGAATTGTTATTGGATGACATTTTGAATAATTTTCATGACATGAATTATCTAAGGTAGAACCCATGAATTTAGTTCACCCCCGGAATATTTACACCCCTATAATATTTACAACCCTATAATATTTTCACTCCCTAAAGGAACCCCAAGAAAATTTACTCATGATATGAATATATTTCCCCAATGTGATATTCTTATTTAATGTTTTCTAAAATATTATATAATTTATATTTAAGAGAATAGTTACATAGATACTTTCTTGATGTGAATGTAATTCACATTATTAAATAGTCACACCCAACACATTTAAATGACATAAAAAATCATGTTTTTTCATTACATATTCCCCTCTCCCCACTGCAGACCTTTTGCGAATGACCTTAGATTGTATGATTTTATCTAGAAGTAACAATTCATTGGGTATTGGTGTTATTTTAATAAATTTCTAAGTCATATCATATTCTTATTATTCTACCTCCTGATCCATTTCAGATTGAGTTTCTGGTTCTTTTTGAAAGAAAATAATAAGGTAATCACTTCCATTGATTTGATGTTTTTGTCATTTCCTTATTCCCTTTCAGTTTGTCTAGTCAAAATATTATATCGTTTGTTTGATTTAATTATCCATATTTTTTTTGATATTAACCTCACTGGAATTACAAAAAAATGATCAAATTAATGGGATGATCCTTGTTAAATAATATTGTAATTTTAGACTATCCATGGGATCCTATTACGTTTATAGGTGTGTTTACAAATACATATGGACACTCAATATGTGTTCTAGACTTGGAACATATTGATACTTGGACATTCTAACATTAGATCCCAATGATAAAATAGAAACTACTTGTTTGACCATTGTCATAGAATTATGAATCCTGTAAATTGTGATTACTTGTTGTTGAATCATCTTGGGTAAATTGGAATTACATATAAATTAATGAACACATGGTTAAATGAAAAATGAAAAAGTTGGACATATATATATATATATGGTTATGTGGGTTTATGTGACATAAATGGAAAGAAAAATGTGAAAATTTTAAGAATTGATTATTCTTACTTATAGATATATATATTTTATTTTTTATTTAATCCAATAATGTGGATTTATTATCTTTTTAGCTTAAGTGACATAGATTTAATTGATTCATGATGGTGGGATGCTTATTAGTATATTAAGTTTTCCTAGATACGACTCATGAGTTATGCTGACACCTGAGGGAATGGTGGATGATTTCATACATTCTAAGGGCTATGTTCATTGGTAATTAGTGCTCTATATAGAGACCCGAAGTTTGATGTACATCGAAAATTACATTACTTTAGCAGAATACTTAATAAATAACAAAAATAGAAAGACAAGGATCGTAATAGTTTAGTGTCTTTGGAAACTTGGAATATAATCTTCTAATCATGGTGAAAGATCTTCAACATCTCCCATAAGATCTTTCCTTTTTTGTTTTCTTACCTAAACCCTTTCTTTAAATCCTGTGGAAAAGAAAACATATAAAGGGTGAGCTCAAATTCTCATTAAGGGCGACCATGGATAAAATAAAATAAATCATATACATTTGAACATCAAAACATGAAAATAATATTTAAACATCAGAATCTTGAGCAATGACATAAATCAAGGAAGTACGTAAGGCATAGATAAAAAAGAAGCATTAATCATGATAAAATAGCCTGATAATTAAACATGTAATTGTGGAAAACCATTAAGCAAATAATATGATTTCCATAGTAGCCAAGGCATTGCTGCCAAGACCATCTTAGTGGACAAAGTCCCTTTATGAATTGAGTTCACTCCTCGTTCCAGTCCTGTATTACTGAACTGGTTTAACTTTCCATTCAAGCCATGTCTATCTCATTAGATATAAATCATTACACAATGCATTGGAGGGAGATATAGGTCCCAACCATCTCATAATGAAATCATTCATACTTGTGCCACAACATAAACATAAATCATTCATCATAACCCAAAGAATAAAATGGGTATCATAAACATCACCCATCATAACATAATCCATATAAAGAAAATGGATATCATTTCATCATAAGAACAGTGAAACCATGTAAATAATAGAGAAATTATACTTGAAACATACACTTATGAAATAATTTCATCTTATATTGAAAAATGCTTTTGACAAAACATTTGAAATGAATTCTTGAAGAAAATATAATTTCTTCTTCAAAATCATTTTCTTTTCACAAAATTCCATGCACTTTTAAAATAAAAGTATTTTGTTGAAAATAGTCATTAAATATTGTAGAGTAAGATTCATGAAAATGAGGCGTTATTAAACCGTAAAAATCCGTTCACTCCGTATAAGTTAAAAATAACATTCTTCTCATACTTTTGTCGGAAAAGTCAAAAAGTACCTCGTATGGTAAATAAAAAAATATTCCTTACATACCATGTAGTAAATGACAAAAATGGGTATAAAGGACATTATACATACATGAATACACTTTTATAAAACATGTACATGGATAATAACAATAACCCCAATAAATATAAAAGTATAAACAATCTCGGATAAAAATGAGATTGTGATATTTTCCCTTACCTTATGTATAATATGCTTCGTACGTATCCGAACCTCCTGTATAATGATTTAAAAAATGTCATTGACATATTAAAGAATCATATTCATTTTTATTATATCATATATGGTTCACTTATGACTTTTTATTACCCGTTCTTTTGTAAATTCATGTTAAAGTAGTGTTTTGGGTAAAATCATTTCATTTATCGTATGTGTTTCGACTTGTCGTTCTTGATATTATTACTTATATCCTGATTTACATTATTCCAGAATGTAAAACATGATTTATATATAATATATATTCATCATATTCATATATATTATAGATCGATAAAAGGAATGAAATACACTGTTAATGGAGACGGTAGTCCGTACGTACGCATGAACGCTATTTTCGTTTCCTTATTGAATTGAATGGGATTAAGTATATGAAATATATATATATATATACAATAATCCAGTAGGTGAATTATGTCATATATTTAATTATTATTCATTATATGTACTTTATAATCATTCTTTAATGGTTAATCATTGAAAATGAATCTCATCGCATTCATGGAGACGGTAGTCCGTACGTACGCACGAGCGATGATATCATTCCCATGATTGTGGAATTATATTGAAGTGTATGTATAATAATAAAGAATCAATATCACTTTACAATAACCATATATAGTTATTTATTTACACCATTATCCCCATCCATTTATGGTGGTGGCGGAAAATAGATTACACCACGGCGTGGAGACGGTATTCCATACGTACGCACACGCGGTGATTTCGTTTTTCGTAGGACGGATAGATGGTGAAATAGGATTGTTTCATACTTATAATAACATATCAGTATATGAGTTATACTGATGTTATTACTTCATAATTAATGAACTAATGAAGAAGAAGTGGAAGAAGAAATAATGTTGAAAGAATCGGTAACAGACATTACCTCTTCTTTGAAGCGCCTCTTTGAGACCTCCTCTTAGGTCAGTAAATTTGGTCTTTGAAGAAGCCCAGAACCTCTAGGATGTTTCTATGTAAGTGGAGAAGATAATTTGGCAGGGTTTTTCTGAGCTTTAAGGCTCAAAGTGGTGTGAGGAACAGAGGGGGGAGGTTCCCTTTTATAAGGGAGGAGAGGGGCACCTTTGGAAAAAGTAAAAATATTATTTTATTATAAAGTCATATTCGGTTTTAAATAGCTCCAAATAGATTTATTTCGAAGATAATTATGGGATGGGTCTAAATCCTCTCATAAAATAGAATTTAGACAA
Organism: Viscum album; assembly: GCA_963277665.1. Lineage (NCBI taxonomy): Eukaryota > Viridiplantae > Streptophyta > Magnoliopsida > Santalales > Viscaceae > Viscum > Viscum album. The sequence continues at coordinate 1,871,923,593 of OY728137.1, read as the reverse complement.
GTTTATGTCATTATATTAACCTTATCTTATAGTTTTAACTCTTAGTTAATTAGATTGATATTTACCATGTCACTTTTGTATTTTTATATTATATAGTTAATAAATATATCATATACATCCAAGAGACCCCCATGTGGTCCATTAATGATACACCTATCATGATATAAGTATCTTGGCCAATCCTTAGATTTTTAGGAATATAATAACAATTAATAATATAATATTTGTTTTAAAAACTATTTCATGTCAATTTTGACAGTATTTGGTAATTGATTTTTGTGAAAATTATAACAGAATGATTAGTTCAAAATAAGTTAATTAAATCAACACTAACATGTCATATTAAAATAGAAAATAATTGGAATTCATAAAAAGTCTCAAATTAAATTTATTTGTGAATTTATAATATCAATTATGTCAATATTTCATTAATTAGATAATTACTAGATCATTATTGTGTCATAAATAAATAAATTTATTTTATGTCTAAAAATTACAAATAAAATACCATTATGAAAGAAATATTTTTAGATTTCTAATAAATATTTATAGTCGAATTTATCTTATGTATAACCCAATATTAAAAATGTTTAGTTATTAAACTTTGATTTTAACTATTTCAACCCTTATTTAAATAAATTAATAATAAATGTCCTAATCTAATCCAAGTGGACCTAAATGGTAGTATTTTATTCCAAATGATGTTTTTGGTCGAATTATACTTATCCCATAGAATTAGGACATGTGTTAGGGTAATAATAATATCATTTTTTACGCTCAATTACCCTATTTACTTTTAACCGTGGTAAAAAAATGTAAAAATGTACTATTCACCAAAAATTATTTTCATCTCATTGAACAACATTTTAGTCCTTAATATTTACCGTTTCTCTCGGATTTTTGAAATTCAACTCAAATAAGTAGTAAAATTATGTTTTATGAAATATACATTTTTTTAACTACCACTTAGTGGTTTCACTATTCATCAAAAAATGAAAGTTTCCAGAAAAATACCAAAAATTAGGCCTAAGCTCTATTTGATATTATGAATTAAAAAATGATGTCTATTTTACCAAATTAAAATCATATTAGTTTCTTTAATTAATTTAAAAAATTAATTCTCGTCGTCAAAACAAATCACGTTTTTTTAAGAAACAATAACTATCAAAAGATTGATACTTGTTTATATCTTATTTCAAAGTGAAATTAATTCCAATGACCAAATTTGGATTAAATGGTAAAAATATATTCTAATTACAATTTAAAACCAATTAAAAATATAATCTAACCTTATAAATTATTGCGATGAAAAAATTTGTTTTTAATTAAAATATAGCGTGTTTTTACTATTAATTAAAATATGAAAGTTATCCGAATAATATGAAAAATTTATCCAAAGTAAATTTTTATACCCTGATTCAAAAGAAGATTTTTATTTTGTCAAATTGAACTTATAAAAATGTCAAAAACAAGATTTAAGGTGGGTGAACCATCAAAAGGTGGCAAAACTACATTTTTTTAAAAATACTTATTTTACTCGAAAAATTGATTTTGTTCTCATACCATGTTCTAGAAAATGTGTAAGATGAATAATAATGTTATAAAATTCAAAATATAGTTGATACTATTCATAATGGCTAGTTCATAATAATATTATAACCATATATCATTGATTAGTGAAACCTGGTATTGCGTATAACACACGCTATAGAGGAAAGTCACGATTGCGTGTAATGCAAGCCAAGTCAGGGTTGCGTGTTGTGCAAGACTCCTCCGTTGTTTCGTATAGCAGAATCCAACCATATTTCATTTATACATTGAATATATATATATATATATACACTCAATGTTTTGTAGAATAACTACTATCAAAATTGTGTGTAACATGATCCAAGAATAGTGTTGTGTATACTGCAAGCTCATACCGTGTTGTGTGTAGCGCAGTGTAATCTTGTTGTATCATACAACACAAGACATAAATGATATAAAAAGAATATTTTTCATAAAATTTTGGGGTGTTACATTCTACCCCCCTTAAAATGAATTTTTCCCTCGAAATTCGTCGGTGTTATAAATGGTTTACTACTCGAAAGTTTCTTTAATAGAAACCCACATCGTAATAAGTAATAACAAAACCAATCTTTAAAAACTAAAGTATGAAACATAACGGTTACCCAAATTAACTAATCACTGGGTTTCCACATAGGATAACATAGGTGAAAATATAGATATTGAAGAGAAACCTAACCATCATGTTCTGATGGTGATTGGTAGAGAACATGGCTATTAAAAAGAAAACAATAACAAAGCCATAGATTTGTGATGATCTAAGGTACCTTCTGATTCTTCGGATATAAGGGAACTAAGACAACATTTTTGGTTTTCATGATCATTTCCCTAATGTTGATGAATTAAAAGAAATACTTACATGATTTTGCTTCAATTTCACTATTGTTCGTGAATTGAAAAATTTCCACTTCATCCCTTAAAGAAATGAAGTTGAATTTGTTATTTGTGATGTGTTAGCAGATTATGTGATAGAATGATGGGTCATTCCATCTATTTCAAAAAAAAGGTTAGAAGAAGTTATAAGTCCATCATATGGTTAGATTAACCATATATAGTTCCAAAAATGAACTTATAAATCATATATCATACCGCTTAATAAAATAAAACTAGTTTATACAAACCAGGGACTTACTGTAGGCCATTGGTAGGCGATAAAGGCCTGTCGCATTTCGGTTGTGGGTTTGATTCCCACAGCCTTGTCCGACGCAAAGGGTTGTCACCCATCCTGCAGGTTGTCCTTTTTCTAAAAATACATTACTATAACATCCCATAAATAATATCGAAATATATTCTATCCTTAAACAATACTAACTTATGTCCAACATAATCCATTCCAATCTTTAGGCATATCCAAAATACTGCTGTCCAATCTCATATTATAGTGAAAATGATTACCAAAGAGTTCATATAACAAGTATGTTAATACCATTGTTAATCCCCATATATCATGAGATATGTCTTGTTGGTCACATTCCAAACATTCGAAGGCCTTAATCATGTATTCTCTTGAAAAATGAATACCAATTGAATCTGAGTGAAAAACATGAATGCTGTCAAAAGTTAACTCTTTCCACATACCAAAATTCTAAAATTCTATATACTCAAACTATGATATACCCTTCTTTTTATATCAGTTACGAGCTCATTAATACTATCAAACATTTAATTTTCTCCTTATCCCTTCATTATGCGCATATCATCTACATTCCAAAAATATCTGAATAACCTTTCATGGTTACTGGTAACATTCATCATACACTTTCAAATCTTAAGGAAAGGCAATAGTGTAACAATCCTTAGATGTCCCTTTATTACATAGTACCATGAGATTACTTATACAACATTACACTTGATAATCATGTAATCATTCCACTACCTTCTTAAACCATTGACCGAGCTTCAAAAATTCTTTTCATCTCACATATCATTTGTAGTATCTTCATCATCATCAACATAAATACAACCAATATGACCATACTGATTCTCTTCATGAGACTTTCCCTTAGGGAATTGGTTTGCATAATGCCCGTACATTCCACATATAAAACATTTAACCATTGTTGATGTCGTAGCAATACCATTATACTAATCCTTGGTGTCAACTGAACCTTTTCCTTTGCACTTACTAGATTTGTGTCCTTCTTTTCCACACCCAAAGCATATTCCAGTTCCTTTGAAACATTCTCCTTGATGCCTCTTCCCACATGATTTACATAGGGGAAATTAAACTTCCGTTCCTCTATGATCATTATGAAACTCCATCTTTCTCTTATTTTCCAACTCAGGAAACTTACCAAATTTTAGTTTATTGATCATATTATGAGATTTCCGATTCGACATAATAATGATGTATGGACTTAAAAATCCCATTTCATTTGGTCTCTCATGAATAATATCATTCTATTGTCCATACTATCCTCCATTATCATTAATCTTCCTGTTTCCAGCCATTTTCTAAAACCCAAAAAGAATATTGTCAGAGGCAAAAATCATGCTAGGGAAAACACCATAGTAAAGGGGGAGTACTCTCAATATCTAACATCTTAGGTTAAATTCTAAGATCGTTACCGTAGTTCTAGGACTATATCCTATATGTATGCTTATCCATAGGGACATCCCTAGACATACCTTAGAAATATCTCTAGGGATCTCACTAAAGATCTCGCATCCTAGTTTCCAAAGGTTCACTAAACCTTTCCTCTAATACCAACTGTAGATAATCGAAGCTTGATGCACATGGACAATTACATTACTTTAGCAGAATACTTAATACATAACAAAAACAGACACACGAGGATTGTAATAGTTTAGTGTCTTTGGAAACTCAGAATATAATCTTCTAATCGTGGTGAAAGATCTTCAACATCTCCCATAAGATCTTCCATTTTTTGTTTTCTTACCTAAAACATTTCTTTAAATCCTGTGGAAAATAAAACATATAAATGGTGAGTTCAAATGCTTAGTAAGGGTAAGCACGGATAAATTAAAATAAATCATATACATTTGAACATCAAAACATGAACATAATATTTATACATCAGAATCATGAGCAATGACATAAATCATGGAAGTACGTAAGGCATAGATCATAAAGAAACATTAATCATGATAAAATAGCATGGTAATTAAACCTGTAATTGTGGAAAACCATTTAGCACATGATATGATTTCCATAGTATCCAAGGCATTACTGCCAAGACCATCATAGTGGACAAAGTCCCTTTATGAATCAAGTTCACTCCTCTTTCCAGTCCTGTATTACTGAACTGGTGTAACATTCCATTCCAGCAATGTATATCTCATGAGATATAAATCTTTACCAAATGCATTGGAGGGAGATATAGGTCCCACCCATCTCATAATGAAATCATTCTTACTTGTGCCATAACATAAACATAAATCATTCATCATAACCCAAAGAATAAAATGGGTATCATAACCATCATCCCATCATAACATAATCCATATAAAACAAATGGATATCATTTCATCATAAGAATAGTGAAACCATGTAAATAATAAAGACATTATACTTGAAACATACACATATGAAATAATGCCATCATAGATGGAAAAATGGTTTTGATAAAACATTTGAAATGAATTCTTGAGGAAAATATCCTTTCTTCTTCAAAATAATTTTCTTTTCACAAAATGCCATGCACTATTAAAATAAAAGTATTTTGTTGAAAATAGTCATTAAATCTTGTAGAGTATGCTTCATGAAAATGAGGCGTTATGAAACCGTAAAAATCCGTTCACGCCGTATAAGTTAAAAATAACATTCTTCTCGTACTTTTTTCGGAAAAGTTAAAAAGTACCTCATATGGTAAACAAAAAAATATTCCATACATACCATGTAGTAAAAGTCAAAAATGGGTAAAAAGGACTTTATACTTACATGAATATACTTTTATAAAACATGTACATGGATAATAACAATAACCCCAGTATATATAAAAGTATAAACAATCTCAGATAAAAATGAGATTGTGATATTTTCCCTTACCTTATGTCTGATATGCTTCGTACATATCTGAACCTCCTGTATAATGATTTAAATAATTTCATTGACTTATTAAAGATTCATATTCATTTTTATTATATCTTATATGGTTCACTTATGACTTTATATTAACCGTTGTTTTTTAAATTCTTGATAAAGTAGCGTTTTGGGTAAAATCATTTCATTTATCGTAAGCGTTTCGACTTGTCGTTCTTGATATTATTACTTATATCCTGATTTACATAATTCCAGAATGTAAAACATGATTTATATATAATATATTCATCCTATACATATATATTATAGATCGATAAAATTAATGAAATACACCGTTCATGAAGACGGTAGTCCGTACGTACGCACGAACGTTGTTTTCGTTTCCTTATTGAATTGAATGGAATTAAGTAGATGATATATATATATATATATTTATACATAAATCCAGTAGCTTAATTATGTAATATATTTCATTATTATTCATTATATATACTTTATAATGATTCTTGAATGGTTAATCATGGAAAATGAATCTCATCGCATTCATGGAGACGGTAGTCCGTACGTACGCATGAGCGATGATATCATTCCCATGATCGTGGAATTGTATTGAAGTGTATGTATAATATTACATAATCAATATAACTTTAAAATAACCATATATAGTTATTTATTTACACCATTATACCCATCCATGTATGGTGGTGGCGGGAAATAGATTACACCACAGCGTGGACACGGTATTCCGTACGTACGCACGCGCAGTGATTTCGTTTTCCGTAGGACGGATAGAAGGTTAAATAGGGTTGTTTCGTACTTATAATAACATATCAGTATATGAGTTATACTGATGTTGTTACTTCAAAATTAAATAACTAAATAAGAAGAAGTGGAAGAAGAAATAAAGTTGAAAGAATCAGTAATAGACATTACCTCTTCTTTGAAGCGCCTCTTTGAGACCTCTTCTTAGGGCACTAAAATTGGTCTTTGAAGAACCCCAGAACCTCTAGGATGTTTCTATGGAAGTGTAGAAGGTAATTTGGAAGGGTTTGGCCGAGCATGAAGGCAAAAAGTGGTGTGATGAAGAGAGTGATGATGTGCCCTTTTATAAGGGAGGAGAGGGGCACCTTTGGAGAAAGTAAAATTATTATTTTATTATAAAGTCATATTCCGTTTTAAATAGCTCAAAATTTATTTATTTATAAGATAAGGTGGGGATGGGTCGAAATCCTCTCATCCAATAGAATTTAGACAATTTGTGGTCATTATATTAACCTTATCTTTTAGTTTTAACTCTTAGTTAATTAGATTTACATTTACCATGTCACTTTGTATTTTTATATTATATAGTTAATAATCATACCATATACATCCAAAAGACCCCCAAGTGGTCCATTAATGATACAAATATCATGATATATGTATCTTGGACGAGCCTTAAATTTTTAGGAATATAATAACAATTAATAATATAATATTTGTTTTAAAAACTATTTTATGTCAATTTTGACACTATTTGGTAATTGATTTTTGTGAAAACCATAACTGAATGATTAGTTATAAAAAATTTTATTAAATCAACACTAACATGGCATATTAACAATGAAAATTATTTTAATTCATAAAAAGTCTCAAATTACATTTATTTGGGTATTTATAACATCAATTATGTCAATATTTCATTAATAAGATAATTACTGCATCATCATTGTGTCATAAATAAATTAAATTATTTTAATTCTAAAAATTACAAATAAAATAACATTTTTAAAGACATCATTTATCTTTCTAATGAATATTTATAGTCGAATTAATCTTATTTATAACCCTATATTAAAAATTATTTAGTTATTAAACATTGATTTTAACTATTTTAACCCTTCTTTAAATAAGTTAATAATAAATGTCCTAATCTAATCCAAGTGGATCTAAATGGTCATATTTTATTCCTAAGGTTGTTTTTGGTCGAATTACACGTATCCAATAGAATTAAGACATGTGTTTGGGTAATAATAATATCATTGTTTACTCTTAATTACCCTATTTACTTTTAACCATGGTAAAAAAAGTAAAAAGTTACTATTCACCAAAAATTATTTTAATCTCATTGAACCACATTTTAGTCCTTGATATTAACCGTGTTTCTCGAATTTTTGAAATTCCACTCACAGAAGCAGTAAAATTATGTTTTATGAAAAATTATGTTTTTTAACTACCACTTAGTGGTTTCACTATTCATCAAGAAATGAAAGTTTCTAGAAAAATACCAAAAATTAGGCCTAAGCTATATTTGATATTACGAATTCAAAAATGATGTCTATTTTACCAAATTCAAAACATATCAGTTGCATTAATTAATTTAACAATTAATTCCCATCATCAAAACAAATCACATGTTTTTAAGAAACAATAACTATCAAAAGATTAATACTTGTTTATATCCAATTTCAAAGTGAAATTAATTCCAATGACCAACATTGGATTAAATGGTAAAAATATATTCTAATTACACTTTAAACCCAATTAAAAAGATAATCTAACCATTTAAATTATTTTGATGGAATGTTTTTTTTAATTAAAATATAGCGTGTTTTTACTATTCATTAAAATAAGAAAGTTATCAGAATAATATGAAAAATTTATCGAAAGTAAATTTTTATACCCTGATTCAAAATAAGAATTTTATTTTGTCAAATTTAACTCATAGAAATGTCAAAAACAAGATTTAGGGTGGGTGCGCCATCAAAAGGCGGAAAAACTACATTTTTTAAAAAATACTAATTTTACCCAAAAAATTGATTTTGTTCTAATAACATGTTCTAGAATAAGTGTAAGATGAATAATAATGTTATAAAATTCAAAATTTAGTTGATACTATTCATAACGGCTACATCATAATAATATCATAACCATATATCGTTGTTTAGTGAAACCTGGTATTGCGTACAACACACGCTATCGAGGAAAGTCACGATTGTGTGTAATGCAAGCCATGTCAGGGTTGCGTGTTGTGCAAGACTCCTCCGTTGTTTCGTATAACAGAATCGAACCATATTTCATTTATATATTTAATATATATATATATATATACACTCAATGTTTTATATAATAACTACTATCAAAATTGTGTGTAACATGATCCAAGTATAGTGTTGTGTATACTGCAAGCTCATACGGTGTTGAGTGTAGCGCAAGGTAATATTGTTTTAGCATACAACACAAGACATAAATGATATGAAAAGAATATTTTTCATAAAATCTCTGGGTGTTACACTATAGGGGCGATTATATTATTATATCAGATGTCAAAGTATGAAATTCATAGTCACTGGATGCCTAAAAGTGAGATGTTGGATAGTTGGTGTGTAAGTTCTGGGCATAGTGGAAGTGTACTATGGGCGCTGCCCAACGTTATTTTTTTGCATAATTGATGATCTATCTGAGATCTAAATGGAGTTGGACACCGTGGTCCATGGTGTTCAATTAATGAAATAGAAATTAAATAATTGTGCAAAAATAGAGAGAGGGGATCAATAGATATTGTTTATAATTTGTTAAATTGGATAAAGAATTAACACTAAGAAATTATTTCTTCATTGATGAGTCCGATGACAGATCCGTAGGGCACCATACATATGTTTTAGAAACAATGTGTATATTTACCCAAGTGGTCATCCGAATGTTTTCTAGGAATCTCTAAATGCAACCAAAGGAGTCTTCAGGTGATAACACGAACGATCCTTACGCATGCATCATCCGCATTGGTCTCATTGTGAATCACTTCCAAATAATTATCATTGATCTGGTGGTGGAGTATTACTCACCTTTCATGGGAGAATTCAAGGAGATGGGATCTCTCTAGGCTTGAGAGGATTCTCCAAGATTATTGTGCACAACTGAATAAGCTATTGTGAAAAATGACATAATTTGTTTTCATATTTCTGGGGTTAAAAAATAAAACAATCGCACAAGTTAAAGTTATTAAATATTCATCCAAGAAATACACCATGTGAAATAATATTTGTTATATTATTAAATCTTTATATGTGCTTATCCTGAAAATTATAAATAAATATTATATAATTAAATAATATTCAATATTTTCATTTCCCATCGGTCCATTAAACTTGGTCCACTATTCCTCAATAATATTTATCAACCCTTGAATAATGTCTATTTATTTATTAAATTAATAGTTCCGAATTACACCAATAAATAAATTAATATTATATTCACTAAAAAGAAAATATATATTTATTAAATATTCACCTCATAAAATATTCTCTCAAATAATTAGTGATAAGATAAATGCGATCAAGAATACATTAATAATTATTAAACCAAGTAAGATAATAGTATTTATTCAGCCTGTTAAATAATAAATTATAATATATTATTTATCTAAGATCCTAGATACACTTAGTGTGTGACTTTCTAAGCATCATTATTAGCAAAATTAGTTGAAGAATCCAAAAATCCATGGTTAGCATCTAGAAACATTCCCATACACCCATATAAAATAAAATTAATCCCACAATGACATGTCACCTCATACAAATTCTTAATGTGTAATATAATCTGTTTATCACAATATCTCAAATCGACCAGGTTTCAGGCCACTTCTATCAACCTATATGGTCAATATCTATTTCATTGAATTTTTAGAAATAGAACCTTCTTAATAATAACCATTGGCATGGATTTATTTATTATATATCATTTCCATCCATGTTCCTTGGATATTAACTTCTATTAAAGAATATATGATATAAATATTTTCTCGCAATATTCATAAATGAAATATTACTTATTACACACCCAATATATCATACCTCGCCACAAACATCAGTTTCCACAGTTTTTATCAATACATCTAATTTGGCGACTCATAATAATCATTAATAATAATCTTAATGTCTAAATAGCAATACACACATCAATACACAAGAACATATAATGACACATAGAAATGTAGATTTCCAACTGGCGGGTCTCATTTTCATAATATCTATAATGGATATTACCCAGGGCGTACACCATGAGAAGGTGCCTCAAAGTCTAATGAGTATCCAGCCCTTATTGGCTATATTATTATTTCCATCAAATGAAATTATCCAGCTATAGAACATTTATTCAATAATAGTGTCATAACACTTTTAGGTCCTCATTATAGCCAGAAACTGCTATGATCTTTTAGTCCAATAGCTACTCTTAGGACATTATAACATGCTATGTAAAAATGAATACTAATAATGATGTGATAAAAATGTCATTAAAATTAAAAACCATTAATTTATGTTTTTCATAGTGTACATATATGATAGTTTTATGGAACCAACTCCAACAGACTCCCACTTGCACTAGAGCGAACTCATGACAACCATTTGTCTGCTATATCTCCCATGATATTCAAAATTCTGCTGATATACACCTTCTGTCAAAGGGTCCTCCACATTCTCCTCCATGGTACACTTCTCATTAAAACATCACCCCTATATTGAAATCATCGCAAGTTTTGATAATTTATTAGTATTCTGTTTGTCTGTTGTTGTGACCTTCACTCTATATAAAGAGCCACTGTTTAATTATTATCACAATACAATGTGATAGGGTCTTTATTTATAGGTAAATAATCACTCTCTTGGAAAAATATTCGAATCTAAAGGGATTCCTTGGATTTATTAGAAGATGATATATACTCAGACACTGTTGTATAATCAGCAACAACTAGTTACTTTGAAATAATCTAGCTCACAACTCCTCCGTTGAGACAAAAAACATATGTTGATTATGATTTTAGATCATTTCAATCTATCTGAAAACTAGAATCTCTATAACCTCTGACGATATACTCCTCATCTACTCCATAAAAAGTAATATATATGTCGTTTTTCTCAGATACAAAAGGATATCCTTAACAGCAATCCAATTCGATTTTCTAGGATCTGCTTGATATCTTCTTACCATGCTCATTGTATATGCAACATCGAGTCTAGTACATAATGTGGAATAAATGTTGATCATATCGCTGAAGCATATGAGATCTGTAACACCCGTAGATTTCATATTACATTATCTATTTAAAATAAATAGCTTTTTTCATGCAACATACACATGGCTTGCATTATATGCAAGATTGAGTTTCTGAAAAACAACACAATAGAATTATAATTATTTAAATGATAAATTTATTTTTCAAAAAAAATATTGTAATATAAATAGTAATAGATAAAATTTTATATGTTATTAATAATTTTTTATAAATAAAACATATTTATAATGATATGTATATGATTTGTTAAAATAATCATATATTTAGGAAAACTATTTTCTTAAAAGAACTACTTTAATGCCATTTTTTTATCAACAATAAAATTAATTTTAGACACACCTAAAAACTGAACTTTTTAAAATAGGCCTAATTTTTTAATTTGGATTATCAAAATTATCTTAGAATGAATTTTTTGTATTGATTTAAAATTCTATTTTTGATTAATAGTTAAAATACAGCATAGTACATAAAACCGACATTTTCATTTAAATAATTGTTTTTAATTACAATTTATTTTAAATTAAAAATTGATACATAATACATATTTTCATTAAATGTATGTAATTTGAGTCATTTTATAATAATATTATATATATAAAGTTTTATTGAACTTTATAACAACTTTTACCCACATTCTAGGCACATTTGCAAATTTGCATAAAACATAATTTTACCACATCTATGAATTGAATTTCAAAAATCTGATAGACATGGTTGTCATAAGTAAATAAAATTCGGTTCAATAGGATGAAAATAATTTTTGGTGAAAAAAAACTTTTGAATTTTACTTGTCGCGGTTAAAAGTATGTAGGGCAATTAAAGATAAAAATAAAATTGTAATAATATAAAATTACCGCAACATATGTTCTAATTCAACTGGATAAGATTTTTTCTACCAAAATCTACCCTCGGACAATAATAAGACCCTTTTTATCCATTTGGGTTAGATTAGGACATTTATTATATTTTATTTAAAAAAGAGTGAAAAGTGTTAAATTAAAATTTTAATCACTAAATCATTTTTAATACAGGGTTATGCATAAGATAAATTTTACTATAAATATTAATTAGAAATATAAAATTATTTCCTACATCGTATTATTGGTTTTATAACTTTTAGGCATTAAATAAATAAATTTATTTATGAAACAATGATTATGTAGTAATTAACATAATAATGAAAGATTAAAATAATTGATATTATAAATATTAAAATAAATGTAAATTGAAACTTTTGGTGCCATGCACAAATTTTCTAGGAGGAAATGACATTTTATCGTTGATAAAATGTATTTTTTTGAAAGAAAGAAGTTTTTTATGACTATCAAAAAAACCAAATACTAAATAGTGTCAAAATGGACATAAATGAGTTTTTAAAACAAATAATATTTTATATAATGATATAATAGTTCTAAAAATATAATATTCATCCAAATGTATTATATAATGAAATATATTTCATTAATTAAAAAATTTAGTTTATATTAGAATTTTATAGTAACTATATTAACAACGTAGTATAAAAATACAAGAAGACATTGTAAAAGTTCAACTATTTAACTAAGAGACATATCTAAAAGATAAGGACAATACGGTGACCTAAACATGTCTAAAAAATATTGCTTGATAGTATTTAGACACATACCCAACTTATATTATTAATAATTAATTTGGATCTATTATAAAATGAAAATCATTTTAAAATAAATTAACATTTCAATATTTTCTTAAAGTTCCCCTCACCTCTCTTTTAAAACAAAACCTACATTTATTTTAATTCAAACCTATAAAGCATTTTGGATCGGCCCAACCCTAATAAAATCACCCCCCCAACTACCCCCAATTAATTTTGTAGGCCTTACTTAGATAAAAAATCCATCCAAAGGATCCATTTTGTTCAAATCAAAAGGAACTACCGAAAGAAGAGGTAATTATTTCACCACCTCTTTTAATGTTATTTTCTTCATATACACCCTCTTCATTTGTTGTTACGATACAAAAATAATAACTCCAATAACTTATATATTATGAGATGTTATTATGAAAATGGTAAAACCATAGTAATTTTTCTATCTAGCCTATGAATTACGAAATCCCCATGCATGCGTACATACAACTTATCATCTTCACATCGTGCTGTAGTATGTTATTCAACCATAAATTTTTTGGATGGGTATAATAATGAGTATAACTAATGTAAATAATGAATATAACATGGATATGGTTATATATATATAATATACTATCAAATTGAACATCGTTTTACCATCAATATAATGATATTGTCTCTCCAGCGTACGTACGGATTACAGTCTCCACGACGCGATGAGATTAATCTTCAACGATCACCATTCAAGAATTATATATAAATATATATTGATTAATTATGATATATATGAAATAATATTTTATCTATAATAATATATTTTTATTTAGATAAATATATTTCATTTACTTACTTCCATACTATACGATTATAAAACAGAAACAACATTCATGCGTACCTACAGACTACCATCTCTGTGAACGGTGTTTCAATTTCATATATATATATATATATATATTACATATTTATATTCATAATATATATGATATATAAATATTTTTTTATATTCTGGATTTTTGTAAATCATGATCTAAGTGATACGAACAAGAATAACAAGTTAAACACATACGAAAAAAGAATTTATTATTACCCGAAATGTAACTTTAACATGAAAATTATTATTAAATGGGTTGTATAATGTAATAAATGATTCATATATGATATAAAAATATGAATATGATTTCGGTGTAATTTAATAACCTACTATGATCATTATATAGGAGGTTTAACACACCCTAGACTAAATGAAAGTATAAGGTAAGGGTCAATTCTTCAATTTCATTATTATCTGAGATTATTAATATTTAAGTATTTACTGGGGAATATTTATAATCCATGTCCATGATTCATACATTATTTTAAATATAATATTTTATAGTTTTATGGAAGGGAAACCTTAACTATATCATCATTTTAAATGTATTAATGATTTATTTGTCTAAATATTTTTAATTAATGTAATAGTTTTCAAAATGATTTTATAGATTTATTTAAATGTACATGAGTTTTTAAAAATTTTAATTCCTTTAAAAATATTAAATGTGATTTGAGAAACTTTTATTATAAAACCACTTTTAAATGACTTATGTTATAAATTATGTGACATTTAAATGATTTCATGAAAAAGGAATGTTTCCCTCAAAGGATTTTACTGATTATTTTCAACCACGACAAAATTTTTTATGGGATATTATTCTTGATTGAGGTTGATTTATTATAATAAAATATTCAATTTTGTATTGAATGAGTTATGATATGTTTAACTATGGTTGTGTTATTTTTAAACCATTCATGTTTTATGGTTAAAGTATTGAAAATTTATGTTAGTTTTAATAGGAATGTTTATGTTATGTTTTACCCTTTTCATATGAGAAATGCATTGGGCTTAGTAAGTGATTGGTGGGTCCCTCTATAGATCCTAGATGCATCGGTGGGTCTCAAGAGACAAAATAGTGTATTGGAATACATCCTTGATAGAATTTTTGGAATGATCTTTGCACAAGGCCTTTACGTATTAGATATTATGTCTGACATTATGCATTCCCTAATTATGAAATTATTTATTACAAGTGATTATTGGACTAGTAGAATATACGTATTCATGTTTATATCATAATGTTTGACGTATTTTAACCATATTATGTTCATATTTAATATTTAAAAGTCTTCTGTTTTTATTATACATCTTTACATAAATTTTTATAGATTCCTTTGAATTATTTACCCTTACTGTGCATGTGAGCTCACCCATTATTATGTTTTATTTTTCCAGGATGCCAAGAAGTGTTTTATGATTGATATGCAGCTTTATAATAGGAGAATAATGTCATTCTCAAAGGATTATCAATGCAGTGTTTTATGTTATAAATTTTAATGTGATGTTCAAGTGTTGTAATCTATTTTCCAAAAATACTAAAACCATCGGTTTTTTAGGACATGATTATTTGTAATCTTTCCAATGTATTAAAATAATGCAATCACTCCGGGCTTCTGGGATCAAGGAATAATAATTGGTATCAGGGGAATTTTAGAAACAACTTGGAAATATATTTGGAATACTTTGATTAGGTACCATAACCTTACGATTGACATTGAGGATAAGTATAGGAGAACCCCCTAGAATTTTTGTAACAATCATGGATAAATATGGATTAAACATATGATGTTATAGATTGAAAAAACATTCCCATGATTATGTGGTTTTCATAAATGATATTTGTTTCTCACTATTTTCTTTATAGTCTTAGTTAATGGAGGAAATAAGAAGGAATCAGATTAACATTGTGTTTGATGGAAAATATTGTGTTTTTGAGCAACAAAATCGGATAATGACTAAAGAGAAAGATATTGTGTTATCTCAGCAGAAAAAAGTGTCATAGAGTGACCAATTATATTGGAGTGCAATGCATCATCTCTTTAAATAAGGGGCATGCACAACTCAATGCCCAAATATATGAATTTACCTCTAATATAAGGAAGGACTTGTTCGATGCCAACCATTAAGGTAAAGATAACCCTTAATATATTCCTTATGTTAAGTTAATAATGTTATGTTTGAATAAGTAAATTGGATTATTCATGTTTCTTGTGATCTAATTTTGGATTTTTAGAAAATAGGTTTATGCTATCATGGATGAAGTGTATAAATTTTTGGGACTTAAGGAATAATCCAATTTGTTTTAGAATAAGGAAACATGTATGTTATCATCATAGATATCTGATAATTTAGGTTGTTATCGTGACTCAAGAGAATAATTGATGAAGGTGTTCACATGATTGGAATTTGAAAACCAAGAACTGCCATATGAGATATATGAGATAAATGCTAAGCCGGGTTGGTTCACCTCCTTCTAAAGTTGTAAATTTTCAATTTTTGGTAGGATTCAAAGGTTATAAATTATTGGATAGTATAGGTTATACTCCATTTGATTTTTGTTAGATTAATGTCATGTCTCACTATAGGTGGACATAAACATATGTGATAACTTGTTCTAACATTTTTGGTGGGACAAATGGAATGACGTATCAATCCATTTTTGGATCGCATGATCTTCCAAAATTTCAAGAATGACAACTTCAACTTTATTTCCCAGTGTAACATATTAAGAGAAAATATACCAAAGCATAACCAAATTATGAGATTATTATTATGAAAAGAACTAAAATCTAGTATGTTTTCTTGAGTTCTTATCTTGAAAGTAAATTAATGCCTCCTATTCAAAAAAAACTACCTAAAAACGTGTTATCATAATACCTTATGTTTTTTGAACCGATTTTTTTTTAAATCGCCTTCGATTTATGGATTTGAGCCCCTTAATTTTCCATTTATTGTTCACTTGTTTGTGATTGATAGCCTCAATCACTCCCTATAAATATTTAATTTTATTTCTAATTCTGTGTCCTTAATTGAAACCCATGTTCTTCTATTTGAAATCATTATTTGATGGTTACATTTCATTTCTCTTTCCTTATTATTAAGACTAAATTTTATTAACCCTATTTTCAATGTGTGTTTTCCACAAAGGTATTTTCTATTTGAAACCTTTTATTTTTGAAGAAATATTTCAAAATTCAAGGACACAATTTTTTAAAGGATTATAGAATGTAACACACTAATATTTCATAGCATGTTATCATTTTAAAATAAATAACTTATGTTGCACGCAACACTAACTTGGCTCATGGTATACGCAAGATTGAGTTTCTGATATTCAAAAAATTAGTATTATAATTATTTAAATGATATATTTATTTATCAATTAAATATTATAATATGAATAGTAATAAATAATTTTTTAATTTTATTTTTAATTTTTTATATTAATAAAAAATATGTATAATGAAATGTATATGTTTTGTTAAATTATTAATGTATTTAGGAAAACTATTATTTAAAAGAAATGTTTTTATGTCCTTTTGTGATCGATAATACAATTAATTTTAGATACACCTAAAAATTTAATTTTCTAATATATGATCCATTTTTGAATTGGGAATATAAAAATTAACTTAGGGTGAATTTTAGTAATTTTTTTGAAAACATTGAATTTTTAATGAATAGTGAAAAATACTACATAATATATAAATACTGAATTTCTCATTTAAAAATTTATTTTTAATTAAATTTTATCTTAAAGTCAAAATAGATACGTAATACATATACTAGTTCTATGTAATTTATTTGGGTCATTTTAAAATCATATTAGATATGTTAAATTTCATTCAACCTTTTAACATATTTTACCCATCTTCTAGTCACATTTGCAAATTTGCATTAATTGTAATTTTACGATTCCTGTGAATTGAATTTCAATAATCTGATTTGAAATGATTTTATTATTAATTAATTTTTCTCAATAATATGGAAATAATTTTGTTGAATAGTAACTTTTGCTTTTTATTTACACGGTTAAATGTAAATAGGGTAATTAGGGATAAAAATAATATTATAATAATATAAAATTAACCCAACACAAGTCCTAATTCTATTTTATTATATTCTTTAGACCAAAATCAACCTTATAAAAAAATAAGACCCTTTTTTCTCTATTTGGGTTAGATTAGGACATTTGTTATATTTTATTTAAAGAAGAGTTAATAGTGTTAAATTCAAATTTTAATGACTAATCCATTTTTAATAAGGTTATACATAAAATAAATTCGATTATAAAAATTAACTAAAAATCAATTGTTATTTCCTAAATCATATAATTTTATTAATAATTTCTATAGATTAAATAATTTAAATTTATTTATGACACAATGGTGATGCAGTAATTACCTTATTAATAAAAGATTAAAATAATTGATATTATAAATATAAAATAAATGTAAATTGAAATTTTTGATTCAATATAATAATTAATAGGTTAATAGGACATTTTAGGGTTGATAAATAGTATTTTTTAGATGTAATAATGTTTTTATGACTTTCACGAAAACCAAATACTAAATACTGTCAAAATAGACAAAAACAGGTGTTTAAAACAACAACTATTTTATTAAATGATATAATATTTATAAAAATATAATATTCATCCAAATGATATATGTAATATTATATATGTCATTAATAAACCGCTCATGGTTTTCTTTGAATTTTATAGTAACTATATTAACAATGTAGTATAAAAATACAAGAGGACATGGAAAAAGATAAGCTATTTAACTAAGAGTTAATTCTAAATGATATGGTTAATGTGGTGACCTAAAATTTTCTAAAACCTGTTATTTTAGAGTATTTAGACCCATAAAAACATTATCCTTCAACTAAATTAATTTGGATGTACTAGAAACTGAAAATAATTTTATATTAAATTAATATTTCATTCTTTTTCTAAAGTGCACCTTGCCTCTCTTATAAAAGGAAACCTCCATTTATTTTAATTCACACCTTGAAATACTTTTCTCTAAGAATAAAACATATGAAATATCCTCCCAAATACCCTAAATTCAACTTATAGGCCTTAATTTTATCATAAAGTTAACTTAAGGAGCCATTTTGTTCAAATAAAAAGGAAGAAACAAAGAAGAGATAATTATTTCACCACCGCTTTCAATGTTATTATCTTCTTCTACTTCCTCATTTCTTATTGTTAAAATAATGAAATGATATCTAAAATTATTTATACAGGATGAGATGTTAATATAAATATGGTATAACCATATTCATTATTCTATTCATCTTATGAATTTCAAAATTACCATACGTGTGTATGTATGGCTTACCGTCTCCACGCCGTGGTGTAGTTTGTTATTAAACAACACATTATTTGTATGTGTATCATAATGAGTTTAATTAATTTAAATAATAAATATTACATTTTAATTCTTCTTTATATAAAATATATCATCCAACTAAACACCATTTCACCATCAATAGAATGATACTGTTTCTCACGCGTATGTACGGATTACCGTTTCCACGACGCGATGAGATTCATCTTCAATGATCACCATTCAAGAATTTTTATAAAATTATATATATTTATTATTTATGAGATATATGAAATAATATTGTTACTGGAATAATATATATTTATTTATATAAATATATGTCATTTACATACTTCTATACTATACTATAAGAAAACAAAATCAACCTTCTTACGTACGTGCCGACTACCATCTCCATGAATGGTGTTTCCATTTCATATAAATATCTATTGTACATATTTATATTCTAAATATATATGATATATAAATCATTTTTTATAATTTGGAAGTATTTAAATCATTATCTAGGTGATACGATCAAGAATAACACGTTAAAACATATACGATAAAGAAAACGATTATTACCCGAAATGATACATTAACATGAAAATTATTATTAAATGGATACTATAATATAATAAATAAATAATATATGATTTATTAAATATGAATATGGTTATGGTATAATTAATAACATACTACGGTCATTATACAGGTGGTTAAACATAACCTTGACTAAATTAAAGTATAAAGTAAGGGTTAATTCTTTAATCACATTATTATCATAGATTGTTATATTTAAGTAATTACTGGGTTATATTTATCATCCATGTCCATGTTTCATGAAAATGTTTTCTATAAAATATGTTATGGTTTTATGTAAGGGTAACTTTAACTAGATCATCATTTTAATTTTTTTTAAGATTTATTTTTCTAAATATGTTTAATTAATCTTCATGTTTTAAAAATGATTTTAGGGATTTATTTATATGGTCAATGATTTTTTTAAAATGTTAATTCCATTAATATCATTCAATGTGGTATGTGGCATTTTGATTCAAAAAAATCTTTTGAATAAATTTATTTATAGGTTGTGCGACTTTTAAATGATTTCATGAAAAAGAGATATTTCCCTTTAAATGTTTTACTAATTATTTTCAATGATGTCAACATACTATATTGAATATTATTCTTGATTGAGGTTTATATATAATAATACAATATTCCATATTTTTTTGAATGAGTTATGATATGTTTGACTATGGATGTTCTATTTTTATACAACTTATTGTTTATAGTAAATTTATTGACATTTCATATGCTAGTTTTATTACTAATGTTTATATTATGTTTCACCCATTTCATATAAAGAATGCATTGAATATAGTATGTGATGAGTGGGGCATGTTATAGACCCCCGATGCACCGTAGGGCTCATAAGACAAAATAGTGTCTTGTAAAAAAGTATTTATAGAATATTTGTGAATGGTATGCGGATAAGGCCTTGTCATAGAAATTATTATGTCTGTAATTATGAATTCCTTATTTATTAAATTAGTTATTACATGTGATTATTCAACTAGTATAATATCCATGAGTGTGTGTATTTAGTAATTTTTTACTTATTTTTACCATATTATGCTCATGTTTCATGTTTAAAAGTATTCTATTTTTATTATTCAACTTGCCTTAAAAGTTTATAGTTTACATTGAGTTATTTACCCTTAGCAAGCATCTGAACTCACCCCATTTTATGTTTTATCTTCTCAAGATTACAAGAAGTGTTTTCTAATTGATATGTAGGGTTATTCTAGGTGAATAAAAGGATCGGCTCTTCAGGACATGATTCCATGTAACCATGGCAATGTATTAAAAAAATGCTCTAGATTCGGGCTTCTATGGTCGAGGAATTACAAGATCTTACTCAATATATGTATCTTATGTTGTGTTTGACGAAAACTTTTCTATGAAAGAAGTAAACCATTTGACACTAGAACCAATCACTTCTTGGATTGCGATATACATAATATATTTCATATCTGGTCAACATATGTACTTTGAAATAATCCAAGAAGCCTATTGGATCTATCCCAAATGATCTTGACCCCAATAATATAGATTGCTTCACCAAATTCCTTCATATAGAAACACATATTTAACCTTTTCTTAACTGAATTTAATGCTGGTATGTCATTTCTAATAAGTAAAATGTTATCACCATATACTACTAGGATGAAAACTACATTGCCATTAAACTTTTTTAAACATACTTATCACATTCATTCATAATGAAACCAAATTCGTTTATTGCTTCACCAAATTGAATGTTCTATGACCTGGATACTTGATTTAGTCCATAGATGGATCTCTGTAACTTGAAAATTATTTTGACATTACATAGAGTTACAAAACATTATGGTTGTGTCATATAGACATCTTCCTGAAGGTTCTCATCGAGGAATGTAGTTTTGACATACATTTTACAAATCTCATAGGCAAGGATATCTGCTATAGAAAGTATGATTCTGATATATTTAAATAGGGAAACTGGGGAAAAGGTTTTAATGATTGTCAATTCCTTGATCCTGTTTGAAACAATTATCCACTATCCTTGCTTTATAGGCACTTAATTTACCTTCAATTTTCAATATTCTATTGAATGCCCATATGCGTCAAATAGGCCTAACATCAACTAGCACATCAACAAGAACCCAAACATGGTTCTGATACATTGAATCCATCTTATAATATAATGCTTCTATCCATCTTGCAGATTTTGAGCTCTTAAATGCCCCTTTGTAAGAGATAGGTTCATAATTCTCAACCAATATTTAGTCACCATATTCAAGGACCAGAAAACCATATATCTCTGGTTATATAACCTCTCTTATGCTCCTACAAAATACATATGTTTCAGGAACAACTTATTCCTTGGGTACTAACAAAATCATTTCCTATACCAACTCTTGTGTATCTTGAGCATCAAATTCATCAAATTCAATCTTTCTCCAACTATCCTTTTTGAGTTTGTGTTCTTTATCAGTAAGGGAAACCCATCTATAGACAATAACATTCTTGTCTAAGGGGTTGTATAAGTACTGTCCCTTTGTTTCCTTGGGGTACCCTATAAAGATACACTTTGTACCCTGTGGTGATACTTTGTTTCTAGAGAAAGAAATAACTAATTCATCAAAACCCCATACACGTTTATGTGATTAAATGGGTTTCTTTCCACTCTATAACTTGAAAAGAATTCAATTTTCCTCTATAGTTGATACTCATTTTAGTGTGTATTCCACATTTTGTAATGCATATCCCCATAAGGATAAAGGAAGATCTGCATGACTAATTATTGAACATACCATGCCTATCAAGGTATAATTCTTCCTTTATCTAACAAAATTCCACTATGGTGTATATGGTGTATTGAGTTGGGACAGAATCCCAAACCCTCATATAAATTTTATGAACTCTTATTAAAGATATTCACCACCTCGATTTGAACAACGATTCATTATATTATTACCAAGATGATATTCTAAATCATTATTCAATTTCATGAATTTATTAAAGGACTCAGACTTATACCTTATCATGTAGATATATCCATATCTACTTGAGTCATCAGTAAATGTAATGATCTAAGAATATCCACGTCTAGATTCTTCTAAATATGGTCCACACACATTAGTGTGTACTAATTCTAGAATTTATGTCGCCCTTTCACCCTATCCACCGAATGGTGGTTTTTTCATTTCCCCTAGTAAAAAAATAACAACATCTATCAAGTGGTTCTAGCTTAGAAGAGTCTAAATAACGAACATGATAAAGCTTTTCCAAATATGGCTCATTTATATGACCATGATGGTGATGCCAGAATTGGGTGTTATATTAGTAATGTGAGCATGAATCCTTATCGATTTTAAACACATGGTTTTGATAATTTAATATATAAACACCATTATTTAAATTCTCCATACCATTATATATGTTTTATTTATAAAATAAACAACTTGTATTTCCAAGTTTGAAAATAAACATAGTTGTATCTAGAATTGAAACAAAAACTATGTTCTTGGAAACTGTAGTTACATAATAACAATATATTAAAACAAAAATCATTTCCATTGGAATTAAATAGTGGCCATCACTAATGGATAATGCAACTATCCTCATTCTATTATCAACCCTCAGATCCACCTCTCCTCTGGAAATATTTATAAATCTAAATTGTTCCTATATTTGGATATATATGTGAGAACCAAAAGTTTTATCTAACACCCAATGTGTAAAAATGGAATGATTTCACTTGATAATTAATTTAATTTTTTCTTCCCCTTATATATCGGTGTAGTTAATCTTATGGTGTCCTGAATTTACAGATTCTAAACACACTGCATCCTTTTCCTCGCTCTGCGTTTCGATCTTCCCTTCATGGAAAGAAAATGATTGGGATCATTAGACTGCATTTATGTATTGGTACCATTTTCCTTGTTATTCCTTTTCTTATTCAACAAAAGGACCATGGGGTTTTCACTCCCCATTTCCTTATAAACAAGGGGAATCAATGTCAAAATTTCTAAATGACTCTTCTCATTATTTCTCATATTATAATTCACAATAAATCTATAGAATGTTTTGGGTAGTGATGAATGTATGATATCTGTACTCAACTCATTTGAGAATTTAATATCTTAGATGTCTAGGTGTTTAATGTAGCTGATAATATTGAATATATATTTCCCATATGGTGCGTACTGTCGAAGATTAGTTGTGAAAATACTATTGAAGATCTCGTACCACTCTTATATCGCCTACTTTTGATAGAGGTCCTGAAGGTGAGACATCATAATTAAGCATCCAAATCCTCATGTTTATTTAAAATCTCATTAGACATGGATGATATCAGGAAGAATGAACATCCATTGTATCATTTGTATGTTTCTCATATAGATAGTGTTAGACATCACTTTCCACATTTCCAGGAACAACCAGTAATAGTTCTTTTAACATATAGAATTTATTTTAATTGTGAAGGATGAAAAATAGGATCCTTTTGGACTACAGGAAATTAGTGCAGATGAGAAGGTTTTATTTCTCAAGGATGAATTGAAATGATATGTTTGATTTCATTTTATTGCTGCTTATAAAAAATATGATAAGTATAATATTTGTACTTTATCTAATAAATTTAGAAAAATAAATAAATATTATATTTATTAGTCTCTAAAATTTTTATTAAAACCCTATATCCAACACCATTGGATTCATAATATCTTATTTCTTTTACATTAATGTGGAATGGATCCATATTCACCTTCTTGTTACCTCGACAGTAGTTTGTAAGGAAACCCAAATCGTTCTAGATAGGGATCACAAATGACAACATCATTAAATCATAGTTCCTTGATTTATTGAGTAGACTCCCCATTCATGAAATAATTAATCTACATTTCCTGAACCATTTCCTCTAAGTTACACAAAGCCCTTCATTGGATGTAGACCCTTGATGTGAACCAAGTTACATCAACCCAAAACCTCATGTTAGAATTCAATAATAATTCAAAGCACCCCAACTTTGGCTGGTCAAGAACATTGAAATGTGGTTTGATTATAACCAATGTAATGATATGCAATACCAACATAATTTCTTATTAAGTCATTTCATACTTTTTTGTGTATTATTATAATTATTGGATTACTTATGTGATTAACCACATCTTTTATAATATTTAATGATAAGTCAGTTTGTTAAAGTTCTATCTTGCATGCTTGTTAGTTAGTTAATTATGAGATCATGATAGAACATCCACGATGAAATAACCATGGAACTACCAAAAATAAAATCAAGGTTATGATCACTAGATTACGCTAATGGTTAGTTTATTTAGCTGTTGATAAACTTGTTATTGACCTAGGGTAGAAACACATTGAACTAATTGAGTTTCATGTTTACTTCTTTCCAAAAATCCACCTTTTTATACACTTTCATTTGTTTTTAGTGGACTCTAAATTTTAGCTCCTCCACTAATTTGGGAGTTCCATCCATTACATATACCTTCTACTCACTCACTAGTGAGAGCGAAAAGGGGTTTACATAAAAGAAACAATGGGTGTGCATGCCCTACATAATAATGAGAAGAGAAGGCACACAGGTGAAATTTTTAATTTAGTAATAAATTAAATGAAACAAATAACACACAAAAGGTCTGGTATAGCTCATGATCATCCACATACATGCAAATAATTACACATTTTATAAAACTAGCATTAAATTCTTAATCGTTCTTATTTAAGATAAGTATCTTTCAAATACATTAATTATTATCTATAATTAATCAATCCTTTTATCTTAATCCTTATATAAATTTACTTGGGATTATAATCCATTATAATTTCAAAAAAAGTAATTTTATTAAATTAATCTTGTACATAAATGTACCTTAAAAGAAAATATGGATAATATCCATCCAAATCATCCAAACATGTATTATACTCATATACTATTTTACTCTTGTGACATACGGAATACAAGACCTAGCATGAACATTCACAATGTGTACTTAGAAGATGATTACATGAATTATATTATTTTATGGTAACATGTTATTCTTAAATACATGTAGACTAATAACTTGTAAGATGTCTCAAACATGATATGCAGATCTAAGCAGTACACAGATATTAATTAGACATTTAAATTTTTTTGCATATTAAAACCTATCACATAGAGTGTCCTATAATTATGAATAATTGAAATTACATGTCTCAAGGTTTTCATAGTAAAATAAATAAATTTTAGATGCATATAAATTGATATATGTACATAACGTGTAGCTCTAATCTACACAAAATGTAAATCTTTAACCATTTATCCGATGTACATTTCTATGGACTCAGTAGGTGTAGCATACTAGAGAAATTTGGGAGTACATGACATATCCAATGGTCCACACACCGTCGTGAGTCTATGTTACATGGTCACCAGTTGGGTAGGCCATATATAGAAAATACAGCCTGTCGTTAACCCAAAGGTATTGCACAATTTTTCCAATGGTCCAAACTACATGTAGTCTGGATGAACACACACCATTCAATTATTGTCAACACATAGTGCATTAATTGTGTAAGTAATTCATAATATCAAATTGATTACCAAATCAATATTGATTCATAGTAAGTGACTACATTACATGAAACATCGGTTACAATGTGTGTAATCTGGTGTTGTCCGAACAGAAACCATGGCACCTCCAGATGAGTTACTCGAATTCATTTTAATCATAAATTTATTAATTTCTATTAGATATATGAGAAATGATGGAAGAAGATATAGATATCTCAATTAATATTAAAATAATTATTAAATTTGAATTGAAAAAAATAATTACAAATGAATAAATCACTAATAATTTTTAAATGATTATATAAAATTATGTTCCTGCTCTGATATAACTTATAGGTTCCAGGCATAGCAGAAACATACAATGAATGGTCTCTAAATTTATATTTTTTCATACTCTATGATCAATATGAGATATATACAATGATTAACACCATGAAACATAGATTTTAATCAATGAAATATATAATAAAAAATTACTCTAGAACTGAGAGAGAGAAGATGAAGACATATTGTTTATAATTAATTTAGTTAGAGATATAATTTCCTACAAGGAATTATTTCATTATTGATGAGTCTTGTGATAGATCTCTGGTGAACGATTGTTACGTTGTAGAAACCATGTGTGTAGTTCTTCTAGTGGTGATCCACATGTGTTCCATGAATACCTATAAATCATTGATGGAGTCTTTCGGTGCTAGCATAAAAGATCATTTCTGTTGTGTCATCCTCCATGATCGCCTTGAGAATAATTTCCAAATAATTCCCCTAGATCTAGTGATGGAGGATTTAACACCTTTATTTATAGAATTCTTGGAGAAGAGAGATCTATAGGCTTAAGAGGATTCTCCAAAATTCTTGTAGACAACCGAATATGTTTATGAGAAAAACATGACTTATTCAGGTATTTATATTTCTAGGGATAAAAAATAAAATAATTGCCCAAGTTCCCATAATTATTTATTTAACCCTAGTAATACCCCATCTCAAATAATACTAGTAATATTATTATTTATGGACATGAACATAACTTACATATTATGATTAAATATTATTTAAATAAATAGTATTCAATATTATCATTTCTCACTGGATGATTAAACTCGTTCCACTATTCCTCCACAATATTTATCGCCCCGTGAATAATATTTATTTAGTTTTTATATAAATTTCATTATATTATTCACCAACAAATAAATAAATATTATATTCACTCAATAGAAAATAAATATTTATTAAATATTTTTCTCACAAAATATTCTCTCAAATAACAAGTGATAGATTGAATGGAATTAAGAATATATAAATAACTATTAAACAATGTAAAGGAATAGTTTTTATTAAACATGTAAAATAATAAATAATAATATATTACATAACATAGATCCTAGATAGACTTAGTGTGTGACCCTCTAGGCCTCTTTCTCAGTGGCATTAGGAGAAGTAGCCCAAAATCAAAGGTTAGTATATATCCACATGCCAAGTCACCCATAGAGAATGATGTCAATGTCACAATCAAATGTCACCTCATAAATATGCTTATTGTGTAATATAATTCCTTTATCACAATATTTCAAATCTTATAGGTTGCATTCTAGTTCGATCAACCTATATGCTCGATATCTTTTTCTTTGACTTCTAGAAATAGAACGTTCTTATTGATCACTATGGAAATGGATTTATTTATGAAATATAATCTACATAAAATTGCTTGAAATATTTACTAATATTAAATAACATACTAGATAATTATTTTCTTTCATTGTTAATTATTTCAATATTACTCGTGACACACCCAACATATCATACCACACTGCAAACATCTTTCATCACTGTTTTCATCACCACAACTAGGTTCATGACTCATAATACTCATTAATAAAAAATTTAAAGTCTAAGGAATATTACACATGTTCCTTGATAGTATCATCTAATGACACATAGAAATATAGATTTCATAATAGCTGTTCTGGTTTTCAGAATATTCATTATGGATATTAACAAGGGAAAATATAAAAGGTGCCTCAATGTCCTTTGTGTAAATACCCATGATAGTGATTACCATTTGTGTCCCAAAAATGGAATCATCCATCTATATGACATATATTCAAGAACTTTTTCCTAGAACTTTTGAGTTTTCCTCATAGAGGTGAACTAATATGACATTTTAGTGTGACAAGTAGTATAAGGACATTATCACATGCAATATTACATAGAACAAAAATCAAGGTGTGATAAATATTTTATTGATATTGTTTAATAGAAATTCATGTTTATCATAAATTAAAAATAATTCTATAATAGGTATGAAACTAGAATACTATGGATATATGAAACTGGTGAAATTTTTCCTTGTGATATTCGTACTTGGTGGAAGAATCTACCACTGGTTTTGTGATCGGGTTTAATGTATGAGGATCCACCCTTAGTCAGAGATTCCCAATAGGTCACCAATGTTGGTTTGGCTAGCCTCTATGATTGCCTATAATTCAAGTGTCAACATGTTTATTTAATGTGCAGTAATAATTTTTTAAATCAATACAATATTATTCTCTTTATTGCATGCACTATGTTATTAATATTATAATTTTCTTGACATGCCGGTATCGACTATCTATGTTATAATGACACCCTTAATGGAATTCCATTTGGTACTCAGAAAGATTTACTGATATAGGTTTGGACATGGACATTGGACCTTGTTTTTGATTTTTTAGTGGCATGATGGGTTGGAACATGAAGATAGGATTAACATAGTATTTGGGACCAGGTTCTTTAGTATATATTATTGTTTCAAGTTAGTATTTTATATATATGACTATCATTTTATAATTTATTGTCATTAATATTTTCATTTAATTAATCTACTATTATTTGAATTTAAAATGTTTACCCAACTCATGTTTGATATCTAGTTTATTTATTTTTATTTTTCTTATATTTCCTCTATTTTGATATTATTTTACATTAACCTTGAAACTATGTTCCAATAGTTATATAATCCTAATAACATTATTTACAACATATCTATTAGTCTGAAACCCTTGGCATATGGGGAGGTAGTCCTGAGGTCACATAGCCAACCATCTTGGTCACTTAAGGGAACACTAGGTTAGTGATATTACAAAGTGGTATTAGAGGCACATGTTTTTTGTTTATTTACTATTTGAAAAATGTAAAATAGAGACCCAAATGTGTTGAGACATGGTAATGAGATCGGGTATGAGAGTATTTAACCAATGTGTGAGGGAAACTCTATATACCCATTGATGAGAATATTGTTTATGATGTTCTTTTGTAGTGAAATGATATTATTTCACCTTCAGAGATTAACATGTTGGGTTTCATTATAGTTATTTAGATTTAAATTCATGTCCCAATTCGACATTAGATGAATACGCATGAATAATGATAGTAACATAAGGATACATATTTACATGAATCATTAATTATTGGGACATATTTATTACATGTGATATATTTTACAATATAAATTATGAAATGAGATACCAATCATATCAGATAAAACTAGAATAAATAATTTTTTTCATGCTGATTCACCTATTTATCTATGTTTATTGAGATCATGTGTTAGTCTTTCTCTGTTTTTTTCACCTTTTGAGGATGATGCTTTCTATACCATGTGTTTTAAAGAGTGTTTTTTTCTTATAGAATAAATTCCAATTTGTCATCTTCAAATTGAGTTTCAAGAGACAGGACAATAGAATGATCCTGACATAGATGATACAAAGATTACCTATTATATTGAGAATCAAATGTATGTTAATATTTGTGCCAGCTTCCAGAGGATCATGCAATCAATTTAAAGGGACACTTTTCTTACTTTAAATTCGATGTCTTACATGATGGTATAGTTTTAGCAATAGAAACTATTTATGTTCACATGGGAGGGATTCTGCTAGTTTTCTATGTTTTTGATTAATTAATTCTAGGTTATCTTTAACCCCCTTGAGACTCCAATATATAGGAGGGTTAATCATACTTTATAAATGGTTTTTTACCTCTTAATAAATGGTGGTACCCTCTAGAAAAAGTTAGGTAGAAAAAAGAGTTATCATGGATGAAATTTGAGGAAAAGATTCTATAAGACTTATATTAGGGATGAAAAGGATAAAGAGTTTATACACCTAAAATGGGATAGCATATCAATTAATGACTAAACTAGATATTTCATCAAACTGATATTATTTTTTGCGTCCTTAGTAGGAAAAGATATCACCAGGGAAAAAAATTTAGGAAAGGATTCACAATGAGATCAGGTCACATATTAATATCTTTAACTTGAGAAACCTATTAAACATGATGAAATATCATCTCATCATGGAAGTGATTGTGATAGAGGCCATATGTGGTGGCCATAATGATTTATTAGGGTGATTCAAAAAATATTCATTTGGAGCGAAGATGATCTACTATAGAGGTTTATGCCTAAGAATGATAAGGAAGAGTAGTCAAGGTAGTGGAATTATATCTATGGTATATGATTCATTTTATTTCCTTTAGTGTTGTTTTTTGGGCCACAAGTAACCATAATGTCATCACCCCAAAATTGAATACCATTTCTGTTGAAGGGTTTGTTATCATTTGAAATTTTAAAGAAATTTTCATATTAGTGTAGTGTTAGGGGATTTGGATAGGAATCTGAGATTGGGAAGGGCTTAGATAACCCACTATAGACAAGTAGCTAGAGTTCTAATTGTTATCCATGATAAGGTAGGAGAGGCAGTACCCAAATGTAGTAGAGGCATTTCCACTCAGACATAACAATATACGGAGGTCAGATTAAAGTCAAGGGATAAGGGAAATCCATCCACATTCTCTATAGTAATCTCTAATTGATTTAGATCCCAGAACATCTACCATTAGTAGTACAACTCATTTATTATATAGCATGGATATTTTATTTATAATATCATCAAATTCCTTCTTATATACACTTTTTTTTAAAATTGTTTGGATTTTTCTTTGATGATCATAAATGGTGTCATGAATATTGAAACACCATTGGGTGTGTAGTAAGAGGGTCTCTGACACTTAAATAAGTGTTCCCTTGAAATGGGGGATGTAATTTCCTTTTTGAACATTATATTCTAGAAATTATATGATTAAAATTGATTATTAGTATGGATTAGGTAGTTATACACCAAGATCAAATTTATTGTTTTTGGTGGACAGTAACATTTCTATTTCCATATGAGGGAAACTATTCTCACTGGGGTGTGTGGGATATTCAAGTTGGTTATAAATAACTAATTCAATGAAGATCAAATTGTCTCAAGGATTGGATAGAAATATATGTTATAGATGATGGAGGAATGTACCAATATATTTTTAATCCAGTGATGGAACATCATCAAGGTGTCTTTCCTGAAGTGTTATATAGCTTACCACCCGAGTATGAGATTGACATCATGATTGAGTTGGTTCTATGAGATAACAAGTTTATATTATTCCTTATAGGAGAACACCAACATATATTAGTGAGTTGAAATTCTATTTAGATGATCTTGAAGGCAATGGATTTATATGGAACCATGCATATCTATTAGTTTCTCTTGTTCTTTTTTCAATGAATCATGATGGATAATTATGATTACATATGGATTTTTGGATAGAGAAGTATATGGTGGTCAAGAATTAGTATACCCTACCACGTATTTGCTATCTTTTCAGCCAGCTATGAGGTTCCATGATTTTCTTTATGATCGACATGTGTTCTAGGTACTACTAGTTGGGGGTGAGACCATTATACCATGCCCAAATATTGATTAGTAACATGTATGGGTTATATGAGTTCATAGAGATGAAATTAGGATGGATGATTTGTAGAAGTCATTCAAGGCATCATAGAGTAAAATATATCACCCATTTTGGGATTGGTTTGTGGTAGTTTTTTGATGAAATCCTAGTGTACTCCTTGTCTAGAGATGATACTTATAAACATATTGACATCATCATTAGTACACTAAGGAAGAATCAATATTTGACCAATATTTCTAAATGTTGTTTCTACATTGATACAGTGCACTTATTGGGCCATTTTATCTCATATGTTTTAGTGTTAATGGACCTAGAGAAGGCTGTAGCCATGGTATCTTGGTAGAGACCTAAGAATATTTTCATGGTTCTGAGTTTCCATGGTTTGGAATGTTATTACTAGAACAATATATATGACTTATACCATATAGAATCACTGATATCTGAGCTGAACAATAAAGGGATGTGGTCTATTTGGTTAGATTCTTGTGATATATATTTCCAAGAGTTGAATTGAAGGCTATGTTGGGAACCAATATTCACCTTATATGAGCCTAGTAAAGTGTATACTATGTACCATGATGCATACAAAATTGTACTCAGAGAAGTTATGATGCAAGAGGTTAGTGTGGTCACTTATGGATCTAGATAGTTGATACCAACTGAGAGAAATTAACCTACACAAAATCTATAGTTAGCTACGATGGTACTGGACATGAGATGCTCAAGGTACTATATTTTTTGATTAGAGGTTTTTTGTTTATATCTACCACATGAACCTGAAGTACATGTTTTCTCATTAGAAAATAATCCATTATAAGAGAAGGTGGTTTTAATATCTTATTTTGACAACATCGATCAAATTTACACATTGAGAAATTTCAACATTGTTGCTGATGCCTTGAAATAGAAGACACATGCAGTGGTTTTGTGGTAATCTTGCAACAAGTGGTGGAAAACGAAACTATTTATAGATGTGAATCATTTTGTTTAGGAGTCCATGGGCTATGTTGCTGTAACTTTGATATCCATTATACAAGTGCATAATGACTAGATAAATTCAATGGAGTTATCCGGTCTTGAAACATAGCTATAAGGGATAGTATATATGGTGGGGAGCCGCTAATAGACTGATCTCTAGGCTTCAGTGATGTTCTTCTATTTCATAGCCTAGTATGTGTTTCTCTGGGTTTTTTAGGAGTAGATTAGAGAGTTTCATACTTATATATGGGTGGTATGTTCTTGTTTTTTGATGATTTATTCTGATATCCTTATACAATACTAGTGTATAAGAATAATTAAAGACATAGAGGGATTCATTAAGATATTTCACATGTTAATAGGTGAAGTCCATGCATCAGAAGCCTAGAAGGATATTTTAGCTACTACCCATTCTAGAGTGGATGTCAGATGATGTAATTATGGATTTATTGATGAGAATACCTAGGAAATATCACATGAATGATGAATTATAGATGTTTTGGTATGGATATAAGAATTTATCACACTTATTTCGTAAAATGGAGTCTGTCACCATTGATGAAATTATTAGTATTTATGTGAATAATATAGTTTAGTTTTAT
Organism: Viscum album; assembly: GCA_963277665.1. Classification (NCBI taxonomy): domain Eukaryota; kingdom Viridiplantae; phylum Streptophyta; class Magnoliopsida; order Santalales; family Viscaceae; genus Viscum; species Viscum album. Next base: position 1,871,889,663 of record OY728137.1, on the reverse strand, counting down.
GGTGTTCTAAGGAGTATTTATTTTTATCAAGATCATTATTTCATATCTCTGTTTGGTAATGGTATAAAAATTTCCTTGAGATCACATTGTTTTTCGAGTAAAACCTACAATCCTAAGAATGAAAACCAATTTGAGTGGACTATTTAGATTATGTAGGATATGTTATGAGCCTTTGTTTTTTTATTTTAGTTGTTCATGGGAGAAACATTTATAAATCATCTATTTTTCTTATAATATATTCTTCTAAGAATTGTTTTAAATTGATTCATTAGAATAATTTTATTGAATAACATGTTGTTCTCATCCTTTCACATTAGATAAAGGTGAGTTATCACATATTAGTCTTAGTCTCTTCTATAAGATAACACAGTAGTATTAATTGATTTGAAAGTAGTTAGTGAGATTGAAGAGAAAATAGAAATTATATTTTGACCTTAAGAGATGATATATGGTGTTTAAGGGTGTTCATTGAGGTTTTTTACCTGGTCTCACTTAGATTGGGGAAACAACAAATCTAAAATCAAGGGAAGAAAGAAATCATATTTTTAGGAAATTTGAGATATTGTAGTGGTTTGGTAAAGTATATTACTATTTTTACCTTCTAAGATACTAAAACAAATGCATAATGTGTTTCACATGTCAAAGATTTAGATATATTCGTTTGACCCTTGTCACATGAAAAATGCTTAGGGTTCCAAGATAAATGGTGATACAACCTTTGAGAAAGATTTGATTGGTATGATGGACTAAAATGAGAAGAATATTTTTGGAGAGATCATAACTCTACTACAATCACAGTTGTATCATGGGAATGTTCAATAGGAGAAATGGGACAAGAATTATGATGTGAATGATCAATGGCCAAAATTGTCTGAAAATAATCTAATGATTTATAGAAAATCTCAGGGATGATCAGGTATATTGTGGGGAGGTTGAAGGATCCAATATTTTTAAGGAATGTTTCTCCTTAATTTTTTGGACAAATATTTTTGAGCTGGGTTTAAATTAATTTATAACTTATTTTTAATGCCTTATTTTGGGTTAAATTATGCATTGAAGGGGTGAAGTACGAATATTATGAGTGTTTTGGAAGCATAATTAATTCACTTCATGAACATAATTAATAACATAAATTATTTACTGCATACACAGTGAATTGTATTCATGGAATAAAAAATTTCTAAAATACCCCATGAATAAAATTCACCTATTGAATATTTATAACCCCTTTAATATTTACCCCTATGTAATATATTATCCCTTAGAAAGAACCCAATTAAACGAAAATCATTTCATGTGTAATTGTTTACAACTTGAAATGTTTAGTTACTATTTTTAAATGTATGAATGATATGTTTTTGGTAAAATTGTGCTATTGATACTTTTAAAATGTGAAACTAATTATAATCATAAAACATTCACACTCGACTCTTTTTTATAGCCCTCCAACATCACGTTTTGATAAATTATTTCCCCTATCTCGGCTATATAATTTTTAAAGATGACATCATAGAGTCCACTTTGATTCAAAAACATCAACTTATTAGATCTGGTTGTACTAGATAAGGATTTATAAAGAAATTCTTTCGGTTACTCTTATACTTAGTGACATATTTCATATGGAATTTATTTTTCTCATTTATGGGATAGAAGAAGATAATTTCTACCATGGACATGTGGTATTGTCATCAAATTATCTCCAATCAAGGTTGGTTATCTATATATACCATGGACATCAGGTTTTTTCATCAACTTCTCTTCCATCAAGGTTGCTGGTCTAAATATCATCCCTTTTTTCAGATTTTATAATGCATAGGATTTTTTATATAAATAGTCACAAGAGCACTCTGCAAACATGACCAAATTAATTTGATAATCCCTACTAAATAATAATATTTTTTTAGATCATCCATTGGATCCCGGTGGGTCCGTAGACATGGATACTAGAACCAGAAACCACTGAATTGGTGTTCCATCCTTGGAAAATTTTGAGACGTATCCGGTGTGATATTAGTGGCCCATGATAAATTTGAAAAAATTTCTTGATCTGTGTATTAGTATTATTAATTAGAAAAACATATAAATTATGGTTTCTTAAGGAATACCTTAGATAAATTTGGTTAATGTATATTTTAAAGACTATAGCGTTAAAAGATAAATAAACAAGATTGATATATATGTATATATATATATATGAGGTTATTTTGTAACCTAGTTTTATGATGCGTAACTAAAAAGGAAAAAAGGATAATTTGATGAATTTTTCATTATTGATTGTTGTTATATATCTTGTTGTTTGATTTTTTTCCATGGATGTTTCTAGTTTATAGTTTTATCTTTTTTGACATCTATGTGATTGATTCTTGAAGGGGTTTACGTTTCTATATATAATTTTTTCCGGGTATGAGTCATGATTTATGTTAATGCATGATGGCTTGTTTCATGATTTCATACTTCCTGAGAGAAATTTTAAAATATACATGGTTCCTGAGGGTAGAGTATATGATTATATTAGATGTATAAAGAATAGATACACATTCAATGGATGACAAATGGTGATATTTAGATAGCTTGTGGGAAGAGGCCAATTGTGAACTGGATGTTTGTGTGATTCATCCTCAGTATGAGAATCTTGCACTAGTTTGGTAATATATCCTGGTGAATTAGGATCCACCTGTAATCAGTGTTACCCAGTAGAGTATTGAAGTATGTTTGACTACCGTTAGGTGTTAACCCAAAACATTAGGTTTGATAGGGAAATTTCCTGTCCAGTATAAATTATTTAAATTAATACCATATTACTTCTTTTATTACAAGAAACACTTTTCTCAGATTGTATTTTCTTAGACACATTGGGGTATAACTAGGGAGTTATACTAATACCCTAGATTGGTATTGATTCTTTACCCTAAAAAATCATAGATACAGGTATAGACAATGTAAATGGACCCTGTTGTTGATTTACAACTTGATGGATGGGTTGGATCATTGATCCGAGTCCAGCATGAGCATTTGGACAGAGGTATCTAGATCATTTTTTAATTGGACATTTATTTGTATAGATTTCATCATTTCATTCAAATTCAATCATCTTCTCATTTCATTATATTATATTTATTTTTCTCATTTTCCCTTCATTATTGTGGTTTTCTATTTTTTTTATTCATATTATTTATTCTATTTAATATAATGACAAATTATTTTCCAATATCATTCAAACTATTTACACGAGGGAAAAGTCTCCCCACTATATTCTAAACACTCTATTTTATATTTAGTAGCCAGTTTCTTATATGGGGATTGTTTGAGGTCTCATAGCCAAGCTGCTCAGTCACTTAAGGGATCATCAGGCTGAGGATGATAAAATTTTTATGAGGTTTATCCAAAAACTAGATAAAATACATCATAGTTTCCATAGTCATTTAAAAACTCATGTGTTTTATGGTTATCTAATATTAGATTTCTAGCAGTTGAAAAATTTTCTACAATCTTCCCCATGACGGGTCATTTGTTTCGTGATTAGTTGGAATACAATGGTCTGTTAAAATCCTTCTTGTGGTCACATGATTATATTGTGTGGTCTATGTGATACATATAATAATGTATTCAAGTTTAATTCATTCTTTTAAATGGTTAATCTTGTTATTCAAGAGGTCAAATGGATTATATGTGGTCACTCTATACTTCACTCGATCGATGCATTATATGATAAAATTAATTTAATTCTTAAATTTTTTTCCATGAATATTATTTTCCAACAAAAAACACAATTTATTTTAATCTTATGAAACATTTTTTGGGATCATTAAAATAAGGTATTTCAAGACTAGTCTAATAATCTATGTCTTTGGGATGACCATAAGTGATAGAATGATAAATTTTAAAATCACTTATGTTAAATATAATATGAATTCAATATCATTTAAATCACCCTTTTAGTATTATCAAAATGATAGATAATTGATAAAAATAAAACAAAATATTTTAATGAAAAGGTCTAAGAACATATTAATTGAAAAGTTTGTATATTCAAATTAAGAATGACATATCAGGAATACAAATCAGAATCAGATGTAGTCTCTATAGGGACATGGGGATCAACATGATATTTTCCTCTGTTGTATAAGGTTCAAGAATTGTCTTGGGTGTCAGGAAAAAAGGAACACTAATGGTGATAATCCATGTGATTGGTCTGAGGTGCTATAAAACATGAGAATGTGTATAGTCTAATGGTGCAATGGTAGGTACTAATGGAATTTGATCATCTTAAAATGATGGTGTTTTGAGAGGGATAAAAGGTGACATAACCATAATAGTATTTTCAATATACATGTATGGTTTTGTAAACCTATTTAAATCATTGATAACATGGCATCAATGCTATATATTCTCAATGAACTCAATCTTATCTTCCTTAAGCATTTCAATATAGGTGAAAATACTATAAGATGAACCACCTGAATTTTTAAATCTATAGGGATTATAGTCAAATTAAAGTTCCCAAATAAAATTTTGAACATGGATTTAAGATCCTAATTTTTTAATATCTTCAAAATATGATATTTTATGGTGTATTTCATTTATAAAATCAGTGACATGAATATTATTCCCAATTCATTACAATAAATAATTTATTCCAAGAAGCAAAATATAACAAATAATTATAAGGTGTAAATAGCGTGCAATAGTAGTGAATTTAGGGGAAAAATTTTAAGGAATAAAATAGATAAATACAATAATCTCAAACTATAAAAATCCTGACCATGTCTTATCATCAACATGTCAACCAAGTAGAGAAATCCTACCAACCAGGATATATGAATTTTTTTAACTTTACTAGAACAACATCAGTCTTCTTAGAAGATTTCTTTTGGAATTATCCATTTACTTTATTGTTCCTTTGAAACTAGATTTGAACTATGATTTCTATGTGTCTTGTAATTATCATCACTCAAATCAGATTCATTCTCTATGGTCGTTTATATTTTTCGATGGATCCATTGCTTATTGGATCCTTGATTGAATAAGGCTTAACCATCTTTGACAGTTTTGATAGGCTCACATTCTCCAAATTTATCATTACTTAAAATTAGTATGAATTGGTCAAGAAAGTCATTTAAAAAAAATACAACATTCATAAAAAGCCCAAAAAAATACATATGTGACCAGGAAGGCGCAACTCCTTTGAAAATGGAGGAAACCCAAAACACTGAAACTCATTGGAAATAAGGAATTTCATAGAATAATCTATCACAATAAATAATTAAATCTTATGAGTAGTAGAAAGAATAATTCCCAGTGAATGGATTTGATACTTCATCATGCCTTACTAGATCCAAAGTATTTTTATCCTAGATAATCTCTAAGAAGAATCATATCTTTGTTATCTAAAAAATCATTCAAACCTGATCTTAGATCATCTATTACAATATTCACAGTAAATCCTTCATCTTTAGTGGTAACATCAATAGGTGGTGAAAAATATGTATTTGGAGGAGGTAAACTAGAATAAGAATCTAGTGTAACTAAACTGAGATCTCTTCGGGCTAAATTAATGTAAATATTCTCAAGAATTGAATGAATAAATATATGATGCTCCTATAAAATCAGAATCTCCTCATGCACATGGTCAAGAATAATAATTATTCTGGGAATAATGTGTCTCAAAATGTACGAAACAACCCCTACAATATTAATTATCTATGAATTTTGAAGATGATTCCAAAATCATGGAAAAACACTATAACACATTAATTAATTCCAATATGAACACATATACATCATTCAATATCACAATGTTTGTATATGTAGTAGAAGATGAATGAATAAATAGTCAAGGAGGTGAAAAATATTACGTTATTGTAGAGGTATGACTATAGATGTGTCCTTATATTCATATCAATAATATCTATCTCTATCTATTGGAAAATAAAATAATGGTTCACCACTTCTTATCATAGTCATATTATAATGATCTGATTAGAAAATGATGTATGTTCTAAAATATATTAATATTTCATAAGTGTTGGAAGAAACATATCATTCAGAAATTTTTCCACATTATGTTCTAAATCATCTTCTTCAAGACCACTTTCTCATATAGAAGGTATCTAAATTATTTTCTAAATAACTATATGATATAATAAGTATCCTGTAATAAAATTAGATTCATATGTAATGGAAGGTAAAACTAGGATAGTATCTTAAACTTGTTTAGTTGGACTACCACTATCGTTTTGACCATTATCCTCATCAAAGTATGGAAACTCTATTCAAATAGAATATTTATGAGTATTACCCACCTAAGAAAATATACTATCAAGGATATGTGATTCTCCCATTTTTTATTCCACTAGTGGAGTCCCCTTTTATTTGAATCACCCTCTTCTTCACTATCATCATTTTCCTCCATTTAATGAATGACCTGTTCAATAGATTCATCATGTCACCATCCTAATTTTTAGTGCCATCATAAATATTATAATCATTATCATTTTAAAATGGTCATTTATTTGGAGTTTCAAAGGTTTTAGTCTATTCTAAATTTTAATAAAATTCCTCATTATTAGAGGGTTGAGAGTCATGTCACTCTATGGGTCAATGTGAAACAATTAGTGCTCCAGAAAGTCACAAATATGTTGGCGAAAAATTTTACAGTTGATCTGGAGTTATTTGAATTTGTCTACTGGAATAATTAATAATGGAATTATGGTATTTCATTTGACCTAAAATATGATTACTATAGCCCTATAGTCACTTGTGGACTTTATAAATAATTACATAAAAATATACTTTTAAATAATTTAATATCAACCCAGATTAATTAATCATTTCAAAATTATGCTTGGTAAAACATAATGTCACAACATTAATTATAATTGTGAAAATATTTGAAGATTTTGTTCAATGTTAATTAATTAAAGAGTGATATCACCATTTTTGAATAGGACCTATTAAGAAGTGGTGTCTTATATTAATATTCTTCCTTCTAGAGTGAGATAAAATATTTCTATAAATGTTAAAAGAAATTTTATTGCGAGAATTTATAGAGACATGTTGAAATTGAAATCCACACCCTTGTAATATTATTATCTTTAAAAGATTTTTGTTCACAAAAATTTCCTGAAGATATATACATAAATTTACCAGTAGATAATTCTATAAAATTATTTCTCTAACTATATCAAATAAATATTGAGTTTAGAAAAAAGTGATATGTACTATAGGTTGTTTTTTCATTTATCTTACAACCACAAAAAACCAACATCTGTTATCTATGTAATTAAAATGTGTTTCCTATTGAGTAAAATTGTAAAGAAAGAGCCCCACTGACAACACAAACAACCCACCTTAACATTATCATCAGGTCCTAGCCCATCGGCTACCACCAATATCTCAATATACAAATGGTCCCCATCCTTGACCCACCCAGAGGATCTTTTGTGAATAAAATTAAAACAACCAATATAAAAATGTGATATCTAACTAATTCAAATGCATGTCATATTGTGTAAAACTATTACAATTGGGACCCAATGATAGTACAAACAAATCACTTTAACATGGACATTTGTTTCTAGCCCACTAGTCACCACCAGTTTCATATAGGCAGATGGTCCCCTATATGGGGCCCACCCACTGACTTGAATTAATCATTAGACCAATTTGTATCCCCATATGCAGACATATGTTCTTTCAAGTGTGCTTTTACTCACTCCCAAATCAACAGGGATGTTTCCCAACAGTTCATACATCCCAAACACTACTAAAATAAAAACATGCTTATTTATAGTGTTATAATAAAGTAGTCTCCAACATATAATGTTGTACCTAGTAAACATAGGTAATAAAATTAGCCTTTAAACTTTTTATCTTTATCGTGTTTTACAGTCACCCACTTTAGAGAAAAAAAATATCCTTTTGTTAACCCTATATTAAAACTTAGGTAGTGTCACTATAGTTATGGATGGGTATCATTATGATAATAATGTAATTACTAGGTTTCATTGATAGCACAAACACCCCACCTTAACATGGTCATTGGGTCCAAACTACCTGACTCCCCTAGTTTACCTGTAGACATGTGGTCCCCTAACTTAGGTTCATCCACTCTTTTAAATGGATCATAATAGTAGTGGTTATCCCCAAAGTATAACAATTTTTCCTTTCCAAATATTCTTTATCCTCTAACACACAAACTTTTTCCTAACTCACACACACCCAGGGAAACCTCTCTCGAGATTTTCCATCCTATTGTCTAATCTAGGACAAACATGCCTAAATGTAGAGTTATAATGACGTTTCATATACAAAAGAAATGTAACATCTTGATATTATATTTGCATTCAAATTTATTTAAATTTTTAGATATCTTATATTATATGTAACACGAATTTTAGCTTTCATTACACGCAACAATGAGTATCTTCGATAGAGTGTGTGACACTGAACATCGAGCTTTAGTGAACCATTAAATAGTATAATTTTAAATATGTATATAATAACATAGCCCCTTAAACGTGATGGCATTGAGAATATTGACTAATTTATTAAATATAAATATAAATATAAATAAAAACTTATTTATATACTCATATAAAATAATCGTTCATGTTTTAGAAAGTATTAATATTCATAAAAAATATGTCTTCCAAAAAAATGATTTTATCACATTTTGTGAATAAATATTATAGTTATTTTAGACAATTTAATTTATAAAGTTAACTTAATTTCTTATTTCATAATATAAAAATTAAATAATCTATAAACTTTTGGAATTTTTAGAAATTTATATTTTTTAGTTAATAGTGAAAATACCAATTTTTGTAAACCTATCATTTATTATAAAAACATTTTGTAACATAAATGACCTAATATGTTTTAATGTAACATAACTATTTTTTTATTTTATTTAATCCACTTATATACTTTTTAAATAACAATACATTGTATTTTGGTATAATTTTATATTCAGTTTTTAGAAAAGGTTTTTCTAAAAATTGTTTAAAAGTGCATAATGATATTCTATTTTAATTAACTAAAATAACCAATAATGAGGATTTTTTATGTTAAATTTATTTATTATATATCAATATTTTTAAATTTTAATTCATACAATTATTATTATTAGAAACAAAGTTAATAAAAAATCATCTTGTGCTTAAAAAATATATTTCTTGAAGACCCACCTTTTCATCACATTTGTGAGTTTTGTTTTTAAATTTTATTTTATAAATATTTATAAATTTTATATTAAAAATTATATTTAGTTTTTGAATTAAATATTTAAAATTTATATTAAGGTTAATTTTTGAGATGTTTTATAAATATTTTCTTTTTGATAAATATTGAAAAACATTGAATTATACTTGAAAACTTCCTTTTCGTTTAAATTACTTATAATGTTAAATTACATTTTTAATTGGTTTTGTGATAAAATTTGATCAATTATATATCATTTAATTTTATTTAGGTTATTTTAAAAAAATTATTTATGAAAATGGATATTAAAACTTTGTAAAGATATTAACATTTTCTCTTTTCAAACAATATTTCTCATCGTGTCTGTGGGATTAATTTTAAATCATGATAATTAAATTTTTGGATTGGATTTAAAAAATACGAATTCAATATTTTGAATCTTAAAAATTAATATTGTCTAACAATTTAAAATTAAAATTTTACCAAAATGAATAGTGAAAATAGGAAATATTATTTTTTATGGTTATGGAAAAAATGGGATTACTGTGTGTGTGTGTGGGGGGGGGGGGGTTATACAAAAATGATAAGGTATAAAAATAACCCATTCATTATATAAAACTGATTTTATGTTCATATGTGTACCTTATATCTTCAATTATCTATAATTTTAAATTATTGGAGCCATGTGACATGAAAAACGTGGGTGTAACGCCTTCTTCCCAACCATTACAAGTGTTACACTCACCTCAATCTTAAAACGACACACCTTATCCTCTATTCCTCAGACAATAAAACCAGTTTGGTTCATAAATAAGTACCCAAATAACTAACCAACTTCCCTAATATCAACTTAGAAGAATTATTTTTAACATAAATACAACCTAGGATGGCATTTTTTTAAATCCTAAGTACGCTACTCAAAGAAGAGGTAGCATTATTGAATGAGAATTTTTGATTTATTTATTCCAAAATATCCTTAAATTATTATAATATAATTATAAAATAATATCCTCTAAATATAATATATACTAATATGTTTTTATGTTAAGGTAATTACCTACAACCATCTTTAATACAAAAAATTGGGTTAAAAAATAATCACTCGTGTGTACGGTGGACTACAACCTCATGAAATCATGTCCTTCATTTTTCCATTACCACCTCTAATGAAATAAAATAATTATGTATTTATTGTTTATATATGAAATTTATTACATTATTATTCTCATATAATTATTTTATCACACATATCATCATGCATTCAAATTTATGGAAATATGTTGACATTACTCATGTGTACGATATACTACCACATCACAAAACTATATAATTTGGTCACACATTACATAGAAGTTAAAAAGGACAATTCTAATTAAAATATGTCATATATATGACCAAATAACAATTCTTAAATTATAATATATATCATTTAATTTTATTTATTTCAATATGATGATAATTGGTAAAAATGTTCATGTATTCGTACGACCTTCGGTCTCCATGAATGGTGTATTTCATTTTTTGAACAATAATATTTACGGATTTCTATATATAAATATTTAGTGAATATATATTATATTTATATAATTTTTATTATTATTAATACAACTATACCATTTTTTAATTATGAGGACAAAAAATAACAAGTCAAAAGATACAAAAAAGGAGTTATTGCCCAAAACATGACTGAAACATGTAATCATTTATAAATAGGTAATAAAAGGTTATTATAAAGTCGTATGTGGTATGATATATATGAATATGGGAATTTAATAGATTTATAGGAAACATATATTAATTATAAAGGATTTTTAAATTTTTACAATGGATGCTGAGGCTTATGGTATGAGATTTCTAGTATCCCTTTGTTTATAGAAAAAATATGAAAATACACCACTCCTTTCATTTTTCTATCATACATAGTTCGTATTTGATATGATATATAGTGAATATATATATTTTAATGATTTATGATGTTTCATATTTTGTTATTAATTATTGAGGCTTATGACTCAAAATATTACTATTTTGTTGATGTATTATTTGTCTCAATATTCATTCTTTGAGACATATGGTTTTGATATGAATCTATATTTTTTATGAGATGTATATGAAACTAATTTTACTTGTAGTATGATGAATTCATTAATCCTCATGATATTTTATGTTTTTTATAATTAAATTCTTTTTTGGAGATAATGTTTGAGTGTTATCATTGTGGTAAATATTCTATGTCCCAATATCATCGTTTATCAGGATTGTTTAAGAATTTTTCCAAATAGAGAAATATTATGATAAATCTATCAAGGAAAAAATGAATTAAATTATCATTTATATTTTTCATGATATTAATATTACCATTTTCCACTCTTAATTATATAAATAATTGGGTTAATTTTTTCATAAAAATATGACTTTATCCCTCTCTTTGGTTCAATATTTATTTTCATCCAAAGACGTTTTTTTTTCAAATATGTTTTATAAAATGTTTACTACTATCCTATGACTTTTAAAGAAATTTTTTCCACATTTTTGATAATTTAAATTTTTTTGGAATGATTCTTCATGTCAATTACTAAACAATTCCCATTTTTATTTTACCAAAAATTTTAAAGGAATCTTTTCATTAACATGTATGATATTAAAAACATTTCCCTTCATTATGACCATTATTTGTATTGGTGGTTATTTTAGATTTTTTCCTTTTTATTTTCAAAGGGAATCATTTCTAAAATATTTTATGTTTTAAAACACTTTTTCCAAATTGGAAAGAATACGTTCCTCAAGAAATATTTTTAATGACTATCTAATGCTTCCTTTATACATTTTGAAGGATATTTTAAATAAAATAGATTTTAATAATGTTTTTATTAAAAGTGTTTTCAAATATTAAAAGAAATTTTCCTCAAGAAATGTGTTTTCCTAATTTTTTAATGTGTCATTTATATTTTTTCAAGGTTTTTTTCAAAGAAATGGATGTTCAAGATAATTTATATGTTAAAATTGTTTTTAAAAGTGGAAAAAACATTTTACTCATGAGTTTTTTGTAATTTATTTATAATTCGTAATTTATAGGTTTTCAATGTTTATTTTCCTATAAAATGATTTAAAAAATGTTTTCTATTTTTGAAATTTATTTTTAAATAATTTTATCATTCCCAAGAATCATTCCATCCAATTTATCTTTAAGAATTAATGTTCATATAATATGAAATTATTTGACAATGTTTTTGATTTATTGGTCTTATGAATTAAGTATACCATTCATATTGTTTTTCAAAATTGTTTATGATAAAAATATATTTATGTAACTGATTTGTATTCAATGGGGCATGCTAGAAAAAAATTGCTTTATACGCTCATTTATTTTTTCATAAATTACACTATGATGAAATGATGAAATGATTATGAAACCTATCTATTTTATATAGGTCATAATAGTATGAATAGTTTGTGAAACCCATTTCATTTTGTGTCTTATGATATGATGAAGGTTTTATGATCATCTACCCACATGTATATGATTTTTATTATTTGAATGGTGGGGAATATACGTCTCTACAATGAATTCAGTATTGATAAATATTATTTGAGATAAGACGGTACATAGGTGGTAATACCATTCCTAAAAATGAGCTTACAAGGGTTGTTATACTCATCCAGAGTGAGGGTACCTGGGAGGTCATCCCAATCCTAAAGAGGGTATATAGGCAGTTGTCCTAATCCTAACATGTTATGAATGTACTTATGTGTATTCATGGAATAATATTTTATATGCTTATGTTTATCAAATGAAACTATGTCGTATTCCAGTGATATGATCTCATAGTTCAGGTTACTTGATTTCCTTATGATTCATCTATTATAAAACATAAATATTTATTCCATGACTCAAGATTACAATATTTGATTTTCAAGGTTTAGATTTCATATGTTATACTAATGTTCTCATAACCTTGTGTTCATTCTATTCATAGGCATATACCTATTTTCTATACTAAAAATCATTTATCACACTTCCTAATGTTTCATTTTACTAGGTGATGAACATTGGTTTTTTATATGTTATGTTTTGGAAGGGTCCTATAGGGGATGATCTTTATTAGAGAAACTGAAGATCTTGCACTATATTAAAATTAATTTGTTCCATGTTTCCAAATTCACTAAACTAGTATGACCCTCAAGTATGTGTTTTTGTATTATATTGAATATTCATTGAAAAATATATTCTATCCATTTAAAAAATATACTGGGTCATGATAAGAATGGTGCACCTTGATTACATGGATGGTGGCAATTATCCTCTTGATCGTTTAACTTTCTTGTGTGTTAAAAAATGGAATAAAAAATAATTGTACATCTCAATTATTTTTAAATTATTTTAACAACATATATATGTTATCCTCTATGGTTATCTTGGAAATTTGAACATAAAAATACCGTAAACATGATATCTATCCAACTAGTAGTATGTGTAGTAAACTCCAAACAATTTCTTTATAAACTCTTTTAACTATTGTCTTCTTAGTTTCATCCAAGTCCAGTTTCTAACTTGTAATTATTTTAGAATCACATACTTTAGTTATATCCTTAATTAATGATTTAAAATATATTTTTTATAATTTCATTTATTTAAAAAATAATATGCTATTTTTAAAAATATGAATTCAAGAAATAATTTTTATTTTCCCATTAAACTCTTTTCAAATTTATTTTTCAATAATTAAATATATTTAGTACAATAATAATTTTGAGATTAACCCAAAATAATACCATTCAAAAATATTTTAGTAAAAAATTATCATTTGATTTGATTTTAATAAATAATGTAGGAAAAACAATACCTTTTTAAAATACATTTTAGATTAATAATTAGAAGATATTATCATTACCTGATATAGGATATAATTTAAAAAATAAATTTTATTTAAAATTGATAAAAATGAATTAGCATTTTGAGTTTAAAAATATATGGTAATTTTAGAAAATTATCACAAATAATAAAAACATTTAGATATAGAATATTTAAATCTATTTGATACAGATTGAAATATATATGTGTTTCATATTATAGAAGCATTATAATTGATTCAAGCCTCTCTAATAGTGAAATAGTTTCATTATAATCAATCCTATCCTCTTGACTCTAACATTGTGTAACAAGTATATAGTTATTTTCAAATACAATTAGATATTCATTGACATTGTTTTTGTACACCAATTTGGTTTAAATAGTAAGGTAGTCATTGGGTCCTCAAACAAGTTCCCATAAATTGTTTCTATCAAAATAATTTTAATTTTCCACCATCACCATTAAAGAGTGTTTATCATTGATTTATTTAATAAAATTACTAGGTTTCACATGAGACAAAAATGATTGATGTTTTACCCAATTTATAAGGGAGGCTCGTCGAGAAACATTTTCATAATCACCGACAACAATAGTTAAAGTGTGGTATTTATGGGTCATAATTGTTATAGGAATTGGATTTCTAGGTTTTTCTATGAAATCATCATGGTTTAGTTAGACTTCAAGATATCTTCTAGGAGTTTTATAATTTAAATAAATTGCATGGATATTGGTATTAGAGGTATTTATAACCTTTAAATTTAACATATAATCCCAATTGTACACTATGAAAACAATGGGTTCATGTTGATCTATCTCCTGAAAAGTTACATGAATAGATTTTTCAATAATAGATTTTATTTTATTAATGATTTTAGAGGATTTTCTATTGGTTTAATAACCTATAATACTTTGTTCATAACTATTTTGTGTTATCATTTCAATATTTTATTTTTTATTAATAGGAGTGATTTCACAAAAAAAATTAAAATAATTTAACATAGGTTATCTATCATTCTAGTGTATATAGGTTGTATCCTATAAAAGATGTCTTCTAAAACCCAGCTGATTATATATGGTTTTTTCTTCACAACTTCTTCCAAAAATTAAATTGTTAAATCATATTCCCTAAAAATTGTTAGATAAATTTATTATAGAGTTTTGTTTCTCATTTCAGTAACCCCATATTGTTGATCTATTTAGGTTTTGAGAAATATTGAATATATCCATGTTGTGAACATAAAGCCTTAAGGTATTAATTCCCAAATTCATGGCCATGATCACTTCTAAATATATTTATAATATGTCCACTAATGTTTTATACTTCCTATTCATGTTTTAAAAAATGAGAAAAAACTTCACTTTTGTGAGATAATAAAAATACTCATGTGAATCTTGAATAGTCATAAAAAACCTCAAAAAAATAATTATTTCTACCTAGAATATGAAAATTTGGAAGTTCAAAATAAATCTATGTGAACTAATTTTTTGGTTTTATAGGTAGAAAACTATATATTCTTTTTCAAAGAGATGTTGTGTTTTTTTTGTTTTGATAATCATTGAATAAATTTTTTCTATGGGAATTATAAATTTGGTAGATCTATAACTAATCCTTTTCCTGTTAACCTTTTATATTATCGTACATTACAATTGGATAGTATCTAATTCAAAAACCATGATTCTCTAGGAAATGAATTCAATTATTAATCATTTTTGGAATATAATAAATCTAAATTAATATTAAATAATTTTTCATTCCATATAGCTATTAAAAACAATTATGACAAGAATCGGAGATCATAGAATGATTGTTACATAATTTATAATGATAGATATTATAAGTAAACTAATTAATACTAAGTATATTATAATATAAACCATAAAGAAATAAAAAATTATAAATTAAAACACATTTATATTTAATAATTTTTCAAAGGATAATAATTTCCCATTTCCATTATGAGCTATAATGACATTTTCTACGTCATATTTTACCAAAATCTTACATATTTGTTATTAAGTTGTTATATTTATCTAAAATCCTTTATCCTGAAACCATAATAATTTTCTAGAAATTATCATGCTAGATTCCTATAAAATTATATAAGATATTATTTTGGTACCCAAACATTCTTGGGTTTACGAAAGTTATAAAACAAATCTTTTGAAATCTAAATGTTTCATATAATCTTATTAGAAAAATAATTAATATATTTTAAATAAATATTCAAATGTGAAAAATATTTATAATTATTTCCTTATCCATAATTTACATTATTTTTATAGATAAAAGTTTTACTTCCTAATTTACTAACCATGTAATTTTTATAAAATATCCTTTAATATCAAATTTTATATCAAATTGTAATGATAAATATTGTAGGTTTCTAATATTCCAATATCATATTTATTTTCTCATTTTATATTGTTAAATTTATCAATATACTTTTTTAGTATTTCATTTTAATGTTTTAACTCCTAATTCTATTTTAATATGATTCTATTCTTCTATTTTTATATATAAAATCCATTTTATCATTAGTAGATAAATCCTAAAACATATTTATATTCGTAGATTTTTCTTTCAATTAATTCATATAATCCTCATATGTATAATGGTTTTAAAATAATTATTTATTAATCATTTTATATTCATAAAAAATATCATTACCCCCAAATAATATAATTATTGGTTTATTATTTAGATGTTTTGGCCATAAATCACAAACTAGAAATTTCCAATGTAAAATCCATCTCTAAATTATTATCGATATCGTATAAAGAACTCAAGGTGGTAATAATAGATTTATTTGGTTTCTTTTTTATATTATCATATCCATTTTTTACTTATACATATGAAAATCAATATCGATGTGTCCTTTACATTAACATTGATGGTGTGTAATTTAACTAGTGAAGTATTCTTATCTTAATACTTATAACAATTTCCCTTCTTGTCATAAATTCCTTTTAATTTTGAATTTCTAAGAGACATCATATTCATGATGATTTTTAAAATATCCAATCTATATGAGATGTTTTCTCAATACTCTTAGAGCCTAACTTACATCCATTTAAACCATCCTTGGTTATTTATTTTGAATTAGAATCAAATGTTTTTAATTATAAAAATTTATTTTTTATTTCAAAATCACCATTATCTTCTTTTAGTTATTCTTCACACATCAATATCTTTATAATCAGTTCCTTGAGTTATATATTACTAATATAAAATTATTTTCTATTCTAAAAATATGATTCTCTATTTATCAAGGTAACTTATTATAATTCTAATCCCTTTTTTCATTCAAGTGTCTTCCAAGTGAGATAATAGTATTGATTTCAAAATAGATTCAACAATACATTTTAAAAATTCCCTCAAAAGGATTCAACATAGATGAATCATACTTCATAGTATATTATTTTAAGACACTCTGATTACAATTATGTATTTCTTCATAAAAAATTGTTAATGTATCACAAATTTAAAAATAACTCTCACTTGTAGATAATCTTTTAAATTCACATCTATCTAAAGAGAAAAATAAACCATTCCAGGCACTATAATTAAAATCATATTCTATTTTCATTGTAGAATTCCAATATCAATATACCAACTTTAGTTTTTATATATTTATTTTTAATATTCATCAAAATATCAGATAACATTATTGTTATCTATATTTTTATTTTAATTTTCTATTGAATGTTGCATGAAAATTAAAATTATTAGATCGATTTGTATGATCATCTAAAAGTATGAAGGACCAATAAAAACAATTAAAGAGAATTATAGATCATTCCCTTAATACTTAATCATGTTAAAAATAATAAATATATATAGGTTTAAATAAGGATCCTAAAAGATGGTTTCTATGAAAGCATATGTTTGTTCGAGAAGAATGCTCAAGATGGAGTGAAATGATCTTATTATAAATAAATTATATTTTAAAACTTATATACATTAATTACACTAAATTTAAAACTATAAACCTTTTAAAAATAGATAAAGAACATATAATTTGGTATATTAATATTTTTTCTCAAATGAATGATCATTACTTCGATAAAAATAAATAGAATTAATTTATCTTTTGAAATAATTATAATCAGACCAAAATTAGTAAATATAAATCACATATAAATGTAAAATATAATTGTTTTATTTAAGTAAACATGGTTTTATAATCACTCAGTGAAATATGGAAGTAAGAAAACAATTTTCATATGTATTAAAGAAATAGGGAAAAGGAACTCTTATCATGAAAAAAAATTAAAAAAAGGGATTTTGTTAAAGTAAGAATCCTTATCCACTCCACAAGTCAGTAAAAAATATCCATGAATGTTTATTATGAGACATATATAAATCAAAGACCTAGATATATTTTCATATATACAACTTCACAAAAGGTATTATAGTGTATATTATGCATCTTCTATAATTATACTTGAGATAATAAGTATAAATACATAGTGGAATAATTTTTAGAGTACTCCTATTTATAGTGAATTGGAATTAATATAATCAAAAATTGAAAAGTAAGACAAATACAGAGAGGAAATACATTTTGAAAAGGATTTTGATTAATAATCTATTTTTTTGGGTTGATTAGTAAAATTATTCTTTGTGATTGATCCCAAAAATGTCCAATGAGAGGATTTTTCAATTATTAAACCATTATCATAGATTTTGAAATTATGTATAAGAAAACCTAGAGTCATAAGTATCAAAATAAATGTATCCAATTAGAAAAATAAAGGAACGTTTTACATGAGATACTTCCATATATTTATAGAGAACTATTCTCTAATTATATATTTAGAAATTTAAAAAAATAGGTCATCGTACTGAGCATCCATGTGGAAAACATTAAATAATATATCTTTTATTAACTAAGATTGAAAAAATTGTATGATATTAAAATAAAAAAATAATCATGGGAATAACCATGGTTATTTAATCCTCTAGGTTGACATGGTCATAGTAGGTGTAGTGTGACAAGTTCACCTTCGGTAGATTTACACTTTTGGTAGTTTAGAATCATTACTCACCAAATATGTTTATCTTTATATTGGTATTCTTGTGATTGATTTAACATTATGATGGTTGGATTGAAATTTATCTATATAGTATTTTGGTAACACAACTCTTACCAAGATCAACACATTCTAATGCAAGCCTTTGAGTATTTGATCCAATAGTTTGAGAATGTCTGACTATGTTTGGCATGATCAGTAGAAATATCCATGTTGTCGATATTCTTTAGTAGTTGATTTTATTCATGAAGAAAGTGTGAAAAACATGAAATCTTCATCTTTCTTTGTTGTGATTGATTTATTTTCACATGGTATCTTAGCTAGTTATGGTTAGTGAATATCCTTTTTTGGGGATCTTGAGTATATCATGTGGATGATATTTTATAAAAATGTCCCTATGGTCACCTCTATTGTTCTTATGACCATACATGTTTTTTAGGTAGTCGATTTATTGCTATATGATCATTCAACATTTCACATGTTTAATGAATTATATCATTCCATTAGTTGAATAAATAATCATTTTTCTATAGAAACATATCATTGAGATAAAAAAATTTATTATTAAAAAATGGATTGGGATCATTAAAATTAGTCATTGATAGAAAAATCAAATGTGACCCTTCTCAAATAATTTTTTTCTATTTATGAATTGTCTTTAATGATGTTAAATTTTTTTTAAATGATTCAAGATAAAAATTACTCAATCAATGAAATGATCTATGTTATAAATTTTATAGTAATCATGGGGAATAACTCAATGTAGCTAAAAAATGGGATAACATTGTTTTTGGGGATCAAATAATAATATTATATGTTTAAATAATGACTATTATCACCCATTTCAAACTATTACAAGTGTAAACAACAATAAATAGTTCATTTTAGAAATTATAATGGTAGTTGAAGACGATGTTAATAATTTTAAAATTATATATGATATGTTAAAGGATTTCACAAGGAATCCATTTAATTATTATTGTACAAAATATAGAAAATTTTCATCCATATTATTGATATATAATTTAAAATGTGGAAATGGTTGGAGTTAAACCATCTTTACCAAACTATTTCCACTCATGAGTAGTATTTTATAAGAAGTAAAATATCCCATATTTTAAAATAGGTTGAAAACAATAGAGGAGTTTTAAAATTTCATTTGGTGGATCTAAAAAATATTAAAACAATCTTCTAAATGTAGTTATGAGAGTTGGAACTCTTAAAAGCATTATTCTTTTTTCCGCTTTATGTCCTAATAGCTGACCCAAATTTTCAGATGATTATCCGGTGCATTGGAACACAAAATTTAATTTTTGAGTGAAATAGATTGAGTTTAATGATTGATACTTGGTTAGTAGTAATTTTACGACTCAACCATGTGTTCCATAAAAATGTGGAGCACAATCTGTTTAACTATGTGGGGTGACCCAGCTAGACAAGAAATTTGGTGTAGAGGTAAGAAAGAAGAAACATTGTTTCCACACTAATTATCAAACCATATAACAAGACTATATGGGGAAGGGGTGTTCTTAGACAACGAGTATTCATATTTTGTTCATGGGTTTTAAACCATGCAAGGAATCCATGTCAATTGTGTGTGATTTGGATGAAGAAAATGCATGGTTATCACATGGTTTTCCTAACGATGTGGGCTAACCATGTTCCTCTAATAAAGTGAGAGATTTACCATTTCCCCCTCCCACATTAGAAGGAATATCATGACCTTTATCTTAACATTTCATGTCAGTGTTCCCACATGTTCTTCTCCACCTTATCGCCTTCCTTGTGGTGGATCTCATACATTCTGGGACAAATTTTATATTTTTTAGATGCACTAGAATCCTAACGGTGAGTATACAACTACAATTAATTAATTTCCTTATTTATCCTTCCTCTTAAATACTATAATTATGTGATATGATATTACCTATTTATAGGGTGTTTGTAGATTTTTCAAATTTCATAATTTCAATCTCAAATCGAATGCTGATAATGGACGGGTGAAGCATTATAAGTATGATATAGGTGGTACATAAATTTTCCCACAAGGATTTCATCATCTATAAAATATGCTTTACAATGTATCATTAGTGTGTTTTTCCATCAATGCTTAATACAATAAATTAATTTCTTAAAAAATTTCTTAGGCATGTTATGTGACTACTATACTCTGTTAGTGATTGAAAACCTGATCACAAACTACCCATTGGGTTGGATCGATCATATTTCTTAATAAATTATTTTTATTATGACTAAAACACCACTATTGTGCATTTGGATTTCTTTGATAATTGTAATTCCTTAGTTTAGTTGATTCTTCTTAAAAAAGGAGAAGTATGAAACTTGTAGTACTTGGACCTTATATATATCACATGAGAGTGAGATGTCTTAATTTAATTATATGATTGTGATGTGGTGTGGATAACTAAATGGATGAATATTTTGTATTATAATGATAATATGTTATGGATTCAGTGCCTTGAGTTATTATAAATTTAAATAATAATATTTGGCTAGGAATTGAAAAGTTTAATGACCATTGGGATTTTAAATGAATTGAATTTTAAATGGGAATTCATAATTATGTGGACTTATAGATTAAATAGAGATGAAATGTTTAAATATGTGTTGTCAATTTTTAATTTTTCTTAAAGATTATCAAGGCCTTTGATTATTTATATAGGTAAATTTTACTTCTTTTTCATATCATCCATTGAGAAATACTTGTATTCTAATGTATAAATACCATGTATGGAATCTTAGGTTAAATTAATTATAATATTCCATTAACAATAACTGGTTTTCTATATTTGAATACCATGGAATGGTATATATGTTAAATGATTTATGATATTCCTTGATTGATAAAAGTGTTACCAAGTAAAAATATATTTGATGACATCATATGAAAAATTTACTACATTATTCCTTGGCTGAAACCTAGATTTCCAAATAGAAGTGTCATGGATGGACTCAAATTGGAAACAAATTATGATATTCATTGAGAAAAACCAAGATTCCACTATTGGGATTCCATGTATGTTATTATAAGAAAAATGATATAATTATTAAACATGATGGTTATTTGAACTTTCTTATACAGATGTTTTGTAATGCCCAGACCCCTGTTACTGAGATTCGGTGCATTATTTCAATACATTGGCATGATTACAAAGAATCATTCCCCAAAGGACTGATCAGTTTAGCAGTCTTGGAAAAATGATTACATACATGAACGTTACATTACATTATAAAATGAAATACAAAATCAAAATTGTCTCTATTGAAAACATTAATATCCCTTATATTATCCCTATAGGTCAGTCATAATATACATCTCCACATCCTGGAAAAAATAAAATATAGAAAGGGGTGAGCTCAGATGCTCAGTAAAGATAACAATATAGTGTAAACTTCCATAAATAAGTATAAACTTTTAAGGAAATGTATAAAACTAAAAGAAAATACTTTTAATCTTAAACTTCAGTATAATATGGCAATATAAATAAAATAATTCCATTTAATAATTCACATGGATATTATACTAGTTGAATAATCACATGTAATATCAATAGCAAATTTCATAATGATGGAATGTATAATTTCAGACTTCATAACGACATAGTCAAGGCCTTGTGCCAAGAATAATAATTAGATTTTTAAGGCCTTTTTCCAAGACACTAGTTGGCCTCATGAGACATACCCATGCATCGAGGAGCTATAGCGGGCTCCACCTGTAACATACTATGTCCAATTAATTCTTTAAATGAAATGGTTAAAACAGAACATAAACATTCTTGTTAAAACTTTTATACGAAATGTCAATACTTTAACCATGAACCATGAATGGTATAAAAATAGAACATCTGTAGTCAAACATATTAAAAAAACTTCAATACAATATAGATGATTTTATCTACAATAAATAAACATTATTCATGTTTAAAATCCATCAAAGGATGTCGACATAGATGAAAATGATCAGTAAATTTCTTTGTGAGAAATAACCCTTTTTTATGAAATCGTATAAAAGTCTCACTATTTATAAAGGAATAATTTAAAATAGATTATTGAATCAATGTGTCCCATTCCACTTTGAAACTTTTTAAAAAAATTATCATTTCAGAACATCCATTATCATATAAATAAATCCGTAAATTCATTTTTAAAACATGGACATTAATTAAAGGGGTTTAGAAAGATAAATTTTTAAAAAATTTAAAATGATGATCTAGTTAAATAGTCCATCCCATTAAACAATAAAACAATAATTTTGAAAATATATTTATGAAATATGGGTATTGATGATATGTATGTCCCAGCAAATACTTACACATGCAGAATCTCGGATAATAATGAGGTTGAATAAATAACCATTACCTTGCACTTTCCATTGGTCGAGGGTACGTTTAACCTCTTTTATAATGACCATATTATGTTAATAATTCATAAAAAAACCCTATTCATATTTATTATATAATACATGATTCATTTATGGATTTATACTATCCATTTAATACTTATTTCCATGTTAAATTAACATTTCAGGTAATAATCGCTTTCTTTATTGTACGTGTTTTAACTTGTTATTATTCGTCGTATCATTTAGATCATGATTAAAATACTTAAAAAATATAAACCTTGATTTATATATCATATATATTTATAATATAAATCTTTTTATCATATAGATATATGAAATGGAAGGCACCGTTTATGGAGACAGTAGGACGTACGTACGCATAAATGTTGTTTCTATTTTCATATCGTATTGAATGGAATTAAGTGAATAAGATATATGTAAGTAAATACATAAATACATATATATATATATCCAGTAGAATTATTATATCATATATTACATACTTATTAATAATATATATTTTTATAATCAACTTTGAATGGTGAACATGGGAATGAATCTCATCGCATCGTGGAGACGGTAATCCGTACGTATGCACAAGCAACAATATCATAATATTGATGGGAAAATAATATATAATTGGATGTTATATCATATATAAATAATAATTAACATGTTATATTTATTATTTAAATCAGTTATATTCATTATTATAACCATCCAAATAATGAAGTGTTTGAATAACAAACTACATCACGACGTGGAAACGGTAAGCTATACGTATGCATGTATGGTGACTTTATCATTAATATGATGGATAGAACAATGAATATGGTTGTAACATTTTTATAATAACACCACAATATATAGAATATACTAGAGTTATTATTTTATAATAGAAACAACAAAGAAAGAGGAAGTGGAAGAAGAAAAGAACTTGACAGAGGTGATGAAATATTTACCTCTTCTTCAGGATCTTTCTTTTGATTTGATCAAAAGGTATCCATAGGTTGGCTTTCTGACCAAATTAATACCTCTAGAATTAAGGGAATAATGTTGGGAGGATATTTGGGTAGGAGTTTTCTGATCCAAATTTCTTTGGAGGACTAAAATTAAGTGAAGGGGAAGTACCCTATTATAAGAGAGGTGAGGGTCAATTTAGGAAAATCTTGAAATATTAATTTATAATAAATCCATTTTCGTTTTATAACAGCTCAAAAATGATTTATTTAGAGTCTAAGGTTGGTATAGGTCAAAAAAATTAAACCAATAGGTTTTAGAGAAGTTTAGGGTGCCATTTTGAACTTATAGTTTCAATTTAACTCTTAGTTAAATAGTTTATCTTTTACAGTGTCTTCTTGTATTCTTACACTATATGTTTAATAAACATAATATATACCTCCAAGAGAACCTCTAGAGTTTTCTTACAAATATATATAATATTATTTATGTCCTTTGGAAAAATCATAGGTTTTTAGGAATATTATATCAACCAATAATATAGTATTTGTTTTAAAAATTAATTTATATCAATTTTGACATTATTTGGTAATATGTTTTTTTGAAAGTCAAAAAAACCTTATCACTTTGAAAAAAATATCTAATCAACCCTAAAATGTCATATTAACCTAAAAATTTTGTGGAATTCATCATAGGTCTCAATTTACATTTGTTTGGATATTTAATATTTTGTTAATAATGTAATTACTCCATCATAATTGTGTCAGATATAAATTAAATTATTCAATGCCAAAAAATTAAAAATAAAATACCATTATGTAGGAAATATTTTTATCTTTCTAATTCATATTTATAGTATAATTTATATTGTGTTTATCCTTATATAAAAAATGGTTTAGTTATTAAACTCTGAACATAACACTTTTTACTATTCTCTAAATAAAATAATAATAAATGTCCTAATTTAATCCAAGTGGACTAAAGAGGATAATATTTTATTCATAAAGTGGTTTTTGGTATAATTCCACTTATCCAATATAATTTTGACAAGTTTTAGGGTAATTATAATATCATTTTTACCCTTAATTACCCTATTTACTTTTAACCGTTGTATATAAAAGTCAAAAGATACTATTTACTAAAAATTATTTTCATCTTATTGAACCAAATTTTACTTAATGATGTCAAACATGTCACTTATATTTATGAAAATTAACTTATAGAAGTGGTAAAATTATGTTTTAAGAAAATTTGAAAATGCTTCTAGAAGATGGGTACAAACGTTAAAAAGTTCAATAAAACTTTATAAATCTAATTTTATTATAAAATGGCTCCAATAAATTACATTGAACATATACACGTATTATATATCTATTTTGACATAAAATAAATTTAATAAAATAAATAATTATTTAAATAAAAAATCAGTTATAAAGAATAACGCAGTATTTTTCACTCTTCATCAACAATTATAAGTTTTCAGAAAAAATACCAAAAATTTAACTTATGCTAATTTTGATACTTCAAATTCAACAATGAATTCAATTTTACCAAATTCAATACATAGAAGTTTCATTTTTTAATCTAAAATTAATTCCCATTGTCAAAACCAAAAAGAGGGTTTTAAAAAAAGTAAAAACTATCAAAAGATTGACATGTGATTGTGTTAAATTTAAATACGAAATTTCTTATAATGACCTAAATTGTATTAAATGATACAAATATTATCTAATATAACATAAAATCCATTCAAATTCATAATTTAACACTATATATTATTTTGATTAAAAAAGTTATTTTCAATTAAAACATAGTATTTTTCATTATTCATCAAAATAGGAAATGTATTATAAAAGTACCAAATATTTGACAAAACTAAATTGTTATGTCCTTATTCTAAATATGATTTTAATTTCACTAAATTGTATATATAAGAGTGTCAAATTTTGGTTGTAAAAATGGTTTGACATTAAAAGATTTTAAAATTTCTTTTTTTTTTGAAAAATACTTCTTTTATCTAAAAAAAATGAATTTGTTATTATATTATATCTAAGAAACACATAATATGGATGTTAAAATTATATAAATTATATAATATTTAAAATTCATTTAATACTATTAAAAACAGCTTTTTGAACGGCTAGTTTGGTATGTTGTGGTGCGCTCGAACTCAGTTTCGCATATAGTAAAAGCTATTGAATTGCTCTAATGAAATGAAATACTATGAAATATTTTGGTGTTACATTCTCACCTACTTCAATAAATTGTGTCCTCGCAATTTTAAATTGTTCTTGAAAAATAAAAGGATAAAAATATAAAAATACCTTTGTGGAAAACCCACATCAGAAATTGGGTTAATAAAATATAGTCTTATTAAGAGGGAAGGGGAAATGAAAAAGTCACCACCAAATTATGATCTTGATTATAAGAAAATTTGTAGAAATTAGAGACACATTATTATAGAAAAAACATAAATATTTATAGGGAGTGATTGATGTCATCAATCACAAACACTTGTAAAATTGTGGGCCTCAAAGCCACCAATCTATGATGATTTAAAATATCGTCGGTTCAACAAAACATAAGTTATTAGGATAACACATTTTTGGTTTTCATAACCCTTACCTAAAGATTAAGAAATAATTTATTCATAGAATAAGTGGAAAAAAATATACTTGACAAGTAGAGTTTCATCCTTCAACTAATTCCTACCAAAAACTCATCTTTCATTCCAAAAGATAATAGAATTATAAAAATATTCTATTTATCCTAATTGTATAGGGTCCCAAAAATAATGACTTTATAATTAATAATCCAAATTATTTAAAAAACAACATTATACAAACCATGACATCATGTATGGCAGTGGTAGGTGATTCACCCTTGTCACTAGTCGTTTGTGGGTTCAAGTATCGCAGCCTTACCAGACGCAATAGTTTGTCACCTAACCTCAGGGTTGTCCTTTTTATAACAATCCAAAAATAATCTCAAAAAATGCTTTAACCTTAACAATAGTATCCAATGAAAAACATAATTGATTCCATCCCTTATACTTATCCAAATTACTTATTTCCAAACTGACATTCCAAAATTTATACGTAAGGTAAACACAATGAAGATACTTTTTTCCATGTAATAAAATGTGAATACCTTCATCATGTATTCGCCAACGATCCCGTACCAAAGTGGTAAGGGCTCCTGCTTGGCATCCAGGAGATCTGGGTTCAAAACTAGCTGGAGTAGCATTTTCGGGTCACTGTAGCAGTACTGAAGTAATCACAGTAGCAGTTACTGTTCAGTACTGTAGCAGCCGGAACTATTCACATGCTTTGGGCCTTCGGCCCACCGGTTTGGGCCTACGGGTCTCTAGGGCCTTCTGGTCATCAAAGGACAACTGGACACATGGCCTTTTAGTCATGTAGACTATAGAGTAGCCCAGTTCACACAAAACATGCACCAGAAGAGGATCAGAGAGATAGGAGTAGCAGCCAGCAGATGCAGAGCTAACCAGATTGGAAGAATGAGAGGGTATGGCAGCCGCCATCGGGACTAGGCACTGTGCAAGCTTTGTACGAGACAATGCTAGGAGATCATCAATGAATGGTGGGATCTAAGGAGATCAATGATGCAAGATGCTGGTGAGGGTCAGTTCTAGTGTGTTGGGCCTACGGGTCATGTAATTGGCATGGTTTGCCTCTAGGCCATCAGGTCATGTATTGCGGGTCATGTCGGGCCTTGTGCCTTGGTCATACGGGTCATGTACTGGTACCCCTTCAACCCTTAAAAGGGGGATTATCTATAATAAAATAAAAAGAAGGCCTTCGGGCCATTTGGGACTTCATCATGTATTCATTTTCAACACTGTAACACCCTGAATTACAATAAAACCATATTGATTACATTTGTGATCCCTTATTCCTTATAGAATACTGGATATACTCATTATACCAAAAAATGTAGTAAACTGCAATAATTATGGAATATAAAAATCATTAATAACTTTCAAGATAGTAAATAATATCCAATATAATTTATCCATATCAATAATATATTGTTCCAAAATCACTAACTCAGTATCAGAACTTTATAATGGTTTGCCTTTCTCTCAACCCTTTATTTTCCAAAAAAAAATTAACCTCCTATTGAGTCACTTTCATTTATTCCACACAATCTCATGTCATTAATGAAATAATACTACAGTGAAATCCTTATATACTCTATAATTATTATAACATTTATAACATTAATACAATACTCAAATGACATAATTCATTAATAACAACATAATAAATCTAATCATTCTTTTTCATCTTCGGTAGTATAACAACTTGATTATTATCCAATAGCAGCATTTGGGGTATACTTTAATGATTTGGACATTGATTCGCGTAGTGTGCCAACTCTTTACAGTAGATTCATTGTACATTTGAAACCATTTCCTTTCCCCGACAATCACGTATTTGGTTTCTTTTTTCTCCACACTTATAAGAAACACCCATTCCCTTCCAGCATTTACCATGGTGATTTTTTCCACAATTTTCACATATGGGAAAATCCTTCTTTCCTCACATCCCTTTATCCATATTTCTATCTTTAATCCTTTTATTCTCTAGATTTTATTCAAAGACATAGGACTCAGAGAATTCTTTACTTATCTTATTAATACATGATAATATTTCTTCATACGATGATAATACGTGCGATAATATTTCCCTTTTAAATGTTGTCTTAATATAATGAAATATATGAACCTTCTTAATATTTCGATCATACATATTTATGGAATTCTCATTCTTTTTACTAGGTTCCATTTCTAAACAATCGCATACACTAGGTTAGTTTATGACCCGCAATGCATAAATACAAACTTGTAAAATACCTAACATAAATTGAAAAGATTATGCATATAATATATAATCATAAAATGTTTTCTTTTAGGATATATTTACTCCTAAATCCTTCATAATACCTTGTAATGAAAATTTGAATTATCCTAATCATATCACCTGAGAGTGTCGTAACCAAGAGTGTAGCAAGGCCCGTTGTCATGTACCGGGGTACCCTGGGTCAAGCCCGAAACTCCTTATTGGAGTTTTCACTCCATGGTACATCTGTGCCAGAGCTGCCTCTACCTGATCGTATCCAGAAAGGTATATATTGCATGGAAAAAATAAAAAATCTCTATATTACCAAAGTACATGAATGTTATTCTATACTAATCCCCATAGTCTGCCTTGGGTTAATGTTCACTAATTAGAGTTTATCTAAATCTATTAAACAAGTTATTGCTAACGTTTTTTGGATACAAACTGTAACGCACTGACCCTTGTTACTGAGATTCGGTGCATTATTTCATTACATTGGCATGGTTACAAGGAATCATGTCCCGAAGGACTGATCAGTTTAGCAGTCTTGTAAAAAAGATTATATACATGAAAATTACATTACATTATAAAATGAAAAACAGAAACAAAATTGTCTCCATTGACAACATTCATATCCCTTAGATTATCCGTACAGGTCATTCATAATATACATCACCGCATACTGGAAAAAATAAAACATAGAATTTGGTGAGCTCAGATTCTTATTAAGGATAAAAATAGAGTATAAACTTCAATAAATAAGCACAAACTTTTAAGGCAATGTATAAAACTAAAAGAAAATACTTTTAAACCTAAAATTGTGTATAATATGGAAAAGATAAATCAAATAATTTCATTTAATTATTCACATAGATATTCTACTAGTTTAATAATCACATGTAATATCAATAGACAATTTCATTACTATAGAATGCATAATTACAGATTTCCTAACAACATAGTCAAGGCCTTGTGCCAAGAATACTAATTAGATTTTTTCAAGTCCATGTTCCAAGACACTAGTTGGTCTCATTAGACCTACTGATGCATCGTGGAGCTATAGCGGGCCCCACCTATCACTTACTATGTCCAATTCATTCCTTAAATGAAAAGGTTAAAACATAACATAAACATTCGTATTAAAACTATTATAAAAAATGTCAATACATTAACCATAAATCATGAATGATATAAAAATAGCACATCCACAGTCAAACATATCGAAAATACCTTCAATTCAATATGTATGTCTATATCTTTAATTAATAAACTTCAAACAAGTTTAAAATCCATCAAAGGATGTTCACATGGATGAAAATGATCAGTAAAATGATTTGAGAGAAATACCCCTTTTATGAAATCATTTAAAAGTTTCCCAATTTATAAAGGAATAGATTTTAAAATAGATTTTTGAATCAAAGTGTCTCATAACACTTTTAAATTTTTTAAAATTATTATCATTTCAAAACATTTTTTTTCTATAAATAAATCCTTAAAATCAATTTTAAAACATTGACATTAATTAAAGGGTTTAGAAAGATAAATCTTTTAAACATTTAAAATGATGATCTAGTTAAATAGAACATCCCATAAAACCATAAAATATTCATTTGGAAATTTTTTTATGAAATATGGGTATCGATGATAAATATTTTCTAGAAAATATTTACACATGAACAATCCTGGAAAATAACGTGATAGAGGAAATAATCCTTACCTTGCAAATTCCTTTGGTCGAGGGTATGTTTAACCTCATGTATAATGACCATAGTATTTTATTAAATTATACCAGAACCCTATTCATATTTATTATATCATACATGATTCATTTATGGATTTATACTACCAACTTAAAAATTAATTCCTTGTTAAATTAACATTTCGACTAATAATCACTTTCTTTATCGTACATGTTTTAACATGTTATTCTTAATCGTATCCTTTAGATCATGATTGAAATAATTCCAGAATATAATCCTTGATCTATTTATAATATATATTTAAAATTGAAATATTTATAATAGATTGATATATGAAATGGAAGGCACCATTTATGGAGATGGTAGGCCATACGTACGCATAAACTTCGTTTCCATTTTCATATCTTATTGAACGGAAGTAAGTGAATAAGATACATGTAAGTACTATAGCAGGCACACTATAGCATTACTGTAGCACACAAGATGTAGCAATACTGTAAAAGTAATGTAGCAGGTACTGTAGTGGGGAACTATGCCGAACTGTAGCAGGTACTATAGTAGGTATTGTAGCATGTACTGTAGGGAGAACTGTATCATGTACTTTTTGGCATAGTAGAAGCTAGGAGTATTCCCCCGTTTGGGCCTTCAGGCTACTGATTTGGTCTCCGAGTCCTTTAAGGCCTTCAGGCCACCCATGCCTTCTGGTTAGTAAGGACTCCAGGCCACTTCAAGGCCTTCAGGCCACCTAGAAAGTGCAGATACAGTCTAGGAAACCTACAAGGAACAAGCATCAGAAGGAGGATGAGCAAGGAGCTTTCACCATAGTAGAATCTAAACGTATTGCAAGAATGAAAGTGTATGACACCTGCAATTGGGACAAGCATGTGCAAGCACGGGAAAGCCTAGACGAACAAACATGTGAAGGTGGAGAGCTTATATCACGATGAATATGCTAGGGAGGAGCAGTTCGTAGTAGTTAGTCTAGGTTGTATGTAATGTTTGATGCTTATGGACAAAAAATTCTTCTAAAGCCTACGTACCATGTGATACTTACACCTACAGGCCTTCTATGGGTTCCACCTCACCCATTGAAAGGTGGATTATAAAAAATCAATAAATAATAAATGAATTAGGTCCATTGGAGGAATCATATATTACATACTTTCTAATAATATATATTTTCATAATCATCATTGAATGGTGAATGTGGGAATGAATCTTATCGCGTCGTGGAGACGGTAATCCGTACGTACGCACGAGCGAAAATATCATTATATTGATGGTGAAAATGTATGTAATTGGATGGGATATAATATATAAAGAATTTTTTATAGGTTATATTTATTATTTACAATATTTATATTCATTATTATACCCATCTAAATAATGAAGTGTTTTAATAACAAACTACACCACAACGTGGAGACGGTAAGCCGTACATACGCAGGTATGGTGACTTTTTCATTCAAGTGATTGATATAATAATTAATAAGATTGTATAATTTTTATAATAACATCATAATTTATAGAAGATACTGGATTTATTATTTTATATTGGAAAAAACAAAGGAGGAAGTGGAAGAAGAACAAAACTTGAAAGAGGTGATGAAATATTTATCTCTTCTTTAGGTTATTCTTTTTAATTTGATCAAAAGGGCATCATAGGTTGGATTTATGACCAAATAATGGGATATAGAATGAATGGATGAATTTTGGGAGTATATTTTGACAGGTTTTGATCGATAAAAATGGATTTGGAGCTGTGAAATTAAGTGAAGGGGAAGTACCCTTTAATAAGAGAGGTGAGGGTCACTTTAGAAAAATATAGAAATATTATTTTATAATAAAATAATTTTCTGTTTATAATGGCTCAAAAATGATTTATTTAGTGTCTTAGGTGGGTATAGGTCGCAAAAAATTTAACCAATATGTTCTAGACAAGTTTAGGATTCCATTTTAACCTTATCTTTTAGATTTAACTCTTAGTTAAATAGTTTATCTCTTACTACGTCTTCTTGTATTATTACACTATATGGTTAATAAACATACTCTAAACATAAAAAAACATCAAGATGTTATTTAATGAAATATATAATATTAATTAAGTTTTTTGGACGAATCATATGTTTTTAGGAATATTATATCAACCAATAATACAATAGTTGTTTTAAAAATTAATTTTTGACAATTTTGACACTATTTGGTATTTTGTTTTTGTGAAAGTTATAAAAAAACTTATCAATTTTAAAAAAATGTTTCTAATATACCATAACATGTAATATTAACATATACAATTATTTTAATTCATCATAATTCTCAATTTACATTTATTTGGATATTTACAATATCAATTATTTGAATTTTTTGTTCATAAAGTAATTATTGCATCATCATTGTTCCATAAATAAATTAAATTATTTAATGTCTAAAAAAATATAAATAAGATACCATTATGTAGGAAATATTTTTATCTTTCTAATTAATATTTATAGTCTATTTTATATTGTGTTTAACACTATATAAAAAAGCATTTAGTTATAAAACATTGAATTTAACATTTTAACTCTTCTTTTAAAAAAATAATTATAAATGTCCTAATCTAATTCAAGTGGACCAAAAAGGATCATATATTATTCCTAATGTTATTTTTGGTCGAATTACACATATAAAATGGAATTAGGACACGTGTTAGGGTAATTATAATTTCATTTTTACCCTCAATTACACTATTTACTTTTAACTGCTGTAAATAAAAGTCAAAAGTCACTATTCACAAAAAATTATATTCATCTTATTGAACAAAATTTTAATTATTGATGTCAAACATGTTTCTTGGATTTTTGAAATTCAACTCACAGATGTGGTAAAATAATGTTTTATTCAAATTTGAAAATGCTCCTAGAAGTTGGGTAAAAAACATTAAAAATGTTCAAAAAATTTATAAATCAACATTTATTATAAAATGACTCAAATGAATGACATTGAACATTTATAGGAATTATATATATATATTTACTTAAAATTAATTTAAATAAAATAAAAATTTATTTAAATGAAGGTCAGTTTTAAATAATAACGTAGTGTTTTTCATTATTCATCAAAAATTGAAAGTTTTTAGAAAAATACGAAAACATTACCTTCATTTTATTTTGATATTATGAACTCAAAAATGAAGTCCATTTTAACAAATTTAATACATATATGTTTCATTTATTAATTTAAAAATAATTCTTGTTGTCAAAACCAAAAAAAGCGGGTTTTAAAAAATATAAACACTATCAAAATATTAACATGTGTTTATGTCAAATTTAAATGTGAAATTACATATAATGAACTAAATTGCATTAAATGATAAAAATATAATATAATTATACTTAAAAACCATTCAAATTCATAATTTAATATTATAATTTATTTTTATTAAAAAAGATGTTTTCAATTAAAACGTAGTATTTTTCTTTATTCATCAAAATATCAAAGTTATCAGTAAAGTACCAAAATTTTTGCAAATTGATTTTTTATGTCCCGCTTCTAAAGAAGAATTTTATTTCATTAAATTTAATATATAAAAGTGTCAAATATTTCTTATAAAAATGATTCTCCATTAAAAGGCAGTAAAATTTCTTTTTTTGAAAAATAATTATTTTATTTGAAAAAAAAGAATTTATACTTATATTATGTATAAGAAAAAAATAATATGGATGTTAAAATTATATATAGTATATAAGATTAAAAATGAATTTAATACTATTCATATCCTCTTTTTGAACATCTAGTTCGATAAGTTGTGGTGTGCTTGAACTCAGTGTTGCATGTAGCGCAAGATATTGATTTACTTTAATGAGATAACGTACTATGATATCTTGGGGTGTTACATGTTTTACCCCCATCCTCATATACTAGATGACCACAAAGAGTTGTTTTAACCATATATGGTTATGGAAGCCATGGTTTTTCCATGGATCCTTTTGTTATATTAAACATGGTATCCTTATCTATATTCTTCAGGTCCTAGAATGTACTTATTATTAACATGTAAAATGACATAGGTTATTAAAATTACAATTAAAACAATAATAGGCAAGGTTTTCTTGGTATCATATAGGGAATATGATCACGACACATAGTGTTTTTATTTACATTAATGATATTTGGTTATTATATCTGTAAACAATTGTGTATTATATTTATTTCCTAGATTTGTTATAGACACAATTTTTGGTAGTGTAATACATTTTACTAACCCCTTGTATTGAATATCAATTTATACCAAGATATATATCATAGTTTCAGGTTAGGATAAGGGAAACTCCATATTTTTTATACATGATCTCTTGAATGGAAGTAAGATACTAATCCAATTTCCTAGTATTCTCATAGATCTATTCATTGGGTCTTTTTAATATATTTTTCCGTTTTATATAAGTGTTGGTGAATTCCTATATCGTTATCTATCTATTTATTTATGTATTATCATGAAATTATCTATTTTAAATTATAATTATTGCCATCTATTTCTAATTTAATTATATGTTTTACTTCAATTTATTCCTTTTATTTATGGTTATTTCCTATTTAATTATTGATCTATATAGTATTGTACCCCTATTTTACTGGTGTAGACCCTTAGTGCTGGTTGGTAGCATCTAGAGTATTCTGAGGCATATTTGAGGCCATTAAACTTACCCAATATATGAACATTTTATTAGATCTTGGGTTCATAAATTACAATGTGGAATCATATATTCTTTTTTAGCATTTGTCCTATCATTTTGGGATTTTATACATGTGACTTGAAATGAGTCAAAACATGGTAAAATTGTTGGGTCTAGGTCTGATCAGCCAATATATGAGGTAAATATCCAGTTTCAATAGATGTGATTGTTGTTTGTAATATTGTTGTTACATTTTGTAGTTATTTCACCATGGATGGTTTATGTTATACTTCAAATGGTTATTGATTTATGGGATCTACCACCGGGCCTAGTATGGAAAGAGTTCCATGTATTCATGAATCATTGTAGGAACATAAGGATTCACATGCCATACATATTCCATTCCATGTAGATTGTATCACTTGACTACTAGAAACTTATCGTTTGTTCCTTATGTGATTATGTGACATGTTTTTTTGTTCATACCCTTATTAGGGGGTTATTTTGAATGCTCACATTTAGAGCATGATTATGTGACTATTTACATTTCTAGATATATTTTGCCTCATGATGTGATAACTTCCTTTGTCATGGTCATGGTACATGGTTTCTTAAATAAAGTGTCACCATAAACCTAATTGGTGTTTTACTACATATATTTATAGTGGAAATATATATAAATAGCCTTAAATGAAATGAATAAATAAAGGGGTTTTGGAATGATTAATAAGTTGAACAGAATATAATCTATTTTCAAATAAAATTCAAATCACCAATGAGGAATGTTAATTAAATGGTTTTCAAATAAAAAATTATAAATTAATGACCCTTGATAACATAGAAGTGGTTAACCGTATAACTAAATACATATATTCTTGACTCATCCCAGTTATGTGACTCTAGAAATTAATTCTGTTGAGATAAACTCACTTAGTGTGTTTTGAAAACTATATGAATTAACAATAATGAGTAGCAGATAAATGATATACCAATTTCAATTTATAGAGAAATGATAGCATAAATTTTTAATGGCTTCCCATATAACAAGCTATGTTCCACATTATGGGAAACTTGTACATCTCCATTAATCTTACATAGCATTGTACTTAACTACATGGGAGTATAATATTTTTTAATGTGATAGTTATATGAAATATCCCTATCCAATTATATGTTTCTATTTATAATCGTATGGTGGAAACTTATTCATCATATTCCGCTTAAAATGATATATGACCATTCATATCCAATGATATTGATTGTTATAAAGATTTATTTAATTAAAATTCCAATTACAAACTAAATGGTGTTTTCATATATAACATAGAATTTACATTTTCATTAACTAAGCTAGTTGTGGAAACATACAGATAAATGAAATGTTTTAAAATAGAATTTTTTATATTATTTTCCTAATGATTTATGAAATCAGAAAAAAAATTGTACTAATTATAACTATAACATATTTTTATTTACACCTGGTACCTTTTAAATAATATATTTTATACCCTTGAATGATAAAATAATGCATTATTTTAAAAAGGGATGTAAAGAAACCATAGATTTTGTTAACAGATTGAACAATTGCATAAGGATTAGCTTCAATTTATCCTTTTGAGTTTCCACTGATGGGAACACGAATGTTTCTCAAATGTTTCAATGGGTTTTTTTGATGCATTGATCTAATGGTTCGGTAGTAGTATTAAGTGACCATTCTATAATGAATATTGTTTTAAAGAAGATATCTTGAGTAATTTAGGGGTTAACATGTTGAGTATCACCCTTATAAATAGAAATCTAATAGATTTTTTTATAAAATATTAGGACGTATAAATATTGTTCATGATCATTTATGTCATTTTGGACTCTTAGTTAATGAAGTGACACCTTAGGTAAGCTGGTTCTTGTATGGAACGTTGAACCTCAATTGGATATTTCCATATGCAGGAATTCGGTGAGTGTCAACTGGTTACCGCTTTTTATGTTCTTATCATGACCCTATAAGAAGAAATTACTTGTAAGGATGAACATGGAGGATCTATATCTAGTAACCCAATTCTTGTTAGGGGGTGTCATTGTGTCATTCTTGATCATCTTTGACCCTTTTAGGTCAATGATAATCTAATATTCCCAAACATATACATTCTTGGAGAGAATTTAAAGGCACGCGTGTTTTTGTTCCATATAATTGTGTCCCTTAAATGGGATATGGTTCTTTTGTGAGAGTCCTTAGGGATAGTTTGATAAAACTAGTAGTCATATTTTGATAATTAACATGTAGGGCTATGTGGGGGACCAAGAGACCTTCTGTTTTGAAATAATATTTCATAAAATGATGTTTGGTTTTATAATGTGAATCCTGTTAAAAAATTTTTATTAGGTTTATAGACTTCTTTTTTGGTGATTTTATTAGTATTATACTTATTTCAAGACTGATTCATATAGCGTGATTGGGTTTTGTGATATAGGAAAGAAAGAGCAACCATTTTTAAAGGATGCACCAAGGGTCATTAACATAACCAATAGATTCGTTGGGAAAGAAAATATAGTTTATTGGCTTAGTTAACAAGGATTATTCCATTTACATTGTAAATTTTAAAATTATTTTATGATATGGGTGGTTTTTTATAAATAATGGCATAGGTAGATGCCCATTTTTAAGGAGTAATTACAAGGGAAGATCCAACACAATGAAAGTGACATTCTCGAAAGCATAGTCATCTTGTACTTTTTTATGGATGAATCATGGACCATGAGTTTGATCAAGATATAGGTGGGATGAGATGGTAGACCAACTGCTTGTGAAATTTTTAGTTCATTCTAGTTTCACGTGGTACCTTCTAAATTTTATATCAATGAGTTCCCATGTGAGAGAAAAATAGTGATGGTGTCAAGAAGGGATGCATGTATGCATGGGGACTATGAAATTTGAATAAATTAAAAGGAAGCTCCCCATAGTTGAGGGTTAATTTAGATTTAAATTATGTTCTATGGATGGTTGACTGATGAGCAGACCTTAATCCACATTGGTGAGAGATGTGGTCATGGTTGGTTAAAGGTATGTATATATAGTTCTAATGTGAGAATGTCTTGAAGAGGGTGATACGTGAAAATTGACGGAATCTTAGTGCGGTACTAGTTTAAAGGCGATCATGCTTGTTATGATGACACTACCCCGAGTTCACTAAGAGAGTGTCATCTATATGTCAAGAAACCAATCTGAAGTTCAATTTCAATTAGATGAATTGAATCCATAATTATTATGGTAGTGGAGTGGTTTATGGTAAGACACATGGGGAAGAGTACACTATTGGTAGTTTAACAGTGGGTGCCATTATTATAGGATTTATAATTAGAGGAAAACTACGAGATCCATTCATGTGAAGTATGAACAAGTGACAAGTATAATTTATATATCATTTGGGATTAATATGGTTCTTATCCAATCCATTATTTATGTATAAGGGGAGAAAATGAATGGTTTATGATAAGTTGGAATCCATATCATAAATGTATCATCACGGAGGCTCCTATGGTGGATAGTGATATGTGAATTTTGGGTAGATGAACCTCATGTGGGAAGAGTCATTGAACACCAAGACCCTTAATTCGATGATCATTATTGCTAATATTATATTAATTATATGAGTCAATGGAAATCTATTTTTCTCAGTAAATATTAGGCTTGGACTTATGGATTTATGGGTAGTCTATGGGGTTTTTAATTATACACTATAGTCATATACCAAAATATATTTATAGGAAAGGGTTTTATTGAGTTTTCAAGGATTCATATGTAATAAGGCATTGAATATACATAAAGACACCAAATGATTCACTTAATTGACCATCATGTGAGATACCACCTCTAGGCTTGGTCAATGGTTCTGATGAGTGGATGTATCAACTAGGTAATACTGTTCCACTTGTGAACTCAAGAGTATATAATACATTTAATGAGCTCCTTGGACTCTGATATTTTTATTAGAAGGTTTCCCAAGATGTGCAGTCAAGCATCATTAATGGTTAGGGAGTGAATATCCCGGGGTTTTGGATTAGACGTATATCAATGCATTTATTGTGGCATGAAAATAGTTTTTAACTAAAGTGTGTTAAACGTGGAAACATAATCAAAATATGATTATAGGTTTTGATGATTGTGCTCAATGATATCTTTAGATGACTTATATTAAGGATGTTAGGGTAATGAATTTGATGTGATTGTTATGGATGCTTATAATTAACAAAAATAGCCAGCCAAAAGTGGATCAACCTTTGTTCTCTTGAACTATTAAATATGATCAGTTTGGAACTATATCTAACATGAAATTGGATGAGGTAGGTGAAGCGTAAATGTTATAAAAAGATTTTCTCGGAAACTCAAGTGCAACAAATATGTGATCGGTCCATTAGAAATCATATGTTTGGATCGAATCGAGTTATAACAGTATTATCATCATATGTGACCAATTTTTAAATGTTGAAAACCATTCTTTTAGTGTTTCTAGGATGATGAGGATGTGCATCTATCGACACTTTAAATGGTGGGAGTCTCATGGTTTGGAATTGGCCATTAATTACATATTATTTAATGAATTCTTAGAGCTGTTGGGTTTTGAAAAACCAATGTGTCCATTTGAACTAGAGTTCCC
The DNA here is from genome assembly GCA_963277665.1 of Viscum album. Lineage (NCBI taxonomy): Eukaryota > Viridiplantae > Streptophyta > Magnoliopsida > Santalales > Viscaceae > Viscum > Viscum album. The sequence goes on along the minus strand of OY728137.1, from coordinate 1,871,849,381 downwards.
AACCAAGCTACAGTAGATGATTATTTTCTATTCCACAAGGATTATTGGGGGCATGAAGTTATGTGGTGGGGAGGTTTTAATTTAATCTATATTTAATAGGTATAGTATTTTAAATAAATTTGATGATTTTGTTTGGTGGATGGGGTGAATCTAAAACCAATCTTCAGAATTCTATTCTAGGAGTTATAAAGAATAAATTTTTTTATAAAGTTTAATTCCCATGAGGTGTTACTTATTTTTGGATGATTTTTGGGTGTGTCAAGCCTCAAAAACAAATTTTCAGGTGAAACAAGATAAGGTGCATGGATGACGCATTGTTATTTTTAACCATACAACCCATCAAACGATAGAGAATGTTTAGATTAATGTGTAGGATTTTCCCAGAATATTACAAATTTGGTGAAGAGGTATAGAAGAAACCACATGGTTGGAAAATTATTTTCCCAATAATACACTACAACCATATAGGTAAAGGGTGTGGTTAGACTGTGAGCTCACATAACTGGTTCATGGTTAGTAAACCATGAAAGATGACCATTTGACATTGATTCTGATTTGGATCATAGAAGTCCATGTTCGGAATACTACTTTCTTAACCAAGTACCTCATAAAAGTGAAAGAAACTACTTTCTTAACCAAGTACCTCACTTCTCCCATATGTTGGATATCCTCTATTTTTGGAATTATTTTATCATTTTCATATGTATAGAAACGAAAATAATGATTCTAAAACTCCTATTTTTTATTTAACTTATTTTCCTTTTGATTTTAAATGCTATCATTGTGTGAGATGATATGCCCTATTTTTTGAGTGTTCATTAATTATTCCAATTTCTAACATTTTTGCTAAAAAATGTCATAAATGGATGTGTGAAATATCCTAATATTTAATAAGGTGTTCCATAACTATACTAGTAGGGATTACATAATTTATAAATTTTTTTTCATATAAGAACATCCTCTTCTTTCATATTTATGGTACAGTAAGTTAAATTAATTTTTTAAATAGTGACACAACCATGTTATGTGACTTTTATACCAAGATAGAGGTTTAATTCGTCATCCTGGACCACCCTGATGGTGGGATTAGTCATATTACTTGATGTATTATATTTATTATTACGAAAACCCCAATAATTCATGTCTGACTTTGTGTGATTTTTGGACTGACCCAACTGAGTTTGTTAACACTTAAAACGAGGGATGGATGACATGCATAGTACTTGGAACATTTATATATGTTACAATATAGTGAGATATATTAATTTAATTAAATGAATTATGACATTATATGGACAAATCCACTAACCTCTCAATTGATTTTGAATGATAATAACTTATGGCTACAATACCTAGTGTTATTTTAAATTTTATTAATAAGGGTTGATTCAGAATTTTTGAATAGAATGAAAAAAGGGATTTTATCAGAATAGAATTGTAAATGGGAATGTTTACTGATGTGGCCTTGTATATTACATATAAATTAAATTCTTAATTGTATGTTATAATGTTTTTAGTTGGTGTGAATGATTATAATGGAATATGATTGTCTATTTTGATAATTGTGTATACCAATTTACATTATTTCTTTAGTAATATCTTGATTCCTATATATGAATACCATGGACACCATAATAGGTCAAATGTATTATAATATGCCTTGAGAAATACCTTGACACCCATATAATATTAACATGGAATTTATCATATGTTAAATGAATTATAATATTATTTTAGTTTTAAAAGGTTTACCAAGTTGTAATAACTTTGATATGCTCATAAAATAGATGAACTACATTTTTTGTTGGATGATAATTGGATTTGAAAGAAGGAATACCTTGGACAGGCCACTATTTTTTACCTGAGATGATCTCATTGTTGCAATTAAAGATAAGGAAATCTCCATATTATGGAAGTGTGATTTCTTGGATGAGAGGAATCGACTAAACTAAGAGCTCAAGATTCCCATGGAGAAAAATGTTGGATTTTTTAAATCTATTTCCATTACTTATAGACTCATTTGTGTATTAATACTTCAATTTCTCTTTGTTAATTTATGCATCAACATTAAATAATATTTTAATGATTATGACTACTACCAAGTGTTTCTTATCTACCTAGATAATTTACATCAAATACATTTCATTTATCTAGTATTTAGACATATTTTATTAATTATTTAGATGGTAAATTATCCCCACTATACTGACATAGACCCTTGATAGTATTCAATAGTCTCATGGGAAATGAGTGGAACATTTGAGGACATGTAACTAACCAACATAAGAATCTTTTCTCTATTCTCTAAGGGTGAGACATTAAAGGTATATAATGATCTTATTTGTTATATGAATGATTCCAAATGAATTTTATGTGAATTAAGATTTATTTTTAACCAAAAACATTCCTATCCAAATGAGTGTAAATTTTGTAACAAATACCATGTATCCCTTAAAAAATTCAAATGTGTATTGTTTTTCAATATAAGTAATATAAATAAATTCATTAAAAATTTATATAGTTCATTCCAATCATTCATTTAGAATCCTATATGGAATTGAAGAGACTTAATGTTAATTAACATGGAACACATATAAAATATTTCACAATAGGAAATATTATCACCAAATAAACTCTCCTTAGAGAATGAAAATTTATCATGGGTATTTTGAATTTAGAAATAAGAATGAAAAACTCCATCTTGTGTTGTCTAAAAATAGAATTAATACATTCTGTGCATAATGTAGCACTCATAATATATAACTGGTTATGAAGGAATTTTTTAACATTCCACTATAGTTATAAATGATTCAAAAATAAATTATTTTATCTTTTATTATGTCAAGACCAAAATATAAATTTGGGGGATTACAAAAGTGTTAATGAATCTATCTATTCATATATAAAAATTGGATTAAGAAATGAGGGAGAAAATTTTTGATGTTATTGTGGCCGTACTATAGTAGGGTACATGGTAGTGACATTGTTCACTCAATGGGAGAAATCATGCCCTGTATTAGGCCTACAGACCATTGGGCCTTTGGGAAATCAATGTAAGACGGTTAGACCATAATAGAGTAACATATTAATGATTTATCATAGTAGTTTAAGTCATGAGGTAGAGCTAATGATGTTTAGAATTGGTATGAGGTAGACAAATAATAAGGCATTATCCTTGCATAACATTGTGTGGGAATGGACAAGATGAATTAATCACAAGGTGGTGTGATAGGTACAAAAAGTAAATATGTGTATGGGAGGGGTTTTTTCAGTCTAGTTGGTTCAAATTTGTAAGTAAGTGTTGCCTCTATGCCTTCAATTCATGTATTCCGAGCCTCTTGGTCTTGCAAGGGTTATATCCCAACCTAGTTAAAAAAAATGGATTATTTAATAAATAAATATATGAAATTAATGGGAAAAATAGTCTATTTATGATATTGTTGTTTATCTAGATACATTTATTGATTCTATGAAAATAATGAGTGAATCAAATATTAAATTTTCTGACTCTTATTTAAATAAATACTTTATATTTAACTCTATGTTGTACAATAGAATTAATAAATTTCCTACCTATGAAAAATTTTCCCAACATATAATTAATGAAATTATAGGGTGTCTGATTTTTGATGAATCTACAAACATAATTATATAGAAAAATGCCTAGAAGTATTTTTATATAGAATCGCAAATTTTTTCCTTAGGAAAAAATAATGATCCTAAATGATATCATTCAAGGGAAATTTAGAACAAGTTTTAACACTATCCTTAATAAAATGAGATTAGTATTTTATGTAACAAATATTGGCTTTATTTTTTGTATACATTTTTTAAAAAACCATATAGAAATAAGATGGAAAAAATATATTTTTTGAATTTCTTTAATGATTTTTTTATATTAGACCACTTTTTTATATTATTCACAATAGAAAATAATATATATATATATATATATCATTATTCTTATCATGTAACAAAATGAACTAGGAAAACAACAGATGGAACTAAGGTTCTATTGAACATGATTGAATAGGGGATAAATGAGTTGGCACTAGTGAAGGAAAAATTTTGTACATTTCATCCTAAATCATGTTAAACCATATCTAGTAAAGGGAAGTATTAATTCTACAAACTCTTGAATAATGTAAAGGTTTCAATGGTGCATTCATCAAATAATAGGAATATTGTTCCTATAATAGATTTAAAGATAAAGGGATTAAAATAACTGGACTTCCATGTATTTATTAAATATTAAATTCATATATATTTACATTAAACTCTTTATAACAATTTATGATTCACATTTAAAAATATTTATTTCTTTTTCAAACACTCAGGAAAAATTGTCATGTACTCTAAAGAGTTTCCAACTATGAAAATGATTTTTTCTGACATTAAATTAATTGATGATGTTCTTATAAATATCATTATATGATATAATGGGTTACATGGTGGTTTAATTTGTTATAGAGATCCAATTATATGATCAATTACATTATATATTGATATAACATATTGTATGGTTTATAAAACTTTTGAAGGGGTATGTAAAAATCAATGTCGTCCCAATTTTTTAATTAAAAATTTATATATTATTGAGAAATATGTTGTGTTTTTTATCAACTAAATATTTGATCTGGACAATCTCCCAAAATATCATCATATCATGTTCCTTTTGGGTCAAATAATTTACAGATGATATGTTATTCTATAATACAACTATTCATACCACTAAATTAAAAACCCATGTATGAAAATGAAATAGTGGAAGAAAATTTGAAATTTCTCTTTGTGAAAATTTTTTATAATAAAATAGAATATGAGCTTCTTAGAATGATTATACCAAATACAGAAAAAGACATATGTATCTTCCACCCAATTATTTGTAATTACTACATTGTGTTTTAAACATCAATGTAAAACAAATGTTTTTTATGAAACACAAAATTGAAGATGAAGTGTAACTAGAATAAATATACAAATTAAAATTTAATATAAAATTACTGTGTAATAATATAAATACAATTAAAGAACAAATAATTTTTACATGGCTAATGCATCCATGAGAAAAGAACACACAACAGTAAAAAAAATATCCATGTAACTTCTGTAGTAATCATATATTATCAATACCAACTATAAAATTTAATATTAAATATCAATATGTCTGATTCCCCAATGATACAAAAAAAACCACTTCTCATGATACAATATATATGTGACATCAAAGGTCACGATCCATCCTCAATACCAACATTCATAAAGAATGATTCAAAAACTGAATGAGATTTTTTTTAAAAATCATAGGTTTAATGACTGCATGTGGAAGAAGCAGAACATCAGAATAAAAACCTAATAAAAATCACCCTAAAGTCGGTGAATTTTTTGTCAAAAAAATAACATAGTTTAGTTCAAAATATAAAAAGAAAATAGGGTTTTTTTTATGAAAACAAACCATATGTGTTCATCCAGAATCTATATTTTTAAATCTAAAACCCTTTTTAAAGATACAATTCCCTTAAAATAGCCAAATTTTAAAAACAAACCATTTAATAAATCTCTTTGGAACAACCACCCACAAAAAAATGAAGGTAACAAAGAAAATTAAATGGAAAAAACATTTTCTTAAATGAACCGGATCAATAGAAGAAAAAAACAATAGTATGGGATAATTTCCTAGAGAATAATAGAATCAGAGGAAGTTTTGATAAAGGTTAAAGTAAGGAATAGATGTAAAAAAATGGGACTATTAGTTTATATTAAAAAAGAAATAAAATTGATCTAGATATAGTAAATAATAAATAATAAAGAATGGATAATGAAAGAAAATTCCTAAGAATACCATATGGGTGTCGTAGACATACTCAGGGGAAACCATCAACCAAACTATTGATGCATTGTGACATCCCAGGTAAATATAGAATAATACATTTTTATATTTATTAATATTTTAGAAATAAATATGAATTTTACATTAAAGGGTTTTCTATGTTTTATAGTGTACCCAATACGCAACAACGAGTTTCTTTGAAATCATACGTTGCGCACTAATAATATAATAATATTATATTAAATTGTAGTTAACACATAGCCATTGTATTGGTGGTAATGAATAAAAATAACTAGAATATGATTATATATGTTTGTTAAATGTTTTTACATTTTTCCAATAAATGATATTGTGTAAAAATAAGAAAAGGATTCAATTTTAGGCATACATACTCTAATATTCACTAAAAGGTCGATTTATAACCTTTTGGTGGAGAACCCTCTATAAAAGTAGTTTTGGTCACTCTTATACATTCTATTGTATGAAATAAAATCCTTATTTGGAATTGGGACATAAAAATTTACTTTGTGTCTGTTTTTGTTATTTTTCCGATAAAGTAAATTTTTAAATGAATAAGTGAAAAATGTTGTATTTTAATTCAAAATTACTTTTTAATTTAATTAAATTATATTGATAGGTTATCTTTTTAATTAGTTTTAATGCGTAATTAGAATATATTTTTACCATTTAATCTAATGGTGGTCATTATAATTAATTTCACTTTGAATTTGGACATTAAAAATTGTCAATCTTTTGATAGATATTGTTTTTTTACAGGTAATTTGTTTTGACAATGAGAATTATTTTTAAATTAATTACAGCAATTTCTATATTTGGAATTTGTTAAAATAGATTCCATATCTGGAATCATAAGGTCCAAATTATGTAATTAAGATTATTTTGTCTTTAGAAATTATGAATAGTAACAACATCAATTATCTTTAATTATCATGATTAATTGGTAATCGGTTAGTTAAGGGTAATAAAATAATATCATAATAATAAAAAATGACCCCAACCTATGTCCAAATCCTTTTTTGAGTCATGGAAGACCATGGGATGCCTTTTTCCAATCTTTGGGACCCCATGGAATAACTTTAGTGTGATAGTGACGTTTTATTATGTTATTTTTTAAGGAAAGTATAACCAATGTATGTATAACCTAAGTAAAAAAATTAGTTTTGTTTATGTAAATGATATCTTAGAATATAAATAATCATTTTAATCATAAAATTATTTCCTACATCATGGTATTTTTTAATAATTTTTAGGCATTATATAAATAAATTTATTTATGACACCATGATGATGCAGCGATTACCTCATTAATGAATGATTCAAATAAAATTAAAAGATATGGTTAAATCGTATACATACACTTGTAAAAAACCTATTGGATGGGTTGAGTTCGAACCCTTATTACCTTTTCATCGAAATATATCATTGTGGGACCTTTAAAATTTGAAAATCATTTCATAATAAAGTAACATTTCATGACCTTCCAAGAGTGCCCCTCCTCCCCATTATAAAAGGACCCCACCTCTACTCGCTTATCCACACCTCTCAAGCCCTTGGATCGTCTAACCACTGATCTTACTATCTCTCCACATCCCTCTATTCATCATAGAAACCATACTGTAGGCAGAAAAGCTTTTCAAGAAACCCTTTTGGTTCAAACCAATGGGAGTTTACCGATTTAAAGGTAATGTATTCTCTTATGTTTTTTTTATTTTGCTTCTACGACCCCATTAAATCTTTTTATTCCTTTATTCTGTATCAACACCAATATCTTCAATATACTAGGACGTTGTTATGAGAAGTATTCTTGCTACAGTTACACACACCTCCATCTAAAGGTTAAAGAACATACTTTCTCTGTGGATGGCGAATTACTGCCTCACGAAACGATGATTGTTCAATATTCTCTTAACAAATTTCATGGTGGCCATTAATATGTCACTGTATTTATCTATGATATATAATATGTTTATGATTTATTTATTCTTCTGTAATTTTCATTTATGGAAAACCATTATGGTTTCTATTATGGGTTAACATGATAATTTTATTTTAGGAAGTTCAGACTACCGCCCCCTCAAAGTGATTTGAATTGTTAATGCCATATGTGGTACATATAAAGGATTGAGTTAATAATATTATATATGATATTATAATGGAATTATAATGTACCTTTTTATTATTATGATTTCATCCCATTAAATATGAAATTGAAATTCAATTAGCATTCATGCGTACGTACGGCTCACCGTCTCAATGAATGGGTCATTTCATTTCATACATCTAAATGTTATATACTATTATAAATACATGTATATTCTAGGTATATATGATATATATGATATCCAATCATGAATATAATTCTGGATATAATCAACCTTTGACCACATGAACAATATGTAATTGTAAGAAGTCCATTTTTGACTTAAGTACCAAATATCCACAAAACGAACATTATTAACTTAAATGATTACATAATGTTTATAACATGGAAATAAGTGATTTAAAAAGAATAATAATCATTAAAAAGGTTCTTCTGAAAGTAGAAATTAACTTTAGTTTATTATTTAGGAGAATAAAGAGCGATCGAGTCAAGTCGGACACGAGGTAAGGGACTTCATCTCAATCTTCTTTCATTGAGGCATATTTTGTTTTAATAAAAGACATTATTTTATATTCTATATAAAAACCTTTTAATTTTCATTTCATTCAAAGGAAATATTTTTCTATGAAGCGTTTTACTAAATTGAAAAAAGGAATTTTTCTTTTAACATAGGCGGTGACAACAACTTTCCGCCGCTGCGAGTATTACTTGATCATTGGCCTCCTTAAAAAGCCGTAATGTTTTTGAAAGGATAAATAAATACTATATACTCTATTATGTATTTTGGTATTGAAAATGTTTTTGATAATTGATTTTTTATGAAAATATATTTAAGTGATATATTGTTATTGAAAAGTAGAAATGTTTTCATTCCTCTATATTTGTTGTATGTGTTATGATTTTATAATGATACTTGGACATTTGATGGGTGGTTTTGTGATAAAACATATGATGGTTGGTGCCGTGACAAACAAGGATAGGTGGTTATGTTATAACCTCCAATGCATTGGGTATGGAAGTCGTCTGTATGGCTATTCCATTTAGTGATATGTGTGGAAGTCGACCGTATGGTTATTCTATTTGTGTATTTTTATGTCCCAAGTAACCTTTATATGTTATTTGTTCTTTATATGGGTTTTATGGAAATATTTTGGTTAAAAAAGGGTATGTAATGATCTTTTATTTAGTGAATAATATTTACTAATTCATAAAGGTGAAGAGTATTACTTATGCTAATGTATTCATGGTTTACAGTTATTTTGAAACATTAATTGTTTTCCTTCATTGTGTATCCCTCACTGAGCTTTTTAAACTCATCCCAAGTTTTGAAATGTTTTTCATAGGACATAATGTGGAATAGGGTCAAGAATGAGATCATGGAAAAGTCATGCTGTCTTAAACATGAAACTAGACATAACTATTTTTTTTCAAGAGTTCATGTTTTGTAAAAAAAAAATTGAAAGTGTGTTGACGTGTCTACTTTGTAATATTTTGAGATGTAATAGTCATGTCCTAATTCTATAAAACTCTAAACATAATAAGATCCTAAATTTTAAGTATTCATTTAATTCCGGATTAAGTTATGTTTTAAGGTTGGGTCCTTATAGTTGGTATCAAAGGTCAGTTTAAACAACTTTAGGAGTTAGAAAATTGTTAAATTTATGTCCATAAATTAATTTATGGTATGATTCAAATGATATAGCATTTAAATATTACCATATTGCTTCACCTAAGATATTTCTGTGTTCAAAATGGTTTTCCGTAGAGGAAACATGGCTTCTATGTTAGGATGACATCAGGAGGAAGACAGCCTTCCAAATCAGCATCCTAAGATGGTCGGAATGGGAACTAAATAGTCTGTTGCAATGATGGCACAATTGACTCCGGCTAAAAATGGTGGTGGTATCCATGCACAAGATTAGCCAAATCAACTGCAGAGGAACTTGTCAGTGGTGGAACATTTCATGAGGAAACATCCCCCATCATTCAGAGGACCATCTGACCCTGTGCTAGTAGAAGGGTGGATTAAAGCACTAGAGAAGATATTTGATGTCATGGGGTGTTCAGAACATCATAAGGTTAGTCTTGTTGTTTACCATTTTGAAGGTGAAGCTGATCAGTGGTGGTCTATAGTGATAACTATCAGGGATAGTGATGAGATTGATGATCTTGACTGGGATGAATTCAAAGGTATGTTTCTTGAGAAATATTTTCCTAAGGTGGTTAGTACTAGGATGGAAAAAAATTACTAGAATTGAGGAAGGAGGATGACCCAATGGCTACTTATGAAGCAATGTTCAGTCGACTGGAAAGGTATACTCCAAATTTGCTATGAGATCTTAATAGTAAAGTCAACCATTTTTTACCCAGGGTTAAATCCAAAGTATCGAAGGGCTTTGGATTCTTGTGAATTCAAAAGTTATGAAAACGTTTTTCAATGTGCGGAGAAGGAGGAAATGGAGTTTTCCGATTATCATGTGTTCTTTGAAAAACAACAGAATAAGAGGTCCAGTTGGCAGGCAAAGGGAATGAATTCATCAAAGAATCCAGGACTTAAGAAATCCAAATATCCATCTTGTGAGAAGTGTGGTGAAATTCAACTGGAGAATGTTTATCCATGTCTGGAAAGTGCTTTCGGTGTGGTAAGTCTGGACATATTGCTCGTAACTGTAAGGAAGATGATCAAGAAGCCAATGAAAAACCAGCGGTTAGATGTTTTAAGTGTAATAAAATGGGTTATTATTGAAATGAGTGTCTACCAAAGAACTCAACTGAGGGAAAGCATCCATAATACAAGCAGAAAGGGGTGGTTAAATACTTTGAAAATAATTCAGTAGATGTTGGGCCATCAAATGATGTAGTATCAGGTACACTATTTGATTGTTCAAATTATTCTATTGTGTTTTTTGATTCAGGGTCTTCAAATTATTTCATTTCTGAGAATTTTTCTAGTAAATTTTGAATTCCACCTCATGATTTGAATCCCAAACTTATGGTAAAAACACCCAGAGGAAAATTTGAGAGAAAACAAAATTATAAGAACCTTCATGTCCTTGTGTGTAGAAAGAATCTACCTCAAAACCTTATTGTTTTTCCTCTAGTAGAGTTTGATATTATTTTGGGAATGGATTGGCTTTCTGTTTATCATGCAAATATTGACTATAGAGCTAAAGTAATTTCTTTTCAAAATGATTTTCAGTTTGTGTACAAGAATGAACCCTTGCTTTAGATAACATATCAAGAAGTTGAGAAACTAGTAAAATATGGAAATGAATATTACCTTGCACATATTGTTGAGAACAAAGGAACTTTTAATATTAATGATGATCCAGTGGTAAATGAGCATCTTGATGTTTTTTCAGATGAGTTGCTTTGTATTATATATGATCTGGAAGTTGAATTTACTGTTGAATTAGTTCATGATTCTAGTCCAATTTCAAAACCCTCTTATCGAATGGCTCAATCTAAAATTTTAGCGTTTGGGAAGAAATTGTAGGAGTTATTAGATAGAGGTTTCAATCGACCTAGCACATCACCATGGGGTGCTCCTGTCTTATTTGTTAAAAAGAAAGATGGTTCAATTAGACATTCCATTGATTATAGAGCATTGAATAACATCACTATTAAGAACAAGTATCCTTTGCCTCATATCAATGATTTGTTTGATCAGATCCGTGGAGATCAGTATTTTTTGAAGATTGACTTGTGGTCGGGGTACCATCAGTTGAATTTAATAGAATCAAACATTCCAAAGACTATGTTTCATACTAGATATGGCCATTATGAATTTGTAGTTATTCATTTTTCGTTAACCAATGCACCTGCTGTATTCATGGATCTAATGAATATAATTTTCCTTTAATTCTTGGTTATGTTTTTGGTTGTGTTCATTGATGATATTTTGGTGGTTTCTGAAAGTAAAGAGGAGCATGAAAGTCAATTATGGGTTATCTTTAAAACCTTAAAAGAAAATAAACTGTATGGAAAATTCAGCAATTCTGAGTTTTGGTTACAACAAATTTCTTTCCTTGGTCACATCGTTTCAAAAAATGGTATAACTGTTGATCCATATAAAACAAAAGTTGTTGAAGAATGGCCAAGACCCACAAATATAACCAAGATATGTAGTTTTCTTGGTTTGGAAGGTTATTATAGGAGGTTTGTTGAAAATTTTCATGGTTATCTAGTCCAATGACTATGTTAACTTGAAAAGTTGTTAAGTTCATCTGGACAAAATATGTGATGATTGTTTTCGGGAATTGAAAAGAAGATTGGTGAATGCTCAAGATTTGGCACTTCCTTCCGGAAATGGTGAGTTTTTTATCTATAGTGATGCTTTGTTGAAGGTACATGGTTTTGTCCTTATGTATAATGATCAGGTAATTGCTTATGCTTCACGTCAGTTGAAAACTCAAGAGTTAAATTACTGTACACAAGATTTAGAATTAGCTGTTGTTGTTTTTTCTCTAAAAATTTGGTGGCATCATTTGTATGGAGTAAAGTGTGAAATATATACCGATTTCAAAAGTTTAAAGTATATATTCACTCAAAAAGAATTGATCCTGAGAGAGAGGAGATGGTTGGAATTAATAAAGGATTACGATTGTACAATTCATTGCCATATGGGAAAATATATCCATGGACATTATAGTGGGATTAGCAAAGAAATCTCGAGGTAATAATGCAATCTGGGTTATAGTTGATCGATTGACTAAATCTGATCATTTCCTTCCTATTCGAGACACTTTGTCTCTAGATCAACTTTCTCAGTTGTATGTTAAAGAGATAGTCAGGTAGCATGGAGATCCCCTCTCCATTGTATCTGATCATGATCCCGGGTTTACTTCTAATTTTTGGAATGGCCTTTAGAAGTTTTTGGGTACTAAATTAAATTTTAGTACATATTTTCTTCCACAATCATATGGGAAGTCAGAAAGAACAATTCAGACCTTAGAGGATATGTTACATGCTTGCACGATAGATTACCATGGAAGTTGGTACAAACATATTTCTTTTGTTGAATTTTCTTATTACAACTGTTTTCATTCCAGTATACAGATGGCTCCGTTTGTGGAATTATATAGTAAATGATGTAGAACTCTAGACTTTTGGGATGAAGTAGGGGGAAGGAAGCTGATGGGACCAGAATTGGTAGAAGAGATGGGAAAAAAAGGTTAGTTGATTCAAAATCAAATGAGAATAGCTTAGAGCAGGCAGAAAATTTATGCGTATAACCAGATGAAGGATCTATCTTTTGAGGTAGGTGATTATGTTTTTCTCAATGTTTCTAAATGAAAAAGTGTGATGCATTTTAGAAAAAAGGGAAAGTTGAGTATGAGGTTCATTGGAACTTATGAAATTCTAGATAGAGTTGTATCAGTTGCGTGCTGAGTGGCTTTACCTCTAAGTTTATCTCAGGTACATAATGTTTTGCATGATCCAATGTTGAGAAAGTGTTTTCCAGATCCATCTCATGTTTTGATCCCAGAGGTAGTTCAGTTGGAAGAGAACCTCTTTTATGAAGAACAACCCATCCAGATTATTGACCGAAGAGATAAGGTGTTATGAAATAAGGTAATTTATCAGGTGATGGTTTTATGGAAAAAACATATGGTTGAAAAGGAAATGTGGGAATCTGAAAATTCTATGAGGGATAAATACCCCCACTTATTTTGATAAGTGAATAAAATTGTGAGGACGCAATTCCCAAAATGGCGGAAGGATGTAACATCCCAGGTAAATAAAGAATAATAAATTTTCCTATCTATTAATATCTTTGAATTAAATATTAATTTTACTTTAAAGGGGTTTCTATGTTTGATAGCATACCTAATACACAACAACGAGTATATTTGAAATCTTACGTTGCACACTAATAATATAATAATATTATTTTAATTAGTAGTTAACATGTATCCATTGTATTGATGGGAATGAATAGAAATAACTAAAATAGGATTATAAACGTTTTTTTGAATGTTCTTACATTTATCCAATAAAAGATAAAGGTTTAAAATAAGAAAAAAAAAATCAATTGTAGACATAGATACTCTAATTTTTACTAAAAGGTCGATTTATCGCCTTTTGATGGAGAACCCTCATTAAAAATAGTTTTGGTCACTCTTATACAATCAATTTGACCAAATAAAATCCTTCTTTAGTATAGGGACATCAAAATTTACTTTGTGTATGTTTTTTTTATTTTTCTGATAAAGTTTATTTTTAAATGAATAACTGAAAAATGTTGTATTTTAAATCATAACTTCATTTCAATCTATTATAATTATTTGGTTATATTATCTTTTTAATTGGTTTTAAACTGTAATTAGAATATATTTTTACCATTTAATTAATTTGTGGTCATTGTAATTAATTTTACTTTCAAGTTGGACATAAACAATTGTCAATATTTTTATAGATAATGTTTTTTTAAACACGCTATTTTTTTTGTCAACGAGAATTATTTTTAAATTAACTACTGGAATTTCTTTGTATGGAATTTGGTAAAATAAATTCCATATTTGGAATCATATGGTCCAAATTATGTAATTAAGACTCTTTTGTTTGTGGACACTATGATTAGTAACGACGTCAATTATCTTTATTTATAGTGACTAATTAGTAATCAGGTAGTTAAGGGTAATAAAATAATATCATAATAATATAAAATGACCCCAACATGTGTCCAAATCCTTTTTTTGAGTCATGGCTGACCATGGGATGCCTTGTGCTAAACTTTGGGACCCCATGGAATAAATTTAGTGTGATATTGACCTTTTATTATATATTTTTTAAGGAAAGTATAACCAAAGTATGTATCGCCTAAGTAAAACAATTTTAGTTTTTTTATGTAAATGATCACTTAGACTATAAATATTCATTGGAAGGAAAAAAATAATTCCTAAATCAAGGTATTTTTTAATAATTTTTAGGCATTAAATAAATAAATTTATTTATGACACCATGATGATGGAGCGATTACCTCATTAATGTATGATTTAAAAAAAATAAAAAGATAAGGTAAAATATAAAACATACACATTTCAAAGACCTATAGGATGTGTGGATTTCGAACCCTTATCACCTTATCCTCGAAATATATCATTGTGGGACCTTTAAAATTCGAAAATCATTTCATAATAAAGTAACATTTCATAAACTTCCAAGATTTCCCCTCCTCCCTTTTATAAAATGCCACCACTTCTACTCCCTTACCCACACCTCTCAAGCCCTTGGCTCGTCCATCCCATTCTCCTATTGTCTTTCCACATCCCTGTCTTCATACTAGAAGCCTTTCCTTAGGCAGAACACTCTTAAAGAAACCCTTTTGGTTCAAACCAAGGGGAGTTACCTGATTTAATGGTAATGTCTTCTCTTATGTTATTTTGTTTTATTTTGCTTCACCAACCCCCTAAACTCTTTTTATTCCTCTATTTTGTAACAACACCTATATATTCTATTTAATAGGATTTTTTTATGAGATGTATTTTAGCTAAACTTACACAAACCTCCACATAATGGTTAAAGAACATAGTGTTTCTATGTATGGTGAATTACAGGCTCATGAAACGATGATTGTTCAATCTTCTTTTATCACCATTCATGGTGGCCATTAAGTTGTCACTATATTTTTATATGATATATATTATGTTCATGTCTTCCTTATGCTTCTGTATTTTTTATTTATTGAAAAACATTATGGTTTCCATTATGGTTAAACACGATAATTTTATTTTAGGAAGTGCTGACTACCTCCCCCTCAAAGTGATTGGAATCATTAATGCCATATGTGGGACGTATAAAGCATGGAGTTAATAATATTATATGTGATATTATACTGTAATTATAATTTACCTTTGTATCATTGTTATTTCATCCAATTAAATATGAAATAGAAATGAAAGTAGTGATCATACGTACGTACGGCTTACCGTCTCCATGAACAGTGCATTTCATTTCTTACCTCTAAATGTTATGTAATATTATAAATACATGTATATTATGGATACATATGATATATATGATATCCAAATCATGAATATCTTCTTGAATATAATGAACGTTTGACCACAAGAAAAACATGTAATTGTAAGAAGTCAATTTTTGACTTAAGTACCAAATATGGACAAAATGAACATTATTAACTTAAATTTTTACTTAATGATTATAACAGGGCAATAAGTGATATAAAAAGAATAAAAAACTTGAAAAGGTTCTTAAGCATGTTTAAATTAACTTTATTTCATTATTCAGGAAATTAAATAGCCATCGAGTCAAGTCGGACATGAGGTAAGGGACTTCGTCTCAATCTCCATTCATTGAGGAATATTTTGTTTTAATACAAGAAATTATTTTATATGCTGTATAAACACCTTTTAATTTTCATTTCATTCCAAGGGAATATTTTTCTATGAAGCGTTTTACTAATTGAAAAAAAATGAATTTTTCTTTTAACGTATGTGGTGACAACAACCTTTCCTCCGTAGCGAGTATTACGTGATATTTGGCTTCCTTAAAAAGCTGTAATGTTCATTAAAAGGAAAAATAAATACCATATACTCTATTTTGTATTTTGGTATTAAAAATGGTTTTGATAATGTATTTTTTTTTAAAAATATATTTATGTTATATATTGTTGTTGAAATGTGGAAATTTTTTCATTCCATTATATTTGTTGTATGTGTTATGATTTAATAACGGTACTTGGACATTTTATGGGTTGTTACGTGATAAACCATATGACGGGTGGTGCCATGATAAACCGAGATGGGTGGTTATGTTATAACCTCCAAGCATTGGGCATGGAAGTCACCCATATGGATATTCTATTTAGTGATATGTGTGGAAGTCGACCATATGGTTATTCGATTTATGTATGTTTATGTCCCAAGTTACCTTTATATGTTATGTGTTATTTATATGGGTTTTATGGTAATATTTTGGTAAAAAAAGGGTATGTAATGATCTTTTTTTCAGTGAAGAGTATTTACTACTTCATAAAGTTGAAAAGTATTACTTATATTAAAGTATTCATGGTTATCTTGTTGTTTTGAAAAACTAATAGTTTTCATTCTTTGTTTATCCCTCACTGAGCTTTTTATGGTCATCCCAAGTTTTTGAAATATTTTTTACATGACATAATATGGTATATGGTCAAGGATGGGACCAAGGAAAAGTCATGTTTTCTTAAACATGGAACTAGACTTGACACTTTTTTTTCAAGAGTTCATGTTTTGTAAAAAAAATTGGAAACTGTGTAGAAGTGTCTACATTGTAATCTTTTAAGATGTAATAGTTATGTCATAAATCTATAAAACACTAAACCTGAAAATATCCTCAATGTGAATTATTCATTTAATTCAATATTAAGTAATGTTTTAAGGTTGGGTCCTTATAGTTGGTTTCAAAGTTCGGTTTAGACATCATTAGGAGTTAAGTAATTGTTTAATTCATGTCCATAATTTAATTTATGATATGATTGAAATGATATAGAATTTAATGATTACCAAGTTACTTTGCCTAAGATATTTCTGTGTTCAAAATGGTTTTCTTGTAGAGGAATCAAGGCAGTTATTTTGGGATGACATCAAGAGGAAGACAACCTTCCAAATCAGCATCCTGAGATGGTTGGAATCGGAACTAAACAGTTTTTTGCAGTGATGGCACAATTGACTCAGGATATAAATGGTGGTGGTATCCATGAATGAGATCAAACAGATCAACTGTAGAGGAACATGTCAGTTGTGGAACATTTAATGAGGCAACATCCCTAATCATTCAGAGTATCATCTGACCATGTGCTATCAGAAGGGTCGATTAAAGCACTAGAGATGATTTTTTATGTCATGGGGTGTCCAGAACATCAAACGTTTTGTCGTGTTGCTTACCTTTTTGAAGTTTATGCTGATCAATGGTGGTCGATGGTGAAAAATATCAGGGATAGTGATGAGATTGATGATCTTGACTGGGATTAATTCAAAGGTATGTTTCTTGAGAAATATTTTCCTAAGGTGGTTCATCTTAGGATGGAAAAAAATTCCTAGAATTGAGGCAGGAGGATGACTCAGTGGTTGCTTATGAAGAAAAGTTCAGTCGAATGGCAAGTTATGCTCCAAATTTCATATGAGATATTGATAGTAAAATCAACCATTTTTACTCAGGGTTAAAGACAAAGTATCGAATGGATTTGTCATCTCGTGAGGTAAAAAGTAATGGAAAACTTGTTCGATGGGAGGAGAAGGTAGAAATGGAGTTTTCCAATTATCAGATGTTCTTTTAAAAACAACAGAATAAGATGTCTTGTTGGTATGAAAATGGAATGAATTCATCAAAGAATCCAGGTGGTAAGAAATCCAAATATCCATCTTGTGAGAGGTGTGGTAAAATGAATCTTGGAGAATGTTTATCCAACTCTAGAAAGTGCTTTCCCTGTGGTAATTCTGGACATATTGCTCGTAACTATAAGGAATATGATCAAGTAGGAAATGAAAAGCCAATGGTAAGATGATTTAAGTGTAATGAAATGGGTCATTATGAAAATGAGTGTCTAACGAAGAACACAACTGAGGGAATGCAACGAGACTACAAGCATAAAGGGGAGGTGAAATCCTTTGCAACTACTTCAGCAGATGTTGGGCCATCAAAAGAAGTAGTATCAGGTACATTGTTTGTTTGTTCATATTATGTGAATTTGTTGTTTGATTTAGGGTCTCCACATTCATTAATTTATTAGAAGTTTTCTAGTAAATTGGGAATTCCATCTCAAGATATAAATCCTGAACATATGGTAAAAACACCCGGAGGAAATTTGAGACAAAAAGAATTTATAAGAACCTTCCCATCCTTGTGTGTGGAAAAAATCTACCTGAAAACCTTATTGTTTTGCCTCTAGTAGAGTTTGAAGTTATTTTGGGCATGGATTGGATTTCTGTTTATCATGATAAGATTGACTATAGAGCTAAAGTGGTTTCTTTTCAGGAAGATTTTCAGATTCTGTGCAGGAATGAACCCTTGCTTTTGATAACATATCAGGAAGTTGAGAAACTAGTAAAGTATGGAAATGAATGTTACCATTCACATATTGTTGAAAAAAAGGAACTGTTCATATTAATGATGTTCTATTGGTAAATGACTATCTTGATATTTTTCCAGATGTGTTGTCTGGTATTATGCATTATTGGGAAGTTGAAGTTACTGTTGAAATAGTTACTAATACAAATCCAATTTCAAAAACCTTTTATCGAATGACTCCATTTTAACATTTAGATTCAAAGAATCAATTGCAGGAGTTATTAGATAATGGTTTCATTCATCCTAGAACACAACCATGGGGTGCTCCTGTCTTTTTTTTCAAAAAGATTGATGGTTCAATGAGACTTTTCATTGATTATAGATCATTGAATTACATCAATGTTAAGAACAAGTATCCTTTGCCTCATATCAATGATTAATTTGATTAGATCCAGGGAGCTCATTATTTTTAGAATATTGACATGAGGTCAGGGTACCATCAGTTGATTGTAAAAGAAGTAGACATTTCGAAGAATGCATTTCATACTAGATATAGCCATTATGAATTTATAGTTATGCCTTTTGGGTTTACCAATGCACCTGCAGTAATCATAGATCTAATGAATAGAATTTTCCGTGAGTTCTTGGATAAGTTTTTGGCTGTGTTCATTGATGATATTTTGGTGTTTTCTAAAAGTAAATAGGATCATAAAAGTCATTTAAGGGTTATATTGAAAACTTTAAAAGAAAAGAAACTGTATGGAAAATTCAACATTTGAGAGTTTTGGTTACAACAAATTTCTTTCCTTGGTCACTTTGTTTCAAAAAATGGCATAACTATTGATCCTTCTAAAACAAAAGATGTTGATGAATGGCCATTACACACAAATATATTCGAGATCTATAGTTTTCATTGTTTGGAAGGTTATTACCATAGTTTTGTTGAAAATTTTTCACAGTTATCTTGTTCAATGACTAAGTTAACTCGAAAAGGTGTTAAGATCATCATGAAAAAAGAATTTGATGATTGTTTTCAGGAATTGAAAAGAAGATTGGCAAGTGCTCCAGTTTTGGAACTTCCTTCTAGAAATGGTGAGTTCATTATATACAGTGATGCTTCATTGAATAGACTTGGTTGTGTCCTTATGCAGAATGATCAGGTAATTTCTTATGCTTCAAATCAGTTGAAAACTCATGAGATAAATTACCCTACACATGATTTGGAATTAGATGTTGTTGTTTATTCTCTAAAAATTTGGAGGCATCATTTTATGGAGTAAAGTGTGAAATATATACTGATCATAATAGTTTAAAGTATATATGCATTCAGAAATAATTGATCATTAGACATAGGAGATGGCTGGAATTAATCAAGGATTATGATTTTACAATTCATTACCATCTGGGAAAAGCAAATAAAGTGGATAATGCTTTGAGTCGAAAAAGTAATGTTTCATTAACCATGATACATTTGGAATAAGATCCTTTGGATTTTTATTTGATGAACATTGGAATAGAAGTTGTTGGTGCAGGAAGTTATTCTATTTTGTTTCAGGTGACTGTGAGATCATCTCTATCAGATAGAATTAAGCAAGTACAGAAGAAAGACAGTTGGTTGCAGAAAAAGGTAAAGCTGGTTCAGAAGGGTATGTTTCCTGAATTTAACATTGATAATGATTTTGTTTTGAGGTTTGGGAAGAGATTATGTGTGCCTTGTGATTCATGGTTCAAGAATGAGTTGTAATGTGAGACTCATAGTTCCACGTTTTAAGTTCATCCTGGCAGTCCTATGATGTACAGAGATCTATGGGAGTATTACTGGTATGATGGAATGAAAAGAGATATTGCTGATTTTACTGTGAAGTGTTTGACTTGTCAGTAGGTTAAAGTAGAGCGGAAATTACAAAATGGGATTCTTTAGTCATTACCTGTTCCAGAGTGGAAATGGGAAAATATATCCATGGACTTCGTTGTGGGATTACCAAAGACATATCGAGGTAATAATTCAATTTGGGTTATAGTAGATCGATTGAATAAATCTGCTCATTTACTTCATATTCGAGACACTTTGTCTTTAGATCAACTTGCATGGATGTATGTTAAATAGATATTTAGGTTTCATGGAGTTCCCCTCTCCATTGTATCTTATCGTGATCATAGGTTTACTTTTAACTTTGGGAAAGTCCTTCAGTAGTCGTTGGGTACTAAATTAAATTTTAGTATAGATTTTCATCTTTATTAAGATGGGTAGTCAGAATGAAAAATTTAGACCAGGGAGGATTTGTTACGTGCTTGCACGATGGACTAATAGGGAAGTTGAGACCAACATATTTCTTTGGTTGAATTTTCTTATAACAAATTTTTTATTCCAGTATACAGATGGCTCTATTTGAGGAAATATATTGTAAACGATGTTGAAATCTAGATTTTTGGGATTATGTAGTGTAAAGGATGCTGATGGGACCATAATTGGTAGAAGAGGTGGTAGAAAAAGTTCAGTTTATTCAGAAGCCCATGAGAACAGCTCAAAGCAGACAGAAAAGAAATATGGATAACTGGAGGAAGGATCTATCTTTCAAGGTAGGTGATTATGTTTTTCTCAAAGTTTTTCAATGGAAAAGTGTGATGTGTTTTGGCAAGAAGGGAAAGTTGAGTCTGAGGTTCATTGGACCTTATGAAATTCTAGAGAGAGTTGGATCAGTTGCGTACCGAGTGGATTTACCTCCGAGTTTATCTCAATTTCATAATGTTTTTCATGTTTCAATGTTGAGAAAGTTTATTCCAGATCCATCTAATGTTATGAGAATTGAGGTAGTTCAGTTGGAAGTGAATCTCTCTTATAAAGAATAACCCTTCATGATTATTGACATAAGAGAGCAAGTGTTGTGAAAAAAGTTAATTTATCAGGTGAAGGTTTTATGGAAAAACCATATGGCTGAAGAGGCAACATGGGAATCTGAAAATGCTATGTGGGATAAATACCCCCACTTATTTTGATATGTGAATAAAATTGTGAGGATGCAATTCTTAAAAGGGGGGAAGGATGTAACATTAGGTAAATAAATAATAAGACAATTTCATATTTATTAATATTTTTTAATTCAATATTAATTTTACTTTAAAGGGGTTTCTATGTTCGATAGCGTACCCAATACGCAGCAACGAGTTTCTTTGAAATCTTATGTTTCCAACTAATAATATAATATTATTATTTTAAATGGTCGATAACCCCTAGCCGGTGTATTGGCATGAATAAATAGAAATAACAAAAATATGATCAGATATGTTTGTTAAATGTTTTTACATTTATCCAATAAAAGATAAAGGCTTCAAATAAGAAAAGAATTCAATTTTAGGCATAGCTACTCTAATATTCACTAAAAGGTCGATTTATCGTCTTTTGATGGAAAAACCTCATTAAAAATATTTTTCTCACTCTTATACATTCTACTGGACCAAATGAAATACTTCTTTAGAATCGAGAAATCAATATTGAATTTGTGTATGTTTTTGTTATTTTTCTGATAAAGTTTATTTTTAAATGAATAAGTGAAAAATGTTTTATTTTAATTCAAAACCTCATTTTAATATAATTTAATTATATGTTTATATTGTCTTTTTATTGGTTATAAAGTGTAATTAGAATATATTTTTACCATTTAATCCAATGGTTGTGATTATAATGAATTTCACTTTGAATTTAGACATAAACAAATGTAAATCTTTTATAGATATTGTTTTTTTAAAAACATGCTATTTGTTTTGACAATGGGAATTATTTTTACATTAATTAATTCAATTTATGTGTTTATTATTTGGTAAAATGGAGTCCATATTTGGAATCAAGAAGGTCCAAATTATGTAATTAAGACTCTTTTGTTTTTGGACATTATAAATATAACGACGTCAATTATCTTTAATTATCGTGATTAATTACTTATCGGGTAGTTAAGGGTAATAAAATAATATCATAATAATATAAAATGACCCCAAATTGTGTCAAAACCCTTTTTTTTGAGTCATGGACGACCATGGGATGCCTTTTTCCAATCATTGGGACCCCATGGAATCACTTTAGTGTGATAGTGACATTTTATTATTTTTTTTAAGGAAAATATAACCAATGTATGTATCACCTAAGTAAAACAATTTTAGTTGTTTTTATGTAAATGATCTCTTAAACTATAAATAGTCATTGTAAATCTAAAAATATTTCCTACGTCATGATAATTGTTTTATAATTTTTAGGCATTAAATAAATAAATTTATTTATGACACCAAGATGATGTAGCGATTACCTCTTTAACGAATAATTTAAATAAAATGAAAATATAAGGTAAAATCTAAGACTTAAACATGTAAAAAACCAATTGGATGGGTATATTTTGAACCATTATCACCTTATCCTAGAAATATATTATTGTGGGACCTTTAAATTTTGATAATCAATTCATAATAAAGTAGCATTTCATGACCTTCCAAGAGAGCCCATCCTCCCTATTATAAAAGGTCCCCACCTCTACTCCCTTACCCAGACCTCTCAAGCCCTTGGATCGTCAAAACCTTGCTCCTATTGTCTCTACATATCCCTCTCGTAATCCTAGAATCCTTACCTTAGGTATAATACTCTTCAAGAAACCCTTTTGGTTCAACCCACGGCGAGTTACCCGATTTAAAGGTAATGTCTTCTCTTATATTCCTTTGTATTATTTTACTTCTCCAACCCCTTAAACACTTTTTATTCGATTATTTTGAAAC
The DNA here is from genome assembly GCA_963277665.1 of Viscum album. Lineage (NCBI taxonomy): Eukaryota > Viridiplantae > Streptophyta > Magnoliopsida > Santalales > Viscaceae > Viscum > Viscum album. The sequence goes on along the minus strand of OY728137.1, from coordinate 1,871,825,661 downwards.
AACACATGTATCTTCAATATACTATGATGTTATTATGAGAAGGATTCTAGCTACACTTACACACACCACCATCTAATGGTTAAAGAACATATTGTTTCAGTAGATGGGGAATTACTGCCTCACGAAACGATGATTGTTCAATCTTCACTTAACACCTTTCATGGTGGCCATTAATATGTCACTGTATTTATATATGATACATATTAGGTTTATGTTTTCCTTATTCTTCTGTATTTTTCATTTATAGAAAATTATTATGGTTTCCATTATAGGTAAACACGATAATTTTGTTTTAGGATGTACGGACTACCACCCCCTCAAAGTGATTTGAATTATTAATACCATATGTGGGATGTATAAGGGATGGAGTTAATAATATTATATATGATATTATATTGGAATTTATAATTTACCTTTGTATCATTGTGATTTCTTCCCATTAAATATGAAATAGAAATGAAATTAGCGTTAATGCGTACGTACGTCTTACTGTCTCAATGAACGGTGCATTTCATTTCTTACCTCTAAATGTTCTGTACAATTATAAATACATGTATATTCTGAAAATATATGATATATATGATATCCAAATCATGAATATCATTCTGGATATAATTAACCTTTGACCACATGAAGAACATGTAAATGTAAGAAGTCCATTTTTTTCTTAAGTACCAAATATCGACAAAACGAACATTATTAACCTAAATGATTACATAATGTTTATAACATTGGAATAAGTGTTATAAAAGGAATAATAAACTTGAAAAAGGTTTATAATCAAGTAGAAATAGATTTTATTTTATTATTCATAATATTAATGAGCGATCGAGTCAAGTTGGACATGATGCAAGGGACTACGTCCCAATCTTCTTTTATTGAGGCATATTTTTCTTTAATACAAGACATTCTTTTATTTTCTGTATAAAAACCTTTTACTTTTCATTTAATTAAAAGGGAATCTTTTTCTACAAAGTGTTTTACTAAATGACAAAAAGGAATGTATCTTTTAACGTTCACGGTGACAATGACCTTTCCACCGCCGTGAGTATTACTTTATCTTTGGCCTCCTTTAAAAGATGTAATGTTTTTTAAATGGAAAAATAAATTCCATATACTCTATTATGTATTTTCATATTGAAAATGGTTTTGATAATGGATTTTTTTGAAAATATATTTAAGTTATATATTGTTATTGAAATTAGGAAATGTATTCTTTCCTTTATATTTGTTGTATGTGTTATGATTTTATAATGGTCCTTGGACATTTGACGGGTGGTTATGTGATAAACCAAATGACAGTTGGTGCCATGATAAACTAGGACAGGTTGTTACATTATAACCTCTAATACATTGGGTATGTATTTCATCCGTATGGCTATTCCATTTAGTTATATGTGTGGAAGTCGACCCTATGGTTATTCCATTTATGTATGTTTATTTCCTATGTTACCTTTATATGTTATGTGTTCATTATATGGGTTTTATGGTAATATTTTGGTTACATAAGGGTAAGTAATCATCTTTAATTCAGTTAATAGTATTTACTACTTCATAATGGTGAACATTATTACTAATGTTAAGGTATTCATGGTTTAATTTTTGTTTTGAAAAACTAACCGTTTTCCTTCTTGGTGTATCCCTCAATGATCTTTTTATTCTCATCCCACGTTTTTAAAATGTTTTTCACAAGACATAATGAGCATTAGGTTCATGGATGGGATCATGGAAAAGTCATGATATCTTAAACATGGAACTAGACAAGACTCTTTTTTTAAGACATCATGTTTTGTAAAAAAATTGGAAACTATTTAGAAGTGTCTACTCTGTAATATTTTGATATGTAATAGTTATGTCATAATTATTTAAAACTCTACACCTGAAAAGATCCTCATTGTGAATTATTCATTAAATTCTATATTAAGTAATGATTTAAGGTTGGGTCCTTATATGCATTCCTTGTCTATAACTTTTATACTCTCCACTATATTTGGGATCATAAAATTCCACTAAAACTATAAAAACCACAGAAAAAATCATGTATGGTTTAGAGAAATTGAAACTAAACGGATAAAATCAATGTGAGTTAGAAGCTGACAAGAAATTTAGCGGTAGTTTTTGGAAACCATTGATGAAAAAAATATAGTTGGTTTAAGCAAACACCATATCCAAAAAACACCATTATCAATTGGTCTTTTTGTAGTTCTAGTCTCTCAAAATAACCACATAGAATGTTCCTCATGGGGGCCAAAATTTTCAGAAGAGATATTATTATATAATCCAAAACTTTGAACCACTAAATCAGAGTCCCAATTCTGTCAACAACATACTTGATGAAAATTCTCAATTATTTAGTTGTATAATATTTGTAATTCAATAAAAAATGATCTTGTGAGAATAATTACACCTAATAAACAAGAAGATACATTGGTCTTCGAGCCAAATGCTAAAAAATAATACTTTTTGTTTTAAAAATTTATATAAAAAATAATAAATTGATTAGGAATAATAACATTGTTGTTGAAGTGTAAATAGAAATACTCTAAAACTATAAAAATAATATTCGTGTATAGTACAATAAAATAAATAAAATTAAAGTATACAAAATGAAGAAATGGATGACGCATCCATGATATACAAAAACTCATAACTCTCAAAACAATCTCTATGTTACTTCTATGGTCACCATCCTTCCCCAATACCAACTATAAAAAAAATATAATTTCAAAATGAACGAGGGATACATGATAAAGAATAAAAACCACAAACCTTGAAAAAATCTTTATGTGACATCCAAGTTCACCATAAACCATAAATACTCACTGTCCCAAAGGGAGAGTTTATAACTTAGTCAACAACATTTATTAAAACATAGTTCTATAGAATCCTCGTAGAACATGTAGGGAAACATAATAAAAAGATAATAAACAATCACTATATAGTCTATGAATTTTTTTTCACAAGAAAACCACAAATGCCAGTTTTAAATATATCTAAAAAAATATAACTTTTTATCATTTGAGAAAAAACCATGAGTTTTCCCCAAGAACCAAGGTTTTTAAATATCAAACCATTTTTAAAGAAGCCTTACCCTTACAATATAATGAAATTTAAAAACACACCTTTCTAAAAATCTATTTGAATCCACAACCAACAATAAAAAAAATGAAGGTACCAAAAAATAACTAAATAGAAAAAACATTTTCATAAATGAACCGTATAAAAAGAAGAAAAAAAACATTTATACTAGTCAAGTTTTAAGAATACCATAAGATGATATTTGGAATATTCTAATGGAAACATCTACCAACCTTTTGATGAATTCAAATTCTTTATCTAGATAAATTATATAACCAATATTCAACGGTGGAACAACTCCATAACCTTCATTACCATAGGGAATATAGTTTGTTTAATTGTTACAAGATTTAAATTATCTCTCTTTCATTTATAGATATTTGTAGGAGAAACACATTGAAATAATGAAGTGGTGATGAATGATTTATATAATATCATACTTAATAAAAATATACAATCAAATATTATTCCACATCCCTTCCAATGAAAATTAAAATTTTATTGGGGTTAAATAAACTAAAATCATAATCATTATAGAGGATGGTGCTTCAACTTGGGGAGTAAATCAATATAATTTTTTTTAAAGTACCAAAAGTAAATTATATTTGATAATAATCAATTCCATTCAAAATTTTTTGAAAAAAAAATCAAGAACCAATATTTTGAAAATTCTAAACCCAATTACCAGGATTTCCATGTTACAATATTAAATTGTTACATGATAAAAATGTTCACATCACACTGAAAAAAATAGTGTAATAGTAATTGTAGAATAGATATGTTCATTGTTTATGTGTTAAAATAGAAAAATTAAAACAAAACATTATAAAAATCTTGAAAAATTTCTAATTATTTTTTATACATCCTTGAATTTGTTTAAAAATCACTTCATGGTGACCTAGGGAAAGGAAAAAATTTAAAGGGTAAGCAAATAAACCTAGTAAGGGGTTGTATATAATTGTATATATAATGGATATTAATGTTATAAAATATATTACAGAGTAATGAATTAATAAATGTTCCATGTTATTAGTATCTTGATATTGAAATATATCCATTAATAATATAAAAATCTAAACAATCACATTGATAACAATTAATAATTTCATTACTATGGAATAAATAATGTTAGAAATATTAATCACACTATAAAGGCCTCAACTAAGAAAATATACTTATATTCATAGTCATATCCAATAAATTATAATTACAACTGAGGCCACAACTAGGAAATCTTGTTTACATTTAACGTTTTTAACATAGATATTATTAATAAATTGGTAGGAAACTACCAAATAGAAAAACACTTTGTCTCACAGAAACTAATGATATATCGAGGGTATATATAAATCTAGGCCACAACCATCACTTAATTAAGTTCAATTCATTCATCATATGATATAAATGAATATTAATAAAGTAAATAATCAACTTCACTTAGTAATCTATAACCATCCATATTGGAATAAAAAACATATATAATGTCAATAGATTCCCATATAAATAATTATTATAAACTGATTATATTCCATCTAAAAAATATGGATGGAGTAATTAGTGAAAATCCCTAATAAAAAAGAATAAAATTATAAAAACATTGACATAGGTGAAAAAAATCTAGAAGTGTGTTAAAAATTTTCTTAGAGAAAGAAGAAAAAATACCGTTTGCATTTTCAAAAACTTTTTATACAATATTCTTTTACATAAAATAGAATGGAAATTTATTTAAAAAAATTGGAAAATAATGGAGAGTATGTATATTAATTATATCCTATAAAGGAATTGGGAAAATTAATTTTCTTGAAAAATATTGAAATTAATTTTTCATTCACATTTTATAATGAATATCAAGGTAAATAGAAATTTAATTTAGAAGTAAAATGGTATAAAATTTTCATGAAAGTGATAAAAATACTTTCTAAATTAATAATTCAAAATATAATTTAATAAATATGGAATTTTGAAATAAATATTATAAAACTGAACCAATGTATAGTGAATGATAAAATATTGGAATGAGAGTAATTTTTCAAATTATCTTTAGTGAAACACACATCAGTAAAAGTGTAATATGATATAATTTTTAAAATAGGAGAAGATAAATATAAAGGGCACACAAAATTTATATTATTTTTATTTTTAAATTATTAAAGAGATCATTGGTGGGATGATGGATATGTAAATTAAGTGGAATTATTCATGGTCAATAATATGAGATTGGAAAAGAAACTATTACATTTTTCGTAAATTTTGAATCAAAATTTTAGGAATGAAAAAACAAAAATAATTATTCTAATACAATGAATTAAAATATTATTGGTAAAATATGTCAAATTTTTCATATATATATATATATATATATCACATAAATTAAAATAGGTTCATAATATATAACATGTCTGAAAAAAATTAATTTGACATGAAGAAACCTTACCTTTTACTCCAAAATTTAATAAAATCAATTATAAACATTGATAATAAACATAAAATATTAATAACTTATTTTATATCAATATTAAAATCTATTAACTTTTATTTTATTCAATTATAATCATAGACTACACATATATTATCTATTTAATATTTATTTTGATCACTAGATGCTAGTAATTTTGATTATTTCACACATGTTTCATAATAGTGATGTCAGGTGACATTTTTCGACAAAATTTTCTTTATTATATAATTATAATAAGTGTTTAATTAATTGTGTTTAAATATTTTTTTCATATCTATGTTCATTTAATGGATTATTTGAATATGGTTTTGTAGAATGGAGTTCATAAAAACTATATTTCATGTAATTTTCTTATTTCAATAAATTACATTATAAATATCCTTAAATATTACCATATACTTAGAGAATAATATTCCTAACATATATTATTTTATAATATAATATATATGTGTAATATAATTTTCTTTAAACCGATTATATAAATTGGTGATGAAAATGAAAAATTTTATTCATGGAGGTGGTAGTCCACACGTACGCACGAGTGAAATTTTCATTTTCCAAAGAATGTAATGAAACGGAAGACGAAAACAATTTATCTTAGAAGAAAGATAATTATTTAGTAAATATAATATTTACTCATTAAATAATGTATAAAAATGCATCAATGGTAGTCTTGGACGAATAATTAAATATGTCCATGTAGGAGGGAATATTTCACACATAACATGAGCAGTGTTTCTACTTTTTTAGTTATTGAGAAGAAGGTAGAAAATGATTATTAAAAAATCATGATAAAATTAATGTATAATAATAAGTCATATGTAATTTTTTTAGTATTGGTGGAATATTTTATGAGGAGTACAAAGAAATAATAATGGAATATAAATAGAAATTGGGAGATTAAATTTTTTTTACCCTACTCCTCAGGATAACTCCTCAGGTCTTCTTAGATTAATTTTATTATGATAAAAGAATCTATAAAACATGGGATTGATATTTATGTGTGGGTTTGGGTGAAATTTGGTAAATAAAAAAGGCTTTTTATGTGAGGATATGTGAGGTGGTGATGGTCCCAATTTCAAATTCGGTGGGGTCTCACTTTTGCGAATAATCTTAACATTATATTAAAGGCCTGTCACATTCGAAGGGCAGTGACCCAAAAAGTGTAAAATAATGGATATTGGGTAAATCATAGTATATAATACTCTCCTTCACTCAAATATGGGATATTTAATAAAATGTTTTAATTTCATTCCCATTGATTTATCTTTTTACCATTATTTACATTTTCCAAAATAACTTATTTTTATACCTTGATAAATTATATTTTTACAAAAAAATAAAACATATTTGATTAGATAATTTGGAAATTATCATTTTTATTTTTTTATCTCCCACAATTTCTATATGGGGTATAAAACAATTTTAAAAAAAGTTATTATAACGCAATAAATATTTTTTAGAACAAATTACATTATAAGTGTAAAAATAAATTTACATTAAAAACACGTATAATGTTGATTCATATGATATTTTTTATTTAATAGATAAAAAATATTATTTATTTTTTTAAAAAAATTCAAAACCTAATTTATAGTATAAAGTTCGTAATTAATGAAACATATCAATTATTATTCTTTTATTAGAATAATATATCACTTAGTTTCTAAATTTTCAAACATATATTTGTTTGTTTAATATAATATTTTTAATTGATTATTATTAAATTTATAATATATAGACTATATTTTAGTAATGTTTTATGAAATTTAAATTTCATTTATATCATGATGATGTCAAAAAAGTAACAATATTTTGAATTACTGTGTTTTTTACTATTAACCAAAGAATAACCAATTTTAAAAAATCAAAAAAATTATCCACATGGTAACACTAAATTATGAATATAAAATGATGTTAATTCCCTCAAATTCAAAATTCTAAATTAATATATTAATATTTAAGTTTCAATACAAAAATGTAATAGAAATTGATTAAATTGAAAAGGGAATTTTAAACATTATGTGTTCTTTATCGAAATTTTTATATTTTACAAATTATATTAATGATAATATATTATTTAAAATATTTAAATATAACATTTTTTTATAACAATATATTATAATTGATCTATTTAATTTTCAATAATAAATATAAAAACATTAAAAAAAATTCTATAAAATGAAACCCTTAATAATATTAAATAATGTGAATTATTTTTCCTCTAAATATAAGAATTTTCAATCCTTTAAAAGATTATTTATTTAATAATGTTTTTTTATGATAAAATTTGAATAATGTTCATATACCATGGTGACTCTTTTTTGATCAATATTTTCCTGTGGAGAATGTTATTCAACATAGTATTTATTTAAAGGAATATTACATAATGATTTCTCTAGGTGCTATAAATTTCAATAGAAAACCTATTTGGAAGGGAAATAAGTATTTGTCATTTCATTTAAAAATACAAAAAGATATTACAAATGTATCTTTAAAACTCAATTAAAAAATTTAATTTATATAAACAAAAATACATATTTTAAAAACAAAATCATAGGATTTAATAAGACTAAACAACCAATACCAAAATTAAATATAAACAAGAATCAAACAACACCCCAAGCCTTAAATTCATATAATATTAAGGATAAAATGTTAAATTGAAAAATAAAACACCAATATAAAAAATTATCCTTTTAGAAAACACCTAGAATACACACTTTTTCTCAAAAACTATAACATGAATTCATAAGATTTATTATGAACACATAATGAAGATGAACTAAAAAGAGGATAATATTAACAGAAATACATTTTTAGGAGATAAAGAATACATGGAATTTCATGTAAAGGTAAATTCATGGAACCAACTACTTCAAACAAGTTGTGAATAGATAGAAATTCATAGAGATGGGAAGGGGTTGTCCTGAGACATGATTTCTACATTGTAGCATTGAAAACCACAACACATTGGGGCCAACCCTCGCCCTTGGGTTCATCAAAGTTGAGTCTGAATCAATAATAATTAATATTATAATGAAATTAAAGGGAATGAAATTATAAATGAATCTTACCTTAAGAAATAACACTAATAAATTGAATAAGATGGCCTCAAAAATAAAAATAGCTATAAGGGTAATCCACTAACATCTCTCTATCATGAATCTGGAATTAATTAGGAAGAAGAGACTAAATTTATAGTCACATTTTCTAAGTGTGTAGTCATAAAAATAACAATGTTACACAATTTACAAAATAATTCAACCCTTAGTGGGCATACATATCATGTTTGATGTTTTAGTTCCATGGTTCGATAATATATATTCAAACCCTAAAAAAAGATCTAAAAAAGTTAAATGCACTTTCATTCTCATCAGTTGGTTTTTAATAACTTTGAACCATTCACTTGACACAGACAAACACGGTCATCGTTTAGTAGCATAGTTAGGTAAAATATGATCCAAGCACACAAATGATTATACAAATATTCTAGGCCCATCGAAATATCGACATAAGGATTATACTAACTGTGCAGAAGCTATGAGGTAATCTCTTTGTGCACCAAGATCTCACATAGCATATAATAGGTTTAACATTATTGGATCCAACTATGCGCAACACATAATAACAAACCATGTATAAAATAAATTATGTAGAATGACCTATATATAAGACTCATCAGATGGATTTCTTTAAATAATGTGCACTAACCAAACAATAGAAGAAAAAAATTCAATAAAATAAAATTTTATTCTCATTTATCTAGAAAAAAATGTATATGGTCAAAACCAAAAAATAAATAAAACAATAAAGAAAATAATGGTTTGTGTGTGACATGTAGTTTGAATTAGTATTACAGAGTAATAGTGGGATCACCATTATGTTTTACACAATAGTATAGATGTGGAACTGTATATTAAATACCATAATGAAATTATTAGGAATTTTAAACCATAAATGGATGAAATATGAATTTCATATAAAAAATAGATAGTTTATTTGATGGTTTTGAGTTTTTATTTTTAAGGAATCATCTAAAAATCCTAATTCAATCTCATAATGACATTTATGTCCATTTAGAAGACGAAGTGTGCATGTACTCTCTTATAATGGCTATTTAATTAATTAATAGATGTTTTCTATAAAGGAATACGATGATCGCAATTCCATGAAAAATGATGGTGTTACTTTTATAGATAATGTGATGAAATTAATTGGTACTATGAATAGAAATCCAAATTATACATATATTTTATACTTTGGAATAAAAATACATGGGATTTTTATTATATTATATTCAAATTTCTAAATTTTCAATGAATATATGTTTATAATTGGACTGAAATAAAAATAAATGAATTCAGATTATGGAATGTGTATTTAAAAAAATAATGCATGTGGATAAATAATTTTTATCAACATCAAATATAATATAAGTGTTTTATATCCCATTTCTGTGAACAGAAATTGTTCAATATTTATTATATTGATCAAAATCATTATAGTGTAAAATTTTAACTTCACTAATGTTGTCCCATTCACTAAGAAATTTAAACGAATTTATGTTGTCCACAATATAGACAGTCTCTTGTTTGTTAAAGGGGAGTACAAATAGGGTATTTGGATTATAAATAATTTTCCTATGTTAAACTAAAACATTACTCAGGTTGGCCCCCTATAAAGATCAAGGTGTATTCCTTTCCTCATTGATTTAGCGAGTGTCATAGGGGTACTAAAGATAAATATGTGGGAATTATTTTACACATGTTTCCTAATAATACATACCATGAAATCAAAATGGTAATCCAATATGAATTTGATAAATTTGGGATGTCCACACCAGTAGACAAAAGATCCAAAATATAAATTATCCCAAAAAAAGTGAATGAAATTTAAATGTTAAAAAAATCTATAACCATATGGAACAATTTATCTAAAGTAATAAATATGAATTTTTGAAAAATAGAAAGAGATTAAAAATATATTCAAAAACCAATTTCAAAATACATAAAAAAGTACATAAATTATGAAATAAGAATGATCTAAAAAATTCCTTTAAATATTTCTCAATATGGCCTCTGATGGAAAATAGACTCATACTATGGATGGTGACACACCATACAAAATATTACTATGATACAAAAATTAATTTTTATTCATGTTCCATATAAAACCACGTAATAATATTCCTCATTTTATTTTTAGTTTCTGGGAAATGTCCAAATACGATACTTCTATAAATCTACATACCACTTTCCATATATAAAATGATAGTTTTTTCTTGACAAAATTATCTTGAAAATAATTACAATAAAATAGTTGTGTAAATAATATAGGTTTTCATAAAAAAATAAATAAAGATTAATAAAATTGAAAACAAAATCACAAAATATAACAATACTATATAAACCAAATGATTATAGTCATCAAACATAAGGAATGTAAGAAATGTCGTGCCACACCAAGCTAAATGTATATTTGAATCAAAGGGGAAATTTGACCTATGGGATGAATGTTTCTAGGACTCCTTAATTGAATATTGGTTTTCCTATAAGATATTAAAAAAGTATTATTACTTTATAACTCTAATGGACAAAATATAATATCCCAATATTTTTTTAAATAACACTATTTTCGATAGTATATATAACATGCAATACTGAGCATAAAAATACCATAAAATATTAATATTTCAAAGGAATATTAAAAAACTAGAAATTAAATTGGTATGAATTAATATGTTTAACTACATTACTAAATATATATAAATTACCACCCCATTTATATATTTTAATTTATATCTAGGGAGCCCTAGATTTATGTAAAGTTATTTCTTCTTTAAAAACACATTTTATTTAAATAAGGATATTATTTTTTTGTGTGATAAAATTTATTAAATAATTTATGAAAAATTCATAAAATTTATTTGTTAAAAAATATAAACATTTAAAATTCATAATATCAAAATTATATTTGAGTGAAATATTGGTATATTTATAAAAATATTAACTTTCCAATAAATCGTGAAAAAATTGTTTTTTTAAATATTATTTATTTTCATTTAAAGGTCTCATTTTGATTTAAATATTACACAAACATCATAAAAGACTTATATAATTAAGCATAATATAATTAATTTCATTTCAATCTGCATTAATCTCAATTTAATAAAAAAATTGGGCTTAAAATTCATATGTCTAAAATTTAATTTATAGAATTTTAACAATATATATTTAAATTTATTTTATACACATATAGGAATTGAGTCATGAAATAAAAATTTAATATTTGGAATAATGAGCTCTAAAATTGGTAAATATATTTTTTATGATTTCTGATTATTAATATTAACCATTGTGAATATTTGTTTCCATGGTTAGGTTTAAATTGGGTAATTAAGGTTAAAAATAATATGATAAGAACTTAAAATAACCTTATCACATGAATTTAATATATTTAAGTGAGTAGTGCTTGAATAATCATCAAAGATTAATATTTTTGGAATGTCCTTACATTATTCATTGAAAATTTATTATATATTATTTTATGTAAATATATATTAAAAAATGTCAGTCTCTTCTAATTGATATATATAATATTTCTTGAATGGGATAATTTCTTTTCAATAAATGTATATTTTAAATATAATTATCTTTTCTATCATGGTAATTTTTTTAATTGTTTGTGATTAAATAATTACTCTATGTTCTTGTGAAATACTAATATGGTGCCTATGAAAAAGCTGAAAAATAATGTAAATGGTTTTAAAAATATAATAGAAATATTTTTCTCTTGAGTTATAGTGTCCAAAAAATTTTATTGATCAATAAAATATATTATGGACATGTAGAAGATTTACAATTGAGTTAATTTTCAATCAATTTGTTTTCAGAGATAAATTGAATGAATAGTGTCATGAATAAAAATATTATAATGTTATGATAAATAAAACTATATTAATTTATTTAAACATAAAAAAATACTGAACTTTGAAAATTATGTTTAAAAAACGTCCCATGTTTTCACTTTTTTCAATTAATCATCTAAATTTCCTACTAATATGTCAAATTATTACCCTTTAATATTGATGAATTTATTACCTCAGTTATGGTTTAAATTGGTTAGCCAATAAGTTTTAGTTAAATGTAACATTTAAAATGTAATGTAAACCTATAATTTCTTTAATGATTATATTGAGACTATATCCTACAAATATACGAATTTATTTAATTTTTTTACTTTTTTAAATGTGTTTTATAGTCATTATATTATAATATTTCATGTACTTTCAAAAAGTAAATTAACAATAATTTATAATAAACTACATTTTATTGAATTATTTATAATTTATAAAAATATTATATTCATCCAATTAAATAGGAAATTGTTGAAAAATTGAACCATGTTCCATTTATGAGACATTTGTTCCTTTTATAGTAACTTCATTGACCCTGAAATGGTAAAAAACATCGGTATATTTCTAATTGTCAAAAGGGTTATTTAAGGACATAATGAAAGAGAACATGGCTAAAAACAGAACCTATAAATTTATAAATTTGATTGAATGATATCGTTTAAGCCCATAATCATAAAATTTTATAAATATAACACTTTGGAATCGCATGAACATGGAAATAATATATATTAATTTAATACATTAAGTAATCCTAAGAATATCCCTTATCTCACTTATAAAACCAAACATTTTATCCTCTCATTGTAAACCCATTTAAAGACACTATATTTTAAATAAACTACGTAAAACCCTTAATAACTTCCCATATAAACTCATACATAACTTTTTTTTCATATACTACCAACAATATATGGCTTAAGGTTTAAGGAAAAGGATGTTATCCAAAGAAGAGGTGTAGATTAAAACAATTGTTTTTGTTTAGTTTATTCTTATACGTCCCTAGAATCATCATAAAAAAATTACATATTATGATATTTATTTCTTATTGGAATAACATATACCCATATCCATTATAATTAAACGAGAAAAGAACATTTTTCATGTCCGTACGACTGACTACAGCTTCGCGAACCGATGCAATTCCATATCCATCACAACTACATTATGATGATTATAATTATGAATTTAATATATAAATATATATATTCTAATTACATAAAAATATGATATTATTTATTTCTTTACCTTTCATCCATTTAGAAAAGATATTATCATTCATGCATACATATAGATTAACACCCCATTGAAGCGTTGTAGTTTTTTTTCATCACTGCATCACAAACCAGATATATATAATGTATTTGAATATGTAATATGATAATTATGATATAATAAATATTTATTAAATAAAAAAATACTTAACTTATTTCTCTCATGTTCATTAAAAAATGAAAACAATATTCATGTGTACGTACAACTTACCATCTATATGATTTTAAAAAAAATTCATTTATTTAAACATTCATAGTCAATTTAAATATTATTATTAATGTATGAAATTATAATTATTTCATGAATATTATTTTGGATATTTTGAAACAATTATGCACTTGACCATGGTCAACATATTGATGCCATTTTGAAATTATGAATCAAATATCTTTAAAAACCCCCATATTGACGTAATTAACATAGAAATTAAATATTTTATTAAAAAATGAAATAATATTTCTAAGTAAAATGTTTTAATACTATAAAAGGTTATTAATAAATAGAATGTTAGATATAATTTTATTATATAGTTGTTAAAGTTCCATTCATTACAATTTTGGACTTGAGGTAATGGATTTCTTCAAAATTTTCATTCATTGAGGAAAATTTTATTCTTATAATCAGAATTTATTTTATATGTTGGATATTTTTCCCATTTTATGTTCTATTTGTTGAATCACTCATTCATAATTCTATTTTAAGTTTCAATTAAAATTATTTAATCGAAGGGGTTTTTACTTGAATGTCATCAAGCTGTAATTTTTTCATATCTCAATTTTCTTTCATTAGGTAATATCATTTATTAATTTAATGGTCTATTTGATGACTATATGTGAAGTAGACATTATTTTATTTATGTCTTAATTCAACACGTTTTTTTAAATTATATTTCTTGAAAAGATTCCCTCAATTTATTAATTCTCAATTTTATGATATGGCAATTATAAGGGTTATTCATCTTAAATTTTCTTTCTATGGGGTCGAAGCTTACATTATACACTTATCATCATCTATCAGTTTAATATACTTTCACATTGGTCTTTTATAATATAAATATATATATATATATATATATTCATTATATGTAGTGATTAATTAGATGTTTTTATTATATAGGGTATACTATTTAAAAGAAACAATTGTGTTAATGGGTTTATATTTAACCCCCATGTTAATCAGGATTGTTTATGCTTGAATTTAATTTTATGACATTAAATAATACTTTTTCATAAAAAATATCATATTTATTCATTTATATTTTTTTCATAATTTTTATTTTGATATATTATTTCTCACTCATTGTGATTCAAAACTATTCATAAATTATTTTTTAAAAAATAATAAATTATTTCTCCTATATTGGTTGGAAAATTCTTTTCAACTAAATCCATGTTTTCTAACAATATTTACCAAAACTTTTTTTAAAACTATAAAATCATTTTCTAACGTTGTTTTTACCCATGTTTTACTTTTTTAAAAAGTTTTATAAATATTCTTATTTTTATTTCCATGCAAATAAACTTTTTTACCAAAATTGTGCACAAAATCTTATTATTAATTATTATAATGTAAAAAAATTTCCACCATCATGAATTCTCAATGTCATTATGATTCCTTTAAAAAATTCAATTGATATTTTCATAGAAATTATTTCATTAATATTAAATAAGGTTTTATTTTTAAAATGTTATTTTCAAAGTGGAAAAGGCTATTTTCTTGAATAATGTCTTTAATGATTTTTTAAAGTATTTCTATTCATAAATGATAAGAAACCTTTATTTTATTGTAAAAAACATCAATTTTATTTATCTAGATGGATTATGATTGTTTCAATGAGATAGTGAAAAATTATAATGATTTCCTTTTAAATACATGGCATTTATATAAATTATTAACAGAATATTACATTAGTAAACTCAAAGGAACTTTTTTATGTCAAGTGTCATGAGAATTTGGTACGAATTACAGAAATTAAATTTGGATAACTTAAACATAAAATCTATTCTAATCCAATTACTATAAATCTTTATATATTCTTCCTTGGTTACTCTTACTCAATCTCCAATCCTAGGGAAATACATCAATGAAAGGAGGGGGAGTAAATCCTAGTAATGGAATAAATAAAGGAAACACTAAGCCTATGATAAAAATTAATAAAAAAGGCATGATAAATTCATATTTTTTTATATAATAAAGAAATAAAATGAATCATACCCTCAAAAAATTGATACAACATAAAAATAGGGAATTCATTAGCATATATTCAAGGATTATTACTATAATGTGATAAGTCATAATTACTAATGTTATTCATCATGTTTTCATAAGAATTTATTCTATTGGGATTAATTCTTTACCAAATTAATTCGAGTGGTATCATGGAACTCCCATCATGTTTTTTAATCATATGTGACACATTGGTAATAATGGAAATTATTTCATCAATAAACGATGGATATAAGTAACGTGTTTCACATAAAAATAATTGTGTACATGTTCTTGAAATTGTCTATAAAAAAATAATTTTCTACCCCTGAAAAGTGAATAATGGAATATTATATGTATATACAAGAACCAATAATATATTTTTCCTATCTGGGTTAATTCTCATAAAAATTTAATTGGTTTGGGGATTCACAATATAAAAATATTTAATGGAAAATAAAAAATTATCTAATGATTTTAGATTCTTAATAGTTTACAACATAGATTTTGAGAAAATTATAATGAGGGATATAAGAGGTATCTAATTTTTAAAACAACATTTTATAAGTATAGGGACTAATAAAATAATGAGTAAAAATGTAATTATGCAAATTAAAAGGCATGTAATAAGGACTTACTTGAATGAAAAGGGATCGGAGGAGGACTCCTTTACATTGAAGTGTTCCACCCTAAATCATCATTTTGGAAACCCTAGTAAATTGGAGAGAACTGGGGGGGAAAACAAAGAAGTAGTATTTTAGGTTAATGGAGCCTAAAAATTATTTATTTAAAATTTTATTGGTGATTGGGGTTGGTAACTGCGAATTTATAATCAAGGAGGGGTCCCTTTTAGTGTATAAAAAATGATTATTTTGTAATTAATTATATCAACTGTTGGGTGGAATTAAATCCAATTATTTTAGTTGAAAATTATTTTTTAAAGGTTTTTATGGTTTATAAAAACATAAAAACCCGTTTGAGTGAATTTTTTTTGTATTCTAGGATTTTATATTTAATCTATAACTCGCTACATCATTTTACCTATACCGTGATAACCATTACATTACCATTTTTATTTTATGTATATAAATATAATTGATTTTATTAATAATTTATACCTTATAATTAAAAATATTAAATCAATTTGAATTAATTAAATTTATAAAATTTATAATAATCAACTCTAATTTGATACACGTATGACCCGTAAAATTTTTTAAATGTAAAAATCATGGGTTTTTTAAAACTGCCAAGAATGTGGCACTAAAATTAAATAATATGTAATATATCTATATTTAAATAAAATTTTATTGATAACATGAATTAACTAATTTTAAATTTTTTTCACATCCAAATAATGTCAATGATTTATCGTATTTTGTAAAAAAATAATATTTTCAAATTTCATCAAAAAATTATTTATTTATATATATATTTTTAAAATATCTCCTAATAATTACAATATAATTAATTGAAAATGAAACTTATTTTATCAAAATAATACTATCTATATTATAATAATATATTTTAAACAAAAATATTTATTTATTTAATTTTAACCATTTTTATGGACTATATAATTTTTTTCCATTATACAAATTACTTAGGGCTTCCCTAATTCATTTAATCTAATAAAAGTGTTTTATATGTTATTTTCAATAAAATATAACTTATTTATAAAATTAAAAATCATAATATTAACATTTTTAATGGTATTAAATATTTATATAGTTTTTATTAAATAGTCATGATGGTCAGTTTATTGCACCAACTATAATAATATTGACCAACTGTATTGTTAATTAATAGTTATAATTCCCACCAAATATTATTTCTGAAAATTCTTCATTTTGATTGGTTATATTTCTCTATAAATATCCTATTATACTGTCATCAATTCTAACAACTTCCCTTACATATTTTTTTCACATCCTTTAATAATTTCTATTGTATTCTGAACTCTTTTTTTCTTTTATGTGATATTTATTGAAGGGGTGATATTCATGGGGGAATAAAATCTGATGATGTTTGTTATAGTAAATTTAGAATTCATCAATGTGAATATCCCATTGTTATTCATAGTTTTAAATTTATAAATTTATGCATTGATTTTGAATTTCTCATAAAATGAAATTGTATTTTCTGTTCTTTTAATGTTAAACATATTAAAAATATATTGGAGTAAAGATATTCATTAATGAAAGAATAACATTTCCCAACATGTTACATTCTTCAACCCTTAATGAAATTTCACCATCAAAATTCCATTTGACATACTAATGTGAAAATAAATGATGGTATTTAGGATTCATGAATTCTTCTAGTTACAAAGCACCCTCTACCAACATATTATTTCTCAATAGGACCTCCACAATCCACATTTTCTTATTCTATATAAATTGCTCCCTTATATCAAGGATTTGGACTGGTTCCTCTTCATATGAAAAGTAATATTTTAAATGTACACCAGAAGTATCAAGTATATGTAATGTTTATTAAATATAATTTCATAGTATAGAAACATATATGACCTTATAGACATGGGGAATATTTGGATGTATTACTAAATGATAGGAAACCAATCCAACATGATCCATAATCTAAAATTTTCTAATATACCCCAGGTTCAGTTTACCCTTTTTCCCGAATTTCATAACTCCCTTCCTCTATGATATCAGGAGGATTACATGATACCTAACTTGAAACTGTTAGTCCTTACTTTGTTTTTTGTAATGGTTTTTTTGTTACATTTTAGCAGTATTGATGTGTTTAGGAATAACATGAATATTTCCTATATATATCTTTATAATGAATGATCATTAATGTTTCCTTTCTCTTACTTCATCCCAAAATGTTGAAAATAAACACCTTTTCTCTAGAGATCTTCCAAATGTGTCATTTCAATTATTAAGTAGAAACTATTGTTATAGGATAATTAAAAAAGTTGAATATGTTGATCCCAACTCTGATGAAATTTATGTGAGATAACTAGTATCATATATTACATTGTTTTAATATTCATTTTGGTCATCCCATTAGTTTTTGGATGGTAAGATATGATTAGGTTTACTAATGTTGTCATATCATTTTAATGATTCCTCTAGAATTTAGAAGTAAATCTACGATCATAGTAAAAAATAATTGAAATAGGTACTTGATGTATTCACATGAAATCATGATTATTGAGGTGAGAAAAGTAATATAGGGATAAATATTATCACCTAGAAATTAAAATATCCTACCTGATCAATTTATTAACGATTATCCACATAACATTACCACCCAAGGATTTATTTGGATGGTTAATGAAAATTTACATAGTGATGTTATCACACATCCACCTAGGTATGGGTAGTGGTTGTAATAATCCTTTATTAATTTTTCACTCTAGCTTTACTTAATGACATACCAAAAACATTGAACTATAATTAGAAATCACCCATTTCATAATATCCCACTAATAATGACCATGAAGGACCTAATATGTTTTCGCAATTATAGGATGAATAAAGAATGAAGGGTTACGAGCTTCATCAATAATATCTGTCTTTTCCATTAGAATAGGCTTGAAACATATCGTTTTAAGAAATTATATTACATCATCTTGATCAATATTGAATTTAGGTAAATTCCCATTTCTTATATCCTCTATATTAATTTTCATTAATGGACCATCTCCATGAGATTTATTGATCATCTCTGGTAATAGTGGTTCAAAATAATTTTATATAATACTGATGATGTTTTGTCCCATATGGTTCCCATGTCGAAACATACTATGTTATTGATAAATTGATATCATTCAATCATATTTTTACCTACACAAAATATTTTTTTCTACTTAATGCATATGTGACATTTCTTACACTTTTGGAGTGATAATGAATTGAAAAACCATAGTCATTAAAAAGAACCATCCGCCTTCTTTTTCATATGTTCTTATATTCTTATGTGAATATATACTTAAAATGTAGTTGTTATTTTTATATATAAAACTCTTCCTAATAAAGGTATAGTATCTATATCTTATGAGAAAAAATGAATATGAATAAATCTATATCATTCATAAATCTCAAATTTTCACTTCCCATGAGTGCACATCCATGTCCCTTTATGGATGAATCACTAAAAATGAAAAATCCATCTCTATTTGCGGGTATAATTAGAACATGTTCATTAACCAATATCCTCTTCAGTTAACATAATATTTCTTTATAGTATTTTTTATAGATTAAGGTAACTCCCTTTAAATTTTACTTAGTTATATCATTATAAATACGTGAAATATATCACAAAAAAAATTATTATATCCTACTATACCAAGGCAACTGTGAATTTTTATTAGATTTATAGAATGTTTCCACTCTAGTATAAATATTTTCCTTTCTTAATGTATTGATATCCCTTCCTGAGATGTAATTTATCCCAAGAATGAATATTTTTATATACAAAACTCACATTTTTTAAACTCTCCAAACAAATTATCCTTCCTTGGTGTTATTCATTTAACACTTATATGGTTTTTATTCTCCTCATAGGTTTTTGACATGATTTATAATATCATTGATTTACACTATGATGATTTTATCAAGGTTTTCCTGAAATAATATATTCATCAAATCCATAATTAGGGAAGAAGCATTATTCAATCCTAGGGGCATAGTAAAAACAATCATACTGCTTATATATTAATAATAAGGAAGTCTTTGGGATATCTTCTTTCTTGACCCTAAATTGATGATACCCTAATCAAAAGTCAAACTTAGAGAAGCAATGAGGCCCATGCATCTAGGAAAATAAATCATTAATCCTTGGGAGAGCGTAATTTCTATTCAATATAATCCTATTATGTAATATGTGATCAATAAATTTCTACAATGATCTATCACTCTTCTTTACAAAGTGGTTAGGTGTTCCCAAATAAGATATACTTGGTACGATATATCCATTCTCCAGAATATTGTGAAGTTGTATTTTTAGTTCCTCCAACTCCATATTTTTCTTTCTATAAGTTGACATTGATATTTTCTTAGAGTTAGGTATGACTTCAATGGAGAACTATATCTCTCTTTCTGGGGGTGTTTCTGGTAACTCTTTGGAAAATACTTCAATATATTCTTGGATAAGGGGGGATTTTTTATTTTTTTACTTTCATTCCCAACTCCCTATTTATTAATAATTTTCATAAATAATCTATGGGATGAACTTCATGACAATGAATTGGCCAATATATATGTAATTTAAAAATAATTCTAGGTTTTTCATTAAAGAGTACCTAAATTTTGTTGATTATATTGTTTATCATAGTATAATACTTTGTGATCTATCCCCGACTTAGTATTATGATGAAATCCACCATTGGAATGACTACTTGATTCATGATGAAATTATACTCTCCGAAGTTAAAACTATAGTTTATATATAATATTTATTCTAGGATAATCCCTCCAAGATTATTAAATAATAACTCTTCTTCTATTATAAAAGTGATTGATTTTATATTATGTGAAAACATTGATGTAATAAAGTAACATGTAGAACAAAAATCAAACATAGTATATTATAGATTAGAGATCACAATGAGTGTCCTTATCAATATGTCATTTAGAGCCTCTAATTTAGAATTTGTGACAAAAAATTCCCAACAATACCCACTTATCCTAGGCTATGGTTTATGGTGGTTCACATCAATAAACTTTTTATTTAGAAAACGATTAGAAAAGTTCAAAAACAATCCAAACTTCAAGAAATGATCATCTATATAGGCGCAAATCATATTATGTTTTTTGTTAGTGTTGGAAAGATGGGGATTTACCTCAAAATGATAGTTAGATGATTTTTCCATCTCTTATGAACATGTAAACTTTTTCACTCCCATGAAATTAGTTCCCTGAATGATTATTCCAACATCTATTTCTTGTGGAAAGTTTCAATTTAATTCATTCTCTTACATTATCAGAATTCATCACAATGTTTGGATCCATTTCTATTTTATTTTCATTATATCTATGTTAACACTATTTCTCTCATAACCTCAATTCATACTTTATATAACTACACACTAAATCCTTATAGATTTAATAGTCCCAATATTTTAAATTACTTAAAAGATTAGGTCTCAGTCATTAATAGAATCTATCAATAATTCCCTTAAAACCATAACAGAGAATCATGTGTATTAGGAATGTTTTTTAACGTTAATTTCATAGATATACAATAATTTAGTATCTTTATTCCTCTGTTCTATGAATTAATTCTGAATTTTTTTTCTCATGAAGTGAGGAAAATACTTATTAAAAAAGATTCCCATGTACTCTTCATACTCTTTAACATCAATATCACCTCTTGGATTCATGTTTTTAATCATTTTCAACCAATGATAAACTTCTCCTTTTTAGTAGTATACTTCTGGTGACACATTCTCTACCTCTTAAAGGATAGTTAGAGAAAATCGATTTTCTATGGAAGAAATCAGTTATTCAACAATAAATGGATTAGTATATATACTAAAATAAGGAGGATATTGATTCATAATGGATTGAACTACAAGTTATAACTTCTTTGTAAATGAAATCCACTCCACATTTTTTCGGTTTTGGTTCATGAATGAACTAATTATTTCATCATCATCATAATGTTTTCTACACCAGCTTCCACATATTGGGAAGGTTGTCGTCACCTTGACCATTGCATCCATTTTTTACCACCGTTATTCTATTTCCTTATATTTATTTGAAACATAAGAAAACAAAAGTGATATATTTGTTACTATTATGAATCATATAATAAAAATTATAAATTAAAACATAATCTATTTTTTTTAATATCATGCTTCTAGAAAGATATACGTCAATCTTAATAAATGTTTTACATTATCTTCATATCCTTGGCAATGGTTTTTTCTTTCTTGTGATCAACCAATGAATATCCCCAGAGTGTCTATCATAGACTGAATCAAGGCCCGTTTTCATGAAATAGTTACACATCAAGCCCAAATCAATGTTTTTTTCTAGTGTTACCCCAATGTACATCTGTGTCGGAGCCACATCCACTTGTTTGTAACCAAAACTGGATTTCTATGATCAGAAACAAGTTTCTTAATACAAACCAAAATAAAAGGATTATTTTATTATATTTGGAGTTATCCTTATGATTAATAATAATTTTTTAGAATCATAATATTCACATATAAATAAAACATAATTTGGAACAACTATACTGACTACGTTTTAAATACATATGGTTTACATTAATCATTCACAAAATAATACATTAATGAAGTTTAAGGTTTTTTTAGGTCTAGTGTATTTGAAATTAGGTAAATATTACATGAATTGAAAACTGATATCATAAACACAAGCCTCTTTTATTATAAACTAGATACACATCATCATAGGTTCCTCATAGGTAACTCTTACTAAATCTCATATTTTGGGAAAATACATTAAATATATTGGTGATCATAAATCACATAAAGGTAATAAACAAAAGAAAAACATAGAATGTGATTAGGAGGCATAAAATGGAATAATAACATGAATATTTGATATATCATAAAGAATGTGAATGAATCATAAAATGGAAATGTGGGAGAACATTAAAATATGACATTAATAAAAATATGACCAAGATTTATCTCAAGGTTATCATAAATATTAATTACCAACCTTATTAAATAAGGTATTTTAAGTATGTATTGTATAGAGATTAATTCCTTACATAATGAATTGGAGTGATACAAGGGAATAGATTATATGTGTATTAGATTTTGTGAGATACATTGAGAATAAATCAAATTATTTCATCAACAATCACTGGAAATAAATAATGGGTTTGATATAAAAAGCGTTGTATAAAAAGAGCATAAATTTGTGTATCAAAAAATTGTTTTTAACCCATAAATATGGAATGTGGGTTTCATATATGTGTATAGTATAATCAATAAGACATTTTTATATCTTGTTGGATGAACATTAATATGGAAGATGTCCGTTTATTCACGATATGAAAATATTTAATGAAATAGAAAAATCCTCATGAAATTATTTGGGCAACATAATTGTATGAAATATAGATTACATGAAAAGAATAATGTGAGAAATTAAATATATCCCATTGGTAAAACACTATTTTGATAGTATAGGGATGAAGAAAATATAAAAAATGAAAAAAGAACATGGAAACTTAGATGACAGATAATTAGGATTTACTTAACAGAAAAATGAGAGGGGGGGTTCTCGTTGATTGAAATGTTTATTACTAAATCAATGAGGGAGAAACCCTATGACCTGAAATAAACATTTGGGAATCCTTGAATTGATAAATGAGGTAGGTTAAGGTGCAAAACTTCAAATATTTTGAATTTATAGTGGATGGTGGTGGTGGGAAGTGGGTATTTATACTTGAGGAGTGATGACTAATGTGAAAAAATGATTATTTTGAATTTATAGAAAACCACTATTGGGAGGCATTAAATCCAATTATTTTATTTTTATAATTATTATATCAATGGATACATTAATTATATAAAAACATAAAACACCCTTTTAATGGTGCATTTTTTTATTTTTAATATTTTACCTTTTAAATTAACCCACTACACAATTTTACCAATACAAATGTAACTATTTTAAAACCACATTGACTATTTTATATCTAAAAATTCATTTGACCATTTTAACTAATTTTAAAATTATTATTAAAATTATGGAATACATTATAATTATTTTTTTTATAAAATTTCTAAAAACAAATTCTATTTTGATATGCATATAACTCTTTAAACTATGGTTTTTAAAAAGTAATAATAATGGGATTATAAATAATATTGAGCATATGTTTCCAAAAGTAACACATTATATACTATGTTGTTCTTTAAATAATTATTTATCAAGAATATATATTAAATAATATTAAATATTTTTCATATAAAAAATATCTGAAAATATTTAATATATTCTGAAAAAATCATTTTCACCTTTTGAGCAACAAATTAGCTTTTTATATATTTTTTAAAAATCACCCCACGCTAATTCAGATTACATGCACTAAAAAATGAGTAAAATTTTATAAAATTAGTACTCAAAATATGAAATTATGTGATCTTAGATAAAAATACTTATTTATTTAATTTTAACTAATTTTATTACATAAAGATAATATTGACCATTATAAATTTTACCTAGGGATTCTATAATTTATATTATTTTCCAAAAGTAATTTATAAGATAATTTAATGAAAATAAAATATATTTAATGAATATACATTTATCATATTACAAACATTTAATGTGAATTAAATTTTTATATTTTTTATAATGTATTCCCATTGGCCACTTCATTGCATCAATAATAATAATATTTACCAATTACCTTCTTAATTAATTGTTATAATTCCCATTAATCATATTTACTAATGTTTCTCATTCCGAATGGTCATATTAAACTATAAATAGCTCATCATACTAATTATTACTCACTACTTATATTATAAAAGTTCTTACACATCATTTTTTAGTGTCTATTATTTTCTTAATGCTTATTATCTATTTATAGTATGTTTGGAAGTGGTGACCTTCTTGGAGGAATTAAATCATATAATGTTTATTGTAGTGAAAGTTTGATTCTTTAATTCATATATACCATTATTATTCATAGTTGTTCTATTAAAAATTTATGCATGGTGTATTATTTTCTAATGAAATGAAAAATCCTTTTTATATTTTTTTGTAAAATATATAAAAAATATATTAGGAGGATATAGTTCCATTAATAAATAAGAACATTTTACATGATGTTATAAGAATCATATTTATTTTCCAAGAGTAAATAAATTTATAAATTAACTTATGATTTTTCTAAAACATTGATAATGAAAATGAATGTTTCCATGTGTTATATTAATGTACGATACATGGAAATTATTGATGATGATGGGGGAATTTGATATATCTCATGATGATTACTGTTATTGATACAACATATACGATGGGTGATCCTGATTGAGATTATATGACAAGTGATTCCCATATATCCTTAAAATTCATTAGGTAATGTTCCTTTTCTTTAATGTAAATAATTAGGGAGTTAACTAGGGAGGTTTCCCCTATAGATTTAACTGAAATATAGGTCATTATAAAATAACTTTTAAATATAGTGTTCCATTATACAAACACATTTTGATTATTCTTTCCATGAATTTTTAGTATATCTTCTGATCATGATTAATAAGGCAAGGATTATGTTAATACATTATCATGGACCTTTTCATTGATAAAGATTTATTCCATGTCACATGTTTTTTATCATGAATTATGTGGGTATAAGTTCTTTTATTTTATTCTCTTTACCTTTAATTACGAAATCAAACCATTATGATAACTTTATACTCACTAATCTCTTTAAATTTTTATTTATTTTTAAAAAATTATTATGAGGAACTAGCCTCAAATAGAACATAATCTTAATATATGTCCATTATTTGAATTTAATTCACTTTTATGGAATTTTCATTTTTGGATATTTAGAGAATTAAGACCCAACTCTGACATAAGAACATAAATATTAAAAAGTAAAAACTTCTACTCACTATCCATTTTTTCATGAAACAAAAATAAAAGAAATTTTGTTCTGTTTTATGTTTAAATGTCACGAACCAACCCGGGTCGACCCTGAACCGGTCACCCGAGCCGGTCCGCGACATGGCCCGAGAGGCGTTCCCGATCCTCCCAGGCTGGCGACAAGCGCCAGGGCATCATTAGAGACTGTGGGAACGATTTCACCCAATATAAATAAATAAGAATGCAAAGATAAAACAGAGCAGCGCAGAAAAAGGTAAACTAAACAAAGTGACTAAACAGAAACAAACAGGAAACAAACTAACCAAACACGACGTCCGAACAAACTCTGTGCGACCTCGCGGGTCGCTCTTCAACTCAACGATCAATCATCGCCCTAGGAGAGCGCATTCAAGCTATAACCTTCACAAATACTAAAAACAGAAAACAACTATAGGCGTGAGTATTAAAACTCAGTAGGGTAGCCCGATATCTATTCCCAATGCACTACCTTTAAAATAAAAGAACATCATTTCAAGTTTGAACTATAATTTATTAAAGTATATTTTTCTAAGTGTTTTACTTAAAAACAAAGTACGAACCATTGCCCTTTACCATTTCCAAATTCGGGGTTTATTTCATTAGTGCCAATGACATTTCAGGAAAAGGGGAAAGTGATGTTTAAATTCTCAAATTCGTACAAAGGGAATTAAACACTTTCATTTGAAAACAATTTTTTAGAAACCTATTCAAAAGCAATTTATAACATTCCAAGGAAAACAATACACCAAAATGCACAAAGTAAAACACACAACAAGGGCAATGTAGGTATACATGTGAGCATCATAATCATTACTGCAAGCTACAAAACCTGAATAGACATGGGTGAACCTAGGAGATCGAGAATAAATCAGAAGACACCAATACATGAGAAATCATCCTTATTGACATGTCACGATGAAATCAAAACGCACAAAACGCTCGACCATCCACTCACAGGCAGGTCGAGGGAAAATCCCATAGTAATAAACCCAATATATCCACCTACTATGGACCACTGGTCAGTACCATAACCTAGCAGTGCAGCAATCGTTCTTAGAATATTCTCTCAATATGCCAGATTCCCATGTCTCAAGTGTTTGAAAAAGGGGTGAGCCAACTAATGCCAACTGAGCATCCAATCATATACATATATATATATAAAGCACAACAGGCATCACCCGAGCCACTCCGTGGAACAACCTCATGCCTTTTTCTACTCAAGTACCTGGGAGCCTCTAAGCGCGGCCTCCCAAACAATAAATTTCAACCAAGGCATGAGATTCGCCCTAAGAGGGTTTTTATCAAAACATTTTTATCGCTTTCCATAAAGTGCCAAACGGGCATTTAATACATTTCACAAACACTACTCAAAGACAGGTACAACTTCTTTATGAGACAAAACCCAGTTTAAAACCGTTAAAGAACCCCAAAACACTATGTCACAGGCTAAACATATTTTTATAAACCAAACCAAACCATTTTCTTTTTCCAAATAATCTTTAAGAGCCAACCGGGCAATTTCTCAAACGAACCAAAGTATTTGTTCATCCTTCAAAAGAAATCATTTCTCATTAAACCAGAACTCTGTTTTACATTCCGTGAATTATGTTTAAAAGCCAAATGGGTATTCTTTCATTATTGGGTGTCCGCTCGTAAAAAGGATGTTTCATGTGTCGTGTATAAAATAAACGGCTCCTTTTGACATTAAATAACCATTTAAAAATTAACCATCTTATATTAAAATTTAATTATCGTATATTATCTCATATTTATTACAATTAATAAAATGTTGATTTTGAACAATTAGGGTGCGCAAACAGCATGAAATAATATAACTTAAATTTTAAAAGCAGTGCAAAGGGGACCTACCTCAAAACCAAGCGCGTCGACAAACAACCTCGGATCCAAGGCGCGATGACACGACGTGTGTCCGAGACTACGTGACCAAGTCTAATACTCTGCATAAACAAAACCAAGGACTCAGACACATCCAAAACTCACCAGAGCATTCGAAACCAAGCGGCGGGAATAAACGCTCACCTTGAAACCAAAGCGCGGCGACGACGGAACCTCGGAAACAAAGCGCAGTGATGTCGCTCACTCGGAAATGCCCTGCGCGGGTCCAAAAAAAAATCCTAAACCAATAAATAAAAACCCACCATCAATTAAAACTCATGATCCAAAAAAAGTACAGTGATGAAGATAATAATAATAATGATAATAATAATAATAATAATAACAACAATGATAATATGAATAATAATATTAATATTAATATTAATAAAAATAACAACAAGAATAATAATAATAGTAATAATAATAAGAATAATAAAAATAATTTAGCATAATTAAAATATAACGATATAATAATAATAACAATATTAATATAATAATAATAATTATTATAATAGCATTCCCATAATATAATAATGATAACAATAATATTATTATGATAATAATAATAATAGCATAAACATAATAATAATAATGAGAAGAAGAAGAATAACATAACAACAATAATGACAAAAATAGTAATAATAATAGAATTAATAATTATAATAATGATAGAAACAATAATAAGAAAAACAATAATAATAATAATAAGAATGACAATAATAATAAACAATAAGAATATAAAAAAACAAAACAATACAAACCTACGGGCTGCTGCGCGAGATAGGAGGGCGCTGGCCTACTCGACGCTGCATAGGAGGGAGAAAACGGGCCGGTGAGGTGATGGTTCGTGGGTTTCTACAAGGGAGGAGGGAGCAGGGATGAGGAGCCGGAGGTATCAGGAGGGCGGAGGCGGGTCTGGCGCTGCTGCGGCCTAGCGCTGCATGGGAGAGCAGGCGCTGCTAGGTGCGTGCGGGCCGAAGGAGGCAGCAGGGTGCGGTGCTGAAAGAGGGGAGGAGGTTCGGCGCTGGCTGTTGGTGGCCGGGACGACGGGGCGAGGCTGGTGACGGGGAGGCCGGGAGTTGCGGAGCGGAGCGGTGACGGAAGGTGGAAGAAGGCGGCGGGGGAGGTCTCGCGCAGCAGCCAAAGGGAAAGGGGAACCGGCGAGGACACAGGGGCCTGCGAGGGGCAACCCGATGCTGGGGAGTGCAGCAACGGCGAGGGCGCGAGGGCCGGTGAAACGTCGCGCGGGATGGGCGAAGGGAGCAACAGGGGTAGAAGGGGGCTGGTTCGGGCGGCGGTAGCCGGAACAGGAGGTCGGAGGAGGTGAGCAGTGGGGCGCGGGAGATGGATGCAGGGGGTTGGCCGAGGCGTTGGGGAAGGCCGCTGCAAGCAAGAGGATCTGCGCTGAGGGGGCAGGTCCGGAGCGAGTTGGGAGCTGCGGCTGCTGTGCGAGGTGAAGCGGGAGGCTAAGGAAGGAGGAAGCAAGGGAGAAGCTCCTCACTGCAAAGAGGAGAGCAATTGGAGTGTGGCGGCGCACAACGCTACGGGATGGAGAAAAGGGGAGAGGCGGTGGGCCGCTAGGGTTAGCAAAAAGAAAAGATAAGATAAAATAAAAATAAAATAAAATTAAATAAAATAAAATAAAATAAAATAAAATCATAATAATAATAATGAAGTTGAAAGTAAAACATATTATAAAAGTTATTATACAAAACTAATAAAACATATGTAATAAAAATTTGTGCCAAACTTTAATAATAATAACAAAAGTAACCACAAATAATAAAATAAAAATAATAAATGAATTTTATATCATCTTTAATAATATTGAAATTAATGAAAGTCCACGCAAATGCATGGGCGAAGCCGCGCGGTGTCGCGCTCTATCCGCGCTCCCGACGACGTCGAACCCAAGATGCATACTTTTTATCAAAACTCAAAACTTTCATCCGAGACTGAACGTGAACCACAGCAAAAATAATTTAAATCCAAATAAATCATAAAATAAAATAAACGCACGGTATTGGGGTGCGACAATTCTCCCCACCATAACGCTTTCCGCCCCCGGAAAGCCACAACACCAACCAGTCGATCGATCAACACCTAAGGATTCCACACAACACCATCCAACCTCTTAACCCAAGGACCTCACAATGACTACCAGCGGGACTGAACCTCATTGCCCAAAGTAAATCACCAACATAGGGAAGGCCCGAACGGGCTCCCCACCATAAGAACTCGACTAGCATTTGATAACGACTTAAGAGAAAACCCAAAAGACTCATGGTGGGTCTCCCCACCATAAAGGACTGACCTCTTAGCGGCCAACCAGAAAACTAATTTGGACCTGCATCAAGCCTTACTCGAGCTAGAAAGAGTACAATAAGAACATTTCAAACACTTACTCTCATCCGAAAGGGGTATAAGCTTAAATGGATACTTAGCACAACTAAAAACCCTAACCCCATGGGCGGGGAGGGTGGGCCCAAGGATCATATCACTGAAAATACGACGTACGACTACTCACGACCCATCACTTCGGGATGGACCCAAACCAGTGCCACAACTGATTTACATCAATGGCCCATGAAAAGTCACTGGTCAGCAACTTACATCCAAGAGGCACAATTCCCGACACTACGTGAGGGATAAGTCCATCACGTGCTTTGCGACAAGAAGAAAAACTACAACGACAGAGGAACCAGAGCAACAACACCAAAACTATCTCACCACGACGATAGAGGCGCGACTTTAACCGGACTCTTTAAAATTTCCCCCCGGGGGGGGGGGGTCCTGACTACGCGCCGGCTTCACTACGAGACCTTTTGGCTGGAGCTCTGATGGATGAAGCATCTCCTGCCTCGCAGTCAGGTTCTGATAATCCCAATGAGATACATACATATTTTGATCTGACAGATTGAAGGACAAGATTTTAAAATTAAAACACACCAGCATTGAAAGACGAGGTTCGTCAAAAGACCCATGATGTTCCCATACATTTCAAACCCAAAAGACCACCAGTATAACTACAACGATAAAAGATCCCTTAAACTGAAAGGAAACTTACACCAAGAACTCTGAACAAAGACCCAATAGCACATTACTTCTGAGAACACCCCCTGCGATGCTTTCTTGCAACGCCCCGACAAAATCGTCGCAAGTGACCCAGACGTCCACACGCCTGGCAGGGCTTCGGAGCGCTTGGGCACGATGACTTCTTGTGACCCCGCTTGCCACACTGATAACACACAATAATCTCTCGCTCCGAAGAGGTTGATGAAAGATCTCTAGGCCTCTTGATTCCACGACCTGATCCATCCACTTCCATTTGCTTACTCATCTCCTTTCCAGAACCTTCACCAGTGCTCATAGGGATCGAAGGAGGGAGAACTACTTCAAGCACTCCTGACATCGCGGCTTCGATACGAAAAGCTTGTCTTGACACATCAACAAAAGAAGTCAGGTTGGACTCTGACACCTTCGACTGCAGATCAGGGCGGAGACCCGCCTCAAAGCGTCGAGCCTTCACGGGGTCATTTGTGGCATACTCTGAATCATAAGGTACTAAATCTACAAAGTGCTGGAAATATTCTAACACGGATCTGTCGCCCTGCTGCAGATAACACATCTCCATCCCCTTTCTCACCCTTTCTTCCTCAGAGAAAAATTGACGAATGAACGGGGCCTTGAAAAACTCCCAAGTAACCTCTTGACGGGGCTTGTCCCGAGACACTGACTTCCACCACATCCACGGTGAACCCTCAAGCATGAAGGTCGCAAACTTGACCTTCAGCGACTCGGGCAATTCAATGAGGTTAAAGTCCCTTTAAATCTTCCGCATCCACTCCTCTGCCACGGAAGATTTTGTTTGACCATAGAAGAGAGGTGGATCCAACTTCCGAAACTCAAGCATAAAATCCTTAGGTTGATCAACCGCACTACGATCACCCATCGAAGCTTCAAAGGGATAACCGCTGGACAAGGAAAGGTCAAAAACCCAATCAACGCCAACTCAACGAATGAATAAAAACCTCAAAATCAAACACTGCATAGGTGACAATCTTGAAATCCGAGAAAACAAGTTATCATAACATCAAAACTTTTCTCTTCGAAAACATATTTAATTTAGAACAAGCTTAGTGGGTTAAACCCCTGCCATTGGTATTCTTTAGAGCCTCACTCACATGCATGTATCCGTGCCGCCCAGGGCATCCATCCACCATACCAGAAATCCATCCACATTTCCAACATACCACAATGAATGTGAGCACTCATCAGAACACCAAGGTCAAAACAAAGCAACTTCATTTTTCCAAAAACAATTCATTCATACCACTTCTTTTAAAACAATCTGCAAATCGAACATGTTATTTCAAACAACCATTTTTTTTTAAAAACCAACTTTTCTGATTCAAACCACTTTCAGAAATCAACGGAAGCCCAAAACAAATCAAACAGGGGACTAGTGTCAGTGGGTGACTTGACCATATGGTTGGCGGCCATATGCCAAACACGCCACTGACATAGAGAGCCTTCTTGGACCATGCCCCTAGATCCACATGGCTTGCCAGGCCGCGCGGGTTAGGAGGACTAATGGCCCAACTCCCTTTTTCGTATCCCAATCACTAAACCTTTCCATAAAAACCCAAACAAACAAATTAAACCGGACTTCCCATGGAAACCTGAGGATCACTACGGGCAAGAGTTCGCGACGCTCTTCTCGCACCTACCCCTCAAGTCCCGACAATCCTACTCCATCTACCTTGACATCCCAAATAACAAAGGGCGCTCTGAATAGTGAGGTCTGCTAAGAGAAACCCTCCTCTGATACCATTTTGTCACAAACCAACCCGGGTCGACCCTGAACCGGTCACCCGAGCTGGTCCGCGACATGGCCCGAGAGGCGTTCCCGATCCTCCCGGGCTGGCGACAAGCGCCAGGGCATCATTAGAGACTGTGGGAACGATTTCGCCCAATATAAATAAATAAGAATGCAAAGATAAAACAGAGCAGCGCAGAAAAAGGTAAACTAAACAAAGTGACTAAACAGAAACAAACAGGAAACAAACTAACCAAACACGACGTCCGAACAAACTCCGTGCGACCTCGCGGGTTGCTCTTCGACTCAACGATCAAGCGTCGCCCTAGGCGAGCGCATTCAAGCTATAACCTGCACAAATACTAAAAACAGAAAACAACTATAGGCGTGAGTATTAAAACTCAGTAGGGTAGCCCGATATCTATTCCCAATGCACTACCTCTAAAATAAAAGAACATCATTTCAAGTTTGAACTACAATTTATTAAAGTATGTTTTTCTAAGTGTTTTACTTAAAAACAAAGTACAAACCATTGCCCTTTACCATTTCCAAATTCGGGGTTTATTTCATTAGTGCCAATGACATTTCACGAAAAGGGGAAAGTGATGTTTAAATTCTCAAATTCGTACAAAGGGAATTAAACACTTTCATTTGAAAACAATTTTTTAGAAACCTATTCAAAAGCAATTTATAACTTTCCAAGGAAAACAATACACCAAAATGCACAAAGTAAAACACACAGCAAGAGAAATGTAGGTATACATGTGAGCATCATAATCATTACTGCAAGCTACAAAAGCTGAATAGACATGGGTGAACCTAGGAGATCGAGAATAAACCAGAAGACACCAATACATGAGAAATCATCCTTATTGACATGTCACGATGAAATCAAAACGCACAAAACGCTCGACCATCCACTCACAGGCAGGTCGAGGGCAAATCCCATAGTAATAAACCCAATATATCCACCTACTATGGGCCACTGGTCAGTACCATAACCTACCAGTGCAGCAATAGTTCTTAGAATATTCTCTCAATATGCCAGATTCCCATGTCTCAAGTGTTTGAAAAAGGGGTGAGCCAACTAATGCCAACCGAGCATCCAATCATATACATATATATATATAAAGCACAACAGGCATCACCCGAGCCACTCCGCGGAACAACCTCATGCCTTTTTCTACTCAAGTACCCGGGAGCCTCTAAGCGCGGCCTCCCAAACAATCAATTTCAACCAAGGCATGAGAGTCTCCCTAAGAGGGTTTTTATCAAAACATTTTTATCGCTTTCCATAAAGTGCCAAACGGGCATTTAATACATTTCACAAACACTACTCAAAGACAGGTACAACTTCTTTATGAGACAAAACCCAGTTTAAAACCGTTAAAGAACCCCAAAACACTACGTCACAGGCTAACCATATTTTTATAAACCAAACCAAACCATTTTCTTTTTCCAAATAATCTTTAAGAGCCAACCGGGAAATTTCTCAAACGAACCAAAGTATTTGTTCATGCTTCAAAAGAAATCATTTCTCATTAAACCAGAACTCTGTTTTACATTCCGTGAATTATGTTTAAAAGCCAAACGAGCATTCTTTCATTATTGGGTGTCCGCTCGTAAAAAGGATGTTTCATGTGTCGTGTATAAAATAAACGGCTCCTTTTGACATTAAATAACCATTTAAAAATTAACCATCTTATATTAAAATTTAATTATCGTATATTATCTCATATTTATTACAATTAATAAAATGTTGATTTTGAACAATTAGGGTGCGCAAACAGCATGAAATAATATAACTTAAATTTTAAAAGCAGTGCAAAGGGGACCTACCTCAAAACCAAGCACGTCGACAAACAACCTCGGATCCAAGGCGCGATGACACGACGTGTGTCCGAGACTACGTGACCAAGTCTAATACTCTGCATAAACAAAACCAAGGACTCAGACACATCCAAAA
The DNA here is from genome assembly GCA_963277665.1 of Viscum album. Lineage (NCBI taxonomy): Eukaryota > Viridiplantae > Streptophyta > Magnoliopsida > Santalales > Viscaceae > Viscum > Viscum album. Next base: position 1,871,790,450 of record OY728137.1, on the reverse strand, counting down.
CTCACCAGAGCATTCGAAACCAAGCGGTGGGAATAAACTCTCACCTTGAAACCAAAGCGCGGCGACGACGGAACCTCGGAAACAAAGCGCAGCGATGTCGCTCACTCGGAAACGCCCTGCGCGGGTCCTAAAAAAATCCTAAACCAATAAATAAAAACCCACCATCAATTAAAACTCATGATCCAACAAAAGTACAGTGATGAAGATAATAATAATAATGATAATAATAATAATAATAATAATAACAACAATGATTATATGAATAATAATAATATTATTAATATTAATAAAAATAACAACAAGAATAATAATAATAGTAATAATAATAAGAATAATAATAATAATTTAGCATAATTAAAATATAACGATATAATAATAATAACAATATTAATATAATAATAATAATTATTATAATAGCATACCCATAATATAATAATGATAACAATAATATTATTATGATAATAATAATAATAGCATAAACATAATAATAATAATCAGAAGAAGAAGAATAACATAATAACAATAATGACAAAAATAGTAATAATAATAGAATTAATAATTATAATAATGATAGAAACAATAATAATAAAAACAATAATAATAATAATAAGAATTACAATAATAATAAAAAATAAGAATATAAAAAAAACAAAACAATACAAACCTGCGGGCTGCTGCGCGAGATAGGAGGGAGCTGGCCTGCTCGACGCTGTAGAGGAGGGAGAAAACAGGCCGGTGAGGTGCTGGTTCGCGGGTTTCTACAAGGGAGGAGGGAGCAGGGATGAGGAGCCGGAGGTAGCAGGAGGGCGGAGGCGGGTCTGGCGCTGCTGCGGCCGAGCGCTGCAAGGGAGAGCAGGCGCTGCTAGGTGCGTGCGGGCCGAAGGAGGCAGCAGGGTGCGGTGCTGAAAGAGGGGAGGAGGTTCGGCGCTGGCTGTTGGTGGCCGGGACGACGGGGCGAGGCCAGTGACGGGGAGGCCGGGAGTTGCGGAGCGGAGCGTCGATGGAAGGTGGAAGAAGGCGGCGGGGGAGGTCTCACGCAGAAGCCAAAGGGAAAGGGGAACCGGCGAGGACACATGGGCCTGCGAGGGGCAACCCGATGCTGGGGAGTGCAGCAGCGGCGAGGGCGCGAGGGACGGTGAAACGTCGCGTGGGATGGGCGAAGGGAGTAACAGGGGTAGAAGGGGGCTGGTTCGGGCGGCGGTAGCCGGAACAGGAGGTCGGCGGAGGTGAGCAGTGGGGCGCGGGAGATGGATGTAGGGGGTTGGCCGAGGCGTTGGGGAAGGCCGCTGCAAGCAAGAGGATCTGCGCTGAGGAGGCAGGTCCGGAGCGAGTTGGGATTTGCGGCTGCTGTGCGAGGTGAAGCGGGAGGCTAAGGAAGGAGGAAGCAAGGGAGAAGCTCCTCACTGCAAAGTGGAGAGCAATTGGAGTGTGGAGGCGCACAGTGCTACGGGATGGAGAAAAGGGGAGAGGCGGTGGGCTGCTAGGGTTAGCAAAAAGAAAAGAAAAGATAAAATAAAAATAAAATAAAATTAAATAAAATAAAATAAAATAAAACAAAATCATAATAATAATAATGAAGTTGAAAGTAAAACATATTATAAAAGTTATTATACAAAACTAATAAAACATATCTAATAGAAATTTGTGCCAAACTTTAATAATAATAACAAAAGTAACCACTAATAATAAAATAAAAATAATAAATGAATTTTATATCATCTTTAATAATATTGAAATTAACGAAAGTCCACGCAAATGCATAGGCGAAGCCGCGCGGTGTCGCGCTCTATCCGCGCTCCCGACGACGTCGAACCCAAGATGCATACTTTTTATCAAAACTCAAAACATTCATCCGAGACTAAACGTGAACCACAACAAAAATAATTTAAAGCTAAATAAATCATAAAATAAAATAAACGCCTGGTATTGGGGTGAGACATTAAACATCGAAAATTTTTCTTGATCCCTTCTTTCACTCTATTCTATTTTAAATCATGTGAAAAAAATCAAGCGTGGGATGAACATAAAAAGGCCAGTAAGGGATATAGAAAGAAGTAAAACTGTAATCCATTAAAAAATATGTTAACCATGAATAATTTAATATAAATTAATATGTTCAACTTTATAAAGTAGTAAATTCTATTTGTTGAATATAAGCTCATCGGTTACCCTTTTTCTAAACAAAATATTACCTTATAACCAATAAAAAAATATATAAAATATAAGGGAAACATGGGACTTAATAATACTTAAATTGAATAACCATGAGGTCTACTTCTATACATGTCACTCTTACAAATAATATATCCATATGTTGAAATTCCATACCAAATGCATTGGAGGTTATAACGTAAAAACATGGTCATGGTTTATTATGGAACTAACCATATTTGGTTTATCAAGTAATCACTCATTTTTTTCAGGAAACCACCCATCAAATGTCTAAGTACCATTACATAATCATAATACATAAAAGATTGAAAATATAAAAATTTTACTCATAAAATCTCTCTTCCATCCATAAGAAATAACTATAAGATAATAATATAATCAATCAATTTTCAATACCAAAATACCCAAAAAGTGGAAATATGATTTCTTTTCCTTTTAAAAACATTTAGTATTGTAGAGGAATCCAAATATCAAAAAAACTGAATTTATTTTTTACATTAAATACATTTAGTCTTTTTGAGTAAGATAAATATCAAAAAATGGAAATGGTGAAAGAGAAGTTGGTGTCACCGCATATATTAAAAAAAATTTCTTTTTCCATTTTATAAAGAATGTAAATAAATTCATATAAGAAGATTCATTTTAAAAAAACTGAATGAAATTAAATTCCAATGGGGTTAATTATACAAGGTATAATAGCAGGTTTTATATATCATCAATATATTCCTCAATGAATGGATATTGAGATGATGTCCCTTACCGTGAGTTCGACACATCACATGAAATCTTTATATTCCTATTTTTTCATTGATCACCTTTGAATAACACCTTAAATTAGTTTAGGAGGGTAATCTTCCTAAATAATGACTTCAAGAATAAAGGAATGATTTCTAGGAGGGTTTTTGGTACAGATTGGATAAACCAAAAGGCATTGCAATTTTGAGTAATAGAGAAAAATGTGTTCTTTTTTATAGTAGAGGGGAGGAGATCCCATTGAGTATTTGAAATTATTAAATTAATATAAACTAATTTTAGCTTCCAAATGGTTGAGAAATCATTTATTTATAATAATATACAAGAATATTTTTAAATTTTCTCATCTAATAATTTTTATATATGTATTGGTTTTATTTTAAACCATAACATTTCCGTTTACCCTTAATTATTCTCTTTTAATTTTAATTATTTTGAAAACATTTTAAATATTAGGATGCTATAAATTTAACAGATATAGGTTCAATTGCACAAAAATGGATATATTATGAAATTTGAACATTATCATAGTCACTTGGTAATATTTAAAATTTCTATGATTTTTAAATAATTAAATAAAATATTATTTTTATAAAATATAAATAGTATCAATTTTGAAACTATTAATTTCACTGAATTTAAATAAAATCAAAATAGAGAGAAAAATTTGAATAAATAAATTTAATATAATTATAATATATCATATCCTACTATAAAAATCATGGATGGAATTTATTTGTTCAAATTATATTTATTTTCTCACTATTAGTATCATTTATTTGATTCTTCCTTTAATAAATTTATTATTTCTTCACAATTGTGTTATAATTATATTTAATTATTTATTAGTTAAAAATTATAAATAAATAACCATGATATAAGTAATATTCTGATATTTATAATTACTATTAATATTCTATGATATATCTTATATAACTCCATATTTATTTTTTTAAATAAGATACATGTTTATGATATATTTTCCTTTACTTTAAATTAAATGATAGAAATTTCATAATTAGAACCAAGTGCATTCTAAAGGCCACAATTTTTTACCAAGGATTGACTTGGTCATTTATAACCCATCCAATAAGATTAATACAAGTGTTAGAGTAATTTTATATTATTATAATATTATTTTTACCCTTAATTATCATATTTACCTTTAATCACAGTAAATAATGATAATTACTAAAGTTATTATTCATAATGTAAAAAATAAAAGAGTCCTATTTAAATAATTCAGACCTTATAATTCCAAATATGGAGCCCATTTTCTCAAATTCAAAATAAAAAATTGGAAGAAATTAATTAAAAATTAATATCGTTTATAGAATAAGAAAATGAGTTTTTTAACTAAAACATTCAAATGTTAACATAGTTTTTATATTCAATATCATTGTGAAATTGATTTCAATGATCAAAATAGTATTAAATGATACAAGAATTATTTAATTATATGTTATAATCAATTAAAATAATAACCTAACTATATAAAAATATTATAGGAAAAGGATGTTTTTAATTAAAATTCATTATTTTTCAATATTCATAACAATACAACAATTTCAGCCAAAGTAAATTTTTATGTCCCTATTACAAAGAAGAAGTTTATTTTTTCAAATATAACCTATAAAAATGAGAAAAATATATTTAAAAGGGTTCTCTATGAAAAGGCAGTAACAATATATTTTATAAATATTAGATTCTTTTGTGCTTAAAATTTTCTTTATTCTCATTTTGAGCATCTATATTTTATTTTAATAAAGTAAAAATGGTTAATAAACATGTATAAAAATAATATAGTTATTTATATTAATTTCCTCTAATAAAATTTCTTGTCAAAAAATGTCATTTGAAATAATAATAATATTATTATTTTATTTTTCTGTATAACTCTGTTTTTTGTGCAACATATTATTTCTCAGAAACCCATTACTGTGTATTTAGTCTGCTCTCAGAAATAACATCCCCTTTAAAGAAAAATTAATATCTAAATCCTAAATATTAATAGATTTTAAAATTTATTACTTTATAATTTCCTTGGATGTTACATCCTTCCCCCCTTTTGGAAATTGCATCCTTACAATTTTATTTACTTATCAAACAAGTGGGTGTATTTCTCCCTCAGATAATTTTCTGATTCACATGCTACCTCTTAAACCATATGGGTTTTCCATAAAATCTTATCCTGATGAATCACTTTATTCTGCAAAACATTCTCTCTATGAACAAGAATCTGGGTAAGTTGTTCCTCATAATAATGATTCTCGTCAAACAGAACTACTTCTAGACTCAAAACATGAGATGAATCTGACATTTACATTTTTAAAATTAAATCAAGAAAATAATTTTTTCCCTGGATGTACTCTGAGGTAAGGCAACGTATTAGGAAACTAATCCATCATTTTATAAGATTTTAGAGGGTATAATGATCCATGCACATAACGTACCTTTCTGACTAAAACACATCATGCTTTTCTAGGTAGAAAATTTAAGAACAACATGATCACTTAACACAAATAAAAGATCCTTCATCTGGTTATCCGTTGAAATTTTATACCTACTCTGAGTTATCCTCAGGTACTTTTCATCAACTAAACTTTTTCTTCCATCACTTCTACCAATTATCGTCCCATCAACTTCCATTCAACTTCATCACTCCAAAAAACATGAGTTTGACACTATATTCCATATTATGCCTCAAATGGTGCCATCCATATACGAGAATTAAAAGTATTATTATAAGAAAACACATCCACAAAAAATTTTTCATCCCAAATTACCTATAAATCCATTGAAAAATCACACACAACTTCATCCAAGGTCTAAATTGTTCATTATAACTTCCCATCTAGTTGAGGATAAAAAGATATACTATATTTTAATTCAGTACTCAACAACTCCTGAAAGCCTTTCCAAAAGATATAAAGGAACATGTGATCACAACCAGATACAATGGAGAGGAAAACCTCATGTAACATGAAAGTATCTTTAATATACAACCAAGAAATTCGATCTAGAGAAATAATATCTCTTATTGGAATAAAATAAGAATAATTATTCAATCAATCAATAATAACCACGATTGCATTGTTACCTTTATAAACCTTTGGTAATCCTACCTTGAAATCCATGGATATATTTTCCAATTTCCAATATGGTTGTGGAGAAGGATGAATAACCCCTTTCAGTAAATGCTAATAATCATTAACCTTTTAATAAATTAGAAATCTCTAGGTAAATTCAGAAATACCTCTTTTCGTTACATCCCACTAGTAATACATCTGAATGTGTCTGTACATATTAGTGCATCCCTGAGAAACAGAAAAATCTAAACTATAAGCCTCAAATAACAAGTATTTCTTCAATTTGGAATCATAAGGCACACATAATCTCTTCTTAAACATCAAAAAATCCTTTATCAATGTTAAATTTAGGTAACTTAACTTACTAAACCAATTCTACCATTTTCGGTAACTCACTTTATTTCTTTTTCACCTGCTTATTTTTTTCTGATAGAGATGATTCCACTAAAAACTAAAAAAATATAGAGTAATTTCTTTCACCAACAACTTCTAATCCAAAAAACATTAAATCATTAACCAAATTTTCTTGTTTTAAATGTATCATGGGTTAATTAGTGTTGTTTTTTAAACTCAATGAATCAACTACATTGTTTTCATTTCTCACTTGATAATGAATTGAGCAATCATAATCCTTGATTAATTCCAAACATCTTCTCTATCTCATGTTAAATTATTTATGAGTTAATATATAATTTATAAATTTCTTATTAGTATATATTTCATACATTACTCCATACAAAAGATGCCTCAAAATTTTAAATTCAAAAACAATAGTAGCTACTTCTAAATCATGTGTATGGTAATTCAACTTGGGAGGTTTCAAATGTCATGAAGCATAAAAATTACACTATCATTCTATATAAGGACACAACCAAGTCCTATAAATGAAGAATAATTCTATATAACAAAATCACCATTCCTAGAAGGTTTGTCCAAATCTATATATTTTACTAATCTTATTTTCAGTTCCTCAAAACAATAATCACATTATTTTTTTCCAAATTAACCTAACTCCCTAATGTGTTAACATAATTATTGGGCCAGATATCTGAGAATTTTTTTCAAAAAGCATTCATTAATAACATGGTAATCCATGAAAACTATGAATCTATGTGATATTGGTAGGTCTTGTCCACTACTCAACAAATTTTGATTTATAATGTTCAACAGTTATACAATTTTTTAAAAAATATGACCAAGGAATGAAATTTATTAAAACAATAATTCACTCTTAAAAAACATTCCATATAGTTTATTTTCTTTTTTGGTTTGCAAAAAATATATATAGATCATATTAGGATACTCAAGAGGGGGGGGTGTTAATTGAGTTCATATAAAAATTTCATTGAAAAAGTTTATTTAAAAGGTACAACCAATTTAAAATAAAACTAGTCAGTTAAACAAGTCATAAAATTATAATAGGATGACTATTCAAATAGTGACATAGAAGATTGATTTATTCTCAGTTATATAAAAATGAGATACTGATATCACTTTTGAAACTACTCTATTAAGGACAGATAGTTATTACTACTATCCAATACTAACTATCAAAGCGAAATTTAGTTTTTTGAAAAATTTATTAAAAAGAGAAAGTCTTAATTGAATACATAGAAGATTTAAAGAAAGTTGTTTAGTCTCAAGAGGAGACATAGTCCTCTCTACACTGTGATCACTTGCCACCAAGAAATCAATATATATAACAATTTTGATCCACACCCTCGATCGAGGTTAACACAATAGTACATATACTATCGAGGTCAAAAGACCTCTTTAACAGTTCTATGTGGGAAAAAATAACCAGGTAACATAGGACCTCATCCATATTTCATCGCGGGATGAACAAGTGTAAAAAGACTCTTGCTTGAGGATATGTTGTATCCTAAAGAATAGAGTTTGTGAAAATGTGTTTTTTTAGTAAAGATAATCACACTTCTTGGAAGTATATATAAATAGTACAAAATAGAGAAAAATATATTAATAATGGATTAGAGATTCTCTCAGTGGTATTAAATTCGCATCTGGACTCTTTGATGTATCATAGTTTAATCTAAAGTCCTCTTCCAGAAAAAGACACTAAAAATCAAGTGTCGTGGAGCACTATGTTATGTCTTCCAGGAGGGTGAGATGTTCTTCACCTTTGATTTTGTTGGATGCTTCTTAGATGACAAAACATTGATGATTAGCAGTTATATAGTTTATATCTTGTAGGAATTAAGAATTACTTGTGCGGTCTTCTATTTAGTATAGTTTTTGTAGGAAGTCATGTTGTATTTTCTTCTTTATATGTGTCTATGGGAGTCTTCCCATGTGGATTTTATTTTCTGAACCCTTATATATATATATATTCTATCAGCAATACAATGTGCAATTTTGAGGCAGAAAACATACCTCATATTTTCGACATCCTGATTTAAGATGTCTTCAAAAAAGATTTAAATTTATCAGTCACATCAGAACACTCAAAATATTGTTGTTAGAACTAATTTTAAATAAAAGAAAGTTAATGTATCCCAACAATGAGTCTCCAATTGGTATATCCTTCTATTAGTGACTCGTCCCATTAGTATCTATTTCAGTCAGTCATTCAATACGTTAGTGACTCATTACATTAGTGACTTATTTTAACTATCTTTGAGTTCTTTGATCGGTAGCACCATGCATCGATAGTTCATTTGTACTTACAGTTGGTCATATACATAGGTAGGTCATTTTTTGGTTGGACATCTGTGTTTGTAGCTCATTTTCATCGGTAGGTCGTCTGCATTGTTAGGTCACTTTCATTTGTAGATCATCTGCATCGATAAGTGATTTTCATTGGTTGGTCAACTGCATCGGTAGTTCATTTGCATTGGTAGGGCATCTGTGTCGGTATGTCATTTTCATCCAAAGGTCATATTCATTGGTAGATCATTTTTAGTGGTATGTCATCTTCGTCAGTAGGTCATCTACGTTAGTAGGTTATTTTCATTGGTAGGTGATCTGAACAATTGGTATCTCATATCTTTTATCCGGGTAATTCTGTTATACTTTGAATATATTTTTGTTCGGAGTATCATACAATATAAATATTAACAGAATGTGATAAATTTATGTGAGGTCATTGATAAGCATAATTTAACATATAAATAATTAAATAATTATTATTGAAATGTCTATACATGATTAATAATAATTGATATGATTTTTTATTATTAAACCTATTAATACTATAGAGGGTGGTTGCGGTCCCCTATGTGCTGACAATATCCCCCTTTTTGATAATCACAAATCATGGAATAAGTCAATAAAATCATTTTATTCACAATTAAATCATTTTAATTATCATCTCTCATTATGGACATCCATTGTTAATATAGATATGGTTCAGATTTAAAATAAAGAGTAATTGTATTAGAGAAAAAATAAGGTGTATAAGAGTGACAATGATAACTTAAAATTATTTCCCCCATTTAGAATTATAAATAAACAGTTATCGAAGAAAATAAAAAGATTCAGAAAGTAATTGATAAATGGAAAATATAAAAAAGATAAGACCAAACAATTCCATTAATCAATAATGTTCTATGGGATAAAAGTATTTCAAAAAAAATATAAAAAATAACAAAATCAAGAAAACATCCAAATTAGAGATTGATATACAAAGTGGATGAGGAATAAAAGGTTCATTATCTTTCTCAGAGGGATAAATAGAGGGTCCAAGAGGTGATGGTTGAGAAGTTAGAGGGTCTAAAAAAGTTTCAGAGGAGGTAGGATCACTCCTTCTGGACTATTTGGCACAAGGATGGGTTTTATTAGGACATCACGGGATGTTGAATTTGTTCATGGATCACTAGGTGAGTCTTAGAAAATGCATGATCCACTGATATTTTAAATAGATACATTAATCTAGGAGGATCAAGAGGAGTAGCCGTAAGCACTAAAATAACATCACTATGGACATGAATTTATTAATTTAATATCTTGATGAAATCCTCAATATTCTCATCACAATACATTATTGATTTATCAAATTCATATTTTTTCTCTATAAATTTTTTCTAAAAGAGGAGTGAAGTCCTTTTATTTCATGATTTATTCTTTTAAAACTTTTGTAACATGGGGTAAAGTCAAATTATCTAGCAAATAATTAATGTGACCTTTCAAACGGTTCGTGGTGTAAATATTTGAGAATTATAAATTAATCATCTTTTTAATCTCTTCCTGAGTGAAATATTCTTCCTTGGTATAAAATCTGACCACTTCATGAACATGATCGGTGTTATGCCCAATTTTATAAAGACTTACAAAACCAATGGCACAAAATTAATCTTGGAGATCTCCCTTGATAAGACTTTCAACTATGTCAATATCGTGAGTTTGAGAAGTATAACCATAGGTAGAAGTAATATTAGTAGAAGCTAAGGTATAAGTCTTAAAAGTATTAAGAACAATCTCCACACAACCATTATACTATGAGGGAAAAGTTTTTATTGTTGATGCAGGTCCAGTAATTTATCTCTTAAACTTGGTAGTACTTGCAATAATTGTCTCAGCAGTTGTAATAAGGTTTCGTTGAATATACTCAATCACTTTGTTTGTAATATTAACTGCTTCAGCCTCACTTATACCTACTATTTGACTTGGAACAAAATCTCTTTTCCTATAATGTCACACATCTACTGTTGAAGATCTGAGATATTGTAATTCAACACTCAAGTTAGTTTTTTTATATTTTATCTATTTGAATAACATGAACCCTGTGAAATTGTGTAGATATAGTTACAGCTGAACAAACTACTTTTTTAAACCATTCAAAATATTGTTTAGTGACCGAGACACTAGGAATAGTCTTATCCACTGATTCACATGAAACATGTACAAATACTTCATTATCTATGTCTTCATATTCTTAACCTTGGGATACAAACCCAGGATTAATTACCCATTCATCCATTAAGGTCATTATCCAGATGATTTAGGGTTTCAATTCTTACACTTCCATGTTTATGATCCTCACTAGCAAGATCTACACTTTCTCGAGGCTCCCCCTAATTATGAACTCTCCTCATTGGTTTCTCATATTCCACATGAGGACTTATTTTTTCATAATGAAAATGAGCTACATGAATTTCTTTAGCTTCCACATAAACAAAAACATCATCATTTTTTCTTAAATCAAAAATAGATTTAGAAGGTTTTTCCAATCGATCCTCTTACATATCTTCAATAATTTCAATATCATCACCTTGATCATCCTTATGATGGTCCTGATTACTTTCACTAATTTCATCATCATCATGTCTAGAGACATTCTCTTCATTTCAATTTCTATCATAATGGTCATTACCTTCTTCCTCTTCACTACCACAGTCACATTCATCATCATTACTTTCTTCTTATTCTTCAGAGCCACTGGATCTACTAACATATTCCAAACTACCTAAGATTTATGTCACCTCATACCAATTTTCTCCAATGGCGGTATCATGAGAGTGTAAAGAAAGTAGAGTACTATGATGTGAAAACGAAAAACCTTTGTGAGGTTTATTAGTTTCAAGATCACACATATCATTGATAGGTGACTCTTGATCTCTAACTAGAGTGGTACGATTTTGTTATTCTTTTTATGAGTGAACACCTTCCCTATTTTTTCACAGTCCAGGGTCACCTATATTCTTAAGCCTTGTTGGATATTCCACTAGATTGAACTTATCATAGATATAATCTTCATATATAACCCATTCTATCTTCCATAGGTTCTAGTTTATTTTCACCATCTTACAAATATCTTTACTAAGATAGATCCCACTTCACTCAAAAAAAATTCTTATCTTTCATTTACACAACCTTTATCTATTAGAATTATTAATATATTCATGGATAAAATTGGGAATTGTTTTTTAGGATGGTTTGATCATTTATTTAATGTGCACAACAAAGTATCTAAAATTATTTAGCTTGATCCCTTTACTTAGCAGATAAACCATATAGACATCTTGATACTTCATAAAGGAAAAGCCCATTTCTAGGGATAGATTTGATGCTAAATATACATAAACAAGATTCTACACTCTTCACTTATATCTGAATTACTGGTTATTTTATTGTCATCATTATTATTAAGCTCATTTAGAGTTATCTCAAAGAAAACAAATCACTCCAGGTTGGAGAAGTACCTTGATAAACATCAAATACAGTTTCGTGAGTAATATAAAGACATTCAACCCATTTCCTTGAAGGGAACGATATTCTATTTCCTCTTACAAGAGACATTATCCCGAAAACATCACATTCTTCTAGTAGGAACTCCATATTGATGTAAAACTCATAAAATAGCTTTAGGTAAATGCGTTTTTCATTATCTATGAACCACTCAATCCATCCTTGATCTTATAGTACATTGATAAGTAGAGACTTTCTTTTCAACCACCATAATGCAAGAACTTCTTTTTCTGGAGTTACCACACAATTTTCCAGATCCTAATTTATAGGTTCTGACGATTTTATCGATTCACCATTCTATTTCTTAAAAGCACAAGACTCATACCATCAAGAGATCACTTTACATGTACCATCCTAACATTTCATTCTAGAGATATGAATTTAAAGGTAGGGTTTAGAAAAAGAAATGACTGAGAGAGTGTAGTTGTAAAGGAGTAGAGTGGATCAATTCAAATTTATATCATTTAGGGCATTTGAAATAAAAAAATTGTGAAATTGTGAACTGAGTTCAAAAAAATCAATAAAACAGTGTCGTTTCGATAAAAACATTAAGCATATATAAAAATTTGTTATTCATCAGTGTTGGTATGAGAGATTGTTTATAACCCTAATGGTGTCGGCATGACATGACGCTAGTATCAAAATGATAGGGTATTAACATAACAATGTATCAGTGTTATCATGAAAACATGGTAGAACTAACATAGAATTGGTGTCGTCATGACAAAAACAATTAAAATGGTCAGAGGAATAAATACATAAGGTCTTCTAGATTGATCATTTATAACTCATGTCAGATGTAGTTCATTCTTTCAGTGTTCAGTGTCTTAGTGAATATATCAAAAAATTGATGTTCACTACCAATTAACACTAATATTTTATCACCTTTTTAATAATGATCTCTCAAGTAGTAAATCATTACATCAATGTGTTTTTTCCTAGAATGTGAATCAAGAATCTTAAAAATATTAATAGCACTTATGTTATCAAAATTTATAGGGGCATGTTTGAATTGATGTACATAATCTAGTAATGAGTGTTTTATCCACAAAATTTATGCACAAAAACTACTGGTAGCTATGTAATCAACTTAATTACTAGATAATAAAACAAAATTTTGTTTCTTATTACATTATGAAACCAGAGACTTTCCCAAAAAGTGACATTTTCTAGAGGTTTTTTTTCTATCTATCTTACATCCACCAAAATCAGCATCTAAAGAATTCACTAAATAATAAGGATGTCCACTAGGATAGAATAGTCATATGATAGGAATATATTTTATATTTATAAAAATGAATTTAACAACAAAAAGATGAAATTATTTTAGTTTTTCATGAAAATGTACACACACGAATACATTAAACATAATGTCTGCCCTACAATCAGTAAAATAGAGTAAACTTCCAATATTTCCTCTATAAGTGGTTTTATCAATAGATTTACCATCATCATCAAGGTCCATATTACAAGTGGTATAATTGGAGTGCCACTAACCTTGGTTCTTTCAAATATATATGTTTTTAAAATATCCTTATTATATTAAGTTTTATTTAAAAAAAATATATTCTTTATTTTAAATTTTTTAAAATACAAGAATGAATTTGAGTTCACCCATTAAACTCATTTCAAATTCACAATGTATAATCTCTGAAAAATCAATCCATAAAGAATTTTTAGAGTTTCCATGAATAGGATCATGTCCATATATTTGTACTACTAAAACATCTTTTGAAATTATTTTTATAATGAGATTTGGATCAGCTATACCTTTTATAAATCAATTATAAATACAAAAGGTGTTGAGCCTTTTATAACAAGATCTTGAAGCTTTCTTTAAACCATATAAATCATTTGTGAATTTAAAAAAATTATTTGGAAAATAAGGATTTGAAAAACTAGAAGGTTGTTGAAAGAAAATATTCTCAACTATATACCTATTTAAGAATTCACTCTTAACATCCATTTGATAATGTTTGAAACCTAGATTTTTTGCATAGGGAAGCACAATTCTAATGGCCTCAAGTCAAGATACTGGTGAAAAAGATTCTATATAGTCAATTCCTTCATCTGGATTATAAACCTGAGAAACCAATATATATTTTTTATTATGTTACCATCTTCAACATCATTATACGTAAAAACCCACTTGGTGACTATAGTCAAGGTTTATTTTGGTATATCTACAATTTTACCTGTTTTTTTTTCTTTTAAACCGTATAAACTCCTCTTTCATATCCACCACTGAAAAGTCATCATTGATAGAATCGTCGATGTTCTTATATTCATGATGTGACATAAAAGATTGTTTTCAACCAAATTTCTCTGGGGATATTTAATACGTGTTCCTTTGTGTAAATATCCAATAATAGTATCTAAAGGATGGTTCTTGAGAGTTCGGATAGGTATAATAAATGAAGGGTTAATCACTTCAGTTTATTCAACAAGTTCAGGTTAAATATGACTAGAATCTAGATAATTTCTATAACTGGATATTTTAAGAGATTTCTTCATAGGATGGTCAGAATATTTATCATTGATGTCTGGGTTTGACATATCATCCAAAAGCGTTTATAGAGAGTTCTTTGGCTCATGTAGATTTTTCTTATCAAATTTGATATGTACATATTCTTATACACATTTGGTTCTCTTATTTAAGACTCTATAGGATTTACTAGATATTGAATAACCTTCGAAAATACTTTCAACACTCTTAGATAATTTTCTTTCCAGATTATACTTACAGTTAAGAATATAGACTTTACAACCAAAACCATTGAAGTAACTAACCATGGGTTTTCTATTGTTCCACAACTCATAGAGAGTTATTTTAATGATGGTTCTAATAATGACTCTATTGATTATATAGCATCCTATATTAACAGTTTCTTCTAAATGGTATATAGGTAGTCCATACTCACTAAGAATGGTTCTAGAAATTTCATGTAGGTTTCTATTTCTTCTTTCTACAACTACATTTTGTTGTGGTGTCCTAAGAGTAGGTAAATAATTACTACATCTACTTTTTTAAATCTCACTGCAATAGTAAAATCATATGGATTTAATTATAATACCACTCAGATTTTATATTATCCAAGAATACTTGA
This sequence comes from Viscum album, assembly GCA_963277665.1. Taxonomy (NCBI): domain Eukaryota; kingdom Viridiplantae; phylum Streptophyta; class Magnoliopsida; order Santalales; family Viscaceae; genus Viscum; species Viscum album. The sequence goes on along the minus strand of OY728137.1, from coordinate 1,871,775,125 downwards.
TAAAATAAGAGAAATAAATAATTTTGTGAGCCAAGAAAAAGGTCCCAATACATCAAGATTAGTCATCTAAAATAACATGTAAATAATTCCTCCCACTAAGACATGAAACTCTATAAGGTCCAAATAGATCCATGTGATCCAACTCGAGAGGTTCTGATATTGAAACTATTCTTTTGTATGTAATAGATATGGTGTTGTTTACCATTTTGATAAAGATTACAAACATTATCATTTAAAAACTCATGTTTGGGTAGATCCTTGAACAAACATTTTTTAGTAATCATTCTAAGGGAGTGTATATTGTAACGTGTTAATCTCCTATTCCAAATCCAATTCTCCTTTTGAAATAAAACTAGCCATATAGAATTTTGAGAAAATAATGAATCAAATTTAATATCATACACATTTTCATTTATAATATTAGAAAATATTATCATATTTTTTGAGTTAAGAACATCACATGCATTATTTTTAAATTTAACATTAATACCATCATATCATAACTGAGAAATACTAATTATATTTTATTTTAATCAACAAAAGTAAGTAATTTAGAAATTATAAAAGAGTTAGAGTTACCTATTTGGTCAAGGGAAAAAAATTCCTTTGGCAATATCACCAAAGGTGACATGCCCACCATAAATATTTCTCAATTTCTTAAATCATGAGTAATATATTATCATGTGCCTTGAACATTCACTATCCAAGTATAATAATATTTAATAGGATATTTTCAAGAAGTTTTACTAAAAATCCTATTAGAAAATAAATAATTTTGGTACCTAGATTTTTTTGGGTCTAGTAACATTATAAATAAGAGCTTTTGGAACCCATATTTTCTTTATGGGTTTCCTAAAAGTAGTATGTAATGTATTTGAAAAATAAACATTATTTGGTCTAGAAAAAAATGAAATAATATAAAATGATTCATAGTTTTAACTTGAAAAATGTTTTTCAGAACAATATATAAAATTGAATTTTCAAGGCTCTGATAAATAAATTATTTTTTGTCATATTCCTCTTTCCTAGTTGGTATCCAATTCCAGTAGTGTACATAGGATCTAATTGTTTCTTAAATTTTTTTTACAATTATTTATTTTCCATTTTTACGTATCTCTAGATAATTTTTTAATTCCTCAATTTATAATTTAATTTCATTGTTCTCCTTATGGTGTTGAGAGTTTTTATCTTTTTCTATAGCATGTATTGATTTAATAGTGGTAGTCAAAGAATGATATTTCATTAAAAAAGGTATTTATATTTTAATTCATTAGAAGTTTCTTCTAGAATTTTAAATATTCATTCATTTTATATTTTTTTATATTTTTAGAATCAATTTCATCTCCAGAATAATAATATCTTTGTACAAGAGACTCAAGGTTTACCTCAGATGTTTTTTTTCTTCCTAAAACACATATTGAATTTTTCAGCCTTTTCATCATTTGAATACTCTGAGCCAATTGAGTTGTCCATTGAAGAACTCAATGTTTACTTCATGTCTATTTTATACTTTTTGTCTATATCATCATACTTATTCTTATACCTTTTCCTGGGAAAATTATCCTTCACATGTCCCTATATGCTACATTAATAACAAATTGTTTAACTATAAGTATCACCATTCTTCTAACACTTTTTCTAATCACCCATGAGATCATACATAACTTTTTAGTAGGAATTTAAAATCATTTTCTTCTTACTATAAAAATATTAATCCTTATGAAAATTTGAGCCATCACCTCATCACTATCTGCTGATGATTTTTCATCACTTGAACATTTAGTTTCATCTTGAACTTTGTCCTACTGATTGGAGGCAGTAGATTTGAATGCATCGAATTTTCTTTTTGGTTCATCATTATATTATTTTTTGACATTTAGTTCATCCTCATACATCATAAAAATGACTATAAACTCTTTTATTGGAATCTTTATAATATCAAAATACTCTCAAATTGAGACAGAGGTCCCTCTCAATCAATGTGTTAGGCATCTGACTATTCTTATAATTTTTTCCTTGGTAGTAACATCTCTTCCTAGAGATATCAAATTATTAAAAATTACATTAAACATGAGATACATGTTAGAAATAGGCTTATTATGCTTTATTTATAAGTTATGATATTTAATAGTATATGTGTTTTGTCTCACTTCCTTAACAGTAGAGGTTTTATTCATGTGAAGAAGATAAAGTGTCCCAAATTTTAAGGGTAGTTTTAAATACAGAAATTCTTGTTAAACTCTTCATCTCCTAACAAACAGTGTAGGGAATTCATATCTTTGAAATTATTATTATAGGTAGAATTAGATGGTATAGAGACCCAAGCTTTTTATATATAACATTACAAGATTTTAAGCATAATTATTCATCAGAGTAAAAGACAAGGATCGTTAAGTCTAGTGTCTTGGAAGGCTAGGACCATAAAACATGGGTCTAAAAAACAATTTCATTATTTAATCTCCATAAAGAGTTCATAATTTTCTTTGAGCCATTTCATCTGCATATTGTACCCTTGGGAACACATGAACAATGGGATAAACTAAGAAGACCAGTATGGGAATGAACATAAGGATACATCTTAAACACATGTGTTATGAGAAATGACGTAATGAAAAAAATAGAGAAAATATGAAATCATATCATATAATAATGGAATAATATAAAAAGGAATCATAAAAATGTGGCCTAATCATAAAACTTTTATTTAGTATGGTTCAAGGATAACCGCCAATCCCATTTCACATCACATCTCATGAGACTTAACTTTACCAAATGCATTGGAGTGCAATCTTGGCGTACCCATCTCAACATTTCCATGAATATTATTTCCACATTAATATTGTTTCCAAATAATTACTCTTTTCACATAAATAATCATACATAATTAATCATTCATAAATATATAGATACTCATGGAAAGAATTGGGTACCGAAATCATGACATAAAGCATAACCAATGAGTGTATCATGAAAGTATCCATGAACTAAAGAGATTATGACATAAATGGATGTTCATAAAGTTATATAGGCATATAAAATGGTAATTGGTCACAAATAGAAGATACAAAATATAAGAAATGTATTTGAGAAACATTATCATTAAAATAATTTTGTGCGGTTTTAAGGAAAATACTATAGCGCTTTTAAAATAGTGAAGAGGACACACTTTTATATAAAACTTGATTTTAACAAAGAAGTTTTTCATAATAAAAATACAAATTTTATAAAGGCAATGGTATCTTAAAATAGAAGATACAGTGCAAATTAAATTGGGTAAAATTTGGGGAAGTTCCTTTAAAATTAGTGTGCTGATCGGGAAGTATCGAGGATGGATTCACTTAAAAGAATGTATATCCCCAAAAGAGAATGAGAGATGGATCAGGGAACATTATTTTGGAGAATAGAAAAAGAATTAATATGTTTTACATAAAAATAAAAGACAACTACATTTTGGTAAAAAGAAAGATATAACAACCCGAAGGAATAAAGAAGTTCGGGTAGAATTTGTTATGTTTTATCGGCATGGTATTGGGTGTAACTAAGAGCGATTGATGAGAAAGATAAGGGGTTTATCATAACTTATAAAACATTAGGGAAGTATGGGGGAGGTGATAATATATACCCCATCACTTTTTATTACACAAAAAGGCACAACATAGAGAACAATCTTGATTAAAAGTGAAAAGGAGAGGATCCCTTTCCTTAATTGTGGTGGTGTCATTCACTTGTTATAATTGTTTTGATTGGTTATGAGGTTCATTTTCATTGTTTGAGCTGGTTTGTTTACATGGTTATAAATGATCGGTTTACTTATATTCATGTTTGGATAAACATGAAAGATTCATGTAGCTGCCAGATATAAATATATATGATATTAGTAAAAATATAATAGATTAATTTTTTTTAAAATTAATATGGTTTTCATATATTGAAGTCAATCTATTATATAAAACTATAGTGACAATTGTTTTTGTCAATTTCTGGCTTTGATTACAAAGAACATACTTTTATTTATAACTAAATACCATTTTTAAAAAAGATAACAGAATAAAAATATGATATAACACATATATATATATTATCATTTAATCATAAAAAATGGTTTCATGACCATGTTTGATGATGATAATAGAAATAGATAAACCGTTGTCCTTGAATGTGATAAATTTTCTCATCTCAAATGGTGCTTTGATTTCATTAAAATAAAAGGTACGGATAGGAGAGAAGATAATGAAATATCTCATTAGCATAAAAACATATCAGTACAGGTATGTTAAAAGAGTATTAATACCATTTGGGTGAAGGGAGGTGAAGAATGAAACAAAAAGAACGTAAAAAAAGAAAGAATTGGAATATGGAATTAACCTCTTGAGACTTACTCCATTGAGAACCTCTTAAGGAGAGTGGTTTTGGTATTTAAAAAATGCTCGGTTCTATTGATGTGGGGGAGGATCTTTGGGAGATATTTGGGTAGAATGTTGTCTAGTCACAAGGCTTGAGAGGAGTGAAGAGAAGAGAGAGTGAGGGGGGGTTTTATAGGGGAGGAGTGGAGGGTTTTCATTATTATTAATAATTAGTTTATTATTTCCTCACAAGACCTCTAATAGTAAGTATTCTATGAACAAGAATAGTAATAAATGCATGTGATATATAATAAAATGGGATTACATTAGCATATCATCATATATGACTCAATTAATCTATTACTTATCATTTATTGTGAATTATCAGATTCCACTATTCATAAAAAATTTAAGTATTTCAGAGAAATCTCAAAAATTCACCCTATCCATTTTTGGACGTGTAAAATACAGAAATTAATTCCATTTTTCGAAAATAATTTTCTAAATATTAATAATTTAATATTTAATTAAAATCATAATTTACTATTAAAACCCAGTTTTAAAACATTCATTTACTTAGTCTAAAATATTGGTACATCATAATTTCACTTGAATATTATTTTATAACTATCATATATAAGGTTACTATTCATTAGTATATTTCACTATTCATAAGGGTATGTTACTATTTATAAGGGTAGGTTACTATTCACTAAAAATTATGTTTGTCATATCGAACTCCAAATAATTTACTGATTGGAACCATGTATATTAGATTTTTGATATTCCAAACACAGAAGTGACAAACTTATGTTTAAAGTCCACATAGCCCTTAGTAATTCATTATGTTGTGTTTTCAAGTTATTTTATGACATATTTATAAGAAGTGAAATTTCCATTGAAAACTTTGGGATGTTACATTATTCCCCCCATATGAAATTTCTCCCTCAATATTTCATATTACACTCTAGGTCGTAAACAGGTGGGGGTACTTCTCCTTTATCACCTCCTCTATTTCCCAATTAGCTTCTTCAAACTTTTGGTTCCTCCACAACACTTTGACATGGTCGGTTGTCTTGTTGCATAGAGCCTTATCTCTTCAGTCCAGATTCTTCACTGGAAACTCCTGAAAAGAGAGATCATCTTCCAGATGCACCACCTCTGAGTTCAGTACATGTGAGGGATCAGGTATGTACTTCCTCAGGAGTGATACATGAAACACATCATGAACTCGAGTCATATTCGGAGAATGTGCAAGCTGATAGGCCGTGACTCATATACGGTCAAGGATCTTAAAGGGTCCAATGTACCATTGACTTATCTTCCCTTTATTTCAAAACTACATGACTCTATTCCATGGTGATATTCAATGGAAGACTTTGTCCCCAATGTCAAACTCCATGTCCATTCAATGGTTTTCATTGTAGCTATTTTTTCCGAATCTGAGTATCTTTGATGTTTTTCTGGATGACATGAACCTTCTCCGCCAACTCTTGCACAAGATCGGGTCCACATAGCTTTTGTTCTCTACCTCCATCTCAACAGGTTGTAGTTCTACATCTCTTTACATACATACCTTTATACGGAGCCATCTGAATACTCGAGTGGAAGCTATTTTTGTAGGAGAACTCAACCAATAGGAGATAGAGATCCCATCCACCTTTGATTTCTAGAGAGAATGCTCTTAGCAAATCTTCAAGCATCTCAATATTTCTTTCAGATTGGTCATCAGTTTGGGGGTGATAGGCCAAGCTGAAATTTAATATTGTACTCAAATCGTATTGAAGACTCCTCTAGAATTTAGATGTAAACCTTGGATCATGAACATAGACAATTGAGAGTGGAACACTATGCAGTATCACTACATCCTTCATATGTATCTTTTCTTGTTGTTCAAGCGAGAGGTCTTCCCGAATAGTGATAAAATGTGTAGTCCTGGTGAGCCAGTCAAGCACAACCCATGTCGTATTATTTCCCTTCAATATCTTCTGGAGACCCGTGACAAAATCCATTTTGACATTATCCCATATCCACATGGGTATAAGAAATGGATGCATAACCCCATTTGACTTTTTTCACTCTTCATTAACTTACAGACATACCATGAACCATGATATATATTCCACAATCTCCCTCTTCATGTTATCCCACCATAAGTGTTCTCAGAGATCACGATACATCTTTGTACTCCCAGGTTGGATATAGAATGTTGAGCTATGTGCATTGTCCAATATCTCTTTCTTTATTCCGAGTGATGAAGGCGCACAAAGCTGCATTCCAAACCAAATCACAACATCATCATTGATATGAAACTCTTACAGCTTCCCTTCCTTTGCAACATTGACCCTCTTTTGTAACTCCATATCATCCCTTTATGCTTCCTTATTATTCTCTTGAATGGATGGTTTCACAATAATTTAGGAAAGGTTGGATGTATCCCCTGCCCTTATGATTTCTAAATCCATCATTTCCATATCCAAGATGATAGGGTCTTTCCCAATCCGTAACATGGATAAAGTACAAGGTTATTTTCTGCATAGAGAATCAGCTACCTTGTTCACCTTCCTAGGATGATAGTGAATTGATTAATTGTAATCCTTGATTATCTCTAACCGTCTCCTATGAAAGATGTTGAGATCCTTTTGTATGAATATATTCTTTAGGCTCTTGTTGTAGGTGTATAAGTCACACTTCTCACCATAAATGTAGTGCCGCCAAAATTTCAATTCGAAAATCATGGCTGCCAGCCCTAGATCATGTTTCAGGTAGCTCTGATCATTGATCTTCAACTGCCATGAGGGATAGGCTATCAAATTATCATATTTCATGAGTACACAACCCAATCCATTCATGGAAGAAACACTGTATATCACAAAAGTTTTTCCACTTTTCGGTAATGTGTGTACAAGTGTAGTGATCATCATTCTCTATATCTCCTGGAAACATACCTAACATTCTTCAGTCCAGATAAACATTACCCTCTTCCATGTCATCTTTGTCATTAGGTTTGAAAATCATGAAAAGTTCCTCACGAATTGTCTATAATACCCAACTAGATGCAAAATACAATGGATCACCATTACAGAAGGTGGTTGGGTCCACTCTTCGATTGCCTTCATCTTGGACGGGTCCGCAGATATCCCTTTGCTGGTGATGACATGCCCCAGGGATGCTACTTCCTCCATCCAGAATTCATCTTTATTGTACTTTTCATACAACTTAACCATTCACAAAGTATTTAACAAAGTTTTTAAATGCTCTTCAAGTTCCTCCTTTCCCTTGGAGCATATCAAAATATCATCAACAAAGACTACCCCAAATTTGTCAAGGAAATCTGTAAAAACTCTATTCATAAAATCCATGAAAATTTCTAGAGAATTAGTGAGTCTGAAGGGAATAACTATAAACTCATAGTGTCCATACCTCGATCAAAAGGAATTCTTGGGTATATCTTCTAACCTTAACATTAGTTGGTGATATCCTGAATGAAGGACCACCTTAGAGAAATAACTAGCTTTATGAAGCTGATGGAACAAGCCATCTATTCGTAGAAGGGGATACTTTTTCTTTATCGTTATTTTATTGAGATCACAATAATCAATGAATAGGCACATTGATTTGCCCTTATTTTTTGTGAAGAGGACTGACACACCCCATGGTGAAGCACTCGTGTGTATTCAACATTTCTTTATATTCTCTTGTAACTGCTTCTTCAGCTCTTCCAGTTCTACAATGGACATTCTGTAAGGTGTCTTTGAGATAGGTAGAGATCCTGGGATAAGTTCAATTGAGAACTGAACCTATCAGTCAGGAGGAAAACTAGGTAACTCTTCCGGGAATACATCTGTATAATCCCTCATGATGGGTATGTCTTCAAGAATGATTCTTTCCTTTGTCTCAATCATTTGAGCTTGATATTCTTGCTCATAAGGCTATAATATATTCACTTTAGATGAAGATTCTAATGGAGACTCTTGTTCCTTAGTACACTTGTAATGAATCGGAGGATGCTTCGGGATGTGAAATGAGATCTCCCTTTCCCTAAAGTTGATGTTGGATTTGAATAAAGATAGACAATCCATGCCCAATATTGTGTAAATCTCCACCAAATGAAGTATGACTAGATTTTTTGGGATGTTCAGTCCACAAAAATTAACTAGGGAGGTGTCATAAAACATGGATGTAGCGATTTCCCCATTTTCTATTCTCATAGATAACTTTTCCTCCAAATTTTGAGGTTGTGTTTTAATAGTTCTTCTAAACATGAAAGATAAAAAAGAATGCATAGAACCATAATCAAATAGTATGTGTGTTATTCATGAATGAAAGACCAATGTACATGTCACCACATAATTTTTCAGCTCCACCTTAGTAGTAGTGATAGCATATGACCTTCATTTTTCCTTGGTGGTTGTTGTTGATTGCCTCCAACAACACTCATCTAAGGGAAATTGTTCTCATAATTCCCATGCTCCTTGTAGTTGTAACACTGCACTTTAGGCTGAGTGGTGATCAGAACATTCATTTCTTCTTCAACATTACAGGGATTTTTCATATCCCTTTGACAGTTCTTGTCCATATGACTAAACTTTCCACATTTGAAGCAATTCATGGATCATTTCAGACAGTTACCAGGATACTTGTTCCAAAAATTTTTGCAAGGGTAAAAGTCATGCTTCTTTCTATCATGGGATTTGTTTGATGAACCACCCATGTTACTTTCCATTATCTGGTTCTTGTCACTAGGAACAAGAGACCACTAAGAGTCTCCTATATCCATTTCCACATTGAAGGCACAATAAAAAATATCACCATAACTGTTGAAGTCTTGATTTGAAAACACATTTCGTAGACTCAGCTTTAGTCTGCTAAAGAAGCGATCCACCTTTCTTTCATTGTTCATGACAAAGCGGGAAGCATACCTTTCAATCCTTGAAAAGTTTTCTTCATATGCCCTGATGGACTCATCTTCCTTCTTCTTGAGTCTGAGGATATATCTTTCTATCTTGAGATGGAGGGTTCTAGGAAAATATTTTTTGAAAAACATCCTCTTGAATTTCTCCCAATCCATGGAATCAATTTACTCTTAGGACTTTGTATTCTTGATCAGTTTCCACCACTGATTAGCTTCCCATTAAAATGATAGACTTCCAGTACAACATTCTATTTTTCTAAGCACTGGTTAATGTAGAATATATTTTCAATGGAGTTAATCCATTGTTCCGTGAGGAGGGGATCATAAGATCCACTAAACGAGGGAGGACTTTGCTACATGGAAGATTCTACAGAAACATGCTCTTTGATTGGAGGATGAGGGAATTACGCATGATTCAAGTTATTATTCATAGCTCGAGCCAGTGGAGAAAGTACTATCATGAAGGTTTGATCACTTGATCCCATCATATCAGGAATATCATTAGAGAAATCATCACATTTCCTATCACATTGGTTTTTGGAATGTGTTATTCTATTTATCGCCATTAACTAAGAAAAAGAATGTATAATTAGAGGGCTTGAATACTTATTTATTGACCATAAAAAAGAAACATTGAACATAAAAGTATAAACTTATAAGAATACGTACATCCTAACTTGTGATTCTTTAGGTTTAAAACATAGGTTATCCTCGATCTATTTATTGACTTATATTCTTATGGGATTTTTTCCCTTAATAATGGTTTGTACTGAGCTCATGAATCTACAAAAGTATATCCCGCTGGAGTGTCGTAACCAAGAGTCAAGCAAGGCTCGTTGTCATGTTACATGATACCCTGGGTCAATTCCAAAACTCTTTGTCAGAGTTTTTACTCCAAGGTACATATAGCATCCCACCTTTTTATCACATAAACATTCATTACATTTTACAAAACCGAGGTTCGTTAAGGTTTAGTGTCTTGGAAACCAGGAAATTAAAACATGAAAACATAAATCATTCTTCTTAAACACTTGAAAGGCTTCTCCTCATGTTCATCCTAGGTTCATTACTGCATCTCATAACCTGGGGACATACATCAAAAGAAAGGGTGAGCAGAAGGCTCAGTAAGGGAAACAAGAGAAACATATTACATGTAAACTTGAGATACATCTATATGGTCATGAAAAGAACTTTAAGGAATGAGAAAGAAATCATAAGACATATCATAATGAAAATAACATTTTTCATAACTTGAAGATGTGGCTACAACAGTTAATATTGAAAATCGTTTCTATTTCACCAATGTCCATCCCCAAGGTGTCATTAAAAATTACCAAGGTTATTCACCTAGGCATCGTTAAAAATAGTCATCTCTGAAGATTAAGTATTTACCCAATGCAATGGAGCGCTATCAGGGCGCACCCTTGACATGTCTTTATTATCATGTGAGCCACATATATCATCATCTATAATTTCATAAACAACCCATATAGCGTAAAACGAATGGGTTTCATTTCATAGTCATAACGTCTTAAAAACTGCTTTAAAGTCATGATCATTGTGTCACTTTAAAACCCACAGAAAAGGAAGGTGGGTCTCATGTATGTAAATCCTAGAAATTAAAATAGAAAATTTTTTATATATGTTAATACCCATATATAAGAGATATATTTGTGTATTCACTTTATAAAATAAAATAACTTTAGAAAAAGAGAGAGGCATTTTGAGACGGAAATTCTGCAGCATAACGGCTATGTTTCGGGGTTTTAGAAGACATTGAAATGAGAGGGGACATAGTTCACCCAATCATAAATGATCCAAAAATAGTAGGGAAAAAGAATATGAATGATTTAAGAACATGGTAATGAAATTTTAAGGACATACCATTTGAGATGAAAAACATGGAAGGAAGACAAAAATTAGATTTCTCTTATGAAATTCGGCAGCCTAACGGCGTCACTTAAACTTCAAAAAAAAATTGATGAGATAAAATAGGGTATCTTATCATATGAAAATAAAAGTTCAGTATGATATATATTGATATCATAACCCAACATAATAAAGAGGAACTTGAAAGACTTGACATGAAAGTAGAACTTTGAAAAATGGGAAGGGTGAAAGAATCCCTTAAATATTCGGCAGCCTAATGGCGCCACCTAAACATTCTTAAAACGAATTGATGAGAGAAAGAGGGGGTCTGTCATCATAGGAACATTTATAGGGCAGTAAGATGAATATAAAAGAACATCATCCATCATAAGAACATGGAGCATAAATGAAATTACATAAAAGAGATTACTTGAAAAGAAATAGAGAGGTCGGATCCCTTACCTTAAACGTAACTCTTAAAACACAATGGTTGGGACCTTGAGAGGCTTGAGGGAAGCTTGGGAGGACTCCTTGGGAGTTAAGGATACCAGAACTTCGTTGAGGATGGTTTTTGAGTCAAATGGATGAGAGGATGGCTTGGTATTTATAGGGAAAGTGAGGGGACAAGGCATTAATGGCCAAGAGACAACTCATTGATGGTTTTGGAAAAACCATGGGCTTGCCCATGGTATTTTCCCATGGTATTGGCCACTTGGGACACCTAATACCTTATAATACTATTCAGAATTCTACCATATTGATTACATACTTAATACATTATTTAATGATGTCATTAAACATCGGTAACTTAAAAACTGTATTTTCACTATTCATCGAAAATTCAACTTTCTCAGAAAAATCCCAAATTTTTACCTTAACCAAATATAGATGCTCTGATTTCAAAAATGAACTCCATTTTATAAAAGTAATTTTCTAAATATTTTTAAATTAATTTTTAAATAAATACACTATTCACTAAAAATTCATTTTTTTCAGAAAAATCCACAAAAATTACTTTAACTTAATATCGATGTTCTGAGTTCAAAAATGAAATCCATTTTGTAAAAATAATTTTCTATATATTTTTAAATTAATTTGTAACTAAAAAACACTATTAACTCGAAAAAACTAATACTTGACTAATAATTTATGAAACTGTTATTTAACCATTTTATTGAATCTCATTACATAATCATAGTGCCTAGATTATATTAATACTTTTTTTAAGTGAGATTACTAATCCATTTGGTAACATTACTAATCCTAAGCATCAAATCACTATTCATAATTTACTATTCATCAAAAATCAAGTTGATCTTATTAGACTCTAAATTTCGTATTGAACATAATTGTAGAAGACCATTTTATGAAAATCATTACACATTTTTAATTATTTAAGGATTACATAAACATTTTTAAAATATCCTATTTCTAAAATTCATAAAAAAAATGCATACTATATTTATCCGGTCATTTGAAAATTCATAAACTTAATCAAAATAAAAATCCCAATTTTTATTTAAAACAAAGGACTACACATGGTAGTTACAGTCTCCTTACATAGCCCCTTATCACACCAGCATAGGACCTAAGTGTAAGGTGTGCTAAGGTGAGAGAATCTGAGGGTGGCTCGGCCAACATCGCATGAGTAGTAATTTCTATCAGTTTGAACTTCTCGTGAAGCAGAATTCGTTATAGCTTCACACGATAAAGTTCGGCTTGGGTTTGGTCCAAAGAAAAGCCCAATGGTGCTACCTCCTTCCCAAGTTCTGTTAGATGGGCTTCGATCGGTCCAAGACTACTGGGTGAGGCCATCGAATCTTATTTCTATATTAATTAACCAAGATTACTTTTATTTAGAGACAATAATGGAAAATTTTAGTTTCAAGCGGTCATATTGACCAATGGTCACATAACAGTCAAAACCCAATGGTCTCATTTTTATTATACTCATGTTATCAAATGAAATAGTTTTGTTGAGTATAAAAAAAATAAAATAACACACAAATTAGGAAACAAGATTTTTTCAAAATTTTGGGTCGTTACAATCTTCCCCCCTTAAGAAATTGCGTCCTCGCAATTTTTAAAACTGGGTTTTGAAATTTCATTGAAAGTCCCACATCAGAAAAGGAGTCAGTAAAACTATTACTTTAAAAGAAAGAAAGGGAAGTACAAAGGTCACCCGAGTTAACCCACACTAGGATTCCATGTAGGAAAACATGGACATGGAGGAGAAAACAAAGGGTCATGTTCTGAGAGAGTGTGATAGAAAACATGATTAGGAGAAAGTTAACAACGAGAAAATCCCAAAATTATGATGTGTGTAAACGGTCTTTGATTACCTAGTAGGAAACATAAACCAACAACGTTTTTGTTTTACATTCCATTTCATAATTTTGAGGAATTCATTTACTTCATAGAACAAAAACATAAGGAAATATACCTACCTTCAAGTATAGTTTCATCCTTTTATAAGTATCTACCAAAACTAATCTTTTCTCCAAACGATGAGAATTCAAAAACACTTGGGCTCATGAAAATCACAATAATCATCTTCTAGAGAATCACATAATCCACAAAAGATTAACTATCTATTTCTTCTATCTTTAAACATTATCCAAAAAATAGAAAGGGTAAGGTAAAATAACTCTTCAAAAAGTAAAAATCCCATAGGATTGGAAACTACTTTTGAATCATCAAAGTTCCATGGTACTACCCAAAGTTCGTCATAGACCATTCCATAAATAACGGTCCTTAAAATTTCTCAAAATAAACCAAACTAAGATTGAAACCCGAATACAAGAAGGATTTGATAACATAGTCTTCCAAAATAAAGATCATTGTTCATCTCCAAACAACATCAACCACTCCTAACATATTATAACAAAATTAGGTAACCTAAACATATTTTACCCAAGATAGGTCAATCATTTCCATAAGTAACCCAAATTACTATAAGTCCACCTTAAATTCATCAATTATTCAAAATATAAGTCAACGTTACTCCTCAATGAAAATACCATAGTAATCTATTTACCTCGATCATATAGGGTCCCCAAAATAGTGAACGTAATCCAAAATAATAATCATCTTTTAATCCCCAAATCATCTCTATCATATTAATAAGGCAATCGTCACATTTCCTATCACATTGGTTGTTTGGACATGTTATTCCATTTCCCACAATTAACTAAGAAGAGAATGTATAATTAGGGGCTTAAATACTTCGCAAATAATCATGAAAATGAACTTAAAGTATATAAGGATAAATTGTAGAAGAAAAGTATACCCTAACTTGTGATCCCCTAGGTTTCAAACAAGGTTATCCATGATCATATATTCTTATGTGAATATTTATTTTCTGTTATCTTTGTTCCTTTAATAATAGTTCATACTAAGCTTATGAATTTGACAAAGCATATCCCCCGGGAGTGTCATAACCAAGAGTGCAGCAAGGCCCATTGTCGTGTACCAGTTCCCGTTCGAGTCTATCTCAAAGCGTTGTTTTTGGGTTTCACCCCGATGTACATCTGTGTCAGACCCACCTCTACCTGCTTGTATTCATATAGACATGTATTTTCTTGGCAACCCCTTACTCAATACTCACCAAAATACCAAGAAGATTTCCAACATTTAAACTTATCTATAGGGTTCTTCCTAGAGATTTCAAATCCTAATTTCTACAAATAACTAAACCATCCTTTGATACCAACTATAGCATCCCGCATTTTTATATCATAAACTATCATTACATTTTACAAAACCAAGGATCTTTAAGGCTTAGTGTCTTGGAAACCAGAAACATAAAACATGAAAACATAAAACATTCTTCTTAAACACTTGAAAGGATTCTCCTCATGTTCATCCTAGGTTCATTACTACATCTCATAACCTGGGGACATACATCAAAAAAAGGGTGAGCAGAAATCCCAGTAAGGGAAACAAGAGAAACATTTTACATGTGAACTTGAGATAGTTCAATAAGGTCATGAATAGAACTTTAAGGCATGAGAAAGAAATCATGTGACATATCATAATGAAAATAACATTTTTCATAACATGAATATGTGGCTACAACATTTAATATTGAAAATCATTTTTGTTTCACCAAGGTCCATCCCCAAGGTGTCATTATAAATTACCAAGGTTATTCACCAAGGCGTCGTTAAAAATAGTCTTCTGTAGAGATTAAGTCTTTACCCAATGCATTAGAGTGCTATCAGGGCTCACCCTTTACATGTCTTTATTATCCTGTGATCCACATATATCATCATCAATCATTTCATAAATAACCCATATAGAAAAAAAGGAATGGGTTTCATTTCATAATCATAACGTTTTAAATACTACTTTAAAGACATGATTTTTGTGTCACATTAAAACCCACAGAAAAGGAACGTGGGTCTCATGTATGTAAATCCCAGAATTTAAAATAGAAAATTTTGGTATATATGTGAATACCCATATAGAATAGAGATATTTTAGTATTCACTTAATAAAATAAAATATCTTTAGAAAAAGAGAGAGACATTTTGAGACGGATATTCTATAGCATAACGGCTATGTTTTGAGGGTTTTACAAAACATTGAAAAGAGAGGGACATGGTTCACCCACTCATAAATGATCCATAAAATAGTAGGGAACAAAATATGAAGTATTTAATAACATGGTAATGAAATTTGAAGGAAATACCATTTGAGATGAAAAACATGGAAGGAAGACAGAAATTAGATTTCTCTTATGAAAATTCGGCAGCCTAACGACATCACTTAAAATTCAACAAAAAATGAATTTACGAGATCAAATAGGGCCTCTTTTCATATGAAAAAAAATGTTCAGCACGATAGACAAAGATATCATACCCCAACTTAATAAAAAGGAACTTGCAAGACATGACATGAAAGTAGAACTTTGAAAAATGAGAAGGGTGAAAGAATCCCTTAAAAATTCGGCAGCCTAACGACGCCACATAAACATTATTAAAACGAATTGATGAGAAAAAGAGGGGGTATCTCATCATATGAACATGAAAAGGTAATTAAGATGAATATAAAAGAACATCTTCTATCATAAGAACAATGAGCATAAAAGAAATTACATAAAAGAGATTACGTGAAAAGAATGAGAGAGGTCAGATCACTTACCTTAAACGTATCTTTTAAAACTCAATGGTTGGGACCATGAGAGGCTTTAGGGAACCTTGGGAGGACTCCTTGGGAGGTAAGGAGACCATAACTTCGTTGAGGATATTTTTTGAGTTGAATGGATGAGAGGATGGCTTGGTATTTCTAGGGAAATTGAGGGGACAAGGCATTAATGGCCAAGGGACACCTCATTGATGGTTTTAGAAAAACCATGGGCTTTCCCATGGTATTGGCCTCTTGGGACACCTAATACCTTATCATACTATTCATAAGTTGACCATATTGATTACATACTTAATACATCATTTAATGATGTCATTAAAAACCTGTAACTTAAAAATTGTATTTTCACTATTCATCGAAAATTCAACTTTCTCAGAAAAATCACAAAATTTCACCTTAACTAAATATAGATGCTATGATATCAGAAATGAACTCCATTTTATAAAAATATTTTTCAAAATATTTGTAATTTAATTTTTAAATAAATACAGTATTCACCGAAAAATCATTTTTTTCAGAAAAATCCCCAAAAATTACCTTAACATAATATCGATGCTCTGAGTTCAAAAATTAAATACATTTTATAAAAATAATTTTCTAATTTTTTTTAATTTAATTTTCAATTAAAATACACTATTCACTCAAAAAACCAATACTTGACTAATAATATATGAAACCGTTATTTAACAATTTTATTGAATCTCATTACTTAATCAGGGTGACTAGATTATATTAATACTTTCTTTAAGTGAGATTACTAATCCATGTGGTCACATTACTAAACCTAACAGAAAATCACTATTCATAATTTACTATTCATTATAAATCAAGTTGATCTTATTAGACTCTAAATTTCATACTAAACATAATTGTAGAAAAACATTTTTTGAAAATCATGACACATTTTTAATTATTTAAGGTTCACAAAAACATTTTTAAAATATCCTTTTTATAAAATTTATCAAAAATTTGCATACTATATTTATCCGGTCATTTGAAAATTCCCAAACTTCATCATAAGAAGAAATCCCAATATTTATTTAAAACAAAGGATTACACAAGGCAGTTATGGTCTCCTTACAATGCCCCTTATCACACCAGAATAGGACCTAAGTGTAAGGTGTGCTAAGGTGAGAGAATCCGAGGAAGGCTCGACCAAAATCGCACGAGTAATAATTTCTGTCAATTTGAACTTCTCGCGAAGGCGATTCCGTTCTAGCTTCACATGATAATGTTCGCCTTGGGTTTGGTCCAGAGCAAAACCCAGTGTTGCTACCTCCTTCCCATGTTCTGTTAGATGGGATTCGATCGGTCGAAGACTACTGGGTGAGGCCGTCGAATCATATTTCTATATTAATTGACCAAGATTACTTGTATTTAGAGTCAATAATCGAATATTTTAGTTCCCAGTGGTGATATTGACTGATGGTCATATAACAGTCAAAACCCAACTGTCTCATTTTAATTATACTCATGTTATCAAATGAAACAGTTTTGTTGAGTATAAAAAAGATAAAATAACACAAAAAATTAGGAAACTAGATTTATTCAAAAGATCGGGTCGTTACATTACATCTATTCCAGATCCACCTCTACCTACTCGTATCCAGGTAGGGATATATTTTCATGATAAACCACTTACTCTATACTTACCCAATTTTAGGGATGTTTTTTATACTTCATCTCATCCTTATGTTTCTCACTATGGTGCTCTATTCCTAATCTCCCAAAATAAATATAACCTCCCTCTGATACCAACTGTAGTGGCCCAAGCCTTTTATATATAGAATTACCTGCTTTTTTCATAATTATAAATCATAAGATAAGATAAGGATCCTTAAGTGAAGTGTCTTGGAATACAAGGAACATAAAACAAAAAAATGGGTCCAAAAAACATTTCTTTATTCATTCTCCATAAAGAGATCCTAACTTTAATTGATCCCTTACATCTACATAGGGTACCCTAGGGAACACATGAATAATGGGAAGAGATAAAAATCCCAGTAAGGGAATAAACATAAGGATACATCTTAAGCACATGAGTTAGGATGCATGACGTATTGAAAAAAAACATGGAACATATAAAATCATATAATATAAGGATGGGTTCTTGTAAACAACTAATCATATAAATGTTTCATAATCAAAAAAAATCAGTACGGTTCAAGGATAACTTCAAATCCCATTTCCCATTTTAGTACGGGTCAAGGCTAACCACCGATCCTGTTTCACATCACATCTCATGAGTGTTAACTTTACACAATGCATTGGAGCGGTATCTGGGCGCACCCATCTCAACATATCCATGAATATTATTTCAATGTAAATATTATTTCTACATATATATTCTGTCCATGTAAATTATCATAAATAATTAATCATTCATAAACCTAAGGATACCCATGAAAAGAATTGGGTACCATAATCATGACATAAAGCAGAACCAATGAGTGTGTCATGAATGTTTCCATGAAAGATAGGGATTAGGACATACATGTAAGTTAATAAGGTTATATAGGCATATAACATGGTAGGTGGAAAAAAAATAAAATTTACAACATATAAGAAATGTATTTGAGAAACATCAGCATTAAAACATTTATGTGCAGGTTTATGGAATATACTATAGAGCATTTAAAATAGTAAAGAAAACACTCTTATATATTAAAATTTTTAAAAATTACGGTTTTCATAATAAAAAAACTGATTTTATAAAGACAATGGGTTCTTAAAATAGAGTATAGAGTGCACTTGAAATTGGTTAAAAAATCCGGAAGTTCCTTTAAAATGAGTGTGCTTATTGGAAAGTATCGAGGAGGGATTCACTTAAAAGAATTTATATCCCTGAAAGAGAATGAGATATGGATCATGGAAAACGATTTTTGAGAATATAAATAGAATGTAGATGATTTAAATAAAAAGAAAAGACAACTACATTTTGGTAAAAAGAAAGATATAACAACCCAAAGGAATAAAAGAAGTCCAGGTAGAATTCAATACGGTTTATCAGCATGGTTTTGGGTGTATCTAAGAGGGGTTGATGAGATAGATAAGGGGTCTCTAATAACATATAAGAAATTATTGAAGTATGGGGGAGGGGAGAAAATATACCCCATCATGTGGTAATACACAAAATGGAATAGAATAGAGAACAATCGAGATTTAGATTGAAAAAGAGAGGTTCCCTTACCTTAATTACGGTGGTGTCCTCCACTTTCTATTAATAACCTGAATAAAAAAATTATATTTATTAATTAATAATTCCATAACTTGTTATATATTATATTGATTTAGTATAAACATTTTACATTCATTTATAATCGTTTTTATTGGTTATGAGGTTCAATTCCATTGTTCGGGCTCATTTGTTTACTTGGTTTTAAAATATTGGTTTACTTATATTCAAGTTCTGAAAAAAACAAAATATGGATGTGCTTGTCTAGAAATAAATTTATATGATTTTATTGAACATATATGAGATTACATGGATTTAAAATTAATTTGGTTACATATACTGATGTAAAGATATTATATAAAACCATAGTGACAACCGTTTTTGTTTATTTGTGGGTTTGATTTCAAAGAACATATTTTGCTTAATAACTTAATACCATTTGTAAAAATGATTATAGAATAAAAATAGGATTTAATAAATATATTTATATATTCTGGTTAAACAACAACAAAAATGGATTCATGACCGGATTTGATGATGATAAAATAAATTGATAAACTGTTGTCCTTGAATGTTCTAAATTAGCAAATCTCAAACGGTGCTTTCATTTCATTCAAATAAAAGTTGGGGAAAAGAGAGAAGGTAATGAAATATACCATTACCATAAAAACATTCCAGGACATGTATGTTACTGTATTTTTCATACCATTTAGGTGAAGGTATGTGAGGAAAGAAACAAAAATAACATAAAAGAAAAAGAAGGAATTGGAAAGAGGAATTTACCTCTTGAGACTTCCTCCTTTGAGAACAACTTAAAGGGAGAGTTTTTGGTATTTGGAAGAGTCTAGGGTCTTTTTACGTGGGATAGGATCTTGGGGAGTGATTTGGGTAGAAAATTCAAAAGTCACAAGGATTGATAGGCGTAAAGAGAAGAGGGAGTGTGGGGGGTTTTATAGTGGAGGAGAGGAGGGTTTTCACGATTTTTTAATCATTATTTTATTATTTCCTCACAAGAATAGTAATAGTAAGTATTCCATTACCAAGAATAGTAATAAATGAATGTTATTTAGAACCAAATGGGATTAAATTATGAGATCATCATCAATTACTCAATTAATCCATTATTTAACATTTATTTTCAATTATCAGATTCTACTATTCATCAAAAATTCATGTATTTCAAAAAAATACCAAAAATTCACCCTGACCACTTTTTGATGCGTAGAATCCAAAAAAAAGTCCATTTTTCAGAAATAATTTTCTAAATATGATTTGTTAATTATTTAATTAAAATCTTAATTTATTATTAAAAACTAGTTTTAAAACACTCATTTAGTAATTGTAAAATATATTTACATAATAGTTTCACATGAATATTATATTATGAAGATCATAGGTAAGGTTTCTATTAATTAGGGTATTTCCCTATTCATTTGGGTATGTTAATCTTCATAAGGGAGGGTTACTATTCACCAAAAATTAGGTTTTTCCTATCGGACTCCAAATAACTTACTGATTGCAACCAAGTATATCAGTTTTTCCAAATTCCATACACAAAAGTGTCATACTTATGTTTAATGGAAACTTAGCACTTAGTAGTTCATTATGATGAGTTTTCATGTTATTTTCTGAAATATTTATAAGAAGGGAAATTGCCATTGAAAACTTTGGGTCGTTTGAGTTGTGTTATCCCAAATATTTTAATCAATATAAAGAATATTATATTCATCAATAATTGAATACCAAATCTAAAAACCCATACATTCTGAGTGCATTTTTATTATAATTTTCCATTGTGAATATTTTGTTTAATTAAATAATGGAGGTCTGTTTGTAGAAAGCCATCAAATATATTTTCCATGATAAAGAAATATGACATTAAAAAACTAGAAATTTTGAATTAACATAAATTTACTGTTCTTTAAAATACAACTTGAATCAAAGTTGGAATTGATTTTATTATTGATTTAAAACTTTGAAACCAACATTGTGAAAAATAAAATCTAATAAAAAATGTTGGTTAGAATGGGACACTGAAGAGGGGGGCGGGGTGAATTGAGTTCCTAGAAAAAAATTTGTTAAAAATTATAGTTATAAGGTTCCCCCTATTTAAAAAAGAACTGGACAGCTAACCAAGGTAGTAAAATTATAATAGGTTGACTATTCAAATAGTTTTTTTGAATATTGATTAATTATCTGTTATATAAATATGAGATATTGATATAAATTTTTATTCTATTCTAATAAAGAAAATTATATTCAATTACTATCAAAGACTACATATCAATGTTAAAAATTGTTTTCTGGAAAATGTATTAAAATAGAGAAATAATAAATTTAAAACAGAACAAATATAAAACAAGATGTTCAATCTCAAGTAGATACATATTCCTCTATCCTTGGTGATCACATTTCACAAAGAAACCTATATAAATAATAATTTTCATAAACACCGTGTATTAATATTATCATAACTGAAGACAAACTGTCATGGTCATAAGCCCTCTTCAAAAGTTCTATGTGGGAAAAAAACATACAAGTCACACATGACCACTTCCATTGTTCTTCATTAGATGAACTTTCATAAAAAGTATATTTTTTGATGTTATCTATTATCCTATAGTTTATAATATGAAACATTGTGTGTTTTTCGTACAGATACACACACTGCTCGAATATTTAAATAAATAATAAAAAACATTGAAAATTATATTTAGAAGTGGTTAGAGATGCTCTGAGTGGTATTCAATTCAACTATGGACTCTATAATTTAACATAGATGAATCTCACGTACTCTATTGGAAATAGAAACTTAAAACAGAGTGTCATGGAGCACTATATTATTTATTCTGGAAGGGTGATATTTTTTTCTCATTTAATTTTGTTGGATTCTATTTAGATGTTGGATCATTGATGATTTGAATTTCTCTGGTTCACAATATGCGGGAATGAAGAAGTCCTCTTGTGTTCTAATTTTCAGTATGGTGCTCAGGGGAGGTCCTATTGTATTTTATTCTGTAAAAATCTCTATACAAGTCTTCCCATGTGTATTTTCTTTTTTTTCACTCTTCTTTATATATATTTATCATACTCGACAATGTGCATGTTTTAGGAAGACCCATTACCTCGTATTTCTAACATCTTCATTTAATATGTTTGAAAAAAATCAATAAATTAATCATTCACATTTAAACACTCAAAATATGACCATTATAAATAATTTTAATCAGATAAAATTTTAATCAATCTAACAGTGAGTCCTTGGTTTGTATCTCATTTAGTTGGTGACTCATCCCATCAGTATTTCATTATGTATATATTTCTAAATATTGGTGAATCATTACATCAATAACTCGTTTTTATTTCTGGTGAGTCCTTGCGTCAATAGCACCATCCATCAACATGTCATTTTCAATGACGGTAGGTCAGCTGCTTCGATAGGTTATTTTTATTGGTAGGTCATCTGTGTTAGTAATTCATTTTCATCGGTAGGTCATTTTCATTAGTATGTCATTTTACTCAGCAGGTTATCTATATCAATAAATCATCTTCATTGGTAGTTCATTTGCATCTGTAGGTCACCTATGCCGGTAGGTCATTTTAATCGGTAGGTCATCTGCATTGGTACGTCATCTTCAACGGTAGGTCAGTTACATCAGTAGGTCATCTGAACTACCAGTATCTCATCTCTTCTGTCAGTGTCTGTCTGTTATACAAAGAATATATATTTTTACAGACAGTCTGACAATAAAAATATTAATAGAATGTTCTGAATTTAAGTGATATCTTGGATAAACATTGTTTTACAAATTTAAACTTAAATAATTTTGATTGAAATATCCAGAGATGATTAAAAGGAATTGGTATGAGTTTTTCTTATTAAAACTATTAATAATAGATAGGATGGTCATGATCTCTAATGGGCCAAAAAATTCTTATGTGACATTCATTTCCATCTAGATTTTAGAATATAGATAAATATCATCTATAAAAACTACCAAAAACTGACGCAAATACTAAATAATGACACAATTCAAGACATTCAAAAATAAACAGATGCATTAGATAAACCAAATGACATAACTAAAATATCATATTTCTCATATCATTTGCAAAACACAGTCTTTGGATATTTATCCTCTTTCACCTTTACCTAATGGTACCCAATTCTCAAATCAATCATTAATAAAATACTAAGCTCTCAAGATTTGATAAAAAAATCATTGATTTGAGGAAACACATACATTTTTTTATATTGATGTTATTTAAGGCTCTATAATGAATACATAGTCTCAAATAACCATATTTATTTTTCACAATGAAAATAGGAGAACCACTTATTAAATTTCAAGGTCGAATGAAACATTTATCATGAAATTCACATATCTGTTTTTCAATTCCACCAATTCTACATGATCCATTCAACAAGGGGGTTTCTAAATTGTCTTAGCCTCTGGTACTAAATAAACTTTAAATTCAACCTTCCCTATCATGACCAATTATGGGAAATTCATTTGAAAAAACATCTTCTAAATTCATTTATACTGGAATTTCACTAATAAAAACTATAAACATTATTTCAACAACCTGAGATAGATAACTTTTACTACCATATTTAATAAATCTCTCAACATATTGGTATGTTATCAATGATATAGAATCAGTGAATAATGATTTTTTGGCCTTGGAATCTATTTCTGAATGATAAACTAAAATCCAATTCATAACCAAAATGATATTAAATTCTATTATCGGATGATCAACAAGATTCCTATGAAAACACATCCCACTAATTATAATAGGTAGATTCCCATATATTTTTTGTTTCTTTAATACTTCCACATAGAGTATTTACCAAATGTTTTATATCATATTAATTAGGAGATATTCCCAATTTACATTAAAATATCTCAAAAAGAAATTAATGTAAATGCCCAAAGTAAAACAAATTATTAGAATATTTTTTTAAAACCCATAACATACCAAATACCACTTCATTTAATTGTCCCACATAAACCGTAGTACTAGAAAATGTTTTTTTCAATCATTTATACATTATAACTTGCTGGGATTCTCCTTAGGTAATCAACTTTGGAAACATATTGCCGTAATTACCTAACTCATTTCAACTAAAACATCTTAACACTTAATTTTCATTGTTTTCTTGATAATCTACCTTGTAGTCATGAGTAATATGACCAGTTTTACTACATTATATGTACTTCCAAGACATTTAGAGACATTCTATAGGTTGTTTTTTACCACAATTCTCACAAAATTGAAATTTAGTTTTTTTACCTTGAAAATTATTTGATGATTGCTCCTCAATTTTCTTCAAACATGATCTCTTATTTTTCTAGATATTGTGAAATTAATTTTCATCAAAAACCTCAATTTTTGCCTTCTCACCATGTCAGACAAGATTCTCATAGATTTTTAACTCCAGATAAAATAAGGCTCAGTGATATTTCGACTTCAATCCTAAGTAAAACTAATTTATCATACTATCAATATCCTGGATAAAATTTTGGATGTACCTTGACAAATGAGTGAAATTTTCTACATATAAAGAAAATAAATCTTCCACCTTTTCTCTAAATTCCATGAGTGTATTTTTCATCCTATGTTGAATAGACTTAGTAAAATATTTCTCAATAAATATATTTATAATTCATTCCATTAAATGATATAAATATCTTTACTTCCACTTATATTTTTAATCAGTAACCACCACTAATCAGCTTCACCTTAAAAAAAATTTCAATACATAAAATTTGATTTTCTGAACACTCCATTACATCAAAAAACTTTTCTAGTGCCTTAATCCACCCTTCAACATGCTTAAGGAAAGATGATCCTATGAATGATGGGGGAAATTTCCTCACAAAATGCTCAACTATTGACATACTCCTATGTGGTTTATCTCATGGATGGACACCATCACTATTTATCTATTGATTCAAATACTCTGTCACTGTAGGAAACTATTTAGTTTTGATTCGGGCCATCTAAGCATGATAATTTGGATTTTTTTCTCTTTATACCTTCCCAAAATAGATGACATTTTTCCTCTATGGAAATCCATTCTGAACAGACATATCTTATACAAATAGACATGATAATGTTCAAAAGGTATATTATTTTAATTTAAACATAGAGTAAAAACCATTTATCGATATTTTATTAACATTATTAAATCTCCTAAAGCTATCTAAACTAACATCTGATAACAACTATAAGTACCCATCCATTGAAATTACATAGTCATGAGATAAGTCAATAATTTGACATTAGTTCACATCAAGGATATTTTTAGTTCTAGAGAATTAGGGAATTAGGTCATAACTCACACATAATAACTTAAATATTTCAACGTCGATATTTCTACTCACAATTCATTTTTTCATAAAAACGAAAATCATTTAAAAATAAACACGGTTTTGTATGATGTTTAAACATCATAACATTTCCATGACATCATCCTTGACTATATTACCCTTTAAATCTTATAGAAAACATTTCAAACATGGGATGAGAATAAAAATCATATAAAGGGATACAAAAAAGGAAAATTGTTTGCCATGTGAAAACATGTAAACCATGAATACTTTATTGTATTGTAATAATTTTCACCATTATGAAGTCTTAAATACTCTTCATTGAATATAATCTCATAGATTAACCTTTTGTAAACAAAATGTTACAATAAAACTGATAGATAGAAACATATAAATATATTGGCAACATGTGACATAATCATACTTAAATAGAGTAACCATGTAGTCGAATTACATACACGACACTCATAACAATGGAATATCCATACAACCAACATCCATACCAAATTTATTAGAATTTATAATGTTACCACTCATCCTTGGTTTATCATGGAACCATACGCCTTTGATTTTTCACGAAACCAATCATCTTTGCTTTATCACGTAACCACCCATTAAATGTCTGTCTACCATTATATAATGAAAATACATAAAATTTTGAAATTATAAAAATTTCAGTCATAAAATATCATTTTCAATCGCAATAAATCATCTCATGATATTGTAATAATCAATATTTTTTCAAAACCATTCCCTATACCAAAATTCCGATAAAGTGAAAATTGGATTTATTTTTACCTTAAAATATAATAAGGATTTTAGTGGAATTAAAATATCAAATAATGGTCACAACGGTGGAGAAGTCATTGTCGTTGCACATGTTAGAAAACATTCATTTTGTCATTTTATAAAGAAAGTAAAACACATCATATAAAAATATTACTTTTGAAAGCCATTGAAAACAATTAATTGTAAAAGGGGTTAATTATACACTGCCTAATATAGGGCAGTGCAAAACATATAAATATTCCACAATGAAAGAATATTGAGATAAATTCCATTTCCATAAGTCTAAGACATCTTGTACACTATTATTATTCCACTTGTTCGGTTGATCACTTTTGATGAAAACATGAACACCTATAAAGAGGGAGTTATTTCTAAAATAAGGCTTCATGAATAAGGGGAGGGAATCTGGGATTGGTTTGGGGTTGATTTTGACAGAACCAAAAGTCTTTTTAAATGTGAGTAATAGAGAGGAATAGGTTAATTTTATTGGGGAGGGGATGGTCACCCTTAGAATTATTAATAATATTAAATTAATATAATTTCCATTTCACTTAAATTTTTTCCAAAACTCATTTATTTCAAATATAACATGACTAAAGTTCAAATTACTCTCATACAATAATATTTAGACAATTATCATTTTTTAATTTAAACAACATCATTTCAATTTACCCTTGATTATTCTTTTTTAATTTTAATTGTTGTAGGAACATTTTAAATATTGGGAGGCTATAGATTTTTTTATATTGGGTAAATAACCCATTAATGGATAATTTGTGATCTTTTTGACCTTAGCATTATAAATTTTTAATTTTTATATATTTTTATGATTTTTAAATAATTTAATAATATATTATTTTTATAAAATATTCATAGTGTTAATTTTGTCAAAATTAATTTCATTTAATTTAAATAAAATTAAAATAGAGAGATACCTTCAAAAAATCCATTTAATGGAATTATTATATTTTATAGTAACCTATAATTTTTTTAGTTAATAAATTAGATCAAAATATATTTATATAAATAATATTAGTTTAATTTATTTTTTTGCTATTAAATATATTATTTCACCATTATTGTTTCATATTTAAATTTAATTATTTATTTATGAAAAATTATAAATAAATAACACTAATGTAGGTAATATTCTTATGGTTATAATTACTATTTATAGTATATTTTATCACTTATATAACTCCATATAATATTGTTTTAGTAAAAAGAGACATGTTTATGACATATTTGCCTTTACATTAAATTAAATTTAATAAATGTCATAATCACAACCAAGTGGCTTCCAAAGGCCGCAATCTCATCCAATGGACTACATTGGTCGGACATAACTCATCTAATAAAATCTGAACACATGTTAGAATATTTTTATATTATTATAATTTTATTTTTACCCTTAATTGTCTTATTTACCTTTAACCATGGTTAAAAAAATAATTACTAATGCTATTATTCATAATGTTAACAAACAAAAAGGATTTATTTACATAATTTGGAAATTTTGATTTCAAATATGGAATCAATTTTACAAATTTAAAACACATAATTTGACTAAATTAGTTAATAATTAATCCCGTTAACAAAATAAGAAAATGTGTTTTTTAAGAAAAACATTCAAAAGTTCACATTGTTTTTATATTAATTTATATTATGAAAAAGATTATAATGATCAAAATTATATTAAATGATAAAAAAAACTATTTAATTATACTTTAAAACTAATTAATAATAGAATATAACTGTAAATACAACATTTAAGAAATGACACTTTTGAATTAAATGCTCTATTTTTCACTATTCATTAAAATCTAAATTTTATTAAAAAAATTCAATAATTTCAATCAAATTAAATTTTTACATCCCCTTACAAAGAATAAGTTTATGTTGTCAAATAAAAAATATAATAGTGACAAAGACTATAATTATAAATGGATCTCCATCAAAAGGCGTCAGAACTACATTTTACAAATATTAGAGTAGTTTATGCTTAAAATTGGATTTATTCTCATTTTAAGCTTAACAATTTTATTGGAAGAAAAAAAAATACATCATAAATATATATAAGCATAAAATATTTAGTTATTTTCATTCCCACTGAAACAATGTCTAAGAAATATCTAACATTTATAATATTTTTAATATATTTGTATTTGGTATAACTCTATTTTGTGCGCAATATAAGATTCAAGAGAAACCCAGTATTACATGCCGAGTATGATATTGGAAATAACATCACATTTAATTTAAAATTAATTTTATTTGGTAAATATTAATATATTTGAAAATGTCTTACTCTATAATTACCTGTGTTGTTACACTTATTGACCATTTGGGCACAAAAATTTCATTATTCCACTTATCAGAGTTTTGAGGGCAAAGGGTTATTCATATTATGAAAAAGAATGTTACATGATATAAATAAACTATTGGGATATTCCATAGATTTTTTACAAACAAGTTTTCTACGTTTCCATGTTGTTTTGTAATATGTTTTCTTAATTTTCAAAAACCATAATCCTAAAAGGTCAATCAGTATATTAGTGATCCAATATTTTAGTGTGATGTTAAAAAAATTTTATGGTATAAAATTGGGTGAGGATTGTTTTTATCAATGTGAGAAATTTAAATATGATATTATTAACACTTGACCCAAATATGTGGGTTCTGGACTATTATAATTAAAATAACATTATGTTTTATATAATTCTTAAAATTATAATATATTCATGTGTGGTAAATTAATGTGTTTTAGATACCATAATGGGTTTATAATTTTATGTTTGGTCATATTTTTAGTTGAATAAATAACAATTTTCTATTTATTTGGTGATTAAATTTTGGGGAGTTTAATTATTTTTAGGATATGTTTTATTAGGTTGAGGTATATTTAATCCTAATGTTTTTTATGAAGAATTATACTAGAAAAAAATTATTAAATTAATTTATATTTAATATGAAATTTATGATATAACCTTTTAGATTAATACTTTTATTTTTTTGGTTATTGAGGTTATTTGGTAGGTAATGTTATTTATTAATGGAATGATACATATTTATTCTTTTGTGGTATTGTTTAATTATAGAGAATAATTTTTTTATTAATTTGAAGGTTGAGGAAATTTGGATACCATCATGCAATGGGTAACTATCTCATTTTTGGATAATATCTAATGATGGTATAAATAGATTGTTATATTTGTGTGTATTATGTTAGCCTTTATAATATATTATTAGTACATCAAGTATAGAAAAATATTAATCTTGAATTTCCATAGTTTGGGGAATAAGAAGAGTTTGATTTGAAAATTTATATAGAATGGAATTTTATTTTTCAAAAAGTGTATGTGTTTATGTTCTTAGTCCTAATGATAATGGAATTCCTCAACTCTAGGAAAAGAAACATAAAACAACGATATCATGCTATCATAAATCCAGATGAATTAATGTTCTTTTTTATACCTTATTGTGTTTTGGTTATTTTTTATTGAATTTCCCTTGACCATTCAATTTCATGTGATCAATGTTCTCTATCACTCTCTAGCATTATTTAAAATTTAATTTTCCCTCGATGTCAAAATTTTCACGTCCAAATGATGTTCGTATATTTTGAAATCACATATGTGTTATTATATAAAATATTTGTAGATTTATTTCCCTCTTGTCAAGAAAAAGGATATTTTAATCCCTTTTACAATGTTGGTTTTCAACGAATGTATTTTTTAAAATAAAACCATTGATTTTTTATATAATGTTCAAAATGAGAGGAAACAATTTATTAAACTGGACAGAATGTAATATCCCATGATTTATTACAATAACACTATCTTAGATAGCATATACAATATGTAATACCAAGCCAAAAAATCATTGACATATTTTTATTTAAATGTCATAGTTAAATACGAATTGTTAAATTTGGTGGTATTAATACAATTACCCATATAATGAAATATATATAAATTTTTTACTCAACACAAATATATTGAAAAATTATTTGGATGTAAATAATCATATTTTATAAAGTCATTTTATTCATGAAAAATATGATTTATTGAAAAATTATTTTCAATTTATTATCAGTGAATATTTTAAATTAGTTTTCTCCAATTTTAGAAAATGTATTTGATAAAAATGTTATCATTTTAGATAATAATATAATAAAATTTTCTTAGGGTAAATTTTTAGGATATTTTTTAAAAGATTAGATATTTATTATATCATGAAAAATAAGTTTTTTGAATGTAATATGATAATTATTTAATTATATTTAATATAAATAATAATGTCACATACATGACTTATTTTAAAGTTATATTTCATTTATTTTTCATTTATGATTTGTTTTTGGGGTTTGTCAAGCTTTTATGGTGGAATGGGTGAGTTTTCATGAATTGGGCCAAACCGTGAGCCCAATTCCAGATTTAAAAAATAAATTTTGTTTCTTTTATAACTTTTTCAATTTTTAATATTTTTTACCCATTCAAGTTCCTAAATGGTCTACCCTGATATAGAAACACCACCATTGTATTTTGGAGCCTTTAGAAAACCATAAACAAGTTGTATATGGGTTTTTATTTAAGGGATTGGGCCTGCCCGAAAGCCCAATTCCAGTTTTAAAAATAAATTTTGTTTAATTAATAACTTATAAAATATTAAGGATTTTTCGGTGATTTCAAGCCCCAAACACTCCCCTTGAACCCAGCCGCGCGACCCATATCCTCCCACTCTCTTTGAAGCTCCGTTTCATCGCGGTTTAGGTCGAAACTTCTGATGCACTCACATTTCGGGCAGATTAATAAAGGTAATTTGTTTCCTTCATAAATCCTTCAATTCTCACTCTTTTTCCCCCATTAAAATTCCTACATGGTCTCATAATCCTTGTTAGAACATCCCTTGAATGGTTGGATGTTTTCAGATTCAGAATCTGGTGGATTTTGGGTCGTTTAATTCATGATTGTTTTGAGTAAATGTTTCTCTCTTCAATTTTTAATTCTCCTTAGGGTTTCCTCCCTCTTTCATTATATTCTAAAATGTCCAGAAGTTAGGGTTCGATCCTAAGGTCTGATTTGGTATCTTTTGGGTCAATTTTTGGTGGTCTAGGTATGGATTTATATTCCTTGTGGTGCGGCGGTGGTGCGCTTAAGGTTTCGCACCAAGTTTTGAGGATTTCGACTCAAAAGGTAGGTGATTCCATGTGTAGCCATTTTATGATGAGTTAGCTTGCATGGATTATTAATTTAGCATGTTTATAATCTGTTTTATGTGTTGTGAAAACAGTTTTGATGGATTTGGTTGAACATTTAATTTTTAGTTGCATTATAGCTTGAAATTGGGTACTTTTTCATGTGTGACTCTTGGCGTAATGTTTGGGTTTAGTTTATAACATATGAAAGTGATTTATTAGTCTTGAAAGGGGATTAAAATTCTGGTTTGTTAATTCCTTATTGTCATTTTGTCCTTGAATGTAGGTGTTTTATGAGTTTAAGGAGTAAAAACATGTTGTACTTCTTGAAGGTGATTTATGAAAACGTGTGTTTTTCATGTGTATCTTTGTGGTATTATTTGATGTATTTTTATAACATTTGGTGGTGGTTTAATAATTGTTTTAGGGCTGAACAATTCTGTTTTGGATTGGTATTGGTATGATTTTGCTTTTAAATGAGGGTTTTGAAATGGGTTTAGTGTGCAAACAATGGTTATACCTCTTGGGTTTGTTTTATAAAAATTGCCAATGTTTTATTTGGTTACACAAAGTTGGGAAAGGGTGTATATGTTCTGTTTGGGTGAGTGTGTTCACCTAATATGGGTTTTTTAATGTTAAAGTGGTGATTTGAGATGTCGAACATTTTTATAATTTTTTTTATAAATTGTCGAAATGTTTTACTAAATTGTGTTTTGTGTGCGAAACACGGGTGTGGGATATTTCATGTGAGTTTATTTATAAAATGAATTGTGAAGGTGAGAATGGTATTGTGTGACATGTGTGTGGGCTGTTATGTGAGTTGAATATCTTGTAATGGTTTTATAAAATTGTTTAATGGATTTGTGGAAGTGTTAATGAAATTTGAAAAGTGTTGTAGGCAATTTGGAGTGAGTTTGATTTCAAAATTCATTTGAATGAAAAGTGGAATTTTTGACTTGTGTGATGTACATGGGGATGTTTGGTTAATTTGTGATGTGGAAGTGATATTTTCATGTGAAAACTACACTTCTTGGATTGCTGAACTTGTTTGAGCACAAAGGGAAAACCCGGGTATCTAGGTGGGTGGACGTGTACTAGTTTGCTAGTGAATCTGTGAGGTTTGGCCTCAGTTTCACTTAGCAAGATTGACGCTTACAACTCTAACTAAACTATGATGATGATTATTGGGGACCACTAGGTTATGGGTATGTTCCCTACTAGTGGCTCGTGCACGAGAATGGATATTTGTGATGGTTACCTTCACCGAGATACGAGGTACCTGGGACCCACAGCTAGCTAGTGCCTAGGGGTTATTTCCCATTGCTTGTGCTCACTGGATACTTTGTTATTACCGTCGGTATACGGTATGAGAGGCTGGAAAATTCAGTAGCTATGGTATTTATTTTAAATATTTTTATTCTTTAAATTATCCCACCTAAAAACTGTTTTTATTTAATGTTGCATCTTTTAGAAATTTTAACTAGCATCTCATGTCTTTGAAAACATGCATGCTTTTTGCCATTAAATGTTTATCACATGGAATCTATTAGTGGTGTTATCCTATTGGGCTTTGGCTCACACCCTACTTACACCCTTGGGTGTAAGTAGACTTGTTTATTTTTGTTGTCGCAGGTTGGGTACAGTTTTTTTTTGTTCCAGTGGTTCGGGTTTCTAGCAGGTCCTTGGTAGTGAAGTCTTGTGGAGATAGCTTAAGGGTGGTGCCCCTTGACAAAAGGGTTCTTGGGCTGTCTTTATTTGTTTTTTTACCTTTGTAATGGTCTTTAAATGTAGTTTTAACTTATGTAATTCAGTTCTGAAATTTTGTAAAAGATAGTTTTAGTTGAAAAATCCAGATTTGTTTTATTGAGTTTTTTTGTTGTTTAATGTTTATAGAATCGGGTAAATCGTTCCCAATTATCATTATATGATACCCGGGCACTTGTGCCAGCCCGTGGGGATCGGGAACGCCCTTCGGGCCTTGTCACGGGCTTGGTTTGGTGTCGATTTTGGCGGCGACCAGATTTGGTTCGTGACAAAATGGTATCAGAGGAGGTTCGCTCCATTTGAGTCATGTTATTTGGGAAATAGTTAACATAGTCTAGATTTATGATTTTTGGGACATGGAATTCTGGTTATGGGTAGTGTTCTTGATCACCACACCTCATTTCAGGATTCAAGTCTCCAGGGGAAGTTGGGATTTGTCTATGTCTTTGGGTTTTCTTGGTTTGATGATGATTAGGGGAAATGAAAAGAGAGTTGGGTTAATGGTCTCAATGAGCTCGCAGGGTCTGGCAAGCCATGTGGAGCCGAGGATATTCCCTAGAACACTCTCTGTGATAGTGAAGTGATTGGAATATGGCCGCCAACCATATGTCCAAGTCACCCACTGAAACTAGTTTCCTCTTGCATTGTCTGGTGTTCTTTAGTTTTGAAATCTTGGCATTTTGGTTTTAAGGTGACTTGGTTTTAAGAAGCGTAAAGTTTTTATGAAATGATTTTCAAATAAAGAGGGAATGGTTGGGTTTATAAAATGGAAGAACTGAATTTTCAGAATTGCTTTGAAATATAAAATGGTGTGCTCACACCTCTTTGAAAGCGGGAACTATATTGAAGTTGGTTTTGAAAAGTGTTTCCAATAGAGTTTTCTAAACAATCAGAGTGTGCTTTAATGGGATGAGATGTTTTGAAATTGATGTGAATATCTTGAAAGTGAGTTATTTTCTAAATGGTTGTGACTTTCTGAAATTTTTTTAAGATGTGAGTTGGGATTTTGATCTCATGGTTAGCGGTTTTGAGGAAAAAGGATGTGTTGGTTGACAGTTTTGGTTTTGAAAAGTGG
This sequence comes from Viscum album, assembly GCA_963277665.1. NCBI lineage: Eukaryota > Viridiplantae > Streptophyta > Magnoliopsida > Santalales > Viscaceae > Viscum > Viscum album. The sequence goes on along the minus strand of OY728137.1, from coordinate 1,871,740,512 downwards.
AACAAATTTTTGTTTTAACCTTTGGTATTTTCGTGGGAAACCACATGCATGGGGTTATATGGGAAGATGGATGGTTGATGAAATGACTGGATGAGTGTCGAGATGGATACGAGGAGGGTGCCCAGTGTGGCACAGAAACATGCATGTGTAAGGCCCATGGGGTACCATTGGTGGATGTGCTAACCGCTGAACCATTTGTTTTTAAAGAACTGTTTTTAAATAGAAACATGAAGACTTGATGAATTGTATGGAATGGTTTATATTATGTGTTTTTGGAAAATGTTGATGTTGTGAGATGTTTTGAGTCCAAGAACCCCTCCTGTTTGAACTGTGTTTTGGGTTTGGGTTTGGTCAGTAAGTTGTGTTATAGGGACAATTAGTGGTCTCTTCTGAAAAATGTTTTGGGGCGCCTTTATGATGGTTCCCTTCATGTGTTTGGATCTGGTTTGTGGTATATTTTGACCAATGAACCATCTTGGTTGGTTCCTTGGGTTCTCCCATTGGATAAGGTATGCCCCCATTTAGGGTTAGTGCAGAACTGAAGTGCAACCCGTATTGTTTCTCCATTGGAAAATCCTCCAGTTGATCAATATAAGGAATATTTTATAGATCATTGTTGATTGAGTCTACAAACATTCATTTAGTTTATTTTTAGATCCTCTTGTAGCGGGATAGTTATTGTGGAAGGTTGAAAGAGGCTTTGGTTTCTTAAGTTTCTTGATTCATCGATGGTGGAAGTGTTCTTTGGTTGTTAGTGTGGATGAGTGTCATGATGGTGTCTAAGAGGGCCTCTGGGTTCTTCATAGTTTCCTTGAAGCAAGAGTTATTATTAAACCACCAATTTTGAGATTTTGGTCCTGATAGGATATTGTGTCCACTTTTTGGACTTGTCTGTTGTTTAGGGACTTGGAATATGGTCATGTTCCATGTATTGTTTCTATCAATCACAAGGGTCATGTTTGGTGATGCATTGTGATGTTGTGTGCTCTTTTGACTATAAAGGTCAAGGTCACACTATCCTCTTAGGTTCTATGTTATGTTGGGAGTATGTATCGCTTGGGAAAAACATCAAATCCTCTACCTTAGAGGACAATGTTTATACGTGTACTGCCCTTCTGTTGTTTCTCAGCCAAAGAAAAAAAGGTGTGATGTGTGTGCTTATTCTGATCCCTTGTTTCAGTGAAATGTCTGGTTTTGGTAAAGTGAGTTATGGAGTGTGTTATGTCTTTATGAACCCATCAGGGTATGCGGTGTAGTTGTTTGTGGCACCGAAAGAAGAAGTTCCACATAGGGGTTTCAACAGCCAAACTGCGTGGCCGAAGATGCTTCAATATTTTGAGCTCCAGCCATAGGTCCCAGAGAGAAGCTGGCGCGTAGTCAGGGGAAACCCCAGTGTCGTTTAAACCCTTGTACAAAGTCCTATCCTCAGTATGAAAGATAGGAAGAGTTTAAACCTATGGTGTCATCATATTTCTTCTATTGTTCCCGTTCTGTGGAAATAAGTGGAGGGTTTTGTACCCATTTCATCACACAATGTTATTCCCTCCCCATTTGGTTTCCATTGAGTCTTTGAAGAATGGTTAGAAATTTGGCTTGAAAAGTTGAGCACGCGGTTTTCACATGGTTAGTTCTAACCATGAACAAAAAAAACCATGTAGATAGAAGAATCTCCACTGTTGGTTCATGGTTTCCCAAACCGTGAAGACTCACCATGTGGTCGTCCCAACACTTTATATTTTGGGGTCTTTCTGTACCGGCCCATGCTGGTCGATTAAGATTGTTGGTTCTTATGGTGGGGAGCCTATTTTTTTTCCCCGTACTAATAACTTAGTCTTATCCAAGGTCAAGGATTGTTGGTAGGTAGTATAATTCAGATCTATCAAGCTACCTAAATCTTCTTTGGGTAACCATTGAGATTGGAGAGTGCCCAATGGTTTAGTTGTAGCAAGGTATGTGTAACCTTGTTTGAAGTTGTTGTTCGTTTGGGTGAATTGCTTGAGTCATGTTCGGATAGCGTTTGAGGAGTTTCATTTTGGGATAATGTATGAATGTGATTGATCATTTCAGTAATGTGGTGTAAGTTTTGGTTGTGAGATTAATCATTCCTTAATTGATCACTGGAGGTGTTTTGACCCTTGGGGGCAAAGCTTGGCAAAGAATTACATCTTAGTTTATCGGTTGGGCATGGTTTTGGTATCTGGCCTTGTGGTCACTTTCCGGGGACGGAAAGTTTTCATGGTGGGGAGAATTGTCACATACATGACTTATTTTAAAGTTAAATTTCATTTATTTTTCATTTATGATTTGTTTTTGGGGTTTGTCAAGCTTTTATGGTGGAATGGGTGAGTTTTCATGAATTGGGCCAAACCGTGAGCCCAATTCCAGATTTAAAAAATAAATTTTGTTTCTTTTATAACTTTTTCAATTTTTAATATTTTTCACCCATTCAAGTTCCTAAATGGTCTACCCTGATATAAAAACACCACCATTGTAGTTTGGAGCCTTTAGAAAACCATAAACAAGTTGTATATGGGTTTTTATTTAAGGGATTGGGCCTGCCCGAAAGCCCAATTCCAGTTTTAAAAATAAATTTTGTTTAATTAATAACTTATACAATATTAAGGATTTTTCAGTGATTCCAAGCCCCAAACACTCCCCTTGAACCCAGCCGCGCGACCCATATCCTCCCACTCTCTTTGAAGCTCCGTTTCATCGCGGTTTAGGTCGAAACTTCTGAAGAACTCACATTTCGTGCAGATTAATAAAGGTAATTTGTTTCCTTCATAAATCCTTCAATTCTCACTCTTTTTTCCCCATTAAAATTCCTACATGGTCTCATAATCATTGTTAGAACATCCCTTGAATGGTTGGATGTTTTCAGATTCAGAATCTGGTGGATTTTGGGTCGTTTTATTCATGATTGTTTTGAGTAAGTGTTTCTCTCTTCAATTTTTAATTCTCCATAGGGTTTCCTCCCTCTTTCATTATATTCTAAAATGTCCAGAAGTTAGGGTTCGATCCTAAGGTCTGATTTGGTATCTTTTGGGTCAATTTTTGGTGGTCTAGGTATGGATTTATATTCCTTGTGGTGCGGCGGTGGTGCGCTTAAGGTTTCGCACCAAGTTTTGAGGATTTCGACTCAAAAGGTAGGTGATTCCATGTGTAGCCATTTTATGGTGAGTTAGCTTGCATGGATTATTAATTTAGCATGTTTATAATCTGTTTTATGTGTTGTGAAAACAGTTTTGATGGATTTGGTTGAACATTTAATTTTTAGTTGCGTTATAGCTTGAAATTGGGTACTTTTCATGTGTGACTCATGGCGTAATGTTTGGGTTTAGTTTATAACATATGAAAGTGATTTATTAGTCTTGAAAGGGGATTACAATTATGGTTTGTTAATTCCTTATTGTCATGTTGGCCTTGAATGTAGGTTTTTTTTATGAGTTTAAGGAGTAAAAACATGTTGTACTTCTTGAAGGTGATTTATGAAAACGTGTGTTTTTCATGTGTATCTTTGTGGTATTATTTGATGTATTTTTATAACATTTGGTGGTGGTTTAATAATTGTTTTAGGGCTGAACAATTCTGTTTTGGATTGTTATTGGTATGATTTTGCTTTTAAATGAGGGTTTTGAAATGGGTTTAGTTTTCAAACAATGGTTATACCTATTGGGTTTGTTTTATAAAAATTTCCAATGTTTTATTTGGTTACACAAAGTTGGGAAAGGGTGTATATGTTCTGTTTGGGTGAGTGTGTTCACCTAATATGGGTTTTTGAAGGGTAAAGTGGTGATTTGAGATGTCGAACATTTTTATAATTTTTTTTATAAATTGTCGAAATGTTTTACTAAATTGTGTTTTGTGTGCGAAACACGGGTGTGGGATATTTCATGTGAGTTTATTTATAAAATGAATTGTGAAGGTGAGAATGGTATTGTGTGACATGTGTGTGGGCTGTTATGTGAGTTGAATATCTTGTAATGGTTTTATAAAATTGTTTAATGGATTTGTGGAAGTGTTAATGAAATTTGAAAAGTGTTGTAGGCAATTTGGAGTGAGTTTGATTTCAAAATTCATTTGAATGAAAAGTGGAATTTTTGACTTGTGTGATGTACATGGGGCTGTTTGGTTAATTTGTGATGTGGAAGTGATATTTTCAGGTGAAAACTATACTTCTTGGATTTCTGAACATGTTTGAGCACAAAGGGAAAACCCGGGTATCTAGGTGGGTGGACGTGTACTAGTATGCTAGTGAATCTGTGAGGTTTGGCCTCAGTTTCACTTAGAAAGATTGACGCTTACAACTCTAACTAAACTATGATGATGATTATTGGGGAGCACTAGGTTATGGGTATGTTCCCTACTAGTGGCTCGTGCACGAGAATGGATATTTGTGATGGTTACCTTCACCGAGATACGAGGTACCTGGGACCCACAGCTAGCTAGTGCCTAGGGGTTATTTCCCATTGCTTGTGCTCACTGGATACTTTGTTATTACCGTCGGTATACGGTATGAGAGGCTGTAAAATTCAGTAGCTATGGTATTTATTTTAAATATTTTTATTCTTTAAATTATCCCACCTAAAAACTGTATTTATTTAATGTTGCATCTTTTAGAAATTTTAACTAGCATCTCATGTCTTTGAAAACATGCAAGCTTTTTGCCATTAAATGTTTATCACATGGAATCTATTAGTGGTGTTATCCTATTGGGCTTTGGCTCACACTCTACTTACACCCTTGGGTGTAAGTAGACTTGTTTATTTTTGTTGTCGCAGGTTGGGTACAGTTTTTTTTGTTCCAGTGGTTCGGGTTTCTAGCAGGTCCTTGGTAGTGAAGTCTTGTGGAGATAGCTTAAGGGTGGTGCCCCTTGACAAAAGGGTTCTTGGGCTGTCTTTATTTGTTTTTTTACCTTTGTAATGGTCTTTAAATGTAGTTTTAACTTATGTAATTCAGTTCTGAAATTTTGTAAAAGATGGTTTTAGTTGAAAAATCCAGATTTGTTTTATTGAGTTTTTTTGTTGTTTAATGTTTATAGAATCGGGTAAATCGTTCCCAATTATCATTATATGATACCCGAGCACTTGTGCCAGCCCGTGGGGATCGGGAACGCCCTTCGGGCCTTGTCACGGGCTTGGTTTGGTGTCGATTTTGGCGGCGACCAGATTTGGTTCGTGACAAATAACATTTGAACCTGCATTATATATTATTTTGGTATAAGTTCAATTTTTTGGTTAAAAACACTTCATTCTATAAACATTTTTCCATTGAATATTATAAATCTATATCAATATTTATTTCTACAACATCTTGGAATTTAATATTTAAAAATGAATTTTATATTAATAATAATTATGGTCAAATATGCTAAATAAATCCCTTTTAATTTTAGACATTATGAATAGAAACAACTCTAAATAATTGAAAAATCAGCATTTCTTAAATCAAGTAATTAATGTAGAAAATAATAATCTAATAACTAAACATTCCTTTAATATATTTTTGGAGTTTATTTCATTCATAAAAATCGAATATTATAATTTAGGGAAATTTTGTGACATTGTTTTTTGAAAATGACTTATATTATATTTTATGTAAAGAAAACGTAAAAATTGTCACAATATTTCATTTAATACATGTAATTTTTTTATATGGAAAAACATATGATTTATTATAATTTATTATTTTAAAGTTAAATACTTATTCAACATATTTTTTTTAATTTCTTGTGATGTAAAAAATTCCTTAAATGCTTACAAAACACCAACATAGTGCTTGTAAAAGCTATCAAATTAAATTAAATGATTTCAACCACAATAAAGTTAAATCTTTTGGGGTGATTTTTGTTGTGCCCAAAATTTCATAAATTAATATAAAATTTTAGGGATTTTTTGTAAGTTTATATTCAAATTACTTAGATTTTTTGTTGTTTTAAATGTCTAATTGAATGAAAAATTTTACAGATGTCATTAATGATATTTTATGTTTAATAAAATTTTATTTAATTATATAAAAACAATAAAAATTATAAAAAATAAGATGTAGTATTTTAAATGGTCAAAAATTTCATCCCATTCTCTATTTATGAGCCAATTATGACATTATATATAAAATTATTTCCCTTTAAAATTGAAAAATTCATTACCATTGTTAGTGTTAAAATTTTATAACCAATTGGTTAAACTAAATAATATTGGTTAAAATAGTAAAAATACTAAAAATATTTTATTGAATGAATATATTAAGACCACATCCAATATTTCTTAGAAAGGGTTTAATTTTATAATTATTTTACATGGGTTATACAAATATAATATTATAATTTCTCATGTATTTATAAAAATGACATTAATTATATTTTATAGTAAATAATATTTCATAATATGATTTAAAATTCAAAAAAAATTAATATCATCCACATGTTAATGTTATGTGGTTTAAAATATAAATTTTTGTATATTTATGGGACACTTTTTCAATTATAGTATATTTTTAACCCTGCCAAGATTAAAAAAATTATTATCACTTTATTTGTAAAAAGGGATAATAAGGGATTAAAAAAGACATAATGGTAAAATAACAATATATAATTGTAAAATAATTATTTTATGAGATTATTTAGACCCATACTCATATTACAATGAAATTATATAACTTTTTCCACATTGACATGAAATGTAATTTTAAATAATTTACTACTTTTTTAAATTATATAAATTCCCCTACACTCACTTATAATGGGTAACCACCTCTAATCTCATCCTCAAGCCATTTTATAATGGTTTAACATACTATAAAAATGAAAATTTACACTTAAAATTGCTATAAATTTTAATAGGTCATATTCTGGGTATAATTCCAACGTTTGAGGGATTGAGGTGCAACGTAAAGAAGGTTGTCTGAAGAATTGGTATAGGTTTTAACTGAATTTTTATGTTTTACATTTTTATTTGACCTTCATCAAATATTATTAAAACAATATGAAATAATAACATCAATACATTGTTTATACTAATATTTCATTATGTTAATGTTTTAACCAATATCCATCAACTCTTCCATCAAATTAGAATTAAAACTATCAATCGTTTGAATGATAAACTAATTGTATGTGAATGAATACAATTATTTTTCCATCACAACAACTTATTAATGATTATTGAGATGTATTTATTGTATATATACATATATGACATTAATGATATAATTATCGTTGTCACCAATAATATATCATCTATTTTTTTCCATCCATAGAACATTTGTTACATTTTTTGTGTTTATGTGTAGATTACCACATCCACGAAGTGATGTAATTCATTATTCATAAATGCATCTCCTAGATGGTAAATATAACTAACTAATATATTTACAATGATATTTACTATATAATCACATCTTTGGATATAAAAAAAATACTTACATTACTTCTCTCATGTTCATCAAAAAATGAAAATGTTTACTCATATGTATGTACGACCAAATGTCATTATGATTGTAACAAAATTCAGTTTCAACAACCATATCCCATAGTTGGTTTTAAAATTACAATTTATTTTTAAAAAAGAAAAATTTAATTATTATTAGATTTCAGGTGATAGAAAAATTACACCTTTGACCTTGGTGAACACATCGAAGCCATTTTTAAATTATGCAGAATTTCCTCAAATTAATTGGTGTGGACATACTATATTAAGTAATTAAATAAGAAATAAAAAATATAAATGGTTTGTGTATAAGTATTAAACATATAAAATTATTATAATAAATCATATAATTTACATAATATTCTTATACTCATTTTAATGGATATACATAACATGTCCGGACGAGAGGTAATAGATTTATACACAGTTACCCTTCAATGAGGCATATTATAATGTTATAAAAATAAATTTTTATATGGGGTATATGTTTCCAATTTTACGTTTTATGTCATGAATACTTCATACCTCAAGATATTTTAAGTTTGAATTTTAATTATTTCGTTCATGTGGTGTGGACTAGATAGTTACGATATAGTAAGGATTTGAAAGCTCAATTTTCTTTTATTGGGATATATAACATATTAAATGATAATATTATATGAATATTATATATTAAATATAATATTTTTTATTTTTATTTGAATTAAAAATTGTTTATTATGTGTAAACAATTGTTACACATCGTGTCTCCAATGATTAATTTACAATTATCTAATATGATTATTTAAGCATAATTCATATCAAATTATATTTCTATAGGACCTATGTTTACATTATAAATATATATTATTTTATGAGTTGTGTACAGTACAAAATAAAATGTTATATCATGAATTTTAAACTGTTCAGTATATTTATAGATTCTTTTGATGTTATTTTTTCATCGTGTTTATAATTAGAAAGTTACTAAATAGTTAAAGGGTATATATTTAAATCCCATGTTAATATTAATAGTTTATGATTGAATTTAATTCAATAAAGTAGTAAGATCCTATTTTGATAAACAAACTTTATTTTTATTCTCATATATTTATTTCTATAAATTTAATTTTTGAGCTATATTTTATCCCTATGGTATAAAAATGGTTCGGAAAATATTTTTATGAAATATATATTTTAATTATCCTCTTTTAGTTGTATTTTCTTCATCAATGTCTAGGTTTTCTAAAAATGAATAAAATAATATTTTAATAGTATTACATTATTATTTAAATTCATAGACCTATATTTTAACTTTCTAAAAATGGTTTACAAATAATATTCTTGTTGTTTTCAGAATATGTTACTTTTTCCCTATGGTGTACACAAAATAATTTGTTTTATGGTTACGAATAAAAATAAAATTTCCTACTATCATGGCCACTGAGTTATTTTACATTTCTTTTATAATTTTACATTGTCATATTTTATTATGTTTTTATCATAATATTAATAAAATTATTAGTTTTTCAAAGTGATATTCAAATTGGAAAGGTTGTTTTCCAAAATAATGTTTTAACTGACATTTTTATGGTATTTTTATCCATCAACAACCTGAAAACATTATTTTACATATGATTCACTTGGTTAATATTGTAATGAAACAATATATATTCATTCTCTGGATAGATTATGATTATTTCAAAGTTATATAAATGAAGCATGTCTTTATTCGATGAATAACTCATCCTATAAAGGAAAATAAATTTTTGTTAAAAGGTATATGAAGATAATGTATGTTTCCTTGTGTTATATACATGTTATATAATTAAAATTTATTAATGATTATCAGTGATCCTAATATATCTCATGGTAATCGGTGGTCCTAAAACATCTTAGATGATAAGTGATCTCAATACAACTTATACGAATAGTGATCGAGATATAGGTATCTAATGCATTTGGTAATGATTATTTTATTTAAAGGAATTATTTTCGGAATTTACCATGGAGTGTTATCCAATATATTTAACTGGGATCTAGTTAATTTTTATATTTGTTTTATAGATGATATTCCACGACACAACCATGTTTTTTTCTTCTTGCTATGATTTTTTAATGGTTACTTAGATCAGGATTAATATCCCATGTCTCATGATTACTAATTTTCATTAATCCTTCTATTGATAAATATTTAATCCATGACACATATTTTTTTTATCTTGGTTTTGAAGGGTGTGAATTTACTTATTCTATGCTCATAAAAATTCATTATTTAAACAAAAAAATATGCTCATTTTCTGATCAATGATGACATTTAATTGTCAATTCTTATAATAAACCTTATTAACTCTTTGAGTTCACCCTTCTTATTCTTCTTCATCAAAAGGTAGTGAGTAATGGTTGTATGAATTTTATTCCTAAGAAGATTAAAATATATTAAAAAATTAATGGGATATTCCTTATATTTTTATGAGGTTGTTGTCAATATATCCATATTATAATGTAATATTTTTTCCTTATTATCAAAAACTATAATCCTAAAAGGTCATTGGGAATTTAATTGAACCATTATTTTATTTTTTTTGTAACATGTTTTAGTTGGTTAAAAATTGGTCCTGGTTTATTGGTATCAAATATATAAATTTAATGATGCATGTTTCATCACCATATCTAAAAGTTTGAGTTATGAGCTATTATAGTTGGTATCATATAAGAGTTTAAATTAATTATGAAATAATAATGTTTTTATGTTAGTTTAAACTATGATTTATGGGTAAAAGCATGCATATATAATTTAGTTGGAGCATATTTTCAATGTTATACATACTCTTTTTTAGATTTTATGTGATTGTATTTTAGGAAATGAAAGTTATTTTGGAGATGAGAATTTTTGATGAGGTATATGTAACACTAATATTTAATATAAGGATTATTTTTGAGTATTTTTTTAAAATTTGGTGATTTAATATGGAAGTTATGAGAAAACCCTTTACATTAAAACATTTATTAATTTTATGTTTAATGAGGTTATTTGGGAATAAAAGTTATATATATTAGGAATGATCTTAATTTAACATATGGTTTTATATTGTTGAACTTTATAAATTGATATATTATTTATTTATATGGAGGATTATACAATTCCAAAATTATATAAGCATATTCTATTTATTTTGGTTTTGGTTAATGTCTACATTTTATAAGAATATGTCATCATCCTTGTATGCATTATTGATACTTTTGAATATGATATTAGTACCATATGATCGAAGAAAAATTCATCTAGAATATTCGTTATTTGGAGAATATTATGAGATTGTGTAGAAAAATTATTTTTTGGAGAAAAATATATATTTCACTTAATTATACTTCCTTTTTTTAGTCTATATGGAAAAGTAATTCTAAAACTATAGGAAACGGACCTTGAAAAAATATTGAAAAATTACCTTTAGTTTTGATGAATTTATGGCCTTTTCCACGCTATTGATTTATGATTTTATTTTCGTTGAATTTATCATGATCACTTAATTTTCTTTGATTAATGCCCTTTATCACCATGACATCACTAATTGGACTTTACGTCTTCCTCTATGTGAGGAGACCCCAATACCAGTAGCCCATAGTAGGTGTCTATGTTATTACATTAGCATAAAAAACCAAGAAACTCATCCTGAATGACAAAATAGTTTTTATATCTTGGGAAACAAGATACATATATGAAATTAATATTATATTTTAAAACATAAAATAAAAAATAATTTCATTTTAGAATTAGAATATTACAATTAGTGTATCTCTATAAATTAAATAAAAAAATACATTTTCTTATCTAGTAGAAAAGAAAATATAAGAATGTGGTGAGCGTAGATGGTTAGTAAGTGTAATAATTTAATGGAAGCTATTATTAAATAGGGAACAATCAATATTTGATGTTAAAGAACTGAAAAAAAATCCATTAAAGAAAAAACATAAGAAAAAATTATATGAATAAAATGTTATCAAATGTTAAAATATAAATAATTACATAAGTTTGAAATGTGACCATGGATATTATAACTTATCAAATAATCCCAAAGAACATTAATAATAAATATAAAATGATGGACATCTAAAACATACCATCATGGATTGTGACAGGAAATATAATACAATCAAGGATTGTGAAAGGATATCTATTACCATCGAGGGTTGTGCAGATACATCAAAATAAATAGTTATGGTCTCAGCCAAAAATATATCTATATCGTCTCATGTGACCTTACTATTCATGTAGGGGCTACAATGGGACCCACACACCACATATAAGATCCAAGGCATTCCTCATAGGAATGGGGTAAAAAAATAAAAATAAAAAACATTATTTAAACTAGAATAAAAAATGTAAATAGATTCTATAATCAATAAACATAATAATAAGCCATCTAAAGTAATTTGAATTTCATAAATATTTTACATCCCCTTCCAAACTAATCACAAATCATCCAAATAAATAATAAAGACGATTTCATTGTAGTATATCCACATTAAATAATAAGTAACATTAATGAATTTCTTCATAGATGGGAAATTATTTTGAAAGATCACTTGAAATATTTATGGGGGAAAATAACATTTCATTGACAATCAACATTTTTTATTTCAAAACTATACGATTTTAAAATATTTTTAAAATCGATTTCATTTAAAATCACTATTAAAAAATAATTTAGATAAAAATATAAATAAATTGATTCTTGAAATATATTCTGTTAAACATGAAAAGGAAGATTCAAATAAATTATGGTCATGAAACAAGTAATTTATTACATGTTGCCAATGGGAAAAATATCATTTAGTTTATACTATGAAATGTTTTGAACGGGGACTCACCCTAAATATGATAAGAATATTCTATTCAAACCATTTAAAAAAACTCAATCATGGGTAAAATTGAATTCAATAAATCTTTTTAAAAAATTATAAAATATATTTGAAATCATTTTTAGAAATCATGGTTTTAGAAGAAAAAGTATTTTTGACCAAAGAAAGAAATAATATCATATTTTATTAAAAATAATTTATCAATAATTTTAATTACAAAATAGTAGAAAATGTTATTATTAATCAAAAAAAGTCATAAATAAACATAATAGAATAAAATTAAAGGTACAATAAAATGACCATGAAATAATTTATTTTAATTAATATTCAATTATAAACAATCCCAATTAAATTAAATTATGAAATAATCATTTGGAAAAAAAATTGAAGTGAGAATTAACAAATTAATTAATTATGTGTATAAAAAAATCCAAATAAAGAAGTTGTATAATATATTATATCACACAATCTGATCAAAAAAATAATTTTATACTATGAAATATAATGAATAAATAATATAATCCATGAAAAAGAAATTGAGTTATACAATTTTTTAACCATAGGGAACTCTTAAGTTAAAACCTCTTATAGATGAAAAAATTCAAGTAATGTATTTATAAAAAATTAACTATTTTTGAATCAAGATATTACATGCCAAAGTGTATGTATATTGTCAATATTAAAAAATAAGTTTCATAACTTTTCAATATGATTCATTGAAAATAAATTTAGATAAAAACCCTTACCTCATTCTTACTTTTTGGTAAATGTTTCTTAAAAATATTTATAGTGGGTTTAAATGTGTTATTAACTTATACCAAAACTATATTAATATTTATAGTATCATATATGATCCTTTTAAAACATCTTTTTACTTGTTAATCAGTAATAGTTTCTTATTTTCATTGTTTTAGCTATTATTTACAATATATTCCCATGCATGTTTTTATATAAAAGACATGTATATTGCACATATTATAACATTACATAATATATAAAATAATAATGACGTAATTATATTCTTATTTATAATTCAACTATGCATTTAACACTAATAATAAAATATGGTTTTGATAAGTGAAGTACATTACATACCAAGTGACAGTAGGTTGTACATACACATGAGTAACGTTTTCTTTTTTCAATAATCATCATGGAAATGAGTTAAGTAATATTTTGTAATAAAATAATTAAAAAAATATCACAAATATAAAATTATTTATTTAAATATACATATATATATCCTTCATGGTGTGTTGTAATAAAAAGAGATCAACTTCTCTTTGTGGAGGTGGTAGTCTTCCTGTACGTGAACAATGTAACTATATTTTTATTATAAAAATGACCTATTATATTTTAATAAATATATATATGTAATTAATTTCATAATAGTGTCCTTTATATAACTTATATTCTATAACACTATCCTTATTACCAACCATTTAAAGCGTTATATAAAATGGAATCACATAGTTTCGTGTGGTAATAGTCCGCTGTACACATGAGTGACATTATCGTATCCCCTACAAAATAGAAACTAAAAATGTATGTATGATATAATGAGTAAAGAGGTACAATTATGTTATGTATATATATATATATATATCATATATATACTTTATATCTATCATCATATCTAACCATGAGAGTTGTTAATCGAAAGATTAATGACATCTGTTCAGGAGGTGGTAGTTCACCCTACACAAGAATGATTATTCTCTAACCCATTTGATCAAAGTGGGGATGGTTGAAGCTCATTTGAACAAAATAAATAAATAATATTATGTTTAATATACTTATATTATTATATAAAAATGGTTTAATAATAATTTAATGAGGTGGAGGATGAAATAATATAAAAATGCTTTCTAAATAACATTATATCTTCTTTAGGTCTCCTTTTTATGTATGCACCAAAATACATAATATGTTGTATTTATATTAAAAATAGATTCTAGTATGAGGGGATTTAATTTTGGAATTTATATTTTGTTGGTATTTTTTTATACAAATTTGTTTAATGATATGAATATGTGAGGATATAGTGTTTCATTTTATTAGTGATGTGAGTGGTAGACTTGAAATTGTTCAGGAAAATTTATTTACCTTTGTTTTTTTAACAACAAGATGTTAAAAAATGTGATTTTAATTACCATTTTATGTGATAGTGTTGAAATATTTCTAGAAAATTGATTTTAGGCAAGTTTCTAGGTCAATTTAATCTTTATGTATTGAGTTTAACCCCTGGTAAATCAATTTTAACATAACCTTGGTTGATCTTTTTTAATATTTTCACTGTCCATTTTGGTCAAAAATAATTCTACATTATTATAAAATATATATTGTTATGAATTTTAATATTGAATCTATTTTTCAAAAATAAATTCACATTATTTTATAATTTAAATTTAAAATTAATCCCATAAATGTGATGAAAATGTTCTTTTAAGGACAAAATGTGCAAAAGATTAGATTTCTTTTATTTCAAATTTTTTAAAAAAATGATTAAAATGAAATAAATTTTATTAATAAATATATATTTTTTATATTTTTTTTAAATAAATTAATAATGGAATTTAATTTTTTAAATAATTTAAATTAAAATAAATATTTCAATTATAAATTAGTAATTTTCATTATATATTTAAAAGGAATATTTTGAGAAAAAAAATACAAGATAAGACAATTTTGATATTCTCATTCAGATAAAAATGTTTATTTTATTCATTTTATTTTTTCTTAATTTGGTAAAAATATATTATATATGATGTATGAAATGCATGGCTAGACCATTTTTTAGACAAATAATTTTTTTAGAAAACATTTATTTTAAGTAAAAATGGTTTGAATTTTGTCTCTAATAAATTTATATCTATTTCATTAATATGTAAAACATATAACTTTTTTAATTTGTTTTACTTTTCATACCCACAAATCTTACATCTATGTTTTATAGGTAGTGTTAAAATAAAAATATTTCAATAAATTATATTTCTTAGTTCAAAAAAGATGTTTTCTGAACCATAGTCTATCAAAGAGTTTGAATTGGTTAAATAATATATATATATATATCATAACACATAATGATATTACATTATCTTAAAAGGTTAGTGTTTCCTATCACATAATCTTTCGACCTTGATATTCATATTTTAAAATCATATTGCTTTACTTTTTACCCCCATAAATAAATTGAATCATCTAAATTTAAACATGATTTTGGTAATCCAGGGATTGACATTTAAAATAAAATTGTTGAAAACACCATATCACAAAGGGTTTAATATAATATATTCTTAATAAGAGAAAAAGGTAAATGAAAATGTTATATGTAATAACACATAACTATGTTTATATATAAGAGAAAATCGATGGATTATAAATATATTTAATTGAAATAAATGCATAAATACATATAGAGATTGTTAGAGGTCTTTGATCATAAAAAAATGAATGATAAATGGAAGGTTAAAATCCTAAAAAACATAAATCTGTGATGATGAAAAATTCTATTTGTTATACATAAATGAATGTATTAGGGTATTTTATTTAAATATCCTTTTACTAGTGTTAAGATATTCTTTTACTATCGAGATTGAGAATATAGAAAAATAAAATACACGATATTAATTAATTGCGTAGGAATAATTTCAAATTTTAGTTGTACATAAATAATTTTTCATTAAATCGTTTACTGAAATAAATTAATTTAAATATAATCAATTTTTGATTCCTAAAGCACTAAATTTCACATTAAATGAATCATAAGATCCATTATCGGATGATAATTCTTTCCTTGGGTCTCAAGTTATTATTATGAAAAAATGGTAAGTACATGTTATAAAATATGTATAAATATTAATATGGTGATGTAATACATTAATCCCTAAAACCACATAGAAATAGTAGAATAAAATATTTCACAAATGGATAACCTTATGACCCTTCAAAATTTTATTATCCATAACTTTATAAAAAGGTCAGTAGTGTATCAAATTGAACATATTATTAATAATCCAAATAACAGGAAGTAGCTCTTAATCATCACATACCAAAAATTTCAATACCTTCATCATGTATTCTCATCAAACAATGTAATAAAATTAATTTATATAAAATCATATTAAAATAATGAATTCTTCCATATTTTTTAAAAAATTAATAGAAGATTTCATATATTAAAAAAATACAAAAAAAGTTGTAAACTCCACCATTAATATAATGAATATCTTTTCCAAAAAATTAATAATATGTTCTAAGGTATGTAGTAATATCCAATTTACAATGTCCATATCAATTATATCATTATCCCAACACCATGATCTCAACATGAGACACATATTAACATGTAAATTTTTTTAATCATTTGTTTTCCATTTGGTTCAAATTAAAATTGTATCATTTTTCTTGGTCATCAGTATAGTATATGATGTGCTATAAAATACATGATTAGAATTTATTTCATTACCAAACTTATATATTTAAAGAGTTTCATTTATAAAATAGATTTATAAAATATTTATTGGATCCAAATACACAAGAATAATAATCATTACACTTTATTTGTAGCAATAGAATAAGCATGACCATAAACCCTTATCTCATTTTGAGGTACTTTTATTTAATAATCAGGGAACTAAATTAAATAGTGACATATCTCCTTCTACTGAAATAATTTTAAATTCGAGGGTTTTTTATTGTATTTTAAATCAAGAGTATTGTGGTCTTTTTCTCTACTCCTGAAAAAAAAACAAATTTTCTGTTTTGTCATGTACCAATGTGTTTCCTTCTATAAGTATCTCATGTTGGAAAATATTTATTTCCATTATTCCCTTTTTTTATTTTGACTCTATCATTCTCTTATTCTATATCATACTTATGAATCCATAATACATGGATAATTATATCTATATCTTAATAGCACATAATACCATGTCCTTTTATGATGAGAATGTTTGATAGGCTATCTCTCTCCAGAAGATTGGATTAATCACATAAAAGAAATATTCAATATTTATAATTGTATTACGTTTGCAGTCTATAGAATTCATTTTTATACATGAAATGGTAGATTTATACTAAGCATCATTTTCCTCTTCATTCTATCTTAGACTCTAGAATTGACTCTACATATCTTCTAATTTTCCATGAGGAAAATATATTTTCATGACTCTTACCTTAAAATACATTAAATACATCCTTGTTATTTACTCCTCAACCGTAGTTTTTTTTTGAATCAATGTGAAACATTGATATAAATCTTCTATGTTAAAATATACTACCATGAAAAATATACTCGTTTTACTACTTCATAGAGGGAGAATTTTTTTCTCTTTTGAAAATTTACATTTCTCCACTAAAATTTGATTTGTAGTCCCATTAAATTTTTGAGCTTGATGAAACATTAAGTGGTTTAACATTTTCACTCCACATGGTGGATCAGTAGGATAATATTAATTGGGAATGACATTACACATAAACAAAATCAGTTTCCCCAATAGGGTTATAATTTGACCATTTCCATCAACAAATCTAGCTCTAGATTCATTGTATTTTTTTTGGAGGAATATCCTTATATGGAGTATGTGCATTGATAGAGTTCACAATCCTTATATTAGGTCCCATTTCTAAACAATTAAATACACTAAAATAGAACATTACATTAAAAAAATCTAAAATAAATTAAAAAATATAAACATATCTACTCTCATAATCAAAAAATTGGTTTTGTTATGGGTTTATTTATTTATTAATTCATTTATAATATTTATAATGGAAATGTGAATTATCTTAATCATATCCCTAAGAGTTTCAAACTAGGAACAATGTATGTCCAGTTTCCAGGCACCATGTAAAAATGAGGTCAAGTCCAATGCACCCTTTTTGAGTTATTACCCCTATGAACCTCTATTCTAGAACCACACCCACTTATAGTATCTAAACATGGTTTTATTGATAGGAAATACCATATAATCTCTTACATACAAAAACATTAGAATGTTCTTCTATAATTATCCTCAAGTTTTATTATAACTTTTTATTACCTAATATATTATTTCGTAAAAACATTTCCCAATGTTTATAGTAAATATTATTCAATACCGAATTTATTGACCCCAAACCAAGTAGCTTGATGCTAGTGTATACTTCATTATATTGAAAGAAGATACAAGGAATCACATCTGGGATGAATGAATATTATTGTATTCTTGGTAATCAAAATTCATAGCTGAAATTCATATCTAATTTTAAAACATATAATACAAAAATAATTTGTATTCTATATTTTTATATTCCCCTGAGAATATCCTATCATATAAAATTTAAAAAAAATTAATGTTATCCTTGTGAAAATAAAGCCTAATAAAGTAATGAGATTATATTCTCATCTAGGGTAATAATATAGTACAATCTATGAATAAATTATTCATAATCAATATGATATAGTAAATAAATGCAAAATTTTACATTTAATCAAAAACATGATCATAATATATCAATAAAAAAATATTACCAAATAATTCCATATAAATAATCACATGAGCATGAAGATCGGCCGTAGATATCCCAACAAATTGAATTGTCACATGGAATATCAATAACTGAATCCATACTGATGGATTGCATAATGTTTTACATCTAAAACATACTATCGAGGATGGTTCCAAAATATTTAATATTGTTAAATATTATTTGTAGATATCAAAAAAACCTATAGGTTTGTGTTAATACATCTATATAAATGGTTATTTTCTCAATGAATACTATATTTGGGTTGTCTCACGATACCTACCAATGCATCAATGGGATATAGTAGGCCCTACGAATAAATTATAAGGTCTAACAAATTCAGCATATGAATGCAGTGAAATAGAATGAACAAAAACATTCAAATTTAATATTGAGTATGAAATTTTAATATAATACCCAATTAAAAAAACATAATAATAAACCTTATTGATTGAAGTGAATGGTATCAACATAGAACAACCCATGTCAAATTGATCATAAACCACCTAAAAAATAATAAGGGTATCATTGGATTTTATCACCATTAAATCATAAGTAAATCAAACAATTTATTAAACAAGCAAAGTAATCTTTAAATAAATGGATTTTCATGATGGTTGGTAACTATATTCATGTCATATAAGTTAAAAAGAATATTCCATTTTCACTATAAAAAGGTTAGAAAAGTGTATCATTCCGAAAATGAAAAAAGTATTCCTTTGAAACTATTTACTGAAAAAAAATTCAAACATGGTTAAAATTTACTTTAATATATTATTTTTAAAATTATAAAACCTTTTTCAAACATTTTTATATAATTGTTTTGGTGAAAAAGGAATTTTTACCAAAGATAGTAATAAAGTTATATTTTATTAAAATATTTTGTATATAATTTTATGTTAAAAAGTATGAAAAATGGTATAATTACTTATAAAAATCATGAATTACAAGAGGACAAGAAAATAAAAGGTTTTATTGAATAATGATTAAATAATTTCAATCAATATAAATCCATGTATGAATGATCTTGATTAAAATGACACTGCGAAATAAAAATTTGGAAAGATCATAATGTTGAAGTGATAAAAAACATTTAACTCACTGGGTGTATAAAAATAAATGAACATAAACCATGTTAAACTAAAAAACAAGTTAATAAAAATTAATGACATGTATATTCTTATAACATCAAAGGCAAGGATTATTTAATAGAACCGTATGAAGAAATTGAGTTATGGAATTTTTTTACCACATGGCAACTATAAAGTAAAATACCGTAATAATAAATAACTCAAATTCAAATATAAAATATCATTAATTATAAAAATTAATTATATTATTTAAAATGGGATTTATATACAAAATATAAAAGAAATTATGTGCATAGAGTTTCCAAATGTCTCAATGAAATAAAATTGTGATGTAATCCCTTACCTCTCACTTCCTTTTGTTTGATAATATTTTAACCTCCAATATAGTCTTTAACATTTTATAACCATATAATAGAACCATATTATTGTTTATAATATCATATATTATTCTTTTATAACATCATTTCACCCCTTCATTAATAACCATTCATTATTTTTAATTTTCAGGGTGTTAATTGGATTTTTTTGCATGTGTGTATATCCATGAATGACCTGTTTCATGCAAATATTATATATTTCCTTCATCATAAAAAATATCCATGGAATAATTGTAATGTTTAGGCATTAATTATACATTTAATACCAATAATGAATACATTATTTAGATATGAAGTACATTACGATCATGGAGATGGAGGGCGACACGTACACATAGTTAATTGTTACATTTTTCAATGATCATTAAAGAATGTAAGTAAGTAACATTTTTCATTTCAATAATGATCATAATATCATATATAAAAATTAATTTCTTTAAATTTACTTTTATATATATCATTAATTAGTTGTGTTGATGAAAACAAAGTGACATCACTTTGTTAAGGTGATAGTTTACATTTACACAAACGATATTATCAACTATTTATTTTCATAGAGAAAATGATATATTATAATTAATGAATGTAAAATATGTAATTAATAACATAATTATTTCATATATATCAAATATATTCCTTAAATATATAATTATTAACTTCCATGTGATATCTTATAGAAAAACGAACCACATCAATTCTACGAGGCAGAATCCTGCTGGACACACAAACGATGTTATTTTATCCCCTATGGAATGAAAACTAAAAAAGTTATATATGAGATAACATATCTATAATCATAATTATTTTATAAATATCATATATATATATATATTATAGAATATTACAAACCATGAGAAGAGGTAATGGAAAAATGTATTACATCAGATAATGAGGATATAGTCTTCCGTACACATAAATAATGATTTTGTAATCCCTGTAATGGAATGGATGATGGTTATATATCATACCCTAATCATAATAAAATATTATTTTATATAATAATATTTGAATTTATATAGGAAGGTTTTGTATGAAAAAAAAGTTTTTGAAAGATTAAAGAATAGAGGAGAGGGGGGCCTTTTAAAAGTGAGGTGAGTGACACACTTGTAGTATTTTAGAAAGAAAAATTTTTACCAACAATTTTCACATGTAAAGATAGATAATATGGATTATTATAAATTAAAATAAATTAAAGGTTCAAAATAATTCCAACCAATATATTAATATAATTTTGATGTTCAATTTTTTCCTTATCTTTTTATTTTATCCCCCATGTAAATCGGGTTTTTACCTTAACTATGGTAATTATTTTTTTATTGATATAATTATTAATTCTTGTCCAAAATTATTTTTAAATATATATATAATATAAAATATTATTATAAACAAATTGGAATCCATTTTTCCAAATTTCATTTATATAAAAAGTTAATTTAATTCTATATTTAATCACATATATGCAATGAAAAAATAGGGTTTTTAAAGTGAAAATTATTAAAATTTTACAAGGTTTTTATTTAGAAATTAAATATGAACATAGTTCATATTATATAAATTTAATTAAATCATATAAAATTTAAAAAAAAAATTCCAATTTTTTTTAAATATAATTTATCATAAGAAATTATTGAAATGAAATGATTAATTTCAAAGAAAATTCTTTATCTTTTACTATTCATGAAAAAATGAAACTTTTCTGGAAAATCCTAAACATTCAACATATGATAATTTTTATATAATCTATTATAAATTCTAATCTTGGATAAATCCATCCTTATGTATCACCACCACATGTCTCCATGACACCTTAAACTGTGTTACCAACTATCAATGACCTGTCAAATTTCGATTACCACCACTGCATTACTGTGACTGATCTTTGAGCTTAGGGTTCCTTTCATCCATCTTATTCCTCCCACATCCATCTCAATCTACAATTCTATCAACCCACAGTTAGTTCTAAAGTTCACTTGTTATCTCCCATGTTTGGTCTTTGACATTAGGTATCCTCGATTCTTCGGCAACAATTCCTTCTATCCAATCCTCATCTTCACACTTCGATCTCAAATTTCTACCCTTCCATTCTATAGTTACCCTGCATCGTCCGCCGAGTACCACAACCATTTATGTTATGGGTGTGCTTACATAGTCTGATGATTAGAGATTTTCAATATCTTCAACTACTCCTCCATGTACCACAAGCGTTTATATTCCACAACTCAGTCATTTTGTATAAATCATTGGCATCCTCCATATCACTGTGGTCGACGCTAATAATTTCCTATAAGAAACCCTAACTACTAAAATTTGTCATCAACTACTAGAAACCCTAAAATACTCTTACATTTGACTTCTGCGGAAGGGTGATACAAACTCCCATATTGTCCCCCATTCCTTTTCAAGTCGGTTAAACGACATACTAGTACCGGGACATCTCTCAATAAGGATAACATTACATTTATAGTCAACCAAAATTATCAACCCACAATAGTCAAATGCATTGGAATTTTACATTAACTAGGATCCATGCCACCGATTTCTCTTGACAAGGGATCATATTATTTCTTGGATAACTACTGCTCATGAAATTCAGACTCAACTATACATTCGATTATATTGGAAGAGAAAACTATTCCTACACTAAGGAATTATAATTTTTATAGCCTATTATTGAACTACTTTCATAATAATGTATTCAACATCAGATGGTTTGTGATTTCAGGTATCTATATATATGCTTCTATATTCACACTACTTTGAATCATACAATATCAGTGAACTCTAATTTTACTGCTTACTTAACTACTTGAAGTTACCACACTGTCGGGTTTCTAATACATCAGATTGTATCATACAACTCAAGTATTCCTATCTAATTTTATTCAATACACAACTAACACTATTGTATAGTTGTAGAATCCACTATTTACATCATGAAACTTTCCTATATCACTTTTTAACAATATTATAATGCCATGAAATTACATATTTTGTTAGTTTAGTGTCAGCCTTCACAATATATATTACATTTCCTTTATTTTCCACTTTTCATTATAGGGTTTCGTTCCATAGCATGAATAACTAATACTCTTGGAACTTAGGCTCTACTATTCATTAGAATATATTAGAATAAGAAACTATTCCTACATTGAGGTATTATAATTTTTTAATGCCTATTATTGAACTATTTTCAAAATATATTATTCAACATTAAGAGGTATATAATTTTAGGTCACCATATATATGATACTAAATTCTCACAACATTGAATCACATAATATCAATAGACTCTAATTTGACTGATTACATAACTACTTGTAGTTACTGAACTACAATCATTCTAATACACAAGACCAAATCATACAAATCAGGTATGGCTATCTAATTTTATTCAATACATAACTTCTACTATTTTTTAGTTGCAGTTTCCACTATTTTCTACATCCATATTTCATGTATCACATTTTAACAATAATATAAAGCTATTCGATTACAGCTTTAGCCAGTTTAATTTCTATATTCACAATGTATAATACAATTTCTTTACTATCCACTTTGCATAAACTAGTTTCATTGAAAACCATGACATTTATATATAATGAAATAAAATCCAAACATGCATTGCCCATCAACCTATAGAGGTTCAAGGTTTCATATGAGTATGGTAATGAAGGAACAACACAATTGTGAGTTCACTATTATGTTCATTTCAAACTTTTTATGTTTCTAAATTTTTTCATTAATTTTATAACATAATTCATTCAGACTAACAATTCCGACATCTTTTAGAAATTCCTCGATGGTATCTACAAATATCTATCCTACTCTAACAAGTGTACCACTGTCTAAAAATGACACTACAGATGGAGTCACACACACACCATTAACACCATTGTCTATCAATGTTCAGTCCAATTACATTTTACTTTCTAATGCCCTAATATTATAATTACTTTATAGAATAACATACGGTGTTCCTTTTTACCTACTTCGATTATTGTGCAATAACAATCTACAACCCAGATGACATTTATCACAGGAGAAAACAAGTGAAAGAAAAGGCAGGATGCCTTAAAACAATATCATATTCTTTTCTGTTGGTATGAAGACACAGTTCCACTAAGAACAAAATGCATGCCACCCAACCAAGCAATTCATCGTCTTATGGTTTCCTTGATATTTACTGTAGCGATTGTGATTGATGAAAAAAATATTTCAGATTCATCCCCTACCTCCTTGACAATATAAGCACAACACCTACCGTTTGATATTTCTGTGGCCATTACCAAAACGTCGCTTCTTACAATTTACTCTAACTACTGGTACAGAATTAATCAAACTGATCATGGGGACTATAATACTATATCATGTCTAGTTATAGTTTATAATTTAACACAAATATATAAAATCACACACACACACACTCAATTTAATATAAATATATTTATTATAGAATAATATACTGATTTATAAAAATACATCCAGAATCTATGAAACAATCACTTCATCGAGAAGCATCAAATTTTGAGAATTCATAAACACATGACTACATAAATTGTGTCACACCCAAAAGGCCCAGAGGCAGGTTAAAACCCACAGCTACCAAATTTTGATGAAAAATAAATAAGAGAATAAGGCATCAAAAAGAGGGTTTAAAATGCCTAGTAAATACAGTGCCACATGCATCTACATCCACAAGGGGAACACAAAAATCAAAATCCATAAATGACCATCCAGAGACGGATTCCACAATAGCCTTCATAGATAGTGAATCAGTAACCTGATTGGCCTCCCTATAAACATGATATATGTCCAAGATAGTACCATCAAGGAGTTGAAGGAATTCAATCCAGTAAGAAAAAAGCACACATGGGACATTCCTTCATCGTCTCTTAATGATTTCAACAGCAACCATCGAGTCTGATTCTAGCCAAATAAATCGCCAACCGTATTTAACTGCACAAGAAATGGGTTTTATCATCACCCATAACTCTGCCTCAATGGCAGAACCCTACCTAATATAGTGGTAGAAACATCCCCTAACGAAGCCCCGATAGGTACGAAAGACACCACCACAACCTAATGGCCCATGTGCACCTATAGCCGCCCCGTCATCATTAATTTTCAACCAGGAGGGAATAGGTGGAATCCACCTTATTTAAATCATGACCAGCGGTTTTTTTGTTGTTCCAGATAAGCCAAAATTCCTCAGAATGATAAAATCATTAAAATCATTGTTCATACATCCCAACTGCACCTTGGAGGTAGTACATACCGCACGATGGATTGCTTTAACACCTGACTGAAAAGTGGGTTGGATGCTCTCAAAAATCTGGTTACTACGAGCCTTCCATATGAAGCCAACCATTGCAGCAACATCAACTAGTTGGATGTTCCTCACCGGATCACTGCATCTAATATCAATTGTGGAGGAGAAGAGCCCTTCAATTGATCGTATGTCCAAACAGGAAGCTGTCATGTCCTGTATTGCAGAAATAGATATTCGATTGATTCCACATTTGCAAAGAATATTGGACAGACAGATGCAAGGTGAAATCCAGCTCGTTGGAGAAGACATTTCACTGGTAACCTCCTCTTCCACATCCTCCAGATTATGATTAAGTCAGTAGGAGTGATGAAATCTTTCTTGTAAGCCAGCATCCACGGAGGAGGAGCATTCTGCTCAGCACAAATAAATTGATACATGTCCCAGGTGGATAGAATACCATTAGAACATGGTTTCTAAATAAGGGTATCAACATCAATTTAATTAAATATTAAAATTTCAGAATGAATCTATAGAGGAATGAACTCCTATATTTCTGCACTATGAACCTGAAATGAGGCAATAGAGACATGAATCATAGCAGGAGGAATTACAATGTCTTCCTAAATTGGCTTTGAAATCCAAGTAGTGTTCCATGCATTCAAGGGAGAATCCCTAGAGACAATCCACTTGGAGTGGGTCATGATGCCATGAAATGATAATCTAATAGCAGATCATATTGAGGAAGAAAGGTATTGGGAATAACCATTCCATAATCTATCTGTGAACCTTGCTGTAAGAAATTCCATGGACATGTCATTGGATGAGATGAGGTTCCATGTGAATTTGCAAAGGAGGGCCTCATTGAACATACCAAAGTCCTTAACACCAAGGCCTCCCATATTTACAGATTTAGTACAGTCCTTCCAAGCCACAACTATCAGTTTTGTTTCATATATGGATCCAGTCCATATAAAGTTCCTAATCATCCATTGGAGTTCCCTCAAAAGGGTCTTGGGCCACTTGTTGATAGACAACACATAAACAAACATATATATGATGAATGAATTAACAAGACAGACTCTTCCAGCTTGTGACATTGATTTCCCTTTCCAGGTTTCCATTTGACTGATAATTCTTGAGATACTAGATTCAAGATGAAACCTCTTAGTGTAGTTACTAAATCAACATTACTTCTACAAAAAGTGATAAGAAAACCCACTACTAACAATGGTTCTTGAATAATAGCTTCTACATTTTATCATGTTCATTCAAGATATTCATATATTAGAGACCCTTTTAATGTCTTCCAATGCTTTCATTGTTTAATGTTGTTGATGAGAGAAATAGAAAATGTAGAATCTAAAAAAACCCTTAATTTTATACTTACAACACTATGATAAATATTTATTTGAACTTAATACTATCATGTTCGTAGTAACAGAAAATGTTTCTATTCAATCCATCATCTACAGAGGCCAGAACATTCCAAGAACACATGCATGTTGACAACTATATGTTTTATTTCACTTCAATTGGTGGGAAGAGAGATAGGTCCTTCAATAGGGGTCGAGCATTACTAATATTTAGATAGAATAGAAAAATCAACAATTAAAAAGGTATTTTAGGCCCACCTGATGGACATCCACCAAGATTCACACAATTATACATGTATGAAAATTCACACGGATGTCAAAATAGTGTTCAAGAGTTTAGGTATCTCTATACTATTATGACACGGAATTCATTGTATAATATTTCTTTTTTTTTTGTATTAACATAAATAGTACCTACAGATTGGATGACCAAAATGTCCAATAACTTATTAACTACGACATAGTTGAGAACCTGCAACATATGCTTCATGAAAACAATTCTTTATCATGAAAATTTATTGGTTAAAATGTTGTTCTTCATCATCAAGAGGTTCCAAATTTAAAATTGCAACCACTAAAATGAAGAGATACAAATTCCATGTCATATAACTTACCAAATAATTCTGAGATTGCAATGCTTATGGTCAGTGATGTTGATGATCTCTACCAAGAGTGGGATACAGTCCTTCAAACTAAAACTGGTGATCTTCAAAGAATTTATGAGAAACACCTATTGTATCATCCATTACAATATCCCTTGATTTTCATTTGTGGAATGGATTAATATGTTTACAACATATTTCATCAAACATATCCTTTCACAACAAGTTCTAAATTAAGGAAGGTTACAATGAGAGAGTAATTCTCTTCTCACATGCAATTCTGTGAAAATGATTCATCAACTCTACAACATCCAAGAAGACTGCCCCAATAGATTGTTATTGATTCTTATATGATGATTGAGTCTTTAATATAATTATTCACTTCAATTAAAAGTTATTGA
Organism: Viscum album; assembly: GCA_963277665.1. NCBI lineage: Eukaryota > Viridiplantae > Streptophyta > Magnoliopsida > Santalales > Viscaceae > Viscum > Viscum album. Next base: position 1,871,712,620 of record OY728137.1, on the reverse strand, counting down.
TGGTAGATCTGGACAATGGACTGTAAGATGCATTTCATAAAGGTGACAGAGAAGGTTATTAATGCGGGTAGCGTATAATTTTACCTTCAAAATTTATTGGCGGTCCAAGGTATATGATCCAAAACATTCAATTTGAAATATCTATTTGTAATTGTGATGGGTATCTAGATGTGTTTCTAACCTATACATGTAATCCTATGTGGCCTTAGATTACTCAATATCTTAGAAATAATAATCTTTGTATAGTATACTCCCCTTAAATATTATCTCAAGTTTTCAATATTATGTTTGATCTTTTAACAAATGATTTAATAGAAGGGTTTTTTGGAAATTCAAATGGATGTATCTATCTATGTCTTTACTACTAATATTTATTACTCGCTTCTTTGAAGTTATATCATCATTTACTGACAATAACCCTTTTCTTTCAATGTATTTTTTATAACTATAGTGTCTCAAAAACAGGTCATGCCTCCTGTGCACATCCTATTATTTCTCAACTGTGAAAACAAAGTTAACCCTCCAATAGCTATTAACAAATATGTTTGTGCTAAAATTACAAATAATCTTGCATACCGAATAATATATGAGGTTGTCAAATGTTTTATTATCCATGGCCCTTATAGTGTTGCGAACCTTTGTTCACCTTCTATAAAAAATAAAAAATCTAAAAAATAATTTCCAATAAAATTTATTGAAAATAGGATAGTTGATGTTGATGGTTCTGTCGTTTATCGTAGTAGGGATGATGAAAAAATGTAATGGAAAATAATGTTCCTTTAGATAGTCTCTTTCTCATACCATACAATCCAATTTTTTATTAAATATCTTTCTCAAATCAACAATGAAATTTGCAATAAGTAATCTTCAATCAAATACTTATTTAAGTATATTAGAAAGGAAAACAATCATGTAATAGTAGAACTCTATGTGGGAAACAATAGAAAATTCTCAGACAATAATGTAAAAGAGATAAAGATGTATTCTGCGTGTCAGTACAAATCTCTCTCTGATGAATATTTGAGGATTTTTTTCATATGATGATTATTATAGATATCCTCCAGTTGAGTGGTTACATTTCTATTCACCAGGACAGAATTCTATGACCTACTCTGAAAATAATATAATTGAATATCTATTAAATCACAAAAATAGTTCTAAAACAATGTTGACCTCTTGGTTTGAAGTAAATATAATAAACCCATAAGGAAGAGGTCTATCATTTGTAGAGTACCCAACAATATTTGTCTTCTACTCTAAATAACATAAATGGCATCCCCAGAAGCTTGGACTTTGTATTAGAAGACTATATTACGTTCCTCAAACAAGTAGTGAGATCTACTACTTGAGAAGACTTATAATAAAATCAAAGTTAAAACTTCGTATGAGTATATTAAGATAATAAAAAACATCAATCATGGTACATTTAAAGGGGGATGTTATGCTATGGGACAACTGACAGATGATAAAGAGTTCATTGAAGCTATAAAGTAAGACACATCTCCAAGAATGGGTCAACATGATTGTAGGCTATTCGAAAGAATGATAATCTCCAATAACATATCTCACAAAGACATTGTATGGGCTAAACCCAATGGCATACTATCATAAGATAGTTTATATTCCCAAAGAAGGACCCTACAAATACCAGGTCCAGACATCCTCCCATAACTACTTCATTCACCTACATTTTTGTAATAACTATATTTTATTTCTTCTCTGTGATATTTTTTATATTGTATTAAATAATATCACATCGATTCTTTTTTGCATATATTTTCTATTTCCCATGCAATCTGCAATTGCTCCTGAATTTTTTATTTTTTGATAATGTTGTTATTGTTCTATATATATTCCAGTATCTGCATATGTGTTGCTAGATTCTATCTACCATATACATTTTCTACCATATATATATATATATTCTAACTAATGTAAATTATTGAAATTCCATTATTTATTTTATTCTAAAATCATCTGTAAAAGAATTCCATATTTTTATTGATCAGTTATTCACATGCCACATCAATCTACACAGTACATTCTATCATTTTTAATTACTATAATATTCTTCTCTACTATGATATTTAATGTAATGTAGTATAGAAAATTCCCCCTATTTACAATATCTCAGTACAAAATAATCCCACTATTTATGTTCACATATTAATACTAACTGAAATCATTTATTTTATTTTATAATCCTCTATAAAAGTATTCCACAGTTTCATAGATCAGTTATTTATATAACACATAAATCCTTACTGTACTGTCTATCATTTCAATTTACTGAAATATAATTCTCTGCTTTTATATTTAATATATTGCAGTACAAAAAAATTCCCACCATTTATAATCACATATTAATACTAAATTACTTCATTTATTTTATTATGAAATCCTCAATAAATGTATTCCCTAGTTTCACAAATAATTTATTCAAATAACACATCAAACTGCACTATACTTGATAACATTTGGATTTACTTCAGTATTCTTCTCTGCCATAGCATTAATTACTATATTGGAGTAAAAAAATGTTGCACCATTTTTGTTCACATATTAATACTAAATGAATTCTATTATTTGATTATGTAATCCCCTCTAAAAGTATTCCATAGTTTCATAGATCAGTTATTCACATAAAACTTCAATCTACACCAAACATGTTATCATTTAGAATTACTTCAATATAGTTCTCTACAGTCATATTATCTGTATTGTTGTACAAAAATGTCCCATAATTTTTGTTCACATATTATTAATGAATTACATTGAATTTTCACTTCTATATAAAATAACCTGAATAAAAACACTAAAAACAACAGATCCTCCTATATTAATATAAATTCACTAATGTTATTACAATGTTTTGTATCAAATAACCACTTACTATAACTACATTTTTCATAATATAACTATCATTTGGTTTAAAATTTTTAATAATGAAGTCTGAAAAACATAATTACTATTGGGTTCACTCTATTCGATTCATTATCCATTGTAGTTTTTATGTTTATCTTACTCTGAACTATTGTAATGACTACATTGATGTTATTTAGTACTTATACGTAACAATATTCCCCATAATTCTAGATTGGACACTCACAGATCACGAGAGGCATACATATGCTTTGAGAGAAACAAAACACATTTTAAAGAGCAATAGAAGACCTGTTCAGTTATTCCCTCCTATGGCATTTCTAGATTCTTCTTTTCAAATTATTAAAAATATTGTAGTTGTATAAGAAGTAAATTACAATTAATAATTAATTTACAAGAGTACACTAGTTTACATAGTATTCTTACAGATGAATAAAAAGAGGTGATGGATGTCATTCTATCTTCATTTTCTAGTGATTCAGGGGTTCTTCTTCTTGAATTGTTATGGAATCATAGGTAAAACCTTCATATGGAGAGTAGTAACTTAGTTGTTATGGGAACAAGACACTATTGTACATGCAATTTCATTGAGTGGAATTGCATCACTACTACTTCTTGGCAGACGGACAACACATTCTAAATTCTGTATTCCAATCTTCATTACTGAACATTCAGTTTGCAATATGCAGTAAGGTAGTGACATTGTAAAACATTAACTCATGATAAAGCTGACTATTTAGGATTGGTCTTCTATGATTTATAAGTACTTGTTTGAGTATCTATACCACACTCTAAGGGACATTATGAGTATCAAAAATGATAATGATTAGAATTTACCCTTCGGTGGTGTAATAGTTTTCTTGTGGAGAGATTTCAGGAAAATACCACCTGTTACACCAGGAGGTAATAGAAATGAAATTTTCATTACAAGTATTAAGTCATCATAGCTGTGGACAAACTTTTGGGTGTTATCTCATACAAGGAACATAATATTTTATTATACTACTTTTATTCCTGATGAAGCCACATTACATGAATTCACTAAATTGACTTTAGATATTGGTGATGGTCAAATTGGAGAACCTAATAATGGTGAATCACACTTTCAAATTCAGTTAGAATATCTTCCTAACAACACAAATAATGTCATGGATGAAAATTTCAACCATACATATCTGAGTTTCTATGACAAACATGCTGATAATACTTATTTGAAAGACTACACAATTTGTTCTCCAACTCGTGATGTCGTTTAAGAAGTAAATGAATATATGTTGACTATCATGGGCTACGAAAAAATAGATTACTTCATCTTAGACTCTGTTTTCAATGTAAGTTATGATAAAAATAGGAAAGAAAATATTTACACATATGACATTTTAAATGGTATAAACATCTATAAATTACCACCCACAAAATTACTATACATCTTGGTGATCCGAATATGATACTACAAAATGTAGATCAATCTGTTAGATTGTGTAATAAGAATCGTATGATAGTTACATTGTTGGGTGACCACGTCATTGGAGCACCAGTTTTAAGTGGATTTCATTCGTGGTATTATGCATTCATTCCAAGACTGACTATAACTCATTCTGATGTTAGATGTCCATTCAAATTACAAAGAAGACAATATCCATTGATAGATTCTTATTAAATGACTTTTAATAAATGTTAGGGATAATAATTGTCTTTAGTTAGGTTATATCTTTGAAAAAAAGTTTTTTCTCATGGTCAATTATATGTAGTAGTATCTATGGTCACATTAGCAAATTGATTGAAAATTGAAGTTTATGGTAACAATAACCCCTCCTCTAATTACACATAAAATTTAGTGTCTAAGGAAATATTTGATAATATGTATAAGGAATCTTTTAAAATGAATTTAATATATTCTAATGTGGTATATCTTCCCAACATGTTTCCTATCATGAATTATTTACCATCTTAATATGTTTTATTTGTACTCCAATTGAATATGTAGAGTAACAAAAAATGAGACGCTAAATTTCATTACTAAATGGGATTACACCAGATGAGAATGAAACACTAATGATACAGGTTGGTGTCTTGAACATGTGGTTCAATTACTCTTCAAAATACTGTAATGAAGTCATTGTCGTTGATCTCACCCTATGCTATATTTATGTGAGTTTATGTTGCAAGAACAACACATGACTGGGTTTTTTCGTTGTTTCTCAACCATGTAATGAACATGTTCGAGTATTTATATATATATATATATATATATATATATACACTAACTATGTCATTTGTTATCTATTTTGTTCATATATTATCCAATATTTTAACGTACTACCTATGTGGAACAATTTCCGAGGTGTTTCTCCCTTTACTGATCAACATTCTCATGTACATGTTAGAGTATATATATACATTCTACCTACATCGTTTGTGATCCGTTTGCTTTGACTATTATCCAGTATTCTAAAACTATTTGTCTAAATTTGAACATTTTAACATACCATCTCCTGGGAACAAATTTCATGTTGTTTACATCATTACTATCGTATTATGTTGGGTACATGTTGCAGTATATATATATATATATATATATATATATATTATCATTGACCATAATCTATCTTATTTGCATATTATCCGACATTTTAATATAGTATATGCAAGGGAATAAGATTTAGTGTACGATTATAAACCATCATCTTATCACCAAGTACAAACATCTCTTGGGTGAAGGACTCTACAATTTATACAAAACTTTCAAATATATTCATAACAAGGAAGTTGCCTAGAAAATAGACACCCAGGTCAAATCTTGTTCTCATCTATGATGTTTTTTCATACATGTGAATTATACCTATCTCTTTTTAGTTTTCATTTTATTTTATTTGATTAAATCAATGAGAAAAAATTTACTGAAGATCATCTTATAGGTACATCTAATTAAAACAACATAGGTACAGTTCTTTTTACCATGTTATACTAAATTAATCGGTACAATTCAATTTAATTCATCCTTATCTTCATTAAATTAACTTTTTATATGTCTACTCTATTTTAGAACTAATTGGAGTTCAATGTTACGCACATCCACTATAATATATGGGTAATTACAACCACATGATTAAAATTATTCTAGAAGATTACATGTCATTTATGTTGACTTATTAAATTTCATGACTATAAAAAAATCATTTAACCATAGTCTATGTTTCTTTCCCTATAGAGGGTTGAATGTTACCTATAGATTATAGGGTGAATTTTCAAATGAAATGTCATGTTACATGGAAAATAACATAGTCCCATACACCATATTGGTATTACATTTCATCTGGGTGATGAGATTGACCAGTATAGTTTCAATATACATTTAACATTTTGTATCTTTCAACTATGTTATTTTAATATGTTTATTTAATAGTACACAATCTAATAATGACTTGAAACTCCTTTCAGCCTCTTTTATTGTCACAACAACTGTTAATGAAAAAAATTCTTTACAAACATGATATTCTAGTAATTGACAAATTTAGAAGTAGGTTTTATTGTAACTACTCATACATGTGTTGTACTATTATTTACCGATTTACATGTCAAAATCGTACTACCAAAATGATCTATCTATTTTTTTCATGAATTTTATTCTGTATTTATTGGGGATTGGGTGATAATAGAATCACAGTTACATACTCCATCACCAACAAGTCCCAACCCCTCATCAGAAACACTATACTGGTTTATCGTGAAATCAATTTAATATGTGAAAAACTATTAACCTGTCAGTAATATATCCTTATTTTTTAGATGCCATTATGAAATAATATTAACAGTTCACTAATATACTGTAATTATTTATATATGTATATGTAATGAATCTACTGAAGCCTTCAAAGTTTTTAATTGCAGCTATAGTTTAGAAAATTCAAAGCACCCATAACTAGTTCTTTGAATCAATCCCCTCGTGGATGAATAAAGTAAAGATTTTACATGGAATATTTGCATTCCAATCCTGCAAATTAACATCTAATTCAATTACTTCTAGGTGAAAATATATATATTCATTATAATTTTTTATTATCATTCTTCTACACCATTAATTATGATGTGATGTCCAATTGAGACTGAATTTTTGATCATAATATAAATTCCCACACGTTTAGAGTTATGATAATGGTTACTGATTAGACAGACTCATTTTCAGTGGTATATATACATAAAACAACTGCAAAACTGAGAGCAGATATGATAAAATTAAATATAAATTCTTATATCATGTCAATATATAATTTTGAAAGATTATCAGTAACATTGTTTATCGTTTTTAATAAAGACAATGTCGAGTTTGGTTTCCCTCTAGAATTAAACTATTTCAAATCAAGTAAATTTCAATTAGTAATTGATGTAACATAGTATAATATTTAGGAATGTCATCATTAATCTGAACAAAACAACTACAAAATGGTTTATATCAATGATAATGAGTAGTACTTCAACATCTTTACTGACAACATAGAACATAAATTAGTAAATCTATAATTTTTAATGATTTTATATGAATACAAAAAATTAGGAAACATTACATTTTTCTTCATTACAATACAGGATGATCAAAGAAGTGGGTCTTAAAGGTTATTTATTGGCGTTTGTTTTATAGAGGTAAATGTCTTTCAATTTCATCAGTATGTTTTTCTAACAAATGAATATCAGTTTACTTATATTTTCCTTTTAACAAATCATAATAGGATCATCAAGATTTTGGTTCTTCTCATAGAACTCTAAATATTTTCCCAAGATTAAATATGTCAACCTTAATCATGGGTACTAATCGGGTATATAACATTTATATTTGATATCTTCTAAATTATTTCCATTACTATAAGAACACATGCTATAAATACATGGATATTGTGTATTTTAAATATTTTAAAAACAAACACGTTTATCAAACTACATTTGTGTACTCTTAAATAAAACTGTACTATTATATCTATACTATTATTTTCCATGATTTGAAATGTTGTAGTTTCTATGTATTAATTCTTCATACAATAATCTCTATATAGAAGAATATGTTCTGTTTAAATGATATGGAGGACGATCTACAAGATATTTCACAAACATCTCCAGAGAGCATGGCTACAACAAGTTAATCTACTGAATTACACACCATAATGAAAGGGAAATACAAATAGGTAAATGAAGAAAATTGACTAAAATATGATGCTACAAACACTTGGTAAATATAAATTTTAAATGTTCTAATTTTTCATTCAGAATTACTATTTGAATTTAAATGTGTATTACATTAGATATAGTACAGACACGTCACATGAAATTTATTTTTCACTTCATTTTGTTTTTTGAAATGATTAGTATATCCATTATTGTTGAAGAAACCATTGCACTATGAATATTTACAGCTTTCAACATATACAATGTCCATTTCCTAATTTTTCATATAGTACAAAGATGAAATCCACTTAATACCTAATTCTATTTCATAGTCTTGTTTGTATTCTGTATCAAAAAGAACTATTAGAATTCCGTACCAAAATAATCAGATATAGTATACATACAGTATTTTAATTCCTTGTTAATTTGTTTCATTTCTGGGGCCAATTTCCCATTCAATTGGTTGGATGTATGAAATGTTGTGCCTATTTACTATTTAAAAGTTCTATTTCATTGATAGGATAGATAAAATAGCTGAATTTTTTTATGATATCTACAACTTATTTTTATATTAACTATATTTCATATACTAAATAAGCATCCATGTTTACACGTCTTTCCATTTCTGTTTCCTATTACTATACTTCCAAAATATGCCATCTTTGTAAACTGTAAAACATTTCCTCTTAGCATAATTAAAACAAAATGTGTGAATTTTATATAGTTTTTTATAATGTCCAGTAACAAAATATGTCTGAAGTGATGAAATAGGTCACTATATATAAAAATCCTCTGATCCATACACTATGAATTTCCAGAACAATCATTTCTATTACTACTACCATATTTTATTTACCTGTTACATTGGATTTTCAAATTAAAATTATATTAACATTTATTTATCAATATACATGTATTTTCATATACATGATGCATTTCCTAGACGATGATGAAGCTTAAGATATACTATAACCACACTTTTTCCTGTAGACTTTGAAACTTCAATTTGTTGCAAAAACATCAATTAGATGGAACTTCAATTATTTCAACGACTCTTACAGTTATTATGTATTTCAGTTTGAATTACAGGACATGCATTACTCATTCTATAGATCCTATTTTCACATATGGTTGGATAAAGTCTCTAATGGTGTGTCACTTATGCTCTTGACCCACTATGGCAAAGAATCATGACATGAATTCTTATGAAAATGATTTGAAATCTCCCTCCAAAATTAGAATTTACTTTTTGTATTTCTTTTTTTATTCATTTATTTTATTGGTGTGTCCATAATCAATTGACTCTTGTACCAATATAATGTACAATACATTGTGATTAGAAATTTATAAACATTAAAATTATTAGTCAACTTTACAAAAAGTATTATCTATTCAAGTAAAAAACCATTAATCCAATATATCATGCACACATACCGGTGTGTACTAGTTATGTAAAAAATGTACTTTGTTTTTTTAAATGAATTTTCTAAAAGTTTAAAAATTAATGATAAATTATGTGTACAAAGAATGACTAATAAATATTATAGAGAAAAAAATACTATTTTTGATAAATAGTTATTTTTATTTCAAGTGGTACATGTTTTATATGTAATAAATAGATACCCACTTTATTCTTGATTTAAAATATAATTTTATTAATTTATTTATTAGTATTCATACACAAAATTCTAGTGGGAAGGTTATAATGGTATTGTTTGAATAATAATATTTTAATAGGGTATAGTGTTTTTTTAAACCGTGTTGCAAGCATTTAAGGATATTGATGTGTTTGAATATATTTAAAAGAATATATATAATAAATTCTCATGTTTTTGTATTTCCTTATAATTTTTTTCATGTCATATATGTTATCTGACAAGATTATGCTATTTTAGTTTCTCAGGTTGTTACACCATGTCACCAATTTCACTTCCACTAATTTAATATCATCAGAAAACATAATATATGTTATTCTATAGGAACATTTTACTTATTTTTATCTATTTACAAGAGGATTTTTTGTTGATCCATTTTATGATTTGTGTTAAAAAAGGTATTTTCAAATTTCAATACCTTTTTTACTAAGATAATTATAAAATTTAGGGGATATGATTCATTAAGTGGTAGAGATTGTAATATACATAGGGTTTTAAATATAACAGTATTTTGAATAGCATATAAAATGAAATATTTATTTTAATTAATGGAGAAATATTAATATTGAAATATTATATTAATCATATAAAAATTGAAGTGGATTATATAAATTTGATTATGCACATTATAAAATATATATAATGGTCTGACTCAATACAAATTTATTGAAAAATATATAGGAAGTAGAGACATAATTTTTAGTAATGTAGTTCTATTCCACAAAAAAAATTCTTCAAAAATTATTTTTTCTTTCTATTTGTGAGAGAATAATATATATTATTTTCTACCACTTATGGGAAATATATTTGATAAAAATGATATAATTATGGAAAATATATTTTATGGACTCGATATAAGGGATTTTATTTCAATTTTCATCCATTTAATATTTTTTAATGTTAAGTGAAAAAATTATTTTATATAATGTATATGTTTTACTGTTTAAATTTTATATCATGAATCCTTCATACTTCATGGTATTTTATATCTCAATTATAATTATTTCATCCAAGGGGATTTTTGTTGAACAATACTATGTGGTAATGGTTTCATAACTCTATTCCATTTCATTGGGTTGTATAACTATGCATTGATTATATTATGTAAATATTATTTTTGAAAAGGCCTTTTATTTATTAATGTTTTTTTTACAATTTTTGTCATTGTGGATTCACAATTATTTCACATAGTTGCTCAATTTATTTGTTCTCAATTGAATAATATGATCATTGTAAGGGTTATTTATCGCAAATTAATTTTCTTTAGGATAAATGATTATGTTATGCTATAATATTATTTTTTAATAATGTATATACTACCTCATTAACATGTTATATCATGAGTATTATTATTTTTATAATATTTATATATTACATTTTTGTGATTATTTCATACGGGTTTTGATTCAAATGTTACCAATGTTTTAAGGGTTTTAGTTTTCAAAACAATTTTAATCATGATGGGTTATAATAGTATATAATTGAAGGAAATTATATAATAATTTTTTTATAAACCAAATTAAATTTTCTTTTCTTATTTATATTTATATAATTTTATTTTTTAAGTACCATTTTTATCCCATTGTTAATCAATATGGTGCAGAAAATATTTTTATAAATATCAAATATAACTTTTCTTCATTCATATAGATATATTTTTTCATTGATATCCATGATATATAAACATGTCTTGAAAGATTGTTTTTACTATTTCTAAATTAATTTTTAAAGACATTTATGACCTTTTTATAATTAATAATTATTTTAAATAATTTTATTATCATTTTCATAAAAAAGTTCTTTTTCTAGGGTCTGAACATAATCGTCATTTTAGTGATTATGACATGAATACACACGCTCTGTCATCATTAAAACTAAATGATATTAATATTTCTTTAGTTTTTTCCTTTCTTTTCAAAATGATCATTTTATTTCAAAAAATTTAAATTTAAAAAGTATTTTCAAAGTGGAAGGCCTTTTTATTCATGAATGTTTTTATAATATTTTTGTTGTATTTATATTTAAAAATAAAAAAAACTTATTATTTAACTTATAATATAGTGGGGATTTATTCCTATAAAACTCCTTATTTCTTTATCTTGATGGATTATTATAATTCCAAGAGACTGGAAGCCTATTTCTCTTACATGGGAAAACCAAGTTATAAAAAACACAACTTATAATCAAATTGTCAATGATGATAATGAAAGATTAATCTTGTTATGTTCATGTATGGTACATAAAAATAATTATTAATTATTATTGAGCTTGAAATATCTAATTTTGATTGGTGAGACTAATATAGCTTTTACGTTGGGTGATCCCAACACAACTTATATGATTGGTGAGCAATATATAGATCCTTAATGTCCTGGGTAGTCTTCCATGTCATTAATGGAATGAATTAGATAGTTACCAAGTTAGGTTTATTCTATGGATTTAATGGGGCAGAAATGTTTTCATGATTTATAATGATATTGATTCATGAAACCAATTTTTTTTCAATATGTTCACTATGTGTTTTTAATGGTTCCTTTGTTAAATATTTATATAACTTGGATCCCTTTGTTTTCTTATAATGAATCGTGCACTTTATGATAATTAATTATATTTCACGTATTTATTCCAATTTTTTTATGGGATTAATTATATTTTTATATTCTCAAGATAATTAGTGTGCCATCATAACTTTGTATGCATATTATTCTAACAATGTAAATTCAAATTATAATGATTATATTTACCCCAAAAGAGTGTTTGAGCTGAAAATTCTTATGTTTCCTCTCCCAAGATTGTGGAGAAACATTTTTAGAATGTTATACCTAAGAAGGTTACAAGATATGAAGTACATAGTGAGTTATAAAATAGATATTTTTAATCTAGTTTTTTATATATCTATGTATTTGGGTAATATTATTTTCTAAATATCTTAAACTCTTAACCTATATAGTCTGTGGGTATTTAAGTGATCAAATATTTTAGTTTTATGTTATTTGATTTTCATGGAAAAAAATTAGGTAATGCTTACCTGTATCAAAGCAAGAAATTTAATAATGAATTTTTTGGAATGAGATTTGAATGTGAGGATTTGGGGATGTAATAGATTGTGACATAATAGAGTTTAGATAAATTTGAAAATTTGGATTTTTTTAATGTGAGGATAATTTATTTTTTGCAGATATAATCATGTAATTATATATTTAATATTGTTCATATGTTCAATAGAATAGCCATCCCATTTTAGGTTTTATGTTATGTTATTTTTAAGGGATTAATGATATTTTTGGGATATTTTTTTTTGGATAATTGTATATGAAACCCTTTGGAATAACAAGAAGGATATTATTGAAAGAATTATATTATGTTTTTGGAGTTCTATGTTGAGTGGTATGATATTAATTGTTATGTTAAATAATTATTTAATGTTCTCTTATTTAGATTATATGGGATATATCATTAATTATTTAGTTAATGATAAATATTGATCTATTTGTGATATTTTTGGAATTTTGAGACTAATATATTATGTATTCTTATAAAGTATTATACAATTTAGATATAATATAATTTTTTTTCTAGACATTTAACTTGTGGATAATATCAAAATATGAGATGAATATATTTTTATTCTACATTGGAATATGTGATATATTAGATATGGATTTTCATGGTTGATTCTTTCATAAAATTAATCAACAAAAATCATATTTTAAGAAAAATTATGGGTTTGTTGTAGAAATTGAATTAAGGTTGAAATTCGGCTTTTCATATATCTATATTTCCATATGTTCATAGTCTAGATAGATAGGTATGACCTCATGTCTAGGAAAAGGATATTGAAAAAAATTTATCCCATTACTTTCATTTTGGATGAAACAATGGTCTTTTATACACCTCATTGGTTTAGGTTTTTGTGTTCACTGACTCTCCTATTATTATTTAATTTCATGTGATCTATTTTCCTTGTTACAATTATTCAATATTTAAACATTACTTTTTCCTCATTGTATTTATTTTATAATCTAGTTAATTGTTTATTATTTGGAACCCTAGTATATGTTACTATATATGATCTTTATACATCTCTTTACCTCTTTTTGGGAGGATGTTTTGTTAATCCTTCTAATGATGTGTGTTTTCAAAAATTGTATTTCAAAATTACAGACACTTGGTTTCTAGAGATCTTATAATAATTGAGATAAATAAACATATTCATTGGGGAAGGGGAATATAATATCCAAATATTTTTCAAATAACAATATGTATAATTTTATATACAATACACATTATTAAGCTTAAATGAACCATGAAATATAAATATTTAATTTTTTTTATAAACTGGTTGTAAAATTGGTAAGTGTGAGTATGATTAATGAAATTATAAATCATATATAAATTTTCACTCAATTAAAATATACTAATAAATTATTAAAAATAATCACTAAATATTAAGTAAATACATTTTAATCTTTTAAGTATGTTTTCTTCAATAAATGGGTTTTATTATTTTTTTTGTGAATATTATAAATTAATTTTATAAATCAATAGAAAATTAATTTTATAAAATATTTATAATTTTTTTAATGTTTATTTCAATATAATATTTAGATGATATTTTCAATTTTTTCTAGAAAATTTGATTTTTATGTTAATATTAAAAAATACTATTTTATAACTAGTAATTTATTTTTATTAAAATTTCCCATTATGATTTCAATTTGAACTCAATGTAGAATATGTATTATATAAATTGATATAATATAATTAATTATATTTTAATTTCAATTATACTTGATTATTTTATATTTTCAATTTTGTTAATAAATACATATTTATATAAAAACTATTCTTCATTGTATTTTACACATTTAGATTAAAATTGATTTTTGAAACCTCTATGAAATGAATTTGAAAATATAGATTCTATATTTTATGTTATGGAATAAATATTCATTATAAAGATCCATTTTATTTTTGGTCATTATATAATGTAATTTAGTAAATATATTTCACCTTTGTAAGGTTTAAATTAGGGCATTAATGTTAAATATAATGTGATAAGGACTGAAAATAACCATAGTGATGGTAAATGTGCCATGCCTTTTCAAGGAAACTGACTACTAACCCATTTATAAATGATTTTTATATCACAAGTAATAGTGTTTGATTTTTAAAGGTGATTACAACATCATTTATTTTTTAGAACTAATAGTGTTGAAAACTTATATATCAATAGTAGTGCCAACTAGTGTGCTACATGTTACAGTTATTTTAATTTTTTTGGAAATTATAATATTCTGATTAACAAAGAACCTACACAGAGAGATTTGATGAAGGGGATGGGAGCTCTCAAACCGTGCTCCAACGGGCGATTCCAAACCCTAGCGCTCGCTGATATTTCCTCTTGTGATTTCTGATGGCCGGCTTCGATCCAGAGTGGGAACTCGTTTCCCCTCCTATTCTTTTTTCTTTAGACTCCGACTCTTCAAAAATCGAAGTAGGAAACCTTCAGGCTCCCCTTTAATCTCTTCTTGTCTCCTTCCGCGATGCGCTAAAGGGAGATGATATTAGTAGCATGAAGGAGTGCAAGCAGCCCCTCTTCAGAAGATTGGAAGACGATGGTTTCTTGGTTGATGCTGATCTAGAATCACTAAAGAAGAGGGAATAACTTTTCAAGTACTTGGTCCTTGGCTGAGTGTCTTACAACACAAGGGATAAACCATGACCAATTTTCGAGATAAAGAACATGATTTCTCACTGATGGGGCTCTCCAAAGTGGAAAATGGTTTCCTTAGGTAAAGGTTATTATCATATCCTCTTCTGCTCTCAAGGGGAGCTTGATCAGGTATCAAAGATTGGAAATTTGCAGCTTAAACATGGCATTCATAGAATTTCAGATTGGTATCCTTCTTTTAACCCATACACACACAGAAACAATATGGCACATGAATGGGTTACAATTCATGGGCTTAATTGGATTTTTGGCATCCAAAGATTTTAAATGATATTTCTTCTTGCATCGGATCCCCGATTAAAATTGATCATAGAACATTACATGGGGATTTAGGCCTATATGCTATAGTTATGGTTGAAATCAACTTAACTCATGAATTACCTTCTAACATAGGTTTTAATGCCCCTGATTAGAGAGTGGAACCTAGTATTGAGTATGAAAAAAAAGCCACCCTTTTATGAAGTTTGAAAACTGGTTGGGCATAACATTGATAATTGTAGGGTAGCTAGGAAACAAATGGACCCTCCAATTAATAATGATTGACAAGAAGTAAAGAATGCTAAAAAAGGGAATACTGTCACAGATAAACCTCCCCCCTTTAAAAAAGCATGATATCTGGGTCAAAAAATCTTGTGTCCCTTCTTCCTTAGAACGAAAATCTTGGGGTGTCTTAGTTGAGGAAGAAGAAACCTTACAAAACTATGAAAATCCCATTGGTGTAAAAGGATTAGTAGATGTATGTAACAGAGGTATTTCAGACAAGAACAACCCTATTACTATTTCCAATCGTGCTAATAATGCCTCTTCCTCTAGCACATCAATTTTAAATGAGATTCATTGTAGGGACATGGAGGCCTCTGTACCTTCAGTTCCCAAGGAGAATACTACTGCTTCTAACAAGTCACTTGGTGAGTATGGAAACACTGCAGATCCAGGTAGCTCTATGCATTTCAATTCTGAAGTTAAATGTGTTACTACTACTTCTGAAGTTTCTATAATAGAGTCTCAATCTGGTATTCTTGACTCTTCTGGTGTTACTGCTTCTCACATTTCATCACACACTCCTGATTCGGCCTCTATATTGAAAGTGGAATCTCCCTCTGTCAACAAGGTGGTTACTAATACCCATTATGACATGAAGATTTCTGCTCTTATGCAGAATAATTTGGACAATTCTTCTACTACATTTGTTGAAAATGTTGTTAATCCTACTATTAATTTTGTCTCACATACTGTGAATGTTGATCCTGATTTCAGTCATTTGGTACACAGTATCTCACACACCCCACTACCTATTTCTGATGCTTTTACTGAATCTGTTCAAACAGCTTCTCCCTGCTTGGTTAGTAGGATAGTTCCTATCTCTCTTTCTGATAAACAAGGTCCTTCTCAAAACTGTCGCCCCATAACTGATATCTCAAAACCTGCATAACTTGAAACTATCCAGTCTCTGACTAAGGCTCATTCTCATCCTGAGCATCCCCATGCCCATGATGCTGTTTTAGATCTACCTATCCCACCTCATTCCTCAACAAGAAATATTCCTTCTCTGGTTAGAGATGTGGAACAACTCTCTTTCGATCAAGCCTTTGCTCATGGTACTGAAGAAATTCACACACTGGACAGTACTGAACCAGTGAGTACTCCTGTTCTTGTTTCAAATCCAAATGCAGATCTGGATTCTGGTACCTCTCACAGTTCGGAAACTGATGAGATCCAACAAATATCTGCTTCTTTTTCAATAGTTATGATATCCCAAAAGAATAAGGGTTCTGGTAAATCAAAAAAAGAAGTGTTCTAACCCAAAACACAATCGAAAATGAATATCCTCTATTGGAACTACCAAGGTGTGGCTAACAATGACACATCCACTACACTTAGGAGGTTTTCAAACACTCAAAACCTCTTCTCTTTGTCATTGCGGAACCTAAAGTTGATTTTAAAATGAACTTCATGATATATGGTTCTCTTAATTATAGTTTTCTAGGTTCTTTTAAAAACGGTCCTCATGTTGACTCAATGTGGATCTTTTCCCATAATACATTAAATAATATTAAATTTTTTAGAACTTCTGATCAGCAAGTCACATGTGATTGCTTATAGAATGGAAAACATATCTTTTGCACTATGGTTTATTCCAAGAATAGATATGAGGATAGGAGAACTTTATGGCTTGAACAGATTGATATGGCTAAACTTATTCAATATTCCTAGGTTGTGTTGGGATATTTTAATTCCATTCTTACCCCTTATGAAAAAATTGGGCCCTCACACCTCTCTATATCTTCCAGGGAATTCAAATCTACTATTGAAGATTGTAACCTCTTAGAAATCTCTCTTATTGGTGCAAAATACACCTGGTACAGAAAACATTACAATAAAAACGTTGCGAGTAAACTTGACATGGCTTTTGTTAACATGAAGGATCGTGACATTTGGGACAAAATATCCAGTGTTACTCTTCCTAGACTCAACTCTGATCACCATCCTATCCTTGTTAGCATCTTTATGAATGATCGAAAGCCTGTCATTCGTTTCAAATTTAATAATACTTGTTCTTTGTACCCTGATTGTGTCACTTTTATTTATAACACCAGGAACACCATGAAACAACATAAAGATTCTTTTTCTTGTTTACACAAACTGAAAGTCCTTAAGCAAGCTCTTAAAGGCTGGTGCAAAATTACAAATTCCCAAATAGATGAGGATATCTACTATCTTGATGATGAACTCAGTCGCTTCCAAACTCAAAACACTATCTCTGATTTTAATATGGATCCTCAATTGGATGCTAATATCTCTTCTAAACTTTACTCCAAGCTATCTTTTAAAGACAATATTTGTAAACAAATGTTTAGGACAAAATGTCTTACTGATGGTGATCACAATACTAAATTTTATAATTTCCTTCAAAGAATTAGAAAGTCTAGCCGTCATCTTTCCTTGCTCATTCATAATGACCCGATCATTGATTTAGATGAATCCATTGCGGATCATGTTACCTCATACTTTTATAACATTTTTAATGGTCCGAATATTAATATTGATCTTAAACCGGATATTATTCAATTAATGCTAGATGAAAGAGTCAATAAGTCACTTTTAACTACTCCTCTTGATCCTGAAATTAAAGACACTATCTTTGGTCTTAAATCAGACAGTGCTCCAAGTCCGGATGATTTCAATAATGGTTTCTTCCAAAATCATTGTGATATAATCCAAAATGATGTTTGTAGCCTTGTTATGATCTTTTTAACTCATGGATATCTCCCTCATGGAATAAATTCTCAATTATTAACCTTAATACCTAAGGTTGAGAATGATTCTGAGATCCATCAATTCAGACCTACTGCTCTGAGTAACACCATCTATAAAATCATCCCCAAAATTATTGCTAACAGACTTGCTCCTATCTGCAATATAATCGCCTCTTGGAATCAATTTGGTTTTATTAAAGGAAGGTCTATTCAAGAATGTATTTTTCTTGCTTCTGAATGTGCTAATAGTTTAAATAAAAACACTAGAGGGGGTTGTATGGCTATCAAACTGGATATCAGAAAGTATTTTGACACCATTGATTGTAATTTCATTTTCAAAGTCCTAAAAACCTTTGGCTTTTATGATTCCATCATTGGTAGAGTTAAGACTCTTTTTCACTCGGCTAATATCTCTATTCTGGTTAACGGTACCCCTAGAGGTTTTTTTAAATGCTCTAAAAGAGTCAGGCTGGGGGATCCGCTTTCTGCCATCCTCTTTGTTGTTGCTGAGGATTACCTTAGTAGGCTCCTTAATGATCTGGTTGATAAAAATATGATTAAACCTATTCTTGTTGCCAGGAATTTAAATTCCCCCACTCATCTTTCATATGCTGATGATATTATTCTATTCATAAAAGGAGACCAAAAAAATATTCATTCTCTCAAGAAAGCTTTATCTCACTATGAGGAGATATCTGGTCAAGCTATCTCCTAGAACAAATCGTATATCTATTTTGGTAAGAGTTTTCCTGTATGAAGGAAATAAGGTATCATCACTTATCTGGGTATTAAAGTGGGCCGTTTACCTATCTCATACTTGGGTGTTCCAATATTTTGGGGTCGGCCCAAAGCTACCTATTTTTCTAATATCATTTCACAAATCACAAATCAACTCTCCAGCTGGAATGGGAAATCCCTCTCCATGACTGGGAGAATTTTTTTGGTTAAATCGACCATTGTTTCTAAAATGGTCTATTCCCTTATGGTCTACAAATTTTATGTCGGCATATTCCTGAAAATTAATACTTATATCAAAAACGTCTTTTGGTCTGGAAGCATTTTTTATAAGAAGCTTGTTACTATACCTTAGAAATCATCATATAAACCCATTGCTATTGGTGGAATTGGCATTAAAAATTTAAAGCTTTTCAATGATTCTCTTCAGGCTCGTCTTACTTGGCGCATTATTAACTCTACTTATAAAGCATCCGAGTTCCTGAAAAATAGATTATTCTCTAAGCTTTTAAAAGGGAATTTTAATTTCATTAACTCTTCCATCTGGCCTTCGATCCGGGACTCCTACCAAAAAATCATGCATAATTCCAGATGGATTGTCAGTGGTGATTCTTCCATTAATTTTTTATGTGAAAAATGCTGTGGTAACCCATTGATATCATTGTTACCCTCTAATAATCTTCTTGAAGATACTAAACATGCTATAAAGGAGGTCTTAAATTCTCATCAATGTGATCTCCCTGATAATATTTTGCAAACTATTAATAATTATCCTTTTTCCTCTAATGGTGACTTCCTTGTTTGGGAAACTTCTACTAAAGGAATTCTAGATTCCAAAAACATTTATAAGCATAATTTCTCGGATAATTAATCAATTTATCTTTTGGTAAAACATTTTAACAAACCCTGGATCAAGCCTTCTAGGCTCACCCTTATTTGGCGTATTGCCGATAATAGATTACCTACTGAAACTGGTCCGCAAATCTTTGTCATTCAACTTTGTTCCAAATGTTGCATGTGTAATCAGCACAGGGAAGATGCCAATCATATTTTTCTATCATGTGCGACGAAAACTGCCCTCTGGAATTATAATTTTGATATATTCAATTTGAGAAATCTCTTTACTGGCTTAATCTCTTTGTTTCTAAAAAATTGCACTAGGCATGATGCTTCTCTGCAGATTAAGAATCTATTTCTTGCGGCAGTGGCTGAAATTCTGTATGAACTATGGTATGTTAGAAATGATGTTATTCAAAATAATCACTCTCTCATTCTTAAAGTAGGGAAATATCGGAATCTTCTTGCGATTCATGAAGCTTTCTCAATTCAAAAAGACTGATGTGACAACTCAGTTGGTGACTTTGAGATCCTTCGTCATCTCCATATTCATGGCATCTTCCCAAAGCCTAAATGTTCCTTTGAAGTGTTCTCGCAATCACCAATGATAGGATGGATCAAAGTGAACTTAGATGGAGCCTCCAAAGGCAACCCAGGCCCTTCTAGTTGTGGTTCTATCTTTAGAGACTCGACTGGCCCGGGTCAGGGATGTTTCTATGTTGGATGTGGATACTCTTCATCTCTGGAGGCGAAAATGCTTGGGGTCATTCACAATATTGATTTTGCACTTCAAAGAGGTTGGAGAAAGCTATGGATTGAAAGAGATTCAACCACTATCATCCATGCCATCTGGAATGGCAACATCTATCTTGCCTGGCCTCTTACTGCTCATTGGATGAACTGCCTCAACTTGCTTCATGGGATTGATTATATAGCTACTCATACCTACCGTGAAGCGAATGCACTTGCTTATTCTCTTGCCAATAAAGGAGTTCATCAGACCATGACTTGGCTGGACTCTATTCCTTTTGATTTATTATATCTTTTGGATAGATATTGTAAAAAATCCCATCCTTTCGCCTCTTGTAATCCTTTTTGACATTCAATAAATTGTGCTTTGGTATTTTACCAAAGATTAATTTTTTTTTAAAAAAAGAACCTACACCGAGTGATCATTCATGGTTGAATGGTTAATGAGACACATAGTATTATGGTGGTTATAATAACCCATCGTTTTGAAAATATATTCTATCTCCGATAACATTCAATATACACAACACTAAGCATAAACAAACATTGAATTATTATTATTTAAACATGTATATTTTAGCCTTTCTGTTACAATGGTATGATATAATAGTATTATCCATATTATGAAATATATATAATGGTCCTACTCATTTATAATATAATAATTTTAAAATAATATCCTATTTTTTTTTATAAATATCAATTTATTCTATAAAAAATTTATTTTTTCATAAATGGGGGTTTTTTCTTTTATGAATTAATATTATAATTATTTTATTTTTTTAGAAAATATAAATGAAATATTGAATTTTATTCATGAATTCATCTTTTAAAAAATATATTAGGTTGATATTTTTATTTTTTTTGGAAAATATTGATTTTCCAATGTTTAGTGAAAAACACTTATTTTTATTAATTTTTTAATGTATTTATAAAGTAAAATTATATTTTGGATTAGATTTAAATTATAATTAGTTAATTTTTATTTAAAATAATACACATATGTGGTTTTAAATTTATATTATACATGAAATTACAATAAATACTTTTTTTATTTTAAAAGTTTTTTTTTTCTGAAAACCCAATATTCACCAAATTTTTTTGATTTAATTTAAAATTAAATATTCCCAATTATAAGTTTTAAATTTTGAAAATTGTATTCCATATTTACAATTAGGGGATACAAATTTAGTAAATCATTCAGTTTTATTTTTGGTCAATTTGATGTGTAACCTCGCTTTTTTTACCATGGTAAAAGGTAAATTGAGTAATTAAAATTAAAAATAAAATTATAGGGATTATAAAATTACTTAAAAATGCGAATTAATATTAAATTTTGAGTATATTTAATTAATACACATCCCACATTCAGTTATTTAGATTTCTTATTCCATTAATATTCGATTATTACCATTATAATATTATATTTAATGAGAAGTAAAAAATATCATAGTCTAGTTTATATTAACTATAATATTTTTATAATAGAGATTACCAAAATATATGTTAAAGTATAAATAATATTTTCAAATTTAAAATATTTATCTTCGCCATGGGAATTTATTATTAACTATATTTAAAAACATAATTACCTTAAATGTTGTCACAATGCTGATGAAGTAAATATTGAATTAATGAAAAATTCGTAGAGATAATATAAAAAATATAAATTTATTTTTAATAGAGATTATTAATGTTATAAAGCAAATTTATGGATGAATAATATATGTTTTTTCTTTTTAAAAGTATTTTTTTCATAATTATATGTTTTTTGTATATTTTTATTTTCAAATTAATGAATATTTTTACAAATGGAAATAAATTCTATTTTATAATAATTAACATTATATGAAATGATTTAAAATTAATAAATGAAATTATATTCACCCAAGTGACATATATATGGCTTAAAATATCTTACATGGTATATTTAGGTCCTATGTTCCATTTATATTAACTAACATAACCCTCACGTAGTAAAAACATTATTATAAGTGTATGTTAAAAATGGGTTAACATGGGGTTAAATCCAAATGGTAAGGGTAAACAATTTGTCAAAAAATTTATAAATTTTTATTTTAGTTTATTATTGACACTAATAATCATTATATATTATAAATAAGTTATTTTGGATCGATTTTTGAATTAATACTAATTTATATTATTTTAATATTTATAGATATTTCCAAATATCTCATCTCGTAACCTATAAAAGGGACCTCTTCACCCCCCATCCTTCACATGAAAAAAAGATTTAGTTTCGAAAATACCTATTTAAATTACTTCATTCAATTTCTACCCTAATTAAACTGGTCAATTTTAGGCACAAAATAGTCTGTATAGGGGTTAAGGTGTTTATTAAATGAGACATTCCAAAGAAGCGATATTGTTTTTAAACACATGTTTATTTTTATTTCTTCTTAAACATACATAAAATATTAATCAAAATATAATATATAATATCAATACCATTAGCCCTACACTATGTTAGTATTATGTTATTGGAACAATCTATGTCTATCTCCACTTATACCAAACGGGAAAGGATATGATAATTCATGTGCCGGATGCACTACATCTTTGTGAACTCATGTAATTTTTTTTCCATCATAGTCTCTCATTAATTTATATAATAATGTATTTATGTTATTAATATGTTATTGATGAAATATTTATAGTTTTATAAAGTTAATGTAATAAATATTTTCTTAACATTTTCATACACTAGAAAATGATAACATCATTCATTCATACGTATGGAATCCCACCTCCACAAAGCGATGTGAATCATTTTTCATCACATCATCACATGGAATATATATAAAAATATAATTAACGATTTAATATGATAATTATTACCCCTTGATCATTATTCGAAGGAAATATAATATGTTTGATCTTTTTATAATGATCATTGAAAAATAGAAATCATAATCATGCATATGTATGATCTATCATCTCTATTATAGTATCCTAGATCATTTTTAATAAAAATATTTATATTTGTATTTAAATGTATAATTTATGTATAAAAATTAAAATTATGTCATGATTATTATTCTTTATTAAGTGGTGTTATGAACAATTTGACTAAAGTAAACACACCTAATTCACATTGGACATATGATCCAAATATAGGCAAAATGTCTGTCGTGAACTTAAATGACAAAGTAATTTTTCTAAAATGTTAATAAGTTATATAAAAGAAAAAATAATTTTAGAAATGTTCTTGATCAATAAAAAAAATTAACTTATGTCTATTACATTGGAAGATAATGAACATACGTGATGAGTCAGGCTCGAGGAAATAGAATTTCTTTTAAAAAAAATTCCTTTGAAGTTTCCATTAAAACATTATTATTTTCTTTGATATCAATATTTTCCAAAAAAAAAATCAAATGTTTTTATTCTTCTATTATCTTCTTTTAAGGTCATTTTTATCCATAATTTTGTTTTTAAGAAATGGTTTGAATGTAATCTCTTTGTTGTATTTGGAAGAAGGTTCTTCACCTTTTTAACAATATTATGATTGAAATGTTTTTATTAGCCATTATGTTATGATTTTATTATCCCACAATCTTGAAAAATAATTAATTATTGGATTACTTTTCAAATTTATGGCTTTATTTTCACATATAAATATTTTTTTTATAATTGTAAATATTTATAAATACGTGATTTCATATTGGAAAAGTTATTTTCCTTAAGAAATGTCTTTAAAATCTAAGCATTTATGAATCGTGTTATAGTTTTTTGAAATTATTTATAATGATGTATTGGTCCAAGATAGCTCTATAATTCATTGGTTATGAAATTTTACCTTATATATATTCCAATCTTCAGAAGGATTTAACCGATTATGCTTACACTAAGAGAAAATGGGAATAAAATTTGATGGTTATTACCATATTAACTATTATGGTTAATCCATGGATAGTTGTGATAGTTAATATATGGTAATGGATGAAATTTAAAAAAATAATTTATTAAATTAGTATATATGATGGATAATCCATCTATAAATGTGATGGTAATTCTATATATAATAATAAAAAGTACATCTTTGTGAAAATATTATCATATGATTATCAAATTTAAAAATAAAAATCTATGAGTTATTTTTATTTAAACATTTATTTTACATCTCTTGGTGAGTTTTTTTTGTCATACAATGTTTCCAAAATGTTTTTCATGGGGTATAAGGATGGGTGTGGGAAAATAAGAAAAAAAATAATAGGCATGAGTATTTATCAAAAAATTAAAACATGTTTTATTTTAATGATTTTATATATTTGAAAAATATATATTATGTATAAGCATACATATTGTAATTTTTGGGTTTGTTTTGTAAGAATTATGACATAATTTTATAAAAAATTAAACTAAATGATATTTTCGAAAGAAAGGAAGTGGATTATTTTCCAAAGAAACTAGTCTAAGTTAAATTTATTGTAAGGTGAATAAAGTTAGTATCATAGGAATGTTTTAGAAAAAAATGGAGATTATGATTTCTTTCATGTGAGGTCGTATTAAAAGTTATTTATTTCATTAGGGGTTTATAATTTTAAGGTTTATTATAAGATAAAAGTTATTTGAAAACATTTATTGGTTTAATTGTTGGATATTGAGGAGAATAATTATATTTTTCGATATTGGATTTAGAATGGTTATCAACTTCTGTATAAAGGATTTGATGGTTATAGAATTATGGATATTCTAATGGTACTATATTCAAAATACCATTTTTGATTTAACATTTAATAATTTATTTCATGTTTCAATTATGTGATTTTCTGTAGATTAAATATATATCATTAATCATAAAGGGAAAGGACCTCACAAAACATTCTTATCACTACAAAATTATTTAATCAACAATATCATTTAAAGGGATTTTTCAAATGATTTTAAATCATTTTTGAACATTCAAATCACCATCATGGGACAATTTCATCTATCCTAAAAAAAATTCCTCCAAAATTTCTATGGGTAGTGTCTTTTATTTTATTTCAAAATTTTCACGACCCGTCCTCTAGGGCCCGTGTCGTGACTACCCAAATCCCACCTTCTATAGGCCAGGGTCTGGCGACTAGAACCAAAGGCATAAATCCCTAAACAGGGAAGGTGTTACCTTTATAAAAAGTAAACACACACAAGAGAGTATTAGATGAATGAAAAACACTATGTAAAACAGTATATAAAAGAGTGCTAAAAGTAAAAGGGCCGGAAATACAATCCCAACTCTAAAGTATAATGAAATTGAAATTACAAGTACTACTGAAGAAAAAGTAAAATAGCTCCTGGATCATCCTCCAGAAAATCCTACCTGAAGGGTAGGTACAGATTGCCTCCACATCGCTCCATGTCTGTCTATCTCCTCTGTGTACCGTCACGTCGTGTGGTCCACCTCCAGGTACCATCTAGTCCTGGTACACTCAGCCTTGTTCAGCACTTTCCGTCATCTATATCCTACATAATGAGGTGCAGGCATAGCCCATGCAGGGGTGAGTATAACAATACACAGTAGGGACCCTGATACCACTAAGGTCTCTCAAAAATACACCAAGGATGAACCACAGAGCATGAAAACAATGGATAACCATTACTTAGGTATATTCCCATACATATACCTAAGTTATCAATTTACCCATATCAATCATTAGGAAAACACAAAAGTCACTAACTAAACTCAGACAGGTATACAAATTTTGTAGAGAGATAGAGATGATCAGATGTAGTAACTGAATCATCTATGTTGTTGGACCCACACATGATCCAAGACAAGTAGTTAGAACTGTCTAACCCGCATAGGATCTAGGAACAGTAGTCCGTGCTGTCGGACCCACACAGGATCCAGGACCAACAGTTAAAACTGTCAGACCCACAAAGGATCTAGGAATAGTAGTCAGTGATGTTGGACCCAAACAAGATCAAGTACCACCAGTTAGAACTGTCAGACCCACACCAAATCCAGGAACCGTAGTCAGTGCTATCGGACCCACCCAAGATCCAGGACCAGCTGTTAGTACTATCGGACCCACACTGGATCCATGAACAGTAGTCAGTGCCCAGCCAGCCATAGGGTTCCACTAGAGCACGCTTATTTCTGGGAGGGTCTGATCCATAAACTAAGTGTCGATTCAACAGCTTCCATGAAGTCCCACGAAGAAGTATCCTTATGGTCTGCCACGTCATATGGTTCTCAACGCAACAGACAACATGTTGATCAGACGTCCGGTCTGTGAGTTGTTAGACTTTTAGTCCCGGGGGCCCGGTTGGATTCGTGTATGATCCAACTGGACCGTATCTCAAATATACCCTTAACTCTAGTGGGGTATTCTCGAAGGGACTGTCGCATTCCAAGAATACCATCTCTGCTGACGTTTCGTCAAACGGACGTCCGGTGCTAATGATATGGCCAAAGATAGTAAAGGGTCGGTAGTGGGCCTGGGTCCGGTCCGACCCGGTAGAACCGACTCCGCCCATCCCAGTCTGGGCCCAGCCAATCTGGGTCGACCTGATCAGGCCCATTGGGTCTGACCCATCCCATAGGATGGGTCAGCCTGCTAGGTTCGGCCCTGTCCGCTAGGCCCGACACAACGGACTACGGGGGCGGTTCGGCACAGAGGTCACAACATAGGCGGCTCGGCCCCAAGGATGGGGCCGGTTCGACTAGCACCGCGAGGGGCACAGATCCGACGAGTCAACCCAGAAGTCCGAGCCTGTTCAGCCAAAAATGGTGTGATGGACACTGCGGGCTAGCTTGGGAGGCTGGCCCGGCTCAGCCGGGAGCTAGGGTGCAACCCGGGGAGGACGGCGAGGCAGCCGGGCAGTCTGGGAGGCGGACGACGGGGCGTGGGAAGGTCGGCGGGGCACGACTAGGTGGGCCGGCATTCGGGAAGTGGTCTGGCAGGTCGGTGGGTTGAGTCCCGGGCCGGCGCAAGCCGATGGTGTTCAGCCGGGAGCACCGGTGCATCGGAGGGGTGGTGCGGTTCACGGAGGCCGTGGTAACATGACCATTGTCATCTCCACCTTCGTCATTCTGTCGCCTCATCAACATTTCAAGGATCATCTCAAATAAGAACAGAGGAGGGTTCGGTCTATGTTGGTTTGGCCTGCACCCTCCACGTTTAGGGTGATATGAAGAGGCTCACAAGTACAAAGCACAAAAACCCTCATTATTCATTTTAAGAGAAAGGAATAACATGTGAGAAGATCATACTTAGATAAAATTAAACCACTACCTTTAATCATCGGTCGGCGATGGTGAAGTCACGGGAAGAAGACTGGGTTGGCATTCATCGCATCTGCCGCACTCTTTACACTCTCAAATTCGCAAGATGTTTGTGGAAGTTTTTCCACATTGGTAGGTGTTCGGGGAAGACGATCGAAGGGGACAGTTGGTGTTCTTCATATATTGTTGGAAAGAGTTCTTCGTTGGAGAAATCATTTTCTCCCATGCTCTCCTAAAAAAATGAATAGATGTGAAAAACCAAAAATAATAATAGATTGTGATCTCTTATTATTTTTTTGGCACAATATTCAAAAATAGAAGAATTACTTTAAAAGGCGCCATCTAATTAATGTGAAGGATTAGTCATCATAAATTATCCATTGGCCCAATTAATTTAATGGGAGGTGGTGGCACCATAAATGGTAGTGGAGGTCATGGGACTCCACCCTCATTAATTAGGGTAGTTGAGAGATTTTCCACTCCTCCCATTAATTGGAGGTTTCTAGTCTTTTATGGTCCCCAAGTTGTAACCTGTCATGAGAGGTTATGTTTTGGTGGGCCCGAACACCATAACCTCTCAACAAAGGTTAAGGTGTGGTGGCCCCACCTACAACATCCATGAGGAGGTTTTAACCACCCAACACTCACATGACGGATTAAAATAAATAAAGTGAAGCTCACTTTATTTTATTACATTCCACAAAAACCCAAAAACTATTTTCTATTCTCAACTCACTTTCATCGAGGTGAAAGTCACCATAATAAAATACAGGCCCTACGAGTTCAACGGTGCCATTGGATTTAAATTCTAAGCACCAGCTCAAAATTTATAAAAACCCAGTAGTACGTTTACTGAACATACCTAAATAAATCTTTGGAAAATTGATTCTGGGCACAACGGGCATTACAATCATTTACTGCAAATTTTTGTGTACTCGTATAATTCCCATGTATTTAAGAAAAAAAAATTCCACAGAAATTCCGGGTCTTTACATTCTTCCCACCTCAGGGCTTTACGTACCCGTAAGCTACAAATCAAACAAAGGGATCAAATGGGGGTACTGAGCATGAATCTGAGCCTCTCCCTCCAAAGTGCTCTCCTGGAGGTTCCTGTGCTGCCTACGAATGTTCACCTGAGGTATAGACTATCCACATAGGAAATGCTCCTGTCGATCAACAATCATCACTAGAACCTCCGTGAAAGTCGCTTGATCATCTATGTCTAACTCTCCATGGTCGATGATGTGGGAAGGGTCTTGCACATATCTCCTTAGTTGGGATATGTGGAAGGCATCATGCAACCGGTGCAAATGAGGTGGAAGTGCTAGGCGGTAATCCACCTCACCTACTATGCTGAGGATCTGGAAGTTCCAATTAATCGGGGAGATAACATTCCACCTCAGCCAAATCGCTATAGACCTCATCTAGGTGAGACCAATAGAAAGACGTGGTCGCCATACTCGAAATCTAGACGCCTACATCTCCTATCTTTATACGACTTATGCTTGCTTTGTGTAGTCTTCATCCGCTCCCAAATGATCTGTACCTTCTTCGTGGTAGTCATACCATCTCTTGTCGTACTACTGCTGATTCCCCTGGGTATTTCCAGCACAGTGGTGATCTACAAGGTCGACCATACAAGGCCTCAAAAGATGACATCCTGATGGTGGAGTGATAGCTGTTGTGGTATGAATACTCCACCATAGGTACGTGATCCCCCCACCCGCAACCAAAGCCGAGGAAATAAGCACGTAACATGTCCTCGATGATCTAAATGGCCCGCTCGGTCTTCCCATCTGTCTATGGATGGAAGGTGGTGCTCATACGAAGCTGTCCGCCGAATTCATCCAACAACCCCTTTCATAGCTGGGATGTAAATAGTGTGTCACAGGTGGAGACAATATAAGAAGGTACACCATTTAGCTGCACAATCTCTTGCATGTAGAGGCATCTTGAGATCTATACTGATCCCTTCCCTCTAATCGGTAGGAAGTGGTCTGCCATGGTGAGTCAGTCAACGATCACCCAGATCGAGTCATGACCCCTAGATGTATGTGGAAGTCCTATCATGAAGTCCATGGATATCCCATCCCAATTCCACTCTGGGAACTCTAAAGGATGAACCAAGCATGTAGGTACCTGGTGATACACCTTCACTTGCTAAAAAGTGAGGCATCGAGAGACAAAATTCACTACCTACTTCTTTGTACCTGGCCAACAGTGCTTTCGTCAAAGGTCCTGGTACATCTTCGCCACTCCTGGATGTACCTCTAGAGGGGATGTGTGGAACTCCCTCAACACTTCATCCTGAAGTGACACTGGCACAATAGTACATCCTCCGATGAAAATGATGTGCTCCCCACCTTCAAAAAATCCATCTGGTGCCTGCCATGTGGATATCTGAGCACGTCGTGTCTTGTGGTCAGCGTCCCTATGTTTTTCCTCCCTGACTCAATGAAGATGTGGGGGAGTGACTATAAGGTACTGTAGGAAATATTCTCCATTTCAATCCACAATGATATCTTTAAAGAGGCTATCGGCTCCATCACCTCACCTAGCAGTTGTATGCCAGATATCCTGCTAAGAGTATCTGCTACAACGTTCCACATCCTATGAGTGTAGAATATCTTGAAGTCATAGTCTGGGAAGAACTTGAGCCATCGCTGTTGTCTCAAGTTCTGGTCTCTCTGAGAGCAGATATACCTCAGACTCTTTTAATCCAAGAACACGGTAAAATGTTCGCCCATAATATAGTGATGCCACATCTTCAAGGAAAAGACCACTACTGCTAACTCCAAGTCATGGGTAGCATAGTTTTACTCATGTTGTCTCAGCTTCTGAGATCCATACGCAATCAAATCCCACTCTTGCACCAGGACATACCCGAGTCCGGTCACTGATGTGTTGTAGTAGACTACGTACCCTACGACTTCCTCTAGAAGAATCGTGATGGGAAAACTAGTTATCCTCTTCCTTGTCTCTTGAATGCTCTGCTAGTATCTCTCTGACCACACAAAGAGTTTCCCCTTCTTCGTCAAGGCTGATAGTGGTGCTACAACTCTAGAGATGATTGTTACAAAGGTATGTCTGGCTGACTCATGAGTGATTGGTTGTATCCTCTTATGAATGAGTTTATCCTATGATTCCTGTGCTATCCTTTTCACAGAACAAGGAAAACCCCATCCCAACGTTTTAGATAAACCACAACCTTTTTTCCTAATACAGTCAATCTGTGTATGAACTGTGGTTGCCCAGTCCATACCCAAACTAAATTCATAAGGCCTCGATGTTTCCACCAATAGGTTCAAACCGAAACTCTCGCCTCAAGGGTTAGATGAAACCGTCAGCGTATGTGTGATTATAAAGTCTCCTCCCAAAGGTATCTCCAGACGTGAGGGTCACGTCAACAGTTTAACCAGAAACTCTAGGTCTATGACAAGATTCGTGGAAGGAAGTAATTATCAGTACCTATTTCTACTAATACGGAAGATAGTAGTAGACACAAACCGTACCTAGAATCATTATTAGAGCCCTTGGGTCGCACTCATTGACTGCATGAATCTTTCCTCTTCCCCTATCCTTCAGCTCCCTGAGCATAGAGGAGTCCACAAAAAGGAGTTGGTTGTAACCTGTCAAAAAGTACACCTCCTCATGCTGCTATCCTAGCTCCTCTTCCACATATGATGCCCTACAGATTCATCTTTCATTAACACTTCCTTTTCGTAAAATGTTTTACATGCCCATGTCTATAATACCGACACCAGTTTCTCTACCTCCAACTGCTAACATTCGCTGGTTGTATCCACTCAGCCATAGAACATTCAACCACAAAGGTTATCTCTAGCATCCTAACATAGGTTGGAATGCATAGAAGAAAATGTGTTTGCTCAGATGACCTTAAACACACCTCTCCCATAGTTCTAAGATCTAAAGCTCATATCGTATCATATTAATCGAGTACCATGATAGATCGATATGCCTCGATGAATACTCACCCATCGACATGTCGTCCTGCTGAAGCTATAGATGTTCTAGGGAACTCTCAGCCACCTCCTAAAGCTAGTCCTCAGCCACATGTGAGTCAGGCTCGCCTCGGAACCTGATGGGTATCTGATGCTGAAACACGTGTAAGGCACTAAGCCTTCAAGCAACCTCTACTGGTACTACCGGTTTCAAATAATGACCAAGGATTATTGATATAGATGAAACACTACCCGGAGGTACTATCCTAGGTAATGGTCCATGTACCGAGGCCTTATCACTATGTAGACCATCCTTATGGTCACTCACTGAAAAAGTCTAGTAGCTAAGATCACTATCTTCTCTACTAGTGTCTCAACTAAGCGGAAAACTCTAAAAATCACCTCCATCCAGCCCTCACCTACTTGAGAAATTTTCCTCGATTCAAAACCTTAGAGGGCTCTGCTGCTGGAACTCATAAAATAGGCTCAGTCGGACAGCACTGTCTGCCTGTGTGGCTGGTGGTAACTGCTGCCCAACGGGTTGTGGTTCTACTGGTACACAACCCGAAGGTGCTAATCATAGCAAGAGGGCCCTGCACTGGAGCATCATCGCTCGATGGTTCGTAATCATGTACTCTCTCAGGAACCCTAGATCGCTGTCTACGTAGAGGCATGCTAATACGGAACAGGTGTAGCATAGTTAATATGTTATACCTGTTGATATGACTCAAAAATATAACAAGAAAACTCTTGAAACACACACAAAATCAGTTTTTTCATGCGCTGAGTCGAAAATCAGAAGTCGGGGTCCTACTGTATGGATACATTGGCCGCCACACCAATAACGGACTCCCTGAACTGAAAACCACACATAGTAACCTTAACACTATTGCTTCACAGAAAATATTAGAGTCCTAAGTTATGCGGTATAACCGAATACTCTGATACCAATTTTTCACAACCCGTCCTCTGGGACCCGTGCCGTGACTACCCCAAGCCCGCCATCTGTAGGACAGGAGATAGAAACTAGAACCAAAAGCGTAAATCCCTAAATTGGGAAGGATTTTACTTTATAAAAATTAAACACACAAAATAGGTTATGAGTTGGAAGAAAAACACTGTGTAAAACTTTATACAAAAGGGTGATGAAAGTAAAAGGGGATGGAAATACAAGCCTAACAATAAAGTACAAAGAAACTGAAAGTACATGTACTTCTGATGAAAAGTAAAAAAGCTGTTGGATCGTCCTCCTGAAAATTCTACCTAAAGGGTAGGTAAAGATAGCCTCCACAGCGCTCCATGTACGTCTGTCTCCTCCATGTACCGTCACGCCGTGTGGTCCACATCTAAGTACCATCCAGTCCTGGTATACTCAACCTCAGTCAGTGTTGTTCATCATCTACATCCAACACAATGAGGTGAGAGCATAGCTCGTGCAGGGGTGAGTATAACAATAATCTATAGGGACCCAAAGACCACCACAGTCTCTAAAGATCCACTAAGGATGAACCACAGAGTATGAACACAATAGATAACCATTACATAGGTATATGACCATACATATACATAAGTTATCAAGTAACCCATCTCAATAATGAGGAAAACACAGAAGTCACTGACTCATCTCACATAGGTATACAACCTTTTAGAGAGATAGAGATGATCAGATGTAGTCACTGAATCCTCTAAGCTGTTAGACCCTCACAGGATCCAGGATCAGCAGTTAAGAACTATCGGACCCACATAGGATCCAGGAACAGTAGTCATTACTATCAGACCCACACAGGATCTATGACCAACATTTAGAACAATCATACCCACAGAGGATCCAAGAATAGTAGTCAGTGCTGTCGGACCCACACATGATACAGAACCAATAGTTAGAACTGTCAGACCCATATAGGATCAAGGAACAGTAGTCAGTATTGTCAGACCCACACAGGATCTAGGAAAAGTAGATAGAACTATCAGACCCACACATGATCTAGGAATAGTAGTCAGTACTGTCAGACACACACAGGATCCAGGACCAGCAGTTAGAACTGTCAGACCCACACATGATCCATGAACAGTAGTAAGTGCGCAGCCAGCTGCAGGGTTCCACTAGAGCACACTTGAATCTAGGAGGGTCCACTCCAAAAGTTAAGTTTTGATACAACAGCTTCAATGGAGTCCCATGAAGAAGTATCCAAAAGTATCTCCACTTCATAGGGTCTCAACACAAAAACGGTGCATCGATCAGACGCCTGATCTGTGAGTTATTATCCTTTTAGTCTTGGGGGCCTAGTTGGATTCTTGTACGATCCAACAAGACCGTATCACAAATATACCCCGAACTCTAGTGGTGTACTCTCAAAGGGACGATCATGTTCCATGAATACCAGCTCCGCTAACGGTTCATCAAAGGTACGTATGCTGCCAAAGATATGGCCAAAGAAAGTAATGGGTAAGTAGTGGGCCCGGGTCCAGTCCAACCCGGTCGAACCGACTCGGCCCAACCTAGTCTGGGCTGACCTGGTTTGGGCTAACCCAGTCAAACTCACTGGGTCTGACCCGACCCATTGGCGGGTCAGCCCACTAGCTTCAGCCCAGTCCATTGGGCCCTGCCCAGTGGACTGCAAGGGCGGATTGACCCGGATGTCTTCTCGTATGTGGATCAGTTCGATGGTCGATGCCGGTTTAGCCAGCGCCACGAGGGGCGCTTCTTGTGTGAATCAGCTCGGACGACCAAGACTGTTTGGCCAGAATGCAGAGAGGGACGTCGCGGGCCGCTCAGGAGGCCGGCATGGCTCGGCCGGTTCGGCCGGGAGCCAGGGTGCAGCCCGGGCAGGCCAGTGGGGAATTTGGGATTGTCAGGCGATGGCTTGGGTAGGATGTAGGGTGGTCGAGATGGCACCGGGTAGGCTGCAGGCATGCCAGCGGGGCGTGAGCATGCCACGGGCAGGCCGTGGGCAGGCCAGAGGGGCACGCGGGAGGCCTCGGGAAGGCCGGGCGGGGCCCACGGGAGGCCGCGGGCAGGCCGGCGAGGCGCGGGCAGGCCGATGAGCATCTGGGAGGCAGTCGAGCTGGCCGGTTTGGCACAGCTTGGTCTGGCGCGGGCCAGTGGGGTTCGGTTGGGAGAACCGGTGTGCCACAGGGGCGGAGCAGTTCTCAGAGGCCGCGGGTAGAGTGACCTCTCTCATCGGTGCCTTCGTCATTCCATTTCCAACTCGACATATCGAGGATCATCTCAAACAAGAACGATAAAGGGGTTGGTCCATGTTGGTTTGTCCAGCACCCTCCACGTTTAGGGTGATATCAAGAGGCTTGCAAGTATGAAGCAGAACAACCCTCATTCTTTGTTTTGAGAGAAAGGATGAACATGGGAAAAGATCATACAACGATAAAATTAAATCACTACCTTTAATCATCAGTCGATGATGGTGAAGTTTCATGAAGAAGAATAATTTGTTTTTCGTTGCGTTAGCCGCATGCTTTCCACTCTCGAATTCGCACAATGGTTGTAGAAGTGGTTCCACGTCGGTACATGTCTGCGGAAGAAGATTGATGGGGATCGTTGACATTCTTTGTTCTTCATCGGAGGGAGTTCTTCATTGGAGAACTCCTTTTCTCATAAGCTCTCCCCCAAAAAATAAATATATGTTCCAACCCAAAAATTATAAGAGATTGTGATCTCTTATTATTTCATTGGCACACTATTCAAAAAAATAAGAATTAAATTAAAAGGCTCCACCTAATTAATGTGAAGGATTAGGCATAATAAATTATGTGTTTTCCCTATTAATTAAAGGTGATGTGGTGGAACTATAAATGGTAGAGGAGGTCAAGGGACTCCCCCCATTAATGAGGGGAGTTCAGAGATTTTCCACTCCTCCCATTAATTGGGGGGGTTTTGTCTCGTGTGGTCTCCAACTCATAACCTCTGGCGGTAGGTTATGTTTGGGCGGGCCCCATAACCATAACCTCTCATGGGAGGTTAAGGTGTGGTGGCCCCACCTCCAACTTCCATGAGGATGTTTTAACCACCCAACACTCACATAGCGGGTCAAAATAAATAATGTGAAGATGACTTTATTTTATTACATTCCATAAAATCCCCAAAACTATTTTCTATTCTCGACTCACTACTGTCAATGTGAAAGTCTTCTTAAGAGAATATCGGTGTTGTGAGTTCAACTGTGCGCTCAGATTTGAATTCTGAGCACTGGTTCAAATGTTATAAAAATATGCTCGTATGTTTACAAAACGTACCTGAACAAAATTTCAGAAAATTGATTCCAGGCACATCGGGCCTCAAAATCTTGAGCTATAAATTTTCACAGACTTGTATAATCTCCATGTATTTAAAAAAAATCCACATACATTCCATGTCTTTATAAAAATATCATTTTATCCTTCTCATTCGATAAAGGGAAACACCACTAAGGGATTATCAATTTCTTATCTATAGATTTAGACATCATGACATAAGATTAATAATATATCAACCATATAATGTAAGACACCATTTTATGGACATAATGTATTATTTATTTTTTTATGAACTATGTATATAATTTTTTGGTTTTATATTGATGATTTATATTTATATATTTCATATCATTAGTTTATAGAAATAAAGCATAAAGGAATAACACAACAAAGCACAATAAATGTTTTAATAAGGATATTGACTAAATGATGTGTTTATAACCAATATTACAATATATTATAAATATCATGATAATCAGGAATTCCAAAAAAAAGTATTCTATAAATGGTTGTTTTTGAAATTTTGAAACAAATTTTAGATGGAATTGATAGCTTTGAAAAGTGGTGTAGTTAAAATGTTATAATATTTAGAAGAAATTTATTTAGAGTTGATAAATTTTTGAGGTACATGTATCCCTTATGTTTAATATGTGTAAAAAGGTTGTTTGATCAAGAATTAATATTATTTATGTGGAAATATATTTACTATTGGTGATAAACCTTAGTGTTATAATGATCTCTAATATTAAAGTAATTATGTTCTATTAAAAATTTGGGGATGGAAAATGAAATATACGAGATATTCTTTTATATTAAAATGTTTCAAGAATATTGAATACAATAATGTTATTTTTAGGATGTTTATATAATTTATAAGAATATTATATGGATTATTATAATATAAATTTAGATAAAGTAAATTTTTAGTTCAGGAAACAACCCATCACATCCAGAAAGGTCATGGGGTTAAACCCTTAACCAAAGAGGTATAAAGGTGCATCACTGACCAAAAGACTATTTTACTCCCTTGGTAGTATGTATTTTTTTATTTATTTTAATTATTTGATGGATAATGGTAAATTTAAATTTGGGAAAATATGATTTATTACATAGATAATCATGGGATTTGAAATTTATTTGGTGATGATGTTATTTATATCAGTTTGGAAGAAGATCTCTGTAAATTTTTGGAATATTACATTATAATGGTGATAGAATACTCTGGGAAATTATTTGGGAAATAAATGATTACTCATCTTGTAGAAGAATCATTGATTTTATGACGACTTTATTGTGATTTATTTCATTGATATAAATGACTAGAATATCTGGAAGATTATGTGATTATGGTAATTACATTTTTGGTATGAGATGATAAAAATGATTTATTATAATTGGAGAAAAATATTAATTTTATCATGGGTGACTATGTGATCAAATCATTCGTATTTTAGTTTATCAATATTATTTTGGAATATTTGTGTGGAATTATCACGATATTTATTTTTTAAATATTCTATAATGAATTTGGGAATTACATTGGAATTTTGTAGATTAAAGTATTTTTTCATACGATGGTTTATTATTTATTGAAATTATCTTATCATGTGCTAACGATTTTGGTTATTGTAAAAATCTAAATGTAGGAGGATTATACTATTATTATTTTATGTACTTTTCTCCCAATAGGTTTATTATTATGCTTCACACATAAAAAATATTATTTTTGAATACTCATTCTCTGTAGATAAAGATAAGTTTGTGATGGGAATATATTGAAGGATGAAATTATAATTTATTAAGTTATTATATTACAAAATTCTCTTAGTCTAGATGAAAATTTAATTCCTCAAATTTATGATTTTTTTTAAATAGAATCACTATCCATTGACTTTTCCAACTTAGAAAATCAATAACCAATTAATCCATCACATATTTTTGGTTTTGTGATGTTTAAATATCTCATGAATTTGTTCTTTATCACTATATATCATTTCATTAAAGTATTGTTTTTTCTTAAAGAACAATTTTCTCGCATGACACTTATTTTATCCTACATTGAACTATAATACGTGTTATTATAGATGTTTTTTACACTTCCCTTTCATGAATTTTAAGAGAATTTTTCGCTAAAACTCTTTATGATGTTGTTTTCCAACAAAGGTATTTTGAAATGAAAAACCTAGGTTAACTAAATAATATTCAAATAATGAGGAATAAAATTCATAATAGAGGATTAATATCCCAAAAATTTAAAAAGAAATAATAGGACAATATATATAACATCGAACCTAAATATACCATTTATTATTATTATTTAAATGTGTCCTTTTTAACCTACACTTTAAATGGATAGGGATGAATAATTTGAACTAAATTACTAAATATATTATGGACCTACCCTTTTATAATGTTGTCACGAGCTGTCCCCCAGGGCCCATGCCATGACTACCCCATGCCCGCCTTCCAAAGGCCAGGGGCAAGCGACTGGCACCAATTGTGTAATTCCCTAAAACTGGGAAGGCATTGCCTTTATATCATAAAATCGCACACAACAAAGTAGAAGCTGGTAGAAAAGCACTAAGTGAAAACTGTTTAACAAAAGAGCGCTGAAAAGTAAAAGGGGCTGGAAATTCAAGCCTAACTGTAAAGTACAGGAATCTGAAAGTACAAGTACTGGAAATGGGAAAACATCTCCTCAATCGTCCACTGGGAAATCCTACATGAAGGGTAGGTATAGATAGCCTCCATGACGCTCCACGTCTGTCTGGATCGTCTGTGTACCGTCACGTCGTGTGGTCCACATCCGGGTACCGTTTGGTCCAGGTACAGTCAGCCCCGGTCAGCGCTTTCTATCGTCTTCATCCAACATAATGAGGTGCGGGCATAGCTCCTATAGGGGTGAGTATAACGATACTCAGTAGGGACCCTGAGACCCTCATTTTCACACATTAACCATCAAGAATAAACCACAAGTAAAAAATCAACAGATAACCCCACTTAGGTATCTGCCCATACATATACCTAAGTTTTCATGTAATCCATCTCAATAAGGAGATAATCACAAAAGTTACTAACTCATCTCAAACCATGATTTTATTCCTGGGTTATTATCAAGTAACACCCCCAGTCACACTGTCAAATCCTCGGTTGCTGGAGAAATCCTCCTCTATCGAGTACAGTGGGCCTACCACGTCACCAAGGTGCTTCCCACTAACCTTAGATTGTTGTGGTACTCCTCCTATTGAGTATAGTGGGTCTGCTGCGTCACCAATGCGCCTCCCACCATGGGTCTTCCATGTCACCAAGGCTCTCCCCCTCGTATCATGTTATGGTACTCCTCCTGTTTTGTACAGTGGGTTTGTCACAACACCAAGGCGTTCCCACAGTGGGTTTTCCACGACTCCAAGGCACTCCCCACGTGGCTAGTCGAATCACTCTATGTCGAATAGGTCAGCAGTCGTCATGTCTCACCTAGATAATAGATCTCTGCACTATGCTTTCTTATCTCCGGGGGGATCTGCTCTATGAGCTTTAGGTAGATACTAAAACTATCACAATGTCCCACATAGAATTATCTCAAATCTCTGACACGTCATAGGGGTCTCACGCAATAGACGACGCGTCAATCGGACGCCTGGTTTGTGAGTTATTATTCTTTTAGTCCCTTGGGCCATTTTGGATTCGTGCATGATCCAACTTGACTATATCTCAACATTACCCAGAACATCAGTGGGGTATACTCAAAGGGTCTATCATGCTCCACGGTTCCCAGTGCCAGTGACGGTTTTTCAAACGGACTCTTGATGTCAAAGTTATGGAGGTTTGTGCAGAGGAGCATGGTTGGAGCACGGTCTGGACAAACCATGCAGCCAAGCTAAGCAATGTCGCTTGGTGGGATAGTGGCTACCGCACGGTTGGTGCACTGTTCCCGAAACGGTGCTTCCAAAATGTGTGAGGTCCCCAGGTGGCACAGTGGCTACCACACAGTTTGTGCACAGTTTCCCAAACCATGCGTCCAAGCCATGCGACCACATATAAAAATTAGGGTTTTAAGTCCCGAGCCACTCATTATTTCCCATATTTCCCCCATTCTTCCTCCTACTCGAGTCTCACGCGGGATTTCCGGTTTTTCAGAGGTTAGTGGAGCTTCTTATCTCGTTTTGGAGGCAAAACGAAGGGGGTTCTTGGTGGATCGTAGATGTTTCTCCATTCATCACCCCGAAAAAGGTACCTTCTTCCTTCACGTAGAACACATCATTCCTCAAGGGAAGCAGAGGTGTTGGGCCATGTTTGTTTGGTCCTCACCCTTCACGTTAGTGCAGTAGAAAGTGTCTCAACAAAATAAGATATGGAAGAAAATTAAAAACATCATTTTCCACAACCCAGGTCAAAAATATATTCCCAAGCCTCAAGGAAAAACATCTGCTGATCAATTTGATAATAAGTTGGTCCAAGTTATTTGTTATAGAAGTTAAGAATCTAGGGAATAATATCATACTAATACAAATACCTACGTTGATCGTTGTTCGATGATGAAGTCGCAGAAAGAGGATAAAGGAGTTCGTCATTCATCGTGTCAGCTTCATACTTCCAATCCTGAGTTCGCAGATTTTTTTGGAAGATGCTCTACGTCAGTAGGAGTCCGTGGAAGAGGATTGAAGAATATCATTGCAGAGTTCTTTTTTAGAAGAATGAATTCTTCGTTCTTCA
Organism: Viscum album; assembly: GCA_963277665.1. NCBI lineage: Eukaryota > Viridiplantae > Streptophyta > Magnoliopsida > Santalales > Viscaceae > Viscum > Viscum album. The sequence continues at coordinate 1,871,671,452 of OY728137.1, read as the reverse complement.
TTCTTAGTTGGGAGATGTGGTTCTTTGTTGGATAACTTTTTTATCTCCCAAGCTCTCCTCACCCAAATATTCCACCCCAAATTCCAAATAATAGATTATCTATTATTTTAGATTGTTTGGTTTAAAATTCATATTGTAGTGTTTAATTAAAATACACGGATCAACTAATTAATGGGTAGGATTTGGCATAATAAATTATTCATTGGACCAAATAATTAAAGTAGAGGTTGTGGAACCATAAATGATATAGGAGGTAAAGGGGATCCCCCTCATTATTGAGGAGAGTTGAGAGATTTTCTCTCCTCCCATTAATAGGGGTCAGGTGGTCCCCACCCCTATTATTCAAATTGGGCGGTTATGTGGTCTCGGGTGGTCCCCAACACATTAACCCCACATGGGAGTTTGAGGTGTGGTGGTCCCCACCACCTTAACCACTCATGGGAGGTTATGTCCTGGTGGTCCTCACATCCAACCTCCACAGGGGGGTTATAGATCCAGTGGGACCCACCTCCAAATACCCATATGGATGCTCAAATAAAAATAAAGTGAATCTCACATTTTTTTATTATTTTCCTGAAAACCCAAAAATATGTTTTATTCTCAACCCACTGCCATCAATGTGAAAGTCTCCTTAAGAGAATACCAGTGTTGTGAGTTCAACGGTGCCCTCAGATTTCAATTCTGAGCACTGGTTCAAAAGTTATAAAAACTCACTCGTACGTTTACTGAACGTACCCGATTAAAACATCAAAAATTGGTTTTAGGAAAACTGGGCCACGGAATCACGCGCCATCATTTTTCGCGGACTTGTAAAAATCCCCTGTATTTTAGAAAAAACATTCTCCATGGAATTTCCGGGTCATTTAAATCTCCCCACCTCAGGCATTTACATCCACGTAAGCTACAACATGAACTAATGGAACAAGTGGGGGTACTGAGCATGCATTTGTGCCTCCCGCTCCCATGTGATCTCATGGAGGTTCCCATGCTACCAGAGAATTCACACCAGAGGTATTGACCATCCACCTAGGACCTGCTCCAATCGATCCTCAATCTCCAATGGAACCTCTGTGAAATTCACCCCAATGTCGATGTCCAGCTCTCCATGGTTGATGATGTGAGTAGTGTCGTGCACTTATCTCCCCAACTAAGATACGTGGAAAACATTGTGCACCCGGTGCAACTAAGGAGGAAGAGAAAAGCAGTAAGACACCTCTCCAATTCTGTTGAGGACCTGGAAAGTTCTGATGAATCTCAGATATAACTTTCCGCCTCATAAAAATCTCCATATACCTCATCGAGGTGAGACTCGTAGAAAGACATGGTCGCCATCATCAATCTCTAGAGGTCTCCATCTCCTATCAGCATACGAATTTTGTCGGCTATGTGCATTCTTCATCCACTACTAGATGATCTTCACCTTCTCTGTGGTAGCTCGTACCATCTCTGGTACCACTAGTGCTGACTCTCTAGGGTCAGTCCAGCACACGGGTGATCTGAAAGGTCTCCTGTATAATGCCTCAAAAGGAGTAATCCCAATGATGGAGTGATATCTGTTGTTATATGAAAACTCCACCAACGGTATGTGATCCTCCCTACTACGACCGAAGTTGAGGACACAAGCACAGAGCATGTCCTTGAGGGTCTGAATGGTCATTGTAGTCTGACCCTCTATCTGAGGATGGAAGGTGGTGCTCAGATGAAACTGCATCCCGAAAGCCTCCTCCAACCCCTTCCATAGCTGGGAAGTAAACAGTACGTCACAATCAGAGACAATAGAAGAAGGTACTCTATGTAGCTACACAATATCCTACACATAGAGGATTCCCATTCTCTCTACTGAACCAAATTCTTTGATCGGTTGGAAGTGGGATTACTTTGTGAGTCGTTCGACAATTACCCTAATCGAGTAATGACACCTAGATGTTTGTGGCAGGCCTATCACGAAATCCATGGATATCCCATCTGACTTCTACTCTGGAAACTCTAAAGGCTAAACCAAGACTACTGGTATCTGGTGCTCTACCTACACTTGCTGACAAGTGAGGCACTAAGAGAGAAACTCTCCAACTCCCTTCTTCATCCCCGGCAACCAGTTTTGTCGTTGATGGTCCCGGTACATCATAGCCACTCCTAGATGTACCGCTAAAGGGGATGTGTGTAAATCCTTCAACACTTCCTCTTGAAGTGACACTGGCACCATAGTACCTCTTCTGAAGAGGATGAAATGCTCCCCACCTTCATAAAATCCATTAGGTGCCTGCACTATGGATATCTGAGCACAACATGTCTCACAGTCATCATCTTTACATTTTGCCTCCCAGAATCACTCAAGAAGTGGAGGAGTGACTGTAAGAGACTAAAGGAATATTGCTTCATCTCAGTCCACAAAGGATATCTGTAAAGTGTCCAGTTACTCTGTCACCTCTTCTAGCAGCTGTATACCAGATCTCATACTGAGTGCATCTTCTACAACGTTACCCTTCCCAGAAGTATAGACAATCTCGAAGTCACATTTTTGGAGGTACTCAAGCCAATGTCGTTGTCTCGAGTTCATGTCCTTCTAGTAGAAGATATACCTGAGACTCTTCTTATCATAGTACATGGTAAAACTCTCGCCCATTAGATTGTTTTTTCACATCTTCAAGTAAAAGACTACCGCTGCTAACTCCAGGTCATGGGTAGTGTAGTTCTGCTCATGTTGTCTCATCTTCCAAGAACCATACATGATCACTAGTCACTCCTGCATTAGGACAGACCAGAGTATGGTCCCTGATGCATCGTAGTAGACTACGTACCATATTCCTTCCTCTGGAATCCTCTAGATGGGGACACTATAAATCCACTACCTCAACTCCTGAAATCTTTTCTTCCATCTCTCTAACCACATGAAGGGTTTCCCCTTCATCAATAAGGATGATAGTGGTGATACAACTCTGGAGATATCTGGCACGAACCTGCGGTAGTACCCTCAGAATCCCAGGAAACTACGTACCTCCATCACACTCTTGTTTGGCTCTCAAGAATCTACCACCTCATTCATCACTGTATCTACTGTAACTCCAGCCTCTGAGATGAGATGTCCCAAACAGTGAACCTCTCAGATCCAAATCTGGCAATTCGAGAGCTTATCAAAAACTTGGTTCTATCGGACATTGTCCAGTACTACCAACAAATAGTAGTCATACTTCACCTCAGCAGCTAAGTAGATCAGAATGTCGATGATAAAGACTACAACAATTGGATCGAGGTAAGGCTGGAAAATCTTGTTCATGAGTCCCATGAACAATGTTAGAGTGTTGGTTACACCGAAAGTCATAACCAAGAACTCGTAGTGGCCGTACAAACATCTGTAATCTGTCTTATGCACATCCTCATCTCAAACTCTAAGCTGGTGATATCTTGATCTGAGTTCTATCTTTGAGAACCACCATGCTCCCTTTAGTTTAAAAAAGATGTCATCAATCCTTGTGAGTGGGTAATTGTTCGTCACGGTCACCTGGTTCATGAGACGGGTTTAGACACAAAGCCTCATGCTTCCATCCGCCTTCTTGGTTAACCAAATTGGGGCTACCTAGGGTGAAACACTGGGCCAGATGAATCCCTTCCCCTAAAAGTCCTCCAGCTATACCCTCAGATCACAAAGCTACGCAGTAGCCATCTGATAGGGTGGTGTAGATATCAGTGTCTTCACGGGGTACATGTCAATGTAGAAGTCCACCTCTCTGTGTGGAGGTAGACTTGGGACATCATCAGGGAAAACATTTGTGTACTGGTCCACCACTATAAGATAAGTCAGACTCTCGAGATCATCTTTTTCGAGTGTAAGGAAAGACAACTGATGAGTGATCGTCTCTACTCTTCTCCGGAAAAGTTCATCCTACACTGCAAAGGATCCTTTCATGCCGGTGAAGGTGAACCTAGTCCTATCCATGTGTAAACACCGCACTTTGTGACTAATAAGTCAATATGATATTGGACTATAGATAACCATTCCGTACCCAAAATGACGTTGTAAGGCCTCGAAACCGCTACTATGAGATCCCAGCAAAAGCTCTCGCCTCATAGAGTAAGATCACACTATTGGAACTAGTGCGTAATCATCGAGTCTTCTCCCATAGGAGTCTCTAGCCGTAAGGATCGAGCCAACAACTCCTTCAGAATCTCTGAGATCAAAACGAGGGAAGTGGTAATGAAAGAGTGACTGGAACATGTGTTTATAAGAACTGCATCTAAGGTGGAGTAGACATAGACCGTACCTTGAATCATATTTAGAGCGCCATGATCGTAACCCTCAACTGCCTGAAGCTGGGCTCTCCCATGTCCACCTGCTCCCTATGGTCGGGGTAGACCTCCTGGTGTTGGTGGTGGTAACATATCAAAACGTCGTCCACCACTAGCTGCACATACATCCCCTTTGGAAAATATTCTAGCTCTCTGAAGACTGCCTTTATTGAACCTCTACATGTTCCTGGGAGGTCCCTTAACTGTCTGCTGATCATCCAAACGGTGGGTCAGACAGTCACTAGCCATGTGACCCTACCCTCGACATGAGAAACAATGCATGCCCCTGGAATGTATGTCTCTACCCCAGGTTCCCCACAAAACTGATCGTGATCCATGCGGTCATCCACCCATGGGTATGGTGCTCTGGGACCTCTGCGACATCTGTCTACTACCAGCTATAGAAGACTCCGCTGCATGTCGACTAGTGGGAGGTCTCACTGCTGGAGACTAATCAACAATGAAACTCTCCACTAAGAGGTCTCGCTCCAACACCCTTGTCTGCGTCAGGATGCTAAGGGAGATCATCGAAGACCTGATCTCTCACCTGGGCCCCTGCTCGAAGGTTTGGGACCTAAACAATGGGTCCCATAACATATCAGTGGAGTAGCACGAGAGGTAGGTTAACCTCACTGAGTATTGTTCTATCGTCATGTTGGCCTGGTGAAGTTGAAGTAGCTCATGTATCCGCACTGTATGAAGGATGACTGGGAGAAACTCCATCTAAAATAGGCTCTCAAGGTCTTACCAGAGTAGTGTCGCCTCGTCATGCACCTACAGCATCAGGATCCGCTATCTGCTTGCAGTTACCAAATGTAGACTGACAACAAGGATCGCTATAAGGTTTGTTGGTGTCCCTACCAGTCTAAAGACTCTCACCACAGCATCCTGCCAATCCTCAGCTACCTACGGGTCTGTCTCGCCCCTGAACCAGGGCGGCCTCTGGCGCTGGAACTCGTGCAGCACACTAATGCGACATGCATCATCTATTGCTAGAGATGGTGGCATCGGTGGCCCAACAGAAAGTGGTACAACTGGCGCATCCATTGTAAGAGGGACCTACACCAAGGCCTCTTGAATCAGCGGGATATCTGTGCGTACAACACTAGGGGATCTAGTCAGTCATCTGCGAGGATTCATCCTAAAAGAAATAGATGCGACACTATCAAATATTACACCTGGTGATATGACATGGTTGAGATTACATAAAGAAAACATTTGAAAACACACAAGAAATCAATGTTTTCATTCACTGAGTCGAAAATAATTATTTAGGGTCCTGATGTATGTATATGATGGTCACCGCACAAACACCGGACTCCATGAAATGAGAACCACATTCAGTACCCTTAACTATATTACTTCATGGAAAAGATCTGAGTCTTATGTTTTTCGGTAGAACCGAATTCTCTAATACAAATTTTTCATGACTAGTCCCCCGGGGCCCATACCGTGACTACACCAAGGCCATCTTCCATAGGCCAGAAGATGGAAACTCGCACAAAAAGGTGTAATTACCTAAAACTGGGAAGGTATTTCCTTTATATAAAAAAAATCGCACGCAATAGAGAACAAACTGAAAGCAAAACAACAAGTAAAAACTGTATAATAAAAGAGAGGTGAAAAGTAAAAGGGTTCAGAAATACAATCCCAACTGTAAATTAAAAGAAACTGAATGTACAAGTACTATAAAAAGGGAAAATATCTCCTGGATCATCCATTGGGAAATCCTACCAGAAGGGTAGGTACAGATAACCTACATGGTGCTCCATGTCCATCCAGCTACTCGATGTACCGTCACGTCATGTGGTCCACTTCCGGGTATCGTCTAGTCTTGGGACACTCAGCCTTGGTCAGCATTGTCTATCGTATGCATCCAACTCAACGAGGTTCAGGCATAGCCTATATAGGGGTGAGCATAATGACAATCAGTAGGGTCTCTGAGACCGTGAAGGTTTCACAAAAACTAACAATAATAAACAGAAAGTATGAAATCAACAGATAACCCCACTTAGTTATATTCCCATACATATGCTTAAGTTATCATGTAATCAATCTAAATCATGATATAAACACAAATGTTACTGACCATGCTCAAACCAAGATTTTATTCTATGGGTAGTATCAAATAACATCCCCAGCCACACTGTCGAAACCTCAGCTGCTGGAGAAATCCTCCTCCATCGAGTATAGTGGGCATGCCGCATCACCAAGGAACTTCCCACTAACCTTGGACTACTGTTCTACTCCTCCTGTCGAGTACTGTGGGTCTGCTGCATCACCACAGAGCTCCCCACTGTGGGTCTGCAACATCACAAAGGCGCTCCCCCTTGTAGCATGCTGAGGTACACTTCTTGTAGAGTGTCTTGGGTCTTCCGTGACACCAAGGCACTCCCCACTGTGGGTCTGCCGCGACTCCAAGGCGCTCCCCAATGGGCTATTCGAATCACTCTGAGTCGAATGGGCCAGCAGTAGTTAGGTCTCAGCCAGCTACTAGCTCTGCACACTATTCCTACTTGTCTCCATGAGGATCTGATCCAAGAGCTTCAGGTCGATAATCCTACTGTCATGAAGTCCCATGTAGAAGTATCACAATGGTTAGCCATGTCATATGAGTCTCAACGCAGTAGATGGTGCATCAATCAGACACCCGGTCTGTGAGTTATTAGACTTTTAGTCCTAGGGGCCAGGTTAGATTCATGCATGATCCCACCTAACCATATCTCAAAATTAATCTGAACATAATTGGTGTATACTCAATGTTACCGCCACGCTCTAAGGATCCCAGTGCTGCTGACAGTTTGTCAAACAGATTCCTAGTTCCAAAATTAGGGAGGTTTGTGCAGGGGCGCATGGTTGGCGCACGGTCTGGGAAAACTGTGCAGTCAAGATGTGTGATGTCCCTGGGTGGGATAGTGGCTACCACATGGTTGGCACACAGTTTCCCAAACCATGCACCCAAGCCCTGTGAGGTCCCCAGGTGTTACAGTGGAAACCACACGGTTGGCACACGGTTTCCCAAACCGTGCGTCCATGCCGTGTGACCACTTAAAAATAGTGTTTTAAGTCCCAGAACACTCTTTATTTCCCATTTTCCCCCATTCTTCCTCCCACTTAATGGTCACGTGGGATTTCCAGATTTTTAGAGGTTGCGGGAGATTCCTAGCTCATTTTGAAGGAAAAACGAAGGGTGTTCTTGGGGAATCAGAGATGGTTCTCCATTCATCACCGCGAAAAAAATCTGCTTCTTCCTTATCGTAGAACACATCATTCAAGAAGAGAGGAAAAGGGGTGGGGCCATGTTTATTTGGACCGCACTCTCCGTGTTAGTGCGGTAGCAAGTGGATCAACAAAAGAAGATATGAAAGATAATTAAAAAAATAATTTCCCACCACCCTCGTCAACAATAAAATCCTAACCTGCAAGGAAAAACATCTGCATATCAACTTAATAATAAGTTGTTCCACATTATTTGTTTTAAAAGGTAAGAATTAGTGGAATAATATCATAATTAAATAAAATCCCATCCATGATCGTTGTTCGATGATAAAGTTACAGAAAGAGGATGAAGGAGGACATCATTCATCGCGTCCGCCGCATAATTCCAATCCCGAGTTTGCACGTCGGTCGTGGAAGACACTCCACATCGGTAGGAGTCCGGGGAAGAGGATCGAAGGAGATTGTTTTTTGGCGCGCTTCGCTGGAAGAATGAATTCTTTGTTCTTTGTTCTTCATTGGGAGACGAGGTTATTCATTTGAGAACTTTTTTCTCTCCCACGCTCTCCTCTCCCAAATATTCCACCCCAAATCCCAAATAATAGATTATCTGTTATTTCATATTGTTAGGTTTAAAATTAAAATTTTAGTGTTTATTTAAAAGAGATGACTCAATTAATTAATGGGTAGGATTTTCCATAATAAATTATGTGTTGGATTAAATAATTAAAGGGGAGGTGGTGGAACCATAAATGGTAGAGGAGGTCAAGGGGATCCCCCTCATTAATGAAGGGAGTTGAGTGATTTTCCTCTCCTCTCATTAAAAGGGGTCGGGTGGTCCCCACCCATGTTATTCGCATTTGGAGGTCATGGGGTCACAGGTGGTCCCTACGACATTAACCCCACATTGGAGGTTGAGGCGTGGTGGTCCCCACTTCTAACCTCCACAACGAGGTTATAGATCAAGTGGGACCCACCTCCAAACACCCACATGGGGGCTCAAATAGAAATAAAGTTAAGCTCACTTTATTTTATTATTTTGCACAAAATTCCAAAAACTAACAAATATTTTCGACCCACTACTATCGATGTGAAAGTCCCCTTAAGCGAATTATGGTGCTGCGAGTTCAACATTGCCCTCAAATTTTGATTCTGATCACTGGTTCAAAAATAACAAAACAGTTCTTGTACATTTACTGAATGTACCAGAAAAATACTTCAGAAATTGATTCTGGGCACACTAGGCTTTGGAATCATGCGCCGTTAGTTTTCACAGACTCGTAAAATTATCATGTATTTATTAAAAAAAATTCTCCATAGAATTTCCGGGTCAGTAAAAATATATTATTTTTCAAATAAGATATCATTTTTTTAGTAAAGTCATTTTATTCTAATAAAAATATTTTCTTTGAAATTGGGTATTCTTGATTTTTAAGATAATATTATAAATATTTTTTTAAATTTTAGAAAACGTTTTTTAAAAATTGTTTATTTGATTTTATCATGCCCAAACTATCATAATAATTATCTTCAAATATTTTAGGAAATGATTTATTTTTTCAATGAATATTGAAAAAAAAATTACTAAAAACATTATTTCATTTTTGAGTTTTTACAATGTAAAATTATATTTTGGATCATTTATTTAATTTAATTAGCTAATTTTGATTCAAAATAATCCCATATAGTATTTATGTTTTTTTATAATTGAAATCAGTAAAAAAAAATTAATTTTTTTTTTAAAATCCTTTTTTTTGTTTTTTTCAGTAAAATTTTAAATTAAATTCCTCCAGTCTTTTGTATAATATTTTTTTTAAAATAAGTTCTTTATTCAGATTTATTGAGTCTAAATTTGGTAAATATGATCATTTTATTTTCTATCAATATGAATAATAATTTTTATAATTTTTATACCACAATAAAAGGTAAATAAGGTAATTATAGTTGAAAATAAAATGACCAGGATATTATACTGATCAAAACAATTTTCCTATTTTTTTTGATGACTCCAATCTATCTACACTCTTTCATGATTTTTTATATATTATTTTGTTCATTTTTATTATATAATGGCCTTAATAATATATTTTTTAATGAAAATAAACAATGCCATCCTCGTGTTTTTATTTACTAAAATATTTTTGTCAATACAAATTTTCAGAGTACATGTTTTGTTGTAAATATAATTCTGATATGAAAAATATGTTTCTTCATCATGGTAATTTGTTTTATTTTTTATATAATTAATTATCTTAAAAGCTTTCAAATCTCAATGCATATAATTATTTAAATAATTGGTAAATTATAATAAAGATAATAAAAATATTCAATGTATTATAATATCAGATACTTAATTTGATTGAAAAAATTATATATGACCCTAAAATATTGTTGATATTTTGGAATAATTTATCTGAATAATAAGCATGGTGTTGATATTGTTAATGTAAAAGTAATGAATAGTTTTGAATACCGAAATTAGGGTTATTTTATAATAAATAAAATATTTACTATGTAACATAATCATCATAAAAAGAATATATTTTTAAAATTTATTAGAATATGGTTTAAAATATCATATATGGTCCAGTTTCCATATTATTTTCCAGTTATAGTAAATATATTGACTCTAAAAAAGTAAAAACATTTTTGTCTTGGTATGTATAAATAAGGATAACTATGAGAAAATATGAAATGATAAGTATATAATCAAAGTAAAAAAATATCTAATAATTTTTTAATGAGATTAATTATTCCCATACTCATCGTATGTTAAAAAAAATATTTCATGATACATTTTTAATGTAATATTAATTTAATATTTTCTTAAAATCCAATAGGGGGTGTCTACTCTCTTATAAAAGGGAACCTATTATTCTCAATTATTCTCCCATGAAAACACATTTGGTTTAGGAAATACATGTAAAATTAAATTAATGTAATCCAAAACCTCATTCTATAGTTAGTTTTTTAGGAATAACACCAACCATATAGGGTTTAAGGTGTTAATCAATGAAGTTTATAAAATAAGAGGTATAGTTTTTAGCCGAATGTTTTAGATCATATATTCTTCCACCTGCTTAAAATATTATTAAACTCTAATTATATAGTAACAAAAATATTTTCCATATACATAGTTTTTTTCATGTAAATGGAAAAAACTATATCCATTTCTTCTTCCATTAAATGTGAACTGAAACCTCCATTCATATGTATGGAGGACTACCACCTTGTGAACCAATATAATTTGTTTTCCATCACGATCACTTAAGAATAGATTTAATGGTAAATTAATGTTATTTATATGATATTAAATGAATATTTAGCAGTATATACATTCAAAAATAAATATATTTTCCTACATTTCGGTAAAATGTAAAATGATATCATTATTTATGCATATAGGCGGACTACCACCTCCACAAAGTGATGTGATTCGTTTTTCATTACCACATCACATGGATGATACATATAAGTATATTTAAGGAAATATAATGATATATATCATATTATTATCATTATGGTAAGGTAAAATAATACTTACCTTCTTTTCGTAATAATAAAAAAATAGAAGCGCTAACCATGTGTATATAGGACCTACAACATTGTAGTTATTACTAATTCATTTTTCATAACCATATTTAATTATTGGATGTAAAATTATTATTTATGTTTAAAAATGATCATTATTTAAATATTAATATTTTTTAGATAGATGGGGAATGAAAAACTTGACCATAATTAAAATACCAATGTCATTTTATACTTAAATAAAGAACATAAAAGTTCAAATATAAACATTAAGGATTATAAAATATTATATGACATGGAATTAAGTTATATAAAATCAATAATAAAATTTAAAAAGGATATTCGAAATATAAATAATTAAACTTTTTTTATTATTTTGTAAGATGAATACTTTTTTGAATAGTCAGATATAAGTTAAAGAAATTTTATTAAGAATATTCTCTTAAATATTCCCTTAAAATACTCTTTTTTCCATATCCTTATTTTCAAAAATATATTTTAATATATTTTTACTATTCTATTATAATCCCATACCCTACTTTTAATTTTATTAAATAAAATTGAAATGATTTTTTGTCATTCTCCAAATGATGAACGTTATCACTGTTCTAAAAAATTTATGGATGGAATGTTTTTGTAACATATATAGAATGTAAATATTTTCTCACTATCATGAATAATATATTCATTGAATCATAATTAAAAAGTATATAAGAGTCTTTTTAAATTATTTTATTCCTAAATAGAAATAATGATTTTAAAATAAGCTAATTTAAAATGGACATGTTATTTTCGTTAAGAATATTTTTTATGATTTAAGATTTTTTGTATCCTATTATGGTTATTTTGAAATTGTCTATGACCATGGATGGTTTTTTATAAACCAAATATGGGTTATTACATATGTTTTTCTGACTTAATTGATTTGGGTTCTCCAAAGATGTAAAATTAATACACTATTATATTTGTTTTAAGATTAACTATGATGGTTAATATACAAGTAGTTATGATGGTTAATATATGATAACATTTAAAATTTAGTCGTGAAGGAGTTAAATGAATAACTCTGATTGTTAATCTAACTGTTTCCCTGGTAGTAACCCGATATATATGATTGGAAAGTATAAATTTTTGAATTTTTTTTCATTTTTTAAATATTTGAAAAGAATCCTTTATTTGTTTATTTTTCATTAAATATTTCTAATGAATTAATCCTATAAAATGCATAAGGTAGAGAAGACTAATTATTGTATAATAAAAGGGATCTTTTTAGCCAATTGTTTATTATGATAAAGACATATTTTTATTAGTATTCATGAACTATAATGTTCTTCTATTATTTTTTCCCTTCATATAATGTTTTATGCTGATCCTATGTTTTTAAAATGTTTTTCATATGAATTAAGGATGATTAAAGTATAGTAAAAAACCTTGTTAAAATTCATGAATATTTTTCATAAAAATGAAACATTTTATATTTCAATGGATTTATATTTTAGAAAAATGGTTTCTTAGTAGATGTTTCCACCTAGTAATTCATGTGTTTTTTCAGTAATAATTATGATTTAATTCTCAAGAACTCTAAACAAAAAAGATCATTAATAATGAATTGAGGTGAATTTCAGTCTCATGACAATATATTATTTAATTCTTAATGAGGATTATTTACAGCGGGGAATGTTTGTGTGATTTTTCATGGTTATATTATACATGAAATAATTAGTATAATTATAAGTATATTTTAATAAAATTTTAATTTATTAAATTTTCACTAATGATAGGGTTTAATAGGGAATCACACTGTTATAATTTGTGTCTTTTATCCGCATTGATAAATTTCTCATTTGTTAGTAATCAAAAGGCCTCTCTTATGAGTTTCTTTTTGGGAACTAATATAATCATCTATCCTTTTCAGGTTATTAAAACTTTATTTTTTTCTACAAACAAAAATGATTTCAAGAAATTGCATATTTTTACTCTATATTTTTTATTATTGGATTGTGACATTGAATATTTAATATAAGCTACCTTATTCTCTTTTAATAACTCTATATTCCTCTATACGCCTCTCTACCCGTATCCCTTTCTATATATATATATATATATTTAGATATAAATAATAAATAATATTATGTTGAAAAAAATAAAAATGGAGAGATGTTTCCTATCCAATATGTGACATAATCCCCTGGTAATTTATATTTATTATTGAAATATAATTTAATATTAAAAGGATTGATAAAATTAATTTTAATAATAATAATAATTTAATTTTTCATTCCTATTTTACTAGGAATTCCATGAAAACACCCAAAATCTATATCTTGGTTAACATAAAACCTTATCCACCCAATTCATTACATAGGAAATCACAGTTTCTACTCACCCACATAGATGTAATAGACTTTCCTTTATGAATTTTTTCAATTTGTTTGACTGACTACCATTTTCCCCTCACCTTGAGTTTCTATACACCCTTCATATCCACCTCACCACTATTCACATGCAACTAGAGTTGGAAACAATTATGAAAATGAGATTTTTTATTTTTTAAAATATTAAATAAGTCAATGTTTTTAGGGGTTTAGTTCTTAATTTCATCAAAAGGTTTTGCAGTCTGGATATAACGGAAAGAGAACCAAATTATTTATTGTTTTCCCCATTTATTTTTTGTTTACAAAATTTAAATTTCTCTATATTCTATAAATATAAATATAAGTTTATAAATATAAGTATATAAATATAAGTATATAAATATAAGTATATAGATATAAGTATATTAATATAAATATAAATATATAATTATAAATATAATTAAATAAATTTAGATATTTTTATAAATTTTTATAATTAGAAATATATTTATATAATTTTGAATATAAATGTAAGTGTATTTATACATTTATTATTATATAAATAGAAATTTCACTAAAAAATTAAATTTATTTTTATTTTTATTTTTATATACTTAATTTATAATTAAGAAACATATTTGTAATTATTTTTATAATTAAAAAAAATATTAATAAATAAGATTGTAAATATAAATATAATTATATATTTATGTCGATATATATAGAAATAAATAGTTTAAAATATATATATATAACTATATTTATGTTTTATAATTATAATTATAATTATAAATATTTTTTATATTTATAAACATAAATATAAATATAGTTACACTTATTATTTTATTTATATTTATAGAGTTATAAGTATATTTATAAATATGTATATGTATATATTATATTTTTATAATTATCGAAATGTGAATTTTAATATAAAATTCTGCTCATATTTTTACAATTTTATTATTTATAAAGATACTTATATTGATATTTTTATAATTTTTTATATTAATTAACACATTTATATTCATATTTATAATTACAATACATAATATTCATAACTCACTACTATTTATGTAAGAGGAACCATCAGTAGAAATTTTTTTCACCAACACATTTTATTAGTTTGATTTTATAAGAAAATTTAAATTTTAATTAAGTGATTCTAATTGTAAAATTTATATATAAATATAAATTCTATAAATTTTTTATTTTTTTCAATAATTTTGATTTATAAATATAAAATGTGAAACACTATAATATGTAATCATCGATGCTCCATGGTACCACAACACGACATGTATACTTCTTTTCCACTTTGAATTTTTTTGTACGTCACTCGGTTGTACCAACTAGTCGAATAGGTTGATCCTCAAGTTTTACCCTACCATAATAGAGGGAATATATGAATATAGGACTAAAGCTGCACTGTACTGCACTTCAAATGCGTGTAGATCAATAAACATTGATGTGGGTGCCTCCTAATTCTTCAAAGTAGTGTACTTTTGAACATGATATGAATAAACATATATCCATTAATGTATAGATATGATAGTATATCATGAAGATATTAAAAATGTGATTTCAAATATTACATTGTTGGCGGAAGAGTTGTCTGAGGTCATTTGAAGCTATCTTATCATAGCTAGGTCCCACTCTATTATAGTTCTAGAAATATTATCTGTCGAATATATCTAGAATTATTTTGGTATAAAATATGTATATGTAAACGTATGTGTAACATGATCCCCTACATTCTATGATATTTTTTCTGGATTTTGTGATGCATCGTTCCTCTTTGGTGAATGAACATCTATAGGTTCCCCTCTCAGAATTACTATCTCTATCCTCACCATTGTACTCACATATTTCCTTATCTATGTCAATTGACTAATGGTTGTGGCATTGCATGATCCTCACTATGAAAAACTATAACATATTCATCTTTATGTTCCTCAATAGGATAATTTGGATTAGAGTATAACTATGGACCCTTCATAAAGAAACTCTCTATTATAAAACAAAGGGGATCTACGGGAGCCAACATATCATTTGGAATTTCATCTTTCTTGATAAATTATTACTATATATAACTACTCATATTGAAAAATCTCTCTAGTTTTTCAGACTAATAATAAAATAATATTTAAATTAACACAAAATATAATATATAATGATATAATAAAATTTCAAAAATATATCATCTACATAATGCATATCCCATAGACTGTATGGTTTAAGATAGTGTGTTTTTGGAACCAATATGTGTAATCTACCTAATCAACTAACGAGAGTCATGTTATGGGGTATTTCTGTCAAAATATTCATTATCGAGAATTTTTTTCCTAGAAATCAATGTAATATGAATGATAGTATTGATAATCAGTCACTTGTATACCTATAATAATAATAGAGTATAATAAATCAACCTTACAGGGTGTAATGTGGATATATTACACATTGGAAAAATTATACATGGCTTGGTTTGGTTGGTTCCACTCACTAATTTGGAAGTGGGTGAGTGGTACAAATACACCATGATATCCAATAATAACTGTGCATTTTGATGGAATCAATGCATAGAAAAATATGTCATATGAGTTACATGAAGCATAAAATTCCAACCTATAAATATTTTCATAATGTATCACAACAATTTTACAAAGGTATAATTTTATAGTATTTTAAAATTAATAACAAATTTTTTTCCGTAATTATATTTAAGGATTATCTTAAAATATTGGTTGTATAGAATCAAATATATGTCTATTGTTTTAAACTCTATACATTGGGATATGTTTAAAACACTTATCCAAGATAAACCATGTTAAAAAAAGTAATATACGACATGTTCATATATTAAATCAATAAATTTACAAAAATCACTAAAAAATGATGTAAACAAAATAGAATCACCTAATAATGTCCATAACAAGGGGTCAGGGATGTGGTGTGATAAATCGTGGAGCAATTAATAGAAAACCCTCATTTAAAATCATTTTTACAAAATCCATACATTCTACATTCAAATTTTATACTTCTTGAAAATATGTATAGATACATCTATATAGGTGTCATAATACCAAAAAACGCCAACTGTATCTACCTTCCTAGCCATGATCATAATATAGTGATAGTTAAATTATGTTTAACGAGGAGGTATAATAGTCGACACATAACCAGCCTCTGAAAAGTCACATAGCATACACATGTGTGTGTGAAATAAGTATATCCTTAGTAGAGTCATTGAGAATAATAATGAAATTATCATCAATAATACATATGTGTGATCATGAATTGAGGAAGAAAAATGGTATGTGGTTGAGTTCAATGACTCATAGGTGATTTATGATCATACATCAGTCACTAAAAGTCATACCTATAACCGCATGTCGATTGATTGGTTTACTAAGCATGTGGGGAATATCCAAAAATGTAATCACTATCTCACCGTAAAAGAGATAAAGTGTGTGTTTGTAGAAATAAAATCACATCCAGTGTACTAATAAAAATAACGAATAGTAGTCTAGAATCCACAATGGACAACTCCATCAAATACTATATGTATGTGGTATAGAACAATGCTTGTCGTAGGAGAGTCAAGGTGAAAATTTTTTTATCTAAAAATAGGAAGATTTATGAAAGGTAATTTTACTGGAATGTTACATAACACATGCCTTTTGGGATAATAAGAGATGATCCTCCATCTAAATGGTTTAATAGTAAGGTGTTGGTAAAAATAACTGTAAAATTGTATAAGGTATTATATTTTGAATAAAAATGATGGTATGATAGGAGAGAACCATGTAATCCAACTAGATCCCTAGAATAGATATAACTATACCATTTTTACTAAATATCAATCCAAGTGAGATGTGGTTGTGATTCATTTACATTTACATAGCTATTCACTAGTAATGTAATGAGGATTACACTAATTCATTCCCCCTAGAGCATTCATCCATGACTATCATATAACAGTAAATATTTTAATATGTTATTAAACTATTATTATAATGGAAATATATTATTTATTAAGAATATTATGAAATTAAATTTCTCAAAATTATTCATTTAAATATCGATACATAATATTCATTTAAATCATACACTATTATATGACTTTTTTAGAATATCTTCAAAAATAATTTCCAGATTGATTTTTCATTAAAAGGAAATATGTCATTTATGATATGGACATCTGTTTTTATTTTTTAAAAAATTTAAATTAGGAAAAATATTTTATTATAGTGGTGTGGGTCAAATTATTTAATCATGTTTACTTCATCACATTTAATGTTAATAAATTTAAAAATAATTACATGTAAATATTTTTACAACAATCATGAGCGTATAATAAGTATTTAGTCTATTCAATGATTTTATTATACATATTAAGAAATATATGATCATGTGACCTTGATAGAATGATAAAATGTACATCTATCTATGTCCTTATTAGGTGGGAAAATCTATATCATTTTGAATTTGGGTGCACTTCAGCGTCCCTCTTGGTCACAACCTTGAAATGTTAAATATAAGCATAAGTGTTTTAATATTCTATTAGTCATAGTAGGTTAAATACCTTGAGAGGGGGTGAATTAGGTAATTTAATATTATAACTACTACCTCTTGTGATTTTGTTTTTTCATTAAATAGAACATTATTATCTACTTCTACTATAGTAATATATTAAGAGAAATGAAATAATTCACAAGACACATTGATTTTACATGGACCACCATCACTAGGATTCATCTAAGGAGAATAAAATGATGTTATTCTAATGTATCAAATCCAATAAGGCTCACTACCAAAATACAATGTTTAGTCTTGATCGCATCCATTCCTAGGTTCACTATCTTTACATAGTTTTGGGTAATCTCACTATCTTCCAAAGGGTAACGTCAAATGTATCTTTTTTTGGCTCACTGCCAGTGGAAAGGGTCACCATATTATTCTTGCTGTTTTGTTTGTGAGAGAATATAATAAATTAGTTTCTACTAATTAAGGAAAATTTAATTGATAAAGAGGATATCATTATGGAAAATATATAGTATGGACTGGAAGGGATTTAATTTCAATATTCATTCATTAACTAAATTTTAAGTTTAAGAACAAAATTTATTTTATATGGTGTATCTGTTTGAATTTTATATTTTATATCATGAATCCTTCATTCTTCATGGTGTTTTATGTTTCAATTCCAATTATTTCATGTTTAGATATTTTAGTCGAATGCTACTATGTGGTAATAGTATGATAACTCTATTCCCTTTCATTTGTTTATATAATTTCATTATTGATTATATTATTTCAAAATTCTATTTGAAAATGAATTTTTTTTAATGTTTTATTTATAATATTTCTCTTTGTGGATTCACAATTATTTCACATAGATTCCCTGTTGACTGGTTTTCAATTCAATTATATTAACTTTATATGGGTTGTTTACATCGAATTCAATTTCATTGGGATAAATGAATACGATATGCTACTATATTATTTTTTATAGTGTATATACTACCTATTTGACATGTTATATCATGAATCTCCTTATTTTTATGATATTTTAATAATACTATTATTATTTTTTGATGCAGTTTTATATTGAAATGTTATTAATGTGTTAAGGGGTTTAGGATTCAATACAATTTTTTTCATGATGTTTTATTATAGTATATCATTAAATGATATTTTATGATAAATTTATTATAAACCCAATTATTATTAATTTACCTCTAGTTATTTCTATAATTTTACTTTTTAATTTAAATCTTTATCCCATTGGTACTCAATATGGCTCGAAAAAATATTTTTATGAAAAGGTAATTTGATTTCATCTCATTCTGCCAAATATTTTTTTCCATTAATATCCATGATATTTTACCATGTTTTAAAATAATGTTTTTAATATTCTTAAATGGTTTTTAATGTTATTTACAACATATTTATTATTTATAAATTTCTTTAATAATTTCGTTTAATTTTATTAAAAAGTTACCTTTTTCCCAGGTATAAACAAAATCATCGTTTCGTGATTATAAAATGAACGAAAATCTCATTCATCATAAAAAATCACTTATTTTATGGTCCCTTTAAAATTTTCTTTGGTTATTTTCAAATTATATTTTCTCATTATTTTATAAATATTTTTAATTTTAAAAGTATTTTCAATGTGGAAATATTATTTTATTTAGGAATGATTTTATGATATTTTTGGGGTATTATTATTCAACAATGAAAACCCCTTTATTTAACATATTTTTCAGTAGGGGAATATTTCAATAAAATTATCATTATCTATTTATCTTGATGGACTATTATATCTCCAAGAGTCACGAATCCTATTTCTATTACATGGTTATATCAAATTATAAAGAAACACATGTTGTTATCAAATGATTGATAATGATAATACAATATTTAATATGATATATTCATGTATGGTACATGAAATTTATTTATGATAATGAGTGAGCTTGATATATCAAAATTTTATAGGCGAGACTGATATAACTTATATGTCGGGTGATCTCGACACAACTTATATGACAGTGAGTGTAAGAACCTGGATCTTTTTTTAGGTATGTTTTTCCTTTTCTGGTGTTTTTGAGGAAAAAGTGGAGTTTTTTAGAAATTTTTTATGTACACACCATTAGCTTTATATGTACACACCATGTACTCAGTTACCGCATATGGTAGGTTGTTCCCCGTGTCATGGATATGCACACAGCCGTGTGTGGCGATCTGGATAACGCCTAATATGGAGGTCAGTAAAGGCAAGTACACACCATGTAATTTATTCATTAAACATACCAGGGTCACATCTGATGGACAAAAACACCTTCTTTTAGGTCTGTCTCGTTCTGGAGAAACCGTACAACCATGATATTTCCCTGAGCCCCCGATCGAGAAATTATTCTTTGAATCGACCACCGTTAATTGTGTTGGGATCACCTCAATAAGCTCTTCTTCCCCTAGAGACTCATTTCCCGATTCATCCTCTATCTCAAGTTATATTTAGTTGAGTGTTTTAAGCATTTTTTAAGATATAAGGTGTTCTTGGTCGATTCAAGGCTCTAAGTTTACATATAATGATCCTACAACACCGAGGTAGGTGGTTTTTGGCTTTCTATAGGTATTCTAAGAGTTTTACGTGAAAAGGTTCCCAATACCAATGAACAGGGTATTGCACGTTTATGGTTTTAACCCTATAGTTTTCCTGCTATGCCCTTTTTTGTTTGGATAGAGGTTATTGGTTGAGAATAGGGTTTAAATTGCTTTTATATTGAGGTTTTTACCATGTTTTTTTATTTTGACTGTTTGGTCAAGTCTTCTAGTTAGTTTGCAGTTTTTTTCCCATGCATATTATCATTAATATGGAGTGATTGTTTCTCTGACATGATATTATGATGTAGAATAGTTATCCAAGTAGTTCATGAGGTTTACATTTTCCACATTTAATTTCTATGCTCGTTTGACTTACACCGGGCCCTAAGAACCTGGTGTTGTAGACCATTGGAAGAAAGGATGTAAGGTCTTCTCCAGAGTTTCTGTAATTTTTATCACACTGCAAGACCATAGGGGGGATTGATGTTGAGTGCTCCTTCAGAGTGCCTATAATTATGTTACGAGGACACATGAGGAATTGATGTTGAGTTCTTCCTCAGAGTGCTTGTTTGTTACCATTAATAGACTATAGGGGAAATTGACGGTGAGTGGATCTTCAGAGAGACTTTTATCACAATTGACTATAGTGGGAATTGTCGATGACTGCTTCCTCAAAGAGTCTATTCTAAAGCTGAACTAGAGTGGCGAGACTGTGTGTGTTTCCTAGAGGGTTGCTTGTGATTACTAAGTAGGACCAACGAGGATAGGCTATGAGTAAATCCAATGGGGTTACTTGTTTGTGATAATCTAATTACATGATTTGTGGTATCTGAATGCTTTGAAAATTTAGGAATGTTTACTGTTGAGTACTTCCTTATTTACTGCTTCTTTTGTTTATTGTCTGCCATATATATTCACTGACTATTAGGAACATATCATTTAGTGGTCACCTACTAAGATTTAGTCTCACACAATGTTTGAGCCTTTCTTTTGGGCCCAAACGGATTATATTATTTTAGGTATAGATAAGAGGAAGCGCCCTTCTACTATAGTTTCTTGACTGTTTTGGAGTTGGATATCATGGATCCAAGATTTGGCTTGCGACGTCGTGGAGCTATTTACTGTTTTTCTTTTAAAATGATTTGGTACAATATTTTAGAATTGTGACTTGTTTGGATGCTTTATTGGACATATGTATCATCCATCATTATTTATGAGATCCATTGATTTATTTCTTATGTCTTACACTGTTTCTTTTTTGTATGGTAATATTACTTATTACACTATTGTATTGTGTTTTACTTCTTCTATGTTACTCTTACAATGAGGGCATAGTTTCCCAACTATCACACCCATGTCTGTCGATGCTAGTCTGCAACTTTTGGCATTTGGGAAAATGTTCTTGAGGCCATGGGACCAACCGGGTACATGGAATCTCTAGGCGGCTTCTAGAATAGAGATGTTACAAAGTGGTATCAGAGGCATTATTTTCTTCATGACATACTATTTGGAGCCTATAGTCAGGGATCGGATGGAAGTAGGTACTTGGTAATAAGCTATCCTCAGGAGTAGCTAACCAATGTACATGGAAAAGACAATTTACCTCGTTAATATCTATTTTCCGGTTTCTCAATTTTACGATTGATTTGATTTGAACATTGGGTTATTCAAATGCTTTTTGCTATTATTATTGATATTATTAAGGTTCTTTTTCTATTACAACCCGATGACATGAGGGTATGTCATCTCATGCATCATATATGAACTTGGTAGAAATCACATGTCATGCATTCTTGCTATGGATTTTAGGGTTCATTAGTGATTCCATGTTGTTGTGATATATTTTGTACTAGATATGCATGATATTGTGATATATGTCTTTATAATGTACCTGATGTTTGATAGTGTACGGATTTGTGTATGGTTTTATTTGAATGAATGCCAAACTTTGGTTATTTAGTTGTTATGGGATTCATGGATTAGAATTTGGTGGATCATTGCCCTGTTTTTCTTGTATATGACGTGTTAGATATGCCAATCTTTGAGTGAAGGGGAGTATAGGCCCTTACGGATCTGAATTTAGCACTTTAGGGTTCGCCTCAGTGTTTTCTAGGCTTCCTGGGTAGTTTTTGAGGCTTACTATCCGAAGGAACCCAGAATACACACCCTGTTGTTTGGAATACAAGCCATGTGTTCCTCTGTTCGATAAAAAACTATTTTTCATAAGTACAGACCGTGTAGCCTCTAACTGTGTTGATGTCCTTGTGTGTAATGACCTAAACTTTTTAATTATATTTTTTCCCTAAATTTGTGTGTTATTTTATTTTATACATAACAAAACTAAATCCTTTAATTAATGAAATGGGTATAATTAAAATTAGACTATTGGGTTTCAACGTTTATATGACTGTTGGTCAATATGGGGGTTGGAAACTTTATTCTTAACGTTATGTTTTTATAAATAAGTTTATCTTTTTTAATTAATACAAAATGAATATTTAGTGGCCTCATCTATTAGACTCGATCCATTTGAATCCCATCTTTCGGAGCATGGGAAGGAGGTAGAAAAACTGGGCTTTGCTCTGGAGCAAGGCCAAGCCGAACATAAATGTATAAAGCTTGAACCGGATCAATTAAGGGATAAGTTCAAGTTGATAGAAATCACCACTCAGGTAATATTGTCTAATCCATGCCATGATTCTATCACCATACCACACCTTACACTTTTGTCATATGCTGGTGTTATAAGGGGATATGTAACGAGACCCTAAATGCTTTGTGTAATCCTTTTATATAAATAAAATGGTTATTTATTATTATCAAAATGTTTTTGAATTTCAAATATCTAGATAAATATAGGATGTGTATTATTGATAAATTTAGGAAAAAGGGTAGTTTAAAATATTTTTGAGTCTAATAAAATTAACTTGCTTTTTAGTGAATAGTAAATTAGGAATAGTAACATACCCATATGAATAGTAATGAATTGTAAATTGATCAAAAAATAGTAACTTCACCCCTGATTTTATAAATACATTTTAGACATCTTAAAAGTGAAAAAACGATCATAGTTTAAGTTTTTCTATTTTTGTATGCCAAAAATATTTTATTTAAAATTTTATAATTAATTTAATAATTTGAAATGAAAATTTATTTTCATAAAATTTAATCATAAATTTTTTCATTATTTTCTTATGGGTATACTATTATTTTATGAGACCTTGATTACTTTTTTTAAGGTGTTACAAAATGAGTTATAGTTTTAAAGTTGTAATTTTGGAATAAATTATGATTTTAATTAAAAATTAACTTAAAGATGTTAAGAAAATTATATTCATAAAATGGAAATCATTTTCGAATTCAGATGATCAATATTAGTATAGGTTGAATTTTTTGGATTTTTCTGAAATAGTTAAATTATCAGTGAATAGTAAAAATGTAGTTTTGAGTTTCTAGTGTTTAATGAAATCATCAATGATGTAATAATGATGTAATCTTTCTAGTCGACTTAGGAATAGTGTGATATGCTATGAGGTGTCCCAATTGGCCAATACCATGGGAAAATACCATGGGAACGCCCATGGTTTTGCAAATAACACCGATGAGGTATCCCTTGGAAATTAATAATTTATTCACTCAAATTTCCTATAAATACCAATCCATTTCCCTCATTCATTCCATTCCAAAATCATCATCAACGATGTTCTAGTATCTTTACCTCCAATGGAGTCCTCTCAAGGTTCCTTCAAATCTCCCACGGTCCCAAACATCATGCTTTCAATGTTACTCTTTAAGGTAAGGGATCCTTTCACCTTCCTCTTTTAAGTCATGACTTTCTTTATGTTGTGTTTTCTAGTTTCCATCTATTTATATTGACGGTATATTCTTATATGTTCTCAATACTTCTCATTTAATGTCTAATTGTGGACAGACCTTTTCCACTACCATCAACCTATGTTCTGAAATTTTAAGTGACGTTGTTAGGCTGCCGATTTTTTTTGTAAAAGAAATCGCATCTAATCTTTTACTTTGAGTTTCATTTTGATATAGTATTTCCCACAAATCTCCATACCATGAAATTATTTATTTTTATTCTATAACTATACTATATTATTAGTTATTTATGAGTGGTTGAATCTTTTCCCCTCTATTTTCATTGGTTTCTAAAACCATGTTATATAGCCATTATGATGCAGAATTTTCACCTCAACATCTATATCATTTTCAGAAGAAATTATATTCTATTAGTTATGTGAATACCAAATTTTATTTTCATAACCCGAAGTATTCATAAATACATAAAATTTATCAATTTGATTTTGTAATTGACATACATATAACCCTCACCCCCATCCATGAGTTATAATTGACATAATGATCAGTTTTTCAAGAACTTTTAAAATATCACGATTTTGAAATGAATCCCATTTCATTGATTCTCTACAGGTTAATTAAGAAATGTTTAATTATGATATATGTGGATCACATGAAAATAAAGACATATTAATTGTTCTCCCTGATATCACTCTAATGCATTGTGTAAATAATTAATCTCTAGAGATCACAAGTTTTACGATACCATGGTGAATAACCATGGTAATGTTTATGACACCTCGAGGATAAACCTTGGTGATATGTTCATGAATGTCTAAATGTAATTTTGTATCCACATATTCATGTTATAGTTCATGTTCTTCTCATTATGATATTTCTATTCTTCCTTTTTCTCATGACTTTATGACTTTTATTATGTTTCTGTTAATATTGCTCAAGATCACATGTCAACAATTTCAAATGTTTTCTTTAATGAGCCTTATTCTCACCCTTTCCTTTGATGTATGTCTCCAATATATGAGATGAGGTAATTATTCGTAGGATGAACCTAGGGTTAGTACTTACGAGTGGTTTAGAAGAATGTTTTATATTGTTTTCAAGTATTATGTTCCTCATTTCCAAGACACTAGACTTTAAAGATCCTCTGTTTGTAAAATGTAATGAAAAGAAGTGTAATAAAAAGGCGGGATGCCACATTGTGGGCATAAATATGGGGTTGGGAGAATTTTGTGTGGGACACGCCATGTACCAAACGTACACACCATGTGTTTATACCATGTGTCTGCATGTGTGACTAATGACACAGATCGGTAAAAACTTAAGCAATACACGTCGTGTTCGTCTAGAACACGCCATGTAGTGTGAGACGTGTATCCAGCTGTGTCACTAACAATATAGGATGGTGAAGCTCATCTAGTACATGCTGTGTTTGGTACAAACACTCCATGTAGTCTTGTTCTAGGAGAACCGTGTAGCTTAGTCGTATAGAAGGGCTCAGGATGGGGAAGAGGATTCAAGTACATGCCATGTGTTAGGACAACATGCTGTGTGTTTGGGGGTGTTACACAATAAGTTTTGGTAGAAGTACATGCCCATGTGAAAGGATTAAGGGACCACACCATGTAATTAAGTATACACGTTGTGTATCCATGTTTTGTAAGACTTGAATTATTTATTTTTCATGTTACCTCTTTACCCTTCATGTTTTAAGTCCAAGATAATCTTGCTCAAAGGTGTGAGTTTGACCTTGCGGTGTCCTGTCACCGAGACGTCCTCCGGTTGTATGTCAGTTATAGGACAATGATCAGACACCATACATGGATGATCATGGACCTCTAATAGATCCTCCAATTTTGCTAGTCTTGGAACAAAACAACATTCCAGACACAGGTGCTGATGCACAGTTCTGATAGGGCTTTATGAGGTTCATGCAGACCTTCCATAGAGCACTTCACCCTTCCCTGTCAATGGTAGTGCTGATGTGAGTTTTCTAGTAGTAGTATCCTTCCACTTTATTGGTGGAAAAAGGACCGAAGGCTATAGAGTCATGGTTGGAGGCCATGCTGACGATCTTCAAGAACCTGGTGACACCTCTAGAGAGGAGGGTCATGCTCTCTATGTATATGCTTCAGGATTCTGAAAAGAGATGGTGGGATGTGATCTCATAGGCAGGAGGCCAACATGATATGGCCTGGGATGAGTATCAGCATTATTTCTACGATTAATTAAATCTGAAGACCTTTAGGGCCAATCGAGCCCAAGAGTTCATGAGTTTGTAATAGGGTACTCTTTCTGTTATGGAGTACTCTTCTCCTTTCACTGAGCTATAGTGAATTACACACTTTTTAGGGGGATATGGGTTTTTCCTGGAAAGGTAATTTGTGGATGGTCTCAGACATGAAAATCAGGCTCAGGTGAAGATCTTCAGGTTGACATCGATATCTTTTATAGTCAACCAGGTACTAATTACAGACTATAATCTGAAGGATTCTAGATCTATGAGTCAGGGAGTTTCCGCATACAATGTTATTGTTTTTCTAGTAGATTGTAGGAAGAACTACAAGGTGACTACACATGGATATTCTAATAGGAATAATGCACCGTTAGGTAGCCATGTGGTATGCTACAAGTTTGTGAAGGTTGGGAATACAAGACCACATTGCCCGAGAGACCTAGTGGAGTGCCGATCTTAAGGAAAGATGGGTCATCTTCAGCGCTTCTGTCAGATCTACTCACCTGCAGCTAGTGATAGGGGTTCATCTATGACTTCTCATTCAAGATCAGAACCACCAGTTTCTCCTCAGTCTTGGAGCATGAGTTCTTCTAGTGGTTTGGGGCTAGCTGGGGGTCGTGCCCAAGGTATCCAGTCATCCGGATTTCAGCGGAAATAGGGTGGATCAGCCCAGGGTGGTCAGGCAGGGTCACAGGGCCACAGAACGTGCCAAACATTTTTAGTGGAGTAACCATCTAGAGCTGGATCTAGGGCCCTATACCATTTGATGTATGAACCTTGCAGTCTCAATTATAGATTCTTATCTTTTCAATAAAAGTTATTCTCATACCATTATATATGTTTCTGTTGTGGAGATCCTCGAGATCTGTATATTTTCTTTTACTAATTTCATGATGTTAGAAACTCCTTTGGGGGATAGAACAGATAGTGTATGTTAGTGCAAGAAGTGCTTTAATGATTTTTCTCAGTGTCACTTATTTTGAAACCATTATGTCCTAGTGATGATAGGATATGACGCCATTATTCGAAAGGATTGGTTAGTTCCATTCTAGGTAGTTGTTGATTTCTATCACGATAGGGTGAGTTTCATATCACCAGAAGACATATCATTACTTTATAATGGATATTGGGATGTCCATGCGAGCAGAGCGGGACCCTAGCATCATGGGTTCGAAGGAGTTACATCATAGACATTTAGTCTATATCTAGATGACCAAGGGACTTCACAGTTGGACTTTCCTCCAGTGGTGGATCATTTCAGGGAGGTCTTTTCAGAAGACTTTTCCAGTTTACCTTCGAATCAAAAGGTAGAATTTTATATTGAGCTCATTCCAGGAGCAGCACCAGTTTCCATTCCTCTTTATAGGATAGCTACACCATAGTTTCAAGATCTCAAGAATCAATTGGAGGAGTTGTAGGTGAAGGGTTTCAACCGACCTTGTACTTCTTTTTGGGGTTTTCTTGTCCTGTTTGTGAATAAGGAGGATAGTACCTTTCAACAATGCACAAATTATTGGACGCTGAACCAGTTGAAGATCAAGAGACGATATCCATTGCCAAGGATTGATGATCTCTTTAATTATCTACGATGAGACAAGGTGTTATTGAATATTTAATTGGGATTCAGTTATCATCAGTTGTGCGTTAGACTATCTGATATATCTCTTACAGCCTTTCGGAGTAGGTATAATGTATACGAGTACATGGTTATGCCATTCGGTCTCAAGAATGAACCTGCATTCTTTATGGCCCTGATGAACCTAGTGTTCCACCAATACTTTGATTCTTTCATGGTGGTATTCATAGACGATATCTTGGTGTACTCTCAAACTCAACACGGCCATGCCACCCATATAGAGATCATTTTGAGTACACTGAGAGAGAATCTGTTATATGATATGCCCCAAAAATGGCACTTCTAGATGGAATAGATTCACATTTGGGACACGTTATCACGGAGACAAGAGTATCAGTGGACCTAGAGAAAGTGATACCAGTAGTTTCTTGGGAGAATCCAAATAACATCTTTGTGGTACAAAGTTTTCTAGGGTTGGCTGGAAACCACATGCTTTTAGTATAGGACATCTCACGCTTAGCAACACCATTTATGGGACTAACAAAGAGGTGTGTGAAGTAATTGTGGTCAGAATGTTGCAAGTCAGCCTTTCAAGAGATTAAAGGGATGTTGACACCAGCACTGATACTAGTATTATGAGATCTGGGGAAGAGATACACTGTTTAGTGTGATGCTTGAGGTATCAGGCTGGGAGAAGTGCTTATACAGGGAAAAGGATTCATTATGTACGGGTCTCATCATTTGAGGCAACATGAGAGGAATTACATGACACTCGATCTTGAGTTAGCACCAGTTTCTTATGCCATACGTTGTTGGAGACATTATCATCTGGGAGAGCATTCTGTGGTTTTCAACGACCACAAAATTTTCAAGTATATCTTCACATTGAATTACCTAAATTAGAGATAGTGAAGGTGTGTTGAGTAACTTCAGTCCTTTGACTTTCAGTATGCCTATACGCTAGGGAAATAAAACACTATGGCTAATGATTTGAGTAGGAGGACTCAGATACAACCAGTTCATGAGGCCATCCGTGAGTGGAAGCTTATAGATCTGCTCTCTGAGATGCATTTGGTGGTGCATGATAATTAGAGGAAAACGTTTCTATCTTCTATATTTGGTCCCTCTACTCATTTTGATCATTTGTGAATGTGGTAGCTATCATATTCTGATGGCCTAGTCAAACCAGGGAGGGATTCAAGAGTGGAACCTATTCCTGGATGGACCATAAGCGATGGTGAGATCTTGCGTTTCCAGGGGCGCATGTGGGTGTCAGAAGACCTATGTGAGGATTTGATATAGGACTTTCATTCCTCCATTTGGGTAGTTAATCCTAGTGTCACCAAGATTTATCGTGATCTACATTGTCAGTATGGGTGGCCAAGTATGAAAAAAGATGTTTCTTGGTTCATCTTTAGGTGTTCCACCTATCTACAGGTGAAGGCGGAGCATCAGTGACACATGAGGATTTTCCAGAAGTTACCCACTCTCGAGTGGAAGTGGAATGATGTCACGAGGAATTTTGTGACGACTTTATTGAGGTATTATAGAGGTAATAATGTTGTATGGGTTGTCATTGACATACCCATGATGGTTTCTCACTTCTTGCTGATCAAGGAGACCTTCCGTGTTGATGACCTCGGACGGTTGTAATTATGCGAGATTGTACATTTAAATGGAGTTACACACTCCATTCATAAAGGGATTCCTATTTTACTTCTAGGGTCTATAAGGGGATACAAAAGGTTTGGGTACACTGGTACTTTTTAGTACAGCTTACCACCCTCATACAGATGGCCAGTCCGAGCGTACGATTCACATGCTTGAAGATACGATGTGGGCATGAATCCCTGATTTTAGAGGTTCTTGGGAGAAGCACAAAAATCTTGTGGAGTTTTCCTACAACAATTGTTTTCAATCTTATATTCTGATGGAACCTTTTTAGGCTTTGTATGGTTGGTCATGCCAATAACCTTTATGTTGGCTGGAGGCAAGAGAGGCAACTATGATGGGACCTAGTCTTTTCCATGGGACCATAGAGCATATAGAGTGGATTCAAAAGAGGATGGCTACTCCACAGTCTCGAAAAAAGTCTTATGTTGATCAGTAGAGGCGACCTCTAGAGTTCAAATTTGGGGATCATGATTTTCTATGTGTTACACCATTGTTTGGGAAAAAGAGGATTATGAGATAAGGTAAGCTTTTGCCGAGGTACGTCTGGCCATTTGAGGTTTTGGAGATAGTTGGTCCAGATTCATATTGGATGCAGTTATCTCATTGGTAATTGGATATGCATGATATATTTCATGTTTCTCAGATTCGACGTTACTTATTAGACCTGTCTCATGTCATTCATCCTGAAGAGGTTCAGTTGGAAGTGGACACCTCGTTTGAGGTGCATCTTATCCGGAATGTTGATCACAATATGAAGGTTTTGAATGGATGGTTTGTTCCACTTGTATGACTGCTATAGTAGCCTGACCAAGTACAAGAAGAGACTTAGGAGAGCGAGACTGATGTATGATCGCAGTGCCTAGAGTTTTTTGAAGAATGTTTTTCTATGTCACCTTGAATTCGAAATTCGGGGATGAATTTCATTAAGGGAGAAGTTTGTAAGAACCCAGATCTTTTTTCAAGGTATGTTTTTTTAGTTTTTTTAATGAAAAATAGAGTTTTATAGAAATATCTTAAGTACAAACCATGTAATTTTTAAGTACATGTCGTGTGTAGTGATCTAGAGACTGCCTAATGTGGGGGTCGTTAAACGAAAGTACACGTTGTATACATCTAAAGTACACCCAGTTTATTTTTTTATTTAAATGTAATAGGGTTGTGTCTAATAGACAGAAACACCTCCTTCTATGTCTATCTCGTCCAAGGGAAACCGTACGACCATGACATTTCCCTGAGCCACCATTTGAGAACTCATTCTCCTAGTCACCTTCTATCGATTGCGTTGGGATCGCCACGGTAATCACTTCCTTCTCCTAGAGATTCATTTCCCGATTCTTATTCTTTATCAAGTTATCTTAATTTGAGTGTTTGAACATTTTTGTATATCTATGGTGTTGTTGGGAGATTCAAGGATTAAGGTTCACTTATAACAACCCGACAACACTGAGGTAGGTGGTTTGTGACATTATTTAGATATTCTTTGAGTTTTATGTGAAAAAGTGCCCAATACCCATGAACGAGGTATTGGAAATTTATGGTTTTATCCCTATTGTTTTCCTTATATTCCCTAGTTTCTTTAGATAGATGTTACTTGTTTTGAATAGGATATACTTTTCCATGCTATTGAGGTTTTTGCATGTTTTCTTATTTTGACAGTTTGGTCTAGTTTTCATGTTAGGATTCTATTTGATTCTCATGCCTAGTATTTTTTTTGATAGAGTGGTTGTTTATATGACATGATTTTATGTTGTAGCTGAGTTAGACATGTAGTTCATGAGGCTTACATTGGAAACTTTGCATTTTTATGATCGTTTTACCTACACAGGGACATGAGAACCTAGGGTAATAGACCATATAGAGAATGGATGTAAGGGATTCTCCAGAGCGTCTGTAATTATTATCACGAAGGGAGACCATATGGGGATTGATGATTAGTGATCTCTAAGAGTTTTTGTAGTTGCGTTACGAGACCATAGTAGTAATTGGCATTGAGTGGTTTTTCAGAGTGCCTATAGGTTACTGTTAAAAGAATGTAGGCAGAATTGACGGTGAGTGCTTCCATAGAGAATATTTCAATACACTTGACTATAAGGGGAATTGACGATGATGGATTCCTCATATAGTCTATTATAAAGCTAAACCAGAGGTTTGAGACTATGTGTGATTCCTTTAGGTTTTCTTGTGTTTTCTAGGTAGGACCTGACAGGATAGGCTGTGAGTACTTCTCAAAGGGATACTTATTTGTGTTTATCTGCTTACTTGATATGTGGTATTTTAATTCTTTGAAACTGTAGGTATGTTTACTATTGAGTACTACCTTATTTACTTCTTCTATTGTTTATTTTCTGCCATATATATTCATTGTCTCTTATGCATAGATCTCATGATGGTTTCTACAGGGCTTTATTCTCACACCCTATTTGGGCCATGAATTTGGGCCCAAACAGATTATATTGTTGCATGTATAGATAAGGGTAAGCACCCATCTACTACATGTACATGACTACTTTGGAGATGGAGAGAATGTGCCATGCTTTGTATTGCAATGTTGTAGGGCATTTTACTATTTTTTTGTACTTTGGTTTGGTATTGTATTTCAGCATTGTGACTTGTTTGGATGTTTTCCTAGACATATGTATCATTCATCATTATATATGTGATCCAGTTGTTTATTTCTTCATTTTTCCATTGTTTCTTTTTGTATGGTAATATTACAACTTCTCCTATTGCTTTGTGTTTTACATTTGCTATGTTACTCTACTAATGAGGGCATAATTTTTCCACTATCACACCCAAGGCTATCGATTCTATTCGGCATCCTCTGGCATTTAGGAAAATGTCCTTGAGGCCATGTGACCAACTGAGTACGGGGTGTCTCTAAGAGGTATCTGGAACCAGGACATTAAATTGAGCATGATATATCTCTCCAATTCAGTTGGAAATCTTCCATGTCATTAATGTAATTAATTATTGAGTTACTAAAGTCAGTTTCTTCAATGGATTTAATATGGATCATGTCATTTAATACATGACTTATGATGATAATGAAGCAAGAAATCAAAAAAAATTCAATATAATTCCTATTATTTTTTAATGGTTTGTTTGTACATGATTGATATAACATGGATCCAAGTTATTTATTCTCATTAATCTTGCATTTGATAATGATTTATTACATATCATGTGTTTTTTTAAATTTTACTATAGGATGAATTCAATTTTTTTATTGTCATACAATAATATTATGCCATCATAACATTATTTACATATAATTCTAACTAAGTAAATTAAATTTCTAATGGTTTTTTTTACCTTAATTAAGGTTTTGATATCACAATTTTTATGTTTCCTCTCCCATGGTTGTGAAAAAAATTTCTGTGTGTGTTCTTACTATAAAGGTTACAAGATATGAAGTACATAGTGTGATATAACATAGGAATTTTATGAACTAGTTTCTTATATATCTATATTTTCATTGAATATTCTATCCAAATCTCTAAAAATCTTAAACAGAATTTTCCATAGGTTTGTAAGTGATTCAATATTTTAGATTAATGTTATTTGTTTTGCATGGTAATGAATTAGGTAAGACTTACCAGTATCAATGCCAGGAATGTATTGATGATGTTTTTGTAATCAGATCTGAAATTGAGGCTTTTGGGATATTATAGTTTGTATCATAATGTGGTTTAGTTAAATTTTAGAATTTGGATGTTTTCATGTTAGTTTTACTTAATAGTTATAGATATAATCATTTAATTATATATTTAAGGTATATAATATTGTTAAAGTCGTAGCCCCCCATTTTTTGGTTTTAAGTGATAGAATTTTGAGATGATGAATGATATATTGGGAGATCTTTTATTGGATACATGTTAATGAAACCCTTTGGATTATCAAGAATGATTATTTTGGAAGAATTCTATTATATTTTTAGAGTTCTATGGTAAAATGTATGAGAATAAAGTTGATGCTAGTGAATTATTTAATGTTTTATTCTTTAGATTATATGAGATATATAGTTACATATTTCTGGAAGAATATATGTTGATCCATTTTTTAAATTTTTGAAATTTATTGAATAATTTATTATTTCCCTATATGAAGGATTATAAAATTTAGATATTATCTTAAATTATTCTAACCATTTAAATTTTGGATTATATCAAAAGGTGATATGAATATCTTGTTATTTTTCATAGGACTGGGAGATTCATTAGATGTTGATTTTAATGCTTTAGTCTGGAATGATATTAATTTATAAGACTCATATTTAAGTGAAAAAGACGGTATTGTGGATGAAATTTATGAAAGGATGAAATTCCACTTTTCATATATGAATATTTCCCTAGGTTTGTGGTCTATACGGTTAAGTACATCCTCAAGTACAAGAAAAAGATATTGAAAAACGTTTAACCTAAAACATTAATTTAGGACAGATTAATGGTCTTTTCCACACCCCATTGGTTTATGTTTCCATGATCACTAATTCTACCATGATCATTTAGTTTCTTGGTATTAATTTTATTTGTCACTATCCTTCTATATTTTTTCATTACATTATCCTTATTGTCTATATTTTAAATTCTAATTAACGTTCTCTTATTTTAGACCTTATGATATGTTATTACACTTAAAATTAATACTTATCTTTCCCTCTTTGCATGATGATGTTTTATTAGTCTTTATAATGATGTGTTTTTTCAAAACATTCACTTAAAATTTACAGAACCGTGGTTTTTAGAGTTCTTAAAAATTGTGAGAAATAAATATATTATTAGGGATAAGGGGAACATAATATTAATATATATATATTTTTAAAATAAAAATATGTATAATTTCATATAAGGCACACAACATCGAGCATCAATGAACTATGAAATATATATAATAAATGTTTTTGTTATAAACAAGTTATTAAATTGATATGTGTGAATATTATTGGCCACATTTTGAAACATTTATAATTTTTCACTCAATAAAAATGTATTGATAAATTATTAATATTTAAGCAATCATTTTTTTCTAATGAAATATTATTCCCTTAAAGTAGGTTTTCGGAAAAAATGGGGTTTCTTAAATTTTCAATGAATAATTTAAATTAATTTCATATGTTTATATAAAATTTATATTATAAAATGGTTATAAATTTTGAAATGTAAATTTCAATATAATATTTTGGTAAAATATTCAAATTTTTCTGAAAAAATAGATTTTGTTTGAAAAAATCGATTTTTCTATGAATATTAAAAAATACAATTTTATAACTAGTCATTTATTTTTATTAAGAAGTCCAATTAGGATTTGAATTACAACTAAAATTTAAAGGATTATTATATAAATTAATATAATATAATTAATTGAATTTGAATTTAAATTAAACTTGATTATTTTATATGTTCATTTTTATGATAAAATATGTATTTTTTAAAACTATTTTTCATTATATTAAACACGTTAAGATTGAAATTGATTTTTGAAAAATCAATAAATTGAATCTCTAAAAATGGATTCCATATTTTTATTTATCAAAACTATATTTTCTAAATTGATACATTTTATTTTGGGTCATTATGTAATTTAATCGTAGTAAATATTTTTCAACTATGTAAGCTTTGAGTCGGGAATTTAATGTTAAATAAAAAATATTATAAGGACTAAAAATAACCATTGGGATTCAAAATGTGGATTGAATTTTCAATAAGTTTATCTAACAACCCATTTATCAACTATTTTTATTACATTTGTAAAAGTCCCTGATTTTTAAAGGTGATTACAATATAATTTTCTTCTTCAAAAATAATGTTGATTAATTCTCTATCAATAGTGTTTCAACATTGTAGGCTATAATATAATGTCATGTTGATATTTTTTGGAAATTTTAATGTTTTAGATAAATAAAGAACCTATATTTGGTGATTATTCATAGTGTAGGGGTAATGAGACACAGGGTATTGTGTATGGAATAATATCCTGTGATTTTGAAAAGAATGTCTATAAACGGTAGAGTACATGATACACAACATCGAGCTTAAACAAATGAAGAATTGTTATTTTTTAAATGTCATCATTATAAGAATTCTATTACAATGTTATGATTGAATAATATTATCCAGATTATGAAATATATAATTGTACTACTACTTTATAATATATTAATTTTAAAATAATATCTTTTTTTAGTAATATAAATTTATTCTACAAAAAGATATTTTCTTCAAAAATTGGGGTTTTTAAATTTAATGGGTCAATATTATAATTTTTTTAAAAGAGATGGAGAAAATTTACTTTAGATATTGAATTTAATTTATGAATTCAGCTTTTCCATATTATCATAGGGTGATGATTTGAAAATTTTAGGAAATTATTGATTTTCCAATGATTAGTGAAATCATATATTTTTATTAAAAAATTTATTTGTTTTATATATTTATAATGTAAAACTATATTCTAAATTAGATATAATTTTTAATTAGTAAATTTTTATAAAAAAAAATTCAAATATGGGAGTTTAAATAGATTTTATAATTAAAATATCTATAAAAACATTTTTTATTTTAAAAGGTCATTTTTCTAAAAAGCACTATTCGTCCCAGTTTTCAATTTAATTTTAAATTGTTATTTTTGACTTATATGTTTTGAATTTTTGAAAATTGGATTCCATATTTAAAATAAGTGGGTCGAAATTTGTAAATAGTTCACTTTTTTGGTCAATTTGAATAGAAAACTTACTTTTTTACCATGGTAAAAGGTAAAATGGGTAATTAAAAATTAAAATTAAATACTATGGATTATAAAATGTACTAAAAAATTTAATTAATTTTAATTTATGAGTATATACCATAAATAAGAATCCATGATTATGTTATAATGATTTTTTGGGCATTAGGATGAGATTATGCCCTTTATAATAATTTATTTAAAGAAAAGTACAAAATGTCATAGTCTTGTTTTTTATTAATTATAATTTTTAATAATATATATTACTAAAAAATATGTTCAATTATAAATATTATTATTAAAATTATATTTTTTATTTGCATTATGATAATTTATTATTAATTTTAATTGAAAAAGTAATTACCTTAAATATTATCATAATATAGATGTGATAAATATTAAATTAACTGAAATATCTTATAAATAATATTAATAATATTAAATTTATGATAATTAGAAATTAATAATGTGATAAAGTAATTATAAATAAGAAAAACTTATTATTTTTATGTTCAAAAATATTTTTTTCTAATTATATTTCTTTGTATATTAAATTAGTTAAATTAGTGAATATTTCTAAAAATTTACATTTATGCTATTTTATAACAAATAATATTTTATGAAATGATATAAAATTACTAAAAATCTTATATTCACCCATGTGACTATTATATGGATCCCAATATCATACATGGTCAATTTTGGTTCCTTTTTAAAATTTATTGTAATTATCTTGGCCCTCATGGAGTAAAATTCTTATTGTCATGATAAGTTTAAAATGGGTTAAACATGGGTCAAATCCAAACGATATGTTTAAACAGATTATAAAAAAATTTATACATTTCTATTTTATTATATTATTGAGGCTCATACTCATCATATATTATAAATAAATCAGTTTGATCTATTTTAAATGAACATTAATTTATATTATTACAATATTTTTTGATATTTCAAAAGACACCCTCCCAAATCTTACAAAAGGGAACACTTCACCTCCATTCTTCAAACATCAAAACACATTTGGTTTAGACAATACCTATCCAAATACCTTCATGAAATCGCTACTCTTATTCTACAAAAACTTTTTTAGGGATAAAACAAATATTATATGGATTATGGTATTTATCAAATGAGACCTTCAAAAGAAGTTGTATAGTTTTTAAACACATGTTGTATTTTTATTTTTTCTTACTGGAACATCAAATATTAATCAATAAATCACATATATATATTTTTATGTAAAATGTAACAATGACTACTTTATTTTAGACTTATGAACCAAATATGTCCAAAGCATTATATGTGAACCTCACTGATGATGTAATTATACATAAAATGTTAATAAGTGGTATAAAAAGAATAATGAAAATTATAAATGATATTGATCAATTAAGAAAATTAACGTATATTTATTATTTGTGGAGATAATAAACATAATGATGAGTCATAATCATGCAAAGGGACCATATTTTAAAAACAATCCATTAAAGTTTCCATTGAAACAATATATTTCATTGATATCAATATTAAAAAAAAGATTTAGTTTATTATTAAATAATTTTTTTTAATGATATATTTATCTATTTTATATTTTCATAAAAATTGATTTAATGGAATCTATATTTTGTTTTTAGAAGAGGGTTCTTTATTAATTTTCCAACAAATGTTTTAATGGAATGTTTATTTAACTTATATGTTATGAATTGATTTTCCCAAAATCATGAATAGTCATTTACCTTTATATTGCATTACATATATATGGGTATATTTTTAAATAATTCTTTTTTCCTTTAGAATTGGAAATATTCTTTAAAAAGTAATTTCAAATCAGTGAACTTATTTTCTTTTTGAAATTTTTTAATGATTTAAGCTCTTGCGATTCATGTTAAATTTTTTAGAAGATTTATATAAAGATGGTTGCTTTTGTGATATCCCTCTAGTTCATTGTTTATGGAATTTCACCACAAGTATATTACCAATATGGTATGAAAAAAACTGATTATATTTTCATAAAGGTAAAATAAGAATCTAATTTGATGGTTATTACCATTTTAACTATTATGGTTATTCAATATTTAGTTGTGATGGTTACTCTAAGGTAATTTTTGAATGTGAAAATAGAATTTATTACATTAGTATTTGTGAGGGTTACTCATTCTATAAATGTGATGATAATTCTATATGTAATAATAAAAATTATATCATTGTGGAAATTTTATCATACGATTAAGAAATTTACAATGAAACCTTTATGAGTTATTTTTTCCTTAAGGACTTATAATTAAATATTTTATGAAAATTGTTTGGTAGAGAAGATTATTTTTGGGGCAATAGAATTGTTTCTTTTGATACCAAATATTGTTCTAATAATGGAAAATGTTTATAACTATTCTTGTATAGATGGTTTGTTTTTTTATTTTATGTCTCTTAGTGATATTTTTTCTCATACAATGTTTTAAAAATGTTTTTCATAGGGTCTATGAATGTGTAATGGAAAATAATAATACAATTGAAAAGTCCATAGTATTTTCCAATTTTTTTTTGTTTTAAAGGTTTTATATTGTGGGAAAATGGATATTTTTTGTAGAAGTGTAAATCGTTAAATTTATGTGTGTGTTATATAATAATTATGACCAAACACTACCAACCTATACAAATAAATGATAATTGAATGGAATTTAGTTATATTATAAGGATACTAGTTTATGTAATATTTATGGTAGGGTGCTTAATTTGGTATCATATTCAAGG
This sequence comes from Viscum album, assembly GCA_963277665.1. Classification (NCBI taxonomy): domain Eukaryota; kingdom Viridiplantae; phylum Streptophyta; class Magnoliopsida; order Santalales; family Viscaceae; genus Viscum; species Viscum album. Next base: position 1,871,632,163 of record OY728137.1, on the reverse strand, counting down.
TTTAGAAAATGTTGAAGATTAGGATGATTTACTGTGAGGTAGTAATAAAATTTATTGATTGTATCACGGGATTTCAATTTTAAGGATTATAAATAGTTAAAAGTATTAGAAATTGTTTTTCTAGTTTAATGTGGGGGTAATTGAAGAAGGTTAATTATATTTTTTTGATTGTATTTAGAAAGGTTATTGAGTTAGGTATACAAGATTAGATTGTTAAAGTATTATGGATATTCTAATGGTACATTTAATAAAAGAACCATTTTTAATTTAACATTAAATAATTTATTTGATGTTTTAATGATGTGATTTTCTATAGATTAAATATATACCATAAATCTAGATGGTAAAGGATCTCAGACAACATTATTATCACTAACAGATGATTTAATCATCTATATATTTGAAAATGAATTTATAAATGAATTTAAAATATTTTTGAACATCCATATCACCATTAACAGAATATTTCATCTATCTAATATAATTGTATTTTTAAAAAATTTATATGAATCATGGTGCCTATTTTATTTTATTTCAAAATATCCTTTTATCAATCTCATTCGAAAAGGGAAAAACCACCAAGGGATTAATAATATCTTTTCTGGATATTTATACATAATGTTGGAAGATAAAGAATATATCAACAATAAAAAGTAGGACATTATTTTAGGGGTTTAAGGTATTATTTATATTATTATTATCTTTGTATTGAAATTTATGTTTTGATAGTGGAATATAATAATTATATATTTTATATCATAGATTAAAAAAATTAGTTAATGATGAATAAGACAAAAAGCATGGTTACTGTTTTAAGAAGGATATCAACTTAATGATTTGTTTATAACTATTATTATAATGTTTTATAAATATCATGAGAATCATAAAACACCAAATGAATATTCTATAGTATGTTTTTTTAAATATTTGGAAATTTTTTTATGGAATGAATACCTTCGAAAGGCGCTATAGTTATATGATGACAAGTTTTAGAAGACATTAAACTAGTATTGATATTTTATTGAGGTACATGTATCCCTTATGTTAAATATGTGAAAAATGATATTTTATGAAGATTGATTTTGATTTATGTGGAAATAAATTTAAAGTTGTGGATGAACCATAAGGTTAATATGATCTCATATATTGAAGTAATTACGATTTATTAGAATTATGGGGATGCAAAACGGAAGCTATGAGATAACCTTTAATATTATATTTTTTTATTAATATTAAATATTAATTTTTTATTATTTAGGATGTCTATAAAATTTATAGGAAATTTATATGGATTATAATAATATAATTCTAGAAAAAACAATATAATGCTTAGAAAAAAACCCATCACATCCAGCAAGGTCATGGAGTAAAACCCAAAACCGAAGGGGGACACGGGTGAATCCACAACCACTAGTCAATGTGATGCCTTAGTTAGTATTAAATGTTTTCAATTATTTGAATGATATGATGGATAATGGTTAATTTAATTTTGTGAAGATATGTTTTATCACATAGATAATCATGGGTTGGGAAATTGATTTGGTGATTAAGTTATTTAAATCACATTGAAAGAAAATAACAATAATTGTATGGATGATTATATGATTAAAGTAAAATAAACACTATAGAACATTATTTGACAAATAAATAATGAAATCACTTATAGAAGAATCTCTGATTTTAGGATGAATTTATGGTTGTTTATGTTATTTATAGAAATTATTAGAATATCTTAGAGATTATGTGATTATAGTAATCAAATTTTTTGTATGAGACAATAAGAATGATTAAGGATTTTTGGAGATAAATTTAAATTTATCATGGATGAATATGTGATTAAATCCTTCTTATTATGTGGGTTTCAATATTAGTTTGGAATATTTGTGTGGAATTATAAGGATAATTATTATTTAATGTTATTTGCTGACCTTTGGGAGTTACCGTATAATTTTATAGATTAATATATTTTTCTTCATTTGAAGGTTTATTATTTTGGGGAGTTATCTTATCTTATGATAAGAATTTTTGATATTCTAAATAAATATTTTTTGTAGGATTATACTACTATTATTTTATGGATATTTTGATCGATAGAATTTTGTTTTTATGTTTCCTAGATAAAACTAATTCATCTTGAATACTTATAATTTGGAGATGAAGAGGAGTTTGGGTGGGAATTGATTGAAGAATGAAATTAACATTGTCAAGATAGTATATTACCATATTTTATTAGACTATATTGAAATGTAATTCCTCAACATTATGAACATTATTTTTAAATAAAAACATTATCCATTGACTTTTCATTCCTAGAATCCAATGAACATTTAACCCATCACAGATTTATGGATTTGTGATGTATAATTTTATCATGACCATGTTCTCTATCATTATATATAATTCCTTAAAGAATAATTTTTTCTTATATATCACAATTTTCACATCCCATTCATGTTTTAATAATTTTAACCATACTACATGTTATTCCAGATGATTTCGTACTTCCCTTTCATAAAAGTCAAGAGGAAATATCACAAACCCTTTTTATGATGTGATTTTCAAATAAAGGTATTTTGAAAAGTCAGACATTGGTTAACGAACCCAGGTTAAAATTATAAGGAAGAAAATTCATTATGGGGGATTAGTATCATACGATCTTAAAAATAAAGAATATTTTCAATTGCATACTAGATAAACATCACTAAGCCTAAAAACTATCCATTATTATTATTTAAATGAGACCATTTTATCATTATTGTTAATGTGACGGGGATTAATAGTACAACTAAATTACAAAATATATAATGGACCTACCCATTTATAATATTTTAATTTGTATATACTCAATTTTTTAGTAAATTCATATTATTCTTCAAAAATACATTTTCTTCAAAAATGGTTTTCTTGATTTTTTGATATAATATTACTAATAATTTTCTAAAATTATATAAAATATCTTTGAAAAAATGATTCTATTGAATTCATGTTTCTAAAATTATCTTGTTTATTATTTTAAAATATTTTATAAATAGACTGACTTTTCAATGAATAATGAAAGCACGGTTTTTATTAAAATGTATATTTTATTTTTTGGGTTTTTGAAAATTGAAATTCTATTTGGATTACTTTTAGAATTTAATTACGCAAATTTGGTATAAAATAACCCCATCTGTTATTTTTAATTATTTTATACTTGTATAAAAAAATTTACATTTTACATTTTAATATTTTAAAAAATTATTTTTTCTATTTTTCAAAAAAAAAATTAAATTAAATTCATTCAATTTTGGGTATAAAATAGTTTTAAAATGGATTCCATATTTGGATTCAATGGGTCAAAATTTTGAAAATAGGGACATTTTATTTTTTTCTAATATGCATAGGAACATTTATAATTTTTTTACCATGGTAAAAGGTAAATTAGGTAATTAGAGTTTAAAATAAAATGACAAGGATAATAAATTGATCAAAACACTTTTTATAATTTTTTGATGTCTCTATCGCATCCATACTCATTAATGACTCATTTATATAGTATTTTTAGGAAATTTGGATGAGATAATGACCTTAATAATATATTATTTATAGAAAATAAATAATGTTATGCCCTTGTTTTTACTTATTATAATATTTTTACCAGAGAGATTATAAAAGTACATGTTTAGTTATAAATATACTTCTGAAATGAGAAATATATATATTCAGCATGATATTTTTTTAATTTTTTATATAAATAATTACCTTAAATGCATTCAAAATGCTATAAATATAATTATTTAATTAATGGGGAAATCAAATTAATGATAATAAAAATATTTAAAGTATTGTAATATGAGATATTTATAGTGAAATTTTTTTACAGGTCCAAAAAATTATTGGGGTAGTTTTAAAAAAATTTATTTGAATTATAAGGTTGGTGTTGATATTATTAATGTAAAAGTATTGAATAGTTTTGAATATTGATATTAAAATTATTTTACAATATATATCATTTTATTTTATAATATAACGTCTAAAAAATGCTATAAAAATGTACTATAATATGGTTTAAATTATAATATATGGTCTAATTTTATTCTTATATTCCATTTATAGTTAATATCTTCAATCTAAAAGAGGAAAAATTGTGTTCTCGCGACAAGTTTAAATAGGGTTAACCATGGGTTAATACGAAAATATATGTATATAATCATACTAAAATAACAACTAATTATTTTAGGATGAGATTAATTATAACCATACTCATCCTATATTCATCATAAATAATTTTTTCTCCATTTTTAATTTAATATTACTTTATATAAATTAAATATTTTTAGAAAGTACAAGAGTGAGTATACCCTATCTTATAAAAGGGAACCTAATCTTCTCAAATATTCTCACTAGAAAAAACTTTTGGTTCAGCCCATACATGAAAAATTTGCTTAATATTATAAAAAACCTCTTTCTATAGTTCATGGATTAAGAGTAAAAACATACTCATAAGTTTTAAGGTGTTAATAAATTGAGTTTAATAAAATAAAAGGTATAATTTTTAGCGGAATGTTTTAGTTCATTTATTCTTTCTCCCACTTAAAATATTATTAAACCATAAATATATTGTAAAAAATTCTTTATACTTAAGGTTTATTCATTTTTATGTAAAAAACTATATTCATCTCCTCTTCCATGACATGGGAAACGAAACCACTATTCATCTGTACGGAGGACAACCACCTGGTGAACCAATATAATTTGTTTTCCATCACTATATCTTAAGACTATTTATAATGGTACATCAATGTTATATATTTATATCATAATAATCAAATATTTATCAGTATATTAAATCAGTATAATATGTATTTCTTTATAATTCCATACAGTGTAAATTGATATCGTTGTTTTTGCATATATGTGGGCCACCACCTCAACAAAGAGATGTGATTCATTTTCCATAACCACGTAAGATAGATGATTTATATAAGTATATTTAAAGAAATATAATTATATATATGATACTATTATCATTATGGGATGGAAAATAATTCATACCATATTTCTATAATGATAATTGAAAAATAAAAATGTTAACCATGCATTCGTAGGACCAACAACACAACTATTATAAATAATTCATTATTCATCACTATATTTAATTGTTTGATGTAGAAGTAGAATTTATGTTTTATAAAAATTATTATTTCATTTTTATTATTTTTTAGATGTTGGGTAATGAACACCTTGACCATAATCAATATACCATGGTCATTTTGGAATTATATACCGAATATAAATGGTCAAACATGAACTTTAAGGAATATGTAATATTATATAACATGGAAATAAGTTATATAAAAGGAATAATAAAAATAAAAAATGATATTATAAACTAAAATAATTAACCTATGTTTATTATTTTTTACTTTGATGACTTTTGTGAATAGCCAAACTGAAGTTAAGTGAATTTCCGTTACAAATCTTCATTTATAGTTTCCCTTAAAACCATCTCTTTTTTTCTATATCTTTATTTTCTAAAAATATTTTAATAATTTTTTTTACAAATATACTATAATATTTTATCCATAAATTTTTTTTAATCATATTTTTAAAGGAATGTTTTGTTATTTTCCATGTGGGGTACTCTATCACATTTCTGAAAAATGTAAGGAAGAAATATTTTATTAAAATATTTGTAATGGAAACATTTTCCCACCGACATGAATAATAATTTAATTTAATCATAATTTAAAAGTATATAAGTATATTTTATAATTTTATATATATATAATTATATTATTTGGAAACAAGTTATTTCAAAATAGGCATGTTATTCTCTTCTAGAAAAATTTATATGATTTAAGATTTTTTGTATCATGGTACGTATTTTACAGATTGTTTATGATGATGGATGGTTTTTTTATAAACAAAATATGAGTGATTAAATTCTATCCCACTATTAAATTATTTATGTTAGTCGACCATATATTTTTTCTAAATTTTGTATAAACTTAACTGATTTGGTTTCTCCAAAGTGGTAATGGGAATAAACTATTACATTAATTTTAAGATTAAATTTTATGGTAAATCTATGAGTAGCTATGATGGTTAAAATAAGTTTACATTTATAAGTTATTAGTGAAGGAGTTACATGAGTAACAGTTATGGATAATCTTTTTATATCCAGGGTACTAATTCCATATATATGATTAAACAGTATAAATTTTTGAAAAGGTTTTCATTTCTCTTTAAAATTTGAAAATAAAAATTTATTAGTTTATGTTTCCTTAAATATTTATAATAAAATTTTATTATTAAATGTTTAAGGTAGATAAGATGAAATCCTGGTTAATAAAAGGGGTTATGTTCAGCCCATTGTTTGTTGTGAGAAATACATTTTTATAAGTATTCATGGAATGAAAATTTCATTTATAATTTTTTTCCATAAAATTATATTCTACACTCATCAAATATTTGTAATATGTTTTTCATAAGATTTAAATATTCATAATGTAAAATAATAATCCATGATAAAAATAGTGATTATTTTTTATAAAAAGAAAAAAAAATTTATTTCAAAGGTTTTATATTTTGGGAAAATAGTTACTATGTAGAATTTACACTTATTAATTTATCGGTTTTTTTTTGTAAGAATTATGACCTAATTCACTAAAACTCTAAAAAAGATCATTATAAATGAAAGGAGATGAATTATAGTCTCAGTAGGCTATATTATTTAAATGATTAGGGATTATTCTTTAAAGTGGGGAATGTGTGTGTGAGTTTTCGTGGTAATATTTTACCCGCAACAATTAGCATAATTATAAATTTATTTTAATAAAGTTTTAATTTATTAAATTTTCACTGATGTTGGGGTTAACATGGAAGAACACTATCTAATTTGGGGCTTTTCAAACCATTGATCAATAACTCCTTTATTAGTACAGAAAAAAGACACTCTTATGAGTGTCTTTTTGGGTACTAATAAAACCATATAACCTTTTTTGTTTCTTAAACCATCATTGTTTTTTCCACGTATAAAAATTATTTCTAACAATGGTAAAATAGTACGCTACATTTGTTCTTGTTGGATTGTGACATTTATTATGTAATATGAGTTATCTCCATCTATTTTAATATCTACCTTTCTCTCTCTCCACCTATCTCACAGTATCCATTTATATATATGTATATATAAATATGAAATAATAATATGTTGATGATGTTTCCTATCCAATATGAGCCATAATACCTTAATAATTAATATTTATTTATGAAATATGAATTACTATTAAAATTATTAATAATATTAATATCAATAATAATAATAATTTAATTTCCCTTACATATTCTACTAGTTATACCATGAAAACATACAAAATCCATAGATTCCATTACATTAAACCCTATCCACACAAATCCTTATGTAGGAAACCACATTTTCCACTCACACATATAGATGTAATAGCCTTTCATTTATGAATTTTTTCAACTTTATTTCTTCAATTCCCTTTCCCCTAACCTTGAGTAGCTACACACCATTCCGGGCAACCTAACACCTATTCACTTGCAACCATAATAAATAGAATAATTATGAAATTTTGATTTTTTATTTAAAATTAAATAAATATGATAATGTTTTTAGGATTTTTGTTTTTTATAGAATCAAATTGTTTATTGGTATGGATACAAGGGAAAGAGTTTCATATTATTTTTTGTTTTCAGGATTTTTTTGGGTTTAAAAATTTTAAATTTTTCAATATTTTATAAATATAAAAAAATATTTAAAAAATATAAATATGCTTATATTCATAAATGATTATAAATATAAATATGTTGATATAAATATGTTTATATTATATTTATAAAATTAATGATTTATAAATTTAAATATTAAATTATATTGATATTTTTATAAATTTTTTATTTATAATCATTCTTATATTCATATTTTTATAATAGTTTATATTTATAAACATATTTATTTTCATATTTATATTTAAAAACATAATATTCAGAACTCACAACTATCTATGTAAGAGGAACCGTCTCCAGAAATGCTTTTTCTCCCTCACAGGTTAATTTGTGTAATTTTATAATATAATTAAAATATTAATTAAGTGATTCTAATTATAATATTTATATAGAAATATAGAATCTATATTTTATTCAATTTTGTTCAATAATTTGGATATTTAAATATAAAATGTTAACACTATAAAAAAAACATCAACACCCCTTGGAACCACAACCCGACATATGATCTTCTTTCCCACTCAAAATTTGTTTTGAATGCTACTTTAGTATACCAGCTAGTAAAACATCTTTATCCTCATGTTGTTCCTTGATCTCAATAGAGGGCACATATAGCTATAGTGCTGAAGCTGCATTGTACTGCTATGCTAATAGGGGTAGCTCAATATACATTGATTTGGGTGCCTCCTTATACTTTCGTGTTGAGTACTTTTGACCATGATATGCATAACTGTATAACCATGAATGTAGTGACATTATTGGATATCATGAATATGTTAAAATTTGATATAAAATATATCATTATTGGTGGACGTGTCACCCAGGGATGGATGACCTTTCATATCGGAGCTAGGTCCCAATCACCAAGAGTTCTTGAAAGATTAATTGTAGGACATATCTAAGATGAAGTAGGTATGAAATATGTATATGTAAACATATGTGAAACATGATCCTATAAATTATATGATATATTATCTTCATTTTTTGTAACATCCTCCCTCTATGGTGCTTGAACATTAATAGGACCCCATCTCCAAATTACTCTCTCTATCCTCACCTTTTTACTCACCTATGTCCTCATCTCTATCCCTCAACCGAGTTCTTTGGAGTTTAATAATCCTTAATGGGAAGAACTAAGACATCATTATCCCTATGTTCTTTAATTGGATCATGTGGATCAGAGTATAACTATAAATCCTCCATATAAAAACCCTCACATATGAAACAATTTGGATCTACAAGATCCAACAGACCTTAGTGAACATTGTCTTTCATGATAAATTCCTCCTCCATAGGATAGCTGAAGTAAGAAATTCTCAGTAGTCTGTCTGAATAAAAATCAAATAATAGTTAAATTGAACAAAAATTTAAGATAATGTATATTAAAAAAATTAATCAAATATATTGACTAATTAATTCCAATCCCTTGGTGTGTAAGGTTTTAGATAGTTTCCTTCTTGAACCAATATGTGTAATCTCCCTAATAAACAAACCGGAGGCATGTTATGGGTTATTTAGGATAAAATATACTTTATAGAGAATGTGTGTCCCAAAAATCAATGCAATATGAATAATAGTATGGCCAATCGATCACATATATTTCTGAAAAAAAAAGTTTATTGCATCAACCTGCTATGGAGTAATGTGGATATATTACATATAGAAAAATTTACCCAAGGCATTGTCTAGTTGGTTCCACTCACTGATGTGGAAGTGGATGAGTTTTACCAATACCCCGTTGTATCCAATAATAAGTGTGCATTATGGTGTAATCAATGCATAGAAAAATTCAGTATATGAGTTATATGAAACATTAAATTCCAACGTACAAATAAATTCATAATATATCACAATAATGTTACAAAGTTATAATTGTATTATATTGAAAAATTAATGAAAAAATAAATTTTTCCATAATAATATTTAAAGATTAAGAAAATTAATGTGGTGTATAGAATCAAATAGTAGTCTAATGTTATATATTCTCTACATCGAGATATATATATAACACTGAGCATGGATAAACCATGTATAAAAATTAATATACAACATGTTTATATATTAAATAAATATATTTTAAAAAATAACTCAAATTAATGATGTAATCATAATAAAGTCCATAAATAATGTTCTTAAAAAGGTGTTACGGAAGTTGTGTGATAAATCATAGAATGATAAATATAAAAAAATCCCTAAAATATATTTTTAAAAGATCCATAAACTATCTATTAAATTTTTGTACTCCATAAAAATATGTACAGATACATCTATATAGTTTTGAAAATAATAAAACCCTCAATTGTATCTACCTTCTATGCCATGATAGTTATGTAATGATAGGTGAATCATGTGTACCAAAGAGGTATAGTAGTGTAACCATACCATTAATCACATCAGTCTCATAGTTTATAGATGTGTGTGTCAAATAATATATTCTTAGTAGAATAATTGAGAATAATTAATAAATTCTCATCAATAATACCAATGTGTTTACAAGAAGTGAGTAAGAAACATGGTATGTTGATGAACCCAATGGTTAATAGGTGATTTATGATCGTACATCACCCACCAATAGACACACCAGAAACTGCATGTCCGTTGATGGGTAGGCTGAGCCTATTGGAAATATCCACTAATGTAATCACTATATCACCCTTAAGGAGATAAAGTGTTTGTGACTGTAGAAATTAAACCCCAATTAATGTAGTAATAAAAATAATGATTTGTATTCCTGAAGCCACAATAGACTAATCTATAAAATCCCACATGTATGTGGTATGGAACAATTCCTTTCATAGTATAATCATGGAGAAAAAGATATTCTCTACAAATAGAAAGATATATAAAAGATCATTTTTCTAGAATGTAAAATAACACATGAGACTTATGGGATGACAACAGCGATCCTCCATCTAAATGATTTAATAGTAAGGCATTAGTGAAAACAACTATTTAATTTTATGATGTATTTTATTTTATGTAAAAAATGTCGGTATAATAATAGAGAACCAATGAATCCAGTAAGATCACAAGACTAAAGATAACTATAAAATTTCAACAATAAATCCATCCAATAGAGTGGTGGTTGTGATTCAGGTATATTTACATAACCATTCACCAATACTATAAAGATAATTAAACTAATTCATTCTCCCTTGAGAATTCATCCAAGATTAACATATAATGGTAAATATTTTAGTATTTTGTTAAAAATTTATTGTAATAGAAATAAATTATTTATTATGTATAGGATTAGAATTCCATTTCACAATATTATTCACTGAAATATCTATATGGAATAATTTATTTAAATCATACACTATTTTTTTAAATTTCTATAAAATATATTCTAAAGTAATTTTTCAGTTGGTTTTTCATAAAAATAATGTATGTTTTTTTAGGATCTTGAATTTTGGTTTTTTAAAAATTAAAATTATGAAAAATATTTCATTATTGTTATATGGGTCAAATTATATAGTCATGTTTCTTTTATCACACTTAATGTTAAAAATTTAAAAAATAATTACATGTAATTTTTTTACCTTAATCATGAATGTATGTCAATCAGTTAGTTTGTTCGGTGATTTCTTTATACATATAGGGAAATTAAAGAGAATGTGACCTCCAAGGATTTATAAAATGTACCTCTATGTTGGTTCCTGTTAGCTAGGACAATCTATCTCATTTTTGAATATGGGTTGAATTCATCCTCCCTCTTGGCCACAACCTAGTTAGGTTCAATAGATGCATAGGTGTTTAAATATTATATTAGTCCCACAATGTTATGTTTCCTAAGAGGGGGTTGAATCCAGGTATGAAAGACTATAACTACTGCCTCTTAGGTCTGGTTTCATTATTAATGAAAACACTCTTGGCTCCTTCCCCCATTGTAATATATGAACAAAAATTATATCTTGCACAAGAAACATAGAATTTACTTGGTTCACCATAATTGGGATTCATCCAAGGAGCATACAATGGTTATATGATGGTGTAAGAAATACTCTAAGACTTACTACGAAAATAAACTGTTTAGGAAAAATAAATTCTATTCATAGGATCACTTCCTTTACCAGATTTTGGGTTAGCTCAATTCATTATCAATGTTAACTTCCAATGTATCTTTCTCTGGCTCCCGGCTAATGGAAATGATAAACGTATTCCTTTTCCTTTTTTCAATACTCCTGGTGGGGATATACTCACTATTTATGGACTTGTATGTCCATTCATTATCACTAATGAATACATCCTTACTTGCAGATGGATGCCACATTGAAGATGTTATTTCCACCAATTAATGAATTACACTTTAACACAGTTCACCAGGAATTACCTTTTAAAAACATTCATGATGCTCACATGCTTTAAGAATCTCCATTTTTTGAAAATATAAAATAACATTCACAAAGAACCTTAATTTTTTAAAGCTAAAATAATAATCAAGAAGAAACTTTCTCTTATTGAGCTCTTTTCAACATTTAATAACTCTGTTACTTTTACAATGCCAAAAACATTTGGTTGGATATTATAGCATTCAAAAAAAATTCTCTTGACAAACCTTCACAGACCCTCTTTGAGAATATGGATTCTTTAGATCTTAGATGAGTCTCCATGCATTTCTGGGGGAGGTAGATGCCCATTTATAGGTGTTTCCTCCAATTTTAGAATCTGTTAGGCACATTATCACTCTTTCGTAATGCTCCCTCATTTCCTTCATGATGATCCCTCCCAAAATGGTTTTATATTCCCCTATATGAATCAATAGGGAATTATAGAAATAATTAATAATCTTTAGATGATAAACTGGGTAAATGAATTGATCTGAAGATAATATGATAGAAGTGAATGATACTAACAGTTACACATAAGGATACAATAATTATTGAATGTTAATTAAATCTCACTAATAATTATCTGGTAAAATTATATGAACATGTTTACTACTACCAGTCATAGGATCATAAAACAGAGTAACTTTTAATATATTCACTACATGGGAAAAAATGAACATGTAATGTTATATCATTTAGAATAACCTATCGACATCTCATAAAAATAGTGACTATATCACATCCCATGGTACAGACCCCCATTATCTTTCTTAACTCTTTCCAAAAAATATTTAACAATGCGATAGTGTTTATCTTTACCTAAAATAGTAATTTAAATTCAAATAATTATATTATACTCATGGATCTTTTAATTAACTAATAATGTAATATGTTTATATTCTTGTGATGGATAACATTCAACCTTCCTTGATGCCCCAATTAACTCATTCTATAATACTTTTCACCAAATTCCCATATATTATACCATCATTATAGTAAAAAGAAAATTTATTTTTTGGAATTTGTATCATGTAATCCGAAAAATTATTACTTTCTTTGTGAATACCATCAAAATTATTCCCCATTAACTAATTTTTTGTTATATTAAAACATATAAATACAATCATTTATGAATAATTATTTCATGGTTAAATCATTTTGATTCTCCATTGATTTCTTTATACTGATATGAATCTGAAAAATTCCATCTACATTGAACACAAACTATATATTAAATGCTGGAACTATCACCATGACTAGAAGGTATCCTTTTCGAAAAGATAAATTATCATAGTCAAAGGTATTAAATTATAACCTTTTATTGGGTCAATAAATAAAAAATCTTGTATACTTTCCATATTGAAATTATCCATTATTCTGGTTAAAAATCCTTCAATGTATTAATATAGACACACAATGTAAAAATGTCCGACATATTAAATTAAAAAAAATTAATTGATTAACTCTGTTGTGTTGGTCGTCATATTTAATATAATTTAACTGATAGATAACATGACCATTGTGAAGTACAATATCTAAAAGGTTTTTTAAAACATTATAATATTCATATGAATAAGCATAACATTTCAAAATGCACTCTTATCATATACCCCAAGACATATAGTAAGAAATTTGATACTTGAAATGCAATTTTATTCACTCCTCCTCAAGAACTATAAAAATGTCTTTATAAAACCCCATTACCTTTCTGTCAGGTTTGTTTTAAACAATTTTATTGTTGACTATTTCCAAGAATGAATTGGTAGGTTAACTGTAATGTTGAGTTAAATGATTTTTTGTTATTTTCTATATAAAACCTATATTTATTGCAGTCTTTATGGGAGTTACAAACCATGTATTGGAGTTACATGATGTGTAATCATTTCATTGATGATTCCATTAAATGGGTTCGTAGTAGGAAAGGTCAGAAGTCGTGTACCACTAATAAGACATTTAAATACAAAACATGGGAAATTTAATTAAAATGAATCTCTTTCTTCTGCGTATATGTATTGGAATTTTAATAAAACCACCCTATTCCACTGGAATTGAAATTGAAGTTAAAATTTAAAATTGATGGCGGTTGTGAATTGACTGGATAATTTTTTTGAAAAAATAGATTAAATTGATTTGATAGAACCCTATGATTGGTTTTATTTGAAAATGTCATGAAATTATGAAAACTCCATTATTTGATTTTGAATGTGAAATAAAATTTAAAAAAGAGAAATTATGGAATAGAATGATAAATGATGATTTCTTTGAAATGAAATTATTTTCCCTTTTCCAATTGACTGATTGATGACACGTGGTCTTATATAGTTAGTGGGTTATTTGGGACAAACTTGCTAGGATAGTAATTCCCTAGAAATATATTGAGGATGAAAACTATAACAAAATTCTTGTTTGAAAAATATTATTCCCAATGGGATTTTGATGAGTATTATTCAGCATGATCTTGAGGAATGTGTGTCCACATATGAGCAATTATAATCAATATGAGATGTGTGGAGATTATATTACTAGAAATAATTGTATCATTGGAAGATTACCATGGTTCTTCTTGTGATGATTTTGATTATAAATTCCATTGATTGTGAAACTTATTTAACCATGCCTAGTGATTTATAAAATATATATTATATAAAGTGTCTATTTAATTAATGTATGAAATACATTCCATAATTATAAAATGAAATTCATATTTTGTTTTAAATATAAAATTATAACGCCGTGCAATATTTTATAGAAATTGAAATCATGTTTTAGTTTATTATTTTGAAATCTTATTACTGAACACTTGGTGAGACCCTACTGGTATTTTCTCTCACACCCTACCTTTCCCATTAAGTGTTTGAAGGTTTTATTTTAACAAGTCTAAGTTAAGAGAGAGATCCTCATATAGGATGTGGTGCTCCTAATCCCTTATGGATTATAGTTACATGTCCATTATGAGATTTAGTTTTCCTTGTGAGACATTAAGTAATTTGAGGATGTACTTTTTGGGATTTAATATACCAATTTTTTCATGTCCCTATAATATGATAATGTTTATTATCATACTAATAGACTTATTTTTTCGTGGCCCTATCCTAGTATTTTCCATATAATATATTTGGATATATATAAATCTAATTATTTTTTATATAGTGGGACTAATATCCCTTACTTCACTTGTTTGAGTGTTGATCTGAATAACTTCTTAATTTCATAAATATTGTTTTCAGATGTTGAATAGTATAATTTATCTAATATAATGTGTGAATAGGATCTAGAAGGAATATATTGATGAAACAAATCTAGATAATCCTCTCATGGATTATAATTTTATTGAGGTTGTTAGGAATATTTTATAAGCTCTAGGATAAGCACCTGTACTCATTCATGTTTAGGATCTAACTGTGGACCCTTGTGGGGATTAATCAAAGAATCATGCTTAGTAGTTCCTTCATATGAAGCCACTATAATTCAATTTTTTAATGCTCCTAAACAGTTTGATGTTTTTTTTTGAGAATGATGGATTTTATTTATTTCTTGGAAACTCCCCATGCAATTATGGTTAAGTCTAATACCTTTTATGTTGGTGGGATATAACAGCAAAGGTGGGGCTCGATGGTGGTGGAGAAGAGGAATGAGGGTTTAGAGTGGAAGGAAATTGAAATTTTTATCACCATATAGTTCTCTCCAGAGTCTATGCTGTCAGCAAAAGCTATGTAGTTTTTCAATCTCAAGAAGGCTAATAGGACCATGATAGAATATGTAAAATAATTCACTGAGATTATGTATTTATACATAAGATTATGTCAAATTTTAATATAAAGACTCAATGGTTCAATATATTACATCGGACTAATATTATTTATTATCTTATAATTCTAAATATCTCTACTTTTACGGATGTTATGGGTCATGAAATGATGGTTGAACAGGATATGGACAGTAAATAAGGGTTGATAAGAGTTTTTTTCTCTTCAAGTTAATAGTTCTATGAATTCACAAAATAGATGGAGATTGGGAGATGAGTCTCATGATTTAAGTCTATATAAGGGTTCTTTTAGACATTTTATAGTTCCTAGAAGAGGCCCATTGACTTTCTTCTAGTGTGTCAAGCCTGAGTATTCAAACAGGTTTTCACTTAGGCACACAATATAGGTGGCTTTAATATTCATTCATGAAACTTATAGAAATTATTTAATATTTATTATGCTCTATATTTTGTCATGGACTCATTAGAACTAAAAATTACTACTTTACAATCTGATTATTTAATATCTAAGGTCCTCCATCCAAAAGAATCAGGAATAATTCTTCTTCACGTTTTAGGAGTTTCACCAAATGTAATTTAATATAGTTCCTGTGACTATGATAGGTGTCATCACAAGTGATTCATATTTAGTGATTTCTTTATTTGACACTGGTGCAACTCACTCATTTATATCAACTCATATTGTGAACATTTAAAATATTCATATGGAGATTTTTTATTTTTTGATGGATATTCCTACACCCCTAGAAATTAAGAGCGAGAGATGGCCTTTACATGTCCTAACTATGTTTTCTCATTATCTAATATCAATATTACTTGTTATTGTTGGGTTCTCAACATGAAACATATTGTTTTCTTTATAAGGATATATTATCTCATTGATAATAAATTGTGAATTTATTGTTATAGTTGATGGGTCTCAATTACTCCACCTAATGGGGTGCGCCATATCATTTTGGGATAATGGTACTTGAGGGAGAGTAGATCCTAAAATTTTAATTTAGATTAAGGGAAAGTAATATTAGTTTTTTTATTTTCAAATATAGTGGTAATATATCATTGATGATCTCCCTCGAGTTTTTATTGAGTTTCCTAATTTTTTCCCTTCTGACTTATCTAGTTTTCCATCTGTAATATAGGTAGAGTTTTATATTGATATTGTACATGGTTATCTGAATATATATATATTCTTTCATACCACATGAAACTATATGAAATGAAATATTTTAATACTAAGTTGGTTGATCTACTTGAAAAATTCTTTATATTCCATAGTTTTACAGCATGGCCTGTTACTATTATATTTTCTAGGAAAGCTGATGGAAGACATCACTAATGTGTAGACTACTGATAAATAAATTGTGTTACAGTAATTTTTTTTAGATTTCCATAAATTATTGTTTTTTGAATAGTTGAAAGGGGTGAAGGGGTTATCATATATTTATCTCCAATATGATTATCACCACTTGAGAAAAATGGAATATAATATTCAGAAAACCAACTTCTAGAAAAGGTGTGAGGATTAGTAGTACATTGTATTACAATTTGGTCTCACCAGTTCTAATATATCCTTTACAGATTAAATGAACATGATTTTTCAATAACATTTTGATATGTTCTTGGTGGTTTTTATGGACTACATCCCGGTTTACTTTATTTATTATTATGATTATAGGATTAAGTTTACTGAAGTTATAAAATTGATAATAAATCACTTATTTTATACCAAAATATGAAAATGTTATTTTAGAATTATTGCAGTGATTTTCTTGTAACATTTTGTCTTATTTTTTATTGATCATAAGATGAAGAAAACATTTTATGACATGGGAGAAATCGTGTAATGTTTTTGAGATTAACCGATTCATTGGTTTTAGTTGGATACTATCACCAGTTCATATATGATATATTGAATTTGGATTCATTAATGACCAAGATATCTTTTATGGGTCTAAATTTCATCTTTGATGAGAAATATAAGATTTATATTATTGAGATGAATCATATTTTTACATGTACACTAGTGTTGACTATTCCTGAGGCCGATGATCCCTATGTGTACTTTTGTGATGAATCATGTTCATGTTTCGGACATGTTATTACATAGGTGTGATGAAATAATTTATATGTATCTTAGTAGATTATGATATGTAATGGAAAAAATATAACACATGACCTTGAACATGCTACTTTGATGCAAAAACATACGAGTTGGTCGATTTACCTTTTCCATGAAAGGTTTACCATGTATTTCGACCATATGACCTTGAGTTATATCATCTATCAAAATGAATTGAATCATCAATAGGGGAATTGTGTGGAGTTCTTAAAAAAAGTTATTTTGATATTCCATACACCCCTAGGAAAGGTCATGTCATTTATAATGTGTTGATATGGAAATGATCAACCCAGGATGTCAAAAAATCATCAGAAGAGGGGATCTTGATATCCCTATTTATAATGATTAACATTAGAGTTTAGGAAATATAGACTGAGGTTTCTTGGATAGTTTTTACATGACCTCCACTCTTTCCAAGATGGTTCTTCAAGAACAATAACATGAAAATTAATTCCAAATAATTAGATACAATCTTTATGGTGGGGAGACTATTTCAAATGGTCACTCTCTAGAGAGGGTATTTTATGTTATCAGAATCCGTTTTTGTTACATTTTCCATTAGAAAATATGTGATGGATTTATTTCAATAATTTTAACTAAGAAGTTTACCCAAGGACCAAAAAATATATTTTATGACATACACTGATGATTATCATGACTCGGTATGAGACAAGACATCACTATCATTATTTAGCACTTTTATTCATTCCAACTGGTCAGAGCCAAGAAGAACTGACTTTCAGGTTTGCATCGATCACTTTAGGAGCTGAATTGGAACTGGGATGAGATTTCTATAGGATTTGTTGATTAATTTCCATGATCCAAGTTGATGAATAATTTAATATGTGTTGTGATCAACTGGAAAACCAAACCAGATCACTTTATCCCTATTATGCTAAAAACAAGGTTGAGGAGTTGGGAAATATATATGTGAGAGAGATTTTTTATTTTCATATACTTTCATATATTATAGTATCTGAAAGGGATATCTATTTTACATATCATTTATTAATTTGAATTTTTTAAGAACTTGGATTTTTGGGTTTGTTTGAGTATGTCATACCATCCATATATATATCGAAAGATAGAGACATAGATATATAGATTCTTGAGGATATGGTTCGTTCATGCATCCTCAACATTTGTGGAGCTTCATATGAACATTTTTAAGAATTATTGAGTTTTCTTATAAAAATAATTACCAGTCCTCGATCATAATGGAATATTTTTATGACATGTATTGCATGCTATGTAAATCACTTTTGTTTTGGTCACCGATTGATGAAGGTTCCCTAGTTGGACCGAGAATGGTTCAAGAAATTGTATCGATGATTCAGTTGATTCAATCAGAGTATTTTTATGGCACAAATCAGGTAAAAATATTATTAGATTCATTAGTGTAGACCATTTTTGTTTTCTATTGGATAATAGTTGTTCTTTAGTGATTAAATTCACTTATTACGTCGTTGTATTAAGAGGAAAATGAATCTTTTTCCTTTCTTAGGACATTTTCGGATTGTTGAAGGGGAAGTGAAAGTGGATTACAAACTAGAACTTCAACCATAGTTTATGTCAAAAAATAAAATTTTTCATGTATCACATCTATGAAAGTGTCCTTTTAATCCTTGTCTTGTTTTGAGACGAAGTTATTTTGATGTTCAGAATGTCTTATCAGTTATTGATCATCCGATATGGATAGTTGATTCCAAGACTAAGGTAATTTTTGGGTTGAAGTACCTTAGGTATGAGTTATATAGTAGTTTTTTTTCTAATTCACATTAGACATGAGATACTGAATAAATTTTTTTAGAGTGCTTCCCTCATCATTTTTATATATATTCTTTTTAAAAATATGTTGGGAGGCATAAATGTTTTATAATGGGGATGTTGTAACATCCCATATCCTTTAGGCGATGTATGTTTTAACTTGTGTTTTTGTTCCCTTTTCCATTATTTGATTACTTCCAAGAAGGTATTGGGGGGATTCCTATAACGATGATTTTGGGGATTTATAATAATTTTCAGCATAATACCATCATATATGGTAGTTTTTAGGGATTAAAATGATGTGTAATGGAGTTACATGATGTGTAATCATTACATGGATTTTCCATGAAATGGGTACACAACATGCAATGTTACATGCCATGAAAAAATTACACTCTGTTTGAATATTCCCAAGAAGATATAAAATAAAAAGGTGATGTTTTTTTGTAATTTGTGGGACTCAACAATTACACGACATGTAATTGGGATACAACCCATGTAAAATCCCATGATTAAATTTTAAGTAGGTGGTTAGGTAGAATTTTTTATTTTATTCCTCTAAATTCCCTTTCTCTCAACCTATCAGATCTCCCTAGGATATTTTAGTAATCTCTTCTTCCTCTGAATCATCTATTTACTGGTTGATCATCATGTTTTTTTGTGGTGTAACTCTCCAAGTTTGTAGTTTCCATGTATTTCTCTATTTCATACATTGAGTTTGTAATAAAAAATTAGTATTTTTGAGTCTAAAATATGTTTTTTCTGAATCATAATTATAGGTTTTGTTACATGATTTTCTATGCCTTGACCATTCATTAGCTTGTCTGATTGTTGGTGTTTCATTCCATGATTAAAGATACATGCTCCCTTTTAAACTTGGTCAATTGATTTATCCTTAAAATTTTTATGATATTTATTTCAATTAATTTATGAGAACATAATTAAATGTGAATTGGTATTTAAAATTACATGGGATGGAATATTAGGAAAACAAAAAATTTAAATAGATTCGTAATATTGGGCATAATTTGAACTTAATGGAATTTGTGATTTGATTTTAGATTTTTTTAGAAAATTGTTTTAATTGAATTGAGAAAAACCAATAATTTTTTTATTTTAGAAAAGTCAAGAAATGATGTAAAACCCATGATTTTTTATTAATATTAACAGGGATATTGAATAGGTAAATTGGGATATAAAATTGTAAATGGAGTTTGATGTGAAATAAAATGATTTTCCATTTTCCAGTTGAATGATTGAGAACATGTGAGAAAGGTTTGTTAGTGTTTTATTTTGGACAATAACTCTATGATGGTAAATTTATAGCAATGGATTGATAATTGAAACTATAAAAAACCATGTTCAATAGATCTATCTCCTCATAAATGTTTGATGAGTCCTATTCAGTGTGAGATTGAGGGATGTGTTTTCACATATTATCCATAATCCCTGATATGAGATGTGTAGATATTGTCTAACTAGAAACTATTATTCCATAGTGAAGATTAAAATGGTGCATGTTTTGATGATTTTGATTATAAATTCAATTTTTTATGAAACTAATGTATTCGTTCTTTATGATTTATAGAAACTACATTATATAAAGTGTCTATTTACGACATGTATGAAATGTTTTCCATCATTATAAAATAAAGTTAATGTTTTGTTTTAAATATGATATTGTATCTCCAGGCCTTATTTTAATGAAATTGAATGCTTATTTTTCTTTTTTTCTTTTGGATTATTATTATAGAACACACAGGGAGACCCTAAGGGTATTTTTATCTCACATCCATACTGTTCCTTAGGGGAATTTTGTATTTTTTCATTATTGGATCATGTAAAAAAAATATTCCCTTGGAGGAGGTGGATGTTCCTGATCTCTTAGGGTTGGAGTGATGTGTCCTTTGGGTTTTTGATTTTCCCTTTTCATAATTTGAGTACTTTGATGGTGTGCCCATTGGGTTAGGATATACGTATTTTGTTTATAGTTCGTATTTTTTATTTTTAGTCATAATAATACATATATTAATCATATGTTATTTTTTTGAAATTTATTTCCATATTTTTTGTTGTATGATTCCACATTCTAATCAATAAACCATGGGTATAGGGAACTCCATTTTGGAAAAGACTATTCCATCTCAGGCATCAGTATACCATGGTATCTGGGATTGTTCATTGCATTCTTGAAATAAACATAACATTTCATAAATAATATGTAACGTAAAATTAACATCAAAAGATGTGTAATACTATGATATTCTTGGGTTCACATATGTGTGTGGAGTAAATATTGTAATGTGCCAACTATAAATTTTTCTTTCCATTATAGCTTGAAAATAAATATGATAGTCTAAATAAAAATTTTCCAACCAAATAAAATTAGGTGATACTTTTATATATCAAAAAACATAACTATAATGTCTTTCAATGTGATATTATTGTGTCACACGTTCATATCTTCTTTCCTATAAAAATATTATGTAATATATAAAAAACCATTGTCTAATACTCGATCCATTCTACAAATAATTCACTGAATTTCCATTTTATGAGTCAAAATTGACTAGTAAAATTGATTTATATATGTCCTGCCTTTTTACATCTCTGATTCTAGTGGTGGGATATTTTTCAATGGTCGGTGGGTACTGACATTGGTGGGAGAAAATTATTATTAGAAAATTTTTGGTGTTATGATTCTTCTAAATCTTCTTGTTATTAATTTTAATCTTCCTCAGTACTATCCCCAAAAAAATATAAATTATATAGAGGGATATTTATATAAAAAAACATTCCCTATTAGACAATCTAGGTCTTGGATATCATATTTCACCATGAGGATGGTACAAAATAATTACTATTATTGATAGGAAGCCTACAGATTTAAAAACATGAGGATATTAAATTGAATCATGGATAAATAATCAACCAACTTCTAAAAATGATAGAACTTATTTTATAGTTATTATTGTGGCATAAAAATCCATAATATTAATTTTGGAATGATTCTTAACAGATAACATTATGTGTACCCAATTCTCATCATTGAAAAAAAGATAATATATTTTCTATAAATTAAAAATATATTTTATATTTTTATATATTATGATCTCTATTACATTATTAGTCACTAGTTTTAACATTCATAGAATTCTTCTGTGATTTAATTATATAGATATACATTCTCCAATCATTAAAATTATTTATGGTTATTTACTATAACAATATTCTTGTTCAATGTCCATTATATTTCCATTTAAATACATATAAGAAAAAAAATTTATATAATATTTAATTATATTTGATAAATCCCCATAATATAAATTGAAAGATATAAAGCATTCAATTATGTAAATAGTCATATTTTTGTTTCATTTATATATGAAATTATCTTAATCTATTCATTATGAATATCTGAGTTGTTCAATTTTTGGCTAATTTCATTTAATATTTGAGTTTATAAATCTATATTAATATTCCTTTTGAATAAAAAAGATGACCCCATCACCATGGGGAAATAATTCTTCATAATTACAGAGCCCCTCTGAGAAATGTTAATGTTAAAAATGGCCAAGTTAGGTTTTGGTCTTTGGAAAGTGACATAGAGGAGCATATAAGGACTATGAACACCTCACCATGAATGCAGTGTAAGTATTTTTAACGATAAAATGGAAAAAAATTCATATCATATGGTGGAACATTGTTTCATGATATAGCAATAGAAGCCCCCATGTCTATGGTGGAGAATGTGGTGATGGTTGGGCTAGAAACCAAATAGAAGAAATAGTTTTTTCCATTGATGGATCGTAGTCTTTTCAAAGGGGAAACATACATGATTTAAATGAGGGATATTGGATGTGATTTTAATTAAATTATTAAATATATTAATTTATATCTACACCTCTCTTGATGGTCCTTTAAATCTAGATTCTATTGGATGTACCAACGGTGATTTTGGTCACACCTTTTTATATTAATGATGCTAACATGAAGAGCTTCAATCTCTTGAGACTATTTTTCATGAACATGATCGATGATCATAACATGGGAGATACATGTACTTTTATTATTTATGCATACTCATGGTGTATTCATTACTCTTCCCATATCTCATTTCTAGAGGGACTATTTCATATATTCTTTTGAAAATATCTAGAATTATAAAATTAATGTTGATATATGTGATTTTCCCATTATCTTGGTTATCTTGTGAGTCTCATTATGGATCATTGTTTATTCCTTTTTAGAATAATTTTCATGATTCATTATCTTGATATATTTTTCCAATTGGGGTGTGAATATGGTTCATGTGACAATAATCTTAGGATACCTTAATATTGATGTCAACTATCTTGAGATATTGATTCTCTTACCATGTATAGTGAATTTATATTAATGATATAATGATACGACATTGTGTGATAATATTCATAGATTATTCTTGAATGTGATAGAATGTTTGAGTTTATCCTATGAGTCAATATTTGATGGTTTATCACATGGGTGTTTATATGTATATTAGTTTATCTTGATTGATATTTTTTTGATGTGGTAACATTTTTCATGGCTTGTTATGTGTAATGTATGGATTCTGTAGGATTTTTATTTAACATTAAAATTAAATAAAGAGTTTCTTAAATTGATGATACTATAGAAGTAGTGGTTTAAGATATTTCATGTGATATGATGATCAAACAATGTTAGTTCACGAGGCATGGTGGCCTTATGTGGCATGAATTGGGTGAATCATCATATTAAGTGGTCAAACATGAGAAGAAGCGGTAAAGATGGGGTATGATAGCCTTATGTATATATAAACATGAAATATTTATGAGATTCTATGGTCCTGGGGAATTACTGGAGGTAGTGTTGAGTTATGATGACCTTATGACTCGACCCCTGAATTATTGTTCATGTGGCTGCTAAGAGTCATTGAAATTGTGGCCATATTGTCATATATAGTGACCTTATGTTTGATTCAAGTTCACTAATTCTATTATTATTATCATTCCAATATGTAGTTGAAGAAGGTATAGTTTAGGGTTTTAGAGGCTTGGTTATTGCATGACCACATTGTACATGGTCATATGTTGTTTTCATGCATACTTATTTATTATTATCAAAATACAATTTTATGCATGTGAAAATGGTTTATGAACTCATTAGTGTCACCCTACTAGATTTATACTTGCACCATGAATAATAATAACATATTTTGTACATACTACATGATTATGGATATAGTAATGTCAATGGCCTCAGTGATATGAAGTAATGTTATAGAGCATGGTGAGTAAACATGATATCGGGATAGACTATAAAGAAAGATCACTGTTTTTTATTTTCTTACCATTATTTCCCACACACATTATTAATTATCAACATTATGGGGGGGGGGTGGTTTACTATTATTATGGGTGACTTGAGATACATTCCCATATATTTTTTTTTAAAATGATTATTTTTTTGGCATTTTATTGTTGGTTATTCTCTATACTTGTATAATGGATAGTAGTAGTATAGTCTCCCCACTGATGGAATTTATACCTCACCACTATTGTCAACATCTTGTATATGGGAATATGTTCATGAGGACGCATGGCTCTCTATCTTCGACCCTGTGAATCGAGGGTGGAGTGTTATGATTTTAATTCTTTGTATCCTAATAAAGATAATTTAAATTCTTAATAATCATCTATAAAGAACAAATGTTTCACTATCCCAATTTCCATAAGTAATTAAGATTTGAAAATATAATATTAATTATGAAAACCATACATTATGGGTTTTTCATAATTGGTTTAAATTTAGGGATATTTTTGATTCATTGACAAATGATTTATTTAATACCCAATACACACATTTCATGGTTTTTATCCCATGGTTCATCGGTGTGAGAGCCCATATACACTTCTAGTATATTGATTGGGATGTATTTCTAATACATAGGTTTCCATTTAGAAATATTTTGTTAGAACATAAAAAATAAGAGGGATATGTTTGGATGCTAGCAGATCAATTTTTATTGAAAAAACAAACAATATACATTTTATGTGAGATAAAGAATGTTAGATGACTTAGTTGATGAAATTAATCTCAGATCTATGAAAAGGAAAAACATTGGACAATGGATAGTGGGTGTTCATCATATATTATTGAATATTTTATTTCCTAATTTTTTAAATGATTATAAAAAAGATACAATTAGTTTTTAAAATATTGACTTACTTAGAATCCAAGACATTAAATCTTATATAATTTGAAAGAAAAAATTGAAATCGAGAAGAATATTATTTTTTGGTGGGTTTAAACACAATTATTTATGTTTTTGAATCATCTCTAGCGACTGTAAGAGTGTCTTTTAGAAGATATTATTTTTTAAAATGAAAAATTATTTTATATTTGTTAGGAAAGGCTACATAAACATGGGAAAGTTGTTTAAAATTGGAGAAGTAAAGGGTTTATGATATCTTATAATTATGAATAAAAATAGTTATGAAATAAATGGCTCAGATATTTGAGTCATAGAATAATGAGAAAAATTTTAATGGAAGAAAATATTAATATATTTCTTACATGAGAAAATATTACATTTATGTTATTTAATATATAAGAATGATGAATTTTAAATATGTACATAAGAATGTAGAGATACATTCATCTTATTCCATAGAATTTATAAATTATTATATATAGAGGACAATAAGAAAGAAATAAAAAATAAGGATAATTATATGATTTCAATTATTTATGATTTTACTATATTAACTTTTATCTTAACTTGAAGAAAAATTTATACAATCTAAATATGTTGAAGAGTTTAGGGATAATTTATGAGAAAGAATGTTTTTATTCCATGGAGAAGAACCGAAATTATAATTTCTATAAGTACATGAATCAAAAGTATAGATTATTTCTCAAAAACTGTTGCATTCATCATGAATTTATTTTACCTGAGACACTATATTGTAATAGTTTGACATAAATAAGAAATAGAAGTTTTATTGAGATACCGAAAAAAATATTGATCAAAGATGATATTTCTCAACACTCATGGAGGAAATATATTAGTGTAGTAGATCATATTCAGAATCAATTAAACTAAACTATGTACTCAACTATGAATCCATATGATATTTTTTAAAATGAAACACCATGATATAAGTACGAATAGGGTTTCTATTGTACATTAATTATTTAAGTAAGGTGGGAATCTTTTGAGGTTATACTAGAGAGTTGTTGATGGAATATTTCTTGGAAAACCTCATAATGGTATATAATATATGTTTTTAATTTATAAAATTAAATATTATTGACTCTATAGAAGTGAATTTCTAGATAAATGTGATAAGAATATTTCAAAAACAGTTTTATATTTGGATTAATAGGAATACATAGTGTTTTCAACAAAATAATATGAATAATTTCTTGTAAAAATCAATAGTGTGTAAGTTGTACAAGGTTAATAATAAAAACATATAATATAATATGAATCCAAAAAATCACATAATTATCAATGTAGGATTAGAAATTGTGTAATTTCAAAGCACCATTAATGTTCAAGGGAAACGTTGTCAATCTAGAAGAATATAGAGGTTTGGTTCGAAAACATAGTTTTCTTAATTGGTTCAGTTGAAAGATTCCAAATAAACCATGAAGCATCAAGAGTGGGATGTTTCCATGACTAAAGAGTTGACAAGATTGAAAATAATTGGACATATGATCTTATACCAAATCCAATAAATATGAATTTCATCTATATACAATGGGTGTTCAAAAACAAGTTCAATAAAAATTACAATTAAACATCAATAAGTTTGGTCTAGTTTGTAAAAGATAGTATGAAATTCAATAATTGACATTGATGAGGCCTTAAATTGAGTTTTTTGATTAGAATGTATTGTAATATTTAATTCTGTTAACACAAAATAGGGACATAATATTTTATAGACAAATGTTAAGACAACTTTCATAATATAGAGATTGATGAAAATGTGTATATTGAAAACTTTTGTAGCTTCATACATGGAAAATATGCATGATACATGAGAAATTTAATGATGGAATGATATAGGTTAATGAATGTTTTGTGAGATAGGTATTATAAATTAGATACCTATATAAGGATGTAGAACGTAAATAAAGGGAGTGCCTAAATAACATCTACATAAAATATAATCAATATATTTAACTCATCATTGTTTTTATGTTGATGATATTATATTCACATGGAGTTTTGAATAGATATTTGAAAAGTTTTATAAATAGGAGAAGAAATTATTTGAAATATTTATACTATGAGTAGTGAATTATTTTTTAGCTTAAGAATCTTGGAAAAGAATAAGATCATTTATTATCTAAAAAATCATCCTAAGGGACATATGACGAAATTTTCACATGAAAGGTTAAAATCAAGTTTCCATACCTTTTTCAGTAGTAAGAATGATGGAAAAATGTGGGAATGAAAAGGTAGTTGATCCTAAAGTGTTTATAAAGTTGGATGAATTTTAATTATATCTTATAGATTCAAGGTATGATATTGGTTATATTTTTAAATTATTTCAGGTATTCTTGTTAACATGAGGAATCTCATATAATGAATAGAAACTAGATTCTCACTTAAATATATGGCACAATAGATTTTGGTTTGAAATATGATTTCATAAGACAAATTGGTGTATTTGTAAAACAAACTACATATTTTATTGGATGTATTAAAGGTTTAAAATCCACATCTAGTGGAGTTTATTTTTAACAATAATTTTGTGTTCACAGGAATACATTGAATCAATGTTGATTGAATATATGTATAACAGAAATAGTGTGTGTAGATCATACTAAAGATTTAACATTGTTATTTTTAATGAATAAAGAGTCGGAAGACTTTTTTCTTGATGTTTAGTTAACCTTTTTCTTAGGTTCCTATAATTTATTTTCGAATAATATAACTAATAATATTGTTAGACATTCTCATTTTTTGTATATTTATATCAAATATAAATTAGTCAAATATTAATTCGAAATGAAATAATTTATTTAGAGTTTGTTGCTACAATGAAGCATGTTGCAGACATTTCTACCAAACCATTATCAAAAGAAAAATTTCATAATATGAGTATGATCATTGGTGTGAAACATCACCCTATAAAAGGATAAGGTATATGATTTCCTTCCCCTCTCAATTAGTTTTCAAGATAGTTTCTTCCATGTGTGATAAAAATGATATAACATAAATCAATTTATTTTATTTGTATTATATATAAATAGAGATAAATTATTTTGGGGAGTTTTTAAAAGTGGAAAACAATTATTTCAGTGGGTGTGATCATTTTTGATAGTTTTTGAAGTGGATGCATGAAATTTAATTATTTTGGGATGGAATTTTCTTCCTTGATGATAGTTCTAACTGGAAGAAGAACATAAAAATGATTCTATGAAATTCTTCTTATGTGGTGTATAAAGTGTTTTATAAATAACTTATTATGATAATATTTTATAGTTGGTAGTTGATTATTTTTTCCAAAATTTAGTTTTATCCCCTAGGGTTATAATTATGGGATAATAAATCAACTTAATGAGTTAAAATGTTTTAGTGATTTCTGTTCTATCATTACTAAAAAAATCTTAATGTGGAGATTTTTTGGACCAAGATATTTTGAGGGGAATCATTGATAAGATATATTGGTTATTCTTGTAATAAAAGAAGAATGTACTCTCAAATTGTTATCGTTTATTTTATAATATAAATAAAGTTACATTTATGAGATTCCCTATAAATGTGATCCAAATTAGTGTAGTGGTTAGAGTATATCAGATGGGTGATAATGGTATGAGGTTATCATCTTGGGGTTTTTGTTAAATTATTATCTTATAATACTTACAAAATCCACCATATATATTATTCTATAAATTTTTATCATGAATTGATTTTATATTTATAATTATCCTAACATAATTTCTACATAAATTTTTCATAATCTAAGACTCCATATAAAGGAGAGATTTATTTTGAGTTCTTTATATATATGTGGGTGATACTGTATTATATTTTTGATAAAATCCTTTTGAGATTTAGAGTTATAGTAGTATATTGTTTTATAGTTCTAATGTTTATAGTTAATATTGATAAGATTATTATTTTCAAATATTCAATGTGAATTTTTTATAGAATGTAATTATATAATGAATAGTAGATGACCTCTCACAATGCTACCTATATAAGTCCATTATATGGAACATTTTTTTAAATAATGTTTACTTATGTAAAATTTCTATCAGATAGACATGTAGGATGTTTAAATTTAAGGTTTTTAAAGGATTAAATATAAATTAATTAGATTCTTAAAAAATTGGTTTTATTTAAGGTCATCAAAAAATGGTTTCCATATGAAGTTCATTGGTTATAATTTTATTTAAAGAGAAATGTTTAATGAGTAATGATGAAATTCATAAAATGGTGTATGGGTCGAGTGGATAGATTCCATGTTGTTTTTACAAAATTGAGAATGACATTTTATGGAGTTTAATCATCCAAAAGTGCCTCTATGAAATTTTACCTATTGAACGAGTGGTACAAATATATACTAGTTTTAATTACTTTATGAATATTTTATAAAGTAATTTAGTTTTATTATTTGGATATTTTTGTTCAATGTTTTGGTAATTAGAGAAGTTGATTGAGATCACAACTAATTTTTTTTATAAGATTAGTGAAGTATGTTTTGTAATAAGCAATTTTTTATTAATGGAATTTCACTACTTATATCATAAAACACACATATCACAAAGATAATCCAAATAAATTAGATTCAGAAATGAAGAATGATTTCTTATTTATCAAATGAATACATTGTAATGAAAAATATTTAAGAGGGATAATTTATATAAAACAAGATAAAAAAGTGGAAAAATTAGGATTTTTCTGATCCACTAGATAGAATGCACTCAGAACAAGGATAAATAAATTAAACATAATATAAAAAATATAATTTTTATTTTGAATATAAAATTATATATATCCTTATAAGAAAATATATGTGAAAAAATAATCAATGTAATATGTGGTGGTTATATAAATTAAT
Source organism: Viscum album (assembly GCA_963277665.1). Classification (NCBI taxonomy): domain Eukaryota; kingdom Viridiplantae; phylum Streptophyta; class Magnoliopsida; order Santalales; family Viscaceae; genus Viscum; species Viscum album. The sequence continues at coordinate 1,871,601,362 of OY728137.1, read as the reverse complement.
AAATGTATACCCTTAGAATAGTAATCTAATAGTATGAATAGTAATCTGACCATTAGGAATAATAAGCTAGTGGGTAAGAATAGTAAAATCACCTTTAAAAGTATAAATAAAATTTATTTATCCCATAAATAAAAATATGATATATTTAAGTCATGGTATAAGTAAATAAATTAACAAAAATGATAAACTAATTGTTTGTATTTTTTGTAAAATGTAAATGTTTATTTATAATTTTATAATTTAATAAAATTATCAAAATGAAAAGTTACATTCATAAAATTGATTGATAAAATAATAGGTTTTTTCTTATAATTATAAGATAATTTTATATGAAATTAATTAACTTTTGTAAAGGGTAAAAAATAGATTATAAAATTAAAATCAATATTTTTTTAATAATTGATTATTTTATTTAATAAATTAATTTCTCATATATGAAAAATTATTTTTAGAAAATTGAGTCCTATTATAAAATATACACATCAATAAATGGATTGCATTAATTATTGAGTTTATTAAAAAATATTTGAATATTTGGGGAAAAGAAAAATACACTAATTTTGGTAATTAACATTATTAGAGGTTTTAGTTATGGATGATGTAAGATTTATGAAAGATACCATTTTTTTTGAAATCTTTTGATACATTTAATGTATTTATTAATAAAAATCATCCTGATTGATTGTATTGAGTCAAAATAATAAACTAATGAATAATATAATAAAACACCCCTATCTGCCACAAATCTTACCCCTCACCACCCCTTCCCCTCACACCTTCTAAACCTTGTATCTCTTAAATATTATTGCAATTACCATAAAAATACTCTTCAAGAAGTCCAATAGTTGCTGGTATCTACAAAATATCAAAACCTAGTGCCTTCTGAAGGGTTTCAAGGAGACAACACTCAACAAGTGGAATCCTCAATTCTTCTGTTTTAATTTATTTTCTATTCTTATTCACTTTTCACCTCCTCTATTTAAGGAATTATGATAACTAAAATTTCTTATATATTATAAAATTTTATTGTTTTTATTATATATCCCAAATAAAATATCTCTTCATATTTTTTTATTCAAAAAAAACACCATCTTTAATATGTTTGTTAACCACATTCATGGACGATGAGTTTTCATTTTATATTTTCTTCTTCAAGGATTGTCATGAAACAATTATTATGGTAAAAAAATAATTTAATATGTATATTATTAATTTTTTATTTTTTATAAATAATATATTAAGGGAGTATTAAATAAAAATAAACTAGTTTATGATGAGCGAAAAAAAGACAAAAATAAATAGAACATTTTTCAATAATGTTTCATCACACTAATTAGACTCTTATCAGAAAAAATTGATATATTAGTCAACATAAAGATATGTTAATTTATTAATACTGTATAATTTCATTTATGGAGAAATAATCACATTAAATAAAATTCAATAATTATACAAAATTAAACTAACAACTAAATAATGAAACAAACACTCACAGAACGATGAAATCGAACTCTATAACTCATTGAAATTGTCATAAATACACATTATAAAATTTAAATAAATAAAATACATATAATAGTATATTATTTAATTAATTAATTTATAAAATTTTATTACCAATGAAATTAAGTTCATGTTCATAACACATTTAGACCTAAGGTATGAGATTTCTGAGAACCATCAAATTACCTTTGTGTTCCACATTCTCTATCCTTTTCCAAATGTTTTCCTTAATTATTCTTATATAGTTATTCTAAATTATATTTTAATGTTCAAAAAACATATATTTATCCCAATTCATAATACTTTTATAGGTAATTATATTTTTTATAATTTTTATTCTCTTTTTTTCTCAATAAGAAAACCCGAATAAAGAAAACTTAACTATTTCTTACCCCTTTTCATATACACTACATAAAATATTTTTACCCACTCTTAATTTAAAAAATACATCATTTTATCCTAAAAAACATATTTTTATTTCAGTTTTGGATCTTTGTAAATTAATTTTCTCTTTCCCCTTTTTATAGACTCTTTAGTTTTTTCCCTTAAAACGCCTTTAAGTGGCACATTTCCAAAGAAACATAACCACGCTTTTCTCATGATTACCATTTATTTGGAATTTTTTCTCATAATATATAGATATTTTTCCTTTTAATAATGTCAATAATTAATTTAATCTCCTCATATTTGAATAAAATTATGATACACCCATTGGTTATTCTTTAGGACTTGATTATGATGTCGATTTCATTATATGGGAAACCCTTATGTTTTTTCCATATATTTGATTATTTATGTGGGAAACTTATTCTACACATGTTATGATGCGATAACCTAGATATAACTCTAATGAATTAGATTTTGTTTTGTCTCATGAGGCTTTTTGTATGGGGTTAGTTAGTAAACATATTTCTTAATGGGGCTTATCCGTCCCTGTGATATTGTCATTGTAGTTATCCCTAACACTAGTTTATGTCATGTTATGTGTTTCTACCACATTCTAATATTTCCATGATAATACAATTCCTTATTTTATATTATATGAATATACATGTTAATTATTGTTCCATGATTGTTTTCATATCATTTTATACCATTAACTCATGTTTCGTGCATCTTTTACATGGTTTTTTCCTTACTGGGCCTTTTAGCTCATCCCTTTATTGTTATGAATTCCATTGGTTATCCTTTTTAAATGTAGGATCTAAAAGGATGTGAAGAACATAAAATTGAATATTAGTAAAATGATATTTTATTAGAGTTCTAGTTTTTCCATTTTATGTACCATATCTTCAAAATAAACTATAGATTATGTTCCTTCATTTGTATTTCATTGATAATTATTCTTAAAATTCTGAAATTTCATTTGTAAACACGAATGTTCACTTTAGTTTATATAAAATGATTATATCTTTTTTGGATATTAGGACTAGAAAACATCTGTAATAGCCCTAGGGATAATTGAATCATTATAGTTAATATAGATTCAAAAATAGGGAATCAAAAGATAATATACATTTTTCATTTACAAGTTTATTTCTTATAATTTTATTGTTTTATTTTTTATATTCCCACTATATATGTATTCTATCCGCATAATTATATTTAATTTCTTTTTATTAGTTAATGTATGAAAATATGTGAACCCAAGACATTAATTAATGTTAAAGGCAATGTGATGGTTTCCCTAATGAGTATCCAATCCCGATGGTAAAAGGATCCATGAACATTATGGTAGTACAAGCTTAACTGGCTCAGGTTATGAATTATATAGTTAATTGTGTAGAGCATCCTCCTCATAAGAAATAGAAAGTTTTATTCGAATCATTTATAAGAAAAGGCCTCATATCTTCATTGGGTCTTCAAATCCACTCATCATGTAACAATCGATTGTATCCATTGAGAAGATATTATTTGTTCTCCAATACATTAGAGAATAGATTGTCATACTAGTGGAATATAATTTTGTTAGGGATGAAAAACAATTGTAGACACTTATGAAACCCAAAAAAAATTAAAGATTAAATTGACTAAATAGAATTGAAAGGGCTGAAATTTTTTTTTTTCAATAAATAGTTTCCCTAAACTCTCCAGCCAATTATTTAGTGGGAGGTCATCAGACTAAAGAAAAAGGTAAATGAATATATCAGGGCATATAAGGAAAAATTCAAAAGGCTTGTATTATATCCCTATAAACTTTTCATGAACAAAAAATGAAAGGTGTATCAATTATTTATAATATTAAATCTCAGTCTATGAAGATATTTTGAAATTTGAGACATTGATAGCTATTAGGATATATTCTAATATTAAATAGAGTTTGAGATAATGATTGGATACTCTTAGTGGTCCCAATTTTACTTTTATAAAATGGATTGAATGAATTTATTATGGGATGATCGTAAAATAAATCTAATAAAGTAAAGAAAAAAACAACTCACATGTCAAAATTGGGGGAAGATGTATCTCATGAACAATTTGAAGGTAACTTTGAGATGCTACAATTGTGAAAGATATGAGCATCTGGGAAATTTTTTCAAAACTGATATGAAGAATCCCAGTAATGTAGAAGAATAAATGCAGGATAAAATCAAAACTTGATATGTAATGAAATTATTAAACTAAAATGAAGTTGGTAATTAGGTGATATAGTGACCTATTCCAAGTGTTGTTGATTTCAATCAACAAAAAACCTCCAAGGAATTTAGGAAGGGATATGCTATGACTACCCCTGAGGTAGAGCTAAAAAATGATGCATTGAATGGTATGATGGTTATTCTTTCATGAATAGTGAATGTACCATTTGGTTCTAGTTTTACATAATAAATTATATATTACATGTTTATTTGATTTATTTAAAAACCACATCAAAATATGAATGTTGAGTATTCTATGACAATAAAAAATGAGTAAATTATTGATCCTAATGTATATAACCCCTACCTGGTGATTTTTTTAATTGGAACATCTTGAAAATATATTATTACTTCATTTGGTGGAGTTTGAGGATATATTATTCCAAGATTTTAACTATTTATTTAATGAAAAAATCAACTATTTATAAATGTATATCACTATTTACATCCTAAGGAATCATCTAATTATGTACAATTGTTAGGAGTAGGATAAAACTCCTTTAGAATCATTATCTCAATTTTTGGTATTTTTCTCATTGAGGAGAATACCTCTTCCAAATTATTGAGAAAACAGAGAAAAATGTTCTCAATTACATGAGCATTGTGATGTACTACACTAATATGTTCCCAAAATTATTTTTTATCCACAATCCTAATTGGTATGTTGAGTTTTCAATTGAAATTATTCTCAGATATCATACCACATTATATAATATTTATAGAATAGACATTATTGAGATGAAATAATTAAAGAACTAGTTACAAGATAATCTAGAACAGTGTTTTATTTTCATGAGTAGATCAAAAATCATCTATAATAAAGATCTAGAATATAGGATGTGCCATTCATGGGGAATGTTATCACTAGAAAATGGATATTTTTGGACAAATTAAAAAGAATGAAAATTAAGGATTGGAAAAACTAGAATCTATAATGAGATATGTAGTTTTCTTGGTATCAATAGATATTACTAAAAATTTGGGGGTAACATCTCATGATTATCAAATATATTAACCAAGCTTACTCCTAAGGGAGTATTGATTGTCTACACTCTTGAATGCACGAACTTATTCAAAGATAAAAAATAATGGTTTATCACAAAAACAATACTTACACTACTGACAAGTGGGGAAATATTTGTGCCATAAATTGATAATTTAAAGAAGGAATTAGGTGGTGTACTAATGTAAATTGATAAATTTATATCCAACTCCACAATGATATTTAATATTCTTATGAAAAAATGTCTTACACATGATTTGGATATGGAGGATGGGATCGTCCTATTGTTTTTTTAAACTATATCCACTAAGAGAAGTCTGAGATATATACTAATCATAAGAACCTCAAACATATATTCACTTATAAGGATTTTAATATGTTCCCATGAATATGGTTGTAACTAATCATGGATTATGACTACTGGATCCACTAACTTGTTGGAAATTTGAATAAATTTGTATATTATATAAGATGAAAGGATCCTGAAACTCTATCAATGAAGAGAATTTAGAAGGATCCAATCTTCTAATGTTTGAAAAGGATGGAAATGTGAAATATAAAGGAAGGAACATCATCGTTCCTATCACAAATGATTTCTAAACCATCTGTTTTATAAATGATAAAGGATTCCCAATGAGTTGATGAGGGAATTCAGATTAAGTATGAAGTTATCATAAATAATATATCACAAGAGTTAAAAAATTTTGAGGATTGATATTTATTATATATGTCATGACTATCTATACCATTTATTCATGATATGGAGAAAGAGTTTTTTAATCAAACACAGAGCTTCACCTTCTGCATACACCAAAGGTTAACAATGATGTTATGATATCTTCGATATAAAAATTGGTGGGAAAATATAAATAATTAAATAGCTAAATGTACATCAATGTTTCTGGTGTGCCACTATGTTAGGTATTTAAGGAAAAAACTAAGGTAATGATCAGCTGTTACCCATACATACATAGAAATTGAGAAACATACCCATGGACATTGTCACTATAATTCTGAATACATCTAGTAAAAATAATGCTATATGGGTTTTTGTGGATCATTGTTCAAGGATGTATCACTATATTTCTATTTTAAAAGAATTTTCACTTGATCAAATTGCATGGATATACATACAATAAGCTGTAAGGATACATGGAGAACTATTGTCTACTGTATTTGATATTGATCTATCATTCAAAATCGTGTTATATAAATGTATCAAATATTATCTAAGTATTAAGATGAACTTTAGTAGGGATTATCACCTCCAAAACTAATGGAAAATATGGGAGGACTATTCAGACATTGGATGAAAAGTTGAGAGCATGCTCAATGGAAGTCATAAGAGGACAGTGCAAATTTCTTCCTCTGGTCGAGTTTGTATACAATAGTAGTTTCCAGTCAATAATCCAAGTGGATCAACTTGAATCCCAATGTAAAAAAACATTAATAACATTGTTATATATGGAAGAATTTGATTAATGCGAGATTCTAGGAAGTGGAACGATCAATGAAATGGAAGAAATGGCGATGACCAAACAACACCATATTCAGGCTTCCCAATGTTGAAAGAAGAGCTATTTAGATAATATATTAATAGACTAAGAGTTTGAGGTTGGATATATGGTATTCTTATATATATATATATATCTCTCCCTAGAAGAGGGTCGTAATATTTTGGATAAAAGGAATGTTGGGTCCCATGTACATTGAACCCTTCATGATTCTTGTTATTGTCAGAGCTATGACCAATCAACTAGCACTTCCACTGATAATGTATTATGTACAATATGTATTCCAAACATCCATCATGAAAAATTAGGTACTATAATTTTCTCATGTAAAAAATTCATAAGCGGTACAACTAGAAATTGTTCTCTGCTATAATGACCTGCCAGTAAATATCATGGACCATTGAGATAATTTTCAACACAAAAGGGTACTCACCTATTAAATGTACTATGGGTGAACCATAAATATAAAAAGGTGAAATGAGAACCATAGGAAGTGATGAAAGATAAATACCCTCACACGATATTATCTTATTATGTAAAATGAAATTTCGGGGGTGAAATTTCCTAAGATGGAATGAATGCAACGACCCCGAATTTTATCAATAGAATTTCTCTTTTGATGTCACAAAACTGATACATCACATAGAGAACAATATAAATTATTTATTCATATAAATTAACAATGATACATTGGTCATAAATAAATCTAATAAGAATTCCAAAAATTACATTAGAACCAAAAATAGAAAATACGATAATAAGAATGGGGAAATTTAGATATTCTCAATCCACTAGATTGACCACACTCCTGAATAATACTATAGAAAGAAACATAATGTTAATAATTTCATGTTCATTTTGAATATATAATTCTATATAACCATAATTGAAAATATCATTGAATGAATTATTAATTAAATAAAAGGTATTTATATAAATTAAGGAACCCATACCATTGGAATTATAACTTGACTATTGGAATACTAATATGACTATTTGGAATAGTAATCTTGTTTTTATAATAGTAACCCCACCTATGAAAATATAAATAATATTTATGTATCTTCCAATTGAAAATATGATATATTTATACCATTTATATGTAAATAAATGTTTTTAAAATGATAAACTGAGTGTTGGTATTTTTTAAAAAGGTAAATGTTTATTTAGAATGTAAATTTAATTTAATGATTTAATATAAAAATAATCTTAATAAAATATATTCATTATTTAATATTATGATTTGTTATAATTACATTTTAATTTTATTTTAACTTAATTAATTTTTCTGTTGCTCAAAAAAGTTAGTCTAATATTAAATCAGTATTTTTTAATTAAGCGATGATTTTATTTAAATATTAACATTGTCATATAAAGAAGATTATTTCATTAAATAGAATACATTTATGAAATATACAAATTTAAATATAAATAGGGTGATTTGTTAGGGTTTTTTAAATAGATTAAATTTTGCAGAATAATGAAATACAATAATTTTCGTAAATTAACATTATATGAAATATTGAGTCATAGATGATGCAAACAAGATATTAGAACCCATTGGATCAAAATATCCATAACCACTTACTATATTATATCATAATAAGAAACATTATTGATATCATAGAGACAAAATTACAAACTAATGAGAATTATAATAAAAAAATCCTTCTCCTCCCCCGATAAATTCCACCCTTCACCACCCCTTATCCTCACATTATCGAAGAATTGTATCAAGTAAAAATTCATCCCAAAATACATCCAAATAATAATACCAACATAAAAGATCTTCCGGTACCCAAAAAATACCAAACCCATGTTCCATAAGGATGTTTTCATGGGGTCAACATTCATGAAGTAAAATCCTCTATCATTCTCTTTTAATTTTAATCTTTTCTTATCCTCTCATCACCTCCTTTATAAAAAAAGAAATTATTAATAAATTATATTATATATAATTGAATTATATTATTATTAATTTATTATCCATCATAAAATATTTACACTTCTTAGTTTTATTCTAAAAATGAAAGTATCATCCATTATTTTTCATTTCACCGCCCTCGTGGATGATGAGTTTTCGTTGTCTATTGCATCCTTAATGGATGGGAATAAAATAATTATTCTGGTTAAAATATATTTTTAAATGAATATTATAACATTTTTAATGTTATGTAAAAAATATATAAATATAATATCTAATTAACCAAATGTAGTTCGTGTTGATAAAAAAATTCCAAAATAAACATAAAATTTATCATTAATGTTTCATTAAATGATCCATCATCTAAAATAAAAAAATTTATACGGGTTCATTTAAACATTTGTGAGTTCATGAAATGCATATAATATTAATTCTATTGAACCATTAATATTTTACATGAACTTCCATAATTATACCCAAGCAAATACACCCTGAATCTATGAAAAGAATGCATTCAGAATGATGAAATTGAACTCCAAAACTCATTGAAATGTTCATAAATAAACATGATAAAATTATTATAAATAAAATAAATATATAATTGGTTTTTAATTATGAAATTTATTAATCTAATTTGATTATCCATGAAATTAATTGAATGTTTATAATGAATTTGGACATAAGGTAAGGGTTGTCTCTAAACCACCAAATTAATATGGGGATATGATTTATCTCTATTTTACATTATATATTTATTAATTATTAATATATAATTTTTCTATATTAATTTTTTATTTACCATTAATTTTTATGTACCACGATTTATGTTTCTTTAATGAGATGTTCCTTCACTTAAGAGTTTCCCTTCTTAATTCTTCTCAGTAAACAAACACAATTAAAGGGAACTTGTCTATTTTAGACTCGTTTTAAAGTAAACAACAACATATTTTTTAACCCACTAATATTTTCTATAATAAATAATATTATACAGAAATTAAATTTTTAGTTCACTTTTCGATCAATGAAAATTATTATTCTCTTACCCCCTTTTAAAGACTCTTTACCTTTTTCGTTAACATTCTGTTTAAGTGGAACATTTCCAAAAGTAACCCAACCACTCTTTCTCATGATAAAAAATTATTTGGTCATCATTTTTCATATTATAGGACAATTATACATTAATTAATTTCCAATAATGATTTAATCATATATTTCATGTTAACTATTTTGAAAACCCCTTTATTTATTTCTTATAACATGATTACAATGCACATTTTATTCCAAGGGTAAACCTTATGATTATTCCATATGTTTGATTCATTATGGGGAACAAATAACCATGAAAATGTAAATATGGGTGTGTGTAGATAGTTCTCCAATTCACTGGGTAATGTTTAGTCTTTCAAGACCTCATTTTGGGGGTAGGGAGTAAAACTAACCAATTATTGGACTTTTTCGACCATGTGATATAATCTTGGGAGATAGCCTCGACAAATGTTACAATCATGTTATGTTTTGTTTTAGTATTCTTATATTTCCATGATAATATGAGTTCATTGTCTATATGATGTGATTCTATATTTTTATTCGTGTTCCATTCCTATTATGTTATCATTTTATTCCATAGACTCATTTTTTATGCTTTTTTCAATGTTTTTTCCCTTACTAGTTTTTTTTCTCATCAACAATTTCTTTTTATTCACTATGTTATCTAATTAATATGTAGAAGTTTAATTTAAATTATTATATTGTTATTGATTATTAATAAAGATATGTTTTATTCTAGTTCCATTTTTTCAATTTTATGTACATAGTATTCCAACGAGATAAGACTTTATGATCATTGGTTTTTTTTCCAGAGATAAATATGATTAAAATCATGAAATAACATGTTTAAAAAAACTATAGTTTCTATATGATATAATTATGATATAAAGTGGTATATTTTCATTTATAATAATTTATCACTGTTAAATCTTGTAAAACTATGACTGGGACTCAAAAATGTTTTGAGTGGGATGTTTGAAATGTATTTTTTTGTGTTTCCATAAATTTTTGGAGGTGATACCCTTGTATAATTGAGATTTGTACACTATGTTTATGTGTATAGTTTTTAGTAGTGAGTTGAAGTGATGAAAAATTAGAAAGTTATCCAAATTAAAATAATAAATATGGTTCAATAAAAAATACTAGATCCAGTTTTCTATTAATTGTTAAATGAATCATAGTTCGTTAAAGTGATCAGATGAACAACACATCAGAAGTGTTACTAATCCATAAAAAGGAAACTGATGATGTATACCAGAAAAATATAAAGAAAGTGTATAACATATGCACTGATCAAATGGCCTTCTAAAATAATTTTAAGAAGGATATTTACTACTACTATGAAATAAGGTGAAGAATAATAAGTACTTTCAGGAAAATAAAATGTTAATATATTTCAATTTGTACACTGAATACCAATTAAAGTATATTGGTAAAGCTTCTAATTTTTTTTAAAAAAAATTTATCATTTCATTTTTTTCTAAGGTTCACATACACTATAAATTGACCATTTTTTTTATTAAAGTGTACACATTATACTTTCCTTCTATAACCACATCCAAATAATTTTTTGTAGAAGTTTTTAGTTAAATATTACTTATTAACAATTACCCGGAGTAGAAAATCATATTGAGTAGTGAACCATTTGAATTACCCTATTCGAGTGTTAATTCTAGTTTATTTTTTTCACAAGATTTATTTCCACTAATAGATTGTGAAGGATTTTTCTTAATTCGATAAACCTAAAATTTCAATATCATCAATTCACCCGATCACCATCATAATGATCACACCGATCTAAATTGGACCATTTATGTTAGAGCTATAATGTAAGATTGTTTTGAATAATTGTGATATTTAGGTATCATATTAATAAAAAACACTTTTAATATATTTAAACTTCTGAACATCATAAAAATGTATCTTTTTTCAACCTATTTTTTCAATATTGAAATGCTTAAATTTTCATTATCATCATACATAGAATGATTTCTATTAATTTATTCCCTATAGTATATCATAAATAATTTAACTATTTAAATTACTTATTTGGAATCAAACCCAAAAAACTTTTAGGACATCAATTGAAATATATCCATAATATTGTACTTTTATTAATTTTAAATCATTAAAATTTATCATTTTAAGTTCAAATATACAGAAAATCATCACCAAGAAAATATATTATTATCATAATATATTTCTATGAAAAAATAGGTTATGTGTGTTTATGAAATTACACTTATTTCCTTTTAATGTGAATATTTTAAAACTAAACTACTACTTTTATATGGAACTAAAATAGTTTAGAACATTTTATTTTGAATTTTATATTACGATATTACATTGATGGGTTATTGGAAGAAATTATCACATATGTTTACAAACATAAGGGTTAACCATTTATCTCAGATAAAATATTTTTATCCTTCTGTACTTTTCAAAATATGATCTGTAATTCGATAAAAAAATGTAGTCAATTAATAATATAAAATTGTTTATAATAACTCTTTTTTTATTAAAATTTTCTCTTATCATATAAGATAATTGAGATAAAGATATATATCCTTTACAAAAATCTATCAGTGCATGACACATTATTTTACATACAAATACATGATATAGTAGTTGATTTATTTTATCACATGAATAAAAACTCTAATCCCAATCAATTATTCCTTTGATTTTGAGCTACTATATTTTAATAAAATATTTTAAAATATTCATTTGGTATCACATACCCTTCAAAATTTACGAATTATCTTATATATCTATTGTACCTGAAATATCCATTACATAGGGTTTTCTAAACTCTTTCATGTATTACATATAATATAATAGAATTATTATTCATCCTTCACAATAACCCTAGGATTGAATAAACTTGAATGTATCCTTGATGAAAAGCTATTAAACTTTTCAACGCTATTTTACTCTTCTAGTTTAATCCTTTTACCCAATTATTATATATATAATGAATAGAACCTCGAAATCACATTCCATGTTTTTATATTATTCTCATTTTGAAATAAAATTGGAGAAACACTTGTTGATTTCATTCACATTTTCTAAAATGTTTCATAAAAGAAAATAAGTTTAATTCCATAATAAGAACAATCCACTTATATTATATCTTAAATAATATTATCGATTTAAACAAATTACAACATTTTGTATCTATAAAACCCATCACATTTTATTCAAAAAATTATTATTTACATGCTATTACCAAGAAAAAAATGACACAAATATACATAGTATGAAATGTTTTTCCGAGAATAAAGCATCCAAGTCATTAATGTAACATCGCTTTTACTCCAGTACATAAAGGAAAAATTCATACACATAATCTTAATGTCCTTTTCATCTTATAAATTATTATAAATTTATAACATTTATTAAATATATTGTTGTTATCATGTATATATAATATTAGAAGAGTTAAATTATATAACACATAGAACAGATGAATACTCTTCCCATATTGTCTTCTAACCCATAAGGTAATGTGGATATATTATTCTCTAGTTACCAATTTTTCCACAGTGATAAAATTTTCCTTCTTTATTCTTCATCATAGTTGGGGTTGTGGACTCTACACAACCAATTTTCACCAAATTCTATAAAAAACCATAAACATTCGCATTTTATACCATTAACATGGTACTCAATCCCAGAACACCCTTTCATTGCTCGATATTCAACAATATATTAATGAAATCAGGTAATGGTTTAAAGAGTTTTTTTATAATTTAATCCAAAAAACAGAAAAAAAAACATTACATTGTTTCTTAAAAAAGTAAATTTGTGGCCAATTAAAGTTGAGTAGATAAATGTAGACTATCAAAATAATTTTTATACCCAATCATATTTATCACATGAGTGTGAATTGAAGTTCATATAGTCAATTTTCATAGAAAATTATCTTTTAAAACCATTTCAATTCACAATTATATTTATATTGAAAATAATTTTTTATAGATCTATCATTTTATTAGAAACTATGCTCCGATGATTTTTTTGAAAAATATAATCCATTGTAAGAAGTATGAGTGCAAATGCTTTAGGGAAACATTTTAGATGCACATCACATGTATATAAATCCTTTTATTTAATATATCCACTATTTGGTTTCTTAGTAAAAGGTCATTAAAACATATATATATATTTACATCTTATACGAGAACTATTATCCAATTCTGGTACCAGTGGAAGAAGTTTCCACCAAACATTTTCTCATTTTCAAGGATTGATCTCATGGTCAAGGTAGATAATTTTGATTCAACATATCGACAAAAAAATATTTTATCTTATGAATATCATGATTTTTTAAACATGTAATAAGGGATTATATTAAACGGCATCCCACTAAAATAATATCCACTTTAAAATAAATAAAATATTTTTTAAAATACCTTTAATATATTCAATCATTATTTATCAACAATTTATAAATAATAATAAAACATAAAAAAATAAACTTTTGTTGTGTTTTTCATTACCCTTAAACTAGAGGGGACATCAGTGTAAATATAAAATTCATTACTATTAAATAGGGAACTAGTATATGGGTAAGACATATGGAACCTTTTGGAAGGGAAGATAAATAAATGTAACACATTTTTTACCTTCATGAAACCCAAATGGACAAGGTTATCAATCTTCGCTTCTAATAGAACCATGGATCTCTTCATGAAAAGGTTGAGTTAGCCAACCAATTTTTGATTCTATATAATTTAATGTTTTGGTCTAAAATTGATTCCACTATACTATAGGGCTCTCACACAATGAGACCAAAATGGTCACAACTTTGGAACCAAGATAAATAAATATGCTATGAATATTCTATAATGGACCTCTAAGACTGGTTAATGGAAAGGTAACATTAAAGTGATGCAAAAAATATGCTATATTTTTCTAGTGTTCTTCATTTTTAGAATGAATTAATATAGACATGGGTTAAATTTATACAACTATATGGATTCATTGGGCTCTAATAACAATTTTTAGATACATCTTAATTGAATAAAATCCTTTTACAAGGATATCCATGAATGAAATATGAAATCACCTAAAACGAGATGTGATGAAACTAATGATAATGAGCACCATTCTCAGAATATTCCACAATAATGTTATTAAAAACTAATTCAATTGAGTTTTAGGAAGACCACAAGAGTTTTAGACAATATCCCCCCAACCTTGGAAATATCCATGGGGTTCGGCATGACTTTTTTTTTCAATTTAATGAGGCTCTTCTTCCCAACTATTTTCTAACACCTCAATGTGGTAAGGATAATATAGATAAGATACTTGGGTTATAAGGAGTCTCAACTAGGTATCCACCAACCAATATCCATCACATGGTTTTGGATTTTTATAGCCCCCTTAGCTACTGACTGAGTGTTATCACAATATCTCATGTGTTAGAATAGAAGAGGTAATTACATGTCCATTACATGCCACAAATACATGAAAAAATCTCCACACATCCATTATATCCCTTTTAAATATTTAATAATTGACATCCAATGCTAGTGAATCTCTTCGTTTTCTATCAATTATTTATATCATAGGTTATATTGAACGATATAAATCATTTTAAAATAAAATTATAATTTTCATGAATGTTATAAAAAATATTATATTTATATCAAATATATAAGTCTTTAGAAATTAAATTCTTTTCTAATTATATATAAATATGGGTGTTATAAATAAATAAATATTGTATGTCATAATTCGCATGGATGTTTTGTCCCAAGGTCATAATTTTTCAATTGTTATTCTTATTATTACTCATTATCCATAGGACGTGATGATAGTTTTTGTATTTACAAGAATGATTATGTTTAAGATAGAACCATCATTTTATATGATATATTTCTATAAATATGTGTTAATTAAATAAATAATTAAAATACTTGGGTACACATTTTTTATATTTCTTAATATTTTATTTATAAAATCATTTTGATTGCACATTTTTTCACCAGCATCCTATTTATTTAATCAATTATAATATTAATTAATTTTAATATACACATTAATTTATGTTTTTATTTAGAATTTTATAGCACTTACAATAATTTCATGTTTAAATTAAAATTTATAAAATATATTTGTACTACTACTATATATATATTAATAAAATAAAACCATGAAATGATTTTTTATCATGCTTTATATTGAAATATTATTAGTAAATATTTTCATATAAATAATAATACATGTAATGACTCAGATTTTCCTTGATTAATTTTTATATTTTTTTGCGTTAATTATTATATCAGGCACAGGCACATAATATGATTCAGAGGCCCGGTTTTCCCGGAATGGTCTGTTGATTTTTTTTTAAATAGTGCATGTGAGTGGTATTCTTGAAAAAGCATAATAACTCATAAATGGTTGCTCCTATTAAAAATATGAGGCCATAATTGATTTCAATATGGTAGGTTTACCCTAAGAGCAACTTAACTTTAGTTGTCGTGGGCCTCCTGTGAGAAATCCTGAAAATGGAATAATATTAAATAAAATAATTAAATACGATCATTTTATTTTCAAGTCCTATAACTCATAAATGGTAAATCATATTAGAAATCTAATATTACCATTGATCACATGAGGGTGTGATATCCTTAAGCGGGACCTAACCTCAATCGATGTAGGTTAACGGAAAAAGATAAACTTTTTTTGTTTAAAAAAATAAAATAAACCAGGAAATGTTAATTTTATTCAAAAATCTTTCACTTTAAGGAAATGTCAAAACAACTATTTCATTTCATAAATTAAAATATCTTAATGATGTTGTAACTCAAGATTAATAGAATTTCTATTTGAATTCATAAATGAATCCGTATAAAGACGAGATGACTCAGCCGAATAGAAATGATAAAACATATTTCCTCCAATAAGATGATTAATAGAGATAAGAGATCAGAGGAGGATACTAGAGAGTTATATATAGCCTTGGAGGAAATTCATTGGTGAATGATGGGTGGTGATGAATGAAAATAGGTGAATGAATAGATTCAATACATATGTTTTCATATTGGAAAACGATGAATGTTGGATTCAACCTTTGTCAGTGATTGATCCAAACCCAGGAAGGGGTTTGTTTCTAACTGATTACCTTTCTTTGTTCTTCCCTTCCAAACAAAGAATGTGGATCAACTCACTAAAAATTTGATCTTCCAGTCAATCGTTCTTGTAATTTTGGGAATATTTTTCTCGAATTTAACAGGTTGTAGATCAATGTGATTACTACCTTTATTTATGTTCTTTATAATCCAACTAACAAGAACGATCTAAGGTGGGCATGAAAAAGGCTTGGGTCATTCCTTGGGTGTTACTGGTATTCCCTCAAACCCCACATTCTTGATTAATCAACCAATGAACCCTCGAGGTAGTATTAGTCATTTCATGGATGTCCCGATCATGTATAGACCCATGTAGTGATGACAAGATTCTTTGGAGCACATGGAAGGGACGACATGCATCAGTGGTGTGTCGCGGTGTTGATGGAGGCCCATGATATCCACTGTAGGTAGTGAGGAGAGGTCGTGAGTAGGAAGCTGACAGTGTTGTTCGAGGACGTTGAAGTTATGCCGCTTCACGCGACTATTGGGCCACAGTCTAGCAGGACCATGGTGGTAGAACCTACGCTGACCTACATTGTGGTTTTAAGAGGAAACACCCGCCATGTCTCAGGCAGAGCAGAACGACCCGCTCCAACATGGCTAGTTGGATGGGAGGCCCGACCTCGTGGCCAGCCCAGCACCTTCAGCATACTGATCCTATGGGATATGCCAGCATAGAAGACCAGGATGGGTTATACCTAGGTCAGGTTGGCAGAGTCGCGGTGGGTCAGTTAGGATAGAACCCCAGACCCAATCAACCCCTTTACACTAAATGACTTCTAACTTCCAAAACTCAAGTTAGATTAATGTGTTTATTGAGGAGTTGGGACCCTCTAAATTATTATGTACTTTTCGTATACATTACGTGGGTTTTTATAGAATTTGAGACACGGTTTTGGGATTAAGGAGTATATTCTCTCAGTATCAAGGGTGTTTCAAGAATGAATCCGTGGGATGTATGTGAAGAGAATAATGTGACGAGATAGTATTGGTGAACTAGTATAACAAAGTAATGATTGGGTTTAGGTGAACCATCAGGCCATTGTGATGGGTATTTTTTGGTGACCACACAAGACAAATTAACAAGTCAGTTTAGGTGACCCAATAAACCAAAGGGACGAGTAGGTTTAGGTGACCATGAAGGCCTAAGTGATGAGAAAGTCTTAATGACCTAGAAATCCTAATTTGTGAGTGGGTCTATGTGACCCAACAGGCCTTGCTAACTAATAATGTATGACTGTCTCAATAGTATAAGGTGTTAAGTGATTAGGACTAATAGTCTTATTTTTTAATTATTTAGATTATACCTATGTGAGCGGACTTTGGTGACACACTTGACCATACTTCTTAGAGGCTACACTTAATATACCTCTCTGGTAGTCTAATTTGTTTATTTCTGTATAGAAATCCTTTGTGGTTTGGGGTCCCTATTGAGTATTGTTTTACTCACCAATCCATGGGCTTCTCCCACACTTGTTATCTCATGTGAAGACAATAACTCCTTTGATGGAGTCCTTGGTGGAATAGGTATAGGTGGTGCTTAGAGTTACCCACCAAAGAATATGTGATTATATGGATTCGGACAGCTATTTCTGTACATACCCTTCATGTAGGTTTTTCAAAGATGGAGTTCTAGAGAATTGTGCATTTACTTTTCTATTTCATTTGGGCTTGTATTATGGAACTTTTAACATCAATTTTCTACTTTTATACATTTTTTTGTTTATATAGAATATTCTCCTTCTATAATCTATATATTTTGAGTTTGTGTGTGTTTGTTTAGGTACTTAGGAAAATTCCTTCGATTTTATTAGGAAATGAATACTCGGTGCTAGTTGCCAGCCCGTGGCCTGTGGTAGGTGGGCTTGTGGTATTCACAACATGGACCATGAAATATGGGACATGACTGAATGGTATCAGAGGTGGTTGGTTCAATCTTAATAACCAAGATTCTATGAGTTCGGGTTAGTGAAATAGTGTAATGTTTTTAGACTTTATCTTTTAGGTCATGTAATCCAGTGTTCACTGATTTTTGACTCGGTACATGGAAACACTAGTGGAAGGGAATAAAATGATGGTACATGCATCATATTGGAATGGTATGAGTTTTCCATGTCTTTCTTGAGTCTACTCACCAGGAACAATCTATTGGCCATATTACGTCCTTTTTTTCATGATGCTTTCACATAAACATCCATCCAAGATTCCACTGTGTGATCACAAGGATGATTTTTGTGCTGATGAGATGGGTACCTAGGTTCAAAATAGAGTCAACAAAACTAGGTGGTGTACAGGTTATACCACCACAAGTGGAGTAGCACATTGCACTCTTATTACCAGTGGATGAGAAGAATGATAAGAGTGAACTTCACGATTTTTAAAAACAGAGACCCCTGAGGTTATGAGGTGAGCCCAACACATAGGTGGGTAAAGACTATCTTCAGGTGGTGACCAAGTTTTTCATCTTGTCAGGACAGTGTTAGATTAGATGGCAATGCTAGAATTGATCCTTATATGAGGCTCATTAGGGTGATGGCAAAGATTATATTGTCCGATCTTACAAGGAGGTGAATCTTCCAGTGACAGAGCTAGGTAACCTTTCATAGTGATGGTTATCTCTCTATAAATGTTGTGGGATATGCATTCCGTAAAGTTTCTATAAATTTGGCATTATGAAATGTTCGTCGATGAGTATTCATCAAGGCACACCAACCTTTCTAGGTACTTGATAAATAATATTTGACCAGTGATTTAGAGATTTTTCCTCCGAGCGAGGTGTGTTTGGGGACATATGATCCAACTCTATTACTCTATGAACTCATACTTATTCTAGGGTTCTATAGAGAACCTTTTTAGTTGAAACTCCATCGGATGAGCAGAAAATCCGGTAGATGTCATCAGTGGGAAGGTAGTAGAATAAACCTTAGAAACAGAACACTGACATTAGTCGAAGATACTTGGACATGTGCTCTATTGTGAGAGTAGGTTATAGGATTGATGATCTAAAAATCATGGATCATAAGGTGTGTATAATCATCCTATAGAGAGGAAATAATTTTTATGAGTCTTCTGAGGGAATCAATCAAGGGGTTGTCTAGACCTTTGGGGTGATTATAGTGAAATTCTAGATGGGAAATCAAGGAAGATATAGTAACAGGAATAGATGGATTTTCAGGGTGGATGATGTATCCTAAGAGATGAGGGATCGGTAGGAGGAGATATAAATTTTGGCATGATACAACCACCACCCCAATATGGTCCATACCAGGCCAAGATATTTGGAAGATAGTGGAAGGGGATATTTGTATTCTATCAAGGTGTATGACCCAAGGTCTCTAAAAATGATTTGAGGTATGATCTATGTATACTCATATTTTCAATATTAATAGACATAGGGGATAACCATTCCTTCTTTTCATGAATCTTTTTCAGGACCTAAATATTTTGATTAAACTGTTTTATTGACCCTTAGGTATAGAGATACCTCTGGTAGAAGAATATATAATAAAAATTATGCCAATGGTGTGATCAATCCCTTGAGGATATTATTTTAGTTAGAACCTCTTCGTGGTATCATCGAGGCCTTACAATGTCTGTTTTTTAAGGAATGTTTATCTACAGTTCATGCTTATATTTTTTGTTTTAGATAAAATGATGTTGTATCTCCACAATGATGTAATTGGGTTTTCCTTGGTATGTGAAAATAGTAATCTCGGTTGCATGATATAGGATCCGGCATAGGAGGGTGCAACCAATCACTATTCAGTAGGCTAGAATGACCTCGGTGCAGTGGACGAGAAGGGTCCTCAATTTTTATTAGTGGAGGATATGTATGAGGACATCTCTTCAAAATATGTTCTATAACTACCTCTTAACTAGTTGGTATACTTCTACACTGACCTAGACTTTAGTATTACATAGCAATCTACACTAGAATATTGTATAGCCTCTATAGAGCTCTATGAATTGAATGTATAGTTGCATGACTTGTATAGGAAGGGCATCGTGTGACATAGTGTTTTACAATGGGTTGCCACAATATTGTTTTCTATGGAGGTATATGGTAGCTTGAGGTTATGTGTGTACTTCTAGCACCTAAGTCTGGTGACCATGATGAATAAGTATCCTCTCCTGAGGTTTAATGATCTGTTCAATCAGATAATGGGAGAGAAGTTGTTCTTGGTAGTTGAGACCACCTGAGCTGAACTTTACAACCCACGACCATGAGTTGGAAATAGTAGTCTTCTCATTGTAGATGTGGTGAAACTACCTTTGGGGTGAACAATTTACCATCTAATCTAACTACAAGAGTCTCAATTATATCTTTCTCTCAATAGGATTTGAACTTGAGATAGTAATGATGGATGGATTTACTATAGTACTATGACTTTGAAGTAGTCTATATTACTAGTAAGGGAAACATGGTAGTGGATGCTCTCATTAATAGATCTAATTTCTAGTTTTTGAATGAGAAATGGATAAATTGGCCTCATTAATGTAATACTTTGTGGATAAATATGATTCTTCTTACCCCTGATTGATGTTTGTTATGCCTCCACTCTAAATGTTAGCTAGGGAGGCGTATCTTGATGATACCAACTAGGAGTCTTTATCTGATAAGTTTTCCATAGGGAATACCCTTGATGGATATTTGAAAGGTGGCGAGGATGCCATTCCTTTCAAAGGATGCACATTTTTTGTAGTTGATGCCTAGAGTGAAAAGATGCATAAAGATATGCATGTGGGTGTCAATCCATATAGTGGGATGATAGAACAGGTAGATGATTACATGTTGATATTAAAGACGAGTTCTTGTCAAATCATTTTCGTAGATTTTAAACAAACCATGGTGAGCCCCTGTTCTTGGAAGGGGTTTCTATTTTCTACCCTGGTGTGACAGAAAGGGAGTGAGAAAAGATATCAAGGTAATTTGTGATGGGTTTCTCACATACATCTATAAGACATGATACCATCTGGGTGATAATTAAACAACTCACAATGTTTTTCACATATTATCTTTTCTAGAATAGTGTCCCATAGAGATCATGGGATACCTCTATGTACATGATATTATTCAACTCAATAGAGTCCCATTGAGGATAGTCTCAGATCAAGATGCATGCATTACATACGAGTTGTGACAGGGATTACATGAGGTGTTGGGGTCTCAACTGTGCTTGAGAATAGATTTCCACCCACAAATAGATGTCTAGAAAAAAGAGAACCATTATGGTCATAGGGGACATTCTACAAGCTTAAATCCTTGGTTTTGGATGTAGTTGGGAGGATCAGCTCCCTATGGTAGAGTTTTAGAACAAAAAAACTACCACTCATCCATCAGTATGGCATTGTTTGAGGCTTTGTATGGTGACCCTTCCAGTTTCCACTTTGCTAGACTAGCCCTGGATAGTCTGTGGTCATGGGATTGAAGTAGGTGCATGCCACCATAGAGAAGGTACATGTCATCTATGAGTGGATGAAAACTACACAAAACAATTAGAAGTCCTAATATGATAGGTGAATGAGACCCTTGGAGTTTAAGGAGGTAGACTATGTGTTCCTTTCGGTCACTCCTAGATTTGGGATACATTGGTTTGGTCAGGGAGACAAGTTATCTATGAGTTTCATCATAGCTTTTAGGATACTATTCTGAGTGGTAATGGTGGAATGCCTCTCCTCAATAAATCCATAGTTTGAGAAGGTTAACGTTACCTTCCATATATCGAAGTTGAAGTGATACATACACGACCCATCACACGTCATTGACTGGGGAATGTTCAAAATTGACAATGGGGATAATATTGGGGATTTTTTGGTTGATGTTGAAGATATAAAGGAGAGGAAGTTTGATGGGTGATTTATTCAACTATTTCATGTTTAGTGGAACCATAATAATGTATACGAGAGCATGTGGGAGATAGATGCTTGGGGTCGTGTTCGTATCCTCATTAAATTTGGAATACCATGGTTTGGGTTTCTAGGATGTAAAGCCTTAATATGGGAGGAATTAAATGACTCATGTTTTCCTATTTTTATTTTTAGAACATATATTTGAAAATTATAAGACTAACTGCTAAGATGGCCTTTGATTATGAGGCCTAGTGTGCCTGAAATTGTCTATTGAAAAAATGTTATGTTTTTTAATAGCATGAGTGAGTTGTTTTCTTAAAAATGAGAAATACCTCAAAAACGGGTACCCATATTAGAAATCCATGGGAACTATTTCATATATGATGGCATGTTTACCCTACATGTGACTTATCTTTAGTTGATGCAAGCCTGTATTGAGAAAACCTGAAAATGGAAAATTCATAAATAAAATTATTAAATAAGACTATTATATATTCAAATCCTATAACTCATCAAAGATAACTTGGATTAGAAATATAAGAGTACAATTGATCTCATGAGCCTGTTCTTTCTTTATGAGAGACCTAACCACTACCGGTGAGGGTCGAGGGTAAAAGTTAATTTTCATTGGTTTTTAAAAAATAAAATTTAGGAATGTTTATTTTATTGAATAATTTTTGGATGCATCGCAATGTTGAGACAAATTTTTCATTTAATAAATGACTATATGAGAACACATGAAATCTCAGGGAAAATAAAACACTAAAATTTGTTTCATCTATTATGTTTATTAAAAGGGACATGATATCAGAGGAGGATCCGGGAATCTTCTCTGAATACATAGAGGGAATTAATTTGAGAATTATGAGTAGCGACGAATGGAGAATAAGATGGATCAATGAACAGATTTGGATCATAAGTCGGCTGATAAATGAATGAAGAATTCAGGACTCAATCTGTTTCAGCAATTGGTCCAAAACCAGGTATGGGTTTATTTAGTAATGATTAACTTTTCTCATTCATCCCTACTAAATGAAGAACATATATCAACTCACTAAAATATTGATCCACATGTTTAACATTCTTGTGGGTTAGGGAATTATTTTATAGTAATTTAATAGGAATTAGATTTTTTTGATTACTACCTTTATTTATGTTCTTTATAATCATGAAAACATAAATGATCTAAGGCCAACATGGAAAAATTACAAGATCATTCTTTGCATGTTCTTGGTATTCTATCATACCCTTTATTCATGGGTTAATCACCGATAGGCCTTTTGTGGCCGCGTTAGGGTTTTTCAGGTGGTACCGAACCTGGCTGGACCATCAGAGCGACGACAAGGTGCATTGGAGCATCTGGTGGTGACGACGACGACTCATGGATCTTGAAGGTGCTCCATGTTTAAAAAATGAACCACTCGAATGAGTCTTTTTTCTCATGGAAGAACCCACTGGCATGCCGGTGCACATGAAGGCTGGCAGAGGCACATAGTAGTGGAGGTGGAACATGGAATCCACTATAGGTGGTGAGAAGAGGCCACTAATAGGTGGTCAAAAAAGGTATAGGAGAATGCAGCATCCAAACCACGACGCATTTCTAGAGGGATGTGGTCCAGTTGGAACTTAGTGACGGACCCCACTGCGACCCATGGGGTGGTTCAGAGATGTGATAGCCAATGCGTACTAGGCAGAGCAGGTAGGCCAACTCTAATGGGTCAGGTCAGTAAACCCCTGGCCATGTCGGTTCAGGTCAATCTGACTAGGTGGGAATAGACCTAGACCCAACCGATCCCTTTTCCCTAAAATGATCATAATATCCAAACATCATGTCAAATTGATTAGTCATTTGTGGCGTTGGGACCCTGGTGATGAGGTCATCCTTTTGGTAAACACTAAGTGGGGTTTTGTGGAAGTTGAAATATGATAAATTTCTAGAGGAGTAGATTCTCCCTAAATCAAGAATGATACAATCGGGAATCTTGTAGCTACCTATGATAGGATGACTGTCATAATAAGCTCTAGGTGACCCATTATACCAATGTGACGAGAAGTCTTAGGATACTCAGCATGTCAAAGTGGAAAAAGTGTTTTGGTGACCCAACAATGCAATGTGACAAGCAGGTTTAGGTGACCTAACTTACCAAAGTGACGAGCAATTTTAGGTGACTCATAAGCAAATGTGACAAGATGTTTTAGGTGACCCAACAAGCCTAATTGAGGGGGAGGTCTTGGTTACCCATCATTTCTCATTGTTGAGTGATACTAGGTGACCCAGCAGGACTAGGGGACACATCAATGATGAGTGTCTTAGTAATACAATGTTTTTAGTGTTTATGTCTGCTTTTATTGGTTTTGATACGTTAGATTATACCTGTGTGAGATGACTATAGTGACTCTTTTGACATTAATTATTAAAAGATACAATTTGTGTACCTCATTTTTAGTCTTAATTTTTTTATTTTTGAGTGGTAAACCTTTCTATTTTTTGGTCCCTTTTGAGTATTTATTTATTCTTCCCTGTACGGACTTGGAATCCACATGTTGTGTCTTGTACAAACGATCAACGCTTTGACATAGACCTTGGTGGTCCGAAGCTCAATGGTTCTTAGTGTGACCCAATAAATGATATGTCATTATACTGTTTAAGATATCAATTTATCTACATACCATTCAGGTAGGGATTTCTGCAGTGGTGTTCATGATACTTTTACATCAACTTTTCTATTTCATTTGGGATTGTATTCTATCCTCGTTTACCTTCGGTTTTCTAATATCATACCTTATGTTTGTTTACATAGTGTATTTTAATTCCACTATAGGGATCTTAGATTTATGTGCATGTGTATAGATACTTATTAAAATGCCTCCGATTTTTTGGGATATGTTTACCCAGTGCTAGTCGCCAGCCCTGGGCCTATATGAGACAAGCCTGGGATAGTAATGGCATGAGCCTCGTGGGACGAGTCATGAAAACACATTAAGAATGGCTATATAGATTTTCTATTGAGTGTAGATATCAAGATATTAACTATTTTAACTATAAGATATTTTTATGTATACCCATTCACCTTATTTATTTAGATATTTATCCAAAATTTATTATTATGACAAAAATTTTCAATGATTCTTATTATTTTCCATAAAATTTTGAATTATTTTTTAAAATGTCAATGGTTTTTCTATTCAATATAAAAATTACCATAATATATATAATGTTATATTTTGGTATGATGTATAAATAATAATTATTTATATTTTTAAAATGAATAATTAATTACTAATTTCTATTGGGCGTGTATTCTCTCAACAATACTCTATATATATTATTAATTTTTTTTCTCAAAAAAACCATTGTTAGTTTTACTAATGAAGTTACATTAATAATCTATCAAGAATATAATGATTGAAAAACTTATCTTATTTATATGAAAAAATATTAGATTATGTATTCTTGATGTTTTTGAAATTATTATAGAAACATTGACCAAACACTATAATTGGTAGCATAATTCATGGTTTGGGAACACTATGCTTAGATGAAAACATATAGATAAGTTACCATGTGCTATTGGAAATGTAAGGACTAGCAACCCTTAATTTTGAAGAAACCCAATCATTGAGAAATAAATGTATGGTACATCAACCATACTTTTTTAAACCACCATATGTTGTGAACCCATGTCTGATAGCTTATCACTATGTGAAGGAACCCTATTTTTGACTAGACAAATAGCACAATTTTAAATAGAAGAAACAATCCATATTTTTGAGATGGATTTATTATAAGTAAATGTCATTTTAACGTTGTTTTGGGACCGATTCAAAGGCATGTATATAATAGATTAATATTTTTTATTTTCAATGGATTTTTTAACGACCCAAACTTTTATTAAACAAAATTACACTTCATATAATTAAAATTATTATTTATTAAGATGGTTTTATAACATATGAACATCCTTAGTTTTATGTTTTTGGATTTTAAAATACTGTTAAAAATTGTGACAATTTCTAATATAGTCGTTGAACAACGATAACATGATTAGTATAAATATAGGGCTTTAGAAAATAATTATTTACTCACAAAAAGGAAGTGATGGCCTCACCCAGTAGATATGCCCTATATGAATCCAAATTTTCAGACCACGGAATGTAGTTGGCATCATTGGGATTCCCTCATGACCATGCCCAAGATGAGCTTCATCATGTTAACTTGAATGGAACCGCCTATGGGATAAATGGAAGTTGATAGAGATTACCTCCCGATAAATGTTATCTGAGCCACCCCAGAAGTCTGTCACCATCGCATACCTTTCCCTTTAGCCTTATGCATTTGTTATAAGGGGTTATGTAACATTACCAGAGCACTATGATTATGTGAATTAATTTTTT
The DNA here is from genome assembly GCA_963277665.1 of Viscum album. Taxonomy (NCBI): domain Eukaryota; kingdom Viridiplantae; phylum Streptophyta; class Magnoliopsida; order Santalales; family Viscaceae; genus Viscum; species Viscum album. The sequence continues at coordinate 1,871,574,351 of OY728137.1, read as the reverse complement.
ACATAATAAAGAATATACATTTATTTTATTATTTTTGTTACATTGTAAATAGTTTTTAAATTGAAAATTGTATATTTAGTTCATATTGAAATAAAAAATCTATTCTGATAAATTAGTATATTTTTCAATTAAATAATATTTTTAAAAAATATTATTGTTATGAAATTAATTTTTATTATGACTAAATTATCGTATAATGTATATGAATAAAATTGTAATTTTAATTAAGGTTTGAAAGCTGTTTTTTTCAAAACCTATAAGTATATTATAAATGTCACTTTTTATTTTAAAATTGAAAATTAAAATATTTAGAAATTAATTTGGATAAATATAAAATTATTTTTCGAATCAGGATGTCAAAATTATCCAATGGTGAATTTTTCATAATTTTCAGAGACAATCAAATTTTTGAGTAAAAATTAAATACCATTTAAATATATAATGGGTTTAATGACATCATAATGACCCAATTATGATGTAGTAAAATACTATAAACAATATTTTTGTCCAATATATGTTTTACCATTAAAATAATGTGATTTTAGGATGGTTTTATTTATTTTACAATGACTTAGTGGACACTGCAAGACATATAAAACATTTTAGATTCTTAAATTGATTACATTGTGAGTGTGACTCCCCTCCGCATTAGAAATACTATTATTTTAAGAAGATTGGACATTGGCCTTATATTATAATTTTTTCACTCCCCTATGTAAAATAACATGGTAAAAACCATGGTTTGGTTTTTAGTTTTGATTAGTTTAATGTGTGGTGTCCCAAACCTAAATAATAATGACTTCCCTCTCATTTCCTATATAAACCCACCAAATTTCCCACTTCCTCATCACTCGATTCCATTGTAGTTCATACAACCTCTGACTGTAAAGACTAGGATTTTCTATTTAAATTTTTTTAATTAAATAGAAATTTTACTTGTCGGTGAAAATTAACCGGGAGTGTTTATGAGGCATGGAGTTCCCGGAATGAATTTATGAACAATTTTTCAGGTACGTTCAGTAAACGTGCAAACAATTTTTTCAATTTTTTGAACTGGTTCTCGGAATTGAAATCTGAGGGCACCGTTAAACTCGCAGCTCTGATATTCACATAAAGAGACTTTATCCTTGATGATATTTGGTCGAGGGTGAACAATAATTTTTGGGCTTTTCATGGAAATAATAAAATAAAATAAGCACATTTTTTATTTTATTTTGTAGTAACCACCCTGTTGTGGATATTATGGTGGTGGGGACCACATGAGTCTTATTCTCAAAATTGAATTCTAAGTGGTGGGGACCACCCCATCCTAAGTTCCTTTTGGATATTATAGTGGTGGGAACCACCCATGGAATGAAACCTCTAAAACTCCACAATTAATTGAGGAGAAACCTCTTGAGCCCCCCCCCCCCCACTTAATTATGCCAACCCTCCCGCACTTAATTATGCCAACACACCACATTAAGTTATAAATTCTCAATTTATGCCAAAAATAATAAAAATAGATGGGATAATCTATTAATTTGGCACCACTTTACATTTGGGTGGAATTGGGAGAAAGCTTCTCCAATGATGAATACATCTTCCATGAAGAATGTTTCGTCCACAAAGAATGACGACAAGGAACGTCTTCGACTACAATGAACTAAATCACAAGCCCAAGATTGGAGGTGTGTGGCGGATGAGACGAACATTGACGATTTCACCTTCTTCCTCAGGGCAACACCAACAACGAACAATTAGGCGTTTATTGATTATCACTTCCCATGTTCCACCTTCTAATTCCTATAAAAGATTTTGGAAAAGAGATTGACGAGGGCTGAGGGAAATTATGTTTTAAAATATCTTTCATAGACATTCATGCTTCGTTCTTTGTGAACTGTATGCTATCACTCTAAACGCGGAGGTTGCAGGCCAAACAAAAATTTCCCGACCCCTATGTCGATCTTCTTTGGTGTACTCCTCGAAATGGAGGAAGGTGAAAAAGGTTGCGAAGGCAATGGTGTCGCCACCTGTGTCCTCCATGACCCATTCCTCCCATGCGGCGTTCTGGCCTACCGGCCGAACCAGCTTCGCACCCCGCTGTGCTCCGGCCTCCCGGCCGGACCATCTTCGCTGACCCACATCACTCCGGACTCCTGGACAATGCGGCCCTGCGCACCCTCGACACTTCGTCCTCCCAGCCGAACTGGCCCCGTGCCCCAGCCAAACCAGCCTCGTCGCGGCCCTCCAAGCTGTTCTGGCTCACGCCGCCCATCGGCCCTAGGAGCCACCCCGGCTCGCGCCGCCCCCCATCCCACCTCCCCTCCCCTCCGACCTCGTGCCCTCGTGGCCACCCACGGTCCTCCGTGGCCACCAGTGGCCCAACGGGCCGAGTCGGGTCGGTGTGAACGGGGCGGACCAGACCTGCGGACCACTATGACCCATTTACTTTTTTTGGCAACAACTTTGGCACATGATGTCTGTTTAACAAACCGTCAGTGGCACTATAAATCATGAAGCATGACGGTCCCTTTGAGTATATGCCACTGGTGTTTTGGATTAAGATGAGGGATGGTCTAGTTATTTTGAGCATGAATCTAACCGGGCCCCGGGGACAAAAAGGAAAATAACTCACAGACCAGTCGTCTGATTGACATGACGTCTGTTGCGTTGTGACCCCTATGACGTGGAATACCTTTGAGATACGTCTTCATTGGACTTTATGATATTTTTAGTATCGACCCGTAGCTCTTGGATCAGATCATCCTGAAGACGTGCGAGCATAGTGCAGAGACCTAGTGGCTGGCTGAGACTTGACGACTGCTGACCATTTCGACTCGGAGTGACTCGACGTGCTCAGATATTCTCAAGACATGCAACTGATGAATTTTATGAAGGTGGGGAGTATGTCATCCTCCTGAGAGAATGTACCATGTTTCCAGTGTCACTTCAGGATTAAGTGATAAGGAATTCCAAACATCCCCTCTAGTGGTACATCCAAGAGTGGCGAAGATGTACAAGGACCTCCGACGACAACACTTGTGGTCGAGAATAATGAAAGAAGTATCATATTTTGTCTCTTTGTGCCTCACTTTTCAGCTAGTGAAGGTAGAGAAATAGGCACCAGTAAGCTTTTTTCAGCCTTTAGAGGACAAAAAGTGGAAGTGGGATGGGATATCCATGGACTTCATGACAAGAATTCCTTGTACATCCAGTGGACATGACTCGATTTGGGTGATCGCCGACCAACTCACCATGTTGGCCCACTTCCTACCAATCATAGATCAGGGATCATTATAGAGCTTGGGACACCACTATGTTTAAGATATTGTTTGGCTACATAGAGTTCCTTAGACTATTATCTTCGATAATGATGCATGTTTTACTTCCCGACTATGGAAGGGGTTGTAGGAGGATTTCTGGATGCAACTTTATTTGATCACCGCCTTCCATCCTCAAACGGATGGTCAGACTGAGCAAAATATCCTGACCATCGAGGACATGTTGCATGTTTGTGTCCTTGACTTCGGTCATAGCTAGGAGAATCGATTAACTTTTCTAGATTTTTCATATATCAACAGCTATCACTCCACCATAGAGATGGAACCTTTTGAGGAATTGTATGGGAAACCATGCAGATCACCCTTGTGCTGAACTTACCCATGGGAGTCAACACTAATAGGACAAGAGATGGTTTGGTCTACCACAGAGAAGGTGTAGATCATCCAGGAGCATATGAAGACTGCGTAGAGCAGGCAATGGTTATATGCCGACAGGATATAGAGGCCTCTGGAGTATGAGGATGGAGACCATGTATTTCTATGGGTCTCACCCCAACAGTGTCTATGGAGATTTTGCTGAGGCGACAAGTAGTATTAGAGGTTCATCGGTCGGTTTCTCATTCTCATCATAGTTGGGGAGGTGGCATACTTCATAGCTCTTCCACCTCATTTTCACCAGGTGCACAGTGTATTCCACGTATCCTAGCTTAGGAGAAACATGCATGAACCTTCTCACATCATCGACCATAGTGAGTTGGACGTTGACGATTGAGATAATTTAAAGAGGATTCAGTAGAGACTGAGAATCGCCAAGAGCGGGTACTTCGTGGATGGTCGATACCCCTGGTTCACATCCGCTAGAAGCACGAGAACCTCCAAAAGAGCACATGGGAGCAGGAGGCTCAGATACGTGCTCAGTACCACCACTTGTTTACTTAGTTCCACATTATGGCATACGGGGATGTAATGACCTGATGTGGGGAGAATGTAATGACCCATAATTTACATGTAATTTTTTTTAATTAAATGGGAATTTTACGAGTCTTCAAAAAATGACAGCACATGATTCTAAGGCCAGGAGTTCCCAGAATGAATTTCTGAACTTTTTTTCGGGTACGTTCAGTAAACGTGTGAGTGATTTTTTCCTACATATGAATCAGGGATCGAAATTGAAATTAAAGGGAACCATTGAACTCACATCACCGATATTTTCTTAAGGACACTTTCACCTTGATGGTTTTTGGTCAAGATTGAATGATTATTTTATCATTTTTCATTGAAATAATAAAATAAAATAAGCACATTTATTTATTTTATTTTGTAGTAACCACCCTCTTGTGGATATTATGGTGGTGGGGACCACATGTGTTTTATTCTCTAAATTGAATGCTTGGTGGTGGAGACCACTTGAGCGTAACTCCCTTGTGGATATTATGGTGGTGGGGACCACCCATAAAATGAATCCTCTTGAACTCCATAACAAAGTGGGGATAAACCTCTTGATCTCCCCACATAATTGTGCCAACCCTCCCCCACATAATTATGCCAACGCACCACATTAATTTATCCATTTTGAATTTATGCCAACAAACATAATTGTGGGGATAATCTAATATTTTGGCACCACATTATATTTTAGAGGAATTGGGAGAAAACTTCTCCAACGATGAAAGCATCCTCCATGAAGAATGCTTCATCCTTGATGAATGCCGACAAAGAAAGTCTATGACTATCACAAAACGATGCATGAGCCCAGGAATAGATGTGTGTGGCGGATGAGATGTACATCGACGACTTCACCTTCTTCCTTGTGCCAACACCATCAATGAACTTGTAGGGGTTTATTGATTATCACATCCCATGTTTTCCCTTTCTATTTCTTTTTCGGGATTTGGGAATAGAGATTTACGAGGGTTGTGGGAAATGATGTTTTAAAATATCGTCCATACACGTTAATGCTCCATTCATTGTGAACCACTTTCTATCACTCTAAATACGAAGGGTATGGGCCATTCAAACATGGCCCAAACCCTCTGTCATTCTTCATTGGTGTACTCATCAAAATGGAGGAAGTTGACGAAGGCGATAAAGGTGATGTAGGAAAAAATGATTGACATGTCATCTATTGCATTGAGATCCCTATGACATGGAATACCTTTGATATAAATTTTCTTGGGAATTCATGACAGTTGGTGTATCGTCCCGTAGCTTGTGGAGAAGATCCTCCTAGAGATGGGTGAGCATAGTGCAGAGACCTAGGGGCAGGCTGAGGCTTGACGACTGCTGACCATTCCGACTCGAAGTGACTCACCAGGCCCTGTGGGGAGGACCTTGGTGATGCAGAAGACCCACTGTAGAGAGAGACATGGTGACACGGTAGACCAATAGTACTTGACAAGAGTAGTATCTCAAAAAGCAATGGGGGGAGCTCCTTGGTGACGCAGTAGACCCATTGTGGGAAGCACTGTGGTGACCCGATAGACCCATGGTACTCAATAAGAAGAGTGCCTTTGTAGTCCAAGCATAGTGGCAAGTGCCTCTGTGTGACACGGAAGGCCCACTGTGCCTGATAGAGAAGGATTTCACTAGAAAAATAGGGCTTCAACGATGTGACTAGGGATGTTACCTGATACTACCCCTAGAATAAATCTTGTTGTGAGCTGAGTCAGTACCTCTGTGTTTCTTCATGATGATTGAGATGGATTATTTGATAACATAGGTATATGTATGGGCATATACCTTAGTAAGGTTATATATTGATTTCATACTTTTTAGTTTATCCATGATGTATTCTGTGACAGCTAGAGGGTCTCAGTTTCCCTAAAGAGTATCTTTATACTCACCCCTGCACAGGCTATGCCCGCACCTTGTTGGGTTGGATGCAGACGATAGATATTGCTGACTGAGGCTGAGAGTACTAGGACTAGACAGTACCTAGAGGTGGACCATACGGCATGTCGGTAAGTATTGGAGATGGGTGGATGTGGAGTTATAGAGAGTAGATATGTACCTACCCTTCATTTATGAACCTCGGAGGATGATCAAGTAGCTGTATTTTCTCTTTCTTCAATTGTATTGCATTTCAGTTGTACTTGTACCTTTAATGTTGGGCTTGAATTCTGACCCCTTTTACATTCAACACTCTTTTGGTTATATTTTTTCTAGTGTTTTTATATTTCTGTGTGCTTGGTTACGCGAGTTTGTAGTTTATAAAGGAAATTCCATCCCAGATTTAGGGAAAACACCTTTCGGTGCTAGTCACCTGCCCCTGGCCTATAGAAGGCGGCCTAGGGGTAGTCATGGCATAGGCCCCAGGGGATGGGTCATGACACCAAACCACTATCTCTATAATCCTTTCAAGAATCCGCAATCTCACAAGAAGCCTCTCTCATGCCTCTCCAAATCCTTTGGGATCACACTTCCAAGTAAGGGAGTTCTTCTCTTTTAATTTTAGTCCAAATTTAATTATGTTTTTAATACATTTTATTTTCAATTAAAAATGTTTCTGTGTGATTTTTATCCTCCCTAATACTTTCCATTTAATGATTTAATGATTAGATACCACTTTTATCTCTCATTAATTCCTCCTATATACACCTGTTACTACAACGAAATTCCATAAGGAATTTCTCTCACCCCATTTACATTCAAGCTATTCTTTTATATTATAATTCTAAATTCCATAAAATATGTTTGAATATTATGTCCCATAATCCCCTTAATTTACATTAAATGTATAAGTGATGATATACCCCTTTTAATCTCATCAACCCTTTTTAGGAATTTCTATTTTATATTGTTATGCTGCCGAAATTACACAAACATTTCAATACCAAAATAATTTGTTAGTGAATACTATACCCACTCCTCTGTCAATGGTATTCACCTTTAAGGACATGTACATGATTATTTAGTACATAAATTTATATATTTCACATCTCTTATTCATGTAATGTATTATGATGCTAATGAATCCAAGTGGTATGATCTATGTGGCAAACTTACGCATGAAATGAAATTATTATAAAGGGTGTACCCTAATAGACATCCAATTCATTGGGTAAAGTACGGTATCATAAAACCTCAAGTGAAATGGGTTTTTACTCATTCTAATTCATGTGAATCAAGGGTTTACTCACGATTCATGTGCAATGAGGGTTTACTCATTCTCCTTGTGCAATAAGCCTTGGCTCAAACTAATTTCATGTTATGTGTTGTTCCCAAATCTCCATGTTATGATTATCATGATTTATCACGCCTTTATTTTCATGTCAATCTTGTGCTCCATTGATATGCCTTTTTTCTAGAATATATTGTATTCCTTAGGATATTCCATATTTATTACCTTACTGGGATTTATAACTCACCGCTTTCTTATTTGTGTCCTTAGGTTATCCCTTGCAATGTTATGTATAATAGATTGTTGTGGTCATGTAAATGATTTTTTCAATAAAGATGTTGTATTTCTTATTTTATGTTGTTATTTAATGATCGTCAGCCCCAAATACACCTGAACTCTTGAACATATATGTTGTATCAACTGATGAGTTTATGTAATAAATCAAGTTTAAGTGTGTAACAAAAATCATTGTTGTTATATATTGTACAATTCGATTTCATTTGTTAAATTTAAAATTATCATGATTTGTGAAGAGATAATCCTTGATCTGTTCAACAGAAATCTAGCCATGTTCATATTATTATATAAAATGTCTTTTTTGATTTTATTGTGGGTGAAATTTCAATATCATCGCAAAACTATAATGAAAGTAAAAATATTGAACATATCTATTATTCTAGAAGAGATACACTTTGAAGATGTGCATATTCCATTATTATATTATGAAAACAATTAATTAAATGTTTCATATTATATTATTCTATTGTATTTTTATTTAAGGTCAATTTAAAATTGGATATCATTGAATATATATATTATTGATGACATTTATCTATTAAAAAGAAGATCCATTTTATATCATTCGCTACTAAAACTATAAACATTACTAAGATTCTTTAATAAATGAATCTGTATTAATTTATTGGTGTATTGAATGATCAGACTAAGTCATTAGTGAAATATTTTATCTTAAAAATATGTTTTTTTTAATTTTGTTCCATATAAAATAACCACACGTCCGTGAAAAAGATTTTTTGAAAAGGTTTCAAATACTTGTACAGAGTTGTTAGTTTTTTGTGATAAGAGGAAATTTCTAGTGAAAAAAATCTAGCTCATTGTGGGAGTTTTGGTGGATGGGATTAGGGGATATTTGTGCTCTGAACCACTATAAAAATTATTTTTCCCCTCTTCTATGTTTATTTGCTGATCCACTCACCTAATAAAGAGGATATTACATTCTTCATAAATCAGAAAGATGGATTAAATTTAGAATATGTATATGATTATTGATAAGATACAATTCAACCCCTCTTAGGTATCTTTTTATTATTCTATCATAAAAATTGGTATCATATGAGAAATTTTTGATGAAAAATATAATGTTATAGAAATATTTAATTGAAATGTCTATACAATGATAGATTTCAATGATATAACCAAAATATGTTTCCCTGATGGTCCGTGATATTTAGTTTGATTATGATAATTATCGATGTTGGAAAAAAATATATTATTAACTATTTTAAATACATTGGATTCAATGTATACATAATGGATTTAACTCCATTTGTTATTCTAGAAAAACAAAAAACATGGTATTGTACCACATAAGTTGAGTGTGATATCAGTTCAAGGGAAATAAATTCTATTATATGTGGACATGGTCTAGATAAATTAAATAAAGTGTATCAATTTTCGAATTCCTATGAAATATTGAATACAATTATTATTTCAAATGAAGAAACTAAAAATTTTAGACAATTACGGTACACTAATTAAATGATGGAATTTTATACATCTAGATTCTATGATGGTGAAGTCATTTTCCAGATGAATGGGAGATTGGTAGAGATAGCCAATGGTTTTGCTTCTTGGGGAACAATAATTTCCCAATCTGGACAGGCATTGAAAGTTATCAGAGTTATACATTCAAAATTGGATGAAATATCTATTGATATATAAGAGTCTAATTAGGTAAAATATATGTTAATAAGATAATTAATTCAAACCTAGATGATGTTTGAAGCAAATATGCAAGCTGAAGCTAAAAATAATAAGATAATAAAAAGGAAAAATACCACCCTTAAAGTTAATTCTATGAAGCATGAGAAGAAAAACAGATTATTCTATAGTAAGAAATGTTTTAGTTTATTTATATTCTAAAATGATGCATGCTCATAAATCTAGAAGATTTAGAAATTTTTTAACAAAAATGGAGGATTAAAGAAGACCTTCAAGAATGATGAAAGTGCATCTACAAAAGCTTTATTGAATAAATGTTGTCAAATGAGTCACATCAAACCTTATTTCCAACAATTAAAAAAAGAAATAAAATAATGATAGGAAATAATTACTAAATTAGATGATAACTAATTATAAGAGAAATATAAAGGTATATATGAATGTTACATGTGATGTGTCTAAAGTTTATATATTCTCTTCCAAGTATAACTGAGTAAATTATCCCTAAAATATAAAAAATTTATGTTCTTTATGTCTAAGGAAAAAGATGCAGTATAATCCTATTGTTCTTTTAATTCTAAATTTGAAAGATGTCCTGGAATAAAATTAGGTGTTTAATACTCTCTACTTGAAGAAATATAAGAACAAATTGTAAAAAAGAACAAATCTATAAACGATATTCCCAATTATATTTTAAGAGAAATAGATAATATAATAAAACACCATCAAGAGTTTTAATAAAAATTTACCAAATCAATTTCAAACTATACTGGTCTTGAAAATATAATTAAATAATTAAAGGATGAAGTGGAGTCACTAAATTGATGAAAACATGTTAACTAAGGTAGAATAATCATTAAGATAGATTTTAGGAATTTTTTATCAAACAGTAAAAACATGGAATATGAAGAAATGACTGGAGACTACTACAATTTTTATACATTAAAATACTAGATGGAGGGATTGTTACCTTCGAATATAATGCAATATGGAAAATAATTATTTTAGGATCATATAGAGATCCAAAATCAATTTTTATCAAAAATGTTTTATATTTTCCTGTAATTAAGCACAATCTAATATTTATATCTCAACTTTGTGATGATGGATTTTATGTTGGGTTCTGTAATAAATTTATCTCTTTTTTAAAGAAATTTTTTATAAATTTAATAAAACACCGAAATGGAAATGTTTATATAGTGGATCATAATTATTTAGGAAAATCAAAAGTGAATGGATTAACTACTATGAAAAATGATCCTTTGATGTTGTATAGGAAAAATTGACACAAAAATTTATTTACTTTATATAGATTATCTAAGAAACACTTCATTTATAATTTTAATATTATTTAATTTGATAAGGAATGATTCTATGATTCATGAAAAATTGGAAACCAACACAAGTCAGCCTTCAAATATATTAACAATGTTTCAACCTCCAAACCAGTAGAACTTATCCACACGGATTTTTTAGACCACACAAAGTAGCAATATTGGCTGTAAGATCATATGTTTTTTGTTTTAGTTGATGGATATTCTTGATTTACATGGTGTTTTTTTTCAAAAACATAAATGTGATGTTTTCTATTTTTTTTGAAATCATTTCTAAAAGTGTTTAAAATTAAAAATATTTTAAAATAATATTTCTAGTAATTAAAAATGATCGAGAATTTTACAATCAATAATTCAATATTTTTATTCAAAATTATGTATTCAACACAACATGTCCACACCAAGAACACATTAATAAAATAGAAGAGTAGAATGAAAAAAAACTATTAATGATATTGAAAGAGATATATTATATAAATAGAGACTTTTTATATATCTTTTTGTAGAATCTGTAAACAAAGATTTTCATATAATGAATGGTGTTTTAATAATATACCTTTTAAAAAAATACACCTTATAAAATATATGATAATATAAAACCAAATGGTATATATATAAAATAGTTGGAATCAAGGTGTATATAGTGAATAAAAATTAAAACATTGATAAATTTGACCCAAATATAGATGTAGGAATCATTCTAGAATATATTTCTACCTATAATTCCTATAGAGTGTATATTAAAAAGTCAAGGATTTTTAAAGAATATGTTTATGTGAAGTTGGTTGAAACAAAAACTTTTAGTCAGAAGGATAATTAAATATAAGATGTTTCTAATTCAATAGAAAAAGTTTTACTTGAATGACATAATATTTATTTTGAAAATAATGTAGATGAAATTATGTCTAGTTCGGAAGAACATAAATTCATGAACCTAAAAAATTCTTACCTAGACAACCTATAACATTAATATATCACCTTTTGTAAACTATGATAGGATTACTAGATATTGGAGTGATATGTAGAATAAATTTATTAAAACAAGGTGATATTTTTACATTTTTATCAAAATTAGAACAAAAATCTATATAATATGGTGTAAATAGTGACAGTTAGTTAATGGTAATGGAAGAACTACATTACTGAATTAGTAAAAATAATTATGGGAATTAGTTGACAGAATATCTCTTCATCTAGAAAAACAAACTATTTTTTTAATAAATAAATAATACAATCAACAAATAATTACTAGAAATAATGATAGAATAGTTGTAAAATGAAAAAATCGGAAATATGGAATAGATTATGAAGAATGTTTCATTCCTTTTTCAATATTAGAGGATATAATAATAATTATATCATATGAAACTGATATGAAATTGGAATTATATTAGATGGATGTATAATCCTATTTTTAAAAGAATATTTGATAAGGGAAGTTTATAAAGAACAACTACAATGTTTTGAAAATACTCATATACCAAATTTAGTTTTAAAAAACAATAAATATCTTTATGTAATTAAACAAGAACCTAGATCCTTGAATGATAAACTAAGTTATTTTATTATGGAAAATAAATTTTCTATAGGGTTATAATATCATACAATTTACCGAAAACATATTTTTCTTATATAGTATATCTATAGATCTAATTAGATTAAGTCATTTTAAAAATAAATAAAAAAAAATTTAAAAATTATTCAAATCCAATGAAAATTTAATATTTAATGAGTATGAGGAGAGAATTAAATTTATTTCGGGTATTCAGAATCTTTCAAAAAGATAATGAATTTTTTTAAGTCAAAGTAAATATATAAATGACTTGTTGAAAAAACATGGACTTGAAAATAGTAGGACCTATAGAACACCTAGGTGTACCAATATAATATATGATTTGGATAAAGCTAGAATGCTAGGTGAAAACATTCTATATAGTGGTATGGTTGATGGTTAATTATATATTACTACTACACAGGTATATATTATGATTTCAATTTATATATGTGATATATTTCAATAAAATAAAAAAAATTCTTCTTACTAATTTTAAAATATTTTTTATATTTTTAAATTTAAAAAAATTGGCCACATTACCCAAAATAACATATTTTAATTGAATTTTATATTTAGATGTTAATTTTATAGATTTTATATTAGTTCAAAAAGAACTGATGTTGATAAAAGAAATATCCTATTTTAGAAAACTAATATTAACTAATTTCCTAGGATAGAGATTGGAAAGAGATGATCGAGCTGGAGTTCCGGAAGCTTGGATAGTATTCAAATACATGTTTTCTTTTTTTATAGCATGTATGGTCTTCTGTATAGTATCCAGTTCTTCCGATTTTATAGATACCTGACATGTATCACCATATTTATATATATGATTTAGCATCAAATTGTTATTTATTATTATCTGTTGCATCAGTTTATATTATTGATGTCTTCTTCTAATATGAGATCAATTTACTTATATTAATTCTAGTATTTAAATATCATCCTATTTATACATTATTTTAAACATTGTTTATGAGGGTATCGTCTCTCCATGGACACACCATAGACCCTCGCTTCTAATCGGAAGCCTCTGGCATTCGAGGAGACGCGCTTAAGGCCATTAATCCATTAAAGCTGGGGGAACCTTTGAGTAGAACCCGAGTTTGGGATGTAACAAGAAAGAAAACCCCTACTCATTTTTCCAATATATGTAAATAATATTTATTCAATATTATATTAGTATTTCTATATTTAATTTTTTTATATATTTACTTTTTATTCTTTTTTGATTTTTAATATATTTTAAATTTTTTTTATTATATTGTAATTTTTAATATTTATTCATTTTTAATATTTCTATAACATATATTAATAATATTTATTCCTTTTGCAATGTTAAATTCTATCTCCTCCAGGGAATTTAAGTATTGCATTGATTCTAATGATTTTCATGAGATTAATCTAGTTGGGGCTAAATTCACTTGGTACATTGGTTTCTTAAATAGGGTTGTTGCCAGAAGAATTGATAGAGAATTTATTAATGTAGCTTCTCTTGATTACTGGGGATCTATTTCCTTCATAACTCATCCTAGTATTAACTATGATCATCATCCAATACTTTTAAATTTGAGTGGTAAGGAATCTAGACCCCCTCCACCCTTCCAATTTAACAAGGGTTGGGTTAATCATCTTGACTATGCTTCTATTGTTCAAAATACATGGAATTCTATCAGCTTAGGTCATAATGTGTTTTTTTGCATTGAAAAACTCAAAACCCTTAAAATATCTCTGAGAACATGGAGCAAATAGAAATTTAGATTTATTGATCAGGATATCTCATCTCTAGAAGATTCTCTTCAGTATTTTCAGGTTCATAATACATTGAATTTTTTTTCCAATGGGCTCCAAGAGGATTTTGAGATTGTTTCACAGCTCAATAACCTCTTGAATGTGAAATATGATTTGCATAGGGACATTTTTAAGGCTAAATGGTTGAAATATGGAGACAAGAACACAAAATTATTCAATTCTCTACAGCGAATCAAGAAGATTTCTAAACCTCTCATGATGATCAAGAATAGGGATAATGTTATTGACAATGATATGGATCTATCATAACATGTCATTTTTATTTCAAGTATCTCTTTAGTGGACCTACTTCAATGAATGAGCCAATGGAGGGTATCTTCCCCAAATTGGTCAGTCGTTAGGATAATATCAATCTCACTTCTATTCCTTTGAGCATTGAAATTAAAGAGGTTGTCTTCAGCCTCAAATCTGAATGCTCCCTAGGTCCCGATGGTTTTGGTAACTTCTTCTTTCAAACATACTGGGAAATTATTCAATCTGATGTTTTTATGCTTGTGATTCACTTATCTAAAGGTGTGGACCTTCCTTATGGCATAAATGCTCAGTTCCATGCTCTTATCCCAAAGTCTGATAATGCTAACAAAATGCATTTTTCAGACCCGTTGATTTAGTCAACACCATTTAAAAAATCATTTGTAAAATTCTTTCCACAATACTCACAAAAATTTCTTGTAGGATTTTATCTCATAATCAATTTGGTTTTATCAAGGGAAGATATATTCAAGATTGTCGCATTACTTCCTCTGAATGTGTTAATTTTCTTAAGAACCCTACACGATGTGGTAATATTGCCCTCAAGCTTGATGTCAGAAAGGCCTTTGATACTATGAATTGGGGTTTTATTTGAAAATTTCTTCTTCTGTTTGGGTTTAATGAGGTTTTCATTACTTGGATCAAGACCATATTATGCTTTTCTAGGATTTCAATTCTTATTAATGGATCCCCTCGTGGTTTCCTTGATTTCTCTAGAGGGGTAAGACAAGGTGATCCCCTTTATGCAATTATTTTCTCAACAGCATAGGATTATTTGAGTAGACTTCTTTCAATCAAGTCTAGGAATGGGAGGATGAAGTCTATTAATGCTGGTAGAGGTATCCTTTCTCCCACAAATCTTTTATATGAAGATGATATCATCATTTTCACTCTGGGCGATATGAGAAACATAAAAAACATAAAAAGGGATATTTTGCACTATCCTTCTGTCTCTGGTCAAGATATCTGCTGGGGGAAATATTGTTGTTTACTTTGGTAAGAACATCAGTGAACGAAGGAAAAAATATATTGTTCACGAGCTTAATGTTAAGGTAGGAGTGCTTCCATTAAATTATCTTTGGGTTCCCTTATTTTTGGGGAAGCTGAAATCTTGTCATTTCACAGAGATTGTCAGTAAGGTTAGACGGAGTCTCTCTACCTGGAAAGGAAAGTCTCTCTCAATGGATAGTAGGGTTTGTTTAGTGAAATATGGTATTATCTCCAAACTGTTCTACTCTTTTATGGTCTACAAATGGGCTATTTTTATTATAAAAAGTATCAATGCCTCTGATAGGAATTTTATTTGGAGTGGTAGTATCTTCAAAAAAAGTTGGATGTCGTTCCCTTGTCTGATTGTTGCGAACAATATGATGCTGGGGGTTTGGGTATAAAAAATCTTGTGCTCTTTAATGATTCTTTGCAGGCTTCTTTCATGTGGAGACCTTTTAATAACATCTATGATAGTTTACACTTCCTTCCGTGAAAATTCACAACCAGGCTGAAGATGGGGTCTTTAAATCATCTTGATTCCTTTGTTTGGCCTGCTTTCAAATACATCTTTTCCCTAATTGATGCTCACTCTAGATGGTTCATCTCGAAGGACTCATCTAATAATTTCTGGAAAACCAAATGGAATGATAATCCCCTTATAGAGTCGGCGATGGATGAAAGAAACATAGATCTTGTTATTACCATCATGGATATGCTTGAATACTTGGAAGGACATCCAAGTAATATTGTTATCATTGTCAACAATTATTGTTTCTCAAACAAGAAGGATTTTTGGGCATGTGACCCTGCGGCTAGTGGTATTCTCACATCAAATCATTTTTATGAGTTCTCCTTGAATCCCAGGTTTGGTGCTAAATGGATGGGGAGCTTGTATAAAAATTTTATCCGACCATCTCGCTCAAATTGGTTTTGGATAATTGCCCATCGCATGATTCCAACAGATTATTACTTCAATATTGCGGTATCTCTTTATGTTATACTTTTGTTTTCTGTCATCAATAGAGAGAGGATGCTGATCATTTATTTCTTTTTTTTGTGCAACTGTAGCCCCAATGTTGAAGGCTTTTAGAGATGTCTCTGAGATCTCACTTCCTATGATAACCTCCATTGTGGACTTTATTCAAACATGGAACTATCTTGGTCTTTACTCACAACTACTACATTTATTTCTGGTTGCTTCTTCTAAATTGCTGCATTATTTATGGTTCTCTAGGAATCAGATTCTCCATGAGAATAAATCCTTCTTGGTCACCTCTGCTCTCTCACGTGTACTTGTTGAGATGCATGCGGCAGGCCTGCCTAAGAAGCATTATTGAACTAATTCTATTCATGATATCACTGTTCTTTATAGAATTGGTATCAAAGGTAATTTCAAACCTCCAGTTGGCACTTTTGAAGTACGCTTGCAAGAGCCTATTTTCGGTTGGTTGAAAATTAATTCGGATGGTGCATCAAAAGGGAATCCCGGACCCTCTGGATACGACACTGTATTCAGAGATCATAAGGGACTGGTGATTGGTTATTTTCATGGATCATGTGGTATTTTCTCCTCAATTGATGCTGAGATGATGTGTATTATTATTGCAGTGGAACATGCCAACAATTATAGTTTGAATAATCTCTGGCTAGAGAGTGATTCGACTAGGATTGTCTCTTCCATAAGGGATGGTTCATGTCATCTTTACTGGAAGCTTCAAAATCGGTGGATTAATTGCTTAGACTCCCTTCAATCTATGAATCATATCATTACTCATGTCTACAGGGAAGCTAATTCTATTGCAGATTGATTGGCTAACAAAGGAGTTGAAGGTGCTGATTTCATTTGGTATGACAAGCTTCTTGATGTATTTTTTCCCCTCTGGAAAAGGGATTTGGATAGATCTCCTATTTTTAGGATCATGAAAGTCAGATTTTTTATTTTAATTAAGGGGGCTTGCTTTTTTGGGCATGGTCTCATATTATTTTCAAAAAAATATTTTATAGATGTTCATAATTTCTTTAGTTAATATCTATTCATTTTTTATTTTAATATTTTTTAATTCAAATCAACTAAATTATTTTTTATTCTTTTTTAGTTAGTTATTTATTTTATATAATTTTTATTTATATTTAATTTTTAAAATTTATTCATTTTAGTTATATTACTTATAAATTTTTAATATTTTATTAATTTATATAATTTATAGAATTAATAATTTAAATTCATTTTCATATTTTTTATATTATTCATTTTAAATTATTAAATTTTATTCACATTGAACATGTATTCATTTTTAAATTTTTTATAATTTATTCATTTTATTATATTTGTGTTAATATATATGTGTGTGTGTGGGGTTTTGTGTTTGTAATGTATATATGTATTTATATGCATGTATTAGAGTGTGAGTATTTATTTATGTATATGTAATTTATGTATTTCTTTAATTCATAATTAAAATAACGAAATATCTAATAGAATATATTTTTAATTATAATATATAATAATTTGAATATTTATATCTTAATAATTAAAATAGGGAATTCATTGAAAATAATTGTAATTTAATTAAAAATCACTTTTCAACCATTAAATAATATTATTTTTATACATTCCTATAATATCAAATAGATATTCGTGTATATAATTAATGAAATATTTTTAATATCTATAGAAATATTTATGTAAAATTACTTTTAATATTATACTAATTTTTATAATAAGCAATTTAATGTAAATATTTTCTATTTATATTTAATTTCAATTATTCATTATTGTTTAATTTTAATATAATTATTTTTTAAAATTTAAATGATATATAGTTAATATTATTTTTTCATTTTATTAATATTAATGCATTTTATACATATTTTCCCCAAAATTGTATTCTTTTTATTAATAATTTAATTTTAGAATTTCTTCATTTCTAATATTTTTTTATTTATACATATATAATAATTGTTAACTATGTACCAAATTTATACATATATAACAAATTTATATAATCAATATTATATATTTAATTTATTATAGCTAAATATCGTGCTCATAAATCATACACATCTCCATGTTGTAGTTATCTCTATCAAAACAACTTTTATGAGCATGAAATATTTTATTACTAATAAATGTGGTTTTATTAACACTTTTAGAACTGATATAATCATGAAATTATATGTGTTAGTATTGGTATTGATAAATAGTACATTTATTTAAACTAATTGATTTATCTCTAATAAATGTACTTTCTATCGGTTCTTTTTGGTTAATGCTAATAATATCTCATCATTCTGAAAGTACTGTAACGATTTATATCAAATGCATAAGTCTTTATATCCCTAATGGAAGTTGATCCTTACTATGAATCTCTGGATGACTTTGGACAAATTAAAATCAACAAAATGAACATATGGTAATCAAATATTGTTTTTAGTGTCTTTCAACAATCGTTCTTGGGTCTTGTGTAATTTAGGTATTCTTCTTCAAAAAAACGTGTGTGTGATACACCCCAATTAACAAATTCCTATTATCTACCATCCCATCCCTCTTTCTATATGTTTGATCTTGTCTTATAGCTTCTATTGAAATACTAATATGTAAAAAAATAATTTACTCCCTTAATTAATTGTGTATACTCTTCAAACATGATTAGTTTACAAGGAGGTCTGAATATGCCTACATCTATAGTTTTGAAATATATAGGTTTTATTCAATAAATAACCATTAAAATACATATTAATCAATATTTTAAAAATGAATCCTTTATTAAATTTCATTTCAATTCGAAGAATTGTAATATTTTTTTTCTTCAAATATGTTATTTGGAAATGATATTATATACATTATTAAAAAATCGGTAGGTGTATCATATTTGATTAATCCCATCAATTGAGTTTATAAAATATGACTGATTAAGAGAAGAAATAATAATCATATCAAAAAAAATTATCTTATACCATGATAAAATAAAATGATCATATATATAAAATTTATTTATTTATTTAATATTATTTTGCACATTAATTATCAATATATAAATGTTATAATTAAACCTTTATTTTTATCAATTATTCAGAATATATATAAAAATGTGATGATCATAACTTATGTGTATTTTTAATAAAATATTAGTATTATTTAATTAAATAGGTTGAATATGAATAAAAAAGGGGTTTTTTCCAATTATTTGAAAAAATTGTATGAGGATGGGGTTAAAGTGTTCTTCATGTTTTCAAAAGAGAATGTGCGTGAATTATTTGCCTTAGAGGAATACACAAGTGGGGGGGTGGGGCTGGTCAATTAATGTTTTAATATAAAAATATAAACTTTAAAAATTAACTATTTAAAATACCATTAATTTAAAAAGTTACAAAAGTTTAAAAAAATTCATGCTATATATAACATGGTACATTAAAATAATTTATCAATGATCAACCTAACTGAATATAGAGTAATAAAACACAATATAACTTTTTATACAATTTTACCAATAACAAACACAATATAATATACATACATCACAAACAATTGAAAACTATTTATTTTTTTAAATACAGTTGTGTAAATCACTAATTTAAAATTGGAAGTAATAATAAAATTCTTATCATAATGTAAACAAGTTGTGAATGAAAAAATTAGATCTCACAAAATAATTAAATCTAGAGGTTATAACAACCTAGATTTTTTAAACATAAATAATATATATTTTTAGTTGAATATTCATTACAACGCACATATACACGGATGTGGATCATAATGGCCTAGTTTTTCTAGAGACTAGATACACAATGTTCAGATTTTATGAAAGATCTACAAAATATTCTATAATGATATTTCCACATAGTAATATTCTTAGCTATACCATATTTACTATCATTTTTGAAAACATGGGGAATAGAAACATAAGAAGGTGTGATCTCAGTTGATCATTAAGGGTTATCAAGGGAGATATTAATGTAACATTATCACATGGGTATGAGAACACGATATTAACATTCCTAATCACATACACTACATATCCTAAAAAATAATGTTGAATCCTGGATTAAATCGTAACTGTTCCTAAAAAACTTTTAAAGAAGAAAAAAAATAGAAATGAGAGTTTAACAATGGAATTACACAAACAATTATGGCTTATAATAAATTAGGGAAAATAATTTCCTTATTATTCAATTCTTACTTCCATGTTGATCATAATGAATTGAATTCGCTCCCCAAATCCTTATATTAGTCATGTTTCACTCCCAAGACCATATTATTGGAAAACAATTCCCATAATAAAATTTGTTCACTACCCATTTAGGTCCTATTTAAATCAATATATATCAACAATTACTCAATTAACTAGTGGGATATATATTTTCATATATACACATATCATTATTAATGCAACAACTTTCACATGGTCATAATGTAATCACCATCCTTGGTTACAAAAAAACCATCATACTTGGTTATAATTTAATAAATATCGTTGGATTATAATGAATCCACCTATAAAATAATGAAAACCATACATATGTGTTTTATATGAAAATAGAACTTTCATCAAATAATAACCTATCAACAAAGAACTGGGTTTCAAAAAGTATCTACCATATCATCATTGAATATATCATTGAAAAGAAGTAGGTTGCATTAATATTTTTTCATTATAATAATGAAACATCCTGATAAAAAATATTTATAGTACAAAGGGATTGTATTCCTTGTAAACCATGAGTAACAAAAATGGGTTTTCTCATTATTTAACAATAAGTCCATGAAAAGACTATCAAGACATTCTTGAGAAAAATAAGATTTCCATTTTGAAATCACTTATTTATAATCTAAAATTTTCATTAATATTAATGAATTAATTTTATTTGAAAATTAAAATGTAAAAATGTAAATTAATCTTTAAATTAGTGTATGTTCATGACTTCAACCAATACTATTCATATTGTACTTATTAAAACAAATATTCCATCCACATTTTAAAAAAAAAGCCAAAAGTACCTCCTTTAGGAACATGGAATGAAGATTCATTTTAAAATATTTTATATAAAATATTACTATGGTTTATATTATATAAAAAAATATTTATATAATATTTAAAAATTTAATCAAAACATTTTTAGAAATCATGGTACAGAAGAGAATAAATTTTTGAAAGAAGAGGTTAATAAAGACTATTTTCCTTAAAAAATGATTCATTTAGTACCTTTAATACCTAATAATAAGAATGAAAAAGAAAATTTTATATTTTATAGTAATAAAAAAAGATAAAAATTTAGTGGTTTTATTAGAGATAGATAAAAATATTTCATTATCCAAACCACAATCATATACAATCCTGCTAAACTATTATTCTATAACATAAAACCCATACCACTTTAGTAACATTTAAATTATTATCCCCATGAAATAAACAATCCTTGATTAATATGTATATAAAAATTAATTAAATTATAATAATAATTAAATTATTTCATTTTCATGATATAAACCACATAATAGAAACATTTGGTGAATATGGAATTTGACTCAAAGAGATAAAAGTGAGATTGAAATCTATTACCTCAAGTTGTGAATTTATACATACAATTTCTAATATCAATTATACAAAATAAATTTATTTTATATATAATATAGAACCGTAATCATATATATATCAGTCCACATATAATATAAATACACCCTTTTATCATCCACTCATTTTGAATTTTTAGTGAAATTAGTATTTGTGGTGATAACTAATTGGATTTTCAAGAATGTTTTAGTTCATAAATCATGGTTCATGTATTTGATCATGGTTAAATCATTTCCATATTTTCAATCATGATATAAATATTTTATTTTTTAGTTATATACATATTTAGATTCATCCATAAATGTATGATATATTTAAATGAATTACTCTATTCATGGAGATGGTAGGCCTTCCGTATAGAAGAATGACACTTCCATTTTCAAAATGAATTGAAAGAATTAATGGTATCTAAACCCACCATATATTGGGAATGATTTTATTTATTATTTTTTTGTGTTAAAATTTTTATAGGTTTTTGGGGGAAATTCTTATAAAGTGATATTTTTTTGAGGAGGAAGACCATTTAAACTATTAAAGAAATATTGTAATAACTTATCAGTAATTTCTAAGTATTGATATATGTTTTTAATAGTGGGTGTTTTCATGGTTTGATAATGGTAAAAGATCATTGTGTATAACAAGGTATAACTATGTGGTGTTTGGGTGTTTTTCCAAGGGTATTTCATGATTTTATATAATAGTGAAGCTTTCAATAAGAGATTGTGAAAATTTCTTTTTAAAGAGTTAGTGGCCATGCATACTTTGTTCACGTTATTTATAATTGCCAATATTAATTATGAATACAACTCTGAACCTTTAAAATAATGGTTCTTCCTTTTTCCGCAAGGTATTTTTTTTTCCAAATAACCCATATTTTAATTTATTTTCACATTAATCCTTCCCTAGTAAAATATTTTCTTCTCTCATTGGATTATTGGTCAATTAAATTTTTTTATAATGGATTTATAAAAGTATGTTTGTGTTTTTAAATTATTTCCTCTCCTTTTAATATATCCATTCTAGATCTACCCTCCCCTAGTCTCATTGGAACCCATATGAGCTATGGATTTTAGACAGAATAGGGTTTATTCAGTTTTCATTTATTCTAATTTCTTTAAAATATTAAGTGCCTGATATACGATATTTTGAGCTCTGTTCTTTTTAAGGTTTTTAGTTATGCACCATTATTGAGGAATGAGTCTATATACAAAGGTTTAATTCTATGAATTTATTATTTTTATTGTAAATAGCTCTTGATTTTTCAATTATTTTAATTGATTTGTTTTTAAAATATTTTTTTTGAAAACAATCATGACTGTAATGAGTTTTTTAGTTTTAGAAATAGTATTTTTACCTGAAGTGATTTTAAAAATTATAGAATGGTGGTTTGATTTTAAAAATTTTGTTTTATGCTATACAATACGTTTTATTTTCTTTGAAATTATTTAATAAATTGTTGGAAATTATTTTTAAATAGTTTAAGACAATCATAAAATATTTGGTAATATTGGGTAAATGTAGAATACAAATTTCACACATAGTTTTTGTAATAAAACTTATAATTTTCATTAACTTTTGTTTGTGTAATTCCAGTAGAGGTTATTCTGGTTTGATCAACTCTACGAATGGATTGGTTGTTATTCTATGTCTACTATATATACCCATTGGTTAGATCACAAACAGTTTATTTTGTAATTTATGATTGGATTACCACAAGTTTTATTATTTCATTGTTATTTTCTCACATTCTTTCACATGATGGAAAACTTCATGGTTATATTGATTATATGATTTCACACGATAAATTGTTTCATTCTTATATTTATTACATACTTATCTTTTGGTGCTCCAATTTATTTTATTGATTATTATTTATTTATTAACACTTATAACTATCATATTCCCTTTCTTATCAATATTAATGGATTTAATGAAAAAATAATGATGACTTACAATTGGTTTAGGTTTATGAAAAATCATTATAAAAGATTATTCATTTTAAAGGTATAACTAGTAAATTTTTCATATTATAATTTTTATATATTCTTTGGTGGAATATGAGTAGTATTTTTTCTCACACACAACTTCTCCCTTGAGGTGGTTGTAAATGTTTTTTCAGGAAAAAGGTATAGGAAAATACACTATGTACCTTGTTATATTTTATTTACATTATAGAATTCATATAACAATAGTTTGAATGTAATATTTATTCACGAAGATACTTTTTGGTATTTTCATTTCATACATTCTAGTTTAGATTGTACAAATTAGATTAAAAAGGATCATGGATGTATATATCTCTTACACATTGTGCTCTTGTTGTATTTCGTGTTTTGTTATATACACGCCCTATATCCATTTTCTTATTATACCAAACCATCATGGTGGCCATCTCGGGTTTCATATCGAGTTGACCCAGGTTAGTTCATTACAGAATGTAATTGAAGAGAAATAAAAATCTTGATTTGTGATAAAAATTATAGCATCTGGTTCTATGTCTTTATTATATATGAGTTAAGTCCATTAGAATTCAGGTAGATAGCACTGGAGGGTGCCTGGCTAGCTCACTTCCATGTTTGAAATCCTGTTTCAATGGGTGGATAGTTTTTTTTACAAGATTTATATTTATAGTTTTAGTTCATTTGAATGAAATAGAGGTGATTTTTACCTAAAGTCACTTAATTATTTTATAATGTGTTATGTTTTTTATTGAATTTATAGTCTTTTAAATTATAATTATTTTAATGAGTTAACATGAATTCTTAATGTTGGTTTGATTTTTTTCATATTTTAGCAAAAAAAATGACTTGTTATTGTCATGTTTAAATTCTATTATGCCTATTAGAAGAAATATTTTGAAAATATGTGTTGTCATAGTGAGATATTTTCAACAGGTGAATCCTCTGGTGGACACTTCTTTTGTAGAAGCATTAATATACACTATTTTGACTTTGGGTAATGTAGGTGTATAGAACTTGGAATGTGTAGTGGATCATGGATTAGAATTCACTAAGCATCATCCACCCATATTTCATGGAGAAAAAGGTCTCCAGGAACATGAGGAGTGTCTTGAAAGGATTGAGAAGATATTAAACATATTTAAGACCCCTGGGGACTATACGGTGGGTTTTTTTATGTACATTCTTGAGGGACCAAAAATTAGATATCATATATTTATTATACAAGAAAAATTGCATGAGAATATTACATACATAATTGTTTAATAAAAATATCAAATCAAATTTTTTTACCCTTGGGGGTTACGTGCAGTAATGACTTAAGAGTTTCAGACCCTAGATCAAGGTGTGAATACTCTTCTCATGTACTCCTCATGTTTTGATGAGTTGGTGATTTTGGAAAAATATCTAGTCACAAATTAGTACATTAATCCATGGGGGTTTGAGTTGTGATTGATGCCTAATATTCAATTCATGATGATTCTCATGTGGCTTCATAACATCCTAGAGGTAGTTAAAAAATAATATTTAACCAATGTTAACCTAGATAAAAGTTCTAGTTTGGGTGGAGCATTAAATGTTACAATTGTTCGCTATGGTGTGTAATCTATCCAAAAAATAAAGCATGGTGGTGCTCAATATTTTTAGATCTATTTTTTGGGGTTAATTAATAAAACATCTGTTTTTATGCTACCAATGTGACATTAATAATCATTACAAGTATAACTATAAGGAGACTACAAATATTTTTCCTCATTATGGATACATTGGCCATCTGATGTGTACTTAGAATATCCCACAAAAATAAGGCCAGATCCACTCACACCAATGGTTATAATTTTTTTACTAATGCTTCCATGGGAGGTTTATCTAATCATTAGTCCATGTCGTTTGTTCATGTGGCTAGGGATAGATAGATTTATATGGTGGACTATACACCAAATGAATCTGATGTAGGGCCACATACTATTAGAGGTTCGATGTTTTTTTTACTTCTATAGTGTTATTATATTTTTTTTCTATAATGAAATTGATGAGCACAAAGGGTGATTCTGGAGAGTCTTCATCGACTCTATCTTCTACTGTAAAGTTTCATGAGAGATTGAGAGCTCATGAAGAGATGATATAGATGATGCAGAAGGAGAGGAAGGAGGAGCGTGGGCAGTAGTGTCTGAGAGATGAGTAGATGATGGAGTATATATAGTGACTTGAAAGTGGTGTTGGTAGGGAGTTTTCTCCCCTAAATCCATCAAGTTATCCACCTCCACTGGATACCAGTTGGTTATTTATGAATATTTTATTACTATTTTAAAATTTCGTATAATAAACATATTATATTCAAAATGATGTATTACTTTTATATGTGTTTTATTCATTTCTATATTTTTTAAATATTTTTAAATATTTTAAATTTATTAAATATATTTAATGTTTTTAAATTGTTTTAATTAGTTTTAGGTTTTACAATTATTCATAAATAAAATCTATTATCAAGTTTTTTAAATTTTCAATATATTTAATTTTTAAATTAATATCATTAATATTAACTTTTATTAAGTATATTTATTTTACAAATTTTGTAATTTTATTTTATTTAAAATTATATATATATTTTTTTTATTAAATTTATTTATTGTTTGTAATTATTTTTAATTATTTATAATTTAAATTTTTTGGAAGAATTTTTATTTTCAATGAATGAATAATTCTATGAAAATAATTTTTTGGAGAGATCATCGCAAAATGGTTTTATTTATTATTTCGAGAAAGTTTTGCGATTGATTGTATATTCATCCAGAAAAATGTTTTATATGATGGAACACAAAAAATATTCACATTCATGATGTCATCATTCGTAAGGGGATATTTGCAATGGACACCAATTAAAACTGATATTTTTGGGATGACAATCCTTCACAAATTACTTGTCACGAATATCGGATATTCTTCTGGTGTCAATTCAGGAGGTGGTAGTTCAACATACATATGAATATTGATTTCATTTTAGATTTGATTTATGTGGGAATGGTTGATGATAATGAGAAAAAAATAAATAAAATTTTTTGTATTTATGATACTTATATTATAATATCATCATGGTTTAATAAGTATTTGTGGTGTTGGAGGACTAAATAATTTAAAAATTAATGTTGAAGAACGTTACCACTTCATCAGGTAACCACAATAAGTTTTCCCTAAAATACAGAATAGGTTGGATTTCTACTCAAAAATGATTCTAATATGAGGGATGAAATTTGGGCTGAGAATTTGGTAGGTATTTTCATAACAAAAAGAGTTTTAATGTGTGAATAATTGAGGAGATTTGGTTTCCTTTTATTAGTGAGGTGAGTGAGACACTTGTAATTCTTTTCAAAAATGGTTTAACCATGTTTTTTTGGAATCCAAAATGGTCAAAAATAGAATATTATTGGTCCTTATACATGATAGTGTTTATATATTTCTTGAAAATATATTTTAGGAATGTATATAGGTTAATGTAACCATTATTATTTTTTGTTTCACCATTGATAAATCATTGTTGTCCATAACCTTGGTAAATAATTTTTTCAGTTTTCACTATCCATTTTGGAAAAAACTCATGTTGAACATATTATATTATATAAATTAATCTGATTATTTGTATTGAATTCATATTTTAATCTCAAATTATCAATATTTGTAAAATTTAATTTAAAATTATTCCCACTAATGTTATGAGAAAGAATATTTTCAAAGAGAAAATGTGTAGTAGTTATGAAAATTTCTATATCTAATTTAATTATTAGAATGATTTATATAAAATCAATTCCACTAATAGACATATATATTGAACTAATTTTAGAAAAAAAATTAATATAAATTATATTTTATCATTAAAAATATTTTAAAAGAAAAGAAATATTTCAATTGAAATTCTTTATTTTTCATTATTCACAAAAAAAAGATTATTTTATGAAAAATAAAAATAATTTAACATAATATAATTTATATATTCTTATTTAAAAAGTGAAGTTTATTTTATAATTTTTAATTTTTCTATGTGTGGTAAAATGTATTATAAATTCTGTATTCAAAGTACTGTTAAACCATATTTTAGATAAATTCTCTTTTTAGAAAACATTACTTTTTATTTAAAATAGTTATAATTTTATCTCTAATAAATTGATATTTACATTATTTATTTATAAAACATATTGATTTTATCATTTAGTAATTACCATTCTTACCCACGAATTTAATATCTAGGAAACATTAGTAATGTTTTAATAATTTTATTTTTATAATGTATCATGTTTCATTCAAACCATGGGTTTTATACATTGTAGTATATCAAAGAGATTGAATTCATTTAATAATAAGTATATCATAATGTATCATGATATTATATACCATTATAATCTTGATGTTTCAGGTCACATAAGATATTGAACATGATGATAATATTTTGAAATCTATGGTTTTTACATTATACCCCCTTAATTAAATTACCAAATCAAAATTTAAAAGTGATTTTGGTAATTAAGGGTTTTAAATTTAAGATACCATTTTAAAAAAATTCATATCATAAAGGGTTTAATAGAATGTCATATTAATTAATGAAATTGATAAGTACAATGATTATAAATAATAACTAATAACTAGGTTTCTAAGTAAGAGAACATTAATGGAAAATGAAAATATGTAAATGAAAGAAAAATAAATAATTACAGAGAGTGATAGGGTCCATTGATCACATAAAGTGATTAATCAATGGAATTTTAAAGACCAAAAAACTATAAAACTATAATATTTTAAACGACCATCAGTTTAACATAAAGTAAAGTATTAGGATAAAATATTTTTCAATAACCATTTCCAAGAGTTAAATAATTTAATTTCCATCTTGGTTGAGAATATAACAAAATTTAATAACATGATATATATAAATTTCATAGGCACAATTTCACGTTTTTGTTATGCTTTGATTAATTTCAAAATCATATCCCACACAATGAAATGAATTACCAAAATATTATTTTTATGCATGAAGCATGAGAATTGAATTTTAATAAATTATAAGATCCCTAATAAAATGATTATTCATTCCATGTATCTCTATTTACTCTTATTAAAAAATAGTTATTCCCAGCTATCAAATATTCATAAATATTAATATGGTGATGTCAAACCTTAATATATAAAAAATCTTACAAAGGTCAGTTGGAACCATTTTATAAATGACTAAACATATGATACATAAAAAATATTAAGATCCAAAACAAGAGAAAAAAGGTCACTAGTGTTTCAATATAAACATATTATTAATACACTAAAAAATATGCTGTAGTTTTTAATCATCGTATACCATCCACATAAATACATTCATGACGTATTTTCTAGAAACATGGTAATTATCTGAATTACAATATATTCTTATTGAAAACAAGAATATACATATATTACATAAATAAAACATAGAGTATTTTATTTTTTTCTTCGAAAAGAAAAATATTGCGAACTCCATCATTAATAGTATATACATATTTTCTAAAAAGCGCTAATTTTTTCAAAGGTATTCAGTACTATATAATTTAATATATCCACATCAATCATCTATTTATCCAAACATAATTATATGAACATCATACACATATCAAAGGTTATATTTCCATAAGTTATGTGATATCTATTACGTTCAACATGAAATTGGATCATATTTATTAGTAATATATACAATTAAATATAAAAGATAAAATCCTTAATTAAAAATTACTTCATTAAAATCCATATACATTTTGAGAATTTCATTTATAAAATACGTTTAATACATATTTTTTTGATCTTAATACAGAATCATAATAATCATTACACTTATTATATAGTTATTGTATAATATTGACAATGAACCCTTATCCCCTTTTGAGGGATTTTCACATGACAGAAGGGGAATTTATTTGAAAAGCTACACATATCCTCACAATGAAATAATTTTACATTAGGGGATACATTATTTCACATGAAATAATGATTATAGTGTCATTTATCTCAACACTTGAAGAAAACTTCTATTCAATTTAGTCATAAACCATGGGGGTTCATTACACAAGTATCTCATGTTCAAAAATCAATCTTTCCATTCTTATATTTTTCCATTTTGACTCTATCGTCCTCTTATTATCTTTCTTCCCTTAAAATAATTATGACATGGAGAAATCTATCTCTATGTTGATATCACATGATACTATATACACATATAATAAGATTGTTTGGGAGACTAGTGACATTTTAAATATTAGACTAATCCCATCAAAGAATTGATCAATAATTATCATTGAATTATATATATAGTATGTATCATGCCTTACTATTCTTTTAATGTCTGCATTATACGTGGACTCATTTTAAACTTATCTATATCTTAGAATATAGAATCATCCCTCCATATCGGCTCATTTCCTAAGACGATAATATTTATCAAGAAGATTACATTAAACTCCTTCAAATCCATAATTTTTATTTCTTTTTCATACATAGTTTTTTAAATCCACAATAACAATCGATGAATATCTCATGTGTGGATATATACTACCAGGAATAATTTTTTCCTTTTACTAGTTAATAGAGAGAGAAATCTAATTCTATATGGAACATATCCAATTATCCACAAAAAATGTATTATTAGACCCATAAAATGTTTGAGGTTGATAATATATTATGCGGTCTAACATTTTCACACTACATGTGGATCAGTAGGGTAATATAAAATGGAATGTTTATTACTCATAATCTATGTCAATTTCACCAATAAGGTTATAGTTTGAGCAGTTATATCTGAATCTCTAACTCCATATTCCTTACATTTCAAAATAGGGAAATTCTAATATGGAGTAAATGCATTAAAAAGTTCCCATTCATTCCATTATGTTACATTTATAAAAATTGAAATAAACTAGATTTGATCATAAATTTATAAAACATAATGTACAATCCCAAAGCATGTGAAACAATTAACATAAATTTAAAAAATTATACATAGATACTCTCATAATCATAATACTGGTTTCTTTGAGGATTTAATTTTATTCAAATAATTTAAAATTTCTTAATTGAAAATTTGAAATATACTAATCATATCCTCATGGTTGTCAAACTAGGTGAATAATAAATCCCACATTCATGCACCAGATAAAAATCATGTCATATATAATGATCCCTTTTAGATTTTTCATCCCTTTCGACATTTGTTCTAGAACCACACCCACTAAATATATAAAAACACAGAAATATTATTGGAAATATAAGACAATATCATACTTACCAAAAATTTAAGATGTCCTTATATACAAATCATCAATTTTTTTCATAATGTTATTTTTCCTAATATATAATTCTCTAAATGTAGTTCCAATTATTTATACTAAACATTCTATCATAACTATTATATTTACCATGAACTTAGTAGTTAAAATCTGGGGTATACTATTTTATATTGGAAGAAGATATAAGGAATCACATTCTGAATAACTAAATAATTCTGTATTTTTATAAGGTAGATATATATTTGAAATTCATAATTCATATTCAAATATAAACTATAAAAATAATTTTCATTAAGTATTCCATTATCCCCCTTAGAAAATCCCATCATATAAATAACAAAAAACATTCTAGTATCATGGGGAAAGTAAAACATAAGAATGCAGTGAGAAAAGTTCCTTAGTAAGGGAAAGCGTACAATGAAATTTATTATTTAATAATGAATAATCAAAATGGTAAACTAAATAACTAAAATATATGTCATTTAATTAATAACCAGAGTATAATATAGAAGGAATAAAAAATGCTCAAATAATTTGATATAAATAATCACATGATTTTGAAACATAACAATGGATATTCTAACTAATCTAACATTCACGTGTAATATCGATAACACAATTCCTAATGATGGAATGCATAATGTTTTACATCTAAAACATTCTACCAATAGTTGTTCCAAGACTTCTAATATTCGCAAGGATTATTTGAAGAAATATAAAATTATCGAGTCTTGTGCTAATAAATATATATTAAGGGGTATAGCGTCATCCAAAAACATATTTAGTTTTCCACACAAGACTTCCCCAAGCAATAATGAAATGGCCAAAACATTAATTAATGGAAATAATTTATGATCTAATTATTTTTTTATTGAGTAAAATGGTTATATAAAACATATTAACTTCCTTGGTTTTATGTTTATGGATTTTAAGATACAATTAAAAATGGTTACCGTTTCTAATATATTCGTGAACAGTTACAATATAATTAGTATAAATATAGGGCATAAACAAATCCAATATACACCGAAGAAAGGAAGTGATGGAGTCGTCTAGTAGAATTGCTCCATTTAAAACCCATTTTTCCTATCATGGAAAGATGATGGAATCACTACGCTTTTCTCGTGACGAAACCCAAGGTGATCTTCAACACATTAAGCTTGAACAGAACCTCCTATGAGAGAAGTGGAAGTTAATAGAGATTACCACCCGAGTTATGTCATCTAAGCTACACCAAGAGTCTATCACCATCGAACACCTTAACATTTGGTACTATCCATGTGTTATAAGGGGTTATGTAATAAGACTCTATCAGTATGATTATGTGTATTATTTTTTTTATAGAATATCGAAAATACATTAATTAAATTATTGTTACTTTGTAAATGGTTTTTAAAAATATATATATTTTTTAGTTAATATTCAATGAAGAAATATATTTTGATGAATTAATGGATTTTTTGAATTAAAAAATATATTAATAAAATATTATTAAAAAATGAATTTTTATTTAATATAAATGATTTTATATTCTTTATAAATTTAATTATAATTTTTATTTATGTTTCAAAACAGTTTTTGTCAAAACCCATGAATTATCGATAAATTTCAGTTTTTATTTTAAAATTAAAAATTCTCATATTTATAAAATTATTTAGATAAAAAGAATATTATTTTTGAAATCAGGATATCGAAATTTTCGAATTTGGAATATTTCATAATTTCATGAGACCATCGAATTTTTGGGTAAAAATTAAATACCGTTTAAATATATAATGTGTTGTATGACATCTTAATTACCCCATAGTGATGTAATAAAATACTATAAAATGGATTTTCGCCTAACATATGTTATAAATTTACAAAATTTTGATTTTTTTATTTGTTATAATAATTTTACAAAGCCTTAGTGGACCCTCCAAAACATAAAAAACATCTTACCATTTTAAAATAATTTCCATGATAGTGTGACTCACCTCCATATAATCATGCCTAATAATTTAATAATTTCGGCCATTGGGATGAGAAAATAATGTCTTCCAATCAAATTTGGCAATAACTATGGTCAGAATCCATTGAATGGTTTGTGGTTTTGATTATTTCAATGTGTGGTGTCCAAAACCTAAAGAATAAATAATTCCCTCTTATTTTCTATATAAAACCACTCAATATCCAAATATTCTTCACAAAATTCATTTAGAGCATGAAAAATCCCTACCCTCATCTCCTTATAATCCTCGCAATGTGCCGAAATCTCCCAATAATCCACTCTCAAGACGCTTTCAATCCATTAGTATCACACTTCCAAGAAAGGGATCCTCACATTCCTTATTTCCTTATTTATGTCCATGTTTCCTTATATTGTTATGCCTATTTATTTTCAATTAAAAAAATTTGGGGTTCGATTTAACAAATCCCCTATAATTAAATCCTTATGGATTAATGATTATATTAACATTTCTCATTTATTAATTCATTCCATGTACACCCGTTACCATTCCAAAATTTTGTATGTGATTTCTTCCTTTCTGATTTTTTTCCAAATTTTATTATGATGTTATACCA
This sequence comes from Viscum album, assembly GCA_963277665.1. Lineage (NCBI taxonomy): Eukaryota > Viridiplantae > Streptophyta > Magnoliopsida > Santalales > Viscaceae > Viscum > Viscum album. Next base: position 1,871,540,670 of record OY728137.1, on the reverse strand, counting down.
TTATTTCAATTAAAAATGTTGGGGTATGATTTCAAAACTCTCCCACACATCTATCCTTATGTTTCAATTATGATAAACTTATTTATCTCTCATTAATTTCTCTCATATACATCTGTTACCGTGCCAAAATTATGTAATGAATTTCTCTCTTCTCATTTGCAGTCATTAAATTAATATGTATTATAAATCTAAATTCCATTACATATGTTGGAACATGTATCTATATGAACACATTACATTAAATTTTATATACATATTTTGAGATACCCCTTTCTCTCTTATCATCCATTTTTATGTATTCTTATGTCACATAGTTCTAATGATAAAATTACACCGCAAATTTCCAAAACAAAGTCATTGGGAAGTGAATACTATTCCCGTTTATCTTTCAAGTGTATTCACCATTATTAATAATTGAATATTTATTATATATTTTCATGTATTAATTTATTATTCTTTAATTGTGTAAAAATGATTATGTTTAATGAATACATGTTATATGGTCCATGTGACACACTTATGCATGAAATGAAATGATTAATAAGGGTGTGCCCTGATAGCACTGCAATGCATTGAGTAAAGAATAGTATCATGATACTAAAAGAGAAATGAGTGTTTACTCATTCTAATTTGTGATTACTGAGGGTTTTCTCATGATCTATTTGCAATGTTCCTTGTATCATGAAAATATCAGGACAAATGTGGTTTCCACATTTCCATGATATGATAATCATGTTATATCATGCCTTTATGTTCAAGTTTCTCTTATGATCCATTGCATTTCTTATTACCTAACATGTACTAAATTTTTTTGTTATGAATTGTTTACTGCCTTAATATCCTTCATAGATCACCCATTTTTTATATATGTACTCAGGTTTTCCCATGCAACGCTATGTACAAAATAATTTAGTGGCAATGTAAAAGAACTTTTCAATAAATATGTGTGTAATAAAGGGTAGGGTTATTTTAGTTTGTATCAGAGGATAGGTTTAGTTAAAATGGAATTAGGATTTGAAAACCGTAGTGAAAGAATTATGGGTGAAACTAAGTATAATAAAACATACCTAAATGTTTGTTAGTATAGTGTAATTGTTTTATCAGGAAAATACATCTCGTTATGGATATGAAAAATTAGAGAAGGCTCCAGTACAGATGTATCTAGGGGTAAACCCCTAATTCACCACTTTGAGCTAGACTCGAACACTAACTGGTACACAACAACAGGTCGTGTTGCACTTTTGGTTACGACACTCCCAAGGGATATGATTTTATAAATTCATAAGATTAGTATGAACCATTATTAAGCGAATATAAAAAATTCACCTAAGAACATATGTTGAAATGTAGATATTGGGTAACATAGATTGAAACATATAAATTCATATGTTAATATAATAAATCTAATTTATAGGTTATCCCTTTTTTTCATTAGATTCCCATAATGTGTTAAAACAAACTATCCATTTATTCTAACAAATGGTTGGTAATATGAGGGCTCAGGTAACAACCAATACGAATAACAATGATCTGACTGTTCTAATGAGATGTGAAATCATATTGCAATAGTGATAAAAAACATTGGGACAAGAATATACCAGTTAAATAATGTTTTAAATAGAAATATTGGTCAAGAAGAATGTCCACCCCACAAAGAAATAACAAGTCGTAATCGAGAGCTTCATGAGAAAAAGGATTCCTAATTTTAATGGATCATCTGACCCATCAATATTCAAACAATGGATGAACACCATTGTAATGATCTTATATATCCTTTAGTGTTCTGAAAAAGAGAATATTCTTCAGGTTGCTTATCGTAGAGAGGGTGAAGAAGATCAATGTTGGGTATTTATGAAAAAAAGGAAGCCTGAGGTGAAGATTAAGGAATTGGAATGAAAGGATTTATAGAAAATTATTTTTGATAAATATTTTCCTTTTACCCTATGACTTAAGATAGAAAGGATTTTCCATGACCTAAAGTAAAAAAGATAACGAACCCATTGGAGAATACTAGACAAACATCACAAGGTATGCATGATACGCCTCTTACTTTTTTGTTACCCCCAAATTCAATGTATACTACTTCATTGGTGTGACAAAAAATAGAATATTGTAAGACATAGTGATCTATGACTTTAATAGATATGAGGAAATTGTTCGATAAGCCCTCAACGTTGAGATATAAATCAGAACATCGCAGGGGTATCATGGGGATAAGAAGTGTAAGGTGGAAATTAATTTTGGTAGTCTGATGTATAAATCCAACGGCGATAATAAAATATAGAAACCCACTTATGAATGGTGGGGAATGAAGAACCACAAAAATTTCTTGATGGGGATGAGGAAATTCTTTAGGTGTGGAATAGAGGTCCACATGACCATTAAATGTGGGCAGGGAAAACATGGTACAATGACAGAGGATAGGAATGCTGCGTTCGACCCTCAATACATTGTTCATAGCTACAACTACAAAGAACTAGGGCACATTGCAATCCAGTACCCTACGCTAAGTGTTTTCATTAGCAACTAACAAACTCCAACGAAGAAAGGGGTACTTTTTAAATCTCTGCCATTGATGTAAACCCTATCAATGAAGTGCTGATAGGTATGCTAGATATTCATTCAATAAAATAGAATGTACATTTTTATTATGGTAATGCATTCTTTTATATCTTGTAATTTTAGTATAATAATCCCAACACAAAAAATCATGGCAGTAAAGATGTTGGTGAGAACAGAAAATGGGAAAATCATTGTATCTAGTGAATATAACTCCTCCCCATTCATAATATTTGGATTGAACTTCCTGGAGAACCTCTATATACTCCCTCAGGTATAATTTGATGTAATTATTATCATGGATTATATTTACTTATATAGAGCCATCATAAATAACCATTATAGGGAAATCACTCTTCATATGGTTAATCGACACCCCGATTTTGTTTAAGTGGAAGGAGGGGGATGAATCTTCATTAGTACCATCATTTCAAATGTGGATATTACTACCATATAAGAATTAATATCATTATTATATGATTGAGTCTAAGGAAGAATCCATCCGTAAAGACATGCCTGTTATGAGGGAATTCAAAGAAGTGTTACTTGAAGAATTTTTTTGGTCTTCCTTCTATAATCGATGTTAAATTATCAATTGATATTATACCTAGGGTGTTTCCAATTACCAATACTCCCAATATAATTTCTATTGTGGAGCTTGAAGAGCTACGAAAACAACTAAAAGTGAATCTGCATAAAGATTTCACACTCTTAAGTGATTCACCATTGGGTGAACCAGTCTACTTCGTGAAGAAGAAGGATTGGTCAATGCACCTTTTCCATTGAATATCGTGAGCTCACAAAAATTCACGATTATAAACAAGTATTCCCTTCCACAAATTGATGACTTTTTCATTCAGTTACAGGGAAAAAAATACCACTTCATGGTGTATTTGTGGTCATGATATTACCTTGTAAGGGTGAATAAAAATTATATCCCCAAGAATGTTTTTCGTGTAAGGAACAATAAATACGAATTCCTAGTATTTTCTTTTAGTCTCATTAATTATTCTGAAAATATTAATTGATATGATATATAGAGTCTTTAGAGATTACCTAGAAAAATTTTTGGTCATATTTATAGATGATATTATAATATACACTAAAACCAAGGAGGAGCATGAGATTAATCTAAGCACCATACAAGAGACCATGCGAAAGAATAAGATCTATTAAAACTATAGAATGTGTGATTTTTGGTTTAATTAAGTCTCATTCTTGGGTCATATGATCACAAGAAACAATATATCTATAGATCCCTCCATGATAGATGCAATTTACTGATGGTTGATTTCATCATCGGTGACAGATATCCATAGCGTCCTGGGGTTAGCTGAATATTATTGTCGATCTGTAAGAAATTTCTCAGGATTTTTCAGCCCACATACCATGATAAATCAGAATGGAATGAAGCTTTCTTAGAGTGGTGAATTCTAATATTGCTTTAAGAACTTTAAAAGGAGGCTTATCACTGCACTCGATCTCATAGTACCCACTAGTGAAGAACATTTTTTTGTATTCAGTGATGCTTCAAATAAGTACTTGAGTATTGTGTTAATTAAAAATGATAATGTCATTGGCTATGATTCAAGATAATTTAATTTTCATGTGAAAAAAAAATCAAACACCTGATATGATTTTGGTTGTAGTAATCATCGATTAAAAAATTTGGTGACATTATCTTTTTGGGGAGAAGTGTGAAATATAGACAAATCACATAAGCCTCAAGTATATATTCAAACAGAAAGATCTAAATATGTTCCAACGAAGATGGTTAGAGATAATCAATGAATATTAATTCTAAATCGATTACCATCATGGAAAAGTTAATAAGGAGATATATTCTCTAAGTAGAAAGGATCCAACAACTCTTTCATTGATGAGAATTGAAAAGGGTCCAATATTTTTATATTTGATGAAGATAGACATGGGAATAATAAATAAGGTAACATCATGAATTCCTTCACAAATTATTACTCAACCATCTCTTTTAGAATGGTTAAATAATTTTACAAAGGATGATGTAGGAATTTATAAGAATGTGGAATCCTTCAGTAAAGGGATATCATAGGTGTTCAATGTTAATGAAGATAAAGTTATGAGATTTGGGTCAAGAAAATGTGTTCCATCAAATCCATAGATTATGAATAAACTTTTGGATGATGCACAAAGTTCAAATTTCTCTATTCACCTAGAAAACACAAATTATTATCGGGACTTTTGAGAGAATTATTGGTGGAATAACATGAAGAAAGAGATCACTGAGTATAAATCAATGTTCGTAGCATGTCATTAAATGAAACCTAAGTGGAAGAGGTCTAATGTGATTATACATCCATTACCCATAACATCCTGGAAATGGAAGAACATCACTATGGACTTTTTTATTAGATATTTGAAGACATCCAAAGGAAACAATCCGATTTGGGTTGTTGTAGATCATATTACAAAGACTGCAGAATTCAATGCAATTCAGAAGGATATCTCATTGGATCAACATGAACAGATATATATCAAAAAATGGTTAAGATGCATGGAGTAACACTATCTATTTTATCTGATCGATATCCAAGATTCACCTATATGTTTTGGAAGAGACATCAACATTATTTGAATTCTGAGATGAAATTCAGTATGAATTTTCATCCCCAAACTTATGGTCAATATGAGAAGACTATCGAAACACTTGAGAAAATTTTGAGAGCATCTCAATAAACATCAAAGGTAGATCGAATCAACAACTTTTTCTGGTCGAGTTCTCTAACAAAAAAAGTTTCCACTAAATCATCCTAATGTATTTTTTTTGAATCCCAATACAGGAAGAGGTTTGAACAATTGGATATTGGGATGATGTAGGGGAGTCAAAACTCCCATGACCAGAAATGGTCAAATAAATGAAAGAGAAGGTTATAACCATCCAGCATCATGTAAATGCAACTCAAAGTCGACAAAAAAGATATGATGATAATCATCAATGAGACTTATAGCTTGATGTAATAGACATGGTATTCCTCCATATATCGCTGTGGAAGAGAGTCATTAGATTTGGGGAAAAGTGAAAGCATAGTCCAAGGTACATCATCCATTTTGATATCCTTTATCGCATTGGAGTCGTGTCATATCGACTAGAAGTCCAACCGAATCTATCACAATTACATGATGTATTCCATATATCACTCTTAAAAATGTACCTACCTAGAACACCACATTTACTCCATCCAGGGGTGGTACCATTTAAGAATGACCTCTCATATGAAGAGAATTTACTAAGGATCATAGATTGTTGAGAAAATTTTCTATGAAAAAATAAAATTCTTCTTGTTAAGGTGTTGTGGTGAGACCACAAGTTTGAAGAATAAATGTGGGAATTAGAGGAAGTGATGAAGAAGAGTTACCCTCATCATGTTTAGTGTGGGAAAAAGAAATTTAGAGAGAGAAATTTCATAAGGGAGGAATATTATAATGACCCAAACATTAATTAATGGAAATTCCACATGATCTAATTGAATGTATTTTCATGTAAAATGGTTATATAAACTATATTCACTTCCTTTGTTTTTTGTTTTTGTATTTTAAAATATCGTTAATAATTGGAAACATTGATAATATAATCGTTGAACAGTGACCACATGATTATTATATATATAGAACTTTATGAAATTAAATTTACTCAGACAATGGAAGAGATGGCCTCATACAATAGAATTTCTCTATACAAAGCCCATTTGTCAGAGCATGGAAAGAAGGTGGTGTCACGGCGCTTCTCTCTTGACCAAGCCCAAGATGAGATTTAACACGTAAATCTTTAATGGAACTTCTTACAGGAGAAATAGATGTTGATAGAGGTTACAAGTCGGGCGATGTTATCCAATCCACCCCAAGAGTCTTTCACCATCGCACATATTACCCTTAGATCATATGCAGGTGTTATAAGGGGTTATGTACCAATACCCTATCACTCTTATGATGTGCATTAGTTTTTTATAGAATAATTAACATACATTCATTTTATTATTGTTACTTTGTAAATGGTTTTCAAAACACAAATAGCATTTTTAGTTAATATTCAATTCAAAAATATATTTTGATGAATTAATGGATTTTTGATTTAAATGTTATTTTAATAAATTATTATTAATAAATGAATTTTATTGAATATAAATTATCATATCATTTTTATGAATACAATTGTAATTTTTATTAAGGATTAAAATCTATTTTTGTCAAAACCCATGAATTTTCTATAATTATTGAATTTTATTTTAAAAGTATAATAATTCACAAATATATAAAATAAGTTAGATAAAATGAATATTATTTTTGGAATCAAGACATAAGACTTATCCAATGATGATTTTTTCATAATTTCCAAAGGCAATATAATATTTGTGTAGAAATTAAATACCTTTTAAATATATAATGAGTTTTATGATATTATATAGACCTAATAGTGATGTAATAATATAATGTAGAAGGTCTTTATAGACAATATATGTTTTAACAGTAAAAAAATTGATTTTGGATTTGTTTCATATATTTTACAAATCCTTAGTGGACCCTCCAAGACATATGAAACATTTTATCAATTTAAAATGATTTCTTTAATAGTGTAATTCACCTCTAAATAATAAATCCTAGTATTTTAATATGTTTTGACATTAGATTTATAAAATAGTTTAATCCACTCCAATTTGGAAAAAAATATGGGTAAAACCCTGGTATGTTTTGTAATTTTTATTAGTTTAATGTGTGGTGTCCAAAACATAAATAATAATGACTTCTCTCTACTTTTCTATATAAACCTACTCAATATTCAATTCCTCTTCACTCTAACCATTTGGAATTTAAAAAATCCTTAACTCATCACTCTATAATCCTCCCAGGTCTACCAATATCACACGAAGCCTCTCTCAAGCGTCCCTCATGACTTTGGGATCACACTTACAAGTAAGGGATCCTCACATTTCCTCCTTCCTTATTGAAGTCTATGTTTTCTTTTATAAATATTCCATTTAATTTTAAATTATAAATGTTGGGTCATGATTTAAAACCTCCCCTATAATTCCCTCCTTATGTTTGAATAATTATTTCCGTCTTTATCCTTCATCAATTCCTTCCAAGTACACTCGTTTCCATGTATAAATTTCTTAATGGATTTCCTCCTTTCTCATTTTTTCCAAATATCATTCTGTTTATATAAAAGTTTGATTTCAATTAAAAATTTGGGGTTATTATTTTACACCTCCCCATTGATTACCTCCATATGTTTTAATGGATAGAGACCACTTAATATCTTATTAATTCCTCTGAAGTACACATGTTACCATTCTTTAATTCCATAAGGAATCTTATCATTTACATTCAATAATTTATTTTGTATTATGAATATATATTCCATTTAATATTTTAGTACATGTATCTATATAACCCCTTACATTTCATTTCATTTAAATATGATGAGACACCCTCTATCTCCCATCAACCATTTTTATGAATTCTTATGTCACACTGCTATGCTGCAGAAATTGCAGCGTGATTTTCCTAGCCAAATTCATTGTGTGGTGAATACCATGCCCCTATCATTATCAAATAAATTCACCGTTATACACAATAATTATTGATTATAATGTTTTATGTACTAATTACACATTATTATATCATGTAGTAGATGATTATTTTTAATAAATCCATGTTATACAATCCATGTGGCACAATTATGCATGAAATGAAATGATTGAGAAGGGTGTTCCCTGATAGCTCTCCAATGCATCAGGTAAAGTTTAGTATCATGATACATCAATTGAAATGAGGGGTTACTCTTGCTAATTCATGTGAAATGATTTTTTACTCATTCTCATTGTCAATGAGCATTAGATCAATCTAATATCATGTTAAATATAGTTTCTACATTTCTATGTTATGATAATCATGTTATATCATGCCTTCATGGTCATGTTTCTCTTATGATCAATTGATATTCCTATTAGCTAACATGTACTATATTCTTTATGTAATGACTTATTTACTACCTTACAAGGCTTTATAGCTCACCTATTTCTTATTCATGTCCTCAGACTATCCCATGTAATGATATGTATGATGGAATGTTATGGTCATGTAAAAGAATATTTCAATAAAGATGTCGTGTTTTATGTTCTATGTTATTTTGTAATGTTACTATATTTCCCAGGACACTTGACCTCTTGATAGTCAGAGTATTCTTAAGTGAATGTTTATGTAATAAATGAAATTCATGTTTGTAATGAAGAGAAGGGTTGTTATAATATAGGGGATATTGAAGGCCCCACCCATCACTTATAATTTCATATGAATTCCTCAAGTGAATGGGGTGAAACATAATGCACTAAAAAATTATTATTTAAACTATAATAACAAATAAAAAAACATTCCCCAATAAATAATCATTATCATATACCATCTAGAGTAAAGTTGATGGAATCAACATAGTATATCCCTAGTCAAACATATCGTAATCCATGGAGAAAAATAATATGGAGTGAATCACAAGAGTTTATCCCTATTAAAGCATAATAAAGTAAAAGAATTTACTTTTTAGATGGAAAATAACTTAAAAAGTTATCTTCTATCGTTTCCTGAGGAAAATAGAATTTATTTAAAAACAATAATTTTTTATTTTACAACAATAAATTTTCATAAATTTTTTTAAAAAAATTATATTTTTAAATAACATGTAAAAAAATTAATTTCTAGAGTATATTGAAAAATATTTTTTAAGTAGTGCATTGAATAATTATAATGTAATATTCAAATAAATAGATTTTCATGATGGTTGGTAATTCTATTCAAGGAATATAATTTATTAGGAACATTCCATTTCATTGAAAAATATAATAAAATATTCTCGTTAAGAAAATTAAATGAATATTCCTTTCATAACCTTTTGTAAAAAAAATCAAACATGGGTAAAATGTTCATTAATAAATCTTATTGAAAATCATAAAATAGTTTTCAAACAATATTTGAAAACATTTTTTATAGTGAAAATGATTTTTTATTGAAGATAGATATAAACGAGTATTTTGATAAAAACATTTTGTGAATAATTTTAACTACCAATGAGTGGTAAATGTTATTATTACTTAAATAAATTCATGAATTAAATGAGGGGAAGAAAATAAAAGGTTTTATAAAACAATTTCCAACAAATTTTATTCAATGTAAATCTATGTATAGACTTTCCTAATTAAAATTTGATTGTGAAATAAGAATTTCGAAAGAACATAACATTGATGTGAGGAATAACTAATAAATTTATTAGGTGTATAAAATGTAAATGACATAGAACGTTTAAAAATTAAAATATAAGATAACATGAACTCATGAAGCACATATTCTTAGAATATCAAAGAAAATGAAAATGAAATATAACAGAGTGAATATATTTTGTTATGAAATTTATTACCACTTCGTAAATCTTTTTTCAAATCACCTTAGAACAAATAATTCGGATGGAACATAAAATAAAATGAATTATAAATGAATCATTAACTTCCATGTCAAAGTTAAAGTATATACACCATATAAAATAAATTATGTCCATAACATTTCATAATGACATAATATAATGAAATTAAGATGTAATTCCATACCTCTCACTACATTTGGGTTGATAATATTTTAACATTTTGTATAGTATTTTTATAAATGTTATTTTTCACTAACCAATCTGGGTTACCATGAGACTAGATGTCTGACCTAGTTCGTTGTATGGACCAAAGGGAATTACTGATCCTTGTAGCAAGAGTACTAGTGTTTGGGTATCAAGTACATGAAATGAGAACAATTTTACGAAATTTTATACACATAAAAAACCAATAAGGTAATCAATCAAAAAAACAAAACAATCAACCTAACAAGGAAAATCCAAATTCAAGATTTATTTCTACAATATTGAAAACACCCCAAAATTATTACCATAAAAGGGAACTAAAAATCTACCTCAATCCATTATGAAATATTTGGAGAAACATTGTGAATCCAACACTACCAATATCCCAAAGTGAGACCACTACAATCCCAAAGAACCATATTTGTACCAGGTTCCATTAACTGATTAACAAATATAGCAAGGTATACAAACACCCAAAAGTGTATATATGGTGTGAGACTATAACATCATACCCCCATATCAATGGCTTGAGAGGGTAGGAGAATGCTACATGGTCTTAAGTGATGTTCCCAAGGCTCTAAAGGATGGAAATAAATGATGAGGGTTTCGAGAATAAATTTGGGAACAATTTTCCCATGAAGAAAAACAACCATTCAAACAGTCCACTATCCACAAACTATATAATGCATGACATGAAACAACCAATCTCATACATAATCGAAAAGGAAACAAAAAAATTCCATAATAATCCCACATTAACAATACAAAACAAGACAAATACCATCGTACCAAGAAGAATATTACAAAAGACCGCAAGGTACTAGGACACTATACATATATCGACAGAAAGTTCCAAGCTCCAAGCACAAAAAAATTTCCAAATCCACAATGGTGAACTGCTAGCAATATTAGATGACTTACCCTTACATGTGTCCTAGAATAAAACATCTACAAAAGCACCCAAGTTTTAAAGAAGGATGAGAGTACAAATACTCGGTAGGGTTTCCCCAAATGTGTTCCCTACACATGCCACTACTATAAAATTATTAGCACATTTATATAAATCTATATATATAAAACATTCAATAGGGGATGAAATTAAAACAAGCCAAACACCAATTTCCAATGAAATTTCCACAAAAATTATAAAAAAACATAAGAAATCCAAAAAACCATGCCACAAGATATTTCACCATTTCACATTATCAAAACTAATTCCATCTTGAAAAGAAATAGACAATAATGAAACCAAAACTACAGAGCTTCTATCCAACCTATTCATTACATTTCCAACTATTGGTACATCTCGCCAACATATTCATTAATGGTAGCCGTTAAATTTAATATAAAACCTTTTTTATATTTATAATTTCTGAAAAAATCCATACAATCCACAAAATCCATTACTCTTATTCATCATATAAGCACTAAGAACCATGTCCACACAAAAGAACACCATCATTCCCATCACATGCTGATTCACTTCAATAAATCACCCATTTATTGAAATACCCTTTAACCAATTTTTTATGCCAAACTACATTTAAATAAACAAAAACTTTATCTTAAAAAATCCTTCTAAAAACATTTTTCATAATCAACCACTGACGATTTTAAAATGACAATTTAAAAATTTCATAAAAAATCCCCTTTTGTAATGATATCCAATTTTCCCCAATATCACCCTATAAATTCCAAATGCGTTTCCAAAAAAAATTCAAATAATTATAAAAATTAATTTATTGAAATACTAATTAATTGTACTAAAACTACATGTTATAACCAAGTGTAGTTGAGAGAGATGAATCCTACCTTTAGGGTTTCGATGAAATCGACCCACAAGAAACCGCACCCCAATCCAAGAAAGTGATCCATGAAACCCACTCTAGATATCCTTCCCTATCATAAAAAATCTTTAAAATCAACACCCAATGATACCAAAACCACATATGTACAACCAACAGGTGTAGATCTAGAAAAATAAGAGAGAGGGAGATGTAGATCTATAAGAAACCAAAAAGTAACATGAGGGGTGAGTTACCAGAGAAGAATTGCCTTCAATCCACCAAGAAACCCATTGTATTTTCTTCCAAAACGTGTGGGAAAGAACCTACAACATTTGAGAACCCAAAATCTAGAGTGGGGCTTGAGTGGGAGGAAATTTGGAATGAAATGAGGAAACGTTGAGGGAGACCATATTTCAATACCAGACTTTTAGGTGGCCACCTAGTTAGTCTGCACGGTTTGGAAAACTGTGAGCTAATTGTGTGAAAGCCACTGCCAAGAGAAGATTGGTCTTCATGGTTTCATAACATAGTTTGGAAATCCGTACACAATCCTTGCTAAGCCCTCTATCTCCCCCATTACAGTTTCTTGGAGAACCTTCACGAGTTTCCTCTAACTGTGCTCAAACCGTACACCCTTATAAAAGACTCCAAACTTATTCAAAACCATTTCAAACTCTCCTAAACATTTCCCTACTCATCCAAAGAACTTTAAACACATAAAAAGTTTTAAAAAATCCTATATACCTCAAATTGATAATGAAATTTATTTCCCACCATTGGACATTCCATCCTTAGAAAGTAGGGAACAATCGCTTTGCTGGAAGAGATCGACCCATTGATCGGCCATATGTTTCTCCCATTCCATTGTGATTCCATGAATCTGGCGATGCTACCACAAAACATTACTAAAACAATGATTTTAACATGAAATTCATTCTATTGACAATCCACAATCTGCACTGGAATGTGCAACAAGGAAGTATCCAGTTCTAGCTCTACATGGTCTCTAGGAATCACATGGTCATGATCTGGCTGATACTTTTTCAACTAAGACACATGAAACACATTGTGCACTACTGTAAAACATGGTGTAAAATCCAAATGATAATCCACATCTCCAATCCACTCATGTATCTCAAAATTCCCAGTATACCTTATAGATAACATACCCTTCTTCCCAAACCGCCAATGTCCTAACCTAGGAGAGATTCTAAAAAATACTTGAGCACCCACCTTGAATGACAATGGTCGTCGACTATGGTCCACATACAAATTTCTGACAACATTTAGTTGTCTCCATACTCATACTGATTAACTTGATCTTTTCTATAGTCTATTGGACTTTGATCAGTCTGATCATTGAAGTCTCACTCATTTCCACCCAAAATAGTGGACAACAACACAGATGCCCGAAAAAATCCTCAAACAGAGTCATATGTATTGAAGACTGATAACTGTTATTATATGACAACTCCCCCAATGGTAAGTGCCACTCCCATGAACCAGAAAAATACATCACACAAGTCCTTGAAATATCGTATCATCTTCTCAGATTGGCCATCCATATGAGGATGATAGGCCATTCCCATTGTCAACTGTCTCCAAAGGGCTTGCAACAAGGATTTCTAGAAACAATATGTGAACCTTAGATCACAATCTGATACAATTATAACTGGAACACCATGCCTCATTACCACCTCCTAGATACAACTTTTGGACAAATACTCCACCGTATGAGATTCAGAAATCGAGATGAAATTTGTTACTTTTAAAGCCAATATATAATCACCCATATGTAATCATGTTTCTTGACCATTAACAAGAGTCATATAACAAATTACATTGTTATCTACACCCATTTCCACACTGGGATTGGTAAAGACTGCCCCGTTTCTACTAGTCACTGATGCTCTAGCTTGACCTGCTAACAATTCATGATTCTTGAGATAGACCCGGCCATATTACTTTTTATAACAGACCCCAAAGATATGATGTCAATGCCTTATACATTTTTGGAATTCTAGGAAGGATAAACCACCTAGAATGATGATAATCTTTGAGAAGTTCCTCTTGACAAACCACTGGTACCACCATTCATTTTAAAAACACTAGATTGAATTCCCATTCAGCTCCCAATTCTTAATGATCTCCCCACCATTGAGTTTTGAGCACATCTAGGTACAACCGGAGACTGATTCATGTGCCTCTTTATCCAAAACAACTTTGTGAGGAACCGAAATTACTGGAAGGAAGACCACTCAGTCACCTCGGCCCTCAAATTCCAACCAAATTTCAGCTATGGACAACATTAACCTCCACCAATCCAAAGATTGTTCCACCACTTGAGCATATAATTTCTTATTTAATACATCCACAACTTAATTATCCAAACCTTTTGTATTAATTAAGTCAAAATCAAGCATCTAGAGATATTCCATCAAACTCATTTTTCTTAAGTTAAAAACCCTTTCAGAAAAGATATTCTTTAAGATCTATTGATCAGTGAACAATGTGAATTCAGACCGAAGAGATAATGAAACCACATCCTTAATGAATGAACTACTTCCGAAAACTCCAAATCACATGTTGGATATTTCTTTTCATACATCCTCAACTGTCATGACCAATATGAAACTACATGACCCCCCTACATGAGAACAAACCACAACCCTTGTCTCGATGCATCAACATACCCCTCATACCCTTTCCCTAGTTCTAGAATAACAGATACTAGTGATGATGTAAAGCGACCCTTTAACTCTTCAAAGAATTTAGTACACTAATCATACCATTGGCATGGAATATTATTCCTTATCAAAGATATCATCGGTGAATCCAATCATGAGAAATCACTAATAAAACATCGATGATACCCAAATTGATCAAATAAGTTGTATATCTCGAAAACATTATTTGGTGGTTACCTTGAGATAACAACCTCTATATGTTCTGAATCAACTGAAACACTTTTCTTAGAAATAACATGGCCATCAAAATGAACCTGCTATATCCAGAAGTCACACATTGACAATTTGGTATACAACAGATCACTACTTAAGTTCCCCAAGACAATCACCAAGTGATGCTCATGCACTGCCCTTGTCCTCGAATACACTAGTATATCGACCACAAAAACCAACATAATATAATCTAGATATATTTGAAATATCTTATTCATCAAGGTCCTGAACAATGCTAGTGAATTCGTAAGACCAAAGGGAATAAACAAATACTCATAATGCCCAAATCTAATTCTAAATGTCATTTTCAAAATATCATCATTCCTCAAACGTAATTAATGATACCGTAACCTCAAGTAAATATTTGAGATGCACTAAGCTCCCATAAACTGGTCAAAAAATTAATCAATGTGTATAAGTGGATATTGGTTCATTACCATTACCTAATTAATTCTATGATAATCAACACATAGCTACAAGGATCCATATGACTTTTAAAAAAAACTAGTGTTGCCCATAGATGTTCTTTTTCTAGATGAACCCTTTGTTTTCTAAATTTTACCACTGCATATTTAATTTCCCAAATTCAGTTGTTTCTATTTTGTAAGATGGATGTGAGATAGGGATAGTCCCCAAATAGATATCAATCATAATCTCCACCTCTTTCATGGGTGTAAAGCTTTAGAATACTTTTGAAAATACCTCGATAATTGTTCCAGAACATCCATAAGAACACTCTTATATACATGTTTCACTGATGCTGATTGCAAAGCCTCTAACAGATGTGAGATCCTTGAAATAGCTAGTTCTAACAAATCTATTTCACCAATATTCTCACTCTTCTCCCCTCTAATGATATGTTCAATGCAATCATACATTGTATAAATCACCGTTCGTGCATAGAAATCGATGTGGGACATAAAATTTTTCAACCAATCCATTCCATGGATTATGACATACGAATCTATCTCAAGCACTAATAAATTCTGCATCAAATCAATGTCTTCAACAACTAAACAACATGCTCAACATTGGATGGCTAAAGACTCACTTTTACCCAATGGAGTTAATAGTTTCAAAATAGAATGCAACATTTCTACTATTATGCCCAACAAATCAATAATGAGTGAAGACTTGAAAGAATGTGAAGCACCCATATCAAAAAAATCATGCATCAATGTGGAATATAATATAATCATACCTCATAACGTTGATGGTCTCGAATGATCATTCATCACGTCTTGATATGATCCAAACAACTACTTACTTTCCAAGATCTACTGTCTATTACACTTGGGAGGCATCGCGGTATTATGAGAATCACTATGACCCACATTACTCTTTTTTTGAGGGGTACAATGAAACACCCATCAAGTCAAGGAATATGACCCCTACGACCCCTGAGGAGTGTCACAAACACTCGACGTCAATGTATTCTGACAATACAGCTGAATATTCCTTATCTTATTATAATTATGACTTTCTAGAGGCTATTCTATAGAGTCCTGCATTATGTGGCTCATAGAACCACCCTGAAAACATGTTTTCTTTCTATGAGGCTTCAGATGAATATTTAGTGATCCTAACCGGAGCGATTTATATCAACACAAAACAACCAAAAGTTTCAATCTCTTAACAATAAAGGGTATTCAATTTTCAATTTCAATCCATTGAAAATATCACAACCAAGATTTCCACATGTTCACATTTCGTATGTTTCATCATTTAAAAAAAACCACCATGCTCGGAAAATATACCCATTTTCAAAATACCACATGTTTCTATATTTCATATCCATCATTTTTGAAAAGCAATATAGTTTTTTTAAAATAAACACATTCATATTATTCCATAGATCATTATACCCTAATAAAATATGCATCCTAGTGGGAAGTCATTTCTATCATGCATTCCATCATAATCTCACTAGCTACACCCACATAAATGAGATTTTCAATGCCTATAATTGTCTCCAAACACTCATGTACCCAAATACATGGTAACTTTACATTCAGTATAATGGAGTTTTATATTTCCTTTAATGCTAAAAAATCCATGTTATGACAATCCAACACCTTGCTACAATCCTAGATCAAGGAATTGATCCAGAATTAATGTTGACACCAAGACCAAAAAGCAGTGCCAAAGGACTGGACAACTATTCTAACATGAAATTCAAGGAATGAACAAAATTATACCACTTGTAACACCTCGCACCCATCTCATTGGATTGAGATGGCAGGGGAATGCTACTTAGCCTTAACCGACGATCATAAGTTACCAAATGTGGGAAATAAAGGCTGAGGGCATCAAGAATAAATTGTGAAATAATTTTCCCATGATAAAACACTGACCAAGAAAACAATCCACTATCAACAAACTAGATGATGAGTGTCATGGAACAACTAAACTCATACACTACCTAATAAGAAACCAAACTATTCCATAAAAATCCCTCATGCCAAATACAACTAAGACAAATACCAGAGTACCAAGAAGAAGACTACAATTATACCCTATAAAACTAGGACACCATTCCTATATCCACACCAAGATTTATGCTCCAGGCACCACTACATCACAAAATAATCATGTCAAAATGCTAGAAAAATGATATTCTTTACTCTTATATGTGTCTCAGAATACAGTTTTGGATAAATCTGCAAAGTTCCAAAGTGGGAGTTGATTAATAATACTCAGTAGGTTTTCCTCAAATGACTTCCCTACACACACCACTAGGATAAATTTTTTATCACATTTATATAAATTAGTTTATATAAAACATTCAATAGTGAAATAACATATAACAATCCAAACACCGCATTAACAATCCCTTTCTACCCAAATGATCATAACACACAAGAATGCCAAAAAACTATGCCACAATCAATTTAACCATTTTACATTCGCACAAAAAATTTCATCTTCAATGCAACACACAATAAGGAAACCAAAACGGTGGAGATTATATCTAAACCATTCACTACATATCCAACTAGTGGTACTTCCCACCAACTTTTCCTTTGCTGGAGGCCCTTCCATCCACTGTAAATCCAATTTTTATAGTGGTACTTAACACCCAAATCCACAAAATCCACCCAATACATAACACTTAATCACCTAATAACCACTATGAACCAAGGCTACAAAAATCACACCATCATTACCATCACATGTCGATTCACTTCAACAAATCTGCCATTTATTGAAAACACCCTTAAAACAATTTTCCATGCCCAACCACATTTAAATAAACAAAATCATTATTGACAACCATATTTTAGAAAATATATTTCATAATCAACCACTAATGATTTCAAAATACAACTACAAAGCCCCTTTTGCATCAATAATTGATTTCAACGCAAATCCCCCAATCTCTAACAAATGGGGTTTTAGAAAAATAAAACATCATTATCCCAATAAATTTCAATAAAAACTAATTAATTGTACCAAAAACACTAGTTATAGACAAGTGGAGTCGAGATAAAAGTCTCATACCTTTATGGTTATGGTGAAATTGACCCACAAGCAACCACACTCTAATCCGGGAAAATGCTTTAGGAAAAACACTCTAGATATCATTACCAATCATCAAAAGGAATTAAAATCCACACTCAAGGAAACCAAAAACCATGATCTACACACCACTTGGGTAGATATAGGAAACCAAGATATAGGGAGATGTAGATCTAGAGTAAACTATAAAGAACCATGAAAGGATACTAACCCAAGAAGAATCACCATATATCCACCAAGAAACCCCTTATATTTTCTTATAAAATGTGTGGGAGGGCACCTACAACCATTGAGAACGCACAATACTATATGAGTATCGAGTAGGATGAAATTTGGAATGAAATGAGGCATCGTCAAGGCAACCCAGATTTAAAACCCCACTTTTAAGTGGCCACACAGTTAATACGCACTGTTTGGAAGACCCTGCACTAATTGTGCGCTTACAAGTGACTCAAGAGAAGGGGTATTCATGGTTGCCTCACACAGTTTGGTAAACTATGCATATGCTATGTGAATACAACTATCTACCCATACACGGTTTCATGGAGAACCTACACAGTTTTCCCCAAACCGTGCTAGAACGGTGCACCCTTGGAAAAGCTTCCAAACGTATTCAGAACTATTCCAAACTCTCCCAAACTCTTCCCAAATCCACCCAAGAACATTAAACACAAAACAAAGGCATAAAAAATATACATACTTCACAATTAAAATGATAGAAAGACAAATGTCTTTATGATTCTTCCCAAATAAAGACATTCTTGAAAAAAAATTAAAAGATAATCTAATGTTTTGATTAATGTAAAAAAAATTTAAGAGATTTATAGAAAAAAAAATTATTGTGTAAATTTTTTAAAAAGGAACACTTCTAAAGAAATATATTTCCAACCCACTTGCTTATAACATTGAATTTATAAAAATAAACACACCCAAGGTCCACTGTATGCCAATAGATGAAACTGCATCATAAATGAAGAGAGCTATGGGTGAATCTTAAAGGGTGATCTAGCTCATGTGAGTCACTATAATCTCTTAAATCAGTGAAATGAGGTATAATTTCCATGACATCTGTCACTAACATTCAAGAGAAACTAAGAGAAAACACTACAGGGGTTTAGTGGTATTCAATAATCAAAATTTTTAGTTAGAGTTGTAGGGTCAATCTTGCTAGATGAAACTACAACAAACCAATTATGTATCATCTAAAGTAATAGATCTAGTAATCCTATAAAGATACCCATAATTGCCACTATTCTTAATTTGTGTTCACGTGTCAAAAACTTCAACAATTTCACTTACAAAATCCACATATTATAATCAAATTGGGAAAACACCATTTTCTATAACATAAAAAACATTACATTTTACACATTCCCAAAAATATAATTTCAAATACCATTACTATCTCTTACACAATTCATAATAACATTTGTCAAGGCCAAATAAAATCACATAAATTGATCAACCAAATCCCTAGTCCAAGTCCCTCTCTAAAACCTTATATAAACGAAGATCATTTCTAAAACATGATAGTAATCATTTAGACAATTTAATATTCATGGACAAAGGATCAGAACAATCTCAACAATCCCAAGTAATAAAATTTCCATTAAAATACCATTTTCAACACATTATCATCTTGAGTGCATTTGAAACATGTTTACCCCCTTTCAACCCACCAATAAAATATTTCCACTAAAATCCGTACAAACACACAAATAATTCCCAACCACCACCCATTATAAAATCCATTTCACCACATAATCATTCTAAACACATCTAATAGAAAATTCATACTGCAAAAATAATGTATAGAACATGTTATATTTTAAAAAAAATTATAAAATCAAAAAATATAATAATTCAAATAAATGGAACTGCCTACCACTTGTGGAGAGACATCTAAAAAATGGTGCAAAAACCCATTCACACATCCACGAGACCCTAAAATGAAAAGATCAATCAATAATATTAAGATTGAATCCAATTAAACAAGAAAAACCCATAAAATGAACACCCTAAACACTGGAAAACATAAACCTGATAGAGAGGATCAAAATCCTTAAAATAATGGATGTTATAAAGAGATGATATATTTACATGAACATTATTTGAAGAATTAGATCCAAAAACACCAATAAAGGGGAGATCAAAGGGAACCATGGGAGTGGGAGGAGGCACCTAGGACCGATGAGGCTATGGGAGGAAGAAAAATGAGGTTTTGGGGTAATACATTGGGAGATATAAGAAAGGGTAAAATTAAAATTAATCACCTAGATATGTTTCACGGTTAGTATGCAATGTTTTTCAAACTGTGTAGCGATTGTGTGACTGTCTCTACTGAGGAAATAACCTACAACAAGGGTAATTTACATAGTAAGGATTACCATGCAGAAACCCTGCTGTCGATTTTAGAAGATACCCCTACTTACTAAATGAAATATGGGATGAGGAGAATAATCATGCACTATCCATGTGGTAGGTTCTGTCTCACCTAGACACCAACCACATAGTAACTTGCATAGGCCACACAGTTACCACTAAACATGAAACAACCTTGCGCCACGTTATGTCCACCCATTTTTTCAACATTTCATTAAAATTCACGATGTAACCCAATGAAAAATACAAGTACAAGAATAAACCTAAAAAAATTGACAAAACTCATACCCATCACACGTAGTTACCAAAAAAAATAACTGAGAACCAAACCTGAGTCGGAACAAAAGGGTGAAACCAAAAAACCCGAGTGTGACAATTCTCCCCTCCATAATGATTTCCACCCCCGAAATCCATCCCAATGTATTTTTCAAAAATATGAACGTGTACTTTTTCTCAGATCAACGAGGTTCCCAAAATATAAAAAATGAGAAGAAAAAAGTACACTAGGAATACGGAAAGCGGTTTACATGTTGAACTCAGGAGGCGAAAATGGATTCCCTCTATGTTCCACCAACCCCGAAAAGTTAAAATCCTTCTAGTTGATCAATCAAAATAAAGGATCTCTCACAATGTGAAATAAAACTCCTAAAATAAAACACCCCTTACATTTCTAAATAAATCCCTTGTAGATTACCACAAGAAAATGAACCCAATACACACATTTCTTAACTAACTCATTGACTTATTCAAAAAACCCATTGGAACTGATCCAATCCTAAAACATACTCAAGAAGGGGAGATGAAATTAAATAAAATCAAATAAGACCATCCACTTACAATCCAAAATCTGAAACTCAACTAGATTCTCAACATGGGGAGGCCCGAACTGACTCCCCCCATAAAGTACAGGCTAGCAATGACACACTCCAAAGGAAACTCGGTGAGGCCCACATTGTGGATCCCCACTATAATCAGTATCCATCCTACCCAACCATCACATACCAACATGATAATCCTAACATTGGTCAACTTAGGTACTTCCCTCACTGACCAACACAAACTTACATAGGAAACCCAACCTAGTCAAAAATCTCATCACAAGGGGTCTGATGAAAAGGAATCTAAACAAAATATAAAACACCAAACCTATCACTATACCTTTGGAAAAATGTTATCCATACATTACACAAAACAAAAAATGAGATCAAATAATGAGACTATCCACATAGGGGCCATCAAATGGAGACTTAGTCTTACTACGAAACAACAACATGTGTTTTAATGAAATGATATGAACACACATTCTAATAAAAAAAGAGGAAATCTTCCAACACTATGAGACACAACATGTAAATGAGGTATCCAATACCATTTCCAAAAAATGATACAATTCAAAATAAAATAGCTATAAATGAGGCTTATGTTTTGTCCATTTCCCAGACCAGTGATAGAAATTAGACCAAAGTACCTTACACCACTGGGGGTCTATACTACAACCCAACATAGCCCTAGGAACATTGTATGGTTCCATGATGGTTGAAGCATATTATGCCTCATAGTAAGGCATTCAGAACCCCAATATAGAACTTCTCCTTCTAGTGGCATAAGAAACCATGCCACGATCCGAGCTTGACCAATAGAAAACAACACTACCCAGAGTCCACTATGCTTTAACATGGAAATTTTCCATGATGCGGACTTAGATTATGCACATGCCTCAATCCTTTAAAACTCTATAAGGAAACAATGAAATAAAGAACCCACAGAGGAAACATTCATTTAGAACATAAAATTTTGGAATTCTCAAAAGAAAAACATGCTTCAATTAAACAAGGAGCCCTCAAAAAGGTTCCACTACCTCAACTCATTCATTTGAACAAGAACACAACCCTATAATATGTCTCTAAGCTTTAACCATTCATCATAATGGGATTAACGAGGAAATGTACTTTAAATCTATTCTCTAAGAACTCATGATTTCAAAAAA
Source organism: Viscum album (assembly GCA_963277665.1). Classification (NCBI taxonomy): domain Eukaryota; kingdom Viridiplantae; phylum Streptophyta; class Magnoliopsida; order Santalales; family Viscaceae; genus Viscum; species Viscum album. Next base: position 1,871,517,825 of record OY728137.1, on the reverse strand, counting down.
TGGCCAAACCAACTTCTCGTGACCAGATATTCCACCCAGGTGGCCTAGCATGATACATTACATAACAGAACAAGATAAGAGATCAGAGACCCTACAAGACAACAACCCGAACCCACAACCCCAGATTACTTCCACCTTCCCTAACTGAAATATAAATCACCGCTTATATATAGAACATTCAATCTAAATGGTGTCAAACGTTACATTTGATGGCTCTAACAACTCCAAGAAACTAATGCTTCTTTCAAATCCACTTGCATCCACAATCCCACTATGATAGGATCCACTTAAACATAAATAATATAAAAGGATTCAATTCTCAATGAGTATGATGAATTTCATTAATTGGATCAACTTTAGGGTCTTCCAATAAGGAATCACCCATGGCCACACTTCAAATGTGCATTAATTATTTTTGGGGGAATATAATTATCTAGAAAAGGTATCGATGATCAAAAAAATATACCACGTGGAATTATATCCCACAAACCCCTCCAAATAGGAAAAGGGAACCACCAAAAATACTTCCCAAAACACTTTTTAGAATAACCCACTATCCATTATTTATAGGACGATTCATTAAAAAAAGAGAAACATGAAAATACCATTCAGACAAAAAGGAATATAGAACTCAAAACATATCCCAAATTATGGGAAGAAACACAACACAACCATCAGTTATTATAATACCACAATTTCCTTTAAAAGTACTTTGGAAAATAAAATAAGATTTTTTGGTGGTCAATTCACCAATGGTATCCCAATCAGTCTCACACTTGCATCTCTCTATTCCAAACCAGTTACTCATCCAATATTCCTCACATAACCCATGCATGTGGTCACCCATGAGAATACTAAAGGTCAAAACAAAATTCTTTCCACCTCTCAAAATAAACATTCAAACCATAATTCAGCATTATTAATTCAATTCCCATTTCAAAATTTTGAGAACCATTCAATAATTTACAATCCAACCAAATCAAAAACAATTTTTCAAATTTTTCATTTTAATTCAAAAAATCTCATCCCATTAAAAACCATTTTCAAAAACTGACATGATCAATTCAAAACACTTTTCATCAATTCATTAAATCTAATTTAGAAAAAATTTCCAAAACCCACCATTTAATAATTTATGAATTACAAAGAATTAATTTTCCACATACCTCATGTTTAGATTATGAAGATACAATCCCGATCAAATCACCAACATATATTTTAAAATGTTTTAATTAAATATGTTATTATGAAATAATTATTAACATTTATTCTTCAAACCCATTTTTTCTACCTTTTGATAATTGTAGAATTCCCATTTTAAAATATAGTCCACAGAAATTAGTGATCATTGATTTTCAAAATAAAATTCCAAACCCATGGATACACCAGAGAATTCGAGATGAAACTAGTGTCAATGGGTGATTCTGAAATATGGTTATAGTCTATAAGAAAGTCACACAACTATCACAAAGAGTGATCATGGACCATTTTCTCATAACCACATGGCTTTCTAGGACACACATTCTCACAAATACCATTGGGACACCACTCATTTAATTTCCCAAAAAATGGTCAACCCCATGAACATTATGGAAATGAAAAAACCTGACTTCCCCTTGTGAATTTATTTCAATCATGAGGTGTTCTTATAAGGACCCGACATTAAAAAATTACATAATATTGAATTAAATGAATAATTCACATTGAGGATCTATTCCGGTTTAGAGTTTAAGAGAATTAGGCCATAATTATTACATATCAACCTGAAAATTACATGTAGAAACTACTAATCAATATATAGTTTTTTCATAAAATAAAAAATCTTAAAAAGAAACATGTCCACCTCTATGTTTTAGACAACAAGACTTTTCCTTGATCCCATCCTTGACCATATTTATCTTTATGTCCTGTGGAAAACATTACAAAACAACATGGGATGAGCATAAGAAGCTCAGTAAGGGTTATAAAAAAAGGAATGGAAACATTAACCCAACAAAAAATTCAACTCAAGGAAACCATACTTTTCGATCATAACATACCTCATGAAATACTAAGATTTATGAAAAACACATAGAAATCATAAATCATAAAGGTAACTTGTGGTATCGATATCATACATACATTAGAGATATCATAACTACATAGGGTGTTACATATCTAATACCCATCACATTATATTACCTAAATCTCTTTGGAGAAACATTAACATTTACCTCTCTCACATTACCCAATGAATTGGAGATCTATCTCGGGCTCACCCACCATATATTTATTACATAAACACCCGTATATGTAAACAATGTCCAATAACCATACCATATTCTTAACACATAAATCAAGTATAATGTAAATACAACATTTGAACATTGCAATAAAAATATCATTTCAAGATATTGATTTAATCAATGCATTATCAAACAATTCAAAAACATTTAAAACATTTAATAAAGAGATTTTCTAATCATAGTAAACCATAGCCCTTTAAAAATTTTAAATGAATTATCATTTGAATACATTAATGTCAATATAAATAAATTTTAAAAACCATTTTGAATAAATGGACACTAATGATAAATATTTAGAATAATACATCTTTAAAACAATTGAAATGATATTTTAGTTATAGAGTTTAAAACAAAATGAGAGGTGCTTGATTAAAAATAATTGAGGAATAACATTTAATCAGAAATTTATAATATCATGAGAATAATTTTATTCATGATATAATATTCCAATGGATAGTACATACACTATATAAGGGTGAATTAGTGCATAACAACAATGAAGTCTCAATAGAATGTAAATTGAGACGAAATCCCTTATACAAGCTGTTTCTTTAGATTAAGGATAAATAAATTACATAATAATGTGTGAAAAATATACATATAGTCAATATTATTGTATATATAGTGTAAATAAATCATAGGGCATTTTCACATATTTTTTGTATAAAACACACCAGTGACATGGATATTTAACTTAATAAATAGACATTGCGTTGAGATTACTCTTACCATGTTCATATTGATGACTTTAGAATATATCAATGGAGTGATTATGCGTATCAAAAGTATATCCACACCAAGGGGAGTTAAAATTAAAACATAAATAAATAAACATTGATTCCACACATAATCGTAGAAAGATATAGTTAAGAATTTGAATATTAACCCAATGAATTGAAATTTGTTAATGAAGTTCCCTTATAAAAATTCGGCAGCCCAAAAACGTCACATTAAAATTCAGAAAATGAGATGATGGGAGAAAAAAAGGTAATATAATCACTTGGACATAAAATTTATAGGCATAAGGATATATAATAACATATCCCAATATAATAATATGTGAATTAAAATATATAACAAGAATAATTCCTTAAATAAAAGAAGAGGTTGAAAGGTCCCTTTACCGATTTGGAAACCTACAAAACATACACCCCACGAAATAAGAATCATACAATGGAGAAGTAAATGACTATGAATTAAATTCTATTACACTATGAATACAATCATAGTCAGTACATACACCACATAAAAGGAAATAGTGGTAAATAAACCATAAATCTCGAAGAATAAAAAAAGTGAGATGAAAATCCCCTACCACATTGTAATCAATCGAGTCATATGACAAAAAGTTTATAAACACCAAATGAATCAATAAATAACATGAATATAAAAATAATCATTATAATATATATCAAATTGAAGTACCCAATACACCACATTCAATAAATAAGTGTCGAGCAATTGAAATCTAACAGAACAAAATGTGAGATAAGAAATCTTTTACCTCATCTCCTACTTGACCTGTTTGTTCTTTAATATCATGAATAATTAGCTAAAGATAATTTATACTTGCTTAATAACCTTTATGTAGTATATTATACCTTTCATATCACTTATTACCTTGTTATAAACACAGTGCAATAATTATAGTTAATAATGGTCATTTTGTCGATATTTGGTGCGTGAGTCCAAAATGAACTTCTTATAATTATAAGTTGTTCATGTGGTAAAAATTAAATTATCACCAGAATGATATTTGTAACACCCCGAGCTTCCACGATACGCTTCTCATTCAATAATGCAATAGCTTGCATTGTACGCAACTTCGAGTTCTAAAACACCACGACTAATCAAAGTAGTCATTATGAATAGTAATAACCACTTTTTAAAATTATAGAAATTTTATATTTCAAAATGGACTTCATTTTTGTATTCTTAATATCGAAATTATCCAAATTTGAATTTTTTGTAATTTTCTGAGAACTTCCAATTTTTTTATGAATAGTGAAAATTACTTAAAAACAACTTTTTTAATCAAAATAATTTATAGTGAGAAATTATACTATTTAGTGGTTTTAAAGTATAATTAGTATATATTTTTACCATTTTATCCAATGGTGGTCATTATAATTAATTTAACTTTGAAATTGGACATAAACAATTGCCAATCTTTTGATATAAATTCTTTCTTAAAAACACGCTATTGTTGTGACAGTGGGAATTAATTATAAAATTAATTAATGCAACTTATATGTTTGGAATTTTTTAAAATAGGCATCATTTTTGAATTCGGAATATCAATTATAGCTTAGGGTGAAATTTTGGCATTGTTCTGAAAAACTTCAATTTTTGATGAATAGTGAAACCACTAAGTGGTAGTTAAATAACTGATTTTTCGTTTAAATGAAATATTACCACTTCTGTGATTTGATTTTCAAAAATCCGACATACATGGTTGTCATTAAGAAGTAAAATGTGGTTCAATGAGATTAAAATAATTTTTGGTGAATAGTAACTTTTAAGTTCTTAATCGCGATTAGAGGTAATTAGTGTAGTTTAAGGTAAAAATAATGTTTTAATAATATGAGATGTGCTTGACACTTGTCCTACTCCTATTGGATGAGTCAAGGCCGACCAAGACAACCCATGGGTCAACTTGGGGACCCCATGGATCCACTTTTGTTGGAAGATGACATTAATATATATATATTTAATGTTAAAATTAAATTGACACAAACATGAGTTGTTTTACTAAAACAGTTTTTAAGTGGGTTTACACAAGTCCAAATTTTGACTATAAATATTCATTAGAAATATAAAAATATTTCCTACATCATAGTATTTTTTTTATAATTTTTAGACATTAAATAAATTAAATTATTTATGACATCATGATGATGCAGTGATGACCTCATTATTTAACGATTTAAATAAAATGGAAAGATAATGTAAAATACAAAGCGTAAACTTGTCAAAAACCTATTGGATGAGTAGATTTAGAACCCTTATCATCTTATCCTCGAATTATATAAGTGTGGGACCTCTAAAATCCGAAACTCATTTTATAATAAAGTGACTTTTCTTTACTTTCCAAGAGTACCCCTCCTCTCCACTTATAAAAGGCCCCCACCTCTCCCACCTTATTCACACATTCAAGCCATTTGGCTCGGCCAAACTCTGCCCAAATACTCTCTCAACTTCCCCCTCTTACTCATAGAAGCCTCACTTTGGGCAGAACTCTTCCCAAGGAAGCCTTTGGCTCAAATCAAAAAGTGTTTCCCGATTTTGAGGTAATGTCTTCTCTAATGTTGTTTTGTTTTATTTTTCTGCTCCAACCCCCTAAACTCTTTTTATTAATTTCTTTTGTAACAAAACCAGTATCCTAAATATACTATGATGTTGTTATGATAATGATTCTATCTACACTTACACACACCTACATCTAATGGTTAAAGAACATACGGTTTCTGTGGATGGCGAATTTCTGCCTCACGAAACGATGATTGTTTAACACTCATATAACACCTTCAAAGGTGGCCATTAAGATGTCACTATTTTTATATATGATATATAATATGTTTATGTTTTACTTATGATTCTGTATTTCTCATTTATGGCATACTTTATGATTTCCATTATGGGTAAAACGCGATAATTTCATTTTAGGAAGTGCGGACTACCACCCCCTCAAAGTGATTTGAATCGTTAATGAAATATGTGGGATGTATAAAGGATGGATTAAATGGTATTATACACTATAGTATACTGTAATTATATTATAAATTTATTTCATTATGATTTAATTCCATTAAATACAAAATAGAAATGAAAGTAGCGTTCATGCGTACGTACGGCTTACCGTCTCCATGAACGGTGCATTTCATTTCTTACCTCTAAATGTTACGTAATATTATAAATGAATGTATATACTGGATATATATGATATATATGACATCTAAATCAGAAATATAATTCAGTAGATAATGGATATTCTACCATATAAACAACTTGTAATTATAAGAAGTTTATTGTTGACTCAAGTACCAAAGATCGACAAAACGACCGTTATTAACTTAAATAATTACATAATGTTCATAACATTGTAATAAGTGATATAAAAATGATAATGAAATTGAAAATTGTTCTTAATAAGGTATATATTAACTCTAGTTTTTTATTCAGGAGGTTAAATAACGGTTGAGTCAAGTCAGACACGAGGTAAAGGAACTTCTTAACCCAACTTCCATTCTTTCGGTTAATATCCTACTTTCAAATTATGTCATGATATTATTATGTATTATTTTGTATTTTTAATTTCTTTATGTGTACCTATAGTGAATAAAAATAATAGATCTATTTTATTTTAAAAATGATCTTTTTAAGGAATTCGTCTCAATCTCCTGTCATTGAGACATATTTGGTTTTATACACAACTTTCTTTTATACGGTGTATAAACCCCTTTGACTTTTACGTTTATTCAAAAGGAACATTTTTTATACGAAGCGTTTTGCTAAACGACAAAAGGGAATGTTTTTCTTTCTATACAAATGTGGAGACAATGACTTCTCCACCACCGTGACCATTATTTGAGTTTCAGCTTCCTCTAGAAGCCATCATTTTTTTTAATGAAAAATAAATACAAAGTTTTAACTTTATTTTATTTTGGTATTGAAAATGGTTTTGAAAGCGTTTTTATTATATCAATGTGTTGTATTGATATCTTGTGATTGAAATGTGGAAATGTTATGTTTCCTTTATGCATGTTTTATGTGATACGATTATGTTATGGTTTATGATATGTTTAAACCTATTCATATGAGGAGTGTATTGGACTTAATAAGTGACGGGTGGAGCCCGCTATAGCTCCTCGATGCATCAGTAGGTCTCATGAGGCAACTAGACGTGGAATTGGCCGAGGCCCTTTCCCAATTTGATTTATGGTTTTGGCTGAGGCCTTAATCATTTTAGACGTCTTGGCCGAGGCCTTGAAAAAATGTTTCAGAATGTCCGGCATTATACATTCCCTCATTATGAAAGTGGTTAATGATATTTCATGTGATTATTCGACCAGTAGAATATCCATGTGAACAAGTAAATGGCATTAACATTTTTGTAATTCAAATCATTATATCCCATTTAGGGTTTATCTTAAAATTTTGAAATTCATAACGTAAAGTTGTACTAAATTGTTCATTAGATAAATCACCACAAGGCTAATAGCTATAATTATAGCCATTGGATTTCCAATGGTCACGAAATGTAATGGTCAAGTTGGAGCCATATAAAACCATTTATTAAAGTGTCCTAAACATTAAGAAAAGAAAAATAAGGAGGAGGAGGGGGAGATGGTTCTTTCCATACTATTGATGCTCAATATAGTTTACATGATAATGGTGGTGTTTTGCTATGTTTTAATTGACCCAAAGGATCTCCTTTATTTGCCGTGTCTTGTTGTCTTTTTAGGGGGCCTTACTGTAGATCTGTTAGTGTTTTTAGTACCTATATTCTGTTAGAATTTCTCCCCTTTTAATCTCAGTGTACTGTAAACACTAAGATGTTCTTATTTAAATGAAACATCCATGTACTCATTTGTGTGTTTTAATCTGTTGTATTCTAATATAAATCAATACCAAATTATTATTTTACTATGAGATGTAAGTATTGTGTAGTTGTTATGAAATTCAAAAAAACGTAAACATAAAATTATGAGTACAAGAGAGTCGAGTTTCAGGGAGTTACATTATTACCCATTCATAGAATTGTGTCCTCGCAATTCCTTTCACATAACCTCGCTAATATAATACCTTAAAAATTCACCACAACACCCATCATGTAGGATCCTCAGATAAGGCTAGATAAATACCCAAGTTGGTGTTTAGTTCCTCTGTTTCTCTGGACCAAACACACTTTGAACAGTATGGGTTAAACTCGTGTTGTGTGCACTTGGTATTTCAAAGCGAGGCTCGATAGGTGGAGCATTCAGAAATGTCTGAACAAAAAATTTCTCCGAGAATTTGACATGTTGACTCTTGTTTGAAAATTTTAATGACATCAACATGGTCATACATACTGATACTCAGGATTTGGTACATGTAGGATGTGTGTAGGTCCCCTTCCAAGGCATCATCTTGAAACAACATCATAGCCATGATGTTTCAGGATTGGGTGAAACATAAGAAAAGAACTTCATGGTAATTTACCCTTCTTCTATAAACATTATGTTGTGCATTAGCTATAACATGGTAAATATGGCCATTCTCTTCATAGGAATGGAGAATGCTCAATCTACTTGACACTTCATAATTTTTTTTGCACATTTCTTGTATGTTTGTGAAACGACGGTACTCTCTCTCACATTCTTTGACAAAGATGGTCTCTAATATCTCAGTAGGTAGTGATAGGATGTGAGTTCGTCCTTCCATCTGAAAATTAGGAAAATTCTCATATTTAGTAACACCTATGTAAATTTCTCTTTTTTAAGTTCTGTTTTTCCAGAGTTAGCTAAATCAAATCCTCTGATACCAAATGTGAGGAACTGACCCCAGAACACTCGGAGTCAATGCCTTTGGAACATGATGTCTAAATTATAACAAATCAGGAACTAATAAATTACACATCATTTCCCATCCAGAGAATCGAATTTGGTTCAGGTTCTAGGAAATAAGAAACTCATATTTAGCTAAAGCTGATACCTAGAAATTAATTTAAAAAATGTATGGTGAGTATACAAATGACCAGTAAGGGGGTTTAAAATAAACCAATATAACTTTTGAAATCATTATTTAAAACATTACATAAAACACTTTATTTGAAGAAATGTTATAACTCATGTAACATATCATAAAAGTAATCAACTAAAATAACATACTAGCAGAAAAATAAGGATACATGGTTCAATTTAGGCATTCCCATTTGGGGTAAAAAGTAAAATACCTTTTAAACATGTTTGTCATATGGATATGTAAGCATAGGTTAAAAATATAATACTAAGAGTTTCACATAAAGATAATAACTTCAGTTTCATACACCATATACTAATTCATTGAGTTCGAAACACTTTTCATGCCATAAACCTTTACTTTCACGATACTCATTAGTACTGGCTCTTAACCATTTATGTTATACTAATCAGATATCCATTTGGTTACATAATTATCATACACATAATGAGGGAATGTATAAATGTTTGAATTCTATGTCAAAGATTTGTGCCAAGACCTAAGGGAAAACTATGACCAGACCCCAACCCAGAGAGCTTACTTTTACCAGTCTCCATCCCGAAGATCTTACTTTTCCCGGTCTCCATCCTGGAGGGATTACTATTACCGATCCCCAACCCAGAACATATTAGTCTAATACATTCCTCATATGTCAGATTGGGTCATGTATTATAGGTTTCCCATACCATCTTGAATAATTAAATTTGTTTCATATTACTAAAGGTGTCCCTTACCACTTTGAGTAATTTGATTTCATATCTTATTATCATGTTATGCCACATGCATGCCTCATAGAGTTCTAGTACACAATGGAAAAAAACCATTTAAACCATAAATACAAAATATGACAAGCATTCTTTGAAAATAAGGCAGTAACAGTTTATCAAAGACAAACATGGCTCATTACATTCTTTGAACAAATTGCAATTACTAAAACACATCACATAGGGGGTGGGAAGTGGTTTTCCACATGAGATGTAAAAATGATGACTATTCAATTAAAAATTATTATAAACGAAATTAAATGTTATTTAATACACTTCTAGGAAGAGCCAATGATCACATAAATAAATTATGACTCTTCTAACAACAATCACAGCAGTTGATAAAACCTCAAGTGTGCACAACCTGATCGCATATTTTAATACAACCATTGAACCTTTAAATATATTTTCATCAAAACAAAAGTCTATATTCTCTTTATTAATAAAAAACAACAAGGTCAATCTTATAATGTAAAGACCCATAAATTTAAAGGAAATTTTTTTTCATAATTTTCGTTGGAATTTTACAAGAATGCATTTTCTGACGGCACCTGATTCTGAGGCCCGGTGTGCCCGGAATCATTTTCCGAAGTTTGGCTCGGGTACGTTCAGTGAACAAATGAGCAGGTTTTTCTAACTTTTGAACCGGTGCTCGGAATCAAATTCCGAGGGCGCCGATGGAATCACAGCGCCGGTATTTGCTTAGAAACGCCTCTTCCAGAGTTGTGTTTGCTCAGGTGTGGTTTTTTAAACTTTTTTGGGCTTTAAGTTATGAAATAAAATAATGTGGCATGACAAACATTATTTTATTTCACTTAAAGCCACTTAAAGCCACTTAAAGATGCTTAAGATGAGTTGAAGTGGATAGGGTGGAACCCAAAAATATCCTACTCTCTTGGTAGGATATTTTTGAGGTGGGGCCCGCACGAGCCCCACCGTTTCTTTTTCACTAAGTAACGTGTAACGCCCCGACCCCAGCTACCCAGAGTCGGTGCATTAGTTCGTAACATTGGCATGATCACAAAAGATCACGTCTCGAAAGACCGATTAGTTTAGTAGCCTTTGAAACACTAGATACATTCATAAGTCTTTCATTACATCAAAAAGTAAACAAACTACAATAACATGGTCTTCATAGTCCACAATCATATCCCTTTCTGACTACCCCTGCAGGTCATTCATAAAATACTTCTTCACATCCTGGAGAAATATTAAAACATTGAAAGGGGTGAGCTCAGATGCTCAGTAAGGATAACAATATAGCGGAAGCTTTCATAAATAAACATAAAAATTTAAGGCAATGTATAACTAAAACAAAAGCCTTTTAAACTTGAACATCAACATAATATGGCTAAAGTAAAATGAAATAATGTAATTTACTCATTCACATGGATATTCTACTAATCAAATAATCACATGAAAAATCACTAACCACTTTCATAATGTTGGAATGCATAATGCCAGAATATCATAACCACATATCCAAGGCCTCGTTCCAAGACTACAAATAAGATTTTGTCAAGGCCTTGTGCCAAGACACTAGTTTGTCTCATGATACCTACCGATGCAATTTTTTAGAAGATACTTATGTTTAAAATTTCTCAAATATACTCCAGTGTTTTTTCTGAAAACATTATGCAAGCTTATGAAAACAAAATAACTAATTCTGAGACTGCTCGACTAGTTACAGGCCATGATGGGTCCACGCCTAATCCCTTCCTGTCTACCACACTCGAGAGTCGGGTTTTCTGAAAATATTTTTAAGCTTGCATTAAATACGTATACATTTGCACTAGATTTTCATATATTTTAGAGAAATATATCTATCATTTTTTAAATCATTTAAAAAAAGTTATGGCTTGCAGAGGAAGCAGAAACTCAAATAATGGTCATGGCGGCAGAGAAGTCATTGTCGCCGCATACGTACGACAAGAAAAACATTCCTTTTTTTCGTTTAGTAAAACAATTCGTATAAAAAGATTCGTTTTGAATAAACTTAAAAGTCAAAGGGTTTTATACACCGTATAAAGGAAAGTTGTGTATAAAACCAAATATGCCTCAATGAAAGGAGATTGAGATGAAGTCCTTAAAAAGATAATTTTTAAAATAAAATAGATCTATTATGTGTATTCACTATAGGTACACATAAAGAAAGTAAAAATACAAAATAAGACATAATAATATCATGACATAATTTGAACGTAGGAGATTAACCCAAAGAATGGAAATTGGGTTAAGAAGTTCCCTTACCTTGCGTTCTGTCCTGACTCGACCGTTCTTTAACCTCCTGAATAATAAACTAGAGTTAATTTATATTTACTTAAGAACCTTTTTCATGTTCATTATTCCTTTTATATCCCTTTTTACCACGTTATGAACATTATTTAATTATTTATGTTAATAACGGTCGTTTTGTCGATCTTTGGTACTTGAGTCAAAAATAAACTTCTTATAATTACAAGTTGTTCATGTGGTGAAATATACATTATATCCAGAATTATATTCATGATGTAGATATCATATATATCATATATATCCAGTATATACATTCATTTATAATATTACGTAACATTTAGAGGTAAGAAATGAAATGCACCGTTCATGGAGACGGTAAGCCGTACGTACGCATGAATGCTACTTTCATTTCTATTTCGTATTTAATGGAATGAAATCATAATTATATAAATTTATAATATAATTAAAGTATAATATAGTGTATAATACCATTTAATCCATCCTTTATACATCCCACATATGGCATTAACGATTCAAATCACTTTGAGGGGGCGGTAGTCCGCACTTCCTAAAATGAAATTATCGCATTTTACCCATAATGGAAATCATAAAGTATGCCATAAATGAGAAATACAGAAGAATAAGTAAAACATAAACATATTTTATATCATATATATAGTGAAATCTTAATGGACACCTTTGAAGGTGTTATATGAGTGTTGAACAATCATAGTTTCGTGAGGCAGAAATTCGCCATCCACAGAAACCGTATGTTCTTTAACCATTAGATGTAGGTGTGTGTAAGTGTAGCTATAATCCTTCTTATAACAACATCCTAGTATATTGAGGATACTGGTGTTGTTACAAAAGAAATGAATAAAAAGAGTTTAGGGGGCTGGAGAAGAAAAATAAAACAAAACCACATTAGAGAAGACATTACCTCAAAATCGGGTAACTCTTTTTGATTTGAGCCAAAGGCTTCCTTGGGAAGAGTTATGCCCAAAGTGAGGCTTCTAGGAGTAATAGGGGGAATTTGGGAGAGTATTTGGGTAGAGGTTGGCCGAGCCAAATGGCATGAAGGTGTGAATAAGGTGGGAGAGGTGGGGGCCTTTTATAAGAGGAGAGGAGGGGCTCTTTTGGAAATATTGAAATGTTACATTATTACACAATGCTTTTCGGATTCTAAATGTCCCAAACTTATATAATTCGTGGATAAGGTGATAAGGGTTCAAAATATCCTCATCCAATAGGATTTGGACAAGTGTATGCCTTGGATTTTACATTATCTTCTCATTTTATTTAAATCGTTAAATAATGAGGTCATCACTGCATCATCATGATGTCATAAATAATTTAATTTATTTAATGTCTAAAAATTATAAAAAAAATACTATGATGTAGGAAATATTTTTATCTTTCTAATTAATATTTATAATAAAAATATTGACTTTTGTAACCCCACTTAAAAACTGTTTTAGTAAAACAACTCATGTTTGTGTCAATTTAATTTTAACATTAAATAAATATATATTAATGTCATTTTCCAAATAATGTGGCTCCATGGGGTCCCCAAGTTGACCCATGGGTTGTCTTGGTCGTCCATGACTCATCCAATAGGAGTAGGACAAGTGTCATGCTCATATCATATTATTAAAACATTATTTGTACCTTAAACTACACTAATTACCTCTAATCGCGATTACGAACTTAAAATTTACTATTCACCAAAAAATTATTTTAATCTCATTGAACCACATTTTACTTCTTAATGACAACCATGTATGTTGGATTTTTGAAAATCAAATCACAGAAGTGGTAATATTTCATTTAAATGAAAAATCAGTTATTTAACTACCACTTAGTGGTTTCACTATTCATCAAAAATTGAAGTTTTTCAGAACAATGCCAAAATTTCACCCTAATCTATAATTGATATTCCAAATTCAAAAATGATGTCTATTTTACAAAATTCCAAACATATAATTTTCATTAGTTAATTTTATAATTAATTCCCGTTGTCACAACAAATAGCGTGTTTTTAAGAAACAATTTATATCAAAAGATTGGCAATTGTTTATGTCCAATTTCAATGTTAAATTAATTCTAATGACCACCATTGGATAAAATGGTAAAAATATATTCTAATTATACTTTAAAACAACTCCTTAGTATAATTTATCACTATAAATTATTTTGATTTAAAAAGTTGTTTTAAGTATTTTTCACTATTCATAAAAAAATTGGAAGTTCTCAGAAAGTTACAAAAAATTCAACTTAGGATAATTTCGATATTACGAATACAAAAATGAAGTCCATTTTGAAATATAAAATTTCTATAATTTTAAAAAGTGGTTATTACTATTCATAACGACTACTTTGATTAGTCGCGGTGTTTTAGAACTCGAAGTTGCGTACAATGCAAGCTATTGCATTATTGAATGAGAAGCGTATCGTGGAAGCTCGGGGTGTTACATAACGCACCCGTGAAAACCCATTTTTAATGAAAGTCAACTAATGCGTTTTCTAAATTCTTAACGCCCCTATTAATTGGTCGGTTAATTCATTGAAATTATTTCTATGAATTAATTTGTTTGTTTCTTATCATTGTTTTTCAAATTCTTTAGTTGATAACAAAATAAGACGAGGACATATTTTCTTATCTAGATGTTGTGTTAAACCTTTAAAGAATCTCTAAGGACCTTCATCCTCCTTCGCAAAGAATGTGAAGAACGCGAAGAATTTGAAGAACGCGAAGAACGTGCTGAACGCAAAGAACACAAAGAACACTGAGCCCTCGGAGATCGACGACGCGACACCAAGTACCGCGACGCCGATGCTTCTTCCTTGATGTTCTTCCCCCGCAACAAAGCTTCGATCAACTGCTTGAGGTAGGAGTTTTCAAATCTTTTAAATTCCTTTGTGGATTTGACATAGATTTAATTTATGAAATTAAATCCGTGTGTTTTTCTTAAACCCTCGGAGATCGTCGACGTGACGCAGTATTCCGCGACGACGCGACGCACTTCCATGACGCGACGATCATCTTCGTCCACGACGGTCAATTCCGCGAAGAACTCTCGTCCGACAACAGCTACGACGTGGGGTTTTTATTTGAGAGCAATCTTTATTCCCATGGTTGTTTCTTTTAAAACAAAGAACCTGGATCAAAGTTCAATTTTAATTCATTAAAATTGTGCCTTGTTTTTTTTCATATGTTGATAATTAATTCCGATTGTTATCACCTAACGCGGACGGTGCGGGCCAAACAAAAACGGCCCGACAAACCTCCATAGTTTTCATTGATGTGCGGATTGGCGACGATGACAAACGAGGCCGCAAGTCAATTTTGAAGGCTTTGTAGTGAAGTTCGAGTCCCGGGACGAGCACTGCTGAAGACCGTGCACAAATCGGACAACCGGAGCGTGTCCGGTGGTCCGCGGAAGTCTCCACCAGTGCGCCACCTCGGCACGGCGGCGCCCGGCGTGCCGCCGGGAAGACCCGCCGCGGCTGAATCCACGGAGGCGCTGACCGATTCCGCGGCTGTGCGGAACGGCGGAGGATTGGATGCGGCACAGGCCGCGTCCGGTGACACCGAGCAGCCCCACATAGGGCCGCGACACACCTTCACGTGGGGGGGGGGGGCTGATCACCCCCCGTCGCGCGGCCGTAACCGGCCGAGCCAGCCCTGACGGCCGGGCCGTGCCCGCACCGGCCGGGTCGAACCTAGACCCGGGTCGGGTCGACCTGGTTCGGGCCGACCCAGAGGGGGTTGGGCCGGGTCGGTCCAGGCCCAGACCCCCGTTTCCGGACCTTTTCGGTATTTTGCTCATAACATGAGATAAGGGCCTCCGAACGACACGTCGTCAGTGAAGAAGCGATCCTTGGATCGAGACGGTCTTTTCGGTATATCGCACTCAAGTTTTCGGAATACTTTGTGTTCGGCCGGGTTGGTTCGTACACAAAACCAACCGGTCCCTCGGAGCGGAAACGCTCAAATCTTGAGCTTCGGACGTCCGATTGACGTGTTGTCCACTTTGCTGGATCCCTCTACGTGAGTCGGATCTTTTGGATTACTCCACCTGAGATTTGGACGGAGGTGGAGTACGGTCGGGTTGGTTTTTCCTTAAAAACCAATCAGGCCCCTGGGACGAAAAAACCAATAACTCTCAGACCGGGTATCTGATTGACCCGCCGTCTGCGATGTTGAGTTCCTGTTGATGATACGAAACTTTTGGATAAATCAACTCTGGACTATCTATCAGATGATGTATCGGCCTCTCGGCTCGGCGAGCGGACCCTCCCAAACGAGCTTGCTGTGTGCGGGAATCCTAGAGCTGGCAGCAACTGCTACTGTGATGACGACGACGACTGTATAGAGATCCTCAGTGGATTCGACTATGACGATGATGAAAATAGTACGGGAATCCTCCGTGTTTTCGGCAGTGACCACTATGGTACATCTTGGGATACGTCAACTCTGGACTACATGTCAGTTGATGCATCGACCTCTTAGCTCGTGGAGTGGACCCTCCCGGAATGAGCATGATGTGTGCGGAAACCCTAGAGCTGGTTGAGACTTGACGACTGCTGATCGAACGACTCGGTGTGTTATGGATAGCCCAGTGGGAAGCGCTTGGTTGTAGCAGCAGACCCACAGTGGAGGAGCGATTGTTTGTAGCGGCAGACCAGCGGTACTCAATAGAAGGAGTACCTCTGGAGGCTATGAGGGGGAGCGCTTGGTTGTAGCGGGAGACCCATAACGGAGGAGCACTTGATTGTATCAGCACGGGGGAGCGCTTGGTTGTACCGGCAGTCCCACGATGGAGGAGCGCTTGGTTGTAGCGGCTGACCCGTGGTACTCAACAGAAGGAGTACCTCTAGAGGCTATGAGGGGGAGCACTTGGTTGTAGCGGCAGACCCATGGTGGGAAGCGCTTGGCGGTAGAAGAAGGCCCACAGTACTCGATAGGTGGAGTACTATAGCAATCCAAGGTTAGAGGTAAGTGCTTGGTTGCAGCGTCATAACCACTATACTTCATGGAGAAGGAGTTTCCCAATAGATATGGTTTCAACTTCATGATCGATCATGTATGGGTCATTGCAGGGGGTAGTACCTACCAATCCTTTGTGGGTCCGACAGCTTAGATGAATTAGTGGATACTTCTAATCATCTCAATCGTCATTCAAGAAGTATTCATGTGTGAGCTGAATCCTATTGTGATATCCTGTGTCGATTTACGTTTTTCTTTCCTATGTGGATTGTGTTGTGCTATCCTGTGTGGATTTACATTTTTCTTTCCTATGTGGATTGTGTTGTGCTATCCTGTGTGGATTTACGTTTTTCTTTCCTGTGTGGACTGGATTGTACTTGGGTTCGGATGTTGGAGCCGAACGAGAATTGATGACTTAGGTATATGAATGGGCATATACCTAAGCAGTGTCAGATGTCACTTCGTGATTGTATCTTTCCTTTGTGATTTATCCTTTGTGGATTTTGGGAGACCTTCGGGGGTCTCGGGGTCCCTAATGAGTAGCTTATACTCACCCCTGCATGGGAGATGCCTGCACTACGTTGTGTTGGTTGCAGACAACGGACAATATTGATCGTGGTCGAGGTTGGTGGAGCAGGACAGTACCTGGAGATGGACCACTGGGCGGGGTGTACTCGGAGCGGACGGCTGGACCGAGGAGCTGTGGAGGCTATCTGTACTCACCCTTTAGGTGGGACTTCCAGAGGACGGATCGACGCTGTGTCTTTTTCTTTCAGTTGATATTTTTTCCTTTAGTTGTACTTTACCGTTGAGCTTGTATTTTGGGCCCACTTTACATTCAGCACAACTTGTTTTAGTTTTTACTTAGTGTTTACTTCTACTACTTTCTTTCTCTATGGTGTTTGTTTACTTTACAAAGGCAATGCCTTCCATATATACCGTGATTTACACCTTGGTGCTAGTCGCCAGCCCCTGGCCTATGAAAGGTGGGCTTGGGGTAGTCACGACATGGGCCTGAGGACGGGTCGTGACAGATTGGTATCAGAGGAGTTCAGTTCTACCGCGGACTCTGATATTTTCTATGTGAAGTAATAGTGTTTAACGTATTGGGTTTGGTTATCAGTCCAGGGAGTCCAGTGTTGGTGCGGCGGCCGACGTATCCGTAAACCAGGACCCTGACTTCTGATTTCTAACTTAATGCTCAAAAACATTGATTGTGTGTGTGTTTCAAGTTTTCTTTGTGATTACGTTATGTCATCTCACCAGGTATACTGTTCTGACCGTGGTGCACCTGTTTCCTTTCAGGATGGCCCCACGATGGCAGCCAGCTTGGATTCCGAGAGTTGAGCGTGACGATAGCCCACCGAGCGACAAGGCTTCGGGTACAGGGCCCTTTGACAGCTGAGGCACCAGCGGTACCTCTACCCACCGATCCACCGATGCTTCCATCCCCAGCCGCTGAGGATGCACGTCGCCTCAGTGCACTGCACGAGTTTCACCACCAGCGACCGCCTATGTTCTGTGGGGAGACGGACCCCGAGGCAGCCGAGGACTGGCTGCTGGCGGTTGTACGAGTTTTTCGGTTAGTGAAGACACCAGCAGACCTTATGGTGGTCCTTGTAGTGAGCCTCCTATATACGGCAGCAGGCAGATGGTAGAGCTTGATGCTCCAGGGGCACGACGAGGCATCACTCCTTAGGACGGACTTTGAGAGCCTTTTTCGCTCAGAGTTCGTCCCAGCCACCCTCCGAGCGGTATGCATCAAGGAGCTACTACAGCTACGGAAGGGAAGCATAACAGTAGCCCAGTACGCGGCGAGGTTTACCGATCTCCCGTGTCATTCCACGGACATGGTACGTGACCCATTCTTCAGGGCCCGAACCTTCGAACAGGGGATCAGGCGAGATATCAGAGCTTCAGTTGTTTCTCACAGCATTCTGACACAGATAGGGGTGTTGGATCGAGCCCTCTTAGTGGAGAGTTTCCTTGCTGAGCAGTCTCCAGCAGCAGGACCCACTACTAGACGGTATGCGGCAGAGTCCTCTGCAGCGGGTAGTTGACAGATGACGCATTGGTCCAAGAGGACTAGACCTACCGGTGGTCGACCGCGTGACACAAGATCATTTGTGTGAGGCACCCGGGGTGGACAGCGACTTACCCTAAGCGGACAATGTTACTCCTGCGGCGGGGTTGGTCACATGGCTCGTGACTGTCCGACCCGCCATACGGATGACCATCCGATGAACGAAGGACCTCCCAGGCAAAGGCAGAGGTTCGATCGAGGTGGATCGCATGGAGTAGGAGACTGTGGTAGGGGAGCTGGCCATGCAGCTGGAAGTGGACGACGCTTCGAGGTGTTGCCACCACCACCACCAGGATGTCCACCCCGACCGCAGGGAGCTGGTGGACATGGGAGAGCTCAGTTTCAGGCAGCTGAGGCCTATGATCATGGAGCTTCGAGAGCAGATGGACATGAGCAGGACTAGCTCCAGACCTGAAGACTTTTTTTTATGCTGCTTCTAGCATTGTTGATGTTTGTTTGTAGATGTTTTGTGTCTTTGTACTTTGATCTGTAATAATAAAAGACACTTTTCTTATGGTGGTTACCTTCCTGTCCTCTCTTTTAGTTGTTACTAAGAGGTTCCAGTTTAAAAACCGTTGACTTCACCCTCACTTTGAGATACCTACTGGAGGAGAGCTAGTGACCACACACTGATGCCGACAGTGTGACTCAACCCTTAGAGGCGAGATTAACGGTTGGATCTCTTGGTAGTAGCGTCGATGCCTTATGATGTCATCCTTGTTATGGGTTTGTATCATCCATGACGGGATTGACTGTATTAGGCGAAGAACATGGTTTGTTCAGGGGATGAGACCAGATTTATCCTCTCGGTAAAGAAGGAATCTCAGCATCTCGAGTAGGACCAGAAAGGTCCAAGTCATCCAAGAGCGGATGAGGACAGCTCAGAGCTAGCAAAAGTCTTGTGCTGACAGGAGGCGGAGACCACTAGAGTGCGAGGATGGCGACCATGTTTCCTTACGGGTCACACCTCGACGTGAGTTATGGAGATTTGGCCGAGGTGGAAAGTTGTCTCCATGCATCATCGGACCATTCTAGGTCCTCAGCAGGATTGGCGCGGTGGCTTATCGCCTGGATCTACCACCTCAGTTGCACCGGGTGCATGACGTCTTCCACGTATCTCAACTGAGGAGGTACATGCATGACCAGACACATATCTTTGACCATGGGGAGTTCGGCGTTGATTATGGGGCGACTTTTACGGAGGTCCTAGTGGAGATCGAGGATCAACGGGAGCGGGTTCTATGTGGACGGTTGATTCATCTTGTCCGCATCAGATGGAAGCACGGGAACCTCCAGGAGAGCACTTGGGAGCGGGAGGCTCAGATGTGTGCTCAGTAACCACTTTTGTTTCCCTAGTCTATGATGTATCTTTACGGGGACATAAATCCCTATGGTGGGAGTGATGTAATGACCCGTAAATTTCAGGGAATTTTTTTTTCTTAATTTTCTTTGGAATTTTACAAGAATGAAGTTTCTGACGGCACCTGATTCCGTGGCCCGGTGTGCCCGGAATCATTTTATGAAGTTTGGCTCGAGTACGTTCAGTGAACGAACGAGCGGGTTTTTCTAACTTTTTAACTGATTCTTAGAATCAAATTCCTAGGGCACCGATGGAATCATAGCTCCGGTATTTTCTTAGAAATGCCTCTTCCTGAGTTGCATTTTCTCGGGTGTGGTTTTTAAATTTTTTTGGGCTTTAAGTTAAGAAATAAAATAATGTGGTATGATAAACTTTATTTTATTTCACTTAAAGCCGCTTAAAGCCACATAATGCTGCTTAAGCTGAGTTGAAGCGGATAGGGTGGAACCCAAAAATATCCGACCCTCTTGGTAGGATATTTGTGAGGTGGGTCCCGCACGAGCCCCACCGTTTCTTTTCAGCTAAGTAACGCACCCACAAAAACCCCTTTTTAATGAAAGTCAACAGACGTGTTTTCTAAATTCATAACGCCCCTATTAATTGGGCGGTTAATTCGTTGAAATTAATTCTATGAATTAATTTGTTTGTTTCTTATCTTTGTTTTTCAATTTCTTTAGTTGATAATAAAATAAGATGAGGACTTATTTTATTATCTGGATGTTTTTTTAAACCTTTGGAGAATCTCTAAGGACCTTCATCCTCCTTCGCGAAGAATTCAAAGAATGCGAATAACACGAAGAATGCGAAGAACGCGAAGAACACCGAGCCCACGGATATCGACGACGCGACACCAAGTACCGTGACGCCGACACTTCTTCCTCGACGTTCTTCCCCTATGACAAATCATAGATCAACTGCTTGAGGTAGGTGTTTTCAAATATTTTAAGTTACTTTGTGGATTTAAACTATATTTAATTCGTGAAATTAAATCCGTGTGTTTTTATTAAACCCTCGGAGATCGTCG
Source organism: Viscum album (assembly GCA_963277665.1). Taxonomy (NCBI): domain Eukaryota; kingdom Viridiplantae; phylum Streptophyta; class Magnoliopsida; order Santalales; family Viscaceae; genus Viscum; species Viscum album. Next base: position 1,871,496,364 of record OY728137.1, on the reverse strand, counting down.
ATGCGATGCCGTATTCCTCGACGACGCGACGCCCTTCCGCGACGCGACAGTCATCTTCTTCTCCCACGGTCAATTTCGCGAAGAACTCTCGTCCGACGACATCTACGATGTAGGGGTTTTATTTGAGAACAATCATTATTCCCATGGTTGTTTCTTCTAAAACAAATAATCCAGATCAATGTTCAATTTTAATTCATTAAAATTGTGCCTTGTTGTTTTTCATATGTTGATAATTATTTCCAATTGTTATCACCTAACGTGGAGGGTGCGGGCCAAACAAACACGGCACGAAAACCCTCCTCAGTTTTCGTTGATGCGCATATCAGAGGTGATGACAGACATGGCCACAAGTCAATTTTGAAGGCTTTGCAGTGAAGTTCGAGTCCCAGGACGAGCACTGGCGAAGACCGCGTGCAAATCGGACCACCGGAGCACGTCCGGTGGTCCACGGAAGTCTCCACCGGCGTGCCACGCCGCCGTGAAGACCCTCCGCGGCTGATGCCGCAGCGGCGCCGACAGGTTCTGTGGCAGCGCGGAACCGCGGAGGAAGGGACGCGGCGCAGGCTGCGTCCGGTGACACTGAGCGGCCCCACGCGGGGGCCGCAGCACACCTTCATGCGGGGGGGGGGGGGCAGCTTACCCTGCGTCGCTCAGCCGTAACCGGCAGAGCCGGCCCTGGCGGCCGGACCGGGTCGCGCCCAGGCCGGGCCGCGCTGGCCGGGTCATACCCGGACCCGGGTCGGTTCGACCCGGTTCGGGCGGACCCAGGGGGGTTGGTCCGGGTTAGTCCGGGCCCAAACCCCCCGTTTCCGGACCTTTTCGGTCTTTTGATCATAACATGAGCTACGAGCCTCCGAACGACGTGCCGTCATTGGTGATGCGATCCTTGGATCGAGAGAGTCTGTTTGTTATATCGTACTCAAGGTTTAGGAATACTTTGGGTTCGGCCGGGTTGGTTCGTACACGAAACCAACCGGGCCCTCGGAGCAGAAACGCTCATATCTTGAGCATCGAACGTCTGATTGACGTGCCGTCAACTTTGTTGGATCCCTCTAAGTGAGACAGATTTTTTGGCTTACTTTGCTCGAGGTTTGGACGCAGGTGGAGTATGGTCGGGTTAGTTTTTCCTAAAAAACCAACCGGGCCCCTGGGATGAAAAAGCCAATAACTCTCAGACCGGGTGTCCGATTGACGCGTCGTCTGCGACGTTGAGTTCCTGTTGACGATACAGAACTTTTGGATACATCAACTCTGGACTATGTGTCAGTTGATGTATCAGCCTCTCGGCTCATGGAGCAGACCCTGCCGAACGAGCTTGCTGTGTGCGGGAACCCTAGAGCTGGATGTAATTGCTACTGTGACGACGACGACTGTACAGATATCCTCAGTGGATTCGACTGCGACGATGATGAAAACAGTACGGGAATCCTTCGTGTTTTCGACATTGACCACTACGGTACATCTTGGGATATGTCAACTTAGGACTACATGTCAGTTGATGCATCGACCTCTAAGCTCGTAGAGTGGACCCTCCCGGAACGAGCATGTTGTGTGCAGAAACCCTAGAGCCAGTTGAGACTAAATGACTGCTGATCGAAAAACTCAGTGTGTTACGGAAATCCCAGTGGGAAGCGCTTGGTTGTAGTAGTAGACCCACGGTGGAGGAGCGCAGGGTTGTAGCGGCAGACCCACGAAGGAGGGGCACTTGGTTGTAGCAGCACGGTGGAGCGCTTGGTTGTAGCGGCAGACCCACGACGGAGGAGCGCTTGGTTGTAGCGGCTGACCCGTGGTATTCAACAGAAGGAGTACCTCTAGAGGCTATGAGGGGGAGCGCTTGGTTGTTGTGGCAGACCCATGGTGGGAATCTCTTGGCTTTAGCAGAAGGCCCACAGTACTCGATAGGTGGAGTACTACAACAGTCCAAGGTTAGAGGGTAGCGCTTGGTTGCGGCGGCATAACCACTATACTTGATGGAGAATGAGTTTCCCAATAGCTATGGTTTCAACTTCATGATCGATCCTATTTGGGTCATTGCAGGGGGTAGTACCTACCGATCCATTGTGGGTCTGACGGCTTAGATGAATCAGTGGATACATCTGATCATCCCTATCGTCATTCAAGAAGTATTCCTGTGTGAGCTGAATCGTGTTGTGCTATCCTGTGTGGATTTACGTTTTTCATTCCTATATGAATTGTGTTGTGCTATCCTGTTTGGATTTCCGTTTTTCTTTCATATGTGTATTTTGTTGTGCTATCCTGTGTGGATTTACATTTTTCTTTCATGTGTGGATTGGATTGTACTTGGGTTTGGATGTTGGAGCCGAACGAGAATTGATGACTTAGGTATATGTATGGGCATATACCTAAGCACTGTCGGATGTTACTTCGTGATTGTATCTTTCCTTTGTGGTTTATCCTTTGTGGATTTTGGGAGACCTTCGGGGGTCTTAGGGTCCCTACTGAGTAGCTTATACTCACCCCTGCACGGGCTATGCCCGCACTACGTTATGTTGGTTGTAGACGACGGACAACACTGATCGTGGTCGAGGTTGGCGGAGGAGGACGATACCTGGAGATGGACCACTGGGCGGAGTGTACTCGGAGAAGATGACTTGACCGAGGAGCTATGGAGGCTATATGTACTCACCCTTCATGTGGTACTTCTAGAGGATGTCTCGACGTTGCGGCTTTTTCTTTTAGTTGCTGTTTTATTTCCTTTAGTTGTACTTTACAGTTGGGCTTGTATTTCCGGCCCTCTTTACTTTCAGCATAGCTTGTTTCAGTTTTTACTTAGTGTTTACTTCTACTGCTTTCTTTCTCTGTGGTGTTTGTTTACTTTACAAAGGAAATGCCTTCCCTATATACCGAGATTTACACATTGGTGCTAGTCGCCAGCCCCTGGCCTATGGAAGGCGGGCTTGGGGTAGTCACGACACGGGCCCGAAGACGGGTCGTGACATATAATTCCATTGAATCCTAGAATCATCATTATGAATTTTTTAACTTATCATGTTTGACATACTTCTATGGATTGGGGCATACACCTTTTTGTAAGTACCTCTTGGTTTGGCTTACATAGATACTGACATTACATAATGTTTTACAAGTATTAATTTCATCACTTAATTAACAAATTTCTAACAATCCATTCATAAAATCAAGGTGAATGAAATTATAATCGTGTATACACCATGTATATATGTGAGTTTACAACTCTTCAATAATATCTCATTAGTAACGGATACATAAAACATATTTATTACACCTTCGTTAAAAAGCCATACATGTTAGGTTATATTATATGTAATCGTGTAAACCTATATAAATGTTATTCACATATATATGTTGCATGAGGAAAGGTATTAGTTCTTCATGTTTTCAAAACCCAAAGGTCTGAAGGACCTAGAAACCAGAATTTGATGATTTCCACCCAATCTATACGACTATACATGCTTCATACTTTCAAAAATTAAACTTACAACAAACGCATGCATATATAAATATATAATTCATAGATTGTATTATTATTATATTAAAATACTCCCCTAAGTTTGTAAAAATATTTTTCACATCATCAGATTGAGAATCAAAACTCATGCTTGGTTTGGAGTATATAAACACATGAAAATACATATAAAAAACTAAAATTTTGTATAGTAATATAAATACATTCGAAAACAAAGATTTATTCACATCCAAGTATATATTTATATATTGAAAATATAATCCTTAAAAACATAAAATAGGAGTATTTTGAGTTATGTGTATATATCCAAATGTGCACTAAGTAGATATTTATTTAGTCATATCTAAAACCATATTGAACGAACCCAAAAATAATCATCGACCATAGAAAAAAAATTAGTGCATACAAATTTATTTTACCTTTAGAAAACCCAGATTCACCTTAGAGAGTATATATATGTATAGGTGTGAGTGTATTGGCATATACATACTCGTCTATATATTTAAAGCATGTATATATAGAATTTTTCATGGGAAAAAAATGAAACATAAAAACCCTTACCTCTATCCGAGGAGAAGAAGAACTCAAGGAAGTCTTGGAAGAAGATAGCTAGAGGTCCGAGAGGCGAAAACCCAAGGGGATCCTAGGTGAAACCAGTTTATAATATATGTAAAATATACTAATCTTTTATTACCATCGTTGAGAATAACCAAGTCCAACCGGTCTATTTCTTTGTCGGGGATGACTTATGGACAAAGGGGGACAAGGATGGTCCACCTGGTCTATCAAGTATGAAGAAACAATAATTGAAATGGTGAAATGGGGTGTAGGGTTCAATGCAGTGCATGCCGTTGGAAGGAAGAAGACAATGTTGCGGGGTGTTACTGAGAGAAAAATGGATGGCTGAGATTTGATCCTGGACTGATCTGATCGTCAAGATACATCTACAGTTTATACAAGTTATGGATTGTTCAGATTGATCTACAACGAAATTGGGCGGCTCTCGATCGCCGCGACATTTTAAAAAAAACATCCAAAGTACACTATTAGATTGTGGCAGATCATATGGCTCATGAAAAACATGGAGGGGTTCGTGGAATCTAGGGATTGAACCCCTAATTGAAATCAATGGCTCATATCGCATGTGGAAAGATCTAACGACCTAGATTCAATCCCAGTTGAAAATTTTCCATCCCACATCTAAAGGGTGATAATTATGGCGGTCCTTTATAATCTTGAGCCTCCCGAAACACTAGCAATAAAACAACACACACCAGGGAGCCTTACATATAGGTTCCCACTTTCCCCCACAGGCTTCGGTCTACCCTTATTCGTCTTTTACCTATTCCCACCATGGCACACCTATGCACTCCTTCTCATGTGTGCCCTTCGGGGAACCTGTGCCTATTCGCGGGTAGGCATTGGCTAGGGCTGAGGGCTAGACTCACCCATCTCATCTGAGATGCCTCCCTTGGCATAACCATTAAGGGCTGGCCCCATATGACCCATTTTTTTTGTTAAAAACTAACTTACAATGATCCTATGTATTAAAGGAAATAATACTATATATTCATTAAGTCCATTAAAAAATTTTCTTTTCAGACGTGACATTCATTTTAAACATTATAAGGATAAATATTAGAAATTGTATATTTGTCTTAGCTAAAATTATTGGCAAACACTAATCTTTTAACATAAAAATTTTAAAAGTATAATTCTTATACAAGTATTATAGAAAACTTAGTTTAATTAAAAACATAATTTGATTTAAAGATATTAAACATAATTTGTAACACTGTTTAAGAAATTATAATTGAAATATTTATGAAGGGTTTTTTAATTCATTATTATATTTAAAAATATCATTGTAATTAAATGTATTTTATCACAGTTTGGGTTTATCTTATAATTTCACAATTCATAACATAATGCTTTACATAATTGTTCTTTAGTTAATTCACCACAAGTCTAATAGCTATAATTATAGCTGTTGGATTTCCAACAGTCACCGAGGTTACTGGTCGAGTTGGTGCCATATGAAACCTTGTCTTAGGGTGTCCCAATCAGTATGAAAAGAACAATAAGAAGGAGGAGGAGGAGATGGTTCTTGCCATACCGTTGATTCTAAGCACAGTTTGCATGATCATGGTGGCAGTGCTCTTTGTTTTCACCAACACAAAGTATCTCATTTATTTACCATGTTGTATTGTATTTTTAAGGGACCATCTCGTAGTTCTGTTTGGGTTTTTAGTGGGTATATTTTGTTAGCATGGCTCCCCTTTTAATCATGGTGTATTTTAATCACTACAGTATTCTTATTGAAATGAATGATCCTTGTGATCATTTGTGTGTTTTACTCGGTTGTATTCAAATAAAAATTATAACCACATTATAATTTTTTATCAGAAGTAAGTTATGTTAGGTTATAATGAAATTAAAAAAAACATAAAAATAAACATATCATGTAGAGACCTAAAAATTTACATACATGGATGTAATATTACATTTTCGGAATACATAATACATAACAAAAATAGACACCCAAGGATCGTAATAGTTTAGTGTCTTTTGAAACTTGGGACATAATATTCTAATCATGGTGAATGATCTTCAACATCTCCCATAATGATATTCCCCTTTTTTTTCTTACGTAAAACAATTCTTTATATCTTTGGAAAAGAAAACATATAAAGGGTTGGCTCAAATGCTCAGTAAGGGAAAAAAGGAAATATCAATCATATCATATTCATAAGAACTTAACATTTTAAAAATTCTATCCTGAAAAAGAGATCATAATATCATGACATGGGATAAGTCATAGTAGTGAAATGTAATCCCAATAATCATAACATAAGACATGAAACTTTGTGGCATAAACACATAATCATATAAAATCATTTCATATTAGTCAAGACTCATTGACAAGACAATCATAGTGTACAAAGTCCATTACTGATCCTAGTTCACTCCTCATTCAAGTCCTGTATCACTGAACCAAATTTACTTGTCATTCCAACCATGTCTATCTCAAGAGATATAAATCTTTACCTAGTCCATTGGAGGGAGATATAGGTCCCACCCATCTCATAATGAAATCATTCTTATTTGTTCCAAAAAATCATACATCATACATCATAGCATAACCCATGTAATAAAAATGGGATTATTAAACATCATGTCATCATAACATAATCTGTATTGGATAAAAGGACTTTAGACAAGTAATTCCATCAAAAAATTATCAAATCAATTTAATAATAGGGATAGAAAAGGAACCTTATATTATCATAAATGGAAAATAATTTTGATAAAACACTTGAACTCCATTCCTAATGAAAATATCGTTTCTTCTTCAAAAACGTTTTCTCAACATGTCATAAAATTTTAAAATAAATGAAGTTAATTGAAAATAAACTTGAAAACTTGTAAAGGAAACTTCATGGAAATATTTTTATATGAAATCATATAAATAAATTCATGTCGTATAAGTTAAAAATAAACATTCTTTTTGTACTTTTTCTGGAAAAGTCAATAAGTATCTAGTACTAAAACCGACAAAAGATTACTTTCATATATTTTACTAAAAATTCATCAATAGGTAAAATTAGATATTTATAAAAAAATTACAATGATAGAAATAATATTACATATTGAGGAAACATAGAAGTGGATGATAAATATGCCCTGGTAAATTCTGAAGTATAAACAATCTCGGATAAAAATGAGATTGCTAGATTTTCCCTTACCTTACATCCAATTTCCTCCGTATGTGTCCAAGACTCTTGAATAGTGTGTTTAAACATATTATTAACTTATAACAGAACCATAATAATATTTATGATATCATATATTATTCACTTATGACTTTATATTACTCTTTCATTTGTCAATTCCATGTTAAAGTAGTCTTTTGGGAAAAATCATTTCATATATCATACAAGTTTTGAATTGTAATTATTCATATGATTACATAGATCATGATTACATACTTCCAAAATGTAAAACATGATTTATATATAATATATAATTAGAATATATGTATAATATATTGATAAATTGAATGAAATACACCATTAATGGAGATGGTAGGCTGAACGTATGCATGAATGCTATTTTCGTTTCCTTATTATATGGAATGGAAGTAAATGACATATATATATATATATCTAGTAGCATTATTATGTCATGCATTTCATGATTACTTATTATATATACTTTATTATCATTCTTGAATGGTTAACTTGGAGAATGAATATCATCACATCGTGGAGACTGTTATCTGTACGTATACACAAGCGATGATATCATTACCATAATTATTGAATGGAATTAGAGTGGATGATATAATATCTCAGAATTAGTATTATTTTATAATAATCTTATATAGTTTTTATTTCCACCATTATACCCATCCATGTAATGTGGTCATGGAAAAATAGATTACACCATGGCGTGGATACGGTAAGTTGTATGTATGCACTTGCGGTGATTTCGTTTCCATAGGATGGATAAAAGGTTAAATATGGTTGTTTAATATTTATAATGTCATATCTACATATTAGTTATACTATTTTTTTGACTTTCTAATGAAAAAACTAAATAAGAGAAAGTATAGGAAGAAATAAATTTGAAAGAATCAGTAAAGGATATTACCTCTTCTTCAACGCGCCTCTTCTAAAACTCCTCTTAGGGAACTAAATTTGTTATTTGAAGAATAAAAGAACCTCTAGAATGTTTCTAGGGAAGTCTAGAAAAGAAATGTATAGGGTTTGGCCTAGATTGAAAGCTCAAAATGTTTTAAAGATGAGAGAGAGGAGGTACCCTTTTATAAGGGAGGAGAGGGGCACTTTTAGAAACCTCCAAAATATTAATTTAAAATAAACTCAAACCCCACCTAAAAACCTCCAAAATGACTCAACATTGAATATGAGATGATATAATATTGTAATATAATAATCCATAAAACTTAAAAATGTTGGGAATTTATTTTAATCCTTATAATTTTGTTTTATCCTTATTTAAACTATTTAATTTTTTTGTGGTAATAAGATTATAAATTCTAAATTGTTATAAATAAATAATTATGTAGTTATAATTTGTCCATAATTGGATACTTTATGAAATTTTATACCATATAAATTTAAATTTATAATTTTGAAATATTTTTGTGATTTTTAAACAATTAAATAATATGTTATCTTTATAAAATATCAATAGTGTCAATTTGGACACTATTCCATTGATTGAATTTAAATAAAATCCCCAAAGAAGTTATATTCGAAAAAATATATTTAATAGATAAAAAAATGAAATATTAATCCTGAAAATTCTTGGATCATATTAAATAGTTCATATAATATTTATTTTAATATTTGTAAAACCATTTATTTGATATTTCAATCAATAAAATAATTTCTACATCACTATTATGTCACCATTAATGATAGTTATTTAATCCTTAAAAATTATAAATAAATTCACATTGTGTAGATAATTTTATTAGATTTTGGGTGACTATTTATTTTTGATGTTTTATGAAGTTTATCACAAAATTAAAATTATTACACTTATAAGATATAAGAGTTTGACATGTTGTCACATTCTTTGGTTTTAATAATAATTACATCCTTTTCATGGTCAAATGTCCATGAAAGGAATAAATTCCGACCCTTAGGTGCTATGGGTCGACATTTATTCATCAAATATAATTTTTTTATATGTTAGTGTAATTTTATATTATTATTTTTATCCTTAAATACCGGATATAACTTTAACTGTGGTAAATAAAATTTACCGTATTTACTATTCTAATGCCAAAAAATCAAAAGTAGACTTTTGAAATAGTTTGTACTTATAGATTCCAAATATGGAATCCGTTTTTCCAAATTAAAAATACAAAATTTATAGTATTTAATTTAAAATTAATCCTGCTGTTGATAAAATGTGTTTTAAAATTTAAAACATTGCCAAAGATTAAAATGTTTTTACCTATGAATTCAACATAAAATTAATGATAATGACTCAAATTATGTTAAATGGTAAAAATATACTATATTTATACTTTAAAACCATTAAATATTATAATTTAACAATATAAATTATCTTGATGAAAAAAGTTGTTTTTAATTAAAATTTAGCGTATTTTTACTATTCATCAAAAAATAAATGTTATCAGAATAATGTCAAAAATTTATCCAAAAAAATTGTTATATCATGATTCCAAGGAAGAAGATTTATTATTCATATTGATCTAATAAAAATTACAAAAACTATATTTATTGTGGGTGCACCATCAAATTGTGACAAAATTGCATTTTTTGAAAAATACTTATTTTACCCGAAAAACTTATTTTGTTCTCATACCATGTTCTAGATAATGTTTAAAATGAATGATAATGTTATAAAATTAAAAATGTGGTTAATAATATTCATAAATACTTGTTCATAATAATATAATAATAATATATCGGTGTTTAGTGAAACTCAGTATTGCGTACAACCCACGCTATTGAGGAAGGTCGTTCTTGCGTGCAACACAAGACAAGAATAGTGTTTGCGTATAATATAAGCTAATAATATATATTGAAAGCTAATCTTGGTGTAGCGTACGACACATGACATTCGTCGGGGGATATAAATGGCATACCACTTGAAAGTTTCTTTCATAGAAAACCACATCATAAAAATGAATACTAAAACTTAATTTTAAAAACTCATATACGAAATGTAACGGTTACCCAAATTAACTCAGCACTTGGTTTCTACATAGGAGAACACAGGTGAAAATATGGACATGGAAGAGAAATCTTACCAACAAGTTATGATGGAGAGTGGTAGGGAACATGGCTATGAAAATGCCCAAAATCACAAAGACATAAATATTTTATGATCTATGGTACCATTTGATTCTTCATATATGAGGGTTCTAGGACAACGTTTCTGGTTTTCAAGATCATTTCCCTAAAGTTGATAAATTTTTTCACAAAGAGAAATACTAACTTGATTTCAATGTAATATCATCGTTCCTCATTCCATGAACAATTTTCACTTCATCTCTTATTTAGTGAAATTAAGTCGAATTTTTCCTTTATTAAATATTATTAGATCATGTGATAGAATTTTAGGTTATTCCATATGTCTTAAACAAAAAGTTAGCACACGTTTTTATATATACATAAGTCCATATATGGTGAGATTAACCATATAGGATTCCAAAAAAGGACTTATAAATTAACTATCATACCGCTTAATAAAATAAAACAAATTTCAACTAAATTAGGACTTCCTGTAGTCCAGTGGTAGGCGATAAAGGCCTGACACACATCAGCTTTGGGTTCGACTCATGCATCCTTGTCCGGCACGACGATTTGTCGCCCGTCCTATGGTTTTTCCTCTTTCTAAAACTATACTATTATAACATTTCAGAAATAATATCAAAATGTTCTAGCCTTAAAAAATACTATCTAATGTCTAACATAATCCATTCCAATCTATGGGTGTATCCAAAATACTTCTATCCAATCTCATAGTATAATGAAAATTATTACTAGAGTGGTCATCTACCAAGCATGTGAATACCATCATTTATCCCTTATATATCATTAGATATATCTTGTTGGTCATATTCCAAACATTTGAAGAACTTAATAATATATTCTCTTGAAACATGAATTACTATAGACCCTTGAAAAAAATGAATGCTATCAAAAATTAATTATTTCCACATACCGAAATCCCAAAATTTTTATATACTCAAAACACGATGTCACTTTGTCCTTATATCATTCATGAGAACATTAGTACTATCAAACATATTATTTTCTCCTTATCCATTCATTGTGTGCATATCATCTTCTTTCAAAAAATATTTCAATTACTTTTCATAGTTACTGGTACCATATTATTATGGAAAACAAAAATGGAACAATACCCAGATATTTCAATATACCATAAAAGTACCTCAACAACATTTTTCATGAATTCAATATGTAAGCCCTTCAATAAATCCTCCTCAATTATTGGCATGGAATAGGTCCTTCCTCAATTTAGAATTAACCTCTTAGGCCAGGGCATTGAGTTGGGTAATTCCCATGTTCTCCACAGATATGAAATTGAACCCCAAAACAGTTTGTCACTATATGACCCTTCTCCACACACAGATAACATCTTCCCCTCTAATTGAGGTATTAATCAAGGTTCTTCTACCCTTCTTCTTGATATGTATAAATCTTCATCTTCCTTCATGTATGTTCCTCTACATGATAATATGCATAAAAGTCCATCTTCCACTTATTTGATGACATAGAAATACCACTAAAGTTCACCTTGTTAACCATATATCGTGATGACTAATTCAAAATAATCACAATATATATCTCTCTAGGAATTACGCAATTTTTTTGATCATAGTCACCAATTTTTTCATTGGAATCAATATCACCAAATTCCTTCTCGTTCCCTCCATTGACTAAAACTAGAAACCATAGTGTGAGAAACAGTTAAAATAATGTGGAACCACATAATCATAAAAAGTCACTTGTGTGATGTCTAACTAATCACAAATTATTTAATCCATGACACCTTAGGTTCAACCTAGGTTATTCATGATCATCAAATTAATTCTAGGACTGTAACCTATTGTTATAATTAACCCTAGGGACATCCCTAAACATACCATAGAAATATCTCTAGGGATATCTCTAAAGTTTTCGCATCCTAGTTTCCAAAGTTTGATTAATACTTTCCTCTGATAACAACTATAGAGACCCAAATCATGACATACATGGACGTTACATTGCTTTTTTGGAATTGTTAATACATAACAAAAAAATAAACACAAGGAACATAATAGGTTAGAGTCTTTGGAAACTCGGAACATAATATTCTAATCATGGTGGAAGATCTTAAAAATCTACTATAAATATATTGACCTTTTGGTTTATTACCTAAAACCTTTATTTATATCATGGAGAAGAGAAAAAATATATAGTGTGAGATCAAATGAATCATGTTGGAAAAAAGGAAATATCAATCATATCATATTCATAAGAACATAACATTTTGAAAATCCTATCCTGCAAAAGAAATCATAATATCTTGACATGGGATAAGTCATAGTGGTGAAATGTAATCCCAATAATCATAACATAAGACATGAAACCTTTTTTCATACACACATAATCATATAAAATCATTTTATATTATTCAAGACTCATTTCCAAGACCATCATAGTAGACAAAGGCCATTACTGAACCGAGTTCACTCTTCGTTCCAGTCCAGTATCACTGAACCAGATTAACTTGTCGTTCCAACCATGTCTATCTCATGAGATATAAATATTTACCCAATGAATTAGAGGGAGATATAGGTATAACCCATATCATAATGAAACCATTCTTATGTGCGCCATAAAATCCAAAATCATACATCATAGCATAACCCATGTTATAAAAATGGGATTCTTAAACATCATTCCATCATAACATAATCTGTATAAAGTAAAAGGACTTTATAAAAATAATTCAATCATAACATAATCAAATCAATGTAATAATAGAGATATAAATAGAACACTATATTATCTTAGATGTATTTTTTTTTGATAAAACACTTGAACTCCATTCCTAAGGATTATATCATTTCTTCATCAAAAACATTTTCTCAACATGTCAAAAACTTTTAAACTAAAATAAGTTAATTGAAAATAAAGTTGAAAACGTGTAAAGAAAATATAATGGAAACAATGTTCTATGAAATCATAAAAATTAATTCATGATGTATAAGTTAAAAATAAACATTCTTCTCACACTTTTGCTGGAAAAGTCAATAAGCATCTTGTAATGAAAATAACAAAATATTACTTTTATATCTTTTACTAAAAATTAATAAATAAGTAAAGATTGATTTAAAAAAATTAGGTGGATAGAAATAATATTACATACTGAGGAAACAATGGTATGAATGATAAATATTCCCTATTAAATTTTGAAGTATAAACAATCTAGGATAAAAATGAGATTGCACGATTTTCCCTTAACATATGTCCAATTTCTTCCGTATGTGTCTGAGACTCCTATATAGTGTGTTTCAAAATATTACTAACTTATAACACAACCATAATAATATTTATGATATCATATATGATTTACTTACGACTTTATATTACCCTTTCATTTGTCAATTCTATGTTAAAATAGCGTCTTGGAAAAAATCATTTCATTTATCGTACGTGTTTTGACTTGTAATTATTCATATGATTACTTATATTATGATTAATTAATTCAAGAATGTAAAACATGATTTATATATAATATATATTTATAATATATATATATATAATAGATCGATAAATAGAATGAAATAAACCGTTCATGGAGACAGTAGGTCCTATGTACGAATGAACGCTGTTTTCATTTCCTTATTATATGGAATTGAAGTAAATGTAATATATATATATACATAAATCCACTAGAATTATTATGTCATATATTTCATGATTACATACTATATGTTCTTTATTATCATTCTTGAAAGGTTAACATGAAAAATGAATCTCATCGCATCGGGGAGACGGTAATCCGTACGTACGCACATGCAATGATATCTTTCCCATAATTATTGTATTGAATTAGAGTGGATGATATAATATCTCATAATTAGTATTATTTTATAATAATAATATATAGTTATTTTTTCCTCCATTATACCCAACCAATTAAGTTGGTGGTGGAAAAACAGATTACACCACAACGTGTAGAGGGTAAGCTGTAAGTATGCACGTGCAGTGATTTCATTTTTCGTAGGATGGATAGTAGGTGAAATAGGGTTGTTTAATATTTATAATAACATATCAGTATATTAATAATACTTTTTTTATTACTTTATAGTGAAACAACTAAAGAAGAGTAAGTAGAGGAAGATATAAATTTGAAAGAATCGGTAATGGATATTACCTCTTCTTCGTCACGCCTCTTCTAAACCTCCTCTTTGGGCACTAAAGTTGGTCTTTGAAGAAGAACAGGAACCCTAGTATGTTTCTATAGAAGTGGAGAATATAAATGGATAGGGTTTGGCCGATCTTGAAGGCTCAAAATTTTGTGAAGAGGAGAGGGATGAGGTTCCCTTTTATAAGAGAGGAGAGTGGCACTTTTGGAAACCTCCAAAATATTAATTTACAATAAACACAAACACCACCTCAAAACCACAAAAATAACTCAACATAGAATATTATATGAGATAGGGTTTTAATATCATCAACCAATAAAATTTATAAATGCTCGAAATTTATTTTAAACCTTATCATTTTGTTTTTTCCTTATTTAATCTATTTAACTTTATTTGTGGTAGTAAGATTATAAATTATAAATTATTGTAAATACTTACTTATGTGTTGTGAACTATCCATAAATAGATACTTTATGACATTTTAGACCATATAAATTTCAATTTATAATTTTTAAATAGTTTTTGTGATTTTAAAAAAATTAATTAATATGTTATTTTTATAAAATATCAATAGTGTCAATTTTGACACTATTCAATTATTTGAATTTAAATAAAATCCACACAGAAGATATATTCGAAATAAAATATTTAATAGATCCATAATATGTAATATTCATCTTGAAAATTCACGGGGAACATTAAATAGTTCATATAATATTTATTTTAATATTTTTAAAACCATTTATTTGATATTTCAATCAATAAAATAATTTCTACGTCACTATTGTGTCACCATTAATGATAATTATTTAATCCCAAAAAATTATAAATAAATTCACATGATGTAGATATTTTATTAGATTTATATTGAATATTCATATTTGAACTATTATGAATTTTATAACTAAATTAAAATTATTACACTTGTAGGATATAAGAGAGTCACGTGTTGTCACTTTATTTGGTTTTAATAATAATTACATCTTTTTCATGGTCAAAAGTCCATGAAATGAATCTATTCTGACCGTTCGGTGATATGGGTCGACGTTTATTCATCCAATTTAATTTTTTCATGTGTTAGGGTTATTTAATAATATTATTTTTACCCATAATTACCTGATATACCTTTAACTGTGGTAAATAAAATTTACCGTAGTTACTAATCATAATACCTAAAAATAGAAAGTGGCCTATTTATATAAATTTGAAATAATTATTCCAAATATGTAATAAATTTTTCCAAATTCAAAACATATATTTTTCAGCATTTAATTTAAAATTAATCCCACTGTTGAAAAAACGGGTTTTGAAACTTGAAACATTGCAAAAGATGGAAATATTTTTTCCTGTGAATTTAATATAAAATCGATGATAATGACTGAAATTATACTAAATGTTAAAAATATTTTGTATTTATTCTTTAAAACAATTAAATATTATAATTTAACCATATAAACTATCTTGATGAAAAAAGTTGTTTTTAATTAAAATTTAGCGTATTTTTACTATTCATCAACAATTGAAGGTTATCAGATTAATGTCTTAAATTTATCCAAAGTAAATTTTTGTATCCTAAATCCAAATAAGTTGTTTTATTTGTCAAATTTAAATTATAAACATTTCATAAAATAGATTTACAGTGGGTGTTCCATCAAAAGGTGGAAAAAGTGCATTTTTTTTAAAAATACTTATTTTACCCGAAAAATTTATTTTGTTCTCATACCGTGTTCTAGATAATGAGTAAGATAAATGTAAATTTTATAAAATTAATAATGTGGTTAATACTATTAATAATGGCTAGTTCATAATAATATTATAATAATATATCGTTGTTTTGTGAAACTCTGTATTGCTTACAACAAACGCTATTGAGGAAGGTCGATCTAGCGTGCAACACAAGCCATGAATTGCGTTTGCGTATAATACAGGATAATATGGTATAGCACAAGCTAATCATGGTGTATCGTACAACCCAAGACATAAAAAAATTAAAAATATTATTTCTCATAAAATCTCAGGTTGTTACATATCAGTACATGAGAGTCGAGTTTCGTGGTGTTAAACATACTATCCAACATGCATGATTCGTTATGAAAGTTCCATACTCATGAGCAGTTTCTTGTTGATCTACAATGTAATCATAAGGTAATTATATCCAATGTTACATTTTACCAATAGCACCTAGAATAAGTTCTTAATTCAATAAGGACCTATAAATTAAAAATGAATACAAACACCAATATTCACAAGGAACATTAAAATAATTACTTTTTCATAAAATCATCTTTGTATTGAAAAACATTTTCAATCAAACCCATCCCAAATCAAAAGAAAATCAATAAAACACCATTTTTATTCAAACTCCCCTTTACACAGAATGATTTTGAAATTCCATAAAATCCATCATTTAAAATCACCACTCTATATTCTAAAATATAAATAAATTTTCACAATAATTCATCATGATTTCACAATTTCACCAAAATGTTAAATCAACCCTAATGAAAATTTATTCCATGAATTAAAAAAATATTTCAAAGTAAATTTATTTAAATTTAATCAATTTTAAACTTCAGAAATAAATTAATTCAAGATAATATGAGAGTGAATCCACATACCAAGATAGATTTTATGAAACATGAAAACATACAAAGAACACACTAGAAGTTGGGTCAAATATCCAAGAAATAGACGTAGATATCATCTACTACAATCAATGATCCAATATATAAACATATTTTGAATCCACTAAAATAGATATATCCATAATAGAAATATATGTGAAACAGAAATAGGAAATAAGAAGTAGATCTAATTAGTTCTAAGAAACAAGGAAAGAATAGTGAAGAACATCACTTACCACCAGAATCAGGAATTAAAAAACCATAGGAGTGCTCTATATCAGTTCCAAAGCCATTTGTCTCAGTTAGCCCCTACTAAAATATCCTCCAAACTTCCCTCACTTCAACCTAAAGGTCATACATTCATTATAAATCCAGTCTAAGGATCCCTTTTGATCAAATCATAAGGAATCACCTGAAGAAAAAGTAATTTTTTCATCACCTCTTTCAAGGTTCTTTTCTTCCTCCACTCACTCAATCTTTGTTGTTTACATATCAAAAAAATCACTCTAGTACCTTCTATATACTACGATGTTATTATAAATATCGTACTACCATACTCGTTATTCTATCCATCCTATGAATGAAAAATTCACCATACGTGCGTACGTACGACTTACCATCTCCACCTCATGGTGTAGTTTGTTATTCAATAATCAATTATTTGGATGAGTATAATAATTTGTAAAATTGATGTAAATAATAAATATAATATTTTATTTATTATGTATGTATGATATAATATCCAATTACATATCAATTCACCATCAACATCTGTATCATCCATTCGGACTTACCATTCGTCTTAGGATGATACACTATGCTCATATTCAAATAAGCATCAAGGGCTTTCTATAAGGGTTTCCAAAAAAGATATGTGATCCTTGGGTCTATGTCTGAGACTATTAATGATGGTATTAAATTACTCTTTAACAATTATTGAATATAGATTATAGGTAGATCCTCCACCGTATGAGTTTCAAAAATTATAATGAAATGAGAAAAATTGGTAAGACGATCCATTACCACCCATATGGAATCATGTTTACGGACCATTTATGGGAGACCTATAACAAAATCCATAGCTATCTACTCTTATACCCTCACATGAATTAGTATACACAATAACATACACACTATTATTTGATGCTTTTCTTTAACCTGTTGAAAAGTTAAGCATCACAAGACAATATCAACCACTTTTCCTTTCATGTCACTGCCCCCAAAATTCACATCCAATGCCTTATTCATATTCTATATTCTTGGATGTATAGTCCATATTTAATAGTGGTAAAACTGAAGGTTTATTTCACAAGAAGAAATATGTACAACCTTCTGATAACTAAAACACAATATTGTACTCCCATAAACATTCTAGACCTCCATGGTCTCCCCACCATTTTGTTTTGAACTCATTACAAGGAATTATTCATAATTTTTTTGTGCAAATTTGACCATACTTAACAAATCTGGATCAAGAATAGCTAAAAATAAACATAAAACATTGCATTTTTCTTCACATCCCACATGCATGTCGGCTAGGACCAACATCAACTACCATTCAGCTAAATATTCCTTTTCCAAATGAGAAGATGAGTTTTTTCTCAATACATATTCCAAAAAGATCACTTTTCATGGTGTATACATCAAGATAAAGTTACACATTTGGAGATACTTCATCCATCACCTTTACCTCAGATTTAAATCTTGTTGTGAAAAAATTTGTTTCATGATTTTATGATCTGTAAAAACAATGAATTTTTCACCAAATAGATAATGACATATAGTTTTCAGAGCATAGATGATTAAGGATAGCTCCAAATAATGTTTTGGGTAATTATTCTCATTCATTCTAAACTTCCTTGAACCATAATCCATAACATTGTCTCCTTTAATAAGAAAATCATAATCATCGATCCCGAAGAATCACAGTACACCACATATACACATAATAATTCTAGAAAAATCAAAATAGGTTCTAAAGTAAGATGAAATTTCACTTCCAAGAAAGACTTTTGGTATTCCTATATCAGTTGGATTGGCGCATTAGTGTTTGTAAAATTTTTCATTGGTGAGACTAGCCATGAGAAGTCACACACAAAGCATCAGTAATAACCATATATACCAAAAATACATCATATCTCAAATAACTTCTTTGATGGTTTCTATGATATCACAACTACTATCATTTCAGGATCCACTAAAATAGCTTTTTTAGATATCACATGGCCATGAATGCATACCACCTATATCCAAAAATCACACATAGTTAGTTTTTCAAAAAAATGGGAATCTTTCAAGTTTTTTAAAAATATCACCAGGTTTTATTATTTATTACCTTTTTCATTTTATATTCCAAGATATCTTCCACAAACACCACAACAAAAGAGTCCAAATATTTAATTTTAATGATGTCTTCGAAATTTCTCCCTTTTGAAATCGTAATTGATGATATCATGATCGCAAGCCAATTTTAGAGATCTACTGATCTCCAATAAATTGATAAAATAGATTATTAATGCATGGATTTGGTTACTAATTAATTATCATAACTTGGTTATGATTACGATAATAATCACACAGTCATAGAGTTCTATCTTCTTCCCTCATGAACAATATCGGAGCAGCACACAATGAAGTACTTGGCTGGATGAAAACATTTCTTTTTATCTCCTACAACTAAACATTTAATTCCCTTAACTCTATTTTTCCCATCCTATAAGATGGAATTTAAATATTATTGGTCCCCGAAAGGAGATCAATAGTAAACTCAACTTCCCTTATAAGTGGTAACCTTAAGAAGTTATCGGGAAAGTGATCTTGATACTGATCCACTACTTCTTGAAAACTGAGATCCTCGATCACTTGCATTGATTACAAGGTCAACGCTTCCAACTGGTAAGATATCATTCCCACATCTAGTAAAAAAAATATCCTTTCTCCCTTATTCACAAAATTCTTTCATTTAAATGGATGCTCGATTCCATCTTTACATGTGATACTGACTGTTCTTCTATAATAGTCTATATGGGCCTTGAACATTGTAATCTAATTCATACCAAGTACTACATCATAGAAAAACTTATCCAACATACAGGTGTCACATTTCAACTCAGGTCCATCAATAGTTATATAAAATTATCTAAACACAAAGGCTTGATATTCTGTTTTATTATGTGGAGTTTGCAGTTTTATCATAGAAGGCATCATCTTATGTTTTAAACATAGAATGTCAAAAACCTGGGAATAAATGAAGGAATGAGATTCAAAAGTATCATACAACACTTGTGTAAGGGTATAATTAAATGAAATAATACCTATCAATCTATATGGTATATCCTAGTCATTAATAATCATCTATTTACCTCCATATAGTTGCTTCATCGATAAAATCTATTCCTGATTGCCTTGCTGAGATTGGATATTCTGAGGAGTCATAATATTTCAAGAATCACCAGGTATATATTTTACCCACTGGATAGATTTATTCTACTATCCCTGTCTTGTCGAAGCATATGATGCTAGTGACACCTGAGAACTGTTTGTAGCACTGGACCTTTGAGAACCGCTACAAAAGAGCCTTAGATTTCCCATCTTGTTACAATTATGGAATGATCTTGGTGGTGATGTACAGTCCATCTTTATGTGGTTAAAAGAACCACATTATTAGCATCCTGATTGTCTCTTTGTTTATGGAGGAAGATTTACTAATATTGTTGTGGAATTATTATTCCCACTACCACTATTGAAATAGATGTCTCTTTTTTATTTTCTCCCAGTATTGGAGTTTCCACCATTTTTAGTAGGTATCATCATAGTTCCTCCTCCCATAACCCTTGATACGGCTCACTCATCCACCACTTATCTATTCATAATCTCTATTTACACATTAATACAAAGCACTAAAATCGCCGATTAAATTTTTTTGCTTAGCACCGATCCGATGATGCATGCCTTCTGGGATTCACTTACCACGATTTCTAGTGAAAATTATACTAAATTCATGAATTTATCCGCATAATCTATGACATAGATTTTCTATAACTTCAAGATAAATATATTTATCATCCTGAAGATCTTGAATGTCCAAGGATCGATTTTTTTATTATACAATTCTTAAAAATGATCCCATGTAAGTCCTTGATATGATTTATCTTGCAATACTAGTTCCCAAACAATCATGCATGATCCGAAATCATATAAGTCTCTACCTTGACATTGAGATTTACTAATTTGTTGATGAACTAAATGATATGATTTATCCAACTCATCCACACCTCCACCTTTTGCTGCTAATAATCACCCTAGAATATGGGTGGATTCTACTTCAGGAACTGGATTGAATTTTCCACATGCATTGGCTCATCCCTCCTGTTCCACGTGTCCATACCATAAAAATACTAGATGATACTCTGAACGAGATCTTGGATATGTTGTGGCTCAAGTGAAACAATATTTTCTACAGCTTCTTCCTATTAGTTTCGGTAATTCCTACCAGGTTCCATTTTCAAAATAAACATAAAAATTAGTTTATATACCTCTCTAGTAACAGATAGATTAGAATTTCAAATTCTATAACATCATCATTCAAAACATTGTTTTCCAAAAACATACTTTTTCATTTTCAACCATTTTTAGAAAAAAAATATTTCTTCTGAAAATAAAACCATTTTAAAAATATTGTAACCATATCATTTTTCCAAATATTCACATTAGGAAAAAAACCGTACTATTTTAAAAATAAACACTTTTAGACAACATAAATCATTACTAGAAATGATGTCTACACTCTTGGTGGAAATTCATTCCACTAGTGAATTGCATGATCTTGTCATTGGATAAACCCAAGATACTGAGATTTAAAAATCCTAGAAGTGTCTCTAAGCACTTATTTAGCCAACTCCATGGTATACTAATGTTCCACATAAGAGGGTTAGCTTCCTCAATATATGAAAAAAATTTCAAGTTACAATAGTCCTAATCTTTTCTAGGATTCAAACCCAAGGAATACACCAAATGTAATTTTAACTCCAACACCAAGAACACTGAATACTTCTAGTTAAGAAATTATTGAACAATATGATATCATTTGTAATAGCCCAATTATTTTCATTGGATTGTGAAAAAAATGAATAATTACATGTACATAAGAGACATAACAAAGATGCCAATGGCTGGAAATAAATGAAGATGATATTAAAATACAAGTGGGGGATGATTTCTCCTTAAATAAACAAACCACTAAACCAACAAACCATAACCAAACTATTAAATAAATGATTCATGAGAAAAATCAGTACAACACTACTACATTATTCATGATAAAACTACTTCAAAATTAGCAACAGTGGAAGAAAAATCAACTATAAAAGTAAACAGTGAAAGGAAAACGAATGATTCCCAGAGAACTACACAATTCCATGCTCCCCAAGCTCCATGCTCCAAGATCACCAAACAACCTGAATATCACAAAGTAGTCCTCAAAATGTGTTAATTTTACTTTGGCCTCTGTTCTAAAAGATATCATCTGCAAAAGAACCTAATTTCAAAAGAATGGTTGAGTATAAAACATAGTAGGCTTTCCCCAATGACTTCCATACTCACATCAGTAGGATGGATGAGTTAACAAAATTTATATACAATAATTTCCCAAAACATATTATAAGTAAATATAAAGAAGTCCAAAAAATAGTTTCAACCAAAAGTACACATGTTCTATTAAAACTAACTTTTTGGAATGTTTTCATTATATAAAAATACTAATATATATTTAATATTGTTTCACAATATCCATTTGGAATAAATGAACCATTCCACACATTCATACTATCGAGCATGCAGTCTTCAATATGACAGTTCTATACTCATGAGTGGTTTCTCATCGATCTACCAAGTCATCAAAAGGTAATTATATTTTGTGTTCAATTTTAACATTGAAAATTTGAACAAGGTGATATTTCAACCAAGTCCTAGAACTGTAATATGAATTCACACACTAATATTCCCATGGATCATGCCAAAAATCTATTTTCAATAAAATCACCTTTTTATTGAAAACGGTTTTCATTCAAAACATTCCAAAAGAAAAACCATTTCAATAAAATGAAATTTTTATTAAAAAACACATCTCCAAAAAAAAATAGAAAATAAAAATAATAAAAACAATTAAAATCACCATCTTAAAGTCAAGAAGCTAATTCATTTTCACCAAAAATTCCATAAAATTTCAAAAAATCACCAAAATGATAATTCATCACTAAAGCATATTTATTCCATGAATTGAACCAAGATTTCACAATAAATTTTATTCAATTTAGTAAAATTTAAACTAATGAAATAAATTATAGCATGAGGAGATAATAGTGAATCAACATGCCTTAAAGGTTTGGATAAAACATGACAACGGACAATGAAAGCATACGAAGCAGATTTGATTCTCTATGAAACGGCCTTATATATCTTCTCATACAATCAAAAAACCTGAATCTCAAAATATATTGAATATATTAACAAGGATATAACCTTAAAATTAATAGATCTAAAAAAATAGGATAATAGAAGTATATCTAAGTAGATCTATGAAATGAGACAACAACCATGAAGAACATAACTTCCTATGAGAATTGGGCTTGAAAACGTCAAGGGCAGAATTTGGATTGGTTACAAAATAATTGGGAGAGGTTCCCTAACCTTCCATGGAGAGAAATATTTATTTTGGGGAATATGGGAGAAAAAAATTAATTTATTCCAAAAATGAGCGAGATCTTAAGAAGCATGATCAAGATTTGACTCTGATGATGGTTAAGCCACACAATTTTCAAAATTGTGTGATAACTAGGGGTTAAATACCATCTTAAGTAAACAATTTCACAACCATCTTGCATGGACTCCCTAAAATTGTAGTCACCGTGCCAAATCTACTACCACAAAAGTGCCTAACCCAAAATAGGCTGCATGATTTAAACTAAGATTTCAACACGGTTTAAGCAAACCATACTCAACCCATGTGCTTCTCTATTTGCCCTCATAACATATATAATGTTCACCAATTACTCCCATATTTACCCTTAAACATAATAAATATAAAATTAATCAATTAAGATTTACATACTAGAAAATTGAGGTATTATAAGGATTGTGCACTAGTACTTGATCAATGAAAATGATTGAGAAGTGTGAGAATCATATATCCAAACATAAAAATATCTTAGGGATTATGAATATATTTTTTTGTTTATTTGGATTCATTATTAATGCAATTATTTATAGAACAAATTTATTCATTCAAACTACATTATATAAATAGTTTAAATAAAATTTTCATTTATTCTTAATTTTATATAACCTCAATCAATTGTTTTAAAATAATATTTTGGTTTAATTTTGAAAATGACATGTAATGTTTTTTTCTTACATAAATTCAAATCATAAATGTTTTAATTTATTTGTTATTCATTGTAGAACAAATAGTGATATCTTAATTGGTTATTTATCTGACATAATATGTTTTCTTTTAGGATTTTGTAGATTTTATTATTCTAGGTACATAGAAAGAGAAATATCCACTTGGAGGTGGTTGTTGTGCTTGATCTGTGGGACTCTTAAATGATAATGGTGACAGGTGGGTCTATATTATATGTTTTCATATGGTTTTAGAGACAATTTCTTATGAGACGTTGTGTTTTAATTTGGTTTTTGTTTTACCTTTGGATATTTTATCTATGTAATTACGGTAAATTCTATTAGAGGAGTGTTAGGCATGATGAATTTGTTTTGATTTATCTTCAACTATTTTGTGTAATTGTAGAAAATATGTTCACATTGAATATAATGGTTATATGCAATATACTATGATCTATGGGGTTTGGGAAAACCATTTAGGCTATGTTAGGGCCAGATCGGTAATCAGTGTACCAGGTTATTCGAGCTAGATTATAAAAAAATTTGTATTAATGGAGGATGACCTTCTTTCTTTAATGTCAGTATGTAGTATTGGGATATCTAGGTATACATGAGGTAGTATTTCCTGAAAATATTATTTAATTGGGAGTGATTTTTTATCCATATGTGTAATTACTTAACCCTATATGTAACGCCCCGACCCCAGTTACCCAATGTCAGTGCATTATTACATAACATTGGCATGATCACAAGAAAGATCAAGTATCGAAAGACCGATTAGTTTATTAGCCTTGGAAACACTGGATACAATCATAAAGTTTTACATTACACCATAAAAAAATCTTGTCTTCATATCCCCTCATACTATCCCTACAGGTCATTCATAAATTATTTCTTCATAATCCTGGGAAAAAAATAAAACATTGAAAGGGGTGATCTCAGATGCTCAGTAAGGATAACAATATAGCAGAATCTTTCATAGATAAGCATAAACACTTAATGCAGTTTATAACTAAAACAAAAGCCTTTTTAAAGTTGAACTTCAGCATAAAATGGAAAAGATAAAATAAAATAATTCCATTTACTTACTCATATGGACATTCTACTAGTTGAATGATCACATGCAATATCAATAACCACTTTCATAATGATGGAATGCATAATTCCAGACTATCATAACCACATAGACAAGGCCTCGTGCCAAGACTACAAATATGATTTTGCCAAGGCCTTGTGCCAAGCTACTAGTTTGTCTCATGAGACCTACCGATGCATCGAGGAGCTGTAGCGGGCTCCACCCGTCACTTACTAAGTCCAATGCATTCCTCATATGAACAGGTTTAAACATAACATAAACATTTGTATTAAAACTAGATTATGAAATGTCAATACTTTAACCACAACCCATGAATGGTATAAAAATAGCACATCCACAGTCAAACACTACTCATTCGATACAATATGGAAGATTTTATTGTATCATATTAACCTCAATCGATAATAATGAATGATATTGACATAGATGAAAATAACCATCAAAACTATATGAGAGAAATATCCCCCTTTTCTTGCAAACATTTAAAAGTCACACTATTTGTCAAGAAGCCGTTTAAAAATAGTTTTTTTGAATCAAAGTGTCCCATACCACTTTGAAACTTTTAAAATGAGTTTTAATTTTAAAACTTTAATGTCCATATAAATAAATCCTTAAAACCATTTTTAAAACATGGACATTAATGGGAAAGATTTAGAAGAATAAGTCTTTAAAACATTTAAAAATGGTATTTTAGTTAGAGTTTCTAACCAAAAGAGAGACACTTGAATACAAATAATTGAGGTAATAAAAACTTTGTAATATCATGAGAATAAAGGGATTTATGATATACTATGTCAAAGTACATTATATACACCACATAAAATTTATATGGTGTATAACAAAAAATAAGTCACAATGGAATATAAATTGAGTTGAAATCTCTCATAAAGGCCGTATCCTTAGGTTAAGGATAAATCAATGGCATAGTTATGTGTGACAAATTTAAATACACTAAATATGATTGGATATTTAGTGTAAACCAATAAAAGGACATTCACACATAATCTTGTAAAAACTACACCAATGAATTGGATGTTTAACTCAACAAATGGAGAATGAGTTAAAATTACTCTTATCAAATTCATATCGATGACTTGAGAAATTATCAATGGAATGATTATGTGTATCAAAAGTATATCCATAGGATGGGGAGTATAAATTATTCCATAATCAAATGAATAATGATTCCACACATAATCTTGGAGTAATATAATCAATGAAATATGCGTAAAGTCGAATGTGTGAAAATCGAAATTTCAAATTCCCTTATCGATTAGGTAACTTACAAAACATACACCCATGAAAGATGGATCATGCCATGATGATGTAAAAACCCATAAATTAATGTATATTACACAGTGAATATAATCATGGTCAGTACACATACAGCACATGCAATAATTAAGTGGTGAACAATGGAATTCTCACGAAATTAGGAGTGAGTTAAGAAACCCCTTACTCTGTACTTTTTCCTTGGTCGATGGTCGGTTAACCTTATGTATAATGGTGAAATAATTTTTATTGAATTATAAAAGAATCATTTACATTAATATGATATCATATATGATGTTTTAACATTGATTTGTTAATAATATCTTAGTATTATTGTCATTTTGGGTGTTAACTTACTCATTTTCCTTTATATGTTTTGTTACGTAATCCATGTTTTTCATGGATAGGTTGTATATTATTCATATCCAGAATGATATCAAGTCCTTAAACATTATTTTTAAATCATAAAATGATAATTATACTTGAGTGGATACGATAGAGAATGAATCTAATCGCGTTCGTGTAGATGGTAGTCCATACGTACACACGAGCGACATTATCATTATTTTGATATTAAAATAACATTTAATTGGATGGTATATCATATATACAGAATCATTATCATGTTATATTTATTATTTTCAAGAGTTACACATCATTATTATACCCATCCAAATAATAATATATTGAATAACAATTACACCACGACGTGGAGACGGTAAGCCCTACGTACGCATGTATGGTGACATGTTATTCAAAGGGTCAATAGAATAATGAATATGGTTGTACCATATTTATAATAACATCAAATTATATATAAGATAATGGAGTTATTATTTTAGAATGGTAATAACAAATAAAGAAGTAGTGGAAGAAGAAAGGAACTTGAAAAGGGGTGGTGAAAACATTACCTCTTCTTCGGGTTCTTCATTTTGAATTGATCAAAAGGTCTCTTTAGGTTGGATTTCTGATCAAACTAAGGCCTCTAAGTTGTAGTGAGGAAATTTTATAGAGTATTTGTGCAGGGGTTGGCCGAACCAAAAGGCTTTGAAGGTGTGAAGAAATGAGAAGGAGGAGTGCCCTTTTATAAGAGGCGTGAGGGGAACCTTTGGAAAAGCTAGAAATATTAATTTATAATAAATTAATATTCGGTTTCTAATGGCTCCAAAGTTTATTATTCAAAGGTTAAGGTGGGGATAGGTCGAAAAACATTCAACCAATAGAATTTAGACAGGTTCAG
The DNA here is from genome assembly GCA_963277665.1 of Viscum album. Taxonomy (NCBI): domain Eukaryota; kingdom Viridiplantae; phylum Streptophyta; class Magnoliopsida; order Santalales; family Viscaceae; genus Viscum; species Viscum album. The sequence goes on along the minus strand of OY728137.1, from coordinate 1,871,468,323 downwards.
GTTACTATATTAACCTTATCTTTTAGTTTTAACTCTTAGTTAATTAGTTTATCATTTACCATGTCACTTTGTATTTTTATATTATATAGTTAATAAACTTATTATATACATCCAAGAGACCCCCCAAGTGGTCCATTAATGATACATATATCATGATATAAGTCTCTTGGCCGAACCTTAGATTTTTAGGAATTTTATGTCAATTAATAATATAATATTTGTTTTAAAAACTCTTTTATGTCAATTTTGACACTATTCAATAGTTGATTTTTTTGAAACTCATAACAAAATTATTACTTCGAAAAAAGTCAATTAAATCAATCCTAATATGTCATATTATCCTATAAAATTAGTTTAATTCATAAAACGTCTCAAATTATATTTATTTGGGTATTTATAATTTAAATTATTCTAATTGTTCACTATTATGGTAATTACTGCGTCATCATTGTGTCATAAATAAAATAAATTATTTAATGTTTAAAAATTATAAATAAAATATCATTATGTCGGAAATCGTAATAGATTTCGAATGAATATTTACAATATAATTTATCTTATATATGACCCTATATTAAAAATGTTTTAGTAAATAAACTTTGATTTTAACGTTTTTAACTCTTCATTGAATTAAATAAAAACAAATGTCCAAATTTAATCCAAGTGGACCTAAATGATAATATTTTATTCCTAAGGTTGTTTCCGGTCGAGATACAATTTTCCAATAGAATTAGGACATGTTTTAGGGTAATATTAATATCATTTTTACCCTTAATTACCCTATTTTCTTTTAACCGTGGTAAATAAAAGTAAAAAGTTACTATTCACCAAAAATTATTTTCATCTCATTGAACCACATTTTACTTCTTTATATTAACCATGTCTCTCGGATTTTCGAAATTCTATTCACAGAAGCAGTAAAATTATGTTTTATGAAAAATTCAGTTTTTTTAACTACCACTTAGTAGTTTCACTATTCATCAAAAATTGAAGTTTTTTAGAACAATGCCAAAATTTCACCCTAAGATATAATTGATATTCCAAATTCAAAAATTATGTCTATTATAAAAAATTCTAAACATATAAGTTGCATTAATTAATTTTATAATTAATTCCCTATGTCACAACAAATAGCGTGTTTTAAAGAAACAATATATATCAAAAGATTGACAATTTTTTAGGTCCAATTTCAAAGTGAAATTAATTATAATAAACACCATTGGATAAAATGGTAAAAATATATTCTAATTATACTTTAAACCCACTCAATAATATAACTTATCACTATTAATTGTTTCACTTAAAAAGTTGTTTTTAATTAAAATTTAGTAACTTTTTACTATTCATCAAAATATAAAAGTTATTCAATAAGTACCAAAATTTCACCCTAGGCTAATTTCATTATTCCGAATCCAAAAATGAAGTCTACTTTACCAAATTAAAAACATAAAAGTTTCATTTATTAATTTAAAATTGATTCCCGCTTTCGAAACCAAAAGGCCTATTTTTATGAAATAATAACTATCAAAAGTTTGACACTTGTTTATGTCCAATTTCAAGGTGAAATTACTTAAAAAGACCATAATTGGATTAAATAGTGAAAATATAATCTATTTATACTTCTGAGCCATTAAAATGTATAATTTAACAATATAAATTATTTTGATTAAAACGTTGTTTTCAGTTAAAATATAGTATTTTTCACTATTCAGCCAAATATGAAAGTTATCAGAAAGACACCAAAACATTGTTGATAATAAATTATTATGTCCCGATTCTGAAGAAGAATTTAATTTTTTCAAATTGAATATATAAAAGTTTCAAATATTGGTTTTAAAAAGGCATCGCCATTAAAAGGCGGTAAAATTTCATTTTTTGAAAAATACTTCTTTTATCTGAAAAAAATGAATTTGTTCATAAATCATGTCTTAGAAACTCATAATATGGATTTAAAATTATAAGGATAATATTATATTTAATATTTAGTAAATACTATTCATTACCTCTTTTGAATGGCTAGTTTGGTAAGTCATGGTGTACTTGAACTCAGTGTTGCGTACAACACACGCTATCGCATTATTCAAAGAGAAGCGTACCATGGAAGCTTGGGGTGTTATATTCTCCCCTCCTTAAATAAATTGCATCCTTGCATTTTTTTTAAAATTGTGCTTGGGAATATAATGGAAAGTCCCACATCGGAAAAAGAGTCAATAAAACTATCACTTTAAAAGAAAGAAAGAGAGGTCTAAAGGTCACACAAGATAACCCATACTAGGATTCCAGGTAGGAAAACATCAATGTGTATGATAAACTAAGTTTCATGTTCTGATGGAGAGGGATATAAATCATGATCAGGAGAAAGATAACAATAATAAAACCACAAACTTGTGTTGGGACAAACGATCATTAGTCTCCTAGTAAGAAAAGTAAACGGACAACATTTATTGTTTTAAGTTACATTACATAAGGATGAGGAATTCATTTATGATATTGACTAAGAATATAAAGATATATACTTACTTTTTAAGTAGAGTTTCATTATTTAATAAATTTCCACAACTAACTAATTTTTTTTAAACAATGAGTATTCAAGAAGACTTTGTCACACTGGAAGAGCTAGAATAAACTTTTATAGAATCACATGATCCATGCAGGATAAACTATATATTTAAATTGTCTTTAGAGATTAATCAAAACCAAAATGGTTAGTACAAGATCTAATGATCCCCCAAAAAGATATTCCTTGAGGTAAATAAACACTAATCGTAATTTCTATAATTAAACCAATAATACCCCAAAGTTAAATAAATACCATTAAATAATCAATTTTCCTTAAAATCCTTCAATATAATCCAAACTAGTATTGAAACCCAAAACATGGAAGAATTTGATTATGTAGTCTCCCATGTTAAATTGTGTCTCCAAATGACATCAAATACTCTTAAAGTCACATACTTCAAAGTAATTAACCTTATCACATATTCTCTATTATAGGTTAATTATTTCCATAAATAACCCAAATCACTATAAATCCACAATGGAAATGTAGATAAAAATCCATCATTACTCTACAAATGAAACCCCATAGTATTCTATTTTCCTTGGTCATATAGTGTTCCCAACAAAGTGAAAATCTTCCAATATAACAGGTATCACTTAACCACCAAATCATTTTCCTATACCAAGGGTATTCATTTGATAAGACATAAGAACCCAAATCAACTTATTATTGATCAATAAAATCATTTAACTAAAAATAAATTTTCACACTTTCCAGGGACTTCACGTAGTCCAGTGGTAGGCGATAAATCCTAATCACACTTTTGTTGTGGGTTCAATTCCCACAGCTTTGTCTGACGCGACGGGTTGTCACACGGTCTGCGTGTTGTCCTTTTCAAAAACTATGTTTTATAACATTTCCAAAATTAGATAAATTCCTCAAAATAAAGATAACATAATTTAACCACAAATCTTATCTCATACCTTGCATTTTCATCCCAAATTATAATAACTTATTATTGTCTCAAACCCAATGATCATATAAAACCAAATGATTATTTATAACTATATCCACAAGAGAAGAGATAATTCTTCCTCAAATATCATTCTCACATGGAAAACTGTTGGGTTACAAATACAAGAGAAAATTATTCCAAAGTAAACCCATCAACAAGAAGCACTAATACTTTTTAAACATTTCTCCAACCATTTATTTTCACATAGCTTCTTCTTTGACCAATAAAATATCCTATATAATAGGGAATTCACTCGGGTAATGGCCATGTCCCCTACATTTACGGAAAATGACTGTAAATGGACTCTTGGGACCATTTTTATCTTCTTCCATAGTACTCTTCATTTTTTTCGGCAATTCATCACTTTATGTCCTTCCTTCCCACACGTAAAGCATTTCTTTGTCCCATTGAGACACTTTCCTGGGTGTCTCCTTCCACATTTCCTGCATGATGGAAATTCATGATTTCATTCTCCATGGTCTCCACTACTGGAGCTCTTATCATTCATCACCTTTCTCTTCTTTGTCGAGTCCGAGAATTGGTTAATATTTATATTGTTGATCATATTTTTGGAAAATTTATTTGGCATAAAGACGATATCTTTTACGCCTATCAACATTCCATTTTTTTGCTCATTGCCACCACCGTTCCCACCTTGTACATCATTCTCAAAGTCAATATGACTTTCTTGGAATCCAGCCATTGACTAAAACCAAAAATCATTGTGTGATTAATAGTAGTCATAAAATCATTTAGAGATTAACATGTCACTATATTCTCAATTTGAAACACATTAGGATTAACAAAGGTCATTTAATCTCATCTTATATATATAATACTTCAAATCGGTTTGTAAAGAAAATGTAAATTATCCAAATCATATCCCCTGGGAGTGTCGTAACTAAGAGTGCATCAAGGCCCGTTGTCGTGCACTAGTTCTCGTTCGAGTCTAGCTCAAAGCGGTGTTTTCGAGTTTTACCTCTAGGTACATCTGTGCTAGAGCTGCCTCTACCTACTCATATCCAGATAGGGATGTATTGCTCGAAAAACTCACAAAATCTCTACAATACCAAATTCTAGTAATTTCTTCTATACTAATCCTCAAAGTTCATCTTAGGTCTACGTGCTCTAATCAGAGTTTATCTAAATCTAGCTTCCAAGGTTTGTACTAAACTTCCTCTGATACCAACTGTAATGCCCCGACCCCAGTTACCCAGAGTCGGTGCATTATTACGTAACATTGGCATGATCACAAGAAAGATCAAGTCTCAAAACACCAATTAGTTTAGTAGCCTTGGAAACACTAGATACAATCATAACGTTTTACATTAAATCATAAAAAAAACATTTTGTCTTCATATCCCCTCATACTATCCATGCAGGTCATTCATAAATTATTTCTTCATAATCCAGGGAAAAAATAAAACATTGAAAGGGGTGAGCTCAGATGCCCAGTAAGGATAACATTATAGAAGAAGCTTTCATAAATAAGCATAAACAATTAAGGTAGTTTATTACAAAAACAAAAGCCTTTTTAAACTTGAACATTAGCATAAAATGGAAAAGATAAAATAAAATAATGCCATTTACTTAATCACATGGATATTCTACTAGTCAAATGATCACAATAAATATCTATAACCACTTTCATAATGATGGAATGCATAATACCAGACTATCATAACCACATAGCCAAGGCCTTGTGCCAAGACTACAAATAAGATTTTGCCAAGGCCTTGTGCCATGACACTAGTTTGTCTCATGATAATACCGATGCATCGATGAGCTATATCGGGCTCCACCCATCACTTAATAAGTCCAATGCATTCCTCATATGAACGAGTTTAAACATAACATAAACATTCGTATTAAAAATTGCATACCAAATGTCAATACTTTAACCACAAACCATGAATGGTATAAAAATAGCACATCCACAATCAAACATTACTCATTAGATACAATATGGAAGATTATATTGTATCATATTAACCTCAATAGATAATAATGAATGATATTGACATAGATGAAAATAACCATCAAAACTATATGAGAGAAATATCCCCCTTTTCTTGAAAACATTTAAAAGTCGCACTATTTGTCAAGAAGGCGTTTAAAAAGTGATTTTTGAATCAAAGTGTCCCATACCACATTGAAACTTTTAAAAGAGTTTTAATTTTCAAACTCTAATGTCCATATAAATAAATCCTTAAAACCATTTTTAAAACATGGACATTAATGAAAAGGATTTAGAAGAATAAGTCTTCAAAACATTTAAAAATGGTATTTCAGTAAGAGTTTTCAACCAAAAGAGAGACACTTGAATACAAATAATTGAGGTAATCAAAACTTTGTAATATCATGAGAATAAAGGGATTCATGATATACTATGTCAAAGTACATTATATACACCACAAAAAAGTGATTTGGTGTATAACAACAAAGAATTCTCAATGGAATGTAAATTGAGATGAAATCTCTCATAAAGGCCATATACTTAGGTTAAGGATAAATCAACGGCATAGTTATGTGTGACAAATATAAATACACTAAATATGATTGGATATTTAGTGTAAAATAATCAAAGGAAACTCTCACATAATATTTTAAAAACAACACCAATGAATTGGATGTTTAACTAAACAAATGGAGAATGAATTAAAATTACTCTTATCAAATTCATATCGATGACTTGAGAAACTATCAATGGAATGATTTTGTGTATCAAAATTATATCCATAGGAAGGGGAGTGGAAATTATTCCATAATAAAATGAATAATGATTCCACACATAATCTTGGAGTAATATAATCAATGAAATATGCGTAAAGCCAAATGAGTGGAAATTGAAATTTCAAATTCCGTTATCGATTAGGTAACTTACAAAACATACACCCATGAAAGAAGGAACATAACATGATGATGTAAATACCCATAAATTAAAGTATATTACACAGTGAATATAATCATGGGAAGTACACATACACCACATGCAATAATTAAGTGGTGAACAATGTAATTCTCATGAAATTAAGAGTGAGTTAAGAAACCCCTTACTTTATACTTTTTCCTTGGTCGATGGTAGGTTAACCTCCTGTATAATGGTGAAATAATTGTTATTTAATTATACAAGAATCATTTACATTAATATGATATCATATATGATCTTTTAACATTGATTTGTTAATAATATCTTAGTATTATTTCCATTTTTGGTGTTAACTTACTCATTTTCCATTATATGTTTTGTTACGTAAGCCATGTTTTTCATGGATAGGTTGTATCTTATTCATATCCAGAATGATATCAAGTCCTAATCTAATCCAAGTGGACCTAAATGATAATATTTTATTCCTAAGTTTGTTTTTGGTCGAGATAAACTTGTCCAATAGAATTAGGACATGTGTTAGGGTAATATTAATAGCATTTCTACCCTTAATTACCCTATTTACTTTTAACCATGGTAAATAAAATTAAAAAGTTAATATTCATCAAAAATTATTTTCATCTCATTGAAACACATTTTACTTCTTGATATTAACCGTGTCTCTCGAATTTTCAAAATTCCATTCACAGAAGTAGTAAAATTATGTTTTATGAAAAATTCAGTTTTTTTAACTACCACTTAGTAGTTTAACTATTCATCCAAAAATTGACGTTTTTCAGAAAATGCCAAAATTTCACCCTAAGATATAATTGATATTCTGAATTCAAAAATGATGTCTATTTTATAAAATTCAAATCATATAAGTTTCATTAATTGATTTTATAGTTAATTCCTGATGTCACAACAAATAGCGTGTTTTTAAGAAACAATATATATCAAAAGATTGACAATTGTTTAGGTCTCATCTCAAAGTGAAATTAATTCTAATAAACACCATTGGATAAAATAGTAAAAATTATTCTAATTATACTTTAAAACCACTAAATAATATAATTTATCACTATTAATTATTTCGATTAAAAAGTTGTTTTTAATTAAAATTTAGTAATTTTTACTATTCATCAAAATATAAAAATTATCTGAAAAGTACCAAAATTTTACCCTAGGCTAATTTAATTATTCCGAATCCAAAAATTAAGCCTACTTTACCAAATTAAAAACACAAAAGTTTCATTTATAAATTTAAAATTGATTCCCTCTTTCGTAACCAAAAGGCCTATTTTTGTGAAATAATAACTATCAAAAGTTTGACACTTGTTTATGTCCAATTTCAAGATGAAATTACTTAAAAAGACCATAATTTGATTAAATAGTAAAACATTAATATATTTATACTTCCAAACCATTAAAATTTATAATTTAACAATATAAATTATTTTGATTAAAAAGTTGTTTTCAGTTAAAATATAGTATTTTTCACTATTCACCCAAATATGAAAGTTATAAGAAAGACACTAAAACATTATTGATACTAAATTCTTATGTCCCGATTCTAAAGAAGAATTTCATTTTGTCAAATTGAATATATAAAAGTTTCAAATATTGGTTTTAAAAAGGCTTCGCTATTAAAAGGTGATAAAATTTTATTTTTTGAAAAATACTTCTTTTATCTGAAAAAAATGAATTTGTTTATAAATCATGTCTTAGAAACTCATAATATGGATTTAAAATTATAAGGATAATTTAATATTTAATATTTAGTTAATAATACTCATAACCTCTTTTGAACGGCTAGTTTGGTAAGTCGTGGTGTACTTGAACTTAGTGTTGCGTACAACACACACTATCACATTATTCAATGAGAAGCGTACCATGGAAGCTTGGGGTGTTAAATTCTCCCCTCCTTCAATAAAATGCGTCCTTGAAATATTATTAAAATTGTGCTTGGTAATATAATGGAAAGTCCCACATCGGAAAAAGGGTCAATAAAACTATCACTTTAAAATAAAGAATGAGAGGTCTAAAGGTCACCCAAGATAACCCATACTAGGATTCCAGGTAGGAAAACATGGATGTGGATGATAAACTAAGTGTCATGTTCTGATGGAGAGGGATAGAAATCATGATCAGGAGAAAGATAACAATAAGAAAACCACAAACTTGTGTTGGGACAAACGATCATTAGTCTCCTAGTAGGAAAAGTAAATGGGCAACATTTATTGTTTCAAGTTACATTACATAAGGATGAGGAATTCGTTTATGATATTGACTAAGAATATAAAGATATATACATAATTTTTAAGTAGAGTTTCATTATTTAATAAATTTCCACCACTAACTAATTTTTTTAAACGATGAGTATTCAAGAAGACTTGGTCACACTGGAAGAGCTAGAATAAACTTTTATAAAATCACATGATCCATGTAGTATAAACTATATATTTAAATTGTCTTTAGAGATTAATCAAAACCAAAATGGTTAGTACAAGATCTAATGATCCCCCAAAAGGATATTCCTTGAGAAAAATAAACACTAATCTTAATTTCTAAAATTAAACCAATAATACCACAAAGTTAAATAAATACCATTCAATAATCAATTGTCCTTAAAATCCTTCAATATAATCCAAACTAATATTGAAACCCAAAACATAGAAGAATTTGATTATGTAATCTCCCATGTTAAATTGTATCTCCAAATGACATCAAATAATCTTAAAGTCACATACTTTAATGTAATTAACCTCATCATATATTCTCTATTATAGGTTAATCATTTCTATAAATAACCCAAATCACTATAAATCCACAATAGAAATTTAGATAAAAATCCACCATTACTCCACAAATGAAACCCCATAGTATTCTATTTTCCATGGGAATATAGTGTTCCCCAAAAAGTTAGCATCTTCCAAAATAACATTTATCACTTAACCACCAAATCATTTTCCTATACCAAGGGTATTCATTTGATAAGACATAAGAACCCAAATCAACTTATTATTGATCAATAAAATCATTTAACTAAAAATAATTAGTCACACTATCCAGGGACTTCAGGTAGTCCAGTGGTAGGCGATAAATCTCAATCGAACTTTTGTTGTGGGTTCGATTCCCACATCTTTGTCCGACGCGACGGGTTGTCACACGGTCTGCGTGGTGTCCTTTTCAAAAACTATGTTTTATAACATTACCAAAATGAAATAAATTCCTCAAAATAACCATAACATAATTTAATCACAAATCTTATCTCATACCTTGCATTTTCAACCCAAATTATAATAACTTATAATTGTCTCAAACCTAATGATCATATAGAACCAAATGATTATTCATAACTATATCCACAAGAGAAGAGATAATTCTTCCTCAAATATCATTCTCACATGGAAAACTACGGGGTTACAAATACAAGAGAAAATTATTCCAAAGTAAACCAATCAACAAGAATCACTAATACTTTTTAAACATTTCTCCAACCATTTATTTCCACATAGATTCTTCTTTGACCAAGAAATTATCCAATAGAATATGGCATACATTCGGGTAATGGCCAAGTCTCCTACATTTACGGAAAATGACTGTAAATGGACTCTTGGGACCATTTGTTTTCTTTTTCCATAGTACTCTTCATTTTTCTTCGGGAATTCATCACTTTATGTCCTTCCATACTACATGTAAAGCATTTCTTTGTCCCATTGAGTCACTTTCCTGGCTGTCTCCTTCCACATTTCCTGCATGATGGAAATTGAGGATTTCTTTCTCCATGGTCTCCACTACTGGAGCTCTTATCATCAATCACCTTTCTCTTCTTTGTTGATTCCTAGAATTGGTTAATATATATATTGTTGATCATATTTTTGGAAAATTGATTTGGCATAAAGATGATATATTTTATGCATATCAACATTCCATATTGTTGCTCATTGCTACCATTGTTCCCACCTTGTACATCATTATCAAAGTCACTATGACTTCCTTGGACTCTAGCCATTGACTAAAACCGGAAATCATTGTGTGAGTATCAGTAGTCATAAAATCATTTAGAGATTAACATGTCACCATATTCTCAATTTGAAACACATTAGGATTAACCAAGGTCATTTACTCTCATCTTATATATATAATACTTCAAATCAATTTGTAATGAAAATGTAAATTATCCTAAGCATATCCCACGGGAGTGTCGTAACCAAGAGTGCAACAAGGCCCGTTGTCGTGCACCAGTTCCCGTTCGAGTCTAGCTCAAAGAGGTGTTTTCGGGTTTTACCCCTAGGTACATCTGTGCCATAGCCGCCTCTACCTGCTCGTATCCAGACAGGGATGTGTTGCTCGGAAAACTCAAAAAATCTCTACAATACCAAAATTCTAGGAAGTTATTCTATACTAATCCTCAAATTTCATATTAGGTCTACGTGCTCTAATCAGATTTTATCTAAATATAGCTTCCAAGGTTTGTACTAAACTTCCTCTGATACCAACTGTAATGCCCCGACCCCAGTTACCCAGAGTCAGTGCATTATTATAAAACCTTGGCATGATCACAAGAAAGATCAAGTCTCGAAAGACCGATTAGTTTAGTAGCCTTGGAAACACTAGATACAATCATAAAGTTTTACATTACATCATAAAAAAACATCTTGCCTTCAAATCCCATCATACTATCCTTACAGAACATTCATTAATTATTTCTTCATAATCCAGGGAAAAAAATAAAACATTGAAAGAGGTGAGCTCAGATGCTCAGTAAGGATAACATTATAGCAGAAGATTTTATAGATAAGCATAAACACTTATGGTAGTTTATAACTAAAACAAAAGCCTTTTTAAACTTGAACTTCAGCATAAAATGGAAAATATAAAATAAAATAATGACATTTACTTACTCACATGGATATTCTACTAGTCAAATGATCACAGGCAATATCAATAACCACATTCATAATGAGGGAATGCATAATAACAGACTATCATAACCACATAGCCAAGGCCTCGTGCCAAGACTACAAATAAGATTTTTCCAAGGCCTTGTTCCAAGACACTAGTTTGTCTCATGAGACCTACTGATTCATCGAGGAGCTATAGCGGGCTCCACCCGTCACTTACTAAGTCCAATGCATTCCCCATATGAACAGGTTTAAACATAACTTAAACATTCGTATTAAAACTAGCATACGAAATGTCAATACTTTAACCACAAACCATGAATTGTATAAAAATAGCACATCCATAGTCAAACATTACTCATTCGATACAATATGGAAGATTGTATTGTATCATATTAAACTCAATCGATAATAATGAATGATATTGACATAGATGAAAATAACCTCAAAACTATATGAGAGAAATATCCCCCTTTTCTTGAAAACATTTAAAAGTCGCACTATTTCTCAAGAAGCCGTTTAAAAATAGATTTTTTAATCAAAGTGTCCCATACCACTTTGAAAATTTTAAAAGGATTTTTATTTTTAAAACTTTAATGCCCATATAAATAAATCCTTAAATCCATTTTTAAAACATGGACACTAATGAACAAGACTTAGAAGAATAAGTCTTTAAAACATTTAAAAATGGTATTTTAGTTATAGTTTCTAACCAAAAGAGAGACACTTGAATACAAATAATTGAGGTAATCAAAACTTTGTATTACCATGAGAATAATGGGATTCATGATATACTATGTCAAAGTACCTTATATACACCACATAAAAGTGATTTGGTGTATAACAACAAAGATGTCTCAATGGAATGTAAATTGAGATGAAATCTCTCATAAAGGTCGTATCCTTAGGTTAAGGATAAATCAAAGACATAGTTATGTGTGAAAAATATAAATAAACTAAATATTATTGGATATTTAGTGTAAAACAATCAAAGTACATTCACACATAATCTTGTAAAAACAACACCAATGAATTGGATGTTTAACTCAACAAATGGAGAATGAGTTAAAATTACTCTTATCAAATTCATATCGATGACTTGAGAAACTATCAATGGAATGATTATGTGTATCAAAAGTATATCCATAGGAAGGGGAGTGAAAATTATTCCATAATCAAATGAATAATTATTCCACACATAATCTTGGAGTAATATAATCAATGAAATATGCGTAAAGCCGAATGAGTGGAAATTGAAATTTCAAATTCCCTTATCGATTTGGTAACTTACAAAACATACACCCATGAAAGAAGGATCATACCATGATGATTTAAATACCCATAAATTAAAGTATATTACATAGTGAATATAATAATGGGCAGTACACATACCCCACACGCAATAATTAAGTGGTGAACAATGGAATTCTCACGAAATTAAGAGTGAGTTAAGAAACCCCTTACATTGTACCTTTTCCTTGGTCGATGGTAGGTTAACCTCCTGTATAATGGTGAAATAATTGTTATTTAATTATAAAAGAATAATTTACATTAATATGATATCATATATGATCTTTTAAAATTTATATGTTCATAATATCTTAGTATTATTGTCATTTTGGGTGTTAATTTACTCATTTTCCTTTATATGTTTTGTTACGTAAGCCTTGTTTTTCATGGATAGGATGTATATTATTCATATCCAGAATGATATCAAGTCCATAAAGATTATTTTTAAATCATAAAATGATAATTATACTTGAGTGGATACGATAGATAATGAATCTCATCACGTTCGTGGAGACGGTAGTCCGTACGTACACACGAGCGGCAATATCATTATTTTGATATTAAAATAATATATAATTGGATGGTATATCATATATACTGAATCGTTTTCATGTTATATTTATTATTTTCATGATTTACACATCATTATTATACACATCCAAATAATAATATATTGAATAACAATTACACCACGACGTGGAGACGGTAAGCCGTACGTACGCACGTATGGTGACATGTTATTCAAAGGGTGGATAGAATACTGAATATGGTTGTAAAATATTTATAAAAACATCATAGTATATATAAGATACTGGATTTATTATTTTAGAATGGTAATAATAAAGGAAGAAGAAGTGGAAGAAGAAAAGAACTTGAAAAGGGGTGGTGAAAACATTACCTCTTCTTCGGGTTCTTCCTTTTGATTTGATCAAAAGGTCTCCTTAGGTTTCCTTTATGATCAAACTAAGGCCTCTAGGTTGTAGTGAGGGAAGTTCATAGAGTATTTGGTCAGGGGTGGGCCGAACCAAAAGGCTTTGAAGGTGTGAAGAAATTGGAAGGAGGAGTGCCCTTTTATAAGAGGGGTGAGGGGCACCTTAGGAAAAGCTAGAAATATTAATTTATAATAAATTCATATTCGGTTTCAAATGGATCCAAAGTTGATTATTCAAAGGTTAAGGTGGGTATAGGTCAAAACCCATTCAGCCAATATAATTTAGATAGGTTTGGGTTACTATATTAACCTTATCTTTTAGTTTTAACTCTTAGTTAATTAGTTTGACATTTACCATGTCACTTTGTATTTTTATATAATATAGTTAATAAACATACTATATACATCCAAAGACCCCCAAAGTGGTCCATTCCTGATACATCTATAATTATATAAGGCTCTTGGCCGAACCTTATATTTTTAGGAATTTAATATCAACTAATAATATAATATTTGTTTTAGAAACTCTTTTATGTCAATTTTGACACTATTCAATAGTTTATTTTTGTGGAACTCATAATAGAATGATTACTTCGAAAAAAGTCAATTAAATCAATAATAATATGTCATATTATCCTACAAAATTAGTGTAATTCATAAAAAGTCTCAAATTATATTTATTTGGGTATTTATAATATCAATTATTCTAATTTTTTACTATTATGGTAATTATTGTATCATCATTGTGTCATAAATAAATTAAATTATTTAATGTCTACAAATTATAAAAAAAATATCATTATTTAGGAAATCTTATTATCTTTCTAATGAATACTTACAATAGAAATTATCTTTTGTTTGAACCTATATTAAAAATGTTTTAGTAAATAAACTTTGATTTTAACTCTTTTAACTCTTCTTTTAATTAAATAATAATAAATGTCCTAATCTAATCCAAGTGGACCTAAATGATAATATTTTATTCCTAAGGTTGTTTTTTGTCGAGATACACTTTTCCAATAGAATTAGGACATGTGTTAGTGTAATATTCGTATCATTTTTACCCTTAATTACCCTATTTACTTTTAACCGTGGTAAATAAAAGTAAAAAGTTACTATTCACCAAAAATTATTTTCATCTCATTGAACCACATTTTACTTCTTGATATTAACCATGTCTCTCGGATTTTCGAAATTCCATTCACAGAAGCGGTAAAATTATGTTTTATGAAAAATTCAGTTTTTTTTAACTCCCACTTAGTAGTTTCACTATTCATCAAAAATTGAAGTTTTTCAGAACAATGCCAAAATTTCACCCTAATCTATAATTGATATTCCGAATTAAAAAATTATGTCTATTTTAAAAAATTCTAAACATATAAGTTTTATTAATTAATTTTATAATTAATTTTCGCTGTCACAACAAATAGTGTGTTTTTAAGAAACAATATATATCAAAAGATTGACAATTGTTTAAGTCCAATTTCAAAGTGAAATTAATTCTAATAAACACCATTGGATAAAATGGTAAAAATATATTCTAATTATACTTTAAAACCAGTCAATAATATAATATATCACTATTAATTATTTCAATTAAAAAAGTTGTTTTTAATTAAAATTTAGTAATTTTTTACTCTTCATCAAAATATAAATTTATCTGAAAAGTACCAAAATTTCACCCTAGGATAATTTCGTTATTCCAAATCCAAAAATGAAGTCTAATTTACGATATTAAAAAAATAAAAGTTGCATTTTTTAATTTAAAATTGATTCCCGCTTTCGAAACCAAAAGGCCAATTTTTATGAAATAATAACTATCAAAAGTTTGACACTTGTTTATGTCTAATTTCTAGGTGAAATTACTTAAAATGACCATCATTGGATTATATAGTAAAAATATAATCTATTTTTACTTCCAAACCATTAAAATTTATAATTTAATAATATAAATTATTTTTATTAAAAAGTTGTTTTCAGTTAAAATATAGTATTTTTCACTATTCACCCAAATATGAAAGTTATCAGAAACACACCAAAACATTATTGATACTAAATTATTATTTCCCGATTCTAAAGAAGAATTTAATTTTGTCAAATTGAATATATTAAAGTTTCAAATATTGGTTTTTAAAAGGATTCTCCATTAAAAGGCGGTAAAATTTCATTTTTTGAAAAATACTTCTTTTATCTGAAAAAAATGAATTTGTTCATAAATCATGTCATAGAAACTCATAATATGGATTTAAAATTATAAGGATAATATAATATTTGAAATTTAGTTAATACTATTCATAACCTCTTTTGAACGGCTAGTTTGGTAAGTCGTGGTGTACTTGAACTCAGTGTTGCGTACAACACACGTTATCGCATTATTCAAAGAGAAGTGTACCATGGAAGTTTGGGGTGTTACACTATAAACCTATAATAGTTTCCTTACTTTATTACATTGGAATGATTTCAAATAATCAAATCCCAAAGGACCTAATAGATTAGTAGCCTTCGTAAACAAGATACATACATTACACCCACATTATATTTTAAAACACGAAATACACAAATAATTTCATTAATTATTACATTACTCTTCTATTATGAAACAATTCATATATGTCTTAATATACTTCATGTAATCCTATGGAAAAATGAAACATATGACTGTAGTGATCTCAAATCCCCATTAAGGATAAGCGTGTAGTAGTATCTATGAGTAAATATGGCATTAGCAATATGAAAAGGTAAATAACTGAAATGTTTTCCATTTAAATAGGCACATGATCTATGAAACATTACCATTGATATTCTTCTAGTAGATTAATTACAGAGAATATCATTAACCAATTTAATAATGTGGGAATTCATAATTCTGAATATCTAAAACTTACCGCAAAGGATTTTTTAAGACCCCAAACATACATGGGTAATAAATAAGACAAAACCCAAACTATTTTTCCCCATGAGACCTACCATTACATATAGGGGAAATAGTTTCCCCACACATCACTTACTATGTATAATGAATTCCTCAAATAAAAAGGATGATATCTAAACAATATATATTCATATTGAAAAACAAGCATATGAAATGTGAATATTTTAACCAAAAATATTGAATTGTATTGAAATAGAATGTTTACTACCAAACTGATCATAGCCTTTAATTAAAATATGGTAGATGGTATCATAAGAGGTCAACCATAATGAATAACAATATCTAATAAAGGATGTTTACATTAATGAAATTATTATAATAATATCATTAAATGTTTGTTGAGAGTAATACCTCTTTTAAATTTAAATCATTAAAAGAACATAAAATATTAAAATAAAAAAATTTCATTGAAAATAATCTTGAAAATGTTCAAATTATGTTTCAAGGAATTAAGGTGTCTATATGGAATAAAATTATGTTCATTCCATATAAGTTAAAAAAAGTTACTTCCATAATTTTTGTCAAAAAGTCATAATATACATTATTTTGAAAAAAATGAAATATTCAATTTTGAAACCCATTGAATGAAATTGAAACTATACCTAAAATTCCCTTTAAAATCATTTTATATCCATAAAAATAAATATGTAAAATAATATCAAGAATGTTGACATGGGAAAAAATATTTAATGATTAAATATTTAAACATTGAAGGAGTACCATACCACTTTGAACCTTTATATCACAATACCCATTAAATAATAACATTAAAAAACATTATATAACATGATAATAAATATATTAATAAAATAATAAGTCAAATTTTATGTATATATACATTATAAAAGAGTCTTTGTTTATAAGATCGAATTATGTATCAATGAATGGATGTTGAGATGAAGTCCCTTACCTTATGCTTCCTTTAGTATAGTGTGTTTTATCCACATTTATAACAGATTAAGTATTTTTATAAATTACACAAGAACCATATCCATATTTATTTATTCATAAATTATCTTATTATATCATTTTTTAATAAAACAAATTTACCCTTGTTTCAGGTGTTAACAACATCATTTTTCGGTGCATGGGTTGTCATGTAAGTCCCTTGTCTTATGCATTTAATATATTTAGTTCATATAAAAAGTATATTATGTTCATTTATATTAAATTTACTCATTATATAAATTTTTTAGTATCAGGCTAGTATGGTTAACATGGAAAAAAATCACATTGTGTTGTGGAGAGGGAATATGGTATTTAAGCATGAGCAACGATATCATTCTGTTAATGGTAAAATGGATAGTAATTAAATTCTATATTATTTAAATTGAATTAATATTAGGACATATTTTTTATTTATATCCATTATATAAATTATTATAACCATACAAATAAATTGGTGAGGAAAATAAAATTACACCATAGTATGGAGATGATAAGTTATACGAATGAACGTGTGGTGCTTTTGTTTTTCAAAATATTGATAAAAGATGGATTATTGTTATAAAATAATCATTATAACATCTTAGAATGTATATTATAAAATAGTCATTATTTTATTATGTAAATAACATATGAAGTGTAAGTGAAAGAATAAATTAACTTGAATGGGTTGGTAAAATAATTACCTTTTCTTCAGTGGACATCCTTCATATCTCTTCTCAGGGGATATAGAGTAGGTTTTTTTAGAAGTATAAAACCTATAAAATAAGGATAAATTTGTTTAGAGGAGAAATTGGAAAGGGTTTTTCAATATATATGGCTCATATTAGTGTGATAATGTTAGGGATGAGGTGACCTTTTAGTATTGGGGTGGGGGTACTTTTGGAAATCCTCAAAATTTTGAAATACAATAAGGATATTATATATCAAAATACATTAAAATAGACTGTAAATGAAATATAGAAGACCTGTTAGACCAAATATTATCATCATTGTTATTATTTAACATTTCTAGGATTTTTAAATATTTTAATAACAAATTTATTCAAAAAAAATATCATTATTATCAAATTTGATACTATTCATTTAATTTGACTTAAAATAAATGAGGAAAAGTTGGAATTTGAATATAATTATTTCAAAATTCTAAAATCTATCTTATAGATCTAAAAATTTAATTGGACACATTAACTCTTCATAAATATATTCAGAGTAATACATTAAAAATAAATTATTTTATTTTTATATTAATTAAATAAATAATGTGTTACAATTGAATAAGATTTTCGGTTTATTATATAATTTGTAAAAATTAAAAACAAATTTCGGTAATAAAAAATAATCGGATGAAAATAGAAATTTAGATTCATTCATATCTTGATTGTGTTCCTACGTGGACTCATAAAAGTAATTAAATACTAATAGAGTTACATTTTGTAACTGTCATTGAATTAAATAATATATAAGTTATATTCAGCAAAAAGTGTATATTAAACAAGCCCAATTATATCCTAATGTGAAAAGGTTCGAATCCTATTTATCTAATAATTATTTTTTCACAAGTTATAATTATTTTTAAACCATATCGTTTGGTTTTAACCCTTATTTATCTCCTTTAACTCTTACCATGCTATCATGTATTTTATACATTAAGGTTTGATATAATTATTTTAAAATAAAAAAGTACCATTAAATGAGTAATTGATGACATTTCTTATATATCCAAATTATTTGGACAAATTATATATTTTTAGCGATTTTATTTCATTTAGTTTTATATTATTTATTTTAATATATAAATAATTTCAATTTTCACATTAATCATTATTTTCTCTTGTATAGAAATAAAAATAAAATAATATACATTGGAAAAAAATTTTATAAATCATTAATATCATGTAAAATTCATCAATTAAATTCATGGATGACATTAAATCTCTCAAATTCTATTTATTTTAATATGTTTAATATAATTTATTTCATTCAAACATTAATTAAGAAATTAATTCATCATCATTATGTCAATATTTAATTTAATTATTTAATTCCTAAAAATTATAAATAATTTACCATGATGTTGGGAAAAAAATTATTTTTGAATAATCTTTATAGTCGATAATATCCCTAATATTACCCCATATTAACAATATTACACTTTTCAAAAACAAGTGTGACAATATTGACTTTCTTTTGAATATAATATTATAGTGGTTATAATCACATCCATAAAGCCATAAATTATCTCATAACCAATACTTTAATTATTTAGGATGATAAATACTCATCCAATAAAATTAGGATAAGTGGTATTGTAATTTTATAATATTTATAATTTTACTTTAACCCCAAATTAAATCATTTACTCTAAATCGTGGTAATAAAAATATTTCAAAATTTACTATTAATATTTATTCCAAAAATAATAGGGGCCTATTTAATTAATTTTTAAATTATGAATATAATTCCAGAATCCATTTTTCAAAATGAAAAAATATACTTTTATAAATATAATTAAAAAATAATCTCGTTGATGAAATTGGAAGATGTGAGTTTAAGTGAAAACATTCAATATATTAAAAAAATTATATCCATATTCAAAGTGAATTTTATTATAATGAGTAAATTGGAAGAAATTATTAAAAAATTGATATAATTATACTATAAACCCATTCAAATATATAATTTATCAGTTTTAGTAAATTTTATGAAAAAAGGGTTTTTAATTAAAATTCAATATTTTATCACTATTCCTGACAACATGAAACATGTAAAAAAACAAAAATTAAAAAAACCATTTTTCATATTAATATTTTAAATAGTATTAATATTTTCTTAGAAAATTTATATAAAATTCCTAAAATTGTATTTAAAATATGTGATCCATTAAAGGTGGGAAATTGCCTTAAGAAACATATATGTTTTTAATCTGTAGAATTAGATTAATGCTTATCTTATGATAATAAAATAATTTGAATAAATGTAAAAACATTATATTAAATTTATAATATATTAATTTCAAAATTTGGTGAATATTATTAATTCATGGAAACTTAACAACTACTAAAAAAATAATATTTAATAGTATATCATGGTTCTTTTATGCTCGGTATTGTTTGAAATGCAAGATATTATTTTCAAAAAGAGAACATACCATTAAATATTGTGTGTTAACATTATACCATCAAATAATATATTTAATACTTATAATTTGATATTTAACTCTGAAAATCAATGTTTTGTATTTGAAAATTACATTATGGGAATCCCACATCAAAAATAGGGTTAATAAAACATCCCCTTAATAAGAGGGGAGAAAAAATGATAATGTTACTAAAAATTTAGGATTAAAAATAATATATCATTAGTGGAAATTGGAAATTTGGAAATGGAAGATAAATATAACTATCAAGTTCTAAGAGAGAGTTATAGATAACATGATTCATAGAAAGTTAATTATCATAAAACCAAAAATCTATAATCAATTAAAAGACCATTGATTTTCCAGAAAGAAATGTTAATGGAACATGTTTATGTTCCACAATTTTTCACCTAGAGTTAATATATTATTCTAGTATCTTCATAAATCACTCATGAATATAAACTGTCATGATTAATTTCCAGGTCATATGTATAATCTCATCCTTTATTTTTGATTATATCTATTTCCAATTCATATTTTAATCCAAAATTTGGATATTCTAAAAAACATTTATTCCTTAAGAAACATTATCATATGTTCCATAAGTAATTCCTTATAATTTTAAATATTATTCTTGAGTCAATAAGGTTTTCCTTATGACTTTTTCATTCCTTCTTGTTTTCAAAATCACAAACACCTTATCTTTAATGAAAATTGCTTTCTTAAGGAAAATCGCTTTTATAAGGAAAATTTCTTTCTTAAGGAAAATTGCTTTTATAAGGAAAATTTCTTTCTTAAGGAAAATCGCTTTTATAAGAAAAATTATCCTTATCATATTTTCATCCATATTTTTCTTAAGTATGAGATTCGGATTCATTTTCTCGGAATCGTTGAAACTTTGATTTAAAGCATTCTGTTTTAGGATTCAGATTCTGGATAAGAACTATAAGGAAGTTTCATTCCGAATTCCGGATATGAATTCTGACTAAGTTCTATTCCAGATTCAGGATACGAATTCTGAAGAAGAATTATCATTACGAATTCTAATGAAGAAATCCCATTCCGAATTCTCATTACGAATTCTGAAGAAGAATTCTCATTACAAATTCTAATGAAGAAATCCCATTCCGAATTCTCATTACGAATTCTGAAGAAGAATTCTCATTACGAATTCTAATGAAGAAATCCCATTCCGAATTCTCATTACGAATTCTGAAGAAGAATTATCATTGTGAATTCTAATGAAGAAATCCCATTCCGAATTCTCATTACGAATTCTGATGATGAATTCTCATTACGAATTCTGATGACGAATTCTCATTACGAATTCTGATAATGAATTCTCATTACGATTTCTGATGACGAATTCCTATTCCGAATTTTCATTCTGAATTCACCTATTAAATAGAATCTGATTATCTTTGTTTTATACACTTTGATTTTATACACTCCGAACCTTCACTCCGAAGTTTCTATTCCGAACTTTTATGTTAGAGTTTAAAACGATGTCGTACTTTCTGTTATACTTGTTTTGCTATAAAACGATGTCGTCTGTTTTGTTATAAACTAACCGTTGTCTAAGTGACACGTGTACAGGTCCCTCCGATCTTTAAGGAAAATATGACCGTTGGAGAAGGAGCCGACCTTACCTATAAATAGGAGCTCATTTGAAAGAGCTGATAGCTATTGGAAAAACGACTGAGTTTTGTGCCTACATGCTGTTGAAGTGAATTCTAGAGAGAGAGGCTCTTATTAACTCTCAAAGCTTCGTGTGACTCCGAATGTTGGTGATTAAATTCGAGGGATTCCGGGGATAGGAAGACAGAGGTGCCGACCACCTTAAAGTTCGAGGGCTTCCTTGCTGAGGAAGACAGAGGTTGCCAACTACCTTGAAGTTGAGGGCTTCAAGGGATAACAAGACAGAGACTCTGATCTTCGTATCGAGGGCTTACCCAGGTGTGGGTAAGACAGACTTGCTTGAATGTATAAATCAAGGGACCTTTATCCAAGGTTGTTGGATACCCTTCTCTTTGGGTTAAAAGACTTATATCTTGTTACTAGTAGTTTTAACTACTTGTTGTTATTCCGCTGTAATTTGTATCTTAAGGAAAGTATAACTTTCTTATACTTCCTTACTTACTCTGATTCATTTAGATTCTATACGCTTTAAGGTAGAATCTCATATTGTAATTTTTTGTTAAGTTTCAATCTCCGGAACAATATTTTCGGAACCTACCTTTCCAATTTCAGTTCGGTGTTAGAGGTGTTGTGAATTTGCTTAGTTTAATTTTGTTAAACTTAGCCTTTTCCTTTACTTAAGGAAAACATAGTTATTCTTAACTAACTTTAAAGGTTCCAAAGGAATTTTTAAAGTATACAATTCACCCCCCTCTTGTATATTGAGCATCTCATATTATATTTCGATCCTATAATTGGTATCAGAGGTTGGAAACCTCTTACTCTATACCAATCTTACATTTGGTATCAGAGCAGGTTACTGAAATACTTGTACTCACGAATAAGTTTTTCTTGCTCACTTTTCCATTCCGAACTTCATCCTTCCGAACTCTGTCATTCCTATTTATCCATTCCGGACTTTCTCATTCCTAACTTAGTGTTTTTGATTCTGAGTTACTAACAAGTTTGTGTGCAAAGTTATTTTTAGTATGGCAGGAATTAATGTTGGTCTATTGACAATCTGAATCCTACAAGGCCACCAATCTTTGATGGTAATGATTATGAATACTGGAGAGATCGTATGAAGACTTTTGTTATTAATACTGGTGTAGATAATTTTGTTATTCTTACTGGTGACTATAAAATTCTTGACAAGGAAGTCAAAACCTTTACTAACCAGGAAAAGCAAGAATATCAACTCAACTATAAGGTACACAATACATTACTATGTTCAATGACCAGAAATATATATAGCCTTCTTGTGAAGCAGCTAACTGTATATGGAAGAAGTTAGAGGTTACACACTTTGGGACTTCTAAAGTAATTGAGACTGGAAGAGCTATGCTTAGAGCTGAATATCATGGCTTAAATTTTCCTTATGGAGAACCTATCTGTAAAGTTCAACAAAGATTTATGACTATTGTCAATAGTCTACAATCTATGGGAGAAAAAGGTTTAGATGATGAAGCTCTTGTAGACAAGATAATTGATATTATTCCCAATGAATGGGAATCCAAGAGAACAGCAATAGATGAGAACAGGAAGGTTACTCCAATTACTCTTGATGAATTATTTGGAACTCTTCTACAACATGAAACAAGAATGAAGAGAGATGTTGACAACATCAAGAAGAAGAATGGAAATGGTACTGTTGATTTTACTACAACTTCAAATCAGATGAAAGCTAAGACTCCTAAAAGAGTTACTAGATCCAAATCTAAGAAAGTTATTTTCCAATCCGAATCTAGTGAGAGTGAAGTTTCAGAAAATGAATTAGCCAATCTTGCTCGAAGGATGAACAAGATAGCTGGGCAAAGAAATTTTCAATCTAAGTATAATAAGAAGGATAGGAAAGACAAGAATGATGGAGAAGTTACTTGTTATGAATGTAAAAGAGCTGGACATATTAGACCAGATTGCCCTATGCTCAAGAAAAAAGAAAGGAAGGAAAGACATTCAGACAGGAACAGAAAAAAGTATTATAAAGCCAAAGATAAGAAAGTTCTGAAAGCTAATGACACCTGGAGTGCTAGTGGTGGTGACTCTTCAGATGAATCTTCTGACTATGAATCTTCAGGACAGAAGAATCTTGGTCTTTTAGCCAGATTACCTATTGATAATCATTGTCTTATGGCTAAGGTACGAAATGCTGAATCATTGACCAATGTTTCGTTAAATTCTAATGATAGTAAGTATTATAACTCTTCTGATGAAGAATCATCTTCTGATGAGGAAAATACCTTACCTACTTATGAAGAAGTCTCTAGGTTTGCCGAACTTCTTGAGATTGAGAATTCCAAACTCAATAAGAAACTTGATAAGGAAAATTCTAGGAATTCTATTCTTACTAAAGAGATATCAGATCTTTCTAAAGATCTTGATAAGAAAAATGCTGATTTTGAAAATATTTCAAAAAATCTTGAGGAAGTAAGTTCTGAGAAGAACAAACTTTCTAAAGAATTAGAAAAAGTAATTTCTAAGAAAAATGTCTTCGAGCCTAACTCTAGTTCCAAAGCTAATGATTTTGAGGATAAAAACTTGGTGGCAAAACTCAAGTCCGAAATTTTTTCCTTAACGAAGTGTTTATCAAACTTTACTCATGGTAAGGAAAATTTTGATAAGATGTATTCTCAAATACGACCTTTAAGAAATAAATCCGGATTTGGTTATACCCATGCAAAACCTATTTTCAGTAACAATTATTTTGTTCCTCAAAGTGCCCCATTTTGTACCAAGTGTCAATGTGGTGGTCACTGGGCAAAAATTTGTTCCTTAAACAAAACCCAATCTCTAGGATTTCACAAAGCTTACTTTTCTAAAAAGATGTGGGTTCCTAAAATTTTATTGTCTGGAAATCTCGGATCCAAACAAGTTTGGATTCCAAAAATCTAACTTTGTTCTTAATTTCAGGATAATAAAGAAAGTACCAGCAACAATATATGGTACATGGATAGTGGATGTTCCCGGCACATGACTGGTAACAAAAGTTTTTTTGAAAAGATCATCAAAACAAAAGGAGATATTATTCTTCAGTTTATCGGAACGCAAGATCAACTTGCTGATATTTTCACAAAATCTTTGCCTTCTGATAGATTTGAATATATCAAACAGAAGTTGGGAATGATAACCGTAAGGTTATCTTTCTTAATTAACTTTCTGTTGAAAAAATCTCTTTACAGTAATAAACTCCTTTTCATAGGGGGAGTATATTTGATTGTTTGTTTAACAAAGTTTTTCAAAATTTGTTTTTAAAATTTTCAGAACGAATATTTCCGGAACTACCATTTTCCATAATGGATATTTTCGTACAGAATACTTCTGGAATGAAAGTATTCGTATTGAAAATTTCCGGAATAGACAACTTTCGAACTGGTACTTTCATAACCAGATTTTCGTACCAAGTTTTTTTTTGTTTTTACTTTTACTTTTTCGTATTGAGTTTTTCGTATTTACTTTTTCGTATTGAGTTTTTCGTATTTAGTTTTTCGTATTGAGTTTTTCGTATTCGTCTTTATGTTACCCATTACGAATAACTTTCCTAAGCTAATCCGAAAGGTATGATTTCCTTACTGAAGTTTTCGTAGTCATATTTTACTTGCTGGCAGTTTCTTATATTTTGTTTTCAGTTTTTGGATTTCTTAATTATTTACTTTAATAAAAACCTCAAAAAGATCGGATTCAAGCTCTCAACCGTCAGATTTGATCTCAGATCATTCTAAACCGTTAGATCAACCGAGGAAGTTGAACCGTCATCCCGTTGCCTATATAAAGGGGACCTAAATTCTAGTCCCACATCGGTTTCAAGCTTTTGTGTGCTGAAGTTCTGACCCTTTGTTTTAAGGCCATTCCGAAATTCAGACTTCTCAGTTCCGAATTTCTCAGAGGACTTCAGATCCGAATGTCTGCAGAGTTAGATTCTCAAGAAATGTCTTCAACCAAGCCTATTTCTCAGTGGTTAGTATACAGAGAAAGGTTACTCCATCCGGATTTCTTCAACAATTATGATTCCATTATCTCAAAGAACATCAAGTTGAATGGCTGGGAGGATGTTGCGGTATCTAAAACCGGGAATCAAGATGAAGTTTTTTCTGATTTACTTGTCGAATTTTATGAATCAGTTTCTTTCTTTAAGGAAGATGATAGAGAGAAGTTTTCTTTCAAATTGTATGGCAAGACATATAAGCTTTCTTACACCAAGGCTACAAGCTTGGTAGGGTTATCTTTTGAAGGTGAAGCTGAGTTTATTTCTCACGTATTGCCGGATTCCAAGGGAAGCTTCAACAAAGAGAAAGCCTTAGATACTCTCAGACTGGCTGATGATAAGGCTCCGAAAATTGCAAGTCTATCTACAAATTTTCGGATTCTGGAATTATGGGTGCAAGGATTTATCGTACTGAGAAAAGGTGATAAGGAAATCTTGAAGAAGAGTGAAATCTATATCTTAGATTTCCTGATAAATCTAAGGAAGTTTAACCTCATGACGCATATTATCATAACCATTGAGAATCTTAAGAAGGGAAATCTCAGAGCACAGATCGTGATGTACCCAGCAATTTTATCGAAGTTAATAGTTCGGTGCCTTGAATCCTTGAAGGTAGCTTGTAGTTCTAAACCAAGGGTGTGTAAAATCTTGTTGGTAAGTGATGATACTCTGAAAAGAATGGATGTAGTCTTTGACAAGAATACTGGAATGTTTATTCATCTACCTGCTGAAGAAGAAGTGGCTCCGAAAACTGCTGATCCGGAATTCTCTAAGCCGGTAAAGAAGAGAAAGCTGAAACAAGTGGAAGTAGAAGCAGAAGATCCTAAGTCTAAGAATGTCCATTCCGCACCTCTAAAGCCTAAGAAGAAGAAAGCCTATCCTGATGAGGTTGTTTCAAAGTGGAGAGCAGATAAAGAAACAAGGAAAGAAGGGGATCCGCAGTTCGGATTGAACCCTGCGGAGGCTAAGGCTTTGAAGGAGAAAACGGCTGATGAGCTTGAAAAGCAAGCAAAGGAGAAGAATCTTAAGAAGAAGATGTCAGAAGTTGAGGCTGTTCAAGCGTTGTTAAAGTTAAATGAAATGGTTTCAGCAACAATTCCAGTTCCGAGATCTTTCTCCCTGGAATCTCTACCTGAGACTCCAGGAAGAAATCTCGTTGCTCCGGAACAAGCTGTTGCTACTAATACTGAGGAAGTAGAGCAAGTGGAACAAGTTGAAGAGGCTGTTGAAGGAAGTGGTGAGACAGGAGATGTGCTAAAACAAGTAGATGAGTACAAGGGAACTCCTTCGGAACACTTATCGCTCGGAACTTCTGAAGCTCAATCCTCGAATCTTGTTACTCCAACAATGGAAGAAGAGAAAGGTGAAGAAGAAGTTTCTTATCTGAGAGAAGAAGAACATCTTTTACTTGATGCTGCTCAGAAGGAAAATATAGAAGTTGCTGATGAGGAAGATAATATTGTTCAAGTCTCTGATAGTGAGAAGAGATCTCCGCAACAGGTTTCAATTCCGGAAAAAGATAAGGGGAAACAAATTCTTGCTGATACCCCGAGTTCAGAAAAGAGGATGAGAAAGAAAGCTGGTAGTTCTTCTAAGAGGAAGTTGGAGCTTATTGGGGAAGAAAACTCTCCGAGCAAGATTTCAGATTCGGATTCATCTTCGTTGGGGCATGATTTTGTTGTCCAGTCTTTGAAGAAGTTGGTAGGAACCATTCCGACCTTCTCTAGTATTGACTCTAGATGCCAGATGCTCCAACATACGTTGAATCAGAAAACAGACTCTGTATCCATGGTTATGGATAAGTGTGTTGAGATTGAAGCCCAGTTCAAAAACTTCTTTATTGGTTACGAAGCCCATAAAAGATCTTGCAAGAGGATGACAATCTAGTCTAAGAAGACTGTGGAAGAGATGAGGCTTTTCGATGAGTTTCAAGATAATGTTAAGGATGCCTTTGAAACCGAGGACAAGAAGTTTAATGAGCTGACTGCATCCTTTGAAGAAAAGTTGACAGAGGAAAAGAACTTCCAGATCCATGAAGTCAGGGATCTGAATGGGAAGTTGAATTCTGTTTCTCAGAATTGGAAATTTGAAAGGGATCATCTGATCGATTTTGATGTAAGGATGAAGGCTCGGGAAGAAAATATCCAAGCTCAGGAAGAAAAACTGAAGGCTCAGGAAGAAAAAATTGAAGCTCAGTCCGCAAGAATAGTCATCTTAGAGAAGCAAGCAGAAGAAGATCACAAAGACTTGAAGAAGATCAAGACGATTCTTAAGGGGCTCATGTCGAAGGAGAAAGATCCGAAATAATCTAATCTGATCTTTTTGTTGTAATTTTTTTTCTTTGTTGTTGAGATTTCAAATTTAATGAAAGTCGTACTTGTTGTTTCTTTTGTTATCATTACTAATATTTCAGGTACATTGTTATTTTTTTTCCATTCCCTCCAATTCTTTTTGAAAATCACAAAGGGGGAGAAGGAAAAGATCCTTAAGAAAAAGAGGAACTCTAATAAGAGTTTATCAAAGGGGGAGAAAGGAAAAATACCCAAAGAAAAAGAACTCTAATAAGAGTTTGTTTAAGGGGGAGTTTTTCTTAAAGAAGAACTTCTTATGAAACATCACTCCGGAAATATGAATACGATCCTTAGAGTATCAAAGCCTAAGGGGGAGTTAGTCGTATTCATCTATATCCTTAAACCAAGGGAGATAAGCCTTAATGTGTTTCTTTCTTCTTAGAATAGCTTTTTCGTAAGGATGTTTGTGCTTTCCAAAAAGGGGGATATTGTTGAGTCAATAAGGTTTTCCTTATGACTTTTCCATTCCTTCTTGTTTTGAAAATCAAAAACACCTTATCTTTAAGGAAAATTGCTTTCTTAAGGAAAATCGCTTTTATAAGGAAAATTGCTTTCTTAAGGAAAATTGCTTTTATATGGAAAATTTCTTTCTTAAGGAAAATCGCTTTTATAAGAAAAATTATCCTTATCATATTTTCATCCATATTTTTCTTAAGTATGAGATTCGGATTCATTTTCTCGGAATCGTTGAAACTTTGATTTAAAGAATTCTGTTTTAGGATTCAGATTCTGGATAAGAACTATAAGTAAGTTTCATTCCGAATTCCGGATATGAATTCTGACTAAGTTCTATTCCAGATTCAGGATACGAATTCTGAAGAAGAATTCTCATTACGAATTCTAATGAAGAAATCCCATTCCGAATTCTCTTTACGAATTCTGAAGAAGAATTCTCATTACGAAATCTAATGAAGAAATCCCATTCCGAATTCTCATTACGAATTCTGAAGAAGAATTCTCATTACGAATTCTAATGAAGAAATCCCATTCCGAATTCTCATTACGAATTCTAAAGAAGAATTCTCATTGTGAATTCTAATGAAGAAATCCCATTCCAAATTCTCATTACGAATTCTGATGATGAATTCTCATTACGATTTCTGATGACGAATTCCTATTCCGAATTTTCATTCCGAATTCACCTATTAAACAGAATCTGATTATCTTTGTTTTATACACTCTGATTTTATACACTCCGAACCTTCACTCCGAAGTTTCTATTCCAAACTTTTATGTTAGAGTTTAAAACGATGTCGTACTTTCTGTTACACTTGTTTTGCTATAAAACGATGTCGTCTGTTTTGTTATAAACTAACCATTGTCTAAGTGACACGTGTACAGGTCCCTCCGATCTTTAAGGAAAATATAACCGTTGGAGAAGGAGTCGACCTTACCTATAAATAGGAGCTCATTTGAAAGAGCTGATAGCTGTTGGAAAAACGACTAAGTTTTGTGCCTACATGCTGTTGAAGTGAATTCTAGAGAGAGAGGCTCTTATTAACTCTCAAAGCTTCGTGCGACTCCGAATGTTGGTGATTACATTTGAGGGCTTCCAGGGATAGGAAGACAGAGGTGCCGACCACCTTAAAGTTCGAGGGCTTCCTTGCTGAGGAAGACAGAGGTTGCCAACTACCTTGAAGTTGAGGGCTTGCGGGGATAGAAAGACAGAGACTCTGATCTTCATATCGAGGGCTTACCCTGGTGTGGGTAAGACAGACTTGCTTGAAAGTATAAATCAAGGGACCTTTATCCAAGGTTGTTGGATACCATTCTCTTTGGGTTAAAAGACTTATATCTTGTTACTAGTAGTTTTAACTACTTGTTGTTATTCCGCTGTAATTTGTATCTTAAGGAATGTATAACTTTCTTATACTTCCTTACTTACTCTGATTCATTTAGATTCTATACGCTTTAAGGTAGAATCTCATATTGTAATTGTTTGTTATGTTTCAATCTCCGGAACCATATTTCCGGAACCTACCTTTCCAAGTTTAGTTCGGTGTTAGAGGTGTTGTGAATTTGCTTAGTTTAATTTTGTTAAACTTAGCCTTTTCCTTTACTTAAGGAAAACATAGTTATTCTTAACTAACTTTAAAGGTTCCAAAGGAATTTTTAAAGTATACAATTCACCCCCCCCCCTCTTGTATATTGAGCATCTCATATTATATTTCGATCCTACAATTATAAAAACCAATAATAGGTTTTACAATAAATCATAAATTAACCTTAAATAATAATATCCAATGTTCAGCTTAATTCATTCCAAACATAATAATAGACCAAAATAATTCTGTCCAAATTAATTATAAAAAATGTCTCTAAATTTTCAAAATCAGTCCTATCATCAGATTCCAGAAACCAAATATTTTATCACCTAAAAAGTCATAATGAAATATTTCATGTTTCCAATTTTTTAAAGAATATGTATTGTAGAAAATTCCTTATATATCTCTTGATTCTTACAATTAAAACACCTTTGGTGAAATAACTATTTAATCCAAATAAAAAAGAACATTAATCATTATATCTCATTCTTAATATATTAACTATTCTTCATCATCTTATTACTTATTATATCATTATAACTATTTTTATTCTAATGTCTCTTAACCATAAATATAAAAACCACTACTTGTATAAACTTGATGTTTTGGACCACTGACCAAAAACCAATGCACAATGTTAGAAACACTACTAATAGTGATATGTCAAGGAAGAATAATTTATAGGATGTCTAAATAATGAAATATTTTTCATAATCTATGATTCCATAGTTTTAAACTTGGCAATAAATTTTCATTGAAAATCAATAGAATGATATCTTATACTTATTCTTTTCCTCAAATTCAGTCATAGTGTTGAGTTCTATAATCCTTGATTTCATAAACCTAGTTTCAAAGTTTAATAATAAACTTATTTTAAAACCAACTGCAGCACCATTACCCAAGGATCCCAGAGTCAATTCCATAATTTATTACATTTTTTTACCCTCAAGGAATGAAATCAAGTCTAATACAATAGTGAATTAGTCCCGATAAACTAGAAACATACATAAAAATAACATTACATATTAAAACATAAAATATATAAATAATTTAACTGATTATTCCATTATTCCTATTTTATATAACCATGGATATCAGCCAAAAATATACTTTATGCAATCCTAGGTAAGAATGAAACATATGAAAGGGGTGAGCTCAAATTCTCTATAAGGGAAATCGTACAACAGTCATTATGAGAAAATATGGAATAAATAATATGGAAAGGTAAATAACTGAAACACATTCCATTTAAATACAAAAATGGCATAGGAAACATAACCATGGAAATTCTACTTCTTGAATAATCACATAGATTTTTAACAAATAATCTCTAAATTAGGGAATACATAATTCTTAACATCTAAAACTCATCATTAAGGTTTTATCCAAAACACCATACATAAAAGATTAATACATAATAGAAACCCCATACTAATTTCTCTCATGAGACCCACCGGTGAATCTATGGGATATATAGGGCCCCTCATATCACATATTAAGTCTAATTCATTTCTCATATGATATAAATTAAACATAAACAACATAAACATTCATATTGAAATACTAGAAAAAGAAAATTGAATACATTAACCATAAACTATGAATAATATCAGAATATCATATATATGTTCAAATTAATCATTACCATTCATATAAATACTGTATATGGAATTATAATAGTTTATCCTCAATAAATAATAAGATCAAAAAAAGTATTATGAAATAGATGAAACTAATCTAATAAAATCATTTAAAATTTCATGATATAAATACCCTTTTTAAATTTAACATCATTAGAATAACGAAAAATGTAAAATAATATAATTTTCATAAAAAATAATATTTTTAAATTTTAAAATATCCTTCAATAAATTTATGTTTCATAATGGAAGAAAAATCCATGCATTCCATATAAGTTGAAAAATATGTCACACATACTTTTATAAGAAAAAGTCATAAAGTACCATGTTTTGGAAAATGACAGGAAGATTCATTTTGAAAACCATCAAATTAAATTAAAAATAGACACAATGTGACTTTTATAATAAATTTATTTTAATATAAATTAATGTTTAAAATAATACCAACAATATTGACATGGAGAAAAAGATTTGATAGTTAAATCATTAATCATTCAAGGTGTCTAATACCACATTGAACATTTAAATTATAATAAAAATAAAAGAATCAAAATAAATAAGCATTATATATCAGGATTATAAATAAATTAATGACATGATAAGTCAAATGGGTTGTATATACACCTTATAAAATAAATTTTGTGTATAACATCGTATTGTGCCTCAATGAAAGGAGATTGATATGGAGTAACTTACCTTATACATACTTTAGTAGAATGTGTTATAACCTCTTATATAATAGTTTAAAGAGTGATATTAAATTAAATAATAACTATATAAATATTTATGATATCATATATGGTATTTTTTATCATTTTTTTAATAATATTTCTTTATTACCCTTGTTTCAGGTTTGAACTACTTCATTTTCATGTGCATGTTTTGTCATGTAAGGTTCATTTCTTATGGATATGATATATTTGTTACATATCCATTGTGATATTAAGTTAAAATATATTTAATTTACTCATTTTATACATTTTTACAATCATTAATTAATGGATAACATGTAAAATTAATCACATCATGTCATATTCATGGTAGGTCGTATGTAAACACAAATGATGATACCACCCTCTTAATGGTAAAAGGGTAAGAAATTGGACTATATAATAATAATAATAATAATAATGAATATATATCATGTAACATTTATTATTAATATCCATTATATCTATTATTATACTCATCCAAATTAAGTCGTTATGAAAAATAAATTACACCATGACGTGGATATGGTAAGCTGTACGTATGCACGTGCGATGTTTTTCATATGATGGATAAAAAGAGGAATATGTTTGTACCATAATAATATTAATAAAATATAAGTATATATATGATAATAGAATTATTAGTTTTCCATGGAATCAACTCATTAATATGATTTTGAAGAATAAAATAAATTGATTGAGTTGGTAAAGCAGTTACCTATTATTTGATGTACTTTATTTAGACATCTTCTCAATGGATATAGATTTGGCCTTTTTGGAAGTCCAGAACCTAAAAAACATGGATAATGATTTTTTAGGTGAAATGGTTAGGTTTTGGTCGAGTTATATGGCCCAAAATGGTTTGAGGAAGTGAGGGAAGAGATTCCCTTTTATAATTGTGGTGATGGTTACTTTTGAAAATCCCCAAAATATTAATATATAATAAGGCTATTCTGGATCGAAAGACATTCAAATGGCCTATAAAAGAATATGGGAAGACATGGGAAACCATTTACTATCCCCTGAGATAATAATTGAGATTTGTTTAATTATATAACAGTTTTTATTTTAAAATAATTTAATAATATATTAATTCAGTAAAATATAACTATTGTGAAATTTGATACTATTCATTTATTTTGATTTCAGATACATCAAGGAAAAGAGGAAATTCAAATATAATTCTTTAAAAATATTTAATATATATTGTAGATATATGAAATTAATTATTCACATTATCTCATCTTAAATATAACAAGTGTAATTCTTTTAAAATCATTTATTTTATTTTTTCAATTATTTAAATAAAGATTATTGATAATTAAATAAAATCATAAGGTAATTATATAATTTATAAAAATTAAAAATATATTTCTATAATAAAAATAATTCTGTTATAATTAAAATATACATTTATATTCATTAATATATTTGTTTTGTATCTATATGGACTCGAAAAAGATATTAAAAACTAAGAGATTGACAATTTTTGCAAATATATTTGACTGAATTAACATATCAATTATTTTCCATGAAAAGTGTCTATTAAACAATTCCAATTAGGTTATAATTTTATAAGGTTTGAATATTATACATCCAAATTTTTTTTACAAGTTATTATACTTTTATAATCCTTATTTTTTTAACCCTTATTTAAATTTTTTAACTCTTGTCATGATATCATGTATTTCATATAATATGCTTTAATATAATTAAAATAAAATGTCAAACATCCATTATATGAGTAATTTATGAAATTTTATGACTTTTCCCCAATATTTGGATGAATTTTAAAATTTTATATATTTAATATCATTTAATTAAATATTATTGATTTTAAAATATCAATATTTACAATATTTACATTATTAGTTATTTATATTATAGAGAAATAATAGAAACAAAATTAATTATAACCAAGTCTTCAAAAACATTAATAAAGTTTCTAATTATAATATCAAATTCTTGGATGGCATTAAATCTCTCAAAAATTATTTATTTTAATATTTTTTAATATCATTTATTTGATTCTTCTATTTATTTGTAAATTACATCATCATCATTGAGTCATCGTTTGATTTAATTATATCATAGAAAAAAAATTATAAATAAATTACCATGATATAGGTAAAGGATTCATTTCTATAAATCATATTTATTGTTGAGAAATTACCCTATATAACCCCTTATAAAAATATTTCAGTATTTAAAAACAAAAGTGTGAAAAAATTAACATTCTATTGAGTACAATATTATTAAGTTATATTCTCATCCAAATGGTCATAAATGGTATCATAACCATTACATTAGTTTGTAAAGATGAAAAATAAAAATTTAATAAAATTAAAAACAGTGCTAATGTTGGTTTATAATATTTATAATATTATTTTTACTCTAAATTAACTGATTTACATTTAACCATGGTAATAAAAATATTACTAAATTTAAAATTCGTATTTTTTCAAACATAAAATGGACTTATTTAATCTATTTTTTCCATGTCATTCTAAATATTTAATCAATTTATGAAATTCAAAACACATAATTGGCCAATATAAATTTAAAATTCATCTTTTTGATTAGACGAGATGATGTGTTTTTAAGTGAAAATGTTCCAAATATTTAGTTGTTCTTTTAACCCAAATTCAATGTTAAATTAAATTCAATGAACTAAATTAGTATAAATGATAAAAAAAATTATCTAATTATAGTTTATGACCATTAAAACATATAAGTTAACACTATAAATAAATTTTATAAAAATCATGTTTCAATTAAAAAGCAATATTTTGTCACTATTCATCATAACATAAAACTTGTTAAAAAATGAGAAACAATTCAACCAAATTAAATTTTTATGTGTCTAATTAAATTAACAAGTTTTTTTAATATATATATATATATATGTTCCCAGAAATGAATTGAAAATTGGTTATCCAGTAAAAGGCAGTAAAACATACTTTAGAAAAACATTGGTTTTTAATGCGTAAAATTGGACTCATTATTTTCTTATGCCTATATTATTATTTGTATGAATGTAAAAACTATTTATTAAATAAATAATAATAATAATATAAATTTATTTATAACATTCATTCCATTCAACATAATAGCTTGTGTTTAAACAATAATATTTAATAGTATATCACAGTTCATTTAAGTATAGTTTTCCGAGCAAAGAACGCTATAAACGTTAAAAAGAAAACATTCCCAAAAATCTTTGGGTCTTTAAATATTTCATTATAACAAGCCATAAGTCACCATTGTTGTTTCGGAACAATGTAATTAAGGAATATAATTAATAGGACTCTAGTATTTTCCATAATGTTGACATGATAATCTTGAAATATAAGGACCCTGGTGTTTCCTGGAATATAAAATATTGTATGGATTACTTTTAGATCTAAACACTAATATAGTGTGATATTTAGAGGCATGGTGATCCCTGAATTAATATTTGAAAATTATAAAAAATATCAATATCTCACCCATGTAGGATTCGAAAAAAACTGAATACCCCTTAAATGGTGGCTGTGATATGAAATATGAGGCCTCTGTTGAGTTCAAATTATGGGAGTTACCCTAATCATTCAAAAATTGTCATCAGAGTCCATTTTTCAGTAATGTACAATCATGAGTGAAGCTTATAAATTAAATTAATTTATTTTATTAGATTAACACAACGCCACATTTTCTCTAAAAATCTAAGGTTATCCCTCAATCCTTAGGGTAATCTTGATAGCATATTTATTGAGATGATTTATTGTAGAGGAGCTATTACAGGATCATTTGAACATGTAATTAAATAAATATTAGATCAAGGATCATGTGCCAATATTTTTCATGGATCCCACTAATAATGGAATGAAATGAATTTTATTCATTGTCTATTGATCCAAACTCAATGTAGGATGATTGGTATGTGTGATTCTATCATGTCATTTTAACCTAGTTGAAAGTAGATAAATTCCACAAATAAGAATTTATTTTCACATCAGTAGTATATTTATTCACAATGGATTTATTTTTTACATTGTTTATTCCCTCTTAAATTATCATATTCTGTATAGATGGATTGAGGATAAAATGAAAAAATTAATGGGATTTTTATTCAAAATGTTTATGCATTTATCCCTAATATCATTTTAGGTTTGTTGTAAAAAAATTCCTTAGACTGCGGTTCATTGAATACATGATATATTGTCATTATCAGCTCATTCAATGAAGAAATAGATTAATACCATGTGTGTGGTTCATGGTGGATTGTTTTTTTGATATGAGCAGATATAGAATGATTGTATGTGAATAAAATTAGACTAATAACTTTCATTTTTCTTGGTTTGGAGGACTGTTTGTGACATATGGATCAACTGTGATGTTTTCTAAGTAGATCTGAACTAGTATCCATGCGATTGGTGATGGAAGGGGTCATCCATCCTTTGATCATTAATTCCAGCAAGATTTTATTGGTGGGGGAACAAAGAAATATGTGGAAATAAAACTATGAGTTATAGAAAATCTCGATTTACATGGCATGTAATACATAAATACAAAAAATGTGGGACCCTCTATATGGTGGTAGGTTTTCTTCAAATATAAAAATATCACATGTATTGAGACATATGTCCTAGAAAATGTGAACAATGTATTTGGATCATATTGTACCTCATAGGTTACACAGGCATGTGCTGGACGGGGTACACATACACATAATGGTATACCCAAGCACAATTAGGTGTACATAGGTTGTTTCACATGCAGGATAAGAAGTATACAGGTATACGAATATGGAAATGGTAGAATTTAAGAATACCTCTACACTCTTTTTACATATACATACATACTATTTATTTTGATATTTCTGTTTTGTGTGAGGATCCACCACATGAGTAGATAAGGGGGTTTCCAGACACACTGTTTACCCCTAGTACATGTAGTGTACCACCTTTGAGGTTTTTTGGTGACATGATTTATTTAGATTAGCACTAGGATAGGTTAAGTGGGTTACCATAGTCCATTCACTCAAGGTTATAGTGCTTTATCACATCCAAAACACTAGATTTTCATACCATCTAGAGGATGAGGTTTGGATTGAGTTTGTAGTGTCCCTCCGGAAGGCCAGAGTGCGATCCTCTATCATTTATTGTAATACCCTTGTTGGGGTTTCTGGAATTAGTGTGACCTTCTTAAGTAGGGAATTTAATTCTATCTAGCCAAACTTTTTGCTAGGGTTATTTGTATCATTGGACTACAATTCCCTATATAGTGGGTGGATCTGAATTAGGTTTATGGTTTCCCCAAGCAGTCATGGGTGTCATCCCATATCTGAGTATCGATTCCATTAGAGTCCAGGGAGTTTTTAGGGGAGGAGCTTAATGATCATTACCTATTGTATTAGTGTATTCTATGTTATCATGGATCATGAATTTTTTATCCTATAATTGTAATTTCCATGAAACTTTGAGAAAAATCATGTGGCTGGAGATTTAGTTATAAAACCTTGGAGGAGAATCACCCTTCCTGAGTATATATGGGGTTTCCTTTTACTTATATATGATTTCCATGATATATTCATTCTTGATGCTTCTTTTTTAGTGTTTTGAGGTTGTCCTTTCAGGTATTGTTATACTTACCCATAAAAGGTCACTTCACACACATGGTGTGTATTATTTTGGAAATAAACTACTGGATGATGTCCTAGGAGGATAGGGATATTTTAGAGCATAACACGATCTGAAAATACTATGGTGTTTTCTCATATGTTTACATTTTTAGTGGTCATCATCCAATGATTATGTTAGACTCTATTCAATTTTTTGGTTGGGATTTTATTTGGACCCTTTATAATTTTTTGTACATTACTGTCATGCAATGATTTTGGGAATATAGATTTGTACATGCATTTGTTTTTGTTGTTTTAAATTTCAAAATTATATGGGATTGGAGTTGTGTGTATATAGGTACATTAGGCTAATGCATCCCATGTGTTTGATATACATACTTGGTGCTGGTCTCTAGCACAATGCCAGTTTGGGTCAGGCTTGGAAAAGTTTGGGATTGAGCACCAATGTGTTGGGTCATGAAAATTTGGTATCTGTGGGATTAGATCTACCATAGAATCAGAGTCTATTTGATTGGATTGGATTTTTTCCCACAGGTTTTTGTGTTTTGAGTTCATATTTTAGGTTAGGGACTCTAGTGTTCATGAGATAGTTGACACATCCATTCACAAGGAATATGATAAATAACCATTTGAATCAATACATGATGGAATTTATTACATTATCCTCTGAGTTATGAGGCTTTTTTATATGGGATTGTACTACAGATAGTGTCTTCATACAGTTTACAATATATACCATGACCCATTGATAATTATTTCACACTGGAAGTAATGGATAAGGATAAACATAAGTAGATTAAGATTTATGAGTTCCAAAGGTAGTGAACTCATATGTTTCGAGGAGATCCAAGAAACCTAGGTGGATGACAACTGGGTGGAGGAAGTCATTCGAGTTTTATACCTTGTGAGTACTTCTACATAATATATGGTGGTCCTTCTGGTGAGTATCTTTCGGGGATCCATTGGGTGATGGTGGAGTCTTGTGACTCAGTTACACGATGAGATTAATATCACTAGGTTATAGCTCGAGAAGCTCTTCATGGAGAAGTTTTATCTTTCCACATTGTGATCAACGTACATCCATAATATTCTGCATTTATAACGGGGTACTATTACCATGGTATATATTAAGAAAGGATTATAAATCTTATGAAATTCTCAACAGATATAGTGTGAGATCCATTATTTAGTAATTATAACTTTTATTAGTGATTACATCAAGATATCAGGAGTTAATTGATATCATGTTTATTTTAAATGTATACTGGGGAACTAGAGTGGCCAATTTTAGTGGAGAGCTTCCTTCAAGAGTAGGAACCAATAGTTAGTGCTTGTAGTGGGAACGCATGAGCTATTACCTCATAATCATGTAACCGACAATATTTGAAATTTTTTGGTGTTTCAGATGAATTAAGAGATAATCCTTGGAAACATGCTCAATGGTGCAAGGATCTCAATATTTCTTGAATCTGATAGGGGATAGGTAGTGATTTTCCTATGATGCTTGTGGATATCTAGCACAACATTATCTAACTCATAATACTACTTATTGGGGGAAATTTGGTGGAATACCTAGGAAGAGAAAAAAGAAGGAGTGGGGAGGTCAGTAGGGGTGATAAATTATATGAGGGTATGGTAGAGTAGGAGGAGTTGGGTTAACATTTGACATGCAACTACCACCACTCTTATGTTTTCAATGCCATTGTCATGTAGATAGTGGTTGAGTACATGAAAAAGTGTTATATATGTAGTCATGTTAATAAGAGTCTCTAGTGATTATATGAGGTATGATCATTCTCTTTTATACCATAATAATAGTACCAATAGATCTAAGAGTGGGAAATTTATTCCTTTCCACTTATCTATTTTGGGACTTATAGATTATATTTTAGCCATTGGCTCAACCTTTGAGCTTGGATACATCGGAATGTTGTGACTCACAAATAGAATACATATTTAAAAAGTTATATCTGATGCTTGGAGGTGATATATGGGTATGAGATGTATTTCAAGAATCTATGAGTCCTTTTAATGTCATCTTAGGTATGTACTGGTCATCCACAATTCATTCCTATATTGAATGTTTAAGGTGTAAGATATTGTATTTCTGGAGAGATCAGATGATTTTTTCCTTTTTGGTGAAATGTAATCCCCGGAGGGTAGAATTATATCATGAAAAGAAGAGTGTACCTGATTACTCAACAATTTCCTAGCATGACTCATGGAGTATTTGATTATATGGGATATGAGTTCCATGTGGTGGTGGCAGAGTATGCTGGCATAATTATTGATGATGTTCAATTATTACCTCCACAATGAGATATAGTCTTCTAAATTGAATCCCAAACTCTGATGACACTAATATCTTCTTCAGTTTATCGAATGGCTCGTATGGAGAAACAATGATAAAGGGTGCAATTAAATGAACTTTTGGGGAATGACATTGTGAGACCCAGTATTTCCCACTAGGAAGCACCATTGTTGTTCACATAAATGGATGATGGTAGAATGTAGTAATGTTTGTATTACTAGTACATCAACCATGTTTCAATAAAGAATAAGTATCCACTATAAGGGATCAATGACCTCTTCTATAAATTGAGAGGGGTGCAATGGTTCTCTAAGATTGAACTCCGATTTGGATATCACCAACAATGAGTATGGTATGATGATATACCAAGGATAGAATTAAAATTTTGATATGGTCATAATGTGTGCATGGTGATATTTATTGGAAGGTTGATATCCCTAGTAGTGTTCATGGAACTCATAAACATGGTCTTTCAGCCTTTCATATTTCAGTTTGTTATGGTCTTCATCAAATATATCTTAGTGTACATACATTTGAGGAGGGGAATGTATGAAAATTTAGGATGGTCCACGACACACTCCAAGAGAAATAAAAATATAGTAACCTCTTGAAGTGTTTATTTTGGATTTTAGTGTTCCACATTCTGGGATATTCCTTCTCAAAGGAAGGGATGGAAAAGGATCTTGAGAATGTTGATATTTTTCTCTCTTGGGATCCACCCAATGTGATACTGAGGTTCATAGTTCTCTTGGGTTCGTATGTTACTATAATTGGTTTTTACCCAATTTCAATAGAGTGTTTTTACTATTAATATATTTATTGTAAATGGGAAGTCTATCATAGTGAAGGATAAGATCTAGTAGTGTTTTGAGGTTTTGAGGCAATGATTAATGATCACCATT
Source organism: Viscum album (assembly GCA_963277665.1). NCBI lineage: Eukaryota > Viridiplantae > Streptophyta > Magnoliopsida > Santalales > Viscaceae > Viscum > Viscum album. Next base: position 1,871,426,557 of record OY728137.1, on the reverse strand, counting down.
ATTTTGATATTGTGGGTTGAGTGTGTAATGTATGTACTATTATGTGGTACCTCAAGGACTAGACATGATTTTTTCTTAATTCAGAGTTAGGAAGTGATTTCCTAATTGACTAAGAACTTGATAACACATTTTAAGAACTATGAAAACCATGATATTTTTATAGAAGTGGTTGTTATCACACTAAAATGTTGTGACACCACCATATGGTCCATAAGTTTATCATCTAATCATTCCAAAATAGTCTCAAATATATTTTCATCAAAATGATATTAACCTAACACATAGGTGATAGATATAGTCCTCCCTGAATATGATTTCAAGATCTTCTATACTCTTGGTAAGGGGATCGTGGTGGAAGACACTCTAAACTAGATATTTTGTTCTCAGTTATTGGATGATGCATTCGATAAGTTATTCCCTTTTTAGTTTTACTTAGTGGAAAAGGATGGTGATTCATACCTTCATTCCATGGTTCCTTTCCCAATTCTTTCACATAATTATAGGGAAGATAATTGTGTACATACCAACATTGATACCATACTTACTCAAATATCTACAGGACAAGATCATGATGGATTTTATGAAGGTGGGTATCATGTTATCCTTTTTATAAGATAAATGAATCAACCAGTGATTTTTCATATGTAGTTGATGAGTAAAATTAATATATTCTTAATGGATGAACATCTAGGTGTGGAAAAGTGGTTCTAGGACCTCTGACTTCAGTTTTGAGAGCCATTCATAAAGGGGTTTATTGTAGAGTTTGACTCTTTATGTGTCACTTTTTAGAAAGTGATGGATATGCACCAGGTTATAGTGGGATTAGATCAAACCACTTAGGTGATAGAGTATATGTGGTGTTAGATATACATGTAATTTTTGATAGGTTTTCCACATAAATTAAGGGGACATGATTCTATATGGGTGATTGTTTACTGACTCATCAAGTCATAAACTTCCTTGCGATTCAAGAGAATAGTTTAGTATAGATCATGGTACATGCATTCATCCAAGAGATAGTATTGCTTCACGAAGTTCTATTTACAATAATTCAATAACTTAATGATATATCCATGTCTTGATTATAGAGAGGTATATAGGTGTCATTTTGGACTTATTTGGGTTTGAGCATGTGATTTCATGCCAGGACAGATGGAAAGACTGAGTGGACCATTCAGGTATTGGAGAACATATCTTGGGTTTACAAATGGATTTTCCCATAGTTTTTATGATCACCTATAATTTGTAGAAATTTATTTGAAAATCGCATACCATTTCACCATTGGTATGGTACTATTTCTAGCACTGTATCGATGACCCAGTAGGACATACCTTTGTTGGACTGATGTAGGTGAGTCAGCACTCATGGGCCATAATTTTATGTTATATGTGATAGAGAAGGTTCAAATCACCTAGGATATGATGAGTACTATATAGATACATCATAAGTCATATGAAAAGTGATGATAAAGGCCTCAGGAGTATGAAGAAGGGGATCATCTGTTCCATTGGGTCTCATCGTGATATGGATTTTGGAGTCTTGTTCAGAACATAAAGCTATCTCTGAGATTCAATGGCCCATTCAAAAAACTATGTAGAGTTTTTGAGGTGTCATACCACTTATCTCTACCTCCATACTTGTACTGGGTACAATAAATCTTACATGTTTCACAGTAGTGGAAATATGTGCAGAACCCATATCAATTTATCGATTGGGGAAATCCAGACATCAATGATAGGGATATATTTTTTGAGTACATATTAAAGATAGACGATTAGAATGAGGGGATCCTTTGGGGGGTATTTATTCCCCTAGTCTGTGTCTACTGGAAGTATAACAATCTTTAAGAGATAACCTAGGAGCGGGAGACTCGGATGCGATACCAACATCATCATCATTTTTAGTAGTGTTTTTTTAACTATTCTAGATGAAAATTCCAAATATGGGTATAAATTAATGATTATTATTTTCACACATATTAATAATATGTTATGGATTATATTCTGATCCATGCATTAATCCAGCATATGATTTTAATTCCCGGTGGGCCTGGAGTTGATATTTGGAAAATATTAAGATCATATACTGGTTGGATTTCCCAAATTGTTGAATAAATATAAAATGGATGCTCATATTGGAAATTTTAGGCTACAATAGTGTTCATATCCTTGGATTCTCCATATGTAAGACAAAATCGTTGTTGACGTTGGGTGTTTCACAAAGTGTAGTCAATGGTGAAATTAAATAAATAAATAATTTTTTAATTTGACTTGCACCTTATTTATTATATATATATATATTTGGATATTACTCTATCCCAATATTTAGACACTTTCCCAAAAGATTTTTGGGAAGACATTTTAGAGGATGAGTTGGAGGATTATTGGAAAAAGTCATTGTATTGAGATTATATCAGGGAACATGCACAATAAAATTAGTGGATCTCCCAAAATATTGTAATGAAAGATAGTTCTTCATAAAAAATTGATCCAAACTCAAGGTATTTTTTTTATATTACATCCTTTTCATTTATTATAGTTATAAAAATATATATTCTTTAAATGTTATTCGATTCATGCATTGATGATAGATTTATTCATGGTGGAATTATGCATTCATTGTTTATTCCCTCTTCGTTAGTAAAATTATTCAACAATAAATCATAGATAAAGTTGAAAATGGTGGACGTATATTATTCATTTATGTGGATTATGGATTTATCCTCCGTATATTTTTACATTAACCATAGTTAATTTACTTGTCCTATGGTATGATGATTATCAATTATATGATCTTTATAATACTATTCATTAGTGAAAAATCCAGTACCATCGGTGTGGATTATGACAGATGTTGTGATCGAGTTTCATGGATGAAGGATGATTAGGGGTCAATTGCATTAGGCCATGGTTTCCCATTCTTCCGATTTTTTTCTTCTTTGGTGATGGATGTCTCGATATTGATGTTTTCCAAGAAGATCTACACCTGAATCTTTGTGAGAAGTAACAGACAGAATCGGTAAACATCAGGTCCTTGATTCCTGTGAGTTTTTAGTGGCATTGGGTTGAGGAAGACATAGATATGAATCCATGGGTTCTAGAAAATATTTGGACACAAGACATTTCATGCAATTATACATGTAATGTTTGACCCTTTATGCAGTGATACTGTTTTCGTGGTGATAGAAATGGAACACACCATGTAACATATGTCACACGATGTGCCAACGGGGTGGTCATCATGGAATATACCTCAGAGTTTACATGGGAATGGGTAGGATGGGTAGAATGGTCAATGATATATGGACACTGTCACAACCATGTATACATGGGTTTATGTAATGAACCAAACATTTTCTAATGAAAATTCCTCTTAATCTTGTTGAATGTACTATTATGTAAAATTATTGTATAAAATATATTAACTTATTTGGTTTTATGTTTATGTATTTTAAAATAACATTAATAATTGTTACCATTGCTCATATAGTTGTTTAACAGTGTCCAAATGATTAGTATAAATATAGGGCTTTCATAACTTCAATTTCTCAGACAAATAAATAGATGACCTCATTCAGCAGAATTGCTCTATACAATGCCCATTTTCCGGAGCATGGAAAGGAGGTGTCATCACTAGGCCTAGCTTTTGACCAAGCCCAAGACGAGCTTCAACACGTTAATCTTCAACAAAACTACCTAAGAGAGAAGTGGTAGTTGATAGAGATTACCACCCGGTGATGTTATCGGATCCATACTGAGTGTCTGTCGCCCTCGTACACCTTACTTCTTGGTCATATGCTGGTGTTATAAGAAGTAATGTAACAAGACCCTATCATTATGATTATGTGAATTTTTTTATAGAATAAATAATATATATTCATTTAGTTATTGTTAAGTTATAAATAGTTTTTAAAGAACAAAAAGTATTTTTAATTAATATTTAATTTAGAAATCTATTTTGAAGAATTAATTTATTATTAAATTATATTATATTTTAAATAAAATATTACTAAACTACATTTTATTACATATAAATGATAATATAATTTTTATGAATAGAATCGTAATTTTTATTAATGTTTGAAAGCTATTTTTGTAAAAACCCATGAATTGTAGATAAATTAGTTTTTTATTTTAAATGTAAAAATTAAAATATTTATGAAATTATTTAGATAAAATTAATATTATTTTTGGAATCAAGACGTCATAATTATCCCACAGTGAATTTTTCAAAATTTCATGAGGCAGTCGAATTTTGGGGTAAAAAATAAATAATGTTTAAATATACATAGTGTTTTATAACATCATAATAACCCAGTAGTGATGTAATAAAATACATTAACTGGTATTTTCGTCCAATATATGTTTTACCTTTAAAATAATTTTATTTTATGTTTTTTTATATATTTTACAAAGCCTTAGTAGTCCCTCCAAGACTTATAAAACATTTTAACATTTTAAAATGATTTCCTTTAGAGTGTGTCACACCTCCACATATACAAGCCTACAATTTTAATATGTTCGGTCATTGGAATTATAAAATAAATTTTTTCAATCCACTTTGGTAAAAACAAAGGACAAAATCCATGGGATTGTTTGTGTTTTTGATTAGATAAATGTGTGGTGTCCAAAACCTAAATAATAAAGAATTCTCTCTCATTTATTATACAAACCCACTAAATCTCCCATTCCTCTTCACTCAGACCATTTTTAGATCTACAAAACCCATCAATCATCTCTCTATATTCCATACATGGTTCCCAAGATCCCAATAATCCCCTATAAATCATTTACCAAGCCATTGGGATCACATTTCCAAGTAAGGGATTTCTTCCTTTCTCATTTGTTATCTCAATTTTATTATGTTTTGATACCATTCTATTTTCAAATAATAATATTGGGATATGATTTATCACCTCTCCCATACTACCCTCATTATTTTTTAATGATTATATATCCCTTTCTCTCTCATTAATACCTTCCATGTACACACGTTACTATGCCGAAATTCTGTAATGGATTTCTATCACCTCATTTACGTTCAAGCAATTCCTTTATTTTATGAATCTAAATTCCGTTAAATATGTTGGGACATGTATATATATTACCCAATAACTTTAAATTTTATTTAAATATGATTATATACTCTTTTATCTATCATGAACCATTTTTATGAATTTTTATGTCACGCTGTTATGCTACCGAAATTGCACCACAATTTTCAAAGCCAAAGTCACTGTGTTGTGAATACCATTCCATTTTCAATATCAAGGGTATTCACATTTTTTGAAATTTACATATTTATAACATAGTTTCATGTATATATTCCACATTCCTTTATCATGGAATAAATGATTATGTTTAATGAATAGATGTTGTATGATCTATGTGGCACACTTAGGCATGAAATGAAATCATTAAGAAGGGTTCTCCTTGATAAAACTCCAATGCATCATGTAAATATTTTTATAATGATAAATCAAGTTCAACAAGGTTTTTCTCATTCTAATTCAATTGAAATGAGGGTTAACTTATGCTCCATGTTCAATGATCCTTGGATTATTTTAATATCATGTTATATTTTTGTTTCTACATTACCATGTTATGGAAATCATGTTATATTAGGCCTTAATGTTCATGTTTCTCTTATTCTCTAATGATATGAATTTTTCCTAACATGTACAATATTCTTCATGTTATTCCTTTTTTATTCCTTTATTAGGCTTTATATCTCACCCTTTTCTTATGCATGTCCTGAGGTTATCCCATACAATGCTAAGAATGAGATAATGTTGTGGTTATGTAAAAGAAGTTATCAATAATGATGTTGAGTTTTATGTTCTATGTTGTTATTTAATATTCCTAATTTCTAAATACACTATACCTCTTGAACCTTAGATTTTTCTTAAGTGAAATTTTGTGTAATAAATCATGTTTAACTATGGAATAAAGGGTAGTGTTGATATAGTTGGTATCAGAGGATAGGTTTAGTTATTTTTGGAATTAGTATTAGAAAACCATAGTGAAAGACTTATGGATAAGACTGAGTATAATAAAAAATTCCTATATTTTGGTTAGTATTGAGTAATTGATTTATAATTGAAATATATTCTTATCTAGAGGTGAGCAGGTATAGGTGGATATAGAACAGATGTATCAAAGGGTAAAACCTGAAAACACCACTTTAAGCTAGACTCGAACAGGAACTGCTACATGGAAACAGTCCTTACTTAACCTTTGGTTATGACACTCTCGAGGGACATGCTTTGGTAAATTTGTAAGCATAGTATGATACATTATTATGGGAATTAAAAAGTTTCCCCTAAAAATATATATTGGTAAGTAGATCTTGGATGAAATATATATGTTATGGAAATAAATGAAATTTATATGTTATCCATTTTTTCACATTGGATTCCCCGTTATTTTTTAACCCTATATTTCCTTTTATTTCATCCAATGGTCGGTAATAAGAGGAATCAGGCTAAAAACTTATGTGAAGATCAATGTGATGAATTTTATAATGATATTTCAAACCCCGATGGTAGCAGGAATCACATAATTTGTCATGATAATCTATCAGTTAAATCAAATTTTGAATAGAAACATGGGTTAAGAGTAATATTCAACCCCCTTAAGAAAGAAAAATCCACAATTGAGAGATTTATTTGACAAATACCTTTTACTTTTAATGGATCATCTGATACCTCAATTGTCAAATAATGGATCAACTCCATTGAGAAGATCGTCTCCATCCTTAAATTCTTTAAACAAGAGAAGGTACATCCAGCTACTTATAATATGGAGGGTGAAGCTAATCAATGGTGTAAATTGATAAAAAACATGATGCCTAAGGATGAGATCGAGGCATTGTAATGAAAGGATTTATAGACAATGTTTTTTGATAAATATTTTTCTTTCACCCTCTGACATAATATGGAAAGAAACATCCCTACTATCAATAGAAAAGACGATGAATCTATCAGAGTGTATGAGGAAAACATCACAAGGCTTGTATGACAAGCCTCCAAATTTTTCCTTACCAGCATATACAAGGTTGAACCCTTATTTTGTGTTATAAATCCTAGACAAATAAATATCCTTTAAAATCTATGACTTCTATATCTCTGAGGAAATTGTTGGATGTTCCCTCAAATCGAAGTGAAGATCGGATAATCTCAAACGTATCTTGAGGGTAAGAAGCCTAAAGTGGACATTTTTTCTATGGGTTTGATGGATAAATCCAATGATGCTATGAAATTATAGCACCCCAATTTCTAGTGGTTAGGAAAGAATCCCCCTAGAGGTTTTCTAAATGGGATGAGGAGATGATTTAGGTGTGGAAGAGAAGGGCACCTGGATATTAACAACTAACAAGAAAAAAACCGATGTTTTGATAGAATAGTAGAATGCTCTATTTGACCCTCAACACATTTTTCATTACTTCAAATACAAAAATAGAGGGCACTATCAAAACCAATGCCATATGCAATGGATTTTCGGAGGCAACAAACCACCATCAAGGAAGTAAGGGTTATCTTTTTTTCATCACTACCACCAAAGAGAACCCTGACAATGATGTGGTGAGAGGTACGCTAGTTATTCATTCAATAATAGAAAAATTTATTTCTTATTTTAGTTCTATTTATTCATTTATATCCTAAATGTTTAGTAGACAAATCCTAACACCACCACAAATCATTGATGTATCAATTTTAGTGAGAATGAGAAATGGGGAAGCCATTGCATCCCATGAATATAACTTCTCCGCTCTCACAATTTTTGATTTGAAATTCTTGGAGAACCTCTTCATACTACCTGTAGTGGAATTTGAAAAAATTATTGGCAAGGATGTTCTTTCCCTATATAGAGCTGACATAAATTTCTATGAGAGGGAAATCACTCCCCATATGGTGAATCGACTCATGATTTAGTACAAGTTCAAGAGTATGATGAATCTTCCTTAGCACCATCATCTCATGTGTGGAAATTACTTCCTTATGAGCATGCGTATCATTATTAGATGATTGAGTCTAAGGTATCCACCATCATTGAATACATTATTATTGTAAGGTAATTTTCTGAAGTGTTTCCCATGGAATTTTATGTTTTTATTCTTATAAGAGATGTTAAATTCACCATTGATCTTATACTTGGGACATTTTCAATATCCAGGACTTTGTATAGAATGGTTGTCATGGAGATTGAGGAAATGAAGAAAAACTACATGAGAATACATATAAAGGTTTTATATTCCCATGTGCTTCACCATGGGGCGCACCAGTCCACTTCGTCCAAAACAAAGATGTGTTGATACACCTTTACATTGATTATCGTGAGCTCAAAAAATCATGATAAAGAAAAAGTATCCAATACCCAAAATTTAAGAATTGTTCGATCACCTAAATGGAGTACAATACTTCTCCAAGGTGGATTTGCAGTTGGGATATTACCAAGTAAGGGTGAAGAAGGAAGATATCCCTAAGACTAGTTTTTATATAAGGTATGGGAACTATTAATTCATAGTAATGCCTTTTGGACTCACTTATTCTTTAGAAATTGTTATAGACTTGATAAAATTTGTCTTTAGATATTACCTCGACATATTTTTGGTAGTCATTATTGATGACATTATAATATACTACAAACCCAAGGAGGAGCATGAGGAGCATATAAGCACTATAATAGAGACTTTTTGAAAGGAGAAGCTCTATGAAATGTACATCAAGTGTCAGTTATGATTGAATGAGGTCTCATTTTGAGGTCATATATTTACAAGTAATGGGATATTTGTAGATCCCTCTAGGATATCTGAAATAGAGGGATGGCCAAGGCCAACATTGGGGATGAATAACTGTAGCTTCCTAGGGTTAGATGAATATTATCGGTGATTCGTGAGAATATTATCAAAATTTTCAAACCCTTTTACCAAGATAATTCAGAAGGGAGTCATGTATTATTATAGTGATGAATGTGAAGAGAGATTCATGTAGTTGAAAAGGAGGCTTATCATTGCTCTCGTGCTCACACTACCCATAGGTGGAGAACATTTAGTGGTATTTACTTATTCTTTGAATAAGGTATTAGGTTGTATGTTGATGCATAATGAAAAAATCATTTCCTATGATTCACAGAAATTAAAATTTTATGAGAAAATATATCCAATGCATGAATTTAAGTTGGATGCAGTAATCGTCACCTTGAAAATTTGGTGACCTTACCTTTTTGTATAGATGTGTGAAATATACACGAATCCCAAAATCATCAAGTATATATTAGCATAGAAAGAGTTGAACATGTGCCAATGAATATGGGTAGAGATGATAAAATACTATGACTGTTCAATCCATTACCAACTCGATAAATCAAACAAGTTGGAGGATACTTTAAGTAGAAAGGTCCAAGCAATTCTATCATTGATGAGAATTGCAAAGGATCCAATAAAAATAGATTTGATGAATATGGACATGGGAATCATAATTAAGGGAACACCATAAATACTTTTACAAATGATTGATCGACCATCACTTTAAGAATGTTTATAGGTTGATTAAAAGGATGCTGTTGGAATCCAGAAGAAAGTGGAAACTATCAGAAAAGGGAAATACTCGGAATTCAATGTTAATGAAAAATTAATTGTGAGATTTGGATCATGACTATTCATTCTATCAAATGTGGAGTTAAAGAGAGAACTTTTGGATGATGCACATAGTTTGAATTTCTCAATTAACCCAAGAAACACAATGATGTATCGAGATCTCTGGGAGCATTATTGGTTCGATAACCTGAATAAGGAGACCGCTGAGTATAAATAAATGTGTCTGGTATGTCAGCATGTGAAGTCTGATAGGCAGAAGTATATGGGGATGATACAACCATTACCCATACCAATATGTAAAAGGGAGAACATAAATATGGACGTTGTCAATGGATTTTAGAAGATATCCAACGGAAAAAATTCTATCTGGCTTGTCTTGGATCATCATATAGAGACTGCACACTTCATTGAAATTTGAGAGGATTTTACATTGGATCAACTAGAAAGGAAATTTATTAGAGAAGTGGTAAAGCTACATGAATTACCATTATTTATTGTATGTGATAAAAATCCAAGATTCACCTCTGATTTCATGAAGAGACTTAAACATTCTCTGAATACTGAGCGGAACATTAGTATGTCATATCATTCTCAAATAGATGGCCAATCTTAGCAGACTATCCAAAAACATGAGTACATGTTGAGAGAATACACAATGGATATTAAAGGAGTATGGGATCATCATCTACCTCTGGTTAAATTCTCTTTAAATAACAGTTTCCACTCAAGCATCTATATAGATCCTTATGAAGCCCTTTTTGGGAAGATGTGTAGAATTCAAACATGTTGGGATGAATTTGTAGAGTGAAAACTCCTAGGTCCAAAAATGGTTGATGAAAAGGTGGAGAAGGTTAAGATCATCTAGCAGCACATTGAAGCAGCTCAGAGTCGAAAAATGTGTTATACTAATAATTATTTATAATCCCTAGAGTTTGATGTTAGAGACATGGTATTACTTTATATATCACCATGGAAGAGAGTTAAGATATTTGGGAATAAGGGAAGTCTTAGTACAATGTACATTGGCACTTTTAAGACCCTTGATCACATTGGAGCAGTATCCTATTGACCAACACTCACATCGAACATATCTCAAGTACATGATGTTTTCCATGTGTCACTCTAGAAGAAGTAAATACCAAAACCATCGCATATAATCAAACCAGAGGTGGTACTAATGGTGAATGACATATCCTACAACGAGAAGATGGTGGAGATCTTAGTTCATAGAGAAGAGGATCTATGAAATTAGACAATTTCCCACTTCATAGAGTTATAGAGAAACCATATGTTTGAAAAAGCAACATGCGGATCGGAAGAAGTGATGAAGCATAGGTACCCTCATATGTTTTGGTATGGGAAAGGGAAATTTTGAGGGAGAAATTTCGTAAAGGGTGAAGATTTTAACGACCCAAACATTTACTAATGAAAATTTCTCTTGATATAATTAAATATATTTTCATATAAGATGGTTATATAAAACATATGATCTTATTTGGTTTAATGTTTTTTGGATTTTTAAATACTGTTATAAATTGTTACCATTTCCAACATAGTCGTTGAATAGTGATTACATGATTAGTATAAATATAGTGCTTTAACAAATCCAATTTACCCAGAAAAAGAATGATATGGCCTCATCCAGTTGTATTTTTGCGTACGAAGCCCATTGGTCAAATCTCAAAAATTATTTGGAATCATTGGGCTTTGCACTTGACCAACCCATGTCGATCTTCAACAAATTAATTTTGAACAAAATTTCCTATAGGAGAAGTGGACTTTGATAGACATTACCACCAGAGAGATGTTATCTGAGCCACCCCAAGAGTCAGTCACCATCAGACACCTAACCCTTACACTATATGAGGTTCTTATTAGGTTTTATATAATAAGATCCTAGAACTTTTATTATGTGCATTACGTTTTTATAGAATTATAAATATACATTCATTTTATTACTGTTACATTGTAAATAGTTTTTAAATCATAAATAGTATTTTTAGTTTATTATCAATTTGGAAATATATTTTAATGAATTAATGAATTTTTAAATTAAATATTATTTTAATAATAAATTATTACTAAATTATTTTTAATTAAATATAAATTATAGTATAATTTTTATTATGGTTTGAAAGCTATTTTTTCAAAAAAACCCCATGAATTTTTGATAAATGTATGTTTTCATTTCACAAGTTAAAATTCACTTATTTAGAAAATTATTTTGATAAAATTGATATTATTTTTGGAATCTGGACATCAAAATTATCCAATAGAGAATTTTTCATAATTTTCATTGACATCCGAAATTTGGGGTTAAAATTAAATACTGTTTAAATATATAATGTATTTTATAACATCATAATGACCCATTAGTGATGTAAAAGAATATTATAAATTGATTTATCATCTAATATATGTTTTTTACTTTTAGATAATGTGATTTTTGGCCTTTTTTTCTTGTTTACAAAGCATTCGTTGACCCTCGAATACTTATAAAACATTTTAAAATTTTAAATTGATTTCCGTGAGAGTGTGACACTCCTTCACATAATAAAGCATAATATTTTAATAAGTTCATACATTAGACATATAATATAATTTTTTTCCAATCCATTTTGAAAAAACCCTGGGAATCAACCTTGGGGTGGTTTTTGTTTTTGATTAGTTTAATGTGTGGTGTCCAAAACCTATATAACAAATAATTCCCTATCATTTCCAACATAAACCCACTCAGTATCACATCCCTCTTCACTCAAACAATTTTTAGATAAACCAACCCATAACCACCTTTCTCTATAATCCTCCCAAGGTTCCCCAATATCCCATGAATCCCCTCTCAAGCCTCTCCCAAGCCTTTGGGATCATACTTCCAAGTAAGGGATTACTTACTTTCTCATTTTTGTCTCAATTTCATTATATTGTCATACCGTTTTATCTTCAATTACAAATATTGGGGTATGAATTCCAACCTCCCCCATACTTTCCTCCACGTGTTTTAATGATGATATAACCCTTTCTTTATCATTAATTTCTCCCATATACACCTATTACAATGCATAAATTCTGTAAGGGATTTCTCTCTCCTCATTTACATACAAGAAATTATTTTATTTTATGAATCTAAATTCAATTACATATAATGTGAAATTTATATATATAACCCCATTACTGTACATTTAATTTAAATATGATGTCATACCCTTTTAACTCTAATTAACCATTATTATGAATTCTTATGTTACATTGTTATGCTGTCGATATTGCACTGTGATTTTCCAAACCAAAGTAATTGTGTAGTGAATACAATCCCCATTTATCTATATAAGGTATTAACCATTATGAACATTTATTTGTTGAATATATAGTTTCATGTATGAGTTTCATCTTCCTTTTTCTTTGAATAAATTATGATTTTTAATGAATCCATGTTGTATGATCTATGTGGCGCACTAATGCATGAAATGAAATGATTAAGAAGGGTGAGCCCTATTAACGCTCCAATGCATTGGGTAAAGATTATTATCATGATATTGCAAGTGAAATGAGGGTCTAATCATACTAACTCAAGTGAAATTAGGGTTTACTCATGATACATGTGTAATGAGACTTGGATCATGCCAATATATTGTCAAATGTTGTTTCCAAATTTCCATGTTATGATAATCATGTTATATCAAGACTTTATGTTCATGTGTCTATTATGCTCCATTGACATGCCAACTGCCAAACATGTAAAATATTATTCATGTTATTCTTTTTTTAATCCTTCACTAGTATTTACTGCTCGCCCTTTTATTATTCATCTCCTCTGATTATCCCATCCAATTCTAAGTATGAAAGAATGTTGTGCTCATGTAAAACAAGTTTTCAATAATGATATTGGGTTTATTATTCTATGTTTTTATGTAAGGATTCTTAATTTCCCAATACACTAGACCCTTGAATCCTCAATGTTTTCTTAACTGCACATTTATGTGATAAATCACGTTTAAGTGTGTAATAAAGTGATATATTTTTGTAGGATGGTACACAGGAATGACCAATAATATAAAGTCATGAAAAAATAGCATAGGTAGGGATCCAATAGACCTATAAAATATTTTTAAATATTTAGAAAAAATGTGTATTTTGATATTTACATGTCACGTGTGGAAGAAATTCACATGTATATGGGGGAATGACTAGATATTCCTTATACACCTATAAGGCACCATGTACACATATTGATGGTGTTTGTAGCCCTTTGTTTATATATATTTGGACCATTATAAGTTGACTATTTTCCATTGGTACATCCCCTCAAATATACAGTCTGGAATTTCTTCCACATCTCCAGATTCCAATCACCTCTAGAGGATAAATCTTAGACAGAGAATATGGTGTCTTTATTTGAGACTGGAGTGTGATCCTCAAATGTTTCTTCTTATACCGTTGTTGGGGTTTATGGAATCAGTGTGACATCCTTGAGTAGTGTGTTGATCCTCCATATACAAGGTAATTTCAAATGTCTTAACAATATATTTGGAATAGAATTCCTTACACTATGGGTTAATCCAATTTGGGATTGTGGTTTTCCCTCTTGGTCAAGGTTATGATCCCCTATCTGAGTATTGCAAACTTTAGTGACCTGGGTTTTTTCTGGGGCAAGGACCAATGATCATGATATTTTGTATAAGTGTCTCTAATGATATCAAGTCTTATGTAGTTGGTTGTACAGGAAAATTAATTTACTATAAACTTTGAGTAGAATCTTATAAATCACACATTGGTTGAGACCACCTAGAGGTTCAGTGTCCTTATTAAGTATATCTATGTTTTTACATTGATTTCAATGTTTTTGTAATGAGTTAACCATTCATGATAATTCATGGTTAATTTTTGGGGGTTTCCAAGTTGGTATTTTAATACTCACTCCTACATTGTGTCTACTATATGTGTCATGTATTAAACAGAAGATGGAACATTTGATAGTATCAAGGGATGATGTGGAGCGGGTGGAGCATATCTAGATCTATATAGACATTGGGTTTTTCTTTATGGTTGAATTTGATAGTATTCATCACCTTCAGTGTAGGAATGAATATTTTAAATTTTTGGTTGGTATTTTATTGGGAAAATTTATTCTTTTCAAACATTATTATAATACTCTAATTTTGGGATTATATATGTATACATGAATTGGATTCAATTTTTTTACACTTCAATAATTTATGTGCATAGATATGTGTGCACGTATACCGGTGAATTTGGACAATACCTCCCATGTGTATAATATGCATACTAAGTGTTGTTTTATAGCCCCTGGACTATTGGAGGCAGGCTTGGGTAGTTGTATCTTAGTCTTGCGTAGGCTGGTTCATGACGAGAAATCCTAGAAATTTTATATCCCTAGATATATTCATTGGGTTTCTGTTTTGAGTACCCTTTCAGATATTTTATTGTTTCCAATTGTTGTTTTGTAATATCATTCCTCCATGAATTCATTTGAATAGATCATAGGATGAAGATACTAGTGAAATACAAAAAGTGAATACTTACATTGATATTAATCTTTTTGAGATAGTGGTGCATGCAGGTCAAGCAATTGGATATGAATCTAAATATGTTCCCATTTAGGCTTTAGTATTAAAACCTCATAGGTATGACATTAGATATCCTAATAAATATTTTCTATAGGTGAAACCACCATATATACAAGGATCTAATGATCCAAAAGAGTTTGGATGAAAAATATCGGGATTTTTAATGAGTTGTTTTAATTGCATGATTCTATTATAGTGAAATGTGATGCCATCAAGATTGAGGGACCTATTAAGAGACAGGGGATTTGATGGTTTCAAGGAAAAATGATGGTGGTCCTGAGTAGAAACATTTTCCAATTAATTTCACAAACTAATTATCTTCATAATTCAGGGACATGGAGAACTCCACGAAGTTTATTAGCCTCAAAGAGGGAGACACAGCTATTAACTAGTATACAAAAACACTTTCTGAACTCATTCAATTATCTTCAGGATGTGGTAACGAATGTGAAAATGATGGATATATGATTTGAGATGGGTATTAAACATAATATTAATTGGAACTAATTTTTTAATCTCACTTCTTATGTGGATGTTCTAGATTATGCATTAATGGCTAAAATTCACATGGTTGATAAGTTAGGGTTGACAGGAGTTCTTCCTAATCCAAGTGGATGTTTTTATTATTACATTAAAGGAAATAGAATAATGATGAGTATCATTTTAGAACAATAAAAAATTCATCATCTTGAAATCCTTCTATTTCCAACAGTGGCCTTATGACTCAATTTTATTCTACAAGGATTTTTATTCAAAACTAGTTTTCATTGAGGTCCCCACGATCAATGTTTTAGGTGGAATATCAAGTCAATTACAAAAACAATTACATTACATTATGCTCTTTGATATTTTAAGGTCTCATAATCACCTAAAATTACTCTGGTGAAATTAGATTCTTCATTAACTATGTGGGTCCAACCAAATGCATATGGAATAATGCTTCTTCATAGTGTGTAAGAGTCTATAGAGAAAGTTGATGCACGTCCAATAACAGTGAGATGTACCATCATTGTATTACCATATATTGTGACTATATTATTTGATACTATTGTATCTCAGTCATTCATATCCACTAATTTATTTAATTTTAAATATTCATATGTAGATTATATCTAATGTGATATATATATCTACACCCATTTGAGTGATGAAAGGGGGTGGTCCCTAATGCACCGTTGGTGTTTCTTTCTATTAGAGATTTATCACACATGGAATTTTCTAGTTTTCAACATGAACCCTATTTATTTAATTCTTTGGATGGATTGAATGATTCTCATATATCCCAGATTTACTGTTATCTTTGGTGAGTCTCATTTACTATGTCTAATGGTGTGTTCCTTGTTTTTGAGGAGGAATGCGACCTAAGGTCACGTAATGTTGGAATATATTTTTTTGGAATTTTTAGGGAATTATTAGATATTTTATTAAACATAGATAGGTAATCATTAAGTAATGATCTCCCTCATGTTCTTGTTATCTTTCAAAATGGGTTACCATTTAATTTCCCTATCCTTCCACTAATCAGAGAGGTGGATTTTTTTCATTAATTATGTATCTAGTATTCTACTAGTAACAATTACCACTAACCATATAGAATGAGTGAAATTAAAATATTTGAAAAAAAAATTATTATCTTGTCGAAAAATACATTATGCACCAGATAGTGTCACATAGTTCTAAAAATATTCATTTTGTAATGATTCTTTATGGGTGACTTCCCTTTTTGTTGATTACCAAAAACCCATGTAAGTTTCTTTAAAGAAGAAAAATTTGTTTCCACATATTGATTATTTTTTTGATCAGTTGAAATGGGTGAACTGGTTATTAATTAATGATATACGATCTTGTAATCACTAATTTAGAATCCAAGAATCTAACATCTCAAAGTCTACATTTGGGAGTAGGTATGTCCATTATGAGTATAATGTTATTCATTTTTGTCTAACTAATGATCCTATATTTTTTATCGAATTAATGAATAGAACATTCCCTAGAATATGAAAATTTTCATGGTGGAATATTTGGATAAAATCATTGTTTACCAACTAAGTAAGGAATACCTTATGTGTCATTTGAGAATAG
Organism: Viscum album; assembly: GCA_963277665.1. NCBI lineage: Eukaryota > Viridiplantae > Streptophyta > Magnoliopsida > Santalales > Viscaceae > Viscum > Viscum album. The sequence goes on along the minus strand of OY728137.1, from coordinate 1,871,409,292 downwards.
TTCTATAATTTTTTACATATTGTAATCTTTTTGTAAATCTTTCAAAATTAAGTTTTTGGATTTGATAATTGATATTCCTTAGGCAAATGGTCTCAAAATATTTTATTATATTCAATAATAAGAAGATGATGGTTTCCATGACATGATAGAATCACATAATTTTTCAAAGATTCGAAGATTCTTCTTTTTTTGGTGAATTACTAGAGGATCATTATATATTTATCAAAATTAAATTTTATGATGGCTTGTATCACTCCAAAAAGAGTGAAGTTCACATGGGATACATAATTCCATAGTTATTTTGATTATTTTAAAAAAATTACTTCTTCACCGGTGTTGAATATTCCAGAGTCTGGGCTAGGCTACGCGGACTTTTTTGATGCATCAGATTTTGGTTTGGGTTACATTCTTATATAGGGTGATCACAGGGTAACCTATTATTCTAGAATGATTATAAAAGATGAGAATAATTATCTGACCCATTATATCGACCTCATTTTCCTAACACATTACCTTAAGACTTTGTGGGATTATATTAATAGTTAATGATGTTCCATTTATTTGGACAATAAATTTCATAATTTCATCTTCTGTAAATAAAATTCTATCCATCAGAAGATAAATTGGGTGGATTACATAAAACATTTTTTATTTTGACGTTGCCTACACCCTTGGTAATGGGAATGTAGTTTATTATTATTTGATTACAGAATATCCAACCCATTACATGAAAGAATCAACATTATATTTAGATTTGATTCCTCTCGTTTCTCAGTTGTAGTTTGGAGTTCATGAGGATGAGAAAGAGTTTGTTTTTGAAATTTTTCATGTTACCTCATCTATTAATGAGATGATTCTCAGGTGAAGAAAATTGATGTCGAATTCCATTGAATCAAATAATATTATTTTGGTGGGGAGACTATCTGTGATTATTTATTCTCTTATATGGGTGTCCTCGATTTCCAGAATCGATAAATTATTCCATTTTGTGTAAGAAAGGATATGAGTGTGGATTTCATTAATTTTTAGTGGGAAGTAAAGCCAAGTAACAAAAAGGACTATTATGGAAAGTGGTTTTGATTTTAGATGACATGATTGACATGATACATTGTGGAATATATTTTCTTTGTACTTATCAGAATGTCAATGTCGAGAATCAGAGGCCATTTGTTTTTCATCATTCACTTTCAATGCTGATATGGAATTGGGATGGTATTTCTATGGGTTTTTTGGATGGGTGTCCATTTCCCCAATGTGGTAAAATTATATATGGTTATTGATTAATTTTCTAAAAAAATATACCAGTTTATGAAAATTCAATATACAACAAAAGTTATGTATTTGGGAAGTCCTTATGTTATATGTTTGGTTTTACAAAGTTCTATCTACTTTAGTTTCTTATAGGGATACCTATTTTACTTGTCTTTTTTGGAATGAACTCTATTTTTTGAAGGTATCATATGATGGATTGATCATGATGTATCATCCACAAATATATAGTCAGATAAAATGTTATATACATATACTTTAGGACCTAATTTGTACATTCGTTCTGTTGTTTGTTGGTGATTGGGATGTCCATTGATATTGATTGAGTTTTCCCAAAATCTTATTTACTAGTATAAAATTTCAATGGATCCTTTTGAGGCATTTTTTGATCGACCTTGAATATATAATCTTTTTTGGTTGGAGATTTGTGGAACATCTTTGGATGCACAACATTTGTTCTGAGAGATGATTACAATGATTTAGTTGATTCATCCATGAGTGGTGAAGACATAGATCTAGTAGAAATCCTATGATAATCATCAATATAGAAACTTGGAGTATTTATTTGGTGGTCAGTTGATCAAGTGAGTTTCACATTAGTTAGGTCACTAAATCCTTAAAAATAGGGAAATCAGGCACCATGGTTTTTCGGAACATTTGAGATTGTTGAGTGGGTTATTAGTATGGCTTACTATTTCACATGACTGCTGAAATTTACATCAATAAATAATGTGTTATATATATATACCTTCTAATAAACTTTATAATACATAACATGTCCTAATTGGGAGGATCATGATGTGGAACCAGATATATCCATGAATAAAAAACCTATTTTGATTGTTGATTCTCGGACAAAGGTTATTCATGTGAAGTTAATACTATTGGACTACGTGTTATGGAATCATAGTTATGATTTTCATAAAAATTGGGATCATTAAGAAATAATTTTATAGTATTGGCTTCATTTATATGACATTTAATCTTTTGTATAGTCTTTTTTTGGAGTGATATTGTTTATAGCGGAGAGAGACTAACATCCTGTTACATTATTTAGGGAATTCCTTTCCATTTGTTTTAATATACTTTTATTTGTGGATTACCTCAAGTTGTTTTAGGTGAATTTTGAATAACTTTGGATCCTTTTGGGATTGTTCATATTTAGCATATGATAAGGTAACATTTTTCATTTTTTCATAGTAAAATATTCTCCGTGTGTTAATCAACTACAAGGGGAGATGGGTTGTAAAAAATATGTCAATAATCCATTGAAACATGAACCCTTTGGATATAGGGGTTATTATGATAAAAAAATTGTTTGCATAACCATTTTCCCAAATTATGGACCCTTTTGAGAACCCCTGTAATATGGCATGGTTCGGGTGAATCATTACTACTAATCTCATTTCCCACTAAGAAAACCATGTGTGAAGACTTTTAGTCACCTGAAAATTTTATTAATTTTATTTGGAACCCTGTTTATGATACCTAACACCCTCTATTGACCATAACATGATATTTTGGATTTTGGATTATCTTGAGATATTTGATAGGCTCCTCTGACCCCTTTATTTTTTATGTAAATATTGTTGTGGAATATCTTATCCATCTATGATATATAGTTCTTCTATTTATTATGGTTTTATCTATCTTTTTATATATCCATTACGAGATAAGTTAATCATCACATTATTGATGGATTAAATATTTGACTTGAGGGGTATTTATTTTAGGTTCCCTTCCTAGATATCCCTCACCTTCTTTCTTTACTGGTGTTTCCTGTTATGGGTGTAGAATTACATGATCACAAGAGTAAATGTTGTTCATTCCATAATGAATTACCCTGCAATTGAAACACAAATTTATTGATTCATTTGAAATGTTGGTTTAAATGATTTAAAAAGCAATGTTTGAGGTTATTATATTTTTGATTTTAAAATGGAATGGAGAATGTGAAAAATCCATTTACAATGAAATTGAATTTTTAGGGGGGATTTTGAAAAACAATGACAGATAGAATTTTTAGTTTATTTAATGAAATGATTTCATATTTAATCTCAATAATATTAGATAAAAATGGATGATTTTTTTCTAAAAGACATGAATTTTGAGAAAACAAATGATTTAGTTTTTAATTTGAAAGGACATGTTCAATTTGAAATTATATAATGGAATTGTAAATGATAATTTTATTGGAATAATTTTTCCATGAATGAATTAATCAATGAATGAAATATTTATTGAAGAATAAAAATACTGAGAAGTTATTAGTTGATTAGGGGAATCATACTATCACTCTGAGTCTCGATCAAAAGATTGATGATAAAATTACTAACTAAACCATGTAAAGTATGATTTATGGTGATGGGACACCTAATTGTTAGTGGATTGATTATCTCAGTGGATATATCCTTTGGTATTATGAACACATAATTATTAAATAATGATGATGGAGAAGTAGGATAATGAAATTTATAAGAACTAATGTACCTCAGAGATAATGATCATGGTGTTTTGATCCTATGACATTATTACACATTCCTTTGTTTATAAAAAATATTTTTCATGGTAGATGATTTATAAATATTCTTTATATTAAAAAAAATTGAATACAATATTTATATTTTTAAAATAACCTATTTTAAATTAATATTTTTGTTTATAATGTGAAAATTAAATTACATGCCAAATTTTATATAAATTGAATGAATTAATGGTTTAATTGTTATGTAATTGATTATGGAACACATTGTGATATCCAACTAGATTTTTTAGATCACTCCCTATATTTTCCTTTAGGACTATGTACATTTTGTAATGATGGGTCTAGAGAATGAGAAATAACCACATATAGGTGGTAATTGTGGTTGATCTTTGGGACTTTGGAGTGATGATGGAGAGCTGTAGAGCTATGGTCCACCCGTTGCATTGGATTTTAGTGACCCTATCTTGATATATATTTTGTTTTCCTTTGTTTTATGTTTTACATTTTTAAATTTTATCTATATTTTTGGGTTATTTTGTCTATGTGTATTTTTTGAAATACTAAATTTATTTTGATTTATGTTCCATGATTTTGTGTAGATGTAGAAAAGCAGTTCCCTTTCACTCTATGATGAAATTAGGTTTTTTGTCACTAATACATGGGGATCTAAAACACCCTTTTCACTATGTCAGGGATGGATTAGATATCAGTGTAGCTTGGTATTTGGGAAGGATCATGACATATAATTTATTTATATTTATTATATATAAGGATTGAATATGTATGAATAAAATCAGACCCAGGGTAAGGGGTTTTCACCTCACTTTTTTCTGTGAGACATATGAAATATTTACCACCTTTTTAATTCATGTGGTGTATATACATTCCCATTGATATGGAATATCATGTTTCCCCAATATTAATTAAACATAATGTTTCATTTTATATTATATTTTAAAAAACTCAATTTTATCCATGTAAGACATCACAATATTTTGTGGAATATTTTCAAACTAGGTGCTTTGTCAGCAACAAATTTTGAATCCCAGAGAGCCTTATTATAATGATATAAAATATTATATATATAGTAAATTATGCATGAATAAGCTTTTTAAAATATTGTATAAACTCACAAATAGTGCATCTAAAGATAAATCGAAGAACACCATTAATTTTATAATTTGGGGTTCATCCTAGTTGTGACATGTTATTTTTTAATATTGTTTGGTCCATTAAAGTGTGTAACAGGACGAAAGAATAAAATAAATAAATAAATAAATAAATTTATATAATTATTATATATTGTTTTTGAAAATTATTTCTTCTTATATAACCTATTAATAAATATTCCCTAGTTGTGGACACATACCCCAAGAGTTAATGATAGGATAGAGAGGTCTGGTGGAGATCGCATTGGGAAATTATCACATAATCAAGGATTTCATACCTCGAGGATCATCAATAACAGATGAAATAATTGATCATTCCAATGAATATGATGTAGAAGAATTATTCATTAGTGATTAATAAAAAATTTGTGTTTTTCATTTGTTATATTTGGATTTATCCCCATTTTTTAACCCATGTCAAACAAATATCTAATATATTAACAATTTGATTCATGGTTCCACCATTGATTTACATGTCTAGGTATATCTTCCTTGAATCAAAATTGAAAAAAATTGTAAATTCTAATTTTATCCTTCTTCATTCAAAATTCTCATATAAATCGATTAAGCATAACCTAAAAATTGGAAGAGGTTTATTCCCCATTTTTTGTTTTTCTATTTTGTGTTTTTCTACCCCCATTCTTATGCATTCATCATCAGTATTCCACATGGCTATAGATTTTATAAATACCTAGAAAAATGATCATTACGCGGTCAATATATGGAACAATAGATCATTTCAATGGTATTGTATTTGGGATTAAGAGAACATTTGATGGCACGATCAAGGAGTAATGATGACTATGGATTATTAGAGATCATATTAAGAGTTCTTTGGTCTACAATTTTTTAGTTTGGTGATGCCGTGGGTTGGAGATCAACTACCTGATTGAAGGATGTTCGAAATCCAGACATCAATGATGATGAAATCTTGTGTTCGCATGGAATACAAGGATTCCAAAATGTTATACATACATTTTTCTTCAGGATGATGAAAATAATGGTTCTATAATTATTTATAGAAAAAAGTAAGACATTTGGCCAGCTTTGTAGTTTGGTCAACATAGATTCAGTTCTTGTGGTTAGTTTTCTAGGGATACCAAAGGTGGAAAAAGTATGTGGTAAATCATGCCAGAATAACTTGTGGGTTCTGAATTTTGTTGACTATATGGTGTGTAGTCCTAAGAAATAATTATATTATACATAGCCTTTTACCCATATTTTTCAGGATTTTAAGCATAATTAACCATCAATTACAAACCAAGGATTTTAAATTACTATGTATTTGGATGATTAGATACAAGATTAAAAAAAATAAATGAAAAACTCATTTATTTAATCTCTATAATGATCTCATTACTTCTTATAAACTCTTACATCTCCATAGGATAACCTTTGGTATACATGACAAAATGGATTAGATTCAAAGACCAGTAAGGTATAAACATAGGAACAAAGCATAACACATGTGTTTAAAGAAATAAAATGATGATATAAAATGGAATGGAACATTAATAAACATTATTATGTATAACATTTGGTGAGGTAATCAATTAATCATAGTATTGTGGAAAAAAGTTACAATATGACACAAGCATCAGTCAAGTGTACCTTCCCAGACTATTGCACATAGCGGGAAAAGTCCCATAAAATAATTAGGTTTACTCATTATCCCAACATTATGTCTCTTGAGACAAAACATTACTCAGTTCTTTGAATCACTATCTAGGATCACCCCTTATATAATGTCCAGTAATATATGTGACACATAAATAAACATACATAATGAATAATTATAAGTTTTAGCCATGGAAGAATGGGTATTTAAATCATCTCTTAAGTCATACAAAATGGGTGTGTCATAAAATTATACATGAATGAATTTAGTTAAATAATATGAAATTTCATAAGGTAATATATGAAAATACTCTGATATGTTATGTAAAATCGAAGTGAAAACATGTAAAAGGGTGTTTTAGAAAATTTAGAAAAGAGACACCCTGAGGGTGTTTAAAAAAATATAAAACATTATTAAAAGGGGAAAAGAAATATTTCATCTTATAAAAAAATAAATTAAATAAGAATTTTTTTCATGATTAAAAAATTCATTTTAAAAAATAATGGTTGATTGGAAAAAAAATATGCAGTGTACATGAAAATAAGTATAAAATTTGAAAGTTCCCTGTAATTGGGTTTCCTTATCGAGAGGAATTAAAATGGGAACAATATAAAACATATATTTCCCTTGAAAGAAATAATAATTGGGAAAGTTAAATATATTTCTATCATAATAAAAGAATATTTAAGGATTAGTTCATAATAATTATGAATAAAATTGGTTTAAAGAGTGAAAACATAACTCTAAGGAAAAAATGAATGTTTTGAGAGAATCACATAACTTATGATTGAAAGTGTTTTACAAATGTAACTGAATTCACACATAATCAAATTAAATCAATTAATTATTTAATTAAAAACAAATTTGAAATTTATTTAATTTATTAAAATATTATTATTATCATTTATGGACAATTCATTATGTAATTGTGCCAAATGTTGTTGTTCTCTGAGCATTTGTTTCATGATTCTATGATCGATTTCCTTGAGTAAGATTAACAGAGTTATATTAAAATAGAATAAAGACTCTCAAAATGGAATGATATATTATTAATATAATTCCATTTTTTTAAATTTTCCCTTAAATCATTTGTTTTCAGATATAAGGATTATTCATTAGATAAAACTGTAATGAAAATAATTAAATTTAGTTTGGTTGTTTTTACGACTACCATTGCATTGTATAATTTTATTTAATATCATGTTTATATATTTTTTGTTGAAGATTATATAAATTATTATATTTATAATATAATTTTATTTTACCATAATAAACATTTTACGATTGGACTTGAATGTGATGTTGAAAATGAAAGTACATCATCCACGATGGCGGTAAATTGACACATCATGGATAATGTTTTCACATTTATAATAAAAGGAAGAGGGAAGTGATTTAGAGATATATTTTTTCATTAAGAAATTAAATTCTATTATTTAAAATTAATGGTAGTTACCAATACACACTGGGTTTAGGAGATGTAGAGAGGATAAGAAAATAATATAAATTGAACAAAGATTTATATAAAATGAAAGAGAACTTTACCTCCTAAACTACTTCTCCTTGAGAACATCCATATAGAAATAGGGTTAAGACTTTTGTTATAAAAAAGGATCCTAGAAATTAGGGAGAGACTTGGGAAGAGGATTGGATATAATTTGGTCAATCTTCAAGTCTTTCGATGTGTGAGGAGATGAGGTGGGGATGGGTGGTATTTATAGAGGAGGAGGGGGTTTTCTTTTGATTATTTTATTCATATGTTTATTATTTTAGATAAAGACTACAAATACTGTTGATTGTTGTGAATAAATATTATAAAGTGATAAATATAGTTCAATATAATTATCCTTACATAATCCATAAAACATCCTTTAATTAATAATTAATCTCTTTGTAAAATACCATAAATTATCTTACTTCACTATTCATAATAATTCAAATATTTTTGAAAAATTCAAAATATCACTCTAAAATTTTTTAATGTGTATATTTAAAAATTGTAATCCATTTTATGAAAATAGATTTCTAAAGTTAATATTTTTAATTATTATTTAAAATAACACTTTATTTGAAAAATATTGATTTTAAAATTATTGCTTCTTTTATGACACTTTGAAAAATTATTTAAGAACACATAAAATGTTCATACAATCACCAGATAATAAAATTTTAATTTTTGAAAACATTTTATGAAAATAAATTTTCTATTAAAATATTATATTAAAATATCAAATTGTAAAAAAAATTATGTTTCGAAAAATTACCAACACTTAAATTATCCTTTTAGAAATATTTATATACTTATTCCATGATATAAATATATTATATTTTAAATCATAAGATACCAAAATTTTATATATAATTTAAAAGGTGATTTTTCTATTCTATGTTATGGTTTAATATTAATAATGGTCGCATTACTATTCCATGAGTCAAGTAATTGTTACATTGATATAGGTTCCTTAATATCTATAAAAACCATATAAATGTTTATTAATTTATAAAAATAATGTTTTTATTAGGTTCTAAATATGATGTGTGTGTTTTATACTCTATAAAATATTTATATTAATTGGATATCCATTGATAAAATTCTGGTTCATTACATTCTTCCCCGCTTATAAATTTTCTACCTCAAAAGTTTGCTTTACCATTCTAAGATGAAAACTGGGGGTACTTCTTCAATTTACCAGTATTTACTAGAATGAAAAAATAGTATTAATGGATACATGTCTACTAAGAATATATAAAATCATCTATAAACAAAAGGAGATAAATATATAATTGAATAATATATCCTAACTTGTGATTTCCTAAGATTAAAACTACGCTATCCTTGGTGATAGAATTATCGACAAGGTTCTTACTAAAGTGATATTTTCAAAATAAAAAAACTAGGTCATGGTCTGATACCAACTATACCATACATATCCTTTAACACATATTATTACATGATTTTTTGAAAACATTAAACATAAAATACCAACCATCGATCATAATTTATAATTCCATTTGAATATTATATATGTGATGAGAAAGCGCAAATCCAAAATAGAAAAAAATTATATAATACCCATATTGAGATCCAGACACTCATTAAGCTCTTACATCATTATAGGATAACCTAGAAATACATGAACACATGGGATGATCTAATAAATCCAGTAATGGAATAAACATAGGGATAAAGCATTGAACATGGGTTAGAAGGCATAACTTAATGATATAAAAAGACATAAAACAAGAATAAAAAGAAGAAATCATAACTTGTATAAAATTTTATTTTATAATAAATGAATCATAAAAATTTCGGATTTATATAAAACATGAAATAATCATTAGTCAAGGCTAACTTCTAAGATTATTTCACATTACTAACAAAGACTCATTAAGGAATCAAGTTCACTCCATGTCCCAGCATATCATATCATGAGAGTAAACATTACCCAATGCATTGGAGTACTATCTAGGTGCACAAATAATAACTGGTTCATGAATATTTTTTTCTGAATTAAGAATTATACATGATGAATAAGAATATGAGTTACCCATGGAATAAATTGGTATCATAATCAAGTCAAAAGACATAAAAAATGGGTGTATCATAAATATGCCCATGAATTAATGTTTTTAAATCATGAATGAACTGTACTACAAGAAATGATTAAATATCAAGACAATTTACATCAAAATGAAGTGAAAACATGTAAAATAATGATTACCAAACATTAGAAATGACCCACCTTGGGGCTGTTTAGGGGAAGCTATAAATGAGACATTAATATAGAGAATGAATATTTGATTGCATAAAACTAGAAAATAACTATGATAGTGATACATGATGATATTATATATTTTATAAAAATAATTGAATAATTAAAATAGATTATGGAATTTACCAGAAAATGGGTACGAAATGGGGAAGTTCCCTTTAATCAGGCTTGCTTTTCAAGAGAAATATAAAAGAGAACCTTATGAAACATGCATTTACACATAAATAAATAAGAATTGAGATACCGAAATATTTTTTGAGGATAAAAAAATGTATAAGTATTAAATATGAAAAATTAAACATTAAATTGTGGTAAATAGATAGAAAACGTAACCCAAAGGAATACATGGTTGTTTGAAGGGAATACATTACCTTATGTTGGATAGTTTATTTCACCTGAACATAATGTCTTGGATAAGAAAATTAAATAAATTATTTATTTAAATAATAATATATTATACAATAATTTAATATATTATAATTTTTTAGGTTCATTTAGGTCCATTTGGTTATGTTATGGTGTTTAATTTTTCAGTTCTGGGAGCGTTTATTTTGAGATTTTATGTTCAATTTCCTTGAGTAAAATTACGGGAGTTTTGTTAAAATGGATGCAAAACACCTTAAACGTTATGATATTCTATTAATATAATTATTTTTTAAAATTATTCGATAAATAATTCATTTCATATATGATTTTAATTTATTAGAAAAATCCTTAAAAAATGATTTAATTTTTCGATGGTGTTTACGACCATTACGATCATATATCATTTGTTTTAATATAAAGTTTATATGTTGGTTATATAACATTATATGGATTATAAAATTTATAATAAAATATTATTTTTCCATAATAAGGTTTTTATTACCAGAATTAAAGGAAGTACTAGAAAATTAAAAAGCATTGTCCAAGATGGGAGTAAATCAACACATCACGGATGATGTATTCACATTTACAATAAAGGGAAGATGGAAGAGATTCGATGATGGATAATTCCATTGACATAATAGTACCATATAATTTAAAATATACTGGATTCATCTTGGTATAGGAAGGTGATTAGCATATAATAAAAGAAAATAAATCGAAAACAAATTAAAAGAAATTGAAAGAGGGCTTTACCACTTGAACATCTTCTCCTTGAAAACCACCTTATGGAAATTGGGTTTGGTATTTTATTGATAAAAAATTATAATGTATTTGGGGAGGTACTCTGAAAGATTATTTTTCATAATTTAAAATATACTCAATTCTATGGATGTGTGAGAATAAGAGGTGGTGAGGGGTGTTATTTATAGGGGAGGAGAGAAGTGTTTTATGATTATTTTATTCATTTATTTATTATTTTGGCACAAGGATTGAAATATTGTTTATTCATGTGACTAAATAGTATAAATTTATATGGATATCTCTAAATAATTGTGATTACATCATCCATACATCACCCAAAACACAATATTTGATGTAGTTTTTTAATACCATATATAAAAGTATTTTACTGTTCAGAAAATTCAAATATTTTAGGAAAATCCCAAAAAGTCACCCAAACCATTTTTTGATGTATAAATTTTAGAAATGGAATCCATTTTATGATGAAATAAATATTTAATATGTTAAATTTTATTTTTTATTAAAATCATCAATTTTTTAAAAAATGCCTATTCAAAAATATTTAACTAATTTTTTGAAACATTGCAAAATTAATTAAGGTCTCATAAAATTAACTTATAATAATAACAAAAAATATGAATTCATGAATAAATTTTATTAAAATATAATTTTATTTTAATTATTATTTTAATTATGATATTGTGAATAATAATTTACATTTCAAAAAAATACCAACAATTGATTTGTCCATTTTAAATAATTTATTTAATTATTTAAATATTTAAATGTAATATATTGGCATTCATAATATATGGAAACTTTATTTATAATTTCAATGGTCAAGTTTCTATTCTATTGGATGGGTTACAATTCATAATGGACTCGTTACTTTTCAACGGTCAAGTTACTATTCTATTAGAATAGGTTCCTTAATTTAAATAAATTCCACTTATTTATTTATTATATTATGAGAATGATATTTTAATTAGGATCAATTAGTGATGGTTTCATTTTATACTACATAACATATTTATATGAAGGTAATATCCATTGATAAAATTCTAGGTCATTACAGATAGGTCGAGTGGGATCCCAACTACAGCGGCTAGGGTTCCAACTAAAATAAAATATCATAGATCATGTAAGGCCTAACACACACTATATAACCTGGTTATAGTGTCTCATAATGTATCCTATGGTTACAAAGTCACAAAAATATCCATGCACATGGTAATGATTATATTACAAAGATCAGGACCATAAACTCATACAAAGATCATGACCATAAACTCATACAAAACCAGTATACACAAGAAAAACTTCCTTACATGGGAATAGAATATATTAAATGGGATAAACCATATGGTATTTGGATTTCCAAAACGTGCTCCGAACACCACTTTTGTTAATTAAAATTCAATTTATTTTTCTATATTCACCACATATGGGTTCGTGAGACAAATGCAACACCATACTTAGACAAACATCCAATTTACACGTATTACATAGTTTTTGCATTCATTCTTATCAAGTGTGGACTAGTATCAATTAAGTGCATTTCATTTGTTCATCCAATTGAAGGTACAATGAAATATTATGTCCCAATCATATTATTCTAATCCCCTCTATTGGATTAGTTTCTTAGGGAGAGTGAGAATCCTTCCCTATGACTTAGGTTGGGAACCTCTTTAATTTCTTCTTCTTCCATTAGTGGGGTTAGATGAATCTTTATTACCATCCTATGTTTTTTTACACTACCCTATTAGTGAGTTATTCATGTTAGGGTCTAGTATACACTATATGAACTGAGTGTGAACCCCTACTATGTTTCAAGATCTTCATCATTCTATTTTGGTTAGGTATTTCGTAAAAGTTCTGGCTGTGATTCCCAATCTTTGTATGAACTTCCATTATATTCTGATGAGGTGTAGTCCAATTAAGTGTGTATATTATATGATTTGTCTCTAGTTTTATAGTTCAAATCCCTTGAAATACATTGCATTCATGTCCTCTCATATGAGTTCCATCAATATAGCAAGACACAATTAGTGATACCTCATCGATGAGTTTCATCAAGGATAGAAATGTTCATGGAGCGAGTTCTCCCAAACAAGCATTTACATTGATCCATGAATAAAATAAAATGTAGAAGTGAGTATATGAACTCTCCTTGAGAGTTAATTTATATCATGATCATATAATGGTTTTTGATGTTTTATATTTTTGTATATCATATCCCTATTTACACACCTCTATGGTGATGATCTTAATACTCAATTTATTCTTCATTTTTGGTTATTTTGGGGAGTTCTATGTGTAGGATTATACTCACCCCTACATTGTATCTTCACTCACATGTCATGTATTATATATAAGATATGATTTTTGTTGGTGTCCCTGGTGAACTAGGATTATTTAGAGATTAAATATCCTATACAACCCTCAGATTGATCTTGGTGTTTCTTTTCCATGGCTTCCCCTGTGTTGTTAGTAAGATTAGTTAAATTCTAGTTTTCATGGGATTGTATTTGAACATTAAAACATTTTTATACTTCTTGTGGTACTATAATATGGGATAGATGTTATATATTAATTTATAGTATGAAGTGCTTACATATTAGAATCATACAAGTTTATAGTTATACGTGTATCTGTAAATGAACATTAGGTTAAGGCATCTAATGTCAATGATATATCTACTCAGTGTTAGTCACTAAACCCTAACCTAATAAAGGTGGAAACAGAGTGTCATTGTCATATTTTCACCAATAAATTCTTCCTCTGTGGGTTGATTTATAATAATTTGGACTGAAGTGTAGAGATATTTTAGTTATGAGGTTGGTTTGGTTGATACGTAACAACAGTAAACAATCACGAGTTCATATTTCTGGATAAGGAACCCAGTATTGGTGTAATATTTGATGTATCCATTGAGTAAAAATATGATAACCATTTTATTGACCAAGTAGATAAAAGAACTACTTATGAGTAAAATATTGGCACATGAATCATATTCCAATGGGTTGTGAATCAAAGTACTTCTTGATTCGTATCCCTATATAATCTCTTTTAAGTGTGGAATGTATAGTTCAACATTGGGTGATTTTATGATGAAAACTTTCTATGACTCTATAGTGGGATTATTATTCTGATCCACATAGTGTTGGGGATTCGTTTTTTGGATCTATGTTATAGGTGGTTACTATTGGTGGATAGAGATATATTTTATTATCCATTCAACAGCATGTTGACCTACCTATAGTGGTTCATGTATAAACTCCCCATTAGGATGAGTATCAGTTAGTTCTGGAAGTAATATAAGAAGACACATCCATGCAATATACACCTCACGATAGTCATAGATATATATTTACTAGGTTTCATGTGTTATAGAGCCCCTTCTAAAATGGTATAGGACAAGCACAATCATGTTGTGTAGATGTAACACTATGATAAGACCCCTCTTGATGTTGGTACTATTGACAAGAGTTATATACGATAACATGGGCTATCATCAGATCTATATGTTAGTGATTTTTGAAGTCGATTCACACACACAAGGAAGAGGTACACTTCCCCTATTGATACATGTCATTATGATGTGGTTGAAAGATGTTCAAGAGTGCTACTACCCCCAAAAGCCATTAGTGATGGGTATGGATGATGGGTTCCATTTACTTGTATGTTTGAGGATAGTCTGATATGATAATCTATTGATGTAAGGACTAGTTTTGGTAAAAATTTGGGAATGGAAAATGATATATTTAGTCAATATGATATTGTGACCAGGTGGCATTGAGTTTGTTCTGAGGTATGACATGTTTCTTTTCTACTCCAACTCTAGTTTTATTACATAGTCACAAGTCATATTTCCCGATTTTTTCCCATGTTAGAGACCCAACGAGCCAAACTAAATTCCTAATCACTTGTGATTTGATGATCTTTTTTAGAGGATTTGAGATAAACAAATATCTCCAAATAGTGAGACATGACTCTAGGATTCAAGTGATCCTAATGGGGAATCATTCCATATTGTTAGTAAAACCATATGATGATTTCCATAGATTTGGTTGGCTTTATACCATCCATTCTTAGTTTACTATAACCATTGAGGGTTATATTGATTCCATTTTAGGGGGTGGAATTTTTCCTCTTAAGGATTAAGGGATTCTATGATTAGAATGGTGAGCTTGTATATAAGAGGATACAACCACTCCCTTTCCAACTGGATAGTATAATATATTAGAGTAATTGATTCTATGAATATTCAAATTCATATAGTGTTGTAGGATTGTGATGATGTCTTCTTTGATGACATGACATGCATACCTACCTATCAAAATGTGGTTTTATTCATCTTCCTACACCCAAGGATGGATTGATATTTTCACCAACATATTTGATGACCCCATAGTACTATGAGGGATAAATTTGATGTTGGAGGATCTATATAGGTAGGGCTTCATAAGACCTAATTATTTTCCTTAGCATCCCAGTATTTTTCTTGTTGAAGGAAAAAATGTTCTCATGATTGTGTGTGGAATAGATTCACTTAAACTACATGACTATGGAGAAGGAATGTCCACCCCCATGAATCAATTACTTCTTCAACCAGTGGATATGGGATAAGTGGTTCTTAGAGTTTTCCTTCAATTTGGGTGATCGATAGCTCTATGATTTAGAGGATGATACATTGATGGTTCTTTCTTAAAGAATATATGAATTATATGATCTCTTAGTGATATCCCTTTGATATATTTGTTTCCACAGTACTATTTGTGAGATTTATGGATTAGATCCATAACCCTTATTAGATACGTTTGAGGTAGTATTCCTCTGTGAAGTATTTTTTTACTCGATGTCCTTGTAAGATCATGCAAGACACAAGAGTATGGTTCTAAACAGGATATGAGAGTACCATATTTATAATAAACTATTAAATTATCAGTTATAGATTTAGAAGGTCAACAAATTGGTATGTGTCTTCCCAAACATAACAGTGATAGTGGACGTAGAAATTGTTTAAAAAGTGTTATCTTTTGAGCCACCTTAGAGTGTGGTGGTAGTAAAAGAAACTCACAATTATATTTTCTATTAAATATTGTAGAGAGATGTGATAGAGAATATGAACAACTTAAATTTGACACTTATTAATTATTGTAGTGTTATGTACCTCTATTCAATATTTTTTCATAGCTAATTTGTCTATATGTTAGGGGAGAAAATTGTTATGATTTAAATTTGGATATCTCATGATACAAGAGTAAAATATTTCTGAGAATCTCTTGACTTATATGTTCTAGATTTGGTAGGTCAAATAAGTGGTATGTTTATTCAAAAACATGGGTGTAAAAAATACATAGTAAATGTTTTGGTAGTTCTATCTTTGGTTCCATATGAGAGTGTGGTTGCGGAATCAGATGCTCACAATGAAATTTTCCATTTACTGTTTTTGAGTCGGAGGTTAAAGAAAATGGCCTCATGGTAGTAGACCCTAAATAATGAGGGTAGTGTGGTGTACCTATAGTCCATGTTTATTTCCCTATACATTTTTATTGTGTTAGGATAAAACAAATTTGGGATATAAATTGTGATATCTCATGAAAATATATATCCACTGGACCTACTGTACCATCCTGTTAACTTGATCAGGTATGTTTTTCATTCTCTCCATGTTCCCTATTTGGAATAGATTTTTAGATGTTAATATTTGGATTTTTTATAGGCCTATAAATAGTTTAAAGTCATATAACTAGGTTACATGATGTGTAATGGTTTCTGGGTTCATGTTGTAAGAAGGTTTTACACATTGAAGGGTCACAGGTGGTGATTTGAATAATTTTTTGATTTTAATTTTTAGCTGTGGGTTTTTTTTGAGTATTTGTACTTCATGGATTTAAGGATGTGTAACCATATTACAAGTCATGTAATTTATCGAGAAAGGATTTTTAGGTTGTCGTACAAGGTTTGAGTGCCCATATGGTTTTTGGATCTCCTTTTCCCTCGACTGAGGGTCCCTCTATTGTGATATTTGGTGACACTATTCCATCTCGATCGATCTATTTTACATTCGATCTTTATAGTGATTGTGGTGTGTCTCTCAGGATCCATTTTTTTATATATTTATGGAGGTTTTTCCATGGTAAATTGTGATAAAAAGGTTTTTATTCTTGAGTTTTGTGGTATTTTATTTTCTCCACAAAACCACTTTCTCAATTGGATCAATTATTTTTTTTGGACTTGGTTCCAGGGCCTTCGTTGATGTTGTTTAGTTTTCATTTTTGGTGTATCTGGTTGTGGGCATGTGTGGCCCGCTTTTTTGAGGGAGGTGGTTCTGTCTCTTACCTATGATGATTAAAATTATTATTTACATATTATAAATTGATTTATAAAGGTAATTGTCATTTTTTCTTCTGTGTTGGAAAGATATTTTAATGAAAAGTGGGTTTCCCTCATTGTTGATATGTGGAATAAAATGTCATATTTTCAAAAATTTAAATGTATTTGTGAAATTGTTTTAAAGTTATTTTCAAAATAGTAGATGGAATTCTAAAAATGAGCTTAAGGGTTACCATGGGTACATAGATGGAAGGTTTATCTTGAGCCCATCATTCATTATTGTGATTTTGAGGAGGTTCCTTATATGTCTTTCATCGATTTTCTAGGATCATTATTCTAGGGGAATGATATTAATATTGTTAGGTATGGTTTACTCAAGGGATATTCCACTAATTCTATGGAATATATTCTAGGAACTATATTTTTCACTTGATTATTTGTGTAATGGGTGGTCTACTAGTTTTACCTATAATGATCCTTGGGTTGATACCTTCACATCTATTTTTTTTTGTATAGCATTGTTGTTTAATCCTTGATATGGATGTTTATTTAGGTAAAATAGGATATGAAAAGTGTTCTTTGAAATTGATATACAATATATTGTTTTAGCAATGTAAAGAATATAAATGTTAATCATATTTTCTACAAAACTGCTTTAATTCTTATCATTCCATATTCTATTTAAATGAGCATAAAAGAATTATTGTATAGTGAATTGTTATAAAAAAACTAGTTGGGATCTTATTGATCCTATTAGATCACACTATCCACATATATTTGGTGGTTTGTAGACTTATTTATGTGTTCCAATGTAGGTAAAGGAATGGTGCACTAGTGAGGTAGTGAGGTTTCAGGTCAACAGAGTTGGGTAGCTGGTGACGTGATGGTGGGATTTCATCCACACTATCAAAAAAATTATATATTTAGTTTTAGTCTTTTCCAGTTAGACATGTCTCATGTATATCTTGGATACATTTATAGTATTTTAGTTTCTATAATTTCTAAAAAAATTGGCATATATTTATTATAATTTGTTTGTTTTTTCCATATCTTTGTATATATATTTCATGTCATTATTCATGTGGGGAAAATTGTTCAATTTGTGTTGTTTTTTGATGCTGGATGCTTGTTGCAAGAACATCGGGATCAGTCATTACCTTGAGGTATGTGATGGAATGGGTTGGGTGTCAGTTCTAAGGTTAAATTAGGTCATTTTGTTATAAAATGGTGTTATGGGAGTTATGCCCTCAAGATTACATGTCTTTGGGATGTCCGTTAGAAAGAAGATAAGATTTTCATGACTTGAGTGGTAAGTTTTGATGAGTTCTTGGCCAGCTCTTGTTATGATGAGACTCAAGTTTCCTTGGGACATTGAGATACGTGTCTCTAGTTTGGGTTTTTTTAATCTCAATTTATGTTTATTGGTTTTCTAGTTTGAACTGAGATTTAATTTTTTTCTGATCGTTCCATATATTTTAATGACCATCAGTTTTCCTCTAATATATCTCCCATGAGTTCATTAGGAGGGGTAGTTGATGCTCCTTACGGAAATCCTCCAAAAGGTCACAATCTCTTTGAGGATATCGTGTGGTAAGTTCATGTTATTTTTCTGAATGAAGAATGAGTTCAGGATGATGTTCTGGAGGCACATCTAGGAGCTGTAGAAGAGATAGATTGATCATGGGAATTATTATGTGGGAAGCCACCATCATTTAAACAAATGAATGAACCTCAAGAGGTAGAGGATTGGATGGATATGATCAATAAAATATCAGCAAAAATTTGACACTAGAAAATATCAATGTTAAATGTGAACTATTTAGGATCGAGGGTTCCAATATGAGGTGGTGGGATTCCATTTTATAAACATAAAGACACATGGACTTGGATTAGAAGGGTTTAAAAACATTTTTATATAGTTTTTTCTAGAGTATATGATGTTTGGAAAGCCTCTAGAGTTTCTTTATTTTTAGTAGGGAGATAATTTTGTGTCCGCATAAACCTACCGGTTTTATAAACTTGTCCATTTTTCTCTAGAGATAGGGAAGGATTTCTAGTTGATGGATTCGAAATACATCTATGGTGTGTGGATGGATATCAGATTGCAAGTATTTATTTGAAATATTTTAACATATTTAGAGAACATAGACATAACTATGATGGAAGAGATGAATATGGTAGACATGGTTATCTTTTCCTCATATTTTCTTCCATCTGATGGTAGCATCAGTGATGTACATGGTAGGATGTGGAAGTGGCATGATCATCACATGAGTGGTTGAGGTGGGTCTAAGAAGCAAGCATCTTGTTCACTATCTTCTACAGCTATCAATATTCCACGAAATTTTTATTAGTATGGAACGGCTGAACATACAAGATGTTATCATTATATTATCATGGAGATGGGAAATAGATGTGGACATGTTTGTCACATACAGTTCTTTGGTTAGGCTATGACTACACATCCTTCTATTCAACGTTCATCATATCCAACTAATATTGTAGGTTATTTGGATTCTTGAATGGATAAAGGGATCCATACATAACCCTCAAAAGTAAATCAATTTCATGTGGTTAATGAGTTATTAGTTGTGGTTAATGCAAGTTCAAGAAAAATGAGAGGTAATATCATTCTTGCATCTTCTGTAGGAAATTCATTATTTGATGATGTTGTATCCTACTCATTTTTATCTGAATGTTTTTTTAGATATTCCTAAAAATTTAATTAAACTTATGTTTATTGTAATGGTGTTATATGTTCTTCTTGGTAAGAGGAAAGAGCACAGGTTTTAGTGTACTTATTATTTGTTAACAATAACTGATATATTGTAGATATGAGATTTTATTACTCTTGATTTCTAATTGATTGATGTCATTATCAATAAGGAATGGATTTTCACTGATTGGGCTAAGGTTTATTGTTTTTATCAGCATGTTTCAATTCATAATGTCAATGGGAGCTCTCATCTATTTCATGGGAAGTGGGCCATGAGCTCATGCTACACAGGACCATCCCTCCCAGAGCATATGAATTTTTTTTTCTTTTGGATTGATCCTAATGAATTTTTTTCTATTTTTTATCCTATCATTTTATTTGGTTATTTTTTTATGTTTTCCAAGGGGACTTCTCTAGTTTTATATTAGAGAGAGAGAGAGAGGAATATTTTACGTTTGAATTGGTGTCTGGGATGTAGCTAACATCAATATATTCTAATCGGATGGAACTATCAGAGATAAAAGAGCTGAAGATTCAGTTTGATGACTCATTGGAAAAAGGTCTGGTTACCACTAGAGGATTACGTTGGGTAGCCCAAGTTCTCATTTCCAAGTAGGAATATGGTTTTGTTTGGTTTTTTGTGGAAGATTGAATGTTAGACCAGATATTCGTTAAAATAAATATCTTTTTCTGCTTTTGGATTGTTTTTTAGATTAGTTATAAGGGAATATGGTTTTCAAATATTTATATCCATTCTGGTAATCATTAGCATATTGTTTGAGGGTTTTATATTCCGAAGACAACTTTTTGGACCATGTATGACCACTATGAATAGCTTTTGATGTCTTTTGGTCTAACTAAAACTCATTTAGTTTTTATGTTTTTGATGAACTGAATATTCAATCAATATCTTGACACATACATGTTAGTGTTCATGGATGAAATTTTGGTTCATTTAAAATATGAGATTGAGCACAATAACTATCTAAGTTTAGTTTTGGGAATTTTGAGAATTCGTCGTTTTATGGAAATCATTAAAAAGATAGTTTCTAGATTCAAGAAGTGATGTTTTAGGGAATAAGATTTATGGACATGTATTTTTAGTTGATCCTATGTAGGTGGTGGTTGTCAGAACCTGGAAGGAACCATAGAATGTAATTGAGATAAAGAGATTCCTCAGTCATTCTGGATACTAACGATGTTTTGTTAAGGATTTCTTTAACTCGGTGTCTCCTTTTACTACTCTTATTAGGAAATCAGTGAGTTTCACATGGGGTGCAAATGTTCAGACTTCTTTAGATGAATGGACGTATCTTATGACATAAACATCTATTCCAATCATACATGATCCCGGTAAGGGGTATGTGGTTTTTCTCAATACTTCTAGTGATTGATTGGGATGTGTGTATATGTGGGATGACCATATAGTAGATTACGACTCTCTTCAGATTTTGATACATGAGAAAAATTATCCTACACGTAGTTTAGAGATTGTTACAGTTATGCATGTGCTTAAATGTTGTCAGCACTATCTTTTTGGTTTAAGGTTGACAGTCTTTTCAGATTATAACAGTTTGAGTTATATTTTTATTCGAAAGACTTGAATATCATATAGAGACAATGGGTAGAATACCTTTACAAGTCTAACATAGATACCACATAGACCCAGTGGAAGGGGATTGTCATTGCAGACACTATTAGTAGGAATGTACTATCATATGCTATTTTAGAATCGAATGAGGTGTGGAACATTATAGGGATTTCAATTAGTTGCACATGGATGCTCTGAAAGATGTTTTAGTTATGGTTATGACAATTGTTTAGATGTAATCTTCTCTTATGGAGTCTATTTTGCAGAGTTATTAGTGGGATAATGAGTTCAGTGAAATTCAAAAAATCCTTTATGGTGGGGACACTATTTTTGTTAGTCTATCTATTTAGATTGTATTCTCCTCTTTGGAAAGTGGGTTGTCATCCAAACATCTATGTAAGGTTTTTTCTTATTTAATTTTCAAATATATTTGTGGATCAATCATCCAGGAACTACGAATATGTATTATGACATGAGAAAATGATTTTGGTGGTCAGGTATGAAGCATGTAATTTCAGATTATATGTCCTGCTATTACACCTAAAAATATATAAAGGAAAAGACTTAAAACCCACTAGTTTTATTCAGCCTATTATGGTGATTGTTATTAAATAGGATTAGTTATCCATTTTTTTGTATTACCATAGAATACCTAAGGGTGGAATAAAATCTATGTATTTTTGATTAGTTAATGAAATATTATCTTTTCATTTGGATAACGGATACCACTATGGTTGACAATTTGGTTAATCTGTATGTGCAAGTGATTGTGAGGTTAATCGGGAGTCATAACTCCATTTTTTCAGATAGGGATCATATTTTAACCTTGAGGTTATGGTGGATTCTCCAATAGGTAATAGGAAATCTAGTCAAGTTAATAACAAATTACTATCCGCAGATATATGTTCAGATGGAGCGCGTGATTCAAAACCTGGAGTATATGCCTAATATCTATGTCATGGAATTTTTTGTATCATGGGATATCCATATTGGACTAGTTGAGTAATTTTTATAACATCATTTATCAGCATTTGATCATAATGGGTATGTTTGATGCATTGTATGGTTGCTCTTATCGATCACCTCTTTGTTGGGTTGAGGTGGGAGTAGTATCTTTAATTGGACCAAGTTTTGTTCAGGATATGTTAGGAAATATTTATGATGTACATCTACATTTGGTTACATCCCAAAGTAGAAAAACCATATTCAAATTATCAGTATCATCCTTTGTATATTTTCATTGGTGACTGGGTTTTATTTCAATTTTCTCCACAGTTGGGTCACCATCGGCAACGAAAATAATTAATGGGGCTCTGAGATATTTTGAACCATTTTAGGTCACTTTTTTTCTTCGGAAGGTTTCATATCGGTTAGCATTTAAGGTTTAAATAGTAGGTATTCATGATTTTTTATACATATCTCAGCTCACGATGTATTAAAATGTTCCTACTCACATTATGCATTGGCAAGAAATCGAGATCAAGCCAAATGTTTTTTTAGATAAAGTAGTTGAGATCATTAGGTCTCAATTGAATGTCTTCCATGGGGTTTGTATTTTATTGGACCATGTATTATGGTAACATGGGGTAGATTATTATGAGAATTGGGAATGTGAGTGGTTGATGAGGGAGTACTGGACTCATCTTTTTCCAAGGGTTACCTCTCCCACATCACTTCCCAAGGATGGAAAGTATTTATGGTGGGGATTTGTAAACATATAATTACCTTGATCATGGAACATTTTTCATTCTCCCTATGATCCCATTTTTATGTGGAGTTTTAGACATTAATTTCTATATTTTCTTTTGGCTGCCAGAGATTTTCACACATTGAAACTATGTTACATGATGTGTAATGGTCGTTGGGTTCATGATGTGATAATTTTTTACACCATGAACGGTTACAAGATGTTAAAATATATTACACATCATGCATTAATCTATTATAGGATTTCAATCCAAGGTGAATGTGTATATGTTTTATTTGGGAATCATGGATTTCATGATGTGTAACCATATTAAACATCATGTAATTCCATGAGTAGAGTTTTTAGGGTATTTTATGAGGTTTGAATGCCCATTTGGATAATGATTCTTCTTTTATATCAACTTAGGGTCCTTCTTTTAGTTATTTTGTGAGACATTGTTCCTTCTCGATCAATCTGTTTGATGTTTCATCTTTATTATGATTGTGGCGTGTCTCTTGAGTTCCATGATTCAATATCATTCTGTAGTTCTTTCCTTTGTTGGTTATGGTGTAGTGGGTGTTCATTATTTAGGTAAGTGGTGTTTCATCTTCTTTACCAAAATTATTTCTTAATTTAATCAATTTTTAGATGTGTGGACTAGGTTCATGGGCCTTCATTGACAATTTTGAGTTTTCGTTGTTGTTGGATCCCATTGCGTGTGTGTGTGGCCTGAGTTTTAGGGTAGGCGGTTTTTTCTCAAACCTATTTTGATGAAAATTATTGTTCCTATTTTATAAACTGATTTATAAACGGAATTGGAATGATTTGTGTCTGTGTGTTGGAATGGGTTTTTCATGAAATTTTTTTTTCCCTATTTGTTTATTAATGGAAAGAAAATGTGTATTTTCAATGATTTTTAATGGATTTTTGAAATGGTTATGAAATTTATTCAAATAATTTCAGTGAGTTTTGAAAAATACCACATGGTTTACCTTGGGGACTTAGGTTGAATGTTTAGATTGTGTATATCATCCAATTATATGATTTTCAGGAGGTTTCCTCTTGGCGATTTCCTCTCTTTCTTAGGCATGTTTTTAAAGGGGACTAATATATTCATTATTAGGGAGTTTACTCACAGGGTATTCCTATGCATACAAATCAAGTGTTCAATGAATTTGAGTGTTCATTTGATTTATTATTGTATGAGTATTAATCTCGTTTGACATATAGTGATCTTTATTATTGATAGCCTTTATTATGTTTTGTTTTTCATTGATTTGTATTTCTCTCTTTGATATGAATGTTTATTATTGTGAATGATGACATGGAAAATTTTATTTTAAATTAATATATATTCTTTTGTTTTAGAAATGTAAAAAAGAGAAATTTTTATTATGGTATCCATAAAACTACTTTAATTATTATCACGCAATGTGTTATTGAAATGAGCATACATGAATTTTTATATAGATACTTGTTATGGAACACCATGGTGAGATCCTATTGATCTTTTTATCTCACACCCTACACGCCTCTTTGAGGGTGTGTAGACAAATATATGTCTTCCAATAGAAGAAAATGAATGGAGATATATTGAGGTAGTGAGGTTTCATGTCAACAGATTTGGGACGTTGGTTATGAGATGGTGGGAGTTCATCCACACTATAACATGGTGTCGCTATTTGGTTTTGGTTCTTTATAGTTGGAATTTCCACTTTGAAATTTTGGTTATTTTTGTAGTTTTTTTATATTAGATACTTTAATATTGTTATAGAATATATTTAGTATATTTTCATTGTTATTTCAGATTCTTTGTATATATATTCCATGTGTTTTTTTATTTTAAGAGAAATCATTTTTTTATTGTTGTTTAATGCCTAGATCATTGTCTCCATCTTGTTGGGATTGGGAATTTCCTTTTGTTATTTGAAGGAATAAGACATTTTACTTGTTTTAGGGTAAAATTAGTCGGTTCATTCCAACTATTCATGATTGTTTTTATGATGGTGGAGATCATTTTACCATTGTTCTAGGATGGAAGATGACATGAGTCATACTGTGGGAGGAGGAGATGAGGATTTTACATTCATTCCATTAGTAGTACATATTTATGTGGTAATGATATAAAAATATGCATTGAAATCAGGATACATGGTCAAAGAGGGAGTAGTATGTAACTAAGTTAAATTATTGATGTCTAACCTATCTAAAACATAAGACCATGTTATAGGATAGAATTGGAAATGGGATTGTATATTATTGGTTCTCATGATGGTGTTCCCATTATTAGTGATAGGTGATAAGACTCTATGCGTGATCATAGACTCATCAAGTTGGTCGACTTGCTAAACATATGAGGGAAGATCATAATAGAGACTTTGGGATGCTCATTCATGAAATAGATTGTATGGATTAATTTTATTACTTCCATGACCATTTCATACTATGATGATCATTCCATGACATGATTATAAAAAGTATTAAGGATGCCTTTGGGACATGGTTATAACTAAGATTAGGGTTTTTATGATAGTAATAATGATAGGAAAAGTGGGTTGATTAGGTTCTGGTGAACATACATTGGGTTTTCATGTTAATTTTGGGCCATAAATGGGAGGATCATATACCATCATTGTATTTTGGGAATCTCAATAGTTACCCAACCACAATAAGTGTAGTAACCTTTTGGGGACATATATAAGAGACCATGTATGTCACGACATTACATGTCTATATGGTGGTAGAAAAAAACTTTTGGGCCGAATGTTAGTTATATGGATTATTATGAATGGTGAGGTTCATAATGAGGGTGGATGATGACTTCCCAAAACATTTATGGTTCCTTTGTGGATCGATGATGGTGAACATTGGAGTTTGATGTAGATATCATGTGTTCCATGAAATCTCACCTCATCATGGATTATAGAATTCATACAATGGCGATATCCTTCATCACAGGCTCGTAGGACCTTCATTATTGATACCCTGTTTGGTTTGAAAAGTAGAATAAAAATTAAACATTTAACCATTATTATATTGGTCACAAGATGTATTCCATGTGTCACAAGTGAGAATATATGGGAATGGCTCAATTCATGATGTCGACTAGTGAGAGCTATACATTGAGGTTGGACACACAATTTTTAAAATTTTATCAATCCAAATAATGTTTGGGAGCCAATGGTAGATAAACCATCATGAGTAAGTGTTCCCCTTAGTTGTGGGGTTTTTTGATAGCACATGAACCTTCATGTGATTTCATGAGACTAGAATAACCATTCTAAATCTTCATACCCTCACATGGGAGACGTTTTTTCTTTTTCGAAAAAAATCCTTAAAGGATATGATATTGTAAACAATAAATATTTTTGTTCATGAAATTAGAATATTTTAATGAATATGATTGAATCTAGGCCCTAAGTAAACCTGGAATTCTACTTCCTGGATAGAATTTGTGTCGTGATATTAATATTATTTGATTCATTATATCATGTACATGTGGGTTTTTAGTAAATAAATAGATGAATCCTAAATGTGGTCTCATTTGGGAAATAAGAGACTCAAATTAAAACGTGAATGTGGGTTTTATCAATGTTTTTACATAATAATTATAATTTTCTTATCTTTCATATAAGGGTGTCCCAAGTGAAAATAATATAAATAAATTAATTTTTTTTATTTTTATTTACTTATCAGGACCTAATCCACCACATTATAAAACCTCTTATAGAGTATTCCATGGGGTTAACTACATAAACCTAGAGGGAATGAGGGTATTGAGATATTTGGGGAAGATAATATTGGAATATGGTCATATAATCAAAGAATGAGTACTATGAGGAATTTCATCAATAGATGTGATCATGGATCCTATCAATGAAAATGAATTAGAGGTGTTATAAATCAGCTAATTATCCAAAAATGAGGTAGGGAATTTGTTTAAGGTGTATTTATACCTGTTTATTTATCCTATTTCAAAATCAAATAATATTTTATAACAATTTGATTCTTGGTTAGACCATTGATTTATGTGTTGGGTTTTATCTTCTATGGTTTAAAAATGATGATAGTTTCATTATTCATGTTAACCCCTTATTTATTATTAGTTATAATAAAAATGGATTAAGGTCAATCTAAAAAATATAATGGTCCATTCCTTTCCCTTTTTTATTTTATTCCATTGTTATTCCTGAATTCATCAGCAGTATTCTACTTGGCATGTGATTTAATGAATAGCTATAAACTGGTTGATATCAATTCCTTATTTTTTATAATAAATCATTTTATTAGGATTATTATTAGGTTAAAGAGTGTTTTTGATGTCACTATATAGGTGTGATGATAACTACGGATGATCGGGGATTAGACCAGGAGTTCTTTGGTCCTTGGTTTTGTGATGTGACTGTTCTATGAATTAGGGATTATGAAATAGATGGGTGGTTGGATGAAATCCATCCCCCGGTGACGACATCATATCGTGTTGGAATGGATGGAAAGGTATTGTGACCCTTGATTTATGAATTGATTCAGGAGAAAAAAAATGGTTATCCAGGGTAGTTTGACCAGAAATCTATCTTTTGTCTGGCCATGGTGTGTGGTATATCTAGATCTAGGTCTTATGGTGAATTTTCCAGTGATCTAGAAGTCAGTGGGGGCACACATGCAATGACACATGAATAAACATTAATTTCATAAAAAATCCCAAAAAACATGGATTATTCTCAAAATAACCCATTCTGGGTGGGACCCTAGCTGTAGCGATAAGTGTTTCCGTCAAAATAAAATTTCCAATGCCATGTGGGCCCTACCACAGGGCATGTGACCATGCACTGGAGGAAAGGTGTATAACTTAGTGGTAAATGGGAACAAACATGGTTAGATACATGGACATGACAAGAAAATCATGCATGAATAGAGTAAACATGCATAGTAATGTACTCATACATGGAAATTGTACACATGCTCGACCTGAGTACACATGCACATGATATAGTACAAAATATAGTCTAAATGACACACCAAGTGAATTCTAAATCTCTATATGTTGTATATCTTAAAGAAAAATGATTATATATAGATAAATGAATTACATAATAGTCAGAAAAATGCAGAGAATTCCATTATTTGAGAGACACATTGTGTTATCCTAGTACACACCATTTACTTACTTATTTCCTAAGTATTGACGTGTATCACTTTGGTTCAATTCGTTTGTTCATCCCAATGAGGTTATAGTGAGTAATTATGTTCCAATAATAGGATTGTTATATTATTTATGGGACTAGTATCATATTTGTTTTAGAATCTGTTCTTCTGATCCTAGTTATTTTTCTTTTATCATTTTCTACTCTTCCCAATGTAATGTTTCATGAATCATCATGACCAACATACATGAGCATATGACCCCCTACAAATATGGATATTCCTATTATATTATGTCATACCCCAAGGGCCCTGTGTGATACCCCCTATCTATGAATTGAGATATTCAGATTTCCAGTTATGTTCAAGTATAAACCATGAGTCCTTGGGTAAAACAATATCTATGTATCCCCATCTTTTTTCATTCATTGAGGTGTGGTTCAAACGATTGTGTATATTATATGATCCCTCTCATTTTTCTTCATGAACCATCATGGAATTACCACATTAGTATGTCCTCCCAGAAAAATTTATTTACTAATGTAATATCCAATGTGTTATACAACCCGAATGAATTTGATCAGGGATGGATTGGCTTATGGCGTGAGGTCACTTGGATGAGTATTACTATTGGTCTTTTTGTACAATAATTGGTTTGAAGTGAGGCTATGAACTCATGTTGAAAATTAGTTTCTATATTGACCATATTTGGGTCATTATTATCATATATTATTATGTCTCATATACATATTGACATACATATATGGTTATGAGATTACTACTCTCCTGATTCTTTATGTTTTGGGATTTTAGGGTGTCCTACTGGGTAAGTTTATACTCACCATTAAATTGGATTTGGACACGCATTCCCTGCATTATATAGATGAAATTATTTTCCAAGAGGCCTTGGTGTAATATGATCATGTGGAGAATAGTTGGAGATTATTTTTACTATAAAGGCATTAGATGGATCCAAGAGTTGCATTTGGGTAGCTTCACCCATGTTGTGAACATGTTAGGTTCTTTTTCATCTTTGGTGGGGTTATATTTGACACATTATACTTATTATGTATTAATTTTAGTACTCTAATGTGGTATAAATTTTATTATTTATATTATAATAGGATTGGTTTACCTTTCTGTATTATACTATTATTTTCAAACACATGCATTTGTACATGAAATTTCATCTATGGTCGCTCATGTTTGTGATATACATACTTGATGACTGTATGAATCCCCTAGAATTTTAGAGATGGGATTGTAGATTCATTATTAGTAAACCCTTTTCTTGGAGAGCACAATAGTTTAGTTCCTGATAATCTCTTTCATGTGAGGTATGCTTCCAATGATACCAAAGCAGTAGGGGTTTATTTCAAAATCTCCTCTTTATTTGTGTTTTTTAGTGTTTCTATTTTTATAATTTTCTGAAATTTATAATATAAAACAAAAAAAATTATCCTATATATTATCTAATGTATTAGTTCCATTTATGTCTTCTTGGCATTCAAAAATACAAAATGAATGATTTTATGGAAAATAAACTCTTTTTTTTATTCATTTGGGAATCCATTACTTAAATGGGCATATTTTTAGATTAAGTGTATTTATGAATGATTCTAAAATTATAATATGATTGTTAAAATCAATTTTCCCATGTTTTACATTATATTAAAATATTTAAAATTATTCTTATTTTCACTTTTATAATATGATACTTTTTTACTTTATTATTGAAATGTAAATGGAATAATTATTTTAACATACTCATCCTGAAAATAATTTCCCATAATTGTGACTTCCCAATTATTTCAATATTAAATTATATATTTTCATGATTTTTTTCAATTATTTTTTTGTAATATTTTATAAATTTTTTACCTTTAAATTTTTATTTCAATTATAAAATGGTATTTTCTGCAATAATGTTTTTCATGATTTTTTTGGTATTCATATTATATAATGACAACAATGCTTTATTTTACATATTATCCTTTTTCATATTTAATAATGATTCCACCATTATTATCTCTCTTTATGGTTTATGATCATTTTTACTAGGGGAAATATTAACATTATATAAGCTAGTTCTTCCTAAAATGATATTTTTTTTATTACTATGTATTATAGACTATGTAGTTTTTTCATTAATATGATGAATGAATTGAACATATTTAGTTTTGGGTGGGGACTGGAATTATATTTCCCCTTAATGAATCTCTAAGTATCATGAGGAAAAAGTAGTCATGTATTTGGAAAATACATTGCTCAATAATCTAATATGTTTTTTCTCAAGGCTTTGATGGTATGTAATAGATATTTTCGAATGAGGCTTTGATGATATGTTTCATATGCTTGGGATAATGATGTCCATAATTATAAAAAAATATTTAGATGCTATTAATTGAATAGATATGATATCCATGGAAATGTTTCAAGTTCATGTGATTATATATAATGAATTATTTGATCGTAACTTATTCCTATCATATAACTCTTCATTATCAATTTAATAATTAAATAGTATGTGTTTTCCATTATTTATAATGATATATTAATTATAACTTATTTATTCATGATATCAACCACAATATATTACCTTTATTTAGAATTTGAGCTCATCCATTTGTTATGTTTATTTTACCCAAGATTCCTACAAGTGTACTATGACTTATATGAAAGGATATACTAGATAGAATAATGATGTTATAAAAGAAAATATCTTTGATTTTATGATTCAAATGTAATTGATGATTTAAGAATATTCTTGGTTTACTATGAATACAAATCTATATGGTCCATTGGGATGCGATAACTTGTATATAGTGCCAATGTAATAATGTAACCACTAGCTCTTAGGTGCTGGTGTCTAGATGAATACAATATTACTTTGATTCATTGAACCTTTTATCTTCTATATAGTATTTTAATTGTTTGGGAATAATGAGGGAGGTAATCCCCCAATTTTACCGTAATAAAATTCTATATTAGTTTGGGAGCTACTATATAATTTTATATAAGTATTATATTGAATAGATTTATACTATAAAAGGATTTCATGGAAATAAATGTTGATAGGGAATAACTCCAAAATGATCAATAATTTTCAATGGGATAGCAGAACTAATTTTAGTATTTATCTTCTACTCAGACCTGATAACCACAATCTAGAAATTTATTATTTTTAGTACCTTCTCTCTAACACCAAACTATAAGTATCCATATAAATTATCGTTATATATATATATTATATATACTCATGTATATATTAATATATTATTGAATGAAATGGAAATTATCTCTTTTTACATAACAAGTTCAAATAATAATAGTTTTTTCTTGATAACATTATCCCATTAAATAATTTTTTATATCCCTACCCGTAATGTTCATCATTTGGGTACATATACATGATTAAGTAAAGGCTATTATTATATGAAATCACTATTAGAAGTATATTATATCCCAAAAATATATGATATTCAATATAGATATCTAATCTTGTCTTCTGTGGTCAAAATACAACTTATTGTTAAACTATCTATTTAGTGATGAGAATTCATAGTAAATTTAATTATTTTTTTCAATATCTGCTGAATAATTCTCTCAAATGTTTAGGTAAAAAGGACATCACCAGAAAATAAAATTAAAATTAATTCCACATAAATCCATAAAACATTTTTAATATATATATTTATAGAATTAAAAGAAAAAAATTCACACATATTTAAGAATTGTGTTGAATTTTTAATTCAATATACCAAAAACCATATTGTGTTATTTCTTTTAGTTGTTTTATAATATAAACTGAAATATAAAAATATATGTTTTCCTACTTTCTTTTATGTATGGGTAAGGATAAGATCATCCCTTTCAACATTATATTTTATTCTTTGTATTTTTTTACACCATTAAAATTGATATTTATTTTCATATATATTTTTAATTTCATCTGACTAGAAATTATTCCATAGACTACAAGAGAGACTCCATTTAGTGGCGGTGTTTTTTGTGTTTATCGGCGGTTCAAACCGTCGCTAAATGGTTTGGAAGTGGTTTCTGTAAACTGCCACCAAATACGGCATCAACAATCTATTAGCGGCAGTTATTTTCGTTTCACAGCGGTTTATGGAAAGCATCGTAGCTTCCTCATTTCATGGCAGTTTTACTGAGTTTAGAGGTGGTTTTTACAATCCCTGGACATCAGTTTATTCGTGGTGGTTATAACCGCCACCAATAAACTCAAATCCAATGGTCGTAAACCCACCGCTAAAGTCACGAGAACCGCCACGAAATGTGCCCCTACGATGCGATTATTTAGCTGCGGTTAAAACCGTCGTGAAATGTAATTTTTTTACATGTAGCGGCAATTTTCACCATTTAGCAGCAGTTTAAACCACCGCCAATGTACATTTCACGACTGTTAAAACTGCCGCGAAAAGCTTACCAGAAAAAAATTCCTTCCGCTGCACCACTGCCCTGAAAGACAAATCAAACCAGAAATATCGTAGTATAAAAACATCTTGCATATCGTGAATGAAAGTAATAGGGAAAATAATGTAGAATGTCTAAAAAATTCAATCATTCATAATTTTAAAAAGGGATGAATCTACACATTTTGAAGTATCTCTGATGTTTCATAAAAAATGTAATGAATTACATGGTTTTAACTATGATAAACTATGATCAATCACACATGAAATGTAGGAAAACGTTTTGAAAGAAGTGGAAAGAAATCATTGAAGTTCCGATCACCCCCCTTCTTTAGATTTCACTCTACAATGACGAGTCTGGACCAAATCCATCAACTCCACAACCCTCATTTAGGTAGTTTCCATGAAACATGATGATATTAAATGATTTTTCCTCAGATGAGCTATGATTTCCTCGCATCTCCATATCTGTATAGTCTAAGAATCCATGTGAGACTACAATTTGAATATCCAATTATGAACTTGCTATAATTCCCCTAAGGACTCCCTTATCTTCCTAGAAAAAGGATCCTCATCTATAAGATCTTAAAAATAAATTTCACTTGTCTTCAAATCATACTGAGTTAAAACAATTTGATTCATACTTTTATATAGAGGTTGTCGGTCAAAACCACCAGCACCCAAGTCATTAAATAATTTATAAATGTGTTCCCCTTGGTTGTGGAATATTTATATGTGGGTATGAGTGATCAAGCCATGAATCTACTAAATGTTTTTCCTATTTTTTTCCTCAACCTATGTGACTAATGGAGTATGTGTGGAAAGAAGAGGGATAACTAGTTGACTAAATGAGGAAGAAGGAGAATAAGCCTCATATGAACTTATCTCAACAAGAATATCATATGTAGCTTGTGATATAAGAATAATTTCATCAATAAAGTCTATTTCACCATTAGGGTAGTCATCACTAGAACGAGTTTTCTTTCTTGATTTCTCACCCAGATCTTTGTCATCTCTATCGTCACCACTAACAATGCTGCTGGTGAAGAAAAATGACTATCCACAAGATGGACCAACTACCTTATCACACCATAGAGTCAAGATGTTACCCACTACTGGGCTTAATCTTGGGAAAGGAAGGCCAGAGCATCAGTAAGCGGTTGTATGATTTCAGCTTCAATATTCTCAAATGTCGGCATTATCAAAAATCGATGGATGACAATAAGATCTCACTCCTCCAACGGTCTGCCAAAAGAAGAGGGGTGACACTTAGGGTGAAATCAAAATAATTATTGAATCCGTAGGTTTTATAAGGTTTTAAAATAATTTTCTCATCCATCGTGGCTTCAAGTACCCCTTCACAAAGATAGACCATGTACGACCATTCATCAAGGGAGCCGATATAGTTATCAATAATCGGCCCATTTGGTGCATGAAAAGGGATAAAATTGAAGATGAAAGATTGGATCATTTCATATTTAACCTCATTGGGGCTTTGGGACATGGTCCGAACTCCCGATATATTCAAAACAATTTGGAGAGATAAAGCATTGGGGATCCTAGTAGAATTTTAATATTTATAACAACAAATGTGCCCCTCTATCAAACCAAACAAAAAATTGAGTGTACCCCTAGTAATGTAAGGAATTCTACCTTATTGGATGTTTCCCAAGAGTTGATAAAGATGTGGAAGGATCAACACTACCAAATTGTGGTATTTTCTTCCACAAGTCTCCCCACCATCACCAATGTGATGAAACTAATAATTAAATGCATAACCCAATCCAGGAAAATCCACCCATTAAAAACATGGATATAATGCTTTTCAGCCTAAGGTCTAAGGAGATCATCAAATTCACATAGCAGAATCGTGATGTATAATCCCTATCATTTATGATAGGAAAATATGATCTAGAACTATTTCTGACTTACTGAGAAGGTGACTGATGATGGTGTATGGTAGTTGGCATGTCCCCACTGTAATAAATAAAAATATCAATATAATTCTTTAAAATAAATGAGAAAACATATTTTTAGCTCCTTCCTAAATTTATACTTCATAATAATAAGCATATCTTACACTAAAATTGTTGTTTGTTGGGGACCATCCCAAACATCCTTAACATAGATGAATTTATCATACATCTCTACAAGAGGGGGATTACTAATGTGAATCTATTAACATGGAATTGGATTGATAAACTATGAACTCTTAAATTTGATGAATCCACTACCGCCTCACCATTAAAAAATAGTAAAACCATCTCAACATAAGAGAATATTACATAGTTTTAATTCAAAATTGTATAACATATGAAATGACCCAATTTTTTCACACAAATCAACAATGGGTTTAACTCCTAGTCATCCAAAATCTCGACTACCAATTCAAAAACTGGCCTAAATGTAATTATTTATACCACACTCGAGAAATCAAGACATAAAAAGAAACATCAGAAATAAATAAAACTCATAAAAGATAACATGAGAAATCAAAGAAATTTTAGGACATGAAAATGTTTGGTGGCAACTATGTGCCACAAATGTTACATATACAAACCAATTGTTCCCATATTTGTTCAACACATGTAAAATACAACTACTCATGGTCCGATGATGCATTTTCCCCCTCACCACCTTCATCACCACTTTCTGCTATGACCTGTAAGAACATTACATTGAAAATTAAACACGATTGCATATTTATAGTAAAACATAAAACCAATGAAAGTTAGAAAACAACATAATTTTGATTTTTTGTGATTTACCAGCATACCACCAGTTGATGCACTACCATCGGGGGAATATATTCTCATATGCTGACATATTTCAATCAACTCTTTTTGCAAAGAAGATATCTGATCCCTCTGCTGGTGACCTATGTTTCGTAGAGAAAAAATCTCTTTCTGAGCATCTCTAGGAATATGATGAATAAAGCAAGGAGTAGATGCAGATGCCATCCCTGGTGGCCGACTAAAAACCTCAGATGGTACGGGTCCCAAAACCATCCCGCGCACTCTACTAGGATGCTCCTTCACTTGGACTTTACCAACCGGGTCATCATGGGAGACTGAGTAGGACTGCACAGGATTGGCATCCCATAGTACTTTGATTTTTACCTATAAATCAAATATCAATATATATTAACATAGTAAAAACAGATAATAAGTTATTATAATAAAAAATTGACTTCATACCCCATCTTCTTTAGTAGGCTCATTAACTAAACTTCCATCTGATTTCTAGTGAACATCCAAACACAGTTCACTTTGGGATGCTTCGTTCCCTAAACACTGTGACTGCATTAAGCAATGATAAATCAACAATTCAATATAATAAACATATAATAATATCTTATAAATATTTAAACTAATTAAAAGATTACCAATGTCATTCAGCTTCTAGAAAATCTTTTTGAGCCTGCAGTGTGAGGGATGACTTTCTTAGCCCGGTTTGAAGCCTTCTTTCTTGAGAGATCCGGAAATAAATAAAATTCAATTTAATAGTAATGTATTCAATGACATGTCCTCTTCATATACATGTTTAAATGTAAAATGAGGATAATATGATAATATATATTTCAATACAATCCTCTTCTCATCACGATGTCTGTCAACAAAAATATTCCAATGTTCTTTCGGTACCGCACTGGGTAGATTCTCATACATTTTTTGAACAGTCAATGAGGCATCATTGACATCACACCACAATCTCTATTTTAAATCTTTCCATTTATTACTTAGATTTTTCAACATCCACTTTAGTGCTATCACATCAGCAACTGTGAAGTGGAAGAAAATTTGTATATAAAAATTCATTTTGAACGTATTAGTAACATGACATTAAATTAAACCATAATGTAATAAATTTTCCTTTATTTGAGAATCAAAAAC
Source organism: Viscum album (assembly GCA_963277665.1). NCBI lineage: Eukaryota > Viridiplantae > Streptophyta > Magnoliopsida > Santalales > Viscaceae > Viscum > Viscum album. Next base: position 1,871,372,067 of record OY728137.1, on the reverse strand, counting down.
TTCATTTTTCCATCTTGGAGGCATATATATCCAATCATCATATAAAATAGGAAGGGAAATGGGCTCTGCTTCCAGCTAGCCTAGAATCTGGCCATGTAACCCCATGGCGTCATCCGTCGGGACCCCATAAGAATAAAATGGCACGACTATCTTTTCTCCATTCAAATTCCAAACATATGGAATTTTTGTGTTTTTCTGCACGGTTTTATTTTTGTCATATTCAATGAGAAAAAAATTATTATAAACAAAATGCAATAAATTTATTTAATTAAAATTTGTACCTATGACATTGACACTCTAGTACACCCGTGATGAACTGGAATGGGCATGTCACTGCCCCACTGTTGAGGCTCCGGAAGGGGGAGTCGACAACTCACCCTCTAATGGGACATCCAAATATGGTGTGAGAGATGGTGCGAGGGGAGATGGTGCAGAAGTGTATGCAGCCGGTGCCTCATATGTCATGGGGAGGGAGCCAGATGGATCATCATCTGTCGTAGAACTAGATGAAATAGTATACTGCTTCTTCCTTGGCATTCCTGCCATTTAATCAAATAAAATCAAGTTCAGAATATATATTTCAAAATAATTATGCAGAAAAAAAAATTAAAAATGATAATAGTTGCAAAGTACTAACAGAAAAAAATATAACAATGATAATGAATGATGGAAGAAATGAAACAAGTTGATGCTGAATAAATAAATAATTGTATATACATTAATTTTCCCCTTCAATCACATTGGTTTCCTGCTTCATTGCTTCATCCACTTCATTCATTTTTTCTAGACTAATATTTTCAATATCATGATGGAAAAAATAATTATGCTGCCCGTTGTTGATTAAATTCAATTTCAAAGGCCAAATTATCCACTTCATCACCCATATCGTACAAATATCTTTGTATTACGTGAGCAACTACAATCCAACCTTCATTGACAACATCATTCACATAATACACCATTTTTACTTGCGATTCTAAGATATATGGATTATGCAGTTCACGGTCACCAACATCCATCAAGCGAGAGAAGTTCACAGAAGTAAATTGTAAGGAATATCTTTTAACACCTTTGATAATATCGAACCATTTGCATTTGAATAAAACAACTGAAAAAAGTACGTTATAGTTTAATTAAATAATATCATGTAGATTTCCATAGTATTCCACTTAATAAAATGTAAATATACCACTATTCTATGTTTTCAAACTCACTTCTCGATTAACTGTACAAAATCTAAAGCCATTCAAATTATAAGCGTCGAACTTTCTAACTTGTTTTAGAGGACCTCTAGCAAGAAACTTCTAATCTTATGTCACCTCTGCTCGAGTATCAGTATTCATGATCTGAGAAAAGAAATATACTTTATTAGATTTACAAAATGTATGTGTCAAACTAATATTCATACTTATTGCAATATTTATGAACATACATGTTGTGCAAACCATTCTACAAGCTCTTTATTAATAGATTTCATTATATCTTTCTCATTTCTTGTTCGGCCTCTCGTTTTTCTCTTTGTTTTTATCCTCAAATCTTCAATAAATAGATCTACAATTTCACTATTCAGCATCACATATCTATGTGCCTGTAATAATTCCAATTCAGTCAGTGTCACATTTGACATCCTCCCAAATGAATGGCCAATAGCAGGAAATATTTTGGATTTATGATGTATTTTAGATTGAGTCGATGTGTCTTTGATAGGTCCAACTAGATTAAATGTTGTCTCAATATCATCCTTGTATCGAGAACAAATAGTAAGACACTCATCAACAAAATAGCCTTCAGCAATAGAGCCTTCTGGTTGAGCTTTATTTTTCATGTATGATTTCAAATGCCCAAGATATCGATTAAATAAAATAAACATAATTATGAATTTCATTAAGTACCAAAAATTGTTTACTTAACTAAAAAACATAAAAATAAAGTACCTCTCAATTGGATACATCCATCGATAATGAACGTGGCTTCCTAATTTAGCTTCCTCAACCAAATGCACAGTTAAATGCGTCATTACAGTAAAAAATGACGTAGGAAATATCATCTATATTTCCCAAAGGTTTAATAAAAATATCTCCTAGAGTTTGTCAAGATGAAATGGATGTAAAGATTTCTCACATAGTTGTCTGAAAAATGTGCAGAATGGGAGTACACAGCAGTAATTTTTTCAGGTAATAATGTACATAATGCCAATGGTAGTAACTGTTGTAACAAAATATGTGAATCGTGACTTTTCAATCAATGTAAATTATGATTCTTCAAGTCAACACACCATGATATGTTACTTGAATACCCATAAGATACCTTAACATTATTTAAAATTTGAAGGAATGTATCTTTATACCTATTTTTCGTTGCAAAAATTGTCGGAGGATACTTTTCATTCTCATCTGGCCAGAGATCGTGTTTTATGTTCATTGTTGTACATCTTTACGAGCATTGAGATGATCCTTCGACTTTCCATGCTAATTAAGCAATGTGAAAATAAAATTTTAACTGAAATTATTCTCAATATGAATCACATCATGATTATGGCGCAATAAATTAAATTCTTATTATGAATGTTTGAAGAATATAATTTTTTTCTTCCATTGTTGCGTTACGATTTTATTTGACAATGAACTTCGGACCCATTTTCCGCTATCATTAAAATAATGAACCGTCCCAAATTTTGTTTCAACATTTTCAAGATGTGTTAATATTTCAGAATCAGTTAACAACTTTGGAGGTGGTCTACAATCACTAGAACCAATAAATTTTGATCTTTTCATCCGAAATCTATGAGATGCATTGAGAAATCTTCGATGACACCAAAAGCACAATTTTCTACTATGAGGTAGCCATTTGGGATCAAAATCAAATTTACAAATGGGATAATCTAAGCCCATGTAAGTGTTCCAACCAGATAAATTCCCAAGCCCAGGTAAGTCACTAATAGTCCACATTAAAGCAGCATGCATTTTGAACATTCTTTTGAAGAAGCATCAAATGTCTCAAAACTGTTGCTCTATAACTCTTGTAATTCGTCAATAAAAGGCTGAAAGTATACATCAATATCATTTCCAGGCATTTTTTTTCCAGGAATAATCATCTAAAGGATAACATAAGTTTGTTGCATACACATTAATGGAGGCAGATTATAAGGGATCAAAACAACTGGCCAAATGCTATAACTAGTTCTCAAAGTCCCAAATGGGTTGAATCCTTGGGCAGCCAATCCCAATCGAACATTCCTAGGATCATTTGTGAACTCTAGATGTAATGAATCAAATGTCTTCCATGATTGGGAATCTCGTGGATGTCTCATTTACCCAACATTGTTATTATCTACAGAATGCCACTTCATGTATTTAATAGTTTTCGATGACATGAATAATCTTTGCAATCGAGGATACAAAGGAAAGTAACACAAAACCTTTACAGGTGTGTTCCTTTTCTTCTTCTCCATGAAATTATTTTCATTTAGACTTCCAACATCACCCTTTTCCTTCCATCTAAACGAATGAAATTTCTTTGCAATTCTGTCTACTAGAATCCTCTCCCCAATAAAGCATACAATCATTACGACACGCATGTATTTTTGTATAATTCAGACCAAGCTTGTTAACAACTTTTTTCATATCATAAAAAGATTCTGGGATTTTTGCTTCAGGAAATGCATCACGATTCAATTCCAATATCACGGACATTTCCTTATTTGTAATTCCACAAAGACATTTGATATGGTAAAACTTCATCAGAAATGAAAGCTTTGAATATTTCAAACACCCACCATAAAAATCTTGATTTCCATCATCAACTAAATTAGGAAACACATTTTCCTCAGTGATGTTTTCTCTTACATTTGGCTCCACAGAATCCAGAGGAGGATCGAATGATATGTTACAATCTTGATTTGCCTATGTTACAGTCTCAAAAACATCACTTGTCACGTTGCAAATTGTAGCACCCTTTTCTGGTTGTTATGATATGTTTTGATGTTGATAGTGGTGTCTTGTAGTGTTGAATGCATCATTTATGAGGTTTTTCATTTCATTTTCTATTGTCAACGAACATAGGACCTCATTCTGTGGATTAACATTCGTACTCAATCTTTCTGTAACGTTTTATTTTGCATGCCAAAACCAACACAAATATTGACTAGGGAATTGCTACAGTGTTAAATGTTCATAAACATCATCTCTCTTCAACCATGTTTTGAATTTACATTGAGGACATGGAAATTTTATTCTCTCTTCAACGGATCGATTAGAAGTTGAAAAATATAAAAACTCATTCAATCCCTTAACATACTGAGGTTTGTTCCTCAATAATGTGATCCAGCTTGTATACATGTATATCACAATATTCCTACACAAAATATATGATAGTGTAAGATTACAAAAACACAGTATAATAAAGATGACCCATTGATCATAAAGTATCCATAATATAATAAATATGATTCATTGATCACATTTACCACTTCGGACCAACCGAACAAGTCAGGTCCATAAGAGACAACGTCAACACCTCATTGAGGAGCAGTAAGAATATCGGGTTACACACTTTTCATAACACTGTCGATCACACATTTATGTTGCCTCAAAAAATATCCCATTGATGTGTGATTGAAACTGGTCATAATTCATTTTAAACCTGAGACATTATATTACTGTTTATGCTTGACATTAGATGTCCTCAAAGAGGAATGGTGTTTCTAAATGGTTTCATACACAACCAACCATATCAAAGTCAAATTTTCCAGAAATAACTGAAGTTATTTAAGACATGAGAGCTCAAAAGAAATTCTAGAAAAAAAATTCCAATTTTCAATTGACATCTTAGGTTGTGTTCATTCTACTGGGAAGGAAACATGTTTAACAAAAATTAAAAGATTCTCCCCACCTTTGGAGTGTCCTAGTTATCAAAATTAGAGATATATCCGCCACTAATAAGTTATATATATCATATTCACATCAAACATATGTTTGATTCTCCCCTCAAGCACACTCATTGCGTCATAAAATTCATAAAGAGGGCCAAAACCAAACCAACCAGCATGAAAAAACACCTTATTCTTTTTTAATTCATCCAACACTTTAAGACATAGTTGATTATTTAATTCATAGGTAACTCAACTCTGTAGATGACCCGACACCTTAAAAAACAGCCCATGGTTCAATGATTTAACCAAACTCCATACATTCATTACAACATTTAGAACTCAACAGAAAAAACATAGATGTAACCATGTTACCAAAGGTTCCATATGAAATTGGCACATCCTGATTACTATACATAGTTTGTCCACCCTATGCATTAATGAATTATAAGGTACATAAAATAGATTTAAACCAACATCATATTGACTCATATGACCATCAACATGAATGAAAGCATACAATGTTGTCCAACACTGAGGAAAATAAAGGGTCATACGACCTGAAAAGCAGATGACATTGCTTGAGGTAAGCTTATCCTACTGAAACTAAGAATTTCTCAATACTCATTAAAATAAAAATGACAAAAAAAACACAATAACCACAGAAAAGGGTTTCATTAGAACTAAAGAGTCATATGAGGGGAAATGGCACCTGAACAGAACTGTGCATCAGAAAACTCCTTATAATATAAAGGTATTAATGTTCTTAGGGAACTACCTACCAACGGTTATCAACATAAAATGATAATTCATTAAACCTAACACCATATTATGATTAAAAAATTCACTAGGCTCAATATCCAATCAACTAATCCATCATTAAAAAGGAGGTATATGGAGAATTAATGTGGTTATATTCTAATACAACTCAAAAAAGTCCCATGCTACCCTTACATAAGAGTCTTTAGCAAGGACACCACTAAAGTTCCATTTCCAAAAAATAATGGGAAATCACAAACCGAATTTAAATAAGTTTTTTCCGTAATAAATTATACTATATTTTAGCATAATAATGGGAAATCACATGTTGAACCCCTTCCATCAATATTATTTCAATGCATATCACCATGCATCCACCATATCAGGTGCCAACTGTAACCAAAAAACCCAAGTATTATTATCCATATACCTTCAATAGGCATCCATCCCAAGATCAAAAAGAATCATATAAAAATACTTAATTAAAAAAGAAAATATAAAAGTAAATATACAATAAAAAGAGCTAATAGGGCATATAGGCCCTAGAAACAATGTATCTGAACATCACATGAAAATAGGATCGCTCGACCCCAAACAGATATCTTTATTAAACAACCAGTTTTATTTCTATTTTGTATTAACTGATTCATTTATCATAGGTTAAAATTATGAGAAACATATGGAATTAAGTACCATAAACTATTAATTATTTAAATATTATTTCAATCAAAACTTCATGTTTCATTGAATTTTAAGGATGAAAATTTACATTAACATACCTCTTTATTTTTATCATTAATAAGTATTTCAAGATTCATTTTCTTTTTCCAATTCCATTAACACATGGAATAACAATTTCAATTAAACATGAATTAGGTATCAAATTAGCAATATTCATCAAATTGACATGCTAAAACTTGGATTAACAAACATTCTAATAAAATAATAAACATATATTCCACAAAATCTTATAAAAAAGATGAAAAATGTTAACACAATTGAAAAGTCACTTTGGGGTCACGGTCGCAGTGAGAAGGGTCGCCAGGAGAAGGGGGTCGTGGGTCACCGAGGTCGCTGTTCGCGGGCTCCACCATAGACGTTGGTCGTGGGTTCATCGGAGATGGAGGTCGCGATCACCGGAGAAGTCGTGGGATCGTCGGGGGGGGGGGTTGCAGGAAGAAGGGAGCGCGATGGTTTGGGAGGGTTGGTGGAAACGGGGGTCGGGGTAGGGAAGGGTTGGGATTTTTTGTAAAAAATATGTGTTTGGAGGCGGTGTATTAAAAACCGCCGTGAAACCTTTTTTTGAAAACATTTAGAGGCGGTTTTGTGAACCGCCGCCACAAAACCGCCGCTAAACCCTCTTTATATTGTACTGATAGATCATTGATTTATATTTTAATATATATTTTTGATATCATCTAACCAAAAATTCTTCGTGATAACTTTGTACACATTTTTTCATTAGTTAATATTGAATGATGATCTATTTTTATCCTCATATAGTTCTTTCTTTATATCAATCACTAATGACTCTTATAATAATGTCCAAAATATTATTATTTTTTACTAATATATATTTAAATACTATATTCTTCAACATAATTATTTATTCTTCCTTCTTTTTTAATTTTATATCATTATTTTTGTTATTTTATAATATTATCTTAGAGGGATAGTTGGGAATTTTTATGAATGAAATATTTAATTCCTGAGATTATGATTTTCATGTACATTACATGAATATCCCTGAATAAATGGTCAATTTAAACACTCAAAATGTTAAAGTTGGTTCTTTTCTATTAAGAGAATATTCTACCGTATTCAGATTTATTTGATTAAAATGTATTGAACCTTTTTTAATATTTGATTATATAACTATTATTTTGGGGTAATCTTTTATTATTTTATATGAATATAGGGTTGCACATTTTTTGATTATTTAATAAATTTAACTTCTCAACATATTAATAATTTATTTATGACATCAATAAAAATAATATTTACATGCACAAATGATCATGAATTGGGTCATTTTTCTCTTACATTGTTAATTTATATATTACAAAGATGATCACCAAATCTGTTTTCATAAAAATACAACCCAACCCCTCATTGAAGTATCATTGTAAATCAAAAACTATTCTAATCACAAGGGTTTTGTGAATAGAGGTTTAATGTCCAACCACTTCATAATATCCATGAAAATTTATTCACAGTCATAACTACATATAAATATTACTCCCTTTTTAGTTAACTGGGTTAGTGAATTATAAGATAAATGAAAACTAATAGAAAATCCTAGATCATCCAAACTAATTTGAAAAATAATAAATATACATTACATTAATAACATTTCAATATTCTTTAATTTCATATTTCATTGAATTTGTAACACATTAAGATTTGAAAAGAACACTATTTTTAATAATGTATACGACACCCAAAAACAATCTTAAAAACACAAATAATATTATAATATTATAATTTAAAAATGATAGATTTAACCTATGAATTTAATTAGTCTATATAGATTGGTGTAAATAAATTATGAAATATATATACAATATTTCAACTAAATATATATTTTCTTTAAGAATAGTTTATAGTGAATACAATAATTAATTCATTTGAATTTTAAAATTTTTATTTGATAAAAAGATATATATTTTTATAATAATAAAATCAAAATTATGTTACAATGATATTTCAATATTTTATTGAAAATATATCATAATAGGGAATCGTAAAATAATTTTTTTGTTAAAAAATTATTTAACTTCATGAAATAATGTAATAAAAATGTCATATTTGATATTAAATAAATTTAAATATTATGTAATTATAAACAATCTAATTAATTTTATTAGAATCATCATTAACATTGATTACTGTATATGTTCATTTTTTCATCTTAAAAATTTAATTTTCTAAAAGTTGTTTTTCATTGAATTTTATGCAGTTACATATAATAAATTTCTTACAATTATATAAATTTAATTTTTATAAATTGATTCTTTATTTGGAATACATATATCAAAATTTTTTAAACACACCTCTATTATTATTTTTCCATTATGAACAATATCTATAATAAATATTTTTAACCTATGTAAGGGTAAAATGGGTAAAACAAGGTTAAAACTATGGTATGGGACCTAAATGTCACCATAACACTTGTATTAATGATTTTGGATATGGTTTTTTTCAAGAATTAATACTTAATATTCTAATTTTTTTCCCACTTTCCATTGAGTATTATATTTATATTATTTTAAGTAATTCATAATGTTAAAAATATAACTTTTTTGGTTTTAAAATATATAATATTTTATGGAAATGATAAAAGGATCTTATGTTTTGTTATAAATTTATATTTTAAATTTTAACAAATTTTTTATTATGGTTTTTTATTTGCAATTTTTAATAAAGAAATTTTAATTTGAAATGCTTACGCAATGCTGACGGAGGACTTGAGTAAATAATAGAAAAATCAAGTAATTTTTTTGGAATAGTAGAAGTACACATTTTGGGAGACTTATAGCGTCTGATGAATTTCTCAAGGATATTATAATATATTAGAAATCATTTATATGTTTATATTCTACTTAAATTACTATATTTAGGTTAGTAAAGTAAAACAATGTGAATAGTTATAAAAATGACTACAATGGTATATTATTTTAAATAATATTTTAATAAAATAATTAAAAAAACCTAAAAATAAGAAAATAGGGAGTGTGGAATGCCTAATGGTCGATAATATAATAATTGGTCCATTTATTAACAAATTTATACCTCATTATTATATTTATAACACTTAATGATTGAATAATGTGTTACCATGGTTAAATATAAAAAGGGTTAACAAGGTGATAAGTTGAAGAGATAAGTGTTAAAATGACCCTAAAAATATATAAATTCATTTAAATTAGTTTATTTAGATCTAATATCAAATTTATTTAAAAAATAAGTGAATTTGGAACCGCTTTTTCCCAAATGTGACTTTATACTATTTTAATGGTTTTTTTGAAATTACATGAGTATCCCTATCCTCACTTATAAAAGGGTACTAACTATCATCTCATCCAAACACATTTTTATCATTCTAGATCAGAAAATAGATACTCAAATCCCATGCTAGAATCCCTACCACATCCTATAGTCCTTGTTATTTAGAATACTAAATTTAGAGAACATAATGTGTAATGTGAAAAAGGTTGTCCAAAGAAGAAGTATACTTTTTTACTAAATGATTAAGTTTTATTTATTCTTCTACCTATATAAAAAAAATTATAAAAATTGAGATATAATACAATAAGTATACCCTATATATTTAAATGTTATTATGTTAATTTATTTGAAATAATCCAGAACCTTCTTGCATTAAATTAGGAATTAAACTATAATTGGAGTGTATGGTGGACATTCACCTCGCGAGCCAATGCATAATTTTTTTCATCAAAACTTCTTACGGATGGTGTAAATAATGGATTAATTATGTATAAATATATATGATATTAATGAAATAATTTTAATTATGGTAAAATATATGTTATCACATACATTATTACCTTACCATATTATATAAAATTATAATGGTGTTCATGCATACATGTGGATTACCAACTCCATGAAGCGTTGTGATTCATTTTTCAGCACGGTTTCACAAAAATGATATATATAGGTTTATTTAAAGTGTAAAAATGATATTTATGATAAAATGATCATTATATAAGGATAAATGTTTTCTATATTATTTCCCAAATATTGTATGAAAAAGAGATACATTACTAATGTGTGTGTATGAACTACCATTACAATGTTGTAATGTAAATCATCATTCTTAACCAACTTATATAGTTTTTAATAAAATTGTAGTTTATTTGTAAAAATATTAATCAAGATATTTGTATTTTTATTTATATTATGGAAATTTTAATTCATTGAATGTTGTAAACAAATAAAATTCATTTTGAAATTATTATATTAATATCCTCAAAACACCTAATGTGGACATAACCAATTATGTAATATAAAATTTCATAGAAATTATTGGTTTAATGATAAGGAAATAAACCTGAAAAAAGGTTTCTAATATCATAAATAATTTTAATATTAATTTTATTTTGTATGATATAAAATGAATGTGATGTTTTAGATTCAATATAAGGAACACATTTTCATAATAACCTCATTTTTAGAATTTTTAAAATTCATTGTATAAATAATTTTATTCCATGTACATATTCTTAAAATTATTTTTGGATTTATCTGTATAATCATAAATGCATTATAATTTTCATTTTACCACTTTTTTATTTCCATTCAATGGTTTTCAAAGGTAATATTTTTACATATTTTATATATAATGTTTTCTATTTTTTAAAAACTGGAAAATTATTTTTTTTATTTTAACATATATGATGAAAAAGGAATTTCTTTGTTCCATAACCAGTATAATATGATTTTATTGAAAACAAGGTTCCCAGTTTTATTCAATTAAAAGCATTATTTCTCTTTATTATTGGTATGGTACTTTTGAATATTAATATTTAATAGAGATGGATATATCATTATCTGAAGATGTTTTACTAATGGGTTAAATAGTATATATTTATGTGTTTGATAATGGTAATGAACAATTTAATGTGTTTTAAAAATGTTTTGGTCATTATAAATTATTTATTAATGATGGTTAATCTTGATATATCACTATTGACTGTATATCCTCATATATCTCTTTAATGTGTAGGGTAATAATTATGTTATGTAAAAATTTTGTCGGATGTTAACCCTATATATAATGCCCCAACCCCTGTTACCCAGAAGCCGGTGAATTATTTTAATACATTGTAATGATTTGAATAAATAATTTCCAGATAGACTAATCAGTTTAGTAGTCTTGGAAACAAGATACATACACAAGTTCAACATTACAACATGAAAAGAGAAATATCACTAATTTATTCCATTAGAAATATCCAATCCTTCTAGATTATGCCTGCAAGTCACTCATAACTAACTACTTAATATCTTGGGAAAATGAAACATAAGAATGGGGTGATCTCAAATGCTCAATAAAGGTAATCGATACAACAGAAGATATAATAAATATTAAGCATGGTGAATAATTTAAAAAATGTTTTTTAACGAATAACAAACATGAGCAATTTATGGAAGGATTATGAGCATAGCAAATTATTCCATAATAAAACATAGTCATGGGTGTTCTACTACTCAAATAACCACATGAAATATCAATATCTAATCTCATAATGATGGAATTCATAATTCCAGACATCATAACTAGATAGTCAAGGTCCTGTTCCATGACTAGATATAAAATTTTGTCAAGGCCTTGTGCCAAGACACTAGTTTGTCTCGTGAAACCTACCGATGCATCTAGGAGCTATAGCGGGCTCCACCGATCACATACTTTGTCTAATGAATTACATATATAAAAATATCGAAACATAATCTAAACAATGGTATTAAAACTAGCATATGAAATGACAATATTTTTACCAGAAACCCTGAATGGTATAGAAATAACACATCTACAGTAAAACATAACTCATTCAATAAAATATGTAAGATTGTATTATAATATATTACCTCAATTTGGAATAATTAAGGATATTGACATAGATCAAAACTCTTTGAGAGAAATATCCATGTTTTTCTTGAAAACATTTAAAAGTAACACTATTTATCAAGAAACCATTTAAAATATATTTTTGAATCAATGTTTCCCATACCACTTTGATGCTTTTAAAAATAATTTTAATTTTAAATAATGAATTTCAATATAAATAAATCCTTAAAAATATTTTTAAAATATGGGAATTAATGAGAAATATCTAGAAGAATACATATTTAAAACATTAAAAATGATATTTTAGTTAGATTTCATAACCAAATGAGAGACATTTGAATACAAATAATTGAGGTAATAAATACTTTATAATATCATGAGAAAAATTGGATTCATCATATACTATTTTAAAGTACATTATATAGACCATATAAAATTGAAATGGCGTATAACAACAAAGAAGTCTCAATGGAATGTAAATTGAGATGAAATCCCTTATAATGACTATATCCTTTGTTTATGGAAAAATCAACAACATAATTATGTGTTATACATATAAATACACTAAATATTATTGGATATTCAGTGTAAATCAATTAGAGGACATTAAAACATATTCTTGTGAAAACAACACCAATGACTTGGATGTTTAACTCAGTGAATGAAAATTTAGTTAAGATTACTCTTATCATGTTCGTATCAATGACTTGAGAAACAAACAATTGAGTGATTATTTGTATCAAAAGTATATCCACCTAATGCATATTAGAAATTACTACATAAACAAAAAATATTGATTCCACACATAATCTTGGAGTAAAATAATTATTGAAGTATGTGTAAAGTACAATGAGTATAAATTGAAATTTGAAATTCCCTTACCTATTTGATAACTCATGAAAATACACCCTATGAAAGAAATACCACTCAATGATGTTGGAAATACCCATAGATTAAATTATATTACACAAGTTGTACAATCATGGCCAGTACATACACCACACAAATAGAAATAGTGTCAATACAACATGAATCTCATGGGAATAAGAAGTGAGATGAAATCCCCTTACCACGTTGTAATCAATTGAGTCATATGACCAAAAGTTAATAACCACCAAATAATTCACATAATAAAATTAATATAAAGAGAATAATGATAATATATATCAAATGGCAGTACATAATACCCCACATGCAATAAATAAGTGGCGAATAATATAAAACTCACAAAATTACGAGTGAGATAAGAAACCCCTTACATTGTAATTTTCCTTGGACAATGGTAGGTTAACCTATAGTATGATGTTAAAATAATAATTATTAAATTATAAAACGACCATATAAATTAATATGATATAATATATGTTCTTCTAATATTTCATGGTTAATGATATTTCAGTAGTACCATCGTTTCAGTTGTTAACTGATTCATTTACTTTTATATGATTTGATATATAGTATATTTTTTATGGATATAATGTATCTTATTCATATTCAGAATGATATTAAGTCTTGAAAAATTATTTTTAATCATCAAATGAAAATTATTTTGAATGGATAAGATGGGGAATGAATCTCATTGCGTTCGTGGAGACGGTAATCCGTACGTACGCGAGAGCGGAAATATCATTCTTTTGAAATTAGAATCATATATAATTGGATGGTATATAATATAAAAATAATTACAATCATGTTATATTTATTATTTACATCATTTATACTCATTATTATACCCATACAAATGATGAAGTATTTGAATAACAAACCACACCACGACGTGGAGACGGTAATCCGTACATACGAATGTATGGTGACTTTGTCATTCATAGGATGGATAGAATAATAAATATGGTTATACCATTTTAAAAATAAAATTATAGTATATATAATATATTGGATTTAATATTTTACAATGGAAAAAATAAATAAAGAGGAACTGGAAGAAGAAAATAACTTTAAAGAGGTGATGAAATATTTAACTCTTTTTCGGGATCTACCTATTCATTTGATCAAAAGGGATTCATATGATGACTGTATAACTAATAGAATTATTATAGGATAAAGGGAGGGTAGTTTATAGGATATTTGTTCAGTGTTTGGTCATGCTAAATGGCTTTGATGGTTTGAATTTGAGAGAAGGGTAAGTGCCCTTTTACAAAAGGGTGAGAGGCACCTTAGGAAAAGATTGAAATATTATTTTAAAATAAAATTAATATTGGTTTATAATGTATCCAAAAATAATTATTTAAAGGATAAGGTGAGTATGGTTCGACACACACTCAAAAAATATGTTTTATAAAGGTTTTCATCACAATATTAACCTTATCTTTTATATTTAACTCTTAGTTGAATAGTTTTACATTTACCATTCCTTTTTTTATTTTAATATTATACAGTTAATAAACATACTATAAAATAACAAAAGTACCCCAAGTGGTTTATTAATTATACACCTATCATTATATAAGTCTTTTGGACAAACCTTATATTTATATGATTACTATATCAACCAATAATATTTTATTTGTTTTAAAAATTCATTTATGTCAATTTTGACACTATTTAATAATTGGTTTTTATTAAAGTCCTAAAAACATTATTACTTCAAAATAAATAAATTTGATAAACACTGACATGTCATATTAACCTATAAAATTTGTTTATGGAATCAAAAATTTCAAATTATATTTTTTTTGTATTTATAATATCATTTATATGATTGTATAATTAATAAGGAAAATACTGCATCATTATTGTGTCATTTATAAATATATTTATTTTATGTCTAAAAACTATAAATAAAATATACTAAGGTACGAAAACATTATAGATTTATAATGATTATTTATAGTCAAATATAACAATTATATAACCTCAAAAAATACTTTTTTACTAAAATATATTTTCTTTTGTCATTATTGTCTTTACTTTAGATTAGTTAATATAAAATTCCATTATCACTCCCATGTGGCTACATGGGGTCCAAAAATCAACCCAATGATTTCCATGGTTGAACATGTATCATAAAATAGTGTTAGGAAATGGGTTATGGTAATTGTATATTATTATAGTATTATTTTTTAACCTTATTTACTGGATTTACCACTTTAACAATGATAAATAAAATATTTACTGAAGTAAACATTCATAATATCTAAAAATAAAAGTTACCTATTTAAACAATTTGGACATCCTAATTCAAAATATGGAATCAATTTTTCATAAATCAAAACATTTAAGTGGAAAAAATTATTGAAAAATTAATTCCTATTGTCAAAACAAAAAGTGTGTTTTTATGAAATAATAACTATCAAAAGATTGAAACTTGTTTATTTCCAGTTTAATAATGAGATTACATCCAATGACTTAAATTACATTATATGATAAATATATAATCTAATGATACTTAGAAACCATTCAAATGTATTATTCAACACTATAAATTATTTTCATTAAAAAAGTTGTTTTTAATTAAAATTTAGTATTTTCACTATACATCAAAAATTGAAAGTTTTCATAAAAATACAAAAAATTCACCCTAAGATAATTTCTATATTCTGAATCCAAATATGATGTCCATTTTGAAATATAATGTTTATAAAATTTTAAAAATTGGGTATTACTATTCATAATGGCTAGTATGATTGGTAGCGGTGTGTGAGAATCTCAAAGTTGTGTACAATGCAAGCTATTACATTATTCAAAGGTAAAAGTACCATGGATTATTGGGGTGTTAAATGATTCTACCTTTTAGAAATTTCATCCTCACAATTGTTAAAATTGGGCTTGGGAACATAATTGAAAGACCCACATCGGAAAAAGTGACCATAAAACTATCACTTTAAAAGAAATAAAGAGAAGTACAAATGTCAACCAAGATAACCCATACATGGATTCCATGTAAGAAAACATGGATATGGAAGATAAAAATAGTGTCAAGTCTTGATGGAGATTGAAAGAAAACATGATCGGGAGAAAGTTAACAACAAGAAACCACAAACTTGTGATGGGACAAACAGTCATTCGTTTCCCAGTAGGAATAGTAAACTGACAACGTTTGTTTTTGTTTTAAGTTACATTTCATAAATATGAGGTTTTTATTTATGATATTGACTAATAACATAAATAGATATACTTACTCTTTAAGTAGAGTTTCATTCTTCAAAAAAATTATACCACTACCTCATTTTTTTTTCAAATGATGTGATTCTAAGATGTCTTAGTCACACAGGAAGAGATGGAATCAACTTCTAGAGAATCACATGAACCACAAAGGATAAAATATATATTTACCATGTCATTGGAGATTAATAAAAAAAATAGTTAGTAAAAGATCAAATGACCCCCAAAAGGATAATATTTAATAGAAAGAAACACCAATCATAATTTCAAAAATTAAACCAACAATAACCCGAAGATAAATAAATTCCATTTAATAAACAATTATCCTTAAAATACATTAATATAATCCAAACAAATATTTAATCCCAAAAATTAGAATAACTTGGTTATGCAGTCTTCCACGATAAATCGTATCTCCAAATGACATCGACTACTCTTAAAGTCACCTACATAAATGTAATTAATCTAATCACATATTATCTATTAAAGGTTAATAATTTCCATAAATAACCCAAATCACAATAAATCCCCAATAAAAACATATTTAAAAATCCACCATTACTCCTAAAATTAAATCCCATCGTATTTTATTTTCCTCAGGTATATACTGTTCCCAACAGACTGAATGTCTTCAAAAATAACATTTATCACTTAATCACCAAATAATTTTCTTATACTAAGGGTATTCATTTGATGAGACATAATATCCAAAATCAACTAAGTATTGAACAATAAAATCATTTAAATAAAAATAATTAGTCACACTAACCAGGGAGTTCACATGGTCCAGTAGTGGTGATAAATCCCAATTGCACTTTGGTTGTGGGTTTGATTCCCACAGCTTTGTCTGACGCGATGGGTTGTCACATGGTCTGATTTTCCCCTTTTTCAAAAACAATATTTTATAACATTACCAAAATGAATCAAATTCCTCAAAATAACCATAACATAATTTAACCACAAATGTTATCTCATACCTTGCATTTTTGTAAATTCCCATATTCGGGTGCCACACCATGGGTGCCCCGAACCCGGTTGGTCACAAGTCCTCAAACACATTTCCCCAAACACGAGAGGTTTCCAGTACATACACCACACAAAAGGAAATAGTGGCAATACAACATGAATCTCACAGGAATAAGAAGTGAGATGAAATCCCCTTACCACATTGTAATCAATCGAGTCGTATGACCAAAAGTAAATAGACACCAAATTATTCATAGAAACCCATGAATAAAAATATAATCATGATAATTTATATCAAATAGAATTGCAAAATACATCACATGAAATAAGTAAGCGGCGAACAATGGAAATCTCCTGAAATTAAGAGTGAGATAAGAAACCTATTACTTTTTACTTTGCCTTGGTCAAGGGTTGGTTAACCTCCTGTATAATGGTGAAATAAATTTTATTAATTAAAAAATACCCACATATGTTAATATGATATCATATATGATCTTCTAATATTTCTTTGTTAATGATATATCATAAGAATCATCGTTTAGGGTGTTAACTGTTTTGTTTTTCTTCTATATACTTTGTTACATAAGTATTGTTTTCTTTGAATAGGATGTAGGTTATTCATATTCCGAATGATATTAAGTAATTACTCATTATTTTTAATCATAAAATTAAAACTAGTCTTGAATGGATATGATGGGGAATGAATCTAATCACATTCATGGATACGGTAATCAGTACGTATGCCCGAGTGAGAATATCATTCTTTTAATATTAAAATCAGATATTATTGGATGTTATATCATATCAAAAGAATCATTATAATGTTATATTTATTATTTAAATCATTTATACTCTTTATAATACCCATCAAAATGATGAAGTATTTGATTAACAAAACACACCACGACGTGGAGACGGTAATCCGTACGTATGCACGTATGGTGACTTTTCCATTTATAGGATGGATAGAATAATGAATATGGTTGTACCATTTTTATAATAACATCATAGTATATATAATATATTGGATTTATTATTTTATAAAGGAAAAAATATATAATGTGAAAGTGGAAGAAGAAAATAACTTAAAAGAGGTGATGAAATATTTACCTCGTTTTCAGGTTCTTCTTTTTGTTTGGATCGAAACAGCTCCTTATTTTGGTTTATAGACTAAATTAAGTCCTCTAGGATGAAGATAGGATAGGTTTTAGGATGTTTGGGCATGATTTTTCCGAGCCAAATGGGTTTGATGGCATGAATTTTAGATAAGGTGAAGTGCCCTTTTTTAAGAGGGGTGAGGGGAACCTTAGAAAAAGATTGAAATATTATTTAATAATAAAATAATATTCGGGTTCAAATGGTTCCAGAATGAATTATTTAAAGGATAAGGTGGTTATAGGTCTAAAAACACTCAAAAAATAGGTTTTAAATATGTTTGTATCACTATATTAACCTTATCTTTAACATTTAACTCTTAGTTAAATAGTTTGACATTTACCATGCCTCTTTGTATTTTTATATTATATGGTTAATAAACTTACTATAAACTTCAAAAATAACCTCAAGAGGTTCATTAATGATACAAATATCATTATATAAGTCTTTTGGATGATCATTAGATTTTTAGGATTATTATATCAACTAATAATATTGTATTTGTTTTAAAAACTCATTTATTTAATTTTGATACTATTTAATAATTGATTTTTGATAAAGTCATAACGACATTATTACTTATTTTTAAATACATATAATAAACCCTATCATGTCATAGTAACCTATTAAATTTTTTTATGGAATAAAAGCTTTCAAATTATTTTTATTACAATATTTATAATATCATTTAGTTGATTTATTCATTAGTAAAGAAAATATTGCATCATTAGTGTCTCATATATAAATAAAATTATTTAATGTATAAAAGTTATAAATAAAATATCTTGAGGTAGGAAATATTTTTTTATTTATAATGACTATTTATAGTAGAATAGATCAATTATATTACCTCATATAAAAATGGTTTTACTTAAAGATATTTTCTTTTGTTATTTTTTCTTTACATTAGATTATTTGATATAATATGTCATTATCACTCCCATGTGGATCCATGGGGTCCCAAAATTGATCCAAGGATTCCAATGATCATAAATTTATCAGAAAATAGGGTTAGGACATGTTTTAGGGTAATTTAATATTATTATAATAAACATTTTAACCTTATTTACTGGATTTACCTCTTTAACCACGGTAAATAAAATATTTACTGAAGTAAATATTCATAATGACAAAAAATACAAAATACCTATTTACAAAATTTGAAAATCCTTATTCCAAATATAGAATCCATTTTTCCAAATTCAAATCAAATAAGTAGAAGAAATTAATTTAAAATTAATTATCATTGTCAAAATAAAAAAGCGTGTTCTTATGAAATAATAACTATCAAAAGATTGACACATGTTTATGTCCAGTTTAATCATGAGATTATATCTAATGAATTAATTTCATTTAAATGATGAAAAAATAATATACTTATATGTAAAAACTATTCAATTGTATAATTTAACACTATAAGTTATTTCTATTAAAAAAAGTTATTTTTAATTAAAATTTAGTATTTTCACTATTCATAAAAAATTGAATGTTTTCAGAAAAATACCAAAACTTCACCCTAAGATAATTTAGATATTCTGAATCCAAAAATATGTTCCATATTGAATTATAAAATTTAAATAATTTCATAAAGTGGTTATTACTATTCACAATGGCTAGTTTGATTGGACGCGGTGTGTTAGAATCTCGAAGTTATTTACAACACAAGCTATTACATTATTCAATGGGAAACGTACTGTGGAATCCTGGGGTGTTACAATATAGGTTATAAAAATTTTAATGATTCTTGAAAGGTTTCTAGGAATATTATCTTCCAAGGAACCTAATTTAATTGTCTATTCTTTATAATTATATTTTATGTATAAATTTGGTATCACATTGTATTATAATTATATTTTCTTATTGAAATAATTGTTCCATTTTAGTGTAAAATGTTATTTTTTAATGAAAATGTATATCATGGGTTCTCATGTTTTATAAGAAAATATCATGATTAGACTTTTTCCAAATTGTTTCATATAATATTTTTAATGAAAAATTTTCTATAGTAAAGTTGATTTCATGTGTGCGAAAATGATTATTTTTTCTCAATGTTTATTATATCAAATAAAAAGTATATTTTAAGATATAATTGTTTTGAAATGGATTAACATGTTTATTTTATTATTATATTTAAGCCCCTTATTTTTTTTCTCATATCCCATCTTAAAATGATTTACACTATCTTTATATATAATTATGAAAAATTATAAATAATTTATATGGAAAAACTAAAAGATGATTATTATGGAAACATTCTCAGTTAATAGATTGGGTATATCTATATAAGATATTTACCCATTTATATAAAACTCTAAACTGAAAATTTAATTTATGTTGTAACTGATCCGATATTTTAATTTGATATTGTTTGTTTTTTGGAAGGATAAAATTGGGTCATGTTTATTTGTATCAAATCCTAAAATTTAAATATTGTGTTTCTAGAACTAGATCCATTTTTACAAGCCTATGGATATTATAAAAATCTTAACCGGTCGATATTTTCTTATTAACAATTTCACTTTTAAGGTAAATGGATACATTTGAAAGTAACATTTTATAAATTTTATGAAAAACTTATCCATTATAAAATTTTATTGATATAATCAATGGATTTTATTTTTATTCATATTATATTTTGAATTATATGTGAATACCCTTTCTAAATACTATATTAAATTTATTAAATTAATCATTAAAAACTATAATAATGAAAAACATATAGATGAATTATTATTAGTGAGTAAAAAGGTAATCAATGTGAACTTATAGTTCCTATATTTTATAAAAAACCTATGTTTAGAATATATTCCATATTTAAATTTATTTGATAATAAATTGATCAAATATATGTGTTTAATAAGTGACGATCTGAAAAAAAATTATTAACCATGTAATCATTTTGTGGTAATGAAAAATATCATTATTAGTTTTTTTATACTTTTGACTATCAATAAAATTATTTATTAAACAATAATTATTTTCTAAAAAAACAATTAATGAACCATATGTTGATATGGTTTTCATATATAAATTATACAAATTATGTTGAATTTACTTATTATATTAATTAAATTATATTGATACCATTCTGTAAGGGAATATAAATATATTAATTAAATAATATATAAAATTTGTTGATAAATACACCTCATTTCCTAGGATACGACAAAGAATATATTATAGGATTACATCGGTAACCATATCAAAATTATCATGTATCTAATGGTGAAAATTTACTTTATGAAAATTATTTTTTCTTATTAATATTCTTTATTATGTAATAAGACTCATACTTGAGAATAATTTTCCAAAGTAAAATAATTATTAATTGAAAATTACATTGGTAAAATCTAATTCGGGATATAAAAATTAACATACATCCCTCAATAATTAGTGATAGACTTATATAAAGTGATCTAATCTATGTCCATTATAGAATCAAATTAGACAAAATTGATGAGCCTCTATATTTTATTATTAAATATTATGAAAACTAAATGTTTTGTAGTTTTGTAATATATATTTTATAATTTAACAAATATGTATTTATTAATAAACCAGACTATAATTTTTGAGGTGTTGATTTAATTATTTCTCAATATTCTTCATGATATAAAATAGTTTATTGAACCTAAGAAAAATTAAGAATTTACATTATTTAGTGGATAAAAAATAAACCAAACACCACTTGAGTTTGTTTGTTCTCTTATTAGTAATAACGAAATATTTTATCCCTCAATCCCAAGTATTTTTTGGTCAAGGGTATTGATCATAAAATATATTTTTCTAAGTAAATAAAATCATATAACAACCATACTTCTTAGAGTTAATATACTATACCACAAACGTCATGTTTATTAAATCCTTAATTTTATACATAAAATCTACTCCCCTCTTCACATAACTTAGTAAAAATGATATTTGTTACTTTCTTTTCTACTCGTGTATCAATTTCTTTTTTATATTATTGCAGTTACATAGATGTCACTTCCCTTATTTTGGGCATTTCTATAACATGATATTCATCTAGATATGACCCTTACGAGGTATACCTATATAATGAAAATTTCTTTCCATTTTTTTATTTACATATCATGAAGACAATTACAATTCTACAGTATCCACTTCTACCCAAAAATTACATCAAATTATTTATTCTTATCTATGAATGTACTAAATATATAAATCATTTCAATTAATTGTTTTTATGATATTAAAGAATTATATAATATTGATTTTGATGTTAATAACTAATATAGATGTGTGCATTAAATTTCTAGTAAAGTTTTATTCATAAGAATCTATTCATTTACCCTCATTTTAGAGGGGTTTAAATATTTATATCTCTATTTTGATGGGCGGAGTGAGATGGAAATATTTATCTAAAATTATTTTCTTGAATTATTCACACTACTTCATGATCTTTTCATTTTCTTTCATGGGGTTCTTTGTCCTTTTTCAAAATTAATAGTGAACTTATTTTACGTGTTAAAATATGAAATATGACCCTTTTTATTCATAGAATATCATTGAAAATTTAATAACCTCTCATCAGAGTTGATCTATATATCCTAAATTAAA
The DNA here is from genome assembly GCA_963277665.1 of Viscum album. Classification (NCBI taxonomy): domain Eukaryota; kingdom Viridiplantae; phylum Streptophyta; class Magnoliopsida; order Santalales; family Viscaceae; genus Viscum; species Viscum album. The sequence goes on along the minus strand of OY728137.1, from coordinate 1,871,349,022 downwards.
TTTTAAAATGATCCAATAATGTGTGGAGTGAATTACCATATAATTGTATTTATTTTATTTTTTACTTATTTTAGAAATTTTTAAGGATCCATATGATCTAGTATATTATTTATAGGGTAATTTAATTGATTTTACATGTCGATAATAATTTTTAATCAAACTCCAATATTCTTAAAAAATTTCTTGGAATGTCATTTTATTGTACATCACAATAGTTGGTCATACAATTCATCCAATTTCAATATATAATGAATTTAAAAATAATTGTGACTAGAGAAACTAAAAAAATAATATAATTAAATAGGAAGGTAAAATGAAATTTATACACCAAAAAAATATAATCCAAAATCACTATTATTCCAAAAGTAATTACACAAATAGTTTAGTGAAGCTAGTTTTTCATATATTTAAAATTATTTGATCTAAAAAATTCCCATAAAAATAAAACAAATTCTCCAATAGAAACTATAATAACACCCATTTTAAAGAAAACTAACAATTCTATATAATAATTATGATAAGTTACATAAAATTACCAAGATGTAATTAAATGTTATTATTTATTTAAGGATTGGATACATGATGTAAAATTATTAACATAAAATTATATAATTTTGTATACTTATTAATAATAATATTACTATAATAAATTATAATATTCTTATTACATATGAATTCTTTGGGATGCACATCAATTAGAGGGTTGAGATTAAAGTCCAATTATTGAATACATAGGTGGAAATATGAAGAGAATGATGAATATGGAATAATTTATTATCATAGAGTTTAACATAATATCATGAAAAAAATTTCACATGTAACTAAAAATGTAAAATAACATACCAAATGAATATGAAATGGCTCAAAGTGAAGACATCATTACATTGTATGCTATGTTAACTTCTTAGAGACTATATATATATATATATAATATAATGGTATAATAAGGGTCCTGTAATTTTGAGGATGTAAATAATTCATGAACTAAAAATTAAATTATAAAATGACCATGTATATACGTATTGCATAGGGATAAATGAATTTCAAGGGATCATATATCAATCTAGAAGATTCAAAATGATAATATATGAAAATAAAATTAGTTACGTGATAACATAACATAGTATAATAAAATAATAAATGAAATAGGAATCATGTAAGAACCAAATAGAATAATATATGTTCATTTAATGATTAAAACATTTAATAATTATTGATATTACCAATAGGGATATAAAAATTAAATATGGAAACAATAAATAGTTATAAATAAAACCCCTTACTAATATCATAATTTATAAAATGAGAATTACTAAATTGGTGCATCATGTACACAAATGAAAGTGCACAAAAAAATATATTATATTTGACATTAAAATAATAATATATAAAAATAATATACTCTGATTGAAAACATTGAAATATTTTATGAAAAAAACGAGATATAGTGGTGTTCTTATTTCCTCGTGTTCCATGTAAATTAGAATACACCACCAAATTCACGAATAATCCAATATAGTTAATAAAATATTTATTTAAAAATTTATTAGTGTAAATTATTATATATTAATGTTCATTAAATTTTCACTTGTTAGTCATATATTTTTCATAATATAGTTCTATCTGTGTCAGTTCCAATTAGTTATAACATTCATATTAATGACGGTGTCTATATATTTTATTCATCCAATTATTAATAAAACCAATATGAGTTTTGTTGACATTCCTACATAAATAGAGAGAATTATTAATTTCATATGTATTCCATAACATGGATTATTTTTATTCTCAAAAAAAATACTTATGAATTACAAAATATAAAAATTTCAATTAAAATAATTATTTATATATTAAATTTAATGTTATAAAATCTCAATAAATAAATAATTCAAAAAAATATAATATTCATTCCCAAATAAAATATATATAACCACCCATGACATAATATACTGTATTTGAACAACTATTTTCTATGAAATTGATATTAACATTCTAAATAATGAATGATTTTTGGATACAAAAAAATGAATAATTAATCAATATTTTATTTTTTTTAAACAGCTTAATTATAAAAAAAAATATCATTATATTATACTAATAGAATTATTTATAAAAATAAATAAAAATAATTTCTTTGGTAATGAATTAGCAATTCATTGAAACCACCCTTTTGCTATATTACATTTTCCTTAAGTATCTATTCCAGTGTAACACTAGAACCGCCCGACAATTAGTTATTATCAAAAAAATTTATTTTATAATATTTAATGTAATATATACTATTATATAAGTGAGAAATAATTTATGGTGAAATTAAATATTAAATATTAAATATGTAGGGTGTTTAAGAAAAAAAATTAACAAATAAACAGTTTGATCATATTTGTGATTCTATTGTAAATTAATTATCATTTAATATTAACTTTGTGTGGGTAATTAATTAAACACTATCAAATGTTTCATTATTTTTTATAACAATAATACAGGATTATATTTCCCAAATATTATATATTAAATAGTTTTAGAATAAAATAATCTTGATATATAAATATTTTTTCTATCCCAAATCTTACAAAAAATAATATATTATAAACATTAGGTCATTAACAATATTTCCATACATCATATGAAGGATTAGATATTCGTAAAATACCAGTTCTATAAAACTTCTAATGTATCAAACTAGAAAACGAGGATTTAGAAATCACCAACTGTTCATGTATGTAAATATGCATTTTATATGATATCTACCTAATTAAGACCAAAAATAATACATAAAATTATGTACTACTAATGATCTTGATGAATATATAATTATCTTAGAGTAATATATAGAAAAAATAATGATATATTTATTACTAAATCCTAATGCCTCTGTGTGAATTTATGGCGTCAATAAATAATTTGTAGAATCAATGAGTTTATTTCACAAAAAAACAATATTTATAAGGGGGTTAAACATATTTGTAAAAAAATATTGGGTTTTTAGGATATTCCAATGTTCAAATATCAAAATAACAGTATTTTGGAATTTATAATAATTTTATTTTAATTTTTTATACCTTTTTTCTCATTGATTATTCCACCAAAATGATAAATCTTGATTAAATTAAAATCTATACATCACTTACATTATATTATAATGAATAATGAATACTTTGATAATAATTTTGATTTAGATATGTAAAATACCTATACATAGTTCTAATCTGTTATATATTTGTATTCAATCCACCGAATTATTTAGGATAAAATAATTGATATTTCAGGAATAGGATGGTCATTATCCATTTTGCTTTATCGATTACAATTTTCATTAATTAACACTTTTTTCATAAATTTTTTAAATCAGGTATTGGAATTTTATATTTTTATAACCATGACTATCTATTTTATTAAAAATTGTTTTCTAGATGTTTTCAAATTAAAATAATTAAATATTATCTTATTACTATATTTTCAACACTCGTTCCAACCATACTCTCTATAAAATCAATTTCGTATATTGAAAGAAAATTAATCCCATTTCAATTGAATGTTTAGGAAATGGTATAAAAATTGGTGAAATATAATATGCATAGTAATTTAATAAAACTCAAAAATATTATAATACTTAATTTAAATATTTTTTTATTAAATTTTAAATTTATATTAATAGTTACATTATTTTGGTCATAGTTATTTTTTTTCATAGAGTTACTATGTGTATAAAATATCTTACAATTACAATCATTATATATTTTATTCAACTTCTTATATATCCAATATAAATCCTACATCATTTAACCAATTAGTTCTATATAAATAGTCATTATTTATTTTACAATATCATTATTTCATTACAAATATTTTTATTTATTTACTTTTAAAAAATAAAACTATTATATTTTTGAGGTTCAATGAGACACTAAATTTCCATCATTCAATCATGATATTTACATGAATGTATTATCCATTTAGTATTTATTTGTTATATGTAATATATTTTATTATTATAAATTTATATAATGAATAAATAGAATATTTATTATTTTGTTACAAGTTTTATATGATTTATTTATTTTATTAATTTTTAATTTTTTTAAAAATTTTATATACCAAAATACATAATTCTTTTGAATGATAATTTGTTACATTAAAATATGGTTTTCCACAGATTATAAATTACCAAAATTACATGTTTTCTATTCTAGGGAAATAACCCTCTTTACCTGAATAAATATTTTGGAATAATATTTTAATCACTAAAATCAATTTTCAAATCTAGTTTGATAATATGATGATTTAAAAAATGATTATATTTATTTATTTTAATTTGTAAAATAATTTTTATATATCTATTAATTTTTGGTTGTTCATTAATGTTTTAACTGATTTGGAGTATGATAATTCAATTTCTTTATGAGTCTTAATTGGTTGGGTTGATTCATTTAATAACAAATTTTGTTTAAATAATGAATTCTTCTTTATGATGTGTGTCTGTGTTGAGTGAGTTCAGTGTGGTTGAATAATATTTTAAAAAATATTTTAGTGTGGGTTATAACATTATTTGGTATGAGTTCATAACTATGTGATTCATAGTTTTATTACATTATTATTTTGACTCGATGTATGGTATTCGGGCCATAGAAGATTTTGATTTGTGCCACTAGGTGACAACTCAAAAGTACGGTAATGTCTCGAATTTTACCATGATTTATTTTAATATTATGTGGGAATTATTTTGAGACCAGGCTTCAAGACGGCGTGCAGTTTCGAGGCCCGGTGAGCCCGGAAAAAATGTTTGAATTAAATTAAATAATTAAATAACATGCATGTGTGGTTTTCCTAAAAAAGTGTAATGATTCCTGAACGGCTGCCCGGATCATAAATCTGAGGGGACCATTACATCTAGAGCAATGAGTTTACCCTAGGAGAGACCTAGCATCGACTAGCACAGGCCGGTGGTGAAATCCAGTTTTTGGACACAACCGTAATAAAATATTTTATTAAAATATTTTATTAAGCCTTGTTGTGTCAAATATCTCTAATCATTTTAAATATATAATTGCACGTGGATTCAGGGTTATAGACCTCATAACCCTGAAACCCCTGGAGGCTCTGGGAAAGCACTGGAAGAAACCCTCAACGCGGTGACAATGTTCTTGAAGAATTTCACCGGCGACGACGACGCGGCGACCAGATCTTCACCAACGAACCCCACGAATCCAGTTAGGATGTTTAATTTGTGATTTCTTCCACGTTCTTGATTTCTACGATGATCATAGACTAATCTTCGAACATATTATCCCGCTTATGGATTGTTTTTGCAGGATGGGATTTTGCCGGGATTTTGTGGAATGGAATCCATGTTGATCTATTTTTGTTGATTTTTTGATCTGTTTAATCCTATTAATGGGAGTGGATAAATGCCATGATGAACAACGGCGGGGGTTCGTCCCTCAATATTTTATCATTGGAGTTCTCCCCTTTCTCTTCATTGCGTTCTTCGTGTTCTTCACGGGGCGATGAACAATGGATCGTTGTGCATTCGTTCTACGATGCAACGATCAAAAATTTATGAATCGACACCACGACGATCTCGCGGAGAAGCGATGACGGTTTCGGCGGACGATTCAGAGAGAATCGAGAGATATTTCGCTTTTGGGCGGTTTTCATTGGATGGATCGTTGGAGGTTTGTGAACCGATCAAAGGACCGAAAACACCCGATTCAGTGTTCATATGATGGGACGAACCATGCCCTGAAGAATCAGGGAAAATAGATGAGAGATCGCAGATCCGGAAGATCGGTCGAAGCCTGATGAAGAATACGGTGTTCTAGAAAAATCCCAACTACACGTTGTGTTGTTAGGCTACACAACATGTGTTTGTCAGCAGATCACCTGGCATGTACTCTGGGAGTACACGGACACTGGATGGATACACGGCCAAAGACACGGTGTGTGCTCCCCTCCCCGGCCATACCCGGCCAGATACACGGGATAACCCGTGTACTGGTACACGGGATACCCCGTGTACGGGTACACGGGAAGGCGACATGGACAAACACCATGTACAGGCATACGACCAGGGTACACTGGTGTTTTCCAGTTGACCAGACATGGCATGTTCTTTAACTTACACAGAGTGTATATGCTTTCCTACACAACTTCGATTCTAGACATGGGCTGTTTACACGGGAAGCACCTGGAGTCAGGGAACACGGCATGTGATCCTTCTACACGACATGTAGTTGAGTTTTACACAACTTGGATGGATGACACGGGCCGTTACACGGGAATTACCCAGTGTCATGAAACACTAAATGTAACCATACTACACACTATGTAATCTATTTTACATGGATTGAGATAGTTTCCTTCTGTGACTTGGACTAGTTTTCTTAGGGTTCGTCCGCTTGGTCATTCTCTTGAAGGTTTACGGTATCATTTACTACATACAAGAGTATGATCCCTTTAACAGGACTTCCTAAATAGAGTTGTTGGAATCCCCTCTAGGATACATATACTTGAATCCTCTATTCATTCCAGGAACCCTATGAAGAGTTCTTGGTATCGACGTGACCAACTTCACCCGGGTGCCGATCCGTTTCTTAGCGGATTAGTTCAGACTATGTTGTTGGAATCACCAAATTGCTATTGGTTGTGATCCTCATCTGAACATCATATTCTCAAGTACTTGTGGAGTGTGTTCTCCCAGAAAAAGTACTTTGTATCTCTATCTCTTTAAACCTAGGAGTGTTTTCTCCTTGTTACATGCATATTGGAAATCCTCGAGCTGTATCCTAGTGGTGGTATTCGCGATAGTCGATCGTGTATGAGTGTATCTGGATATTCTTGTTATATGTTCTATAGACATATACGGTGTGGAGCTGACTGTTTCTTTCCATTGTGGTATTTCCATTTTTGTAATTCCTTTGTGGTTTCGGGGTGTCCTACTGGGTATTTTTTATACTCACCCTAGCACTGGCTTTGCCTGCATGTGTCGTGTCTTGTGCAGACAAGAGAGGATTTGACAGGAATCTAGGAGAACTCGGACCGAACGGTGCTCAGTGAAATCAGACAGGCCGAGGTGGGTCCCTAAGACTACAGATTTCATTCCCAGAACCTTTAATTATAGGATGGACTTTGTTATGGACTCTCTTTTGGTGGGATTTCACTTTTTGCCCAGGTTTTTACAATTTCTTACTTTACTTTCATGTCGTACTCTGTTGGTTGGGTTTGTATTGTATGCATGCATTTACATTTTTAGTAGTTTTTACTTTTCATCTTTGTGGTCTTGAAGATGTTTGTGCGTGTCTACAGTAGTATAGTCAATGCTTCTCATGTTATTGATATGCCTACTCAGTGCTAGTCACTAGCCTCTGGTCTATTGGAGGTCGGCATGGGGAGTTGCATCTCGGGCCCCCCTGGGATGGGTCGTCACAGAGTTGTTCAGTTCTACCTTAGGACCGAGAGTCTGTGAGTTGTTTTGGGGAAACAGTGTCATGTGTTTCGAGTTCGGATTTCATGCCAAGTACCCTAGTGTTGGTGCGGGCGACCGACGTATCCATACACCACAACTCTGAAAACATTCGTTTCAACTCGGAACACAAGAACACTAGTTTCAGGGGAAAATAACGGTATATGCATCATATAGGAATGGGTTGTGGTTTCCATGTCCTTCTTGGGTCAGCTCTCTAGATATACTCACTGTCTGAGAAACATCTTGTTTCTTTATAGGATGCCTTCGTGACGCACACCCGCTGGGATACAGTAGCTCAATCATGAGGATGACTTCCTCAGTGATGAAGCTTTGATACAGGGACCAGATCCCTTAGCATTACCTTCGGGTGGTGTGCCAGTTGTGCCACCACCTGTGGAGCAGTGTTTAGTGACAGCTGTACCAGTGGAGGACGTGTGAAGGCTGAGTGCACTCCTGAAGTTTCAGAGATAGAGACTCCTTAGGTTTCGAGGCGAGCCTGACCCTCAGGCTACAGAGGACTGGCTTGAGGCGGTGACGAGAGTCTTCCGTTTGTTCATGACACCCGCAGACTAGATGGTGATCCTAGAAGCAAACCTTCTGCAGGGCTTGGAAAGACAATGGTGGAATTTCGTTATCCGGACCCATGACGAGGGGACCCTTTCATGGTCAGAGTTTGAGCATCTCTTCATAGAGGTGTTTTTACCGGTCACCCAGAGAGCAGTACATATACAAGATCTTCTTCAGCTTCAGTAGGGGACCATGATGGTGGATGACTATTCATCGAGGTTTACAAACCTCTCACTGTACTCGATGGATATGGTCAGGGATCAGTAATTCAGAGCTCAGACTTTTGAGCGGGGCTAGCACAGAGCCATATGATCTAGCATAATCCCTATGAGCATTCCTACTTATGCGGCGGTGCTCGTGCGAGATTTGGTGGTTGAGAGCTTCTTGGAAGAGCATTGATAACTGGAAGTTGTCAGTGGTGAACGAGATGGAGTAGAGATCTCGGAAGCAGGGAGCCGACATTAGGGACCCAGGCATGGGAGACATTTCCATATTAGATCCCAGTACAGCGGATCATCCGTATAGGGTTCTTAGGGAGCATCCATCCAGCCTCGAGATAGGCGATTCTACTCATGCGATGGAAGGGTACATCTCGCTGAAGATTGTCTGACCCGCCGTACTACCAACACGAGAGCAATGGGTGGATCATCGAGGCATAGGCAATGTGTGGAATATACAGATTTGCGGGGCGACATATGTGGTAGAGGATCATGGAGAGAAGCTGGAGGTGGTCACCATTTTGACCTTTTACCACCACCACCCCCAGGAGGTCCACCTAAGGCCCAGGGAGCTGGTGGGAAGAGGTAGGGAAAGCTGTAGGTAGTGGTGGCTTATGACCCAGGTAATCCCGAAATGATTAGAGGTACAATATGTGTCATTTTTACTTTGATTACTGTACTGATATACACAGTTTCTAGTCATTATTTTCTGGCTACTTATCTTGTTCGATACCATGAGATTTCTGTTGAGCCGTTTACTCGACCCTTACGCTTAGAAACATCAAATGGAGAAGATTCAGATATCACACACCTTTGCAGACAGTGTGACCTGACCCTTGGAGGTGAGAGTTTCAGTTGGAACCTCTTGGTGGTAGCATCGAGGACTTATGATGTCATTCTTGGTATGGATTTACTATCCATAGTTCATTCCCAGATTGATTGTTTTATGTGAAGGGTGTGGTGTGTTTGCAGTGATGGAACGAGGTTCTCCTTCGTCGGTGAAAAAGAGACCCAGACAGCACAGGATGGACTTGTGCGTAGGAAGGTACATAGGAAATCATCTTAGTTGGCTACCCTAGCCATTAACGCAGCAGATGTTACAAGTTTCTAGTTTCCAGTAGTAGTGGCTGAGTACGAGGACGTCATTCCAAAGGATGTCCCCAGGCTACTTCCCCATTGGGAGATAGATTTATGCATTGAATTGCATCCCAGGACGACACCAATATCAGTGTCAGCATATCGGATGGCTCATGCAGAGCTTCATGAGCTAAGGGTGCATCTGGAAGACTTGCAGAAGATGGAATTCGTGAGACGCAGTGTCTCACCCTGGGCGGCCCCAGTGTTGTTTTCCAAAAAGGCAGATTGGAGGTTGAGGCTGTGTGTGGATTACCGACGCTTGAATCAGGTGACTGTGAAGAACAGGTGTCCACTACTTAGAATCAATGGCCTCTTTGACCAGTTAAGAGGGGCACGATGGTTCTCGAAGGTTGATCTATGATCAGGCTATCACCAGTTGTGAGAACCAGATGACGATATACCGAAGACGACATTCAGATGTCGCTACGGTCACTATTAGTACTTGGTGATGCCCTTCGGAGTGACGAACACCCTGGCAGTATTTATAGGAATCATGAACCAGATAATTCAGCCCAATCTAGATCAGTTTTTAGTGGTCTTCATCGATGATATCCTGGTGTACTCTGCGTCCGAGGAGGAGCAGGCGGGGCAACTGAGGATGGTTTTAGATACATTTCGAGAGCACCAGTTGGACTAGAAACTCTCGAAGTGAGAGCACCTGAGGTTGGGACACGTTATCTCACCAGATGGTGAAGCTGTGGACCCAGCCAAGGTAGTGGCAGTGCTAGCATGGGAGCCATCCCGGAACCTGACAGAGGTGCAGAGTTTCCTTGTGTTGGAAGGCTACTATCAAAGATTCATTCCTGATTTATCCAAGATTTCATCACCCATGACATCTTTGAACTGCAAGGGGTAGCCTTTTATTTGGACCGAGAGATGCCAGTAGAATTTTTAGCAGTTGAGACAGAGTCTGACGAGCACCCTGACCTTGAGATTACCAGAGGAGGGTGTCGAGTACATTGTGTTCTGCGACACATCAGGAATCGGGTTTGGTTGTGTCCTGATGCAGAAGCAAGCGGTGATGGCCTATGGCTCACGCTAGTTGAGGTCACATGAGCAGATCTATGTGACCCATGATATTGAGTTGGTAGCGGCAGTCTTCGCATTGAATATGTGGCAGAACTACCTGATGGGAGAGTGGTTTATTATCTACTTTGATCAAAAGAGTCTCAGATATATCTTTTCTCAAAAGGATCTGAATTTGAGACAGAGGCGATGGATTGAGTTCCTCGAGGATTAAGACATTGAGATCGTTTATACTCCTGGGAAGGGGAATGTTGTGGCAGATGCTCTCAACAGGAAATCCAGTTCACAGTTGTTGGATGAGGAAATGAGGCAGTTGACCTCTTTACAGTTATACTTCGTGGATAGGGATGAGGGAGGTTACCTTCAGTCTATGGTTGTTACCCCTCCACTCTTATAGAAAGTCAGGGAAGCACATCGTGAGGATGCTAGCTGCGAGACTTTATGTGCTAAGATATCTGCAGGCGACGCCACTGATGGATATTCACAAGGTGAGGAGCACATTGTCCTTTTCAGAGGGTGCACCATAGTACCAGTGACATTTCAGGAGGAGGTTCTAAGGTATTTCCATAAATCTCCTTTGGCGGTGCATCTAGGCTTGGAAAAGATGTATCAAGACCTCCAACGTCAGTTCGGGTGGCCAAGAATGAAGAAGAGTGTGGCAGAGTTTGTTTCTCGGTGCCTTACTTGACAGTAAGTAAAGGCTGAGCACCAGGTTCCGGCAGGTTTGACTTAGCCCCTTGAGGTGCCAGAGTGCAAGTGGGATGGTATATCCATGGAATTAATTACGGTTTTACCATGTATGTCCAGGGGAAAATATTCCATCTGGGTGATCGTTGACCGACTCACCAAGTCAGCCCACTTCCTAGCCATACAAGAGAAGAGTTCAGTAGAGAGATTAGGACGCCTCTACGTGCAGGAGACAGTTCGAATTCATGGAGTGACAACGACAATTGTATTATATCGTGATGCTCGTATCACATCCCATTTGTGGAAGGGATTTCTGGAATCTTTTGGGACTCAGTTACGCTTGAGCACAACATTCCATCCTTAGACAGACGTTCAGATGGAGCAGACCATCTAATTCTTGGAGGATATCCTACGAGCTTGAATACATGACTTCGGTCCTAGCTAGGAGGATTACCTACCACTGGTGGAATTTACTTAAAAACAGTTATGATTCCACTATTGTTATGGAACCATTCGAGGCTTTGTACAAATGGCCTTCCAGTTCACCACTTTGTTGTACTGACCCCGGCGAGTCAGCACTCATGGGCCCAGAGATGGTACGAGCTACTATAGAGAAATTTCAGGTCATTCAGGAGCATATGAAGACAGCACAGAGTCGGCATAAGTCTAATGCCGATTGGAGATAGAGGCCCTTGTAGTTTGAGGAGGGAGACCATGTGTTCCATCGGGTCTCACCTCGATAGGGATTGTGATGATTTAGTCGGGGTGGAAAGCTATCTCTGAGGTTTATTAGCCCTTTTCAGATTTTGAGTATAGATGGCGAGGTGTCGTACTTCTTGGCACTACCTCCTAAGATGGACCGGGTATACAATGTCTTCCTTGTTTCGTAGATGTGGAAGTATGGGCATGATCCATTGCACTTTATCTACTAGGGAAAGCTGGACATCGATGATGGAGAGACCTTTGCTTAGTACCTAGTGGAGATCGAGGATCAGCAGGAGAAGATCCTTCGTGGGAGAGCTATTCCCTTGGTGCGTTTCCAATGGCAGCACAAGAATCTACAGGAGAGAACGTGGGAGCGGGAGGCTCATATTCTTGTGCAGTACCCACATATTTTCTAAAATCCTTTGTTTTGGATTTTCGGGGATGTAAGAGCCCTAAGGTGGGTGTGATTTGATGTCTCAGATTTTATCATGTTTTATTTTAATATTATTTGTGAATTATTTTGAGACCAGACTTCAAGACGGTGTGTAGTTCCGAGGGCCGGTGAGCCCGGAACAAATGTTTGAATTAAATTAAACAATTAAATAATGTGGGCATGTGGTTTTCCTGAAAAAATGGTATGACTCCTGAACGGGTGCTCGGATCAAAAATATGAGGGCACCGTTGCATCCAGAGTAGTGGGTTTAACCTAGGAGAGACCTAAAATCGGCTGGCATAGGCCGGTGGTGAAATCCAGTTTTTGGACGCAACTGTAATAAAATATTTAATTATAACAGTTTATTAAGCCTTATTGCGTCAAATATCACTAATATTTTTATATAGAGATTTGCGCAGGGGTTCAGGGTTACAGACATCATAACCATGAAATCCAGGGAGGCTCTGGGAAAGCTCTGGAGGAAACCCCCAATGTGGAGACAACGTTCTTGAATAACTTCACAAGCGACGATGACACGATGACTGGATATTTTCCAACAAACGCCACAAATCCAGGTAGGGTGTTTAATTTGTGATTTCTTCTCAGTTCATGATTTCTATGATGAGCGCAAACTAATCCATGAATAAAATAGCCCTCGGATTGATCGTTCTTATAGGATGGGGTTTTGCGGGGATTTTGGGGGAGTGAATCCATGCTGATTTATTGTTGTTAATTTTCTGATCCGTTTAATCCTATTAATGGGAACATATCAACGCCGTGACGAATGAAGGTGGAATTTCATTCCTTGAACTTGTTTCATTGGATTTCTCCCCTTTCTCTTCTTCACATTTTTCGCGTTCTTCATGGGGCGATGAACAACAGATGGTTACGCATCTGTTCTGTGATGAAACGATCCCAAATTGAAGAATCAACCCCACAACGATCTCGCAGAGGTGCGACGACGGTTTCAGCGCTCGCTTCAAAGCGGATCGAAAGATATTTCACTTTTGGGTTTTTTTCTTTGGATGGATCATTGGAGGTTTATGACCGATTCAAAGGACCAAAAATACCCGATTCGGTGTTCGTATGAAGCGACGAACCATGCCCTAAAGCATCGGGATAAAAGGATAAGAGATCTCAGATCTGGAAGATCAGATGAAGTGTGAGGAAGAAGATGATGTGTTGGAAAAATACTGACTAAATGGCATGTAGTATGGGCTACATGGTGTGTGTTCATCGGCGGATCACATTTCGTGTACTCCGGGAGTACACAGACACGGGTTGGGTACACGGTCAAGGACACGACATCTGTACCCATCACCTGCCCGACCTGGCCAGATACACAGGATACCCAGTGTACTGGTACACGGGCAGGCGACATAGATAGACACTGTGTACAGGCATACGGCCAGGGTACACGGGTGTTTTCCAGTTGACAGGACACGACGTGTTCTTTGACATAAACTCCGTTTATATGCTTTCCTACACGACTTCGATTCCAGACATGGGCCGTTTACATGGGCAGTACCCGAAGTCAGGGAACACGGTGTGTGATCCTTCTACATGCCGTGTAGTTGAGTTTTACACAACTTGGATGGATGACACGGGTCGTTACATGGGAAGTAACCAGTTTCAAGGAACAGGGTGTGTAACCATACTACATGCCATGTAACCTATTTTACATTTCTTGAGCAAGTTGCCTACTGTGACTTGGACTAGTTTCCTTAGGGTTCGTCCCCTGGGTCATTATTCTGAAGGATTCCGCTATCATTTCCAACATTAAAAAGTATGATACCTTCAGAAGGACTTTCTGAATAGAGTTGTTGGAATCCCCTCTGTGTGACTTAGAGACAGATCCTCTATTCATTCTTGGATCCTAAGGTAGAGTTCTTGGTATCGATGTGACAAACTTCACCCAGGAGCTGATCGTCTGGTTAGAAGATTAGTTCAGACTGAGTTGTTGGAATCGCCCCATAGCTATTGGTTGTTATCCTCATCTAAACATTGTATTCTCAAGTACTTGTGGAGTGTGTTCTCCCGGAACGAGTAATTTGTATCTCTCTCTCTCTTTAGACCTAGGAGTGTGTTCTCCTTGTTACATGCTTAGTGGAAATTCTCGAGCTAGATCCTAGGGGTGGTATTCAAAATAGTCTATCGTGTATGAGTATATCTGAATATTCTTGTTATATGTTCAGAAGAAATATACTTTATGGAGATGAATATATCTTTCTTTTATTGTATTTTCTTTGTTGTATTTACTTTTTGGTTTAGGGGTGTCCTATGGGGTATTGTTATACTCACCCCTGCACAGGCTTTGCCTGCACATGTCGTGTCTTGTGCAGACGAGCGAGATTTTGACATTATTCTAGGAGAACCAAGACCGGATGGTGCTCAGTGAGATCAGACAGGCCGAGTTCTATTCCCACAGCTACAGATTGCAGTCCCAATATCTTTCTTTACATTTTGGGCTTTTTTACATACTCTCTTTTTGTGGGCTTTTACTTTTGGCCCAGGGTTTTACAAGTTTTACTTAACTTTCCTATCGTACTCTGTTGGTCGGGTTTTTAGGGTATGCATGCATTTCCCTTTTTATTAGTTTTTTACTTTTTAGCTTTGTGGGCTTGGAGATGTGTGTGTGTGTGTGTATTGTATTATATGAAATGCCTACCATGTTTGTGATATGTATACTCGGTGCCACTCACCAGCCCTTGTCCAATTGAAGGCAGGCTTGGGGAGTTGCGGCTCGGGCCCCACTGGGACGGGTCGTGACAAGTACATTCAGTAATTCATTATATATTTTTTAGGTATTACTTTTGTCAAAAAAAACTACATTACTATATGTTTCATCAGTTTTAATTTTTGAAACAAGATAGTTTTTGATGAACCACATTGGGTTCAGTGAGGTTGGACGTGTTATTTATGAAATAAAAAATTTAATGGTTCAAATTCCTTTCTGAGATAAAATATTTTTTTAATAAAAACAATATATTGATACTTTTTTGGATTATTTTTTAAATATTATTACGGATAGAATATTTATTTTCATTAAACCTTTATAATATTTTATACTGTTGACATTCACACAAAATCACTTGGTGACAAATAATAATGTATTATTTACCGTTATAATGTTCTCACCATGAACATGTGAACATAAACATACATGATATTAAATATTTTTATTGAGTTACTTGCCTAATAAATTTTCTATTGTAGAGAGATGGTTATAAAACCACTCTGTGGCTAGTGAAGACTAGAATATGAGTTTTTTACAATCATAATTTTATTATTTTTTGTTTTATATTTTTATAGGGGATAAATTTCTAAAAAAATATTTTACTTATAAAAATGTATCACGTACAACATGTATAACATGACTAAATTTTAATTAATTATATTTTCATTCAGAGATATATGTTCCAAACTAATGAAAATGTAATAATATTTTTCTATTTTTTGGGGAATTTTTTTAATTTCATAATTTAAGGATATAGGATGTCAGATTTTTTATAAACATAAGAAATTTGGAGATTGGTTTTATATCAATGGAAAACAATCCACCAATGTTTCATTTGAAACAGCAACACTTGTTTTTAGTCTAAAGATATTAGGGTATTTTCTTGTGTCTATGAATATACATAGTCATATGTATTTGGTTTTTATTGTTATTGGGAAATTACTTATTAAAAAAATTAACCTACATTGTTATTTGATTTGAGAAATTCATATGCCAATGATTAAACTTATACTAAACAAATTTGTGGTATTATATAGACCATTTAACTAATTAGTTGTATGTCATGGGAATACATATATATCCATAACATGTTGAATTATTATTGACCAACATCTAATATCTTTTATAGTAATATAACATAATAATTTTTTTATATGATAATGTTTTTGAAATTTTATTCTAATAATATGGTAAATCATTATTATTTATCTTAATTTTAACATGTTTATGTTATTTGGATTTTATTATTTCTTATTTACCTAAAACATAATATTTAGTTATAAATTGATCTATGAAATGATATATTATAAGCAAGATTGTTTTTTGTTTTTAAAGTATAAATAATTTAATTAAATTAGTTTTATTTTACTTGGAGAAGTTGTAATCATTAATAAAAAACCAATTCAGTTGATATAAAAGTATTTTCACTAATGCCCCTTCAAAAAATGGAATACTGTGTCTGGTATATGTTGGGGTGTTACACCTTGAATCATGTAAACTGATGACATTGGTTATTTTATTACAGTAGAAAAGAATACAAGAGATCACATTACATATGATCAAATAGCATTGTGGCCCTAAGATATGAGAAATAAACATGATCATTAAATTACATTTTGAAACTAAAATTACGACATAAAATTCAGTGAAAAATTATTATTCTATAAATATGATCATTACATTATATAAAATAATAAATTTGGTTTCCTGTGAAAAATTAACACAAAAAATTTGTTAAATTAGTCGATCAGTAAAAAGTAGGGTATAACAAAAGTCATCATACAATAAGAAAGGCATATATGTTATTTCTAGAATAATAGAAAATAATTTCATATAACTGGTAACATGATCATTAAATATGTCCCTACATAACATGAAAATATAAATAAATATTCACATAAATTAAAATAAATTAATTCATAATGATGGAATTTATAATGCATGACATACTAATATTATAACCATGTAATTATTCAAATATATAATAAAAAACTTGCTTCAATATCCCAAATACCCCAAAATAGTTTGTCTCGTGTGACCTTGTTATTCATTGAGGGGATTTATAATTATATGACTCACCTATCACATGATATGTCTAATACATCCATTTTATAAAAGAGTTTATCTAACAATTCATATCATGATGTTCGAGTGGAACCATATATACTGACCTGTTTTAATAATCAATACTTATTTTTATATGAGTAAAAATTCTACATATTGTCAATGATTCCCTGGTTAATATAATGAAATATATATATCTTTGTTAAAATACATTAATCTATAAATTTTATAAGAAATTAACATTTTATCATAATGTATCCATGATGATTTTGTTTTATAGTAGGATAAATTTGTTATATAAGGGAATTTTTAGAAATTGTTTCATGAATTCAATGGTCAGTGACTAGAGTAGTGATTTAAAGATAATTTCCCCTTAAAAATAGAGTTTATTATGATGGTGGTATAATAAGTGGAAATATATATATTATTCCAAATTTAGTTATGTATTATTAATAATGATTAATAACATCATTATATAAGGAAATTTAAATGAATTAAAAGGGAATTTGAAACAAAATCAAGGGAAAAGTTATAGAAATCCCAGAAATGATATCCCCCTTATAGTGGATTGATAATATAGTACTTAGATCCTCAGTATTTCAACTCTCAAAAGAGAAATTATGACAAGTTTTTTAAGGAAACATTAACTACCATTTTTCTGTTGAGAAAAAAATTGGGGTCATTTTAAAAATATAATTATAAAAAGAGTCTAAAACCATTATACATTATGATGTGTGAAAAGAGAAAAATATTATACATCCCATGGTTTATGCCATGTTATTTTACCTTTAGGTATGGTTTTTTAATTTTACATTAATAAGAACCAAAAAAACCATTAATTAAGTTAATTTTGAAATATACAATTATTTATTTATAAATAATTAGTTTGAAAATATAAAATATACCTTAGGATTTGGGAATTTTTTATATATTATGAAAATTAATTTTATTACTTTCAAGTTCATAATATTATTAAATAAAATTATTTTTGGGTGATAAAGTAAATTTTTTATTTATTAAACCATTTTTTTCTTTTAAATATCATAATATATACCCTATATTTATACCATAATTATGTATTTAACAAAAAATTGATAGTCTTGGAAAATTATGTAAAATTCAACATTGGATATATTTTAGGTGGAAATACAAAATTAACTATCCTTTTTACAAAAAAATTATTCTATATAAGAAACTTATTTCTTAAAAAAATATTTTCCTGTTAATAAAATCATTTTTATTTAAAATTTTAAAGAAACTTATATAATAAATCAACATTTATTCCAAGACATCTTTGGAAATTATTTTACTGTTCATAGATCAATATAACATTTTATTAGTTATTCATATTAATATAACCAATTGATTTTTTGTAATTTATTAGAAAGCTATTTGAATAAGATTTTCATGATAATTATTATATTCATATAATGAATTTCATATTCTAAAAATCAGGTTCACAATGGTGTTATTCCAAAAGTCACCCTATAATTAAAATAATTGTATTCCCAATTACATATACAGATCATTCCAATAACTAAATTAATTTATATCCTTTTATTACATATATCATTTCAATTCCATTTATTATTTTTTTCTCCATAAAAATATTATATTTTGTATATTTTCCATTTATTTTATGGTATGATCCTCCATAGTTAAAAATTTTTCTCGATACATATATTTTTATGTGTTCATTAGTGATAGGTGAGGTAGTTATTTTGAAAATAATTTACTAGTTTTATTTTTTATTACTATGTGTTATACTATTATTATGAAATAATATAATGTTCATTTTTTCAATTGTTATAGTGATGATGTGTTTATTTATAATGGTAATATATTGGGTTATAGATTCACCCCCATAAATAATTTCATCCTTGAAATTTTCTGTATACATTAGTTAAAAAATTATAGGTATTTATTAATATTTTAATCCTTACGATCCCTTTGTTGATTTTTCTATGTTATAATTCCTCTAATTTACTTTAATTATCTGAGATTTATTTTTTCATGAAACTTTCTCTATAGGTTGAATAATTTGGAGTGGCTCTTCCTTATTGGAAAACTTAATCTAGAGCTATATTTCATTAGTGGAGAGTATCTGTGTTGGATTATGAATATACTTCCTTAAAAATAATTCCTTAAGGACATCATGTATATTATATATGTTGGTGGCTTAAATAGATAGTAATACCTTGCTTCAATCTCTATAAAATTTCAAATTTCTTATAATAACTTGATAATAGAATACCTTAATTAAAAAACCATATTACTCTATATCATGTCGATTCCTTTAATAATGCATGCTAGAAAATAAAGTAATTGATAATGATGGTCATTGTTAGAGATGGTAGTGTATAGTATTGATTATGGTATTTTTTTGGGTTTGGTGGATTTAGTCTTTAAATTATTTCTCTGTATATATATGGAATCATCCTCAAAGTAATAATGGTGATTTCATGTCTCGGGTCCCCAAAATTTATATGTTATAAATATTATATATCCTTAATGCACACAAAAACATATTTTCATTAAAAAGAGTTTTCCTATAATTTGGGACCTTATATTGGAAGTCTAAGATCAATGATGATTCTAGAATGTGACGTTTACATGCGGCATGACCTAAAGTTGTTCAAAATCATGTATTTGTGGGAGGTGAAATTGGTAGGTGTGTTAAATAAAATACATAAATAAATTATTTATTATAACTAATTTTCTAAACCTATCCAATTCCCCTAAAATTACATCATTATGAGTATTTCCCATGGTTAGCCGTATAACCCTGGGAGGATTTGAGGATTGCATTTTCCAATATTGAATCAGGGTTGGAGAACAATGGTGACTAGATCAAGGTGTGTCGAGAGGTAGGCAGCGAACATTGAAGAAAAACATTATTATTTGAGATTGTACTATTTTCAAATTATCGATCCATAATCTAGTTAGGGATCTTTAATTTTTTGTTATGAAAATTTGTTTTCATAATAATGGAATCTCTTTTTAGTGTGTTTATCTTTATTTTCAATTACACACCCTTCACATGAGCCCATTCTATAATTTTATTTTTTAAAATCAATTTTTTTATAACAAGTATTCCCCCATGATCCTGTACATATACATCATTGGGTTGGTATTTAATTAAAAAACAAATAACATCACAATTTAATTGTGATTTTCCCTCACTAGTCTTCACATTCTTTATCATTGGCCAATGGGGTCTCTGTTCTATGTTGTCATAATAGGTTTGACACTGATCAAACTTGTGAATTCATGGATGATTCACAAATTATGAACAAATTAATAGTTTATGGATAGATCAAGGTTAGATATTAGATGTGTAAGGCCCTAACCCCTTTTACCCAGAGTCCGTGCATTATTACATAACATTTTTATGATCACAAGGGATCAAATCCAAAAAGACTGATCAGTTTAGTAGCCTTGTAATTACTAGATACATTAATAATATTTACATTACATTATATTATTAAAAACAAAAACAACATTATCTCTATTGACCACATTCATATCCCTTAGACTATCCTTGTAGGTCAGTCATAATATACTTTTTTATATCCTGGTTAAAATGAAACATAGAAAGGTGTGTGCTCAGATTCTCAGTAAGGATAACAATATTACGAAAACATTCATAAATAAGCATAAATATTTAATGGAATGTATAACAATAAAACACAATACTTTTAAACATTAACTTCATCATAATATGGAAAAGATAAATCAAATAATGCCATTTAATTATTCACATGGATATTCTACTAGTCAAATAATCAAATATAATATCAATAACCGGTTTCATAATGATGGAATGTATAATGTTATACTTCATAAAGACATAGTCAAGGCCTTGTACGAAGACTGCAAATAATATTTTTTCAAGGCCCTGTTCCAAGACACTAGTTTGTCTTATTAGACCTTCCAATGAATCAAGGAGCTATAGTGGGCTCCACCCGTCACTTACTAAGTCTAATTCATTCCTCATTTGAAAAGGATTAAACATAACATAAACATTCTTAGTAAAAATAGCATATGAAATGTCAATAAATTATCAATAAACCATGAATGGTATAAAAATAACACATCCATAGTCAAACATATCACAAAACCTTCAATAAAATATGGATGATTTGTATCATAATAAATCATCTTCAAACAATTTTAAAATTCATCAATGGATGTTGACATAGATGAAACAAAAACTATTTGAAAGAAATACCTCTTCTATTTTGAAATTATTTAAAAGTCACATAAATATTAATTAAAACAATTTTTTTGAAAATTTATTTATAAACTTGTAAGGGATGGATAAAAGGTTTTGTAATTGCAGAAAATAGCCACACTCTCTATATAAGTTAAAAAACATTCTTTCCTTAATTTTGATGAAAAGGTCATAAAGTAACTTTTTTGGAAAATGATGGAAAGATTCCTTTATAAAAAATTTCTAAAATTTGAAACAAGGGTATAAATGAATTTAACCCAAATTCTAGGAAATAGTAAAAATATTTTGAAATACATTTTTAAGAAACACTGATTTGGAAGATAAAGATCTACGAGTAGATTCTCACGTATAAACAACCTTGGATAATGAATAGGTTGTAGAATTTAACCTTACCATGTACTTTTTCTTGTTAGAGGTTACATTAACCTCTGCTATAATAGTTAAATAATTGTTTTTAAATTATACAAGAATCATATATATAAATATGATATCATATATGATATTCTAATATTTCTTGGTTAATAATATTTTAGTAGTATTATCATTTTGGTTGTTAACTGATTTGTCTGCCTTTATATGCTTGGTTACATAAGCCATGTTCGTTATGAATATGATTTATTTGATTCATAACCAGAATGATATTAAGTACTTAAAAATTATTTTTAATGATAAAATGAAAATTATTCTTGAATGATTTTTATGGGAAATGATTCTCATCACGTTCATGGAGACGATAATCCGTATGTGCGCAGGAGCGATAATATCATTATATTGATGGTAAAATTGTTTGTAATTGGATGGTATATCATATATACAGAATAACAAACATGTTATATTTGTGATTGACATAAGTTATACTCATTATAATACCCATCAAAATAATGATGTTTTTGAATAACAAACTACACCACGACAAGGAGACAGTAAGCCATACGTACGTACGTAATGTGACTTTATCATTTATAGAATGGATAGAAAAAGAATATGGATGTTCCATGTTTTTAATAACATCATAGTATGTAGATGGTACTAGATTTATTATTTTGGCATGGTCACAGCAAAGAAAGAAGAAGTAGAAGAATAAAAGAACATGAAAGAGGGTGGTGAAATTATTACCTCTTCTTCGGGTGTTTTCTTTTGAGTTGATCAAAAAGGATCCATTGGTAAGCTTTATGATCGAAGTAAGGCCTCTAGGTTTAATTGAGGGATGTTGGGAAGATATTTGGGCCGGTTTTGGTCGAGAAAAATGGATTTGGAGGTCTAAAATTAATATAAGGGGAAGTACCCTTTTTTAAGGGAGATGAGGGTCACTTTATAAAAAGATTGAAATATTATTTTATAATAAAATCATATTCAGTTTATAATGGCTCCAAAATGATTCATTTTGTGGATAAGGTGGGAATGAGTCTAAGACATCTCAACCACAAATTTTTGGATAGGTTTATGTCACCATATTAACCTTATCTTTTGGATATAACTCTTAATTAAATAGTTTGTCATTTATCAAGTCTCTTTGTATTTTTATATTATATGATTAATAAACATATTATAACATACCAAGAGAACCCAAAGTGGTTCATTGTTAATAAATATAACCTTATTTATGTACTTTTTCAAAAACATATATTTTTAAAAATATTATATCAATTAATAATAAATTATTAGTTTTAAAAATTAAATTATGCCAATTTTGACACTATTTAGTATTTGAATATTTTTGAAAGCCATAAAAACGTTATCAATTTGAATAATATTTATTTAATCAACCCTAAAATGTCATATTAACCTATAAAATTATTTTAATTCACCAGAAGACTCATTTTTAATTTATTTGGATATTTATAATATCAATTATTTTAATATTTCATTAATAAGGTAATTACTGCATCATGATTTTGTCATAAATAAATTTAATTACATAATTTCTAAAAATTATAAATAAAATACCATAATGTATGAAATATTTTTAGATTACTAATGAATATTTATAGTCTAATTTATATTGTGTGTAACCCTATATTAAAAATGTCATAGTTATTAAACATTGAATTTAAACCATTTAACTATTCTTCAAATAAAATAAAAATAAATGTCCTAATCTAATCTAAGAGGACAAAAAGGATCATATTTTATTCCTATGGTTGTTTTTGGTCGAATGATACTTATCCAATAGAAATATGACATGTTTTAGGGTAATTATAATATCATTTTTACCTTTAATTATATTATTTACTTTTAACCATGGTAAATAAAAGTCAAAAGTTACTATTCACGAAAAATTATTTTCATCTTATTGAACCAAATTTTACTTACTAATATTAACTGTCTATCTCAGATTTTTGAAATTCAACTCCCATAAGAGGTAAAATTATGTTTTATGCACATTTTCAAAAGCTCTTAGAAGGTGTGTAAAAGAAGGTCAATAGTTCAATAAAATTTTATATATCTAAACTTATTATTAAAAAAATCCAATGAATTAAATTGAACATATATAAGTATTATGTATTTATTTTGAAAAAATATAAATCACAAAAAATAACTAATTTTATAAATAAACAGTCAGTTTTAAACAATAAAGAAGTGTTTCACTATTCGTCAAAAAATGAAGGTTTTCAAAAAGAGTACAAAAAATAACTCTATGATAATTTTGATTTCTAAATCCAGAAATGAAGTTCATATTGAAAAATAAACATTATAAAATTTCAAAAAAATAATATTACTATTCATAATAGCTAGTTTGATTGGTCGTGGTGTGTTAAAATTCCATGTTGCGTACAACGCAAGATACAACATTATTCAAATGCAAATGTATCATGGATGATTTGGGTCTTTCATTCTCCCCTCCTTCAAATAATATATTTCTAAAAATTTTTAGAATATTACTGCATAAAAATATTTGGGTGGTTCTTCATCATAAGTTCCTTGGGTTCCCACATTTCCTTTTCCATCTTATAGTTTCTATATAGAACTTTTATCAGATGAGTTGTCTGGTTTATCAGCACTTGTTCTCTAATATCAAGAATTCTGATAGGCTCTTCAGAATAAGACAGGTTGAGTTCCAGTTATATTTCATCATAGGTGAGTACATGTGTTGAGTCAGGAATATATTTTCTCTATTGTGATACTTGGAAAACTTCGTTAAATTTAGAGAGATATAGAGGCATTACCGAACAATAAGCTACAACTCAAATTCGTTCTAGAATTTCAAAAGTTCCGATGTACCAAGGACTCAATTTACCTTTCTTACCAAAACATATGACACCATTTCAAGGAGATACATTCAAGAAAACATGGTCTCCTATATAAAATTCCAAATCCTTTCATCGGTTACCGGCATAGCTCTTTTTCCTACTTTGGGCTTCTTTGATGTGGTTTGGGATAATCTCTACTTTTTCCGTAATTTACTTAACAAGTTATGGGGCTACAAGTTTTCTTTCACCAACATCATTCCAAAATGTAGGTTTGAGACATCTCATTCCATATAACACTTCATATGGTGACATCTAAATATATGGATGAAAACTATTGTTATAGGAAAATTCTACCAAAGGTTAATACTGATCCAACATACCTAGAAAATCATGTGAGCAAGATCTCAACATATATTTTAATGTTTGAATAGACTATTATAATAGTACATCAATTTGAAGGTGGTAGGAAGAGCTCAAAGTAAGTTCAGTATCTAGTGCCTTATGAAGACTTTTCCATAATCTTAATGTAAAATGGGTATCACGATTAGAAACTATTGATAGGGGTACACCATGGGGTTTTATAACTTCATTAATATATAGTCTTTATAGACGTTAAAGTGGTAAATATTCTCTTATATAAATAAAATGTCATGACTTGGTAAGACTATCGACAATGACCCATATTGAATCAATACTTCAATGAGTCTTTTACAACCCCATGACAAAGTCCATCGTAATATTATATCATTTCCACTCAGGTATGGGTAGAGGATTCATAACTCCTCCATGTTGTTGTCTTCCAACATTCACTTTTGAAAAAACAATACATCTTGACCTAAAATCAGAAATCTCTCACTTCATGTTGTCCCAAAAAAATTATTGCTTAAAATATATATACATCATGGTTCTCCCAGGGTTTATAGAAAAATTGGATCTATCAACATCATCCAACAATTCAATTTTTAGATCAGGTATGTGAGGAACACAAAGTATCTTCCCAAATTTTAAAATTACATCTTCATATATG
Organism: Viscum album; assembly: GCA_963277665.1. Taxonomy (NCBI): domain Eukaryota; kingdom Viridiplantae; phylum Streptophyta; class Magnoliopsida; order Santalales; family Viscaceae; genus Viscum; species Viscum album. Next base: position 1,871,323,531 of record OY728137.1, on the reverse strand, counting down.
AAGTCACTCAATCTCCCATCATTCACTGCATTAATCTTGTTTGGAAACTCCTCATCATCAGTCTGAGAACTCTTTATCCTTTATTATAAATATGGTTTGGCAACCATTTTAAAAAGTATTTATGGTTCACCTTCCATGGTTATTCCCATATCCATATTTACTAGATCCATGACCATAGAATCCCTTTCAACTCTCATCTTGTTCACAACTCCAATATCCTTTCTACTCAAAGCATATACCACCTTATTTTCCTTCCCCGAGGGGTAGTGTATTTCGAAATAATAATCTTTGAGTAGTTCAAGCCATCATCTTAGCCTCATGTTTAGTACATTTTGGGAGAAAATATACTTCAAAATATTTTTATCATTATATATCTAACATTTTCCACCACAAAGGTAGTGTCTCTATATCTTCAAAGCAAATATTATAGCTGGTAACTGAAGATCATGAGTGGGATATTATTGTTCATAAATTTTTAGCTGTCGTGATTAATAGGAAATAACTCTATCATTATGTATAAGGACACAACCAAGTCCTTTCTATGAAGCATCACTATAAACAACAAATTCATCATTCCCTGATGGTTGAGTTAATATATGATCATTGACCAATCTTCTCTTCAGTTCTTCGAATCATTCTTTGCACTCTTTGTTCCAAATAGATTTAACCTTTTACGTGTGAGATTCATTAATCGGTTTTCCAATCAGGAAAAATTCAGGAAGAAGTGCCAATAATAACATTTTAAACCAAAAAAACTATGTACCTCAGTTATACTAATTGGTGATGGCCATTCTTGTATTGCTCTAGTCATAGAAGGATCAATAGAGACTCCATCCATAGAGACAATATTCCAAGAATGGAAATATCCAAATTCCATAATTCATACATGATAAGCTTCCCATATAATTAATTTCTTCTAAGAGACATTAGAATAATGCGCATCGGATTTTCATGATCTCCGTAGATTTTGGATTATACCATGATATCATCAATAAATTCCCCAACAAATCCATCATGAAAATCCATGAAGACGCTGTTTATTAAATCCATGAAAATAGAGGGTGCATTAGTCAGTAAAAAGGCATTATTATAAACTCGTAATGCTTGTACCTATTATGAAATGTTGTCATCGAAATCTCTTTCTTCCGCATGCATAACTAATGATATCTAGATCAAAGATCAATCTTTGATAAATATTGAGTTCCGAGATGTTGATCAAATAAATAATCAATGTGAGGTAGGGGATACATGTTATTTATTATTATAGAATGGATCTCCATGTAGTCAATGAAAAACAACATAGATAAATTTGACTTCTTAATAAAAATAACATGGGCTCCCCATGGAGAAACACACGGGTGAATAAATCCCTTATTACTCAATTCCCATAGTTGATTCTTTAGTTCCACTCATTCCATAGTTTCTATTCTATACGGGGTCATTGATATGGGCCTTGAACATGGAATTAAATCAATGGAAAACTCAATTTATTGTTCTGTAGGATGTCTAGGTAAATCCTCTTGAAATAGATAAACCTATTCTTAAACAATAAGTATGTCCACTATTTTAACATTCCATTCCTCACCCACAATTATTTCATTCTCTTCCTCTAGTATAATTGAATTTAGTAGAGCTACTGGGGTTGGATCTTGATAAGAATCAGATGGTGATGTTTCTGATCTAACAAGAAGATACTTCTTACCATCATCAAAAAATTTAACCTCCTTCTTCTTACAATAACATTTCACATCATGGACTAAAATACAATCCATACTAAATATTATATCAAATTTAATCTTGGGTATGATGATGAGATCAGCAGATAAAGAACATTTATATGACACTAATGGAAACCAGTTCACAAAAAATTGTTGCAATGATACTTCCCTTAAGAGTTCGGACTGACAAATCCATTGTTAAATCAAATTGGAAATATCTAATTTTCATAGAAAACTAGGAAGATATGAAACAATGTGATGTTCTTGAATCAAATAACGCATTGGTTAAACATCAATAAATTATTAAACATTCATCCACCATGTCTTTCAGAGCTTTAACCCCAGTGGTAGTGATAAAATATTCTTCGCCTTGATCCCTTGTCCTTTTTAGATATGTTTCTTGGATGATTAGGACATTCATTTTCATTATTCCCCATTTCATTACAATTGTAGCATTCAACATTTACTGCCCCTTTCTTCCCCATGCAACGATAACCTTGGTTAACTTTTTTACTACAGTTGTAACAGACTCCCATTTTTTGGTAATGTACAAGGTTGTTTATTCCAATATTTAATGTAGGATGGATATTTAACATTTCACTTATTCCCCTTATTTCCATTTTCATATTGTTCATCAGATCTATTCATCTCTTTCTTTTCTTTAAAGTCATAAGACTTATATAATTAATTTTTTATCTTGATAGCACATGAGATAGTATCATCATATGATGAGAAGGATTTTGGGACTAATGGTTGACAGAGAAATGGTTTTAACCCATCAAATAACCGATCAGTCTTACTCCTTGGGTTACATTTATAATCTATTGTATGCCTTGGAAATCTTGTAAGGTTAGCCTCATACATTGTGACATTCTCATCCTCCTTTTTCATCAGACACAGAAATTGTCTTTCCATATGCACTCAATGGTCATGATAAATGTATTATTCTAATAAAATTACATTAAACTACATCCATTACATGTTTTATATTTATTCACATTTCATCATTTTTGGATTAATGACCACCATTGATCTATATCTCCCATGAGGGGATAAACTTCCATGAAAACGTTTTCTATTTTGCAACTCCCAAAAGCATGAAATTTTTCTCTAAGGAACTTATCCATTGCTTAGATACTAATGGATTTTACTCCAATTTAATTTTGGTGGTTTTTCCTCATGAAGTAGTCTAATATGGATCCTATACGTTGTGGATCATGATGCTCCATACGGGTATGGTTATTATTCATGATCCGAGTGAGTTTTCCTAGTATGGTGACAAGCTTATCAGCACCAATTGCATCACTAGATCCACTATAATTATCTTTAGTATGAGGGAAATATCTATATGGATTATGTGCATTGATATGGTTTCAATTCCTTCCACTAGGTTCCATTTCTAAACAAAGACATATAGTAGATTAGTTTATGAATCACAATACATAATTTCATACCTGTAAAAAACAAAGCATAAATTGAACATTTTATGTATATAATCTATAATCGTAAAAAAAAATTCTTTGGGGAGTTAAATACTTATAAATCCTTTATAACGATTTTTAATAAAAATGTAAATTTTATTAAGAATATCCCCTAGGAGTGTTGTAACCAAGAGTGCATCAAGGTCTTTTGTCGTGTATCAAGATATCTGAGGTCAAGCCCGAAACTCCTTGTCAGTGTTTTCACTCCAAGGTAAATCTATTCTAGAGCCACCTCTACCAGCTCATATCCAGACAAGGATGTATTTCTTGTAAAACACACAAAATCTCAACATTACCAAAATTTTATGAAGTTCTTATTTACTAATCCTCAAAGTAAATCTTAGGGAAATGTTCTCAAATAAGAGTTTTTATAAATCTAACTTCCAAGGTTTGTAATAAAATTCTTTTGATACCAACTATAACTCCAAGAATCTAGTTACCCAGGGTTGGTGCATTATTACATAACATTGGCATGATCACAAGGGATCAAATCCTAAAATACTGATCATTTTTGTAGATTTGGATGTACTAGATTCATTCATAATTTTTACATTACATTATAAAATGAACAACAACAAAAACATTGTCTCCATTGACCACATTTATATCCCTTGGAATATCGCTGTATTTCAGTCATAATATATATATTCACATCTTGGAAAAAATAAAACATATAAAGGGGTGGGCTCAAATGCTCAGAAAGGATAACAATATGGTAGAATTATTCATAAATTAGAATAAACACTTAAGGAAAGGTATAAGACCAAAACAAAAGCCTTTTAAACATAAAATTCATCATTATAAGGAAAAGATAAATTAAATAATTCCATTTACTTTTTCACATGGATATTCTACAAGTCAAATGGTTACATGAAATATCAATAGCCAATTTCATAATGATGGAATGCATAATGCCAGACTTCATAACCACATAGTCAAGGCCTCATGCCAAGACTACAAATAAGATTTGTTTAATGCCTTGTTCCAAGAAACTAGTTCATCTTATAATACATACCAATGCATCGAGGAGCTATTGTGGGCTCCACCCATCACTTACTAAGTCCAATGTAGTCCTTATACGAAATGGTTTAAACATAACATATACATTCATATTAAAACTAGCAAATGAAATGTCAATAATTTATCCATAAACCATGAATGGTATACAAATAAAAAATCAAAATTCAAACATATCACAAAACCTTAAATACAATATGGATGATTTTAATCATAATAAATCATCTTCAAACAAGTTTAAAATCCATGAAATGATGTTGACAGATATGAAATGAAAACTATTTGAAAAAATACCACTTTGTATTTTGAAATTATTTAAAAGTAACATAAATATAAACGAAATCATTTCTTTTGAACATATTATTACAATATTGTAGGGGAAGATTAGAAGGTGTCATAACGGCGTTAAATAGCCACACTCTCTGTATAAGTTAAAAAACATTTTACTTAATTTTTTCGAAAAGTTTGTAAAGTAAATTATTTAGAAAATGACAGAAATATTATTTTATAAAATTTTTTTAAAAATTAAAACAAGGATATAAATGACATTAACCTAGAGTAAATGAAATATTAAAAATAATTTTTAATAATTTTTTCAGAAACAAGGAAGTGGATGATAAAGTTGTCCCAGTAGATACTCACATATAAACAACCACAAATAATGAAGTGATTATATAATTAACCCATACCTTATAACTTTCCTTGGCCGAGGGTATGTTAAACTCTTGTATAATAGCTAAATAATTGTTATTAAATTATTAAACAATCATATACATAAATATGATATCATATATGATCTTCTAATATTTCTTTTTTAATAATATTTTAGTAGTTTCATCATTTTGGGTGTTAACTGATTCGTTTTCCATTTTAAGATTGGTTACAAAGGCCATCATTGTTATGAAAAGGATATTTTTGATTCATATCCAGAATGATATGATGTTCATAAACATTATTTTTAATCATAAAATGAAAATTATTCTTGAATGATTTTGACGGGGAATGAATCTCATTGTTTTTGTGGAGACGGTAATCCGTACGTACGCACGAGAAATAATATGATTATATTGATGGTGAACTTGTATATAATTGGATGATATATCTGTTTGTCGGAGTGGACACTCAAGAGGGGGGTGAATTGAGTTCCAATTAAAATTTCTGTTAAAACATTGTCCAGATAAAATCTCCTGATTTATAAAATAAGTTAAACTGTAGTGAATTTATATAGATTGTAAATTTTCACATAGCTTCTCAAAGATTGATTAGGTCTCAGTTAGTTTAACCACAAGATCAAACTATCTTTTGAAACTAATTTACTGATTTACAATAAGTGTAAACACTTGCTAATCTAACAATCAAAGTAGCTTCAAAATAATTTTGTATTTTAAAGTAATAGCAGTGGAATAAATATAATATATGTCGTATACATTAAAATTAAATAAGAAATGAAAAGTAGATATAACAAGATATTCAGTCTCAAGTTGAGACTTAGTCCTCTCAAATTTATATAAATTTGATCCACACCCTGGATCGGGGTTAACAATAGTTTACAAAACTGTCCAGGCCACACAGGGACCTCTACCACTATTCTACGGGGGAAAAAAAGAAAAGACCAGATCACACATGGACCTCTTACACAGTTGACGTGGGTAAACAAGTGATAACCTATTTGGAGTGAGGATTTTGATATCCTCCAGTTCAGTGCAGGAGACAGTGTGTGTATAAGAAATACAGAGTACACCACACTGCTCGAAAGTTAATAAATAAATCACTTAGAGAATATATATAAGAGTTTAGAAAGCTCTAGTGATTATCAATGCAGCTCGGTACACGTTGGATTTAGCCGGAGTGCTTCTGAGTCCTTCTCCGGTTTTTCTGTTGAAAAACATAGTGTCGTAGTTCGGCTTGTGTTCTATAGTCTCTTGATTCATCGTGTGTTCTTCAGAAATGTAGGATTGCATGTATGGAACTTCTTTGAGAGACTTGCAATCTCTTTCGTGCTCAGGATTTCTCTTCTTGTTCATCACAGTGCTCTCTGGTGTATGAAAGTTCTTCTCATTGTACATTCACACTTTCACATCACTACTTGCGCTTGTTTCACATGTACTGCATTTCAATATTTCTTTATATTCCACATGCTCTGGAAGTAGGAATGATTCCCTTTTCATAGATACGAGATACAATTTCCTGTCAAGCCAACAACTAGCATTAAATAACATTAAATGCATTAAAAACTACAAATATGACCGTTAGCATCACTTAAAATAATATTGACAAAATCATAAGAAACGGTGTCACAGTGATCATGGAAACAGTATCTTCTTCATGGTGTCTCATCACGGTGTCTGGTCATGGTGTCTTGTCACGGTGTCTAGTCACGGTGTCTGGTCATGGTGTTTGGTCACGGTGAGTCCTTCACGGTGTCTGGTCACGATGTTTGGTCACGGTGAGTCCTTCACGGTGTCTGGTTACGGTGTGTTTGGTCATGGTGAGTCCATACTTAGACAAAAAAAACCAGTATTCGGACTAAGACAATGATATGCAGAATATGAGTTAAGGTTACTCATTAGAAATAATATATGAGAGAAATGTAATTATGAATAATACTTGTAAAGATTAATTAACATCCATAAGATTTGTTGTTATAAAAACATGATATGCACCTATTGTTTAATTTGAACAGCATTAGCAAGATGTGTACTGAAGATCAAGATTAATTAACAGTAATGAGATTTTTGATTATTAAAACATGATTAACACATGAGGAGTCCAACAATATCATATATACGTAATTAATAACATGTTATATTTTCTATTTACATCAATTATACTCTTTGTTATACTCTTCTAAATAATTATGTGTTTGAATAACGAACTACACCACGACATGGAGACGGTAATCCATACATGCACACGTATGGTTACTTTGTCATTTATAGGATGGATAGAATAATGAATATGGTTTTAACCTATTTATAATGGCATCACCATATGTATAAAGTGTTGTATTTTTTTATAGAAACAACAATGAAAGAGGAAGTGGAAGAAGAAATGAACTTGAAAGAGGGTGGTGAAATTATTACCTCTTCTTCGGGTGTTTCCTTCTGAGTTGATAAAAAGGGATCCATAGGGTGGCTTCCTGATCAAAGTAAGGCCTCTAGGTCAAAGTGAGAGAAGTTGGAAATATATTTGGGTAGGGGTTGGATGAGCCAAATGGATTTTCAAGAGTGAAATTAAGATAAGGGGAAGTGCCATTTTATAAGAGAGATGAGGGTCACATTAGTAAAATCATGAAATATTATTTTATAATAAAATTATTTTCAGTTTCTAATGGATCCAAAATGATATATTTTAAGAATCCACAAGGCCTTGTTTCTAGTGATTTACATGAAAACCATATCCAAAAAACACTAGAAAAATCCACCATGAAAAGAATAGAACCCACTAACACCAAAAGGCTGGAAATATGTTATTAAGATTGACTCCATGCTGGTTAAAATCTCAAAGGGGTGGCACCCAAGACCTTCCACATAAAACTATGACCATTGAGAAACCCTAATGGTTAACTTACCCAGGATAATATCCTCATGAGTGTATCATATCAATCACCTCTTCCTTCTTCTGAATCCCTAGATATATCAGCAAAACAAATGGAGAAATTGCATACTATATTGAAGAATAGAGTGCCTCCACAAGACATCTCCCACAAGAATCCTCATCTTGAAATATATACAGGGAATAATAAATATGTACCTAGAACTTGATTCTCAACTCTTACATTATTATTCTACTCTTCTCAAGATATATATGCTCCTTCATTTTTACTTTGTTCACAGACAACGAATGGAAATCTGATCAGAACCCATTCTGGAAGACGAACAACAAAACATATTTCTTCATAAAACATACTAGATACAATATCACCCACTAGCACATATCTCCCCTCATCTTAATGACTTCCAATGGGACCCAGTGCTCCATCTAGTTATAGATCAAACTGAAATTGATCTCGAGCTCCTATAGCATGGTCTCTATCTCCACATCTGAAACATCTTCCTTGTACATTCTTATTTCCTTCCACTATAATGACAACAAAACAATTATCCAAATGATGGTTATTTGATATTTTCAATAATATAGACATAATAAAATGATTATTAATGATTATTTTTTAATAAATAGAATTAATGTAAATGTCGTAAATTTATTTATGTGTAAAAATATTTTTCAAATAATCTTATTGGATCCAAGTTAGAAAGGGTATAAAAACATTCTACATGGATAATATATTCCAAAATAATTTCATTAAAAGAATCAATGATTCATGGTATTTATAAATATGGAATACCAAAAACATGATAGGTGATAATAAACATGTTCTAACTTTTAATTCACATGATAGAGGCCTGGTTACATTTTTAGAAAATTCTAAAGACATATTAAAGTTATTTCAGAAGTTAGTTATTAAAAAACTTTTATAATTTCAAATATATTATATGTATATGGTTTAAAAAAATAAAAAATTAAATCCAACCCTATAATAAATGATTAAATATAATATTTTAATATGTGAACTGCATAATTTTTAATGATAAATCTATGTTGTTTTTTGTAAAGAAGAAAGAAAATGTTTAAACTATTTATTTTTTAGATCTAACTAAATAGAATGTTATGTGTTTAAATACTATATAAGAAGACAAAATCTTATAGAATGGGAGAATTAAATATAGAAACATCATATTACATCACATGTTTCCAATGAATGAATAGGTTCTATAATTTCCAATGATATATACAAGTATGCACTTCACATGTAATTACTATTTATAGTACAATCATAATAAAGAATTATTAAAATCATTGATTGATGATAGAACTTCTTGATGTATTGCATTGTTACATCATTGATTATTTATCTTCATACCTACTGTAAAAACTATATTTTTTCTATGTCAGACTTTGGAATTTAATTAAGAATGTTTTGGAGTCATACAATGAGTCGGAATAGGAATTCAAGTATCCATGATCCTATCATTAATTATATAAAAATATTACATATATTTTATATTAAGGAAATAATGTTCCCCAAAAAAGTGAAATTACTCCAAAATAGAGTTTCTAAATGAAAATCATATTTTAATGTTGAATCTAGAATTTGTGGTTTACCAATTACATGATGTAAAGTATGTCAGCATGGGATGTTTAGATGAGGCAACCATTAAAGGATATGTATAATTAAAATAAATAAATAAATTACTAATTTGTTTTATTAAATTACCTAATTAAATACTATATAAATACCATGTAATGAAAAAAATTTAAATGGATGGCTGCATAACCATTACAAGATCTGATAAGAGGAGGGGAGTATTCATTATTGGTGGATCAATAATAATTAAAGAATCATTATTAGGTTGAGGATAATTTTCATATGAATGATGTACGTAGTGGTATCCTAACCATAATCACTAGAAGAATAATTATTCACTAATGATTGACCCATAATCAAGGTAGGATTCATTAATTTGGGTTTATTCCCATTTTGATTATTCTATTGAGGCATGAATTATTATCTTCTATTCATTCTATGATTTCTATTTTTCACATTATCCTTGTAGATGACATAAATTTAGTAAGTTCAATTTATTCATGTTTTCCATGTTCTCACAATAAATATTTTTGATCTATGATTTATTTCCAATAATGGATGGTCATTTTTGTATGTACCTTTTCCCTTGAGCATCTCCCCTATCATTCTTACGTTCTGCTTCATTGATATATAGGGTCAAAGTTTGATTTTTTCAAGGTGGGTATGAGTATGATCATACCCCCACAATCATGACAGTTGTGAGAACCATGATAGAGATATATATATTTGTGAATGTATTTAACTGGTATAGTGAGTGATAGTTCAAGATAGATGTTGTTATCAACATGTTATGAGAATAGCGTTTAATAATATGTGGTTTAGGATTTGATTAATTATCTATGTTTTCCTGGTTGACGTGTACTGATGACACGTGGTGTGATGGGATCGATTCTGATAGGATTCCATTCAAGGGCTCTCATGTTGGAGGCTAGTTGGCATGAATGTGGCAGTGGCTAAACATGGATCTCTAACATAGTGGTCACATGTGGTCATCCGAGTGGTTGTTATTATTTTTAATAATATTAATAAAAACATAAAAAACATTTTATCAATGGTTAAAAGAAATTAAATTAATCCAATTTAATAAATATGTTTTTTAATATGTATTTAAAATAAAATATATAATATTAAGTATATAAAAAAATGTTTAAATTATTGTAATTGAAATTAAAAACGATTTTTTGAAGAACAAATTGTGAGGGGGCACTGTAGCATTGGGTGATAAGTTGAGTTTCTAGAATGAATAAGTTTTTCTATAGGCCAAACATATGGGTAAAAATATTCCCAAGCATGACAGTTGAATGAATCTTTAAAAAACAATATATATAATAATAACAATAATATAAAATATTGTTATTATTTTTTTGGAAAACCGTGACTCATATGTAAATTATTCATATGGTATCTAATTGAATCCTATTTCTAGGAGTGAGACCCTAACATTGAGACAATCATTTCAAGACCATTATTGGATACCTTTTTTATGATCATGGATTGGGTCCATGAAGTTCCCAATAATAATAAAAATAACAAAATTATTATTATTATATAATTTAGTATCCAATGTATCTTATTCATATTATGTCATATTGGTGAACCATCTATAGAATCTTGATCTAGATATTGAATTAGTTTTTTCAATACCACTATTAGCTATTTAATTTTGATTCGTGGATCAAGACAACAAAGTGTCATTTGTTTCTGATTTGGTGAAATGTTTTTTACCTGATGTATAATTTGGGTAATTTAATAGCCTACCATGTTAGTTATTACATTAGGGTTAAAATAGTGTGATATTTTTGGCCATTCATTCTGATTTTCAATGAACTGTCAGTGGTTTGACGTTTTAGTCCATCGAGGCTGACGATGAGCCTTGTTCATTCATCAGGCTTTTGGATGTGAAATTCCATGTCGTACCCTTACATTTTTTTATTCCTACATTTCCATAAATCATTATGTTTTAGATTATGAAACTAGGCATTGGGGTGGTGTCACATGCAGTGTGGACCTCATACACATAGTGTACCTCTTTATGAACCTTATAACCCTTATATCTCCTTCTTTGGGACTCAGATTTTGAACAATGAGTTGTCAATCCAGAGTGTTTTTTCATGTATAATATAATGGGGTCCTTTATAGTAGTTTTTGATATACAATATGCGATGATAATTGAAGGATTCTTTTTAGGTGGTGCTTGATGATGACAGTAATCAAGCTAGATCATAAAAATTTTCAGATATAGATAGTTCTTTACTATAATATCATTGTAAGAGTCCTTTATCCATGTAGATGGATCATGCTTGTCTAACTAGGGTAATATTCCTTCATACTCATTATAAATATAGATATGGTACTACCCTATAGCACTATGTTACCAGTCGTACATCCATAGAGATGGTATTCCCCCATTGTACCAGGGTGTGGGTCCTCCATACTTTGGGTACATATGCAGAGTGGAACCCTCTTGTTAATACATGCCATGTTTCTTTTATCATCCACATAGTGTTACCCTTTTATAGGTAAGGGAATGGGTCATCTATTAACTGTAAGAGTGGAACCCACATATGTTATCTCTACATGGATCCTCAATTACTAGTGTAGAACCTTCTTTTTTGGGAAGGGAATGAGCCCTCTATCACTTACTAGATTGGTACCCTCCTACAGAGATAGGTTATGGTTCCCCAACCATTCATCTATAACTCTCTTGTAGATAATGGCATGTGTACTCAATCTATTAATAGTGTGTCAGTATCTTATTGTGAAGGAGATTATTCATTGACTATTAGAGTAGAACCTTATTATTGGGATAACCCATGGGTCCTGTATCAACTATTAGAGTGGAACACTCTTACATGGAAGGGAATGGGTCCTCTACGATCAGAGTGAAGACCTCATTTTTAGGGATTCAAAAAGAATCATTGTCCATATCTAAGAATTAACTATGGAGATCCTCTTTCAATCTCATTTGGGATTCTTGTTAATAATATCTTGTTTTTTATACATGTTGTTTCATGAAAGGATTCACATACCTTTATTGTGATCTATTGACTAATTCTATCATTCCATATATCACTCCCTATTTAGCATGTGGAGCTTATTACTGGGTATTTGTATACTCACCCATTCATGGGATTTCTCAACACATGTTCTGTCTTATGAAAATGATGTATAGTTTAGAGGTGATTTTGGAGGATCATAGGGAAACTCAAGGGAATTTGACCACATATGGTGGTCGGGGGCCTAGAGACCCTGTTCTAGGTGTCTTTGTATTTACTTTTTTATTAATTGTTATGTTTGGAAATCTTTTTTTTTTGTTTTGGAATTTATTTTTACCCCTTTACTTTTCATATTACACTATCATACACTTTTTTATTCCATAGAGGTTATCACATGCATGAATTTTACTCTCTATGTAATTTTATTTATTTTTTTATTACTATTCAATTCATCATGGATATGGTTGGGTGTATATATATAGGTAATGTAGGAAAAGTAATTGCATTTTTAATTATGTCTTTCATCACTTATCACCATCACCTGGACCATGGAGGTGGTCTTGGGGTAGTTTCAACTAAGTCATCTGCTGAAAAGGTGAGCTTCTTTTGGATTAGTTGTGACATATTGGTATTAAAAGGAACACCTTGTATAAATTTTTATGGAACTACTTGGGTTTGAGGTTTAGAATTTTTCTTAGGTTGGTGTTTGAAGTTATAACCATGATGAGCATTTGGTTGGGACTTAGGGGAACATTTACAAAGTGTTTTTGTAAGGATTTCAAACTTAGGAACCCATTTTATATGTGGTGGTTGATGTATCCATGAACATGGACTCTGAATTCTATTTTTCAACTCGTCATACCGAGACAATAGTTGCAGGGATCATACATTCATCATATCGTATTGATAACTTTGACTGTACTTATTGAGCCATCTCACAAAATATTCTATTTGACTATGGTATATCCTGATGACATTAAATATGACTTTGTGATAACATCCATCTAGGATTTGGAGAAAATTTATTGATGAATACTTTTTGAGTGATGATACCTTAGTTCAGGGACCTACGTTTAAAGAGTTTTCTCAAATCATGAACTATTCAGTAATACCAATTTTTGAGTAGCACATGCATTCTTCTATAGATCTAAAAGATGATAATATGTGTGTTAAGAATCCAATAACTATAGCAGGACATGTGGATAGTGGGAGTATAATTAATTCATTATGTGAGTTCTATAAACATAGACCATTGAAGTTCAATGGTGAGATATACCACTACGCAGTAGTGGTTTGACTCTAGGATGTAGTAAATGTTTTCCATCAGGTTTAGACCTCCAATTATAAGATTTTTGTTTTGGGGATTAATCTTCTTCATGAAGCATCATTTGGCAATAGAGGTACTGAAAGATGGTGCATCTATGTTGAGTGTGAATATTGGTATTCAGAGATAGTTATTTCCTTGGTTTTGTGGTTAGAGAGACCCTATTATCCATACATATAATACTTTTTCGAGCCTATGGTGTGAATTTCCCACATGGATACGATCCCTCATGATGGGGCCTAAGTAGCTGAACTTTTTTAGGGTGGAGTGGGACGTAAGTAGATCAATTTTTAGGTGTTTTTGGATGTGGCACCATACATACTAGAAAGAGAGACACCTACCAACTGAGACATTTTCATGTAACATGATTAAAAACCATGTGGGTGGGTCAATGTTGTCCCAAATAGGATATCATTGAGTTTTTGTGGTGGAGTTGATTTTTTTAATGGATCGATATCCTTCATTTTTTATTTATTTTTAATGGAATCCCATTTTTAATGAAAAATTGGTAAACCCTCATATTAATCTATGTATGTAGATACAATCATCACAGATCAAGACAACTTTGAATTCCCCTCCCTAGGATCTATGTCGTTATGGAAATCATCCACCTTCTCATGGATCCTTAGCTAGCTATCTTGTGAAGAAAAGTAGAAGCCTGGTACCAATGGATGTGTTATAACCTATCGTTATTTTAAATATATATATTCATGATCATTAATTATACATGATTATTTTACTTATATGATGTTTTACATATAGAATTTTTTTATATTCCATCATCCAGAAATAAAAAACAATCCATATGTAACCTGCTCCACATCGTATTACTTCCAAGTATACCGAAAATCCATATAAAATTTAGAAATTCATATCTCCATCTAACTATCATCATGCTTGGAACACCAAACCACCTCAAAACAATCACCAAAGACATCTTCCATTAACACATCATTGATATTCATCCATCGTATCCCCTATCACTACCAAGATCAAAAAATATAGTCACTAACACCAAAAAACAGCACTATAATCTGTCATCAGTGCCATCCTTGATGTCTTCAAGATCCCCATCATCATCACCGAATACCATCACTACAAACCTTTTTCTACACAGAGAATAATGTAACAGTCTCCTGAAGAATATATATTAAAGTGGGAAATCCCCAAAGAATGGATTGAGGTTGAAACCCTAGGAATAAGGGCCAAATATGGAGTGCTTGGAGGTCTTTTGTCTACCAAACAACATGCCCAAAACTTCAGTGAAAACTATGCCCTAGAACTGAACTAGAGAGAAGCTAAGGAATGTGAGATCATAACACAAAGATACAAATGGGGATTTAACAAAAGCCCCATCAAAATTAATGTATATGTGATTAAAAGAGAAGGAAAAGCCGATAGGGGGAAAACCTAGAGTTATAGTAATTATTTTCTGGGAAAAAGATAAAAGTTGGAAAACCATAAAAAAGTGATGGGATGAAACCATCTGAAGAATGTAAATATCGGTTAGTTCCACAAAATATGACATTCACTAAAAGGATCACCCAAAACCTCAGTATATCCCATGCTCTAAATCAGACCTAGATAGAAGCTAAGAAATGCAAGATTAGAGTGCAGAGAGGCAGAAGAGATGAAAAATGAATAGCTAGAATATAGTGGGGAAATTAGATTGAGAGATAAATAAAAACCCAACAGAGAGTGTAACACAAAGGGAGAGAGTGCCGCTACTAGGAGA
The DNA here is from genome assembly GCA_963277665.1 of Viscum album. NCBI lineage: Eukaryota > Viridiplantae > Streptophyta > Magnoliopsida > Santalales > Viscaceae > Viscum > Viscum album. The sequence continues at coordinate 1,871,308,111 of OY728137.1, read as the reverse complement.
AGTCAAAATAATTAGAGAGGGGGACTAGGAAGATAGATCTTGAATGACCAGGAGAGTGAGGATCCATCATAAACGAGTTACTTTCACTTATTTGTTTGAGGTCTTTATAATGTTCTATGTTTTAATATAAATCCATGGTTGTGGTGAGAATAATCTCAAGGGAATGAATAGAATTGGGTGGTAGTATCCTGAGGCTTAGTGGATCCAAGTGTAGTTAAATGTATGACATGTGTCTCCATAACCCTACCTGCAATTATAGAATAGAGTTGTGAGCCAAATTTCCCTAGAGGTAGACCCTGTTTGTGACCCAGTGATACTATTGGAGGATATATCATTCTCAACCACTGTGTTAGAGTCTCTTACATAGAGGATTGGTGCACATATTTCTTCCAAAATAGTGACCTGAATCTTCAATAAGATAGAGTCTCACAAGAAATATTTCCATAGATGTAGTGGGACCAAATTAGGTTTTACTAATTATGGGTTCTTCATTTTAGGTCCATGACCTAATGATTTATACCATTATGTGCAGCATTGCTTTTGGTTTTTTCGGATAGAGTTTCTTCCTTTTTCAAGAAGTGATCCCACTTTGAGGCCAGATGATCTCATTCATACGAGGTTACAACCGCATCTGTATGAGTTTTCGAGAATTTCTTTTGGGGCAACAAATACTTTGAGATTTCAATTTTCTGAGATGGTGGATGAGTATAATGGAATCCATCTTGGATATGGTTCGGGTTTACCTCACTATAGAGAGTTAGTTTATTTCTTGGACATGCACTGGGGATGAAATAATATATGTTATAGAATATAGAATGACTACACATAATAATGAGAGAGGGAGGAAAAGTTGGAGGAACCTATAGATTGAGATCTTCATAAAACCCGTTGTTTTTTCCTGATCAAGGTGACTATCTAAGAGGAGTATACAACAGTGATAATTAAATAACTCTTAACCCAATAGATGTATCCGAATTGCATCCTGAATTTGGGCCTCAAAATAGGTTGTCACCAACTCCATCATTGAGATCAAGATGTATTGTGAATTTATTCCTATAGTTTTTTTGGTTTTTTTCGAGTTCTTGGTGATATAATTTTGTGAGTTTGATTCCATAAAATAGTTCTCAAGAATTATGAGATTTATCATTATCCTTTTTTGGCTGGTTTTTGTAATTATTTTGTGATTATGCCCCTTTTTCATCGGTGTCAGAGATAGATCTCTCTATACACAGGAGGATGATGTCATGCATGCTTTGGGATTTTTAGTTGCATGGAAGCTCTAATGGAGTATGTTCCATATTACAAGCTCCAATTATCCAGATATTTATTCTCATGATAGTTATATAGAGTATATCATACATATGTTGAGGTGGGGTGAGATTGAGGGCCACCCAAGGCTTGGCCATGATAGAAGATTCTCACAACAGGGTTTTTTTATCCAATGTTAATGAGTAATAGGATATAGTAGTTGACTAATTTGATGTTAGACAATATTCTTGGTGTCATCCATATGATCAATCTAATGGGATATGTTCATGATTAATCTTATGATACCGACTAAAGTTATTTGGGCTGTGATAGTGGATTTTTCTTTTTAAAAGAATGTGTGTCATTGAAAACCTTGGTATTTATATCTTTCATGAGAAAGTGTTTTCCTTGGATTCATTACTACTGAATGCATTAGGAACCATTTGGGGAGGTTATAGGAGTGAGATACATAGTTGAGATCTCAATATACCCCCATTTTTTCTTTGTTTATTATTTTCTAGGATGAAAAGCATTTAAGAGGGGAATAATACATATACATTCATTTTTTCATGTATGTTTTTTGATTATTCGAAGAAATATTTTAGGAGATGGGCATAAGATGGGGCAGGATTTTGAGGCCTTATGAACTCATAATTATGTTTTTAAAAAATATTCAAATATATTTTATATAATTCATATTATGTATCCTTAAAAATTTAATTAATCCGAAATAGAGTCTCATTTAAAAAATAGGATACAACGGTTGAATGAAAAATATGAGTTTTACCCTATACGTGACTTAATTTTTGTCAGTAAGGAATGTTCGGATGAGGTAGCAGTAAACTTGTACATTTTATTAAAAAATAATTTTTTTTTTGTTATTTTATAATGTTCCCTAATTAAATATTTTATAAATATCTTATTAAGAAAATTTTCCAATGGTTGGCCACATAACCCATACTAGATCTGAGAGTGGGATAAGATAATTATTCATTTTCAGGTCAACGTCAAATGATGAACCACAATCATAACAAGTAAAATCATGAAAATAATTATGTATGTAGCAGGATCATCACCATTATCTCTTAAAGATCTATTTTTCACCAATGTTCAATCCATAATTTTGGTATAACTCATTAGTTGGGGTTTCCATCACATTGGATTAAATCGTTGAGGCATGTATTGTTATATGATTTTGATTTCTCCAATTATGATTATTTTTTGTGCGTATTGGATGAATTAAATTTATTTAATTTATTTTATTATTGTATGTGGAATGTTCCCACCATGGATATTTTCGATATATGATTTTCTACTAATAATTTTTTGTCAACTATATTTTCACCATATCATTTTTCATCTCCCCCACTATACTTCATGTACTTTTTCATTGGCCCATGAGGTCATGATTTAACATTGCTAAGGTGGGTTCAAGCATGACTGAACCCATTGAATCATGACGGTTTTTTGAAAAAAATAGTGAGTTTTTTATTTCTAAAAAAATCAAACTATGGCCAAGAATTTAGGTTCATACTTGAGGATGTTATCAAGATGCGACAAAAACCTCTGTTAATCAGAGCTAGTTCAGGATCCGGTTGATGGTCACCATTTTCCCAGTTAACATGTGGTGATGACATGTGGTGTGATGGGACCAGTTCCAAGTGAAGCCATTCATAGGGTCTAATGGTAGAGGCTCCTGAGTATAGAAGTGTCAGTGGTCAGACATGGATCCTAGATGTGGTGGCTGGATGTGGTCAACATGACATGTGTTGTTTTTAATTTTAATAGTTAAAAAAACATTAAAAAATTTCAATGTGGTTAATATAAATAAAATAGATTTAATTTAATATGAAATTTTTTTTCTATATTTAAAGAATACATTTTTTATTTATTTTAATCACAAACATTTCTTGTTTTTAAAATGAAATTAATAATGTTTTTTAAAAGAATATGAAACTGTGAGGGTGGGAACTAGCCTTGGGGGGATGGGGAGATACCAGCGGGAATAATGTTTTCCAATGAAAAACATTATTCATGAAATACTACCCAGTAATTAATGTTTAATGGGTTTTTTAAAATATATATAATAAAAAAAATTATTATTAATTTTTTTTGGAAAAACATTGATTCAACAATTATTTTTTCATATAGTGGATGGTTGAAAAACCAAAAGTGATAGTGTGACCCTAAAATTGAGAAAATCATTTTATGACCAATATTAGATAACTTTTGCTGAGAATGAGTCAAAGATTAAGGAAGCACCCAATAATAATAATAATAATAATAATAATAATAATAGTAATATTATTATTATCATTATTATTATTTTGAAATCTTCTATCCAATGTATCTTCTTAATATAGTGTCATATTGATGAATATTCTATAGAACCAAAACCCTGATATTGAGGTGTATTTTTGAAAACCAATTTCGGGTATTTAATTTTGATATTTTTCATGGACCCAAAAGAACTGTTTAAAAATTATGTTTTCAAATGGGTTTTCCCATCGAGTGTCCAATTTGGACTAGTGACTTTCCCATTGTGGAAATTTTCCCATGAGGATGAAAATGGTGTGATCTGTTTGTGAATTCATGGACAATTTAGATGACATATCAATGGTTTGAGGTTTTTTCCATCACAACGACAATGAGACTCATATGTTTTCCATGATTTTGGCTGAAACACATCATGTAGTACCATTACACATTGTGTAGTACTGCATGGCCAGCATGTCATGCACTAGATATGTCATATCCAGGTATTAGGGTATTGTCAAACACCGTGTGGACTTCATATACCTTATGTACCTCTTTATTAACCTTATAAATCTCATGTATTCTTTATTGAGACTCATATATTTGGCCCATGAGTAACCTATACTGAGTGTATTTCTACATAGAATTCAATAGTGGACTTTTTAGTGTATTTGGAGATATTATGAAAGATGTTATTTGTATGACACATATTTATGAATTTCATGGAAATAGATTCTATTGATCCTGATTATCAATAAAATTAGATAGATAAGTTTCTCTTCATTCGTATTCGCATGCAAGTCCTCTATCCAAGGATATGGTACTCCCTAATCATACTTGGATGTGAGTCATCCATACTCACTGTGTATATAAAAAACTACTATATTGTCACACTAGGTAATGAGTCCTCTATCCATGGAGATGGTACTACGCTATCGTACAATGGCACATGAAATCCATACTTATTACACAAATGAAAAGTGGAACCCCCCTACTTGGATAGGGAATGGGTCCCTTATCCATCCAAAGAGTGCAACACTCCTTCTAGGGAAGGCATGGGTCCTCTGTTTACTATTAGTGTGGAACCCTCCTACTATATCAATCTTGAGTCCTCAACTACTATAGTGAATCCCTCTTATTGGGCCTATCATTGGACATGTATCTCTATTAAGAGTGGAACCCTCCTCCAATGATAGGGCACAAGTCCTCGACCATTATAGTAGAACATACCTATCAGGTAGTGAATGAGTCATAAATATATTTTTATATTGTAACCCTCCTAATGTGAATTGTATGATTCCTAGACCATTAGAGTGGCACCCTCATATCAGTCTAGACAATGTGTCTTTTATCATCTATTATATTTGAACTCTCCTTCTATGTTGGAAATTGATCTTATACCATCAGTTTGTCCCCCAAATATCATATCATGGCATTAGTCCTCTGCCTATATAGGTTTTCCATTGACAGTGTGATAAAGTGTTGAGGTGTGTCTTCCAATATATAATTCATTAGATAGACATGTGGGATACTAGGAATCAGATATTATTACTTTTTTGAGATGCAAGTAGAATCATTCATCTTAACTGAGTTGTAGAGATGGAGAACTCATTTCACTCTTGTTTGGGATTCTTATTGATCATATTTGGGTTTGGTTTTTCATTATAATTGTGTTACCATCTTATTGGCATAGATTGGTTGCGATCAGATGACTAATTTTATCATTTCTTTTATCATTCCCTCTTTGTTTATTATAGAATCTTAATAAAAATTTATATACTCCCCACTATATGGGATTTTCTTGAAAGTGTTGTGTATTATGGAAATTATATATAGGTCAGAGGTGATTTCAAAGGTGTATATAGATGCTCGGGTGCATATGGCCACATACTTTGTTCAAGGATATGAGATCTAAGGCTAATCTCTCTAGGCTCTTAAATTTTAGTTATTTCTATGATGAGACATCTATACTAGTTGGGCCTTCATTTTTTTCCCTTTACTTTTCATATTACACTTTCACACACATTGGTATTCCCTAGAAGTTATTACATGCATTGAAATTACTCTAGATGTTATTTATATTTAATATTATTCCTCTGTACTTCATCATGTAGATGGTTGGGTGTGTTCATATATGTACATTATGAAAAGGGCTCCCATTTTGAGTTATGAATTTCGGTGCTTTTCAGTATCCCTTGGATCATGGAGGTTGTCTTGGCGTATTTGAGGCATGGTCTTCCACCGATATGGCTTTCCTCGATGGGTCGAGTTATGATAGAGCCTACTAATTTAGGTGTAAAGGAATAAATTTTTCAATAGTTTTTTATTATATTAGATTCATCAATATTAAATTATTAAATTAAAAAAATAAAACTTTTACAATCATTTTTTTGTTTCTACATAATGATGCAAAATTTAAAAAAGCTATCAATTATCTCTTTTCTAATTGAAAGGGATTGTGAATTTTTTAATTCAGTATTTGGTAAATATTGTTATGACCATGGATATAATAATTATTTTTCTTCCCCTAGGACACAAAAACATAATGGTGTAGTTGAACGAATAAATAGGAAAAATCATTAAATTTATAGATCATTTCTTATTGATATTAACGTGCATAAATATTTTGTTGGGTTGAAGCATTTAATATAGATTTTCATGTTTTAAATTTAGTTTCTATTAAAAAAAATTTAAATAAATCCTATTTTATAATATTCAATGGGTTTAAAAATAAATCAGATAATTTATATTGTTTTGTTGCAAATCTATTATTTTAAATACACAATATAATTTGGAAAAGTGTGATTCTATAAGCAATGAAGGAATACTATTTGGTTATTTTTATACTAGAGAGCAATATATAGTATTAAATAAGATATCTTTAGTTGTTGAATAGTATGTTCATGTTAAATTTAGTTAAATTTACAGTGATTTGTAGAATTTAGATTTAAATAAAGATGATGAAGAATTTAGGGAATTCAATTTATGTGAAGATGAAAAATAACATTTATTTTACATTACTATGCTATATATTTTTTTTTTGATTTTTTTATTAATATTGATAAATATTTGAAAATATTCAGTCATTATCTATGAAATGTATTATAAATTAACTTAATTTCAATGGAATAAATTTTTTAATTTTGTTGAGTGTCAAAAATATAAACAAATAATATAAATTAGTTCTATTTTTTCTAATAAAGAAGATAAAGATGAAAACATAATAAAAGGTAACAAAAGGATATTTGGTAACATTTATTCTAATAAATATAGTGCTGAACATGAGGATATTTTTTATCTTGTTAATATGATATAATCTTTTCTTAGACACTAACCATACTACGAATGACGAGGGGGTTAATTGAGTCTATGAAAATTTTCTTTACGTACAAAAACCAACAACATTATGTTACGGCTAATTTATGTTTTATTCAATAGAAAGGAATGAATCATAAATAATTTCATAGAGAAGAGAAAACCATATTTATTTTTCTCGGGTATTGGGTATTAAAAGTCCCATAGTCGACTTTACCACCACACTTCTCCACAAGTTTGATTATTTTCACTAGACTAGCCCTTTTACTAGGGACTCATAGTCATTTTTACTAAGATGGTATGATTGAATGAAAGTAATCAACAACTATACGAATCACAAGAGCATATATCATGGCTCTATAAAGGCTTGAAAATTAGTATCCTTCGATGGTTCTTTTATCAGTAACCTTTATAGTGAAATATAATAAATAGATCATTTTTACACATTTTATCTTACATCTATAAGATACATATGAAAATAGAGATATACAAGAGAGATGATCTAAAGGATAAATAGCTAAAGGATAAACTCTTTTCAACTTAGAAAGGATTTTCAATTATTTCATACTAAAATATGAGACTTCTTCTTCCTTATTTTCATAGAAAATAGAGACTCCTTTTATAGATTTTAGAGAATGATTTCTATAAATTTTTGGTTCTCACTGATTATTCTTTATAAAAAAATTATTCTCACTTGAGAATAATTTTATTAAATGAATTTCCTTCTTGAAAATTCATGTAGTATTTCTTATTTAAACACAAAAAAACATGATCCATAAAAATATGGTTCAGTGACACATCATTTTCCTTAAAATACCTCAATAATAGTGGAGAAAAATAAAATATCCTTTTTACTTTTATTATGTATCGATACATGGATCTCATTATAATCTATGTTACCTTAAATTGGTAGTAGGTAATTTAAATATATTATCACACTATCAAAAGATTACTTGAGTGACTAAATTGTTGTAAATACGAACTTCTCGCACAATTGTTCTGACTTAAGATTTTAATAAATGAAGTAAATTCTTCATCATATAGCAAAATTGAATCATGCCGTCATTTTTACTCACATAGTATAAACTGACATAGATAATTGAAATGACATATCTGATTTCCCCACTTAGGTGATTCCAATAACAGAATACTCTATTTATCCATTTTATATATCTTAATGATCTATATAGACGATTTCTCACTTAGGAAATTCAACAATATATACAACTGATGGAGATGATACCTTTATATAGGTGATTTCTATAATCAATTTCTCTTGTAGTTGTTTCCACCACATATACAAAAACATAATGTAGCCATTCTTTGAATGTTATAAAATTACTCCCTTTTTATCATTAAAACTAATGGAAAACATTTGAAAAGAAAAGATTAATATAGTACCTTAGAGTTATGAACTATTGAAGTGTAATATGAAAACTAAATATTTTATTATTGAAACATTGATTTTAATTAATTTTAATAAATAAGAAGAAACATAAAATAAAAAATATAACTAAGAACCCTTTAAGAAATGAATAAAAACTGATGTTTTTCATTATTTCGATTTTTGTAAACATATACATCCATTCAACAGAAATACAAGATATCAGTTAAGGAACCCATGTGTTATAATATGGTCAATTTGATATTTTATATTGGGTGGAGGTAAATTTATATTTTTATTGGTTTTGGAGGTAGATCGATTTAGAATTGATGGTAATAAATAATCAAAACACCTTATGTTCTCTACCAATTATCTTGAAAATTATGAAAATTATTACAACCAACAGGACTTCTTCTCAATTGAAACTAGGTGTTGTCACACTTTTTGATCCTTAGAACAACAGTAGTCTTGAAAAATTCATGAATCAATAGGGGTTATTTCTTTTGAATTTTAGTTAATGAGGATAAGAAATTTAAGATAAAAATAATTTTGGTTTTTATATAACTAGAAGATAAAATTTTATAATTTATATAAGTATGGGGTGAAGAAAAGGGTAAATATCAGTAGTAGATAAACTAGAAGGAATATACATAAGAATACTCATAAAAATCTGATTCTCAAAATTATGCAACATAATAATCTTATAATTCACTAGTTGGAACTTTCAATTAATCTATTCTACTAACTCGAGAAAACATTTTACGTTTTACATTAATTAATTTGGAGAAGATTTAGAAACATGACCAATAATAGTAGGAATGGATTCTCCTACACATGAAAACATTGGAAAACAAATAAGTGATTCCATATAAAGGACTATCCTTAAGGGTTTATAACCAACTAACTCCATTGCTGTAATAAAAACTGGAACATCTAGTGATTATTTTGAATCATAGCATGATTCATTCTTGGAATTCAAACCCATAGTATCTTAAAATATTTACCTATCCACTTGTAAATAAATTGAGTGTTTTTATTGATAGGTTCAATGAAGAATCATGTTTTTTATAAAAATTTCGTTGAAACAACAAAATTTTCTTGTACCATATCTAAAATAAATTTTTCAAAATGACCAACATGGTTACTCATTAACATACCTACCTAAATACAAAGTTTATTAATAGCTTCCTGGGTATCATAAAACTGAAAAAAAAAATACTTTTTAAACATAACCAACATCAATAGAAAATTATGATGAGCATAGAGATACTGTATCTGAGAAGAATGAATATTCAAATCTGACTTCATCTGACTAAATACATTCTGGAAATATGGATAAACTAGATATTCAGAGAGAGTAGTTGAAGAGGGTTCCAATATTTTTATAAATTTTAATTGATACAACACAAGACTTTTCATATTATGTAGATTATATTTATGTTTAGATATAAAGGATTTGATATTGTTAATCACTACATGAGAAAAAATGAATTTCATTTATGGGGATTATAAAACATATTCCTTTCATATGAATCCATTATACAAGTCTCATTATACCCAAACATTATTGGGAATACAGATTTCATACTACATACCAAGTCTTTTATTTACTCAATTTCCTTAGAATATATATTAGAACTTGAATATTGCATGGGTGGATATATTTGAAGAATACTGATCATTTATGTTTGGGAATCCACTATCCCAACTAATATGTTAATGTCTTACATGGGGATAGAGGACTCTCTAAATTATTTAATTCCATCATTGCATGCAACTAACTACATATTTAAATAAAAAATATACACTATTTTTTTCAAGGACCAAAATTACATCATTATAAGACAATAGATTTTATAAGAATTATGAACTCTTTATTAACAAAGGAGATACTTCATGAGTAGTTTAAGGGGATTATGGTTCTAATGATGTATGATAATAGTTTCTATATTCCATAACCACAACATAAACCCTTCCTTTATGAATAGGTGACCCAATAATAATTGGATCATCTTTTTTCACGCACTTATTCTAACTCTAGTCTTTTTTTATCATCCAAACCGATAGTCCTAATAATAACAGACATATCTTTTAAAAATATATAGTTTTTCGACATTGTCTCCATGTAAATATCTTCTTCTATAGATATAGAAACAACAATAGAAGCATGGGTCTATGTAGGCACATCCTCTTTAATCAGGATAGGGTCACCAACAACACAAATAATGATTGGAACTAAATACATGGTTCTTACAGACATTTTTTTACTCCACACCCATATAAGACACTATTTTTACCGGTGATGAATCATAGTGTAGTGAGTATTTAACTGAAAACCACTAAGAAACACATTCCTAACCATCTTCTATTAATGAACATGATGTTAAATTATACAAATATCTTATTATCATCAAGAGAAATGATGATATGTTATTAATTTATTGTTATTTTTCTACATTCCTTCAATTATATATAGTTATTTCCCCTTCAAGACTATAAAAATTAATCTACTATAAGGATAATAGTTTTGTTTTCATTTTCATCCATAATAATTATGCATGAACCACATTATGTTTCATGGGAGTTGTATCTTTACAATATTGGTCATGACATACTTAAAATGTATATTATATTAAATAACTTCATCGATATGTCTTGTAATTTATGTAATACCCATCTATAAAAACTTAAACCAAGCCTTCCATTTAGTAGAAAACTCATTCACTTGTTTCTTTTCAAAAACACTATTACCAAACGAAAACCTAAACACTTATATTGGACCTACTGAGCTTGTCCCAACATGTTCTTGACTAATGTAAATATCCCTCTCATGGGTACAAACAAAGATAAAAATAATTTGAATAGAAGAAACAACCACTTCCTTTACATTAACATTTTATGAGATTACATTATCTATTTTATAAAAATAAAAAGATAACATTCATTCTGAACACATTAATTTTTCCTCAAGAAAGAAAATTTATATTATTTTCATCATAAAAAGCACACATCCTAGAAACTAAATTTATTTCATGAATATAATATTAGTTGTATTCAACCATGACATATCTATGGCCTCTACTATATGAACCTTTTTATAATTACTTTGTATTTATTAGATGAACATGATCTTCCAAAATCAAAATTATTCAAATTTAAAATTTATAATATGATGGTTAATGGTAAAAAATTAATCAATAGGTTAGATATGATTATTCTTCTTCGATAGTAGGCCATATATGTGAATTGAAAAGATGTTGAGAGTTGATTTTATATTAAATCACATACCAGAGTCCTAATTTTTTTACATAACTTTTTTTAGTATAGGGTAACTTTTAATAAATAAATAAATATTAATACAAACTAGATAGTTGAACACAATTTATTAAATAAATATTTTCAATATTTAAATAAAAAATAACACATAAAAGAATAATTTTTACATATCCATAACCTAAATATTATTATATAATGCCAAATCTACAATATAAAAAATAATACCAATAATAAACTCATTTGAATCAGAATAAATAAATGAATTAAATTTAATTGAAAAAATCAAAAACAAAATCCATTTTAATTAAATAAAAAATCACAAATGCAATGGGATAATTGAAAATATCTTATTACTGATTCTATATGGAAACAATTTGAAGACATATATCACAATTTTGAGCATGATCTCTTATAAAATGATTCATTATGTTTATATGATATGTTTTTTTAATTATTTATAGAATTACAAGAAATTTTGACAGCAATAGTGTTATCACATTTAATTGGTACTTGACTATAAATGAATCAAAAGTCTATTATTGTCTATTTTATTAACATCATTTGTGCTCGACAATAACTAGAAGAAACATATTCTACCTTAATAATAGATAATAAAATAGAGTGTTTCCTTTTATTTGAAAATGAAACCATGGGATTTACTAAGGAAATGGTAGGATCTTAAACTACTCGTCTTATCTAGCCTACAACCACAAAAGTCATAATATGAATTAAATATTAAATTAAAATCATTATTCTTTTTGAAGAAAAATGGAAAGGTAAATTTCTTCTTATAAATATATTAAAATCAATTTTTATCATTAAAATTTTATTCATTAGGATTATCTTGAAATTAAGAACAAAGACGTATTGAAATCATAATATCTAGTCTACTATTGTCAAATATAATAAAATATTAACTATTCAAATATATATATTATATTTAACTGGTTTCCTAGCTTATTCAAGTCATATTTCTTAATTAGAACTCATAGGGTTTGTATATATGTTTTTCACATTAATGCCCAACCCGTATCTATGCAATATTTTCTCCATTTTAGTACATTTTAAAAATAAATTTTAAAAATTCTAAAATCGTATAAAATAATTTAACTCACCCATCATAGCCATTTCATGAAAATTTATGAGATTTTAAGAAAAAATTCATAATTTTTTATTTTTAAAACCATAAATTATATCATCAAAATATTTTTTTACAAAACAATTATACAATGATATTGTTTTCTTAAATAAATTATGATCTTCCAAACATACTAAAAACCCTTTTGAAAAAATAAAAGAACATAAATATTGATACTAATATTTATGTGAAATTTTATGTTTGTAAAGATATTTGGTATGTTTAACAATAAATTTGGAATATGGATATTTTAACAAGTTGGACTTTTTTCAACATAAATTTCATTCATTCGAAAGAAATTAATAAAACATGATTTTTCATACTTATGTTATAATTTTAAATTCATATATGATGCATAGGATAGAATAATACTAATGTATTATAATATAGCTACTAGGAAAAATCATCCCCATAATCTATACCTTCTTCATGAATATACCCATTAGCTACTTGTATTGGCTAAGTCCTATCTATCACAATATGATAATACTATTTATTTATAAAATACTATTTTATTCATATAATCGGATAGTCAAAGAGAATATTAAAAAACTCCCATAATTTTTTAATCTTGAACTTGTTTTATTCCGCTATAATATCTATATCTAATCATTTATTTACAAATTATTTTTTTATAACCATAGGTTTTAGATGATATAAAAATGATAAAATCTATATATATTTCTCTACACTCCTTCAAGTTGAAATTCCTTCCTCCAAACTTCCTATACTATTTTATAAAAAACTGATTTTTACGGGTTATAGTATTTTTAGGTATCACATATTTTTTATTATTGGAATCTATCCTTTCGTGTTTTTTAAGGAAATGATGTTCCAACTCATCATCATTTTTATCATCAGATTGAGGTTTATGTACTATACTTTTAAAATAATAACTTAGCTCATGAAATTGAATTATTCTGTGATCAAAAGAATAAAATTCACATAATTTAATGTGATTTTATTCTTTAATAATCATTGATTAATTATTGAAAACAATATATGATTTTGATGTAGTTGAATGTCCAAGGATTATTTCTCATTATATTTTGGATCAAACATACCAAGATTGACCTTGGTTTTTTTCAATTAAAACCTTGCATCCAAAAACCATATAGTATCCAAATTTTTTTATTTCTTTTATTCCATAGGTCATATTGTGTTTTAATTAAATTAGGTCTAATTAAAAAAACGTTTCTGAAATAAAATTTTGTATTCAAAACTTCAACCAAAAATTGAGTAGGATGATTAGGTTGAAATAACAAATTTCAAGTTATTTCTGACTATGTCATATTCCTTTTTTCAATAAAACCATTATTTTAAGGTTTCTTGGGGGAAGAAAATAAATTCTTGATATTATATTTTAATGGTTACAAACTGAACTATTTTTTTTCAAATTCTCATCCATTTTCACTTATTAAAGCATTTTTTGACGACTTTCTCTTTTTGAACCAATTTTAGAGAACCATTTAAAAAAGAACCAGAATCACTTTCGACGCATAAAATGAAAACATGGGTAAATTTAGAAAAATTAATTAAAAAAATATTATGATTGAAACCCTTGATGACCTAAAAAACCCATAATAATAATTTCTAGGGGTCTAGAATTAGAACCCACATAAATTACTTTAAATGATTACTTGTGTTGAATTCTCATAATGCATGTGTCATATAAGCTCTTTTAATTTAAGTTAAAATGTGGTACATATGAATATAAATTACTTCTGGATAATTTAATCAAATAATAAAAACTAAAATATACCAATATTCTTTTACATATACAAGATTCATTTGTTTTAGTATTTAATAATTTCACTTCTTATCTACTGAATGAATTAAGATATGGAATGTAGACATTTTCTATTCGTGGCGCATTTAATTTAAGGATTTAATATATACAAAAAATATTACATGAAAAATCAATATAATAACATTAATCATAAGTTTAATCTATACTTATAAAATTGTGTTTTAAACCATTCACAAATAATAATTTTTAATGAATAAAGTTTGGATTTTCAACATATCCAACTCCCTGGATTTTTTCTTTATAATTTTCACCAAATGTGACATTAACTCCATCTATATATCATAATTATTTGGAATTAGAAAATTATATACTCATATTTCTTGATATTTGACATTCCATATACTATCACTCATTTTTTATCTTAGAACAATTTATCAAAAATTACATATGAAATAAGAAATATATTTTTAAACATATTTGTTTAAGTCAAGAAGTGTTAGAAACCAATTATTTAGGAACCAAATTCTATTTTTACAATAAAAATATTTCATCACATATCATTTAAAAAAATTTTGTGAAAAATAATTTTAAACTACACCAAATTATGTGTCTCTCAAAATGAAATTATTTTCATAGATTCACACTACAATAAAAAGAAAATAATTAATTTATAAAGGATTTTGATTCATGGAACAAGGTACAGAATATTTTTTTGTAACTTTAATTTCTCACCTTGACATCATATTGCATGTTTATTTTTAAGAGGTTTGTTGTTTCAAAGAATTTCATTTCATTAATTTTAACGTATAAATTTTACACTATAAGAATCTTTAAATTCTTGAAAATATTTTTTTTAATTTCATTTAATTATTAAATACATGATAGAGTAGAATTTTCTTGTTTTTTAAAATTAATATTTAACAAATTGATTACTATTTTTCATTAAAAATAAACTCTTATGTTTTTTTGTGAGTTTAATTCTCTTTTTCTAAAGATTCATACTAAGTTTTTGAACTGAAAAAATATGAATTATGGTCGCCAAATGATCAAAATAAATTATTTAACTTAGTGTCATGATCATAAATATAGAAATAATTTACTTTTCTTATATGCTCTATAAAAAAATTATTGGATTTATTATTATAATCAATAACTTTTTATTTAAAGATGAATCACCACTGAATCCTATAAACTAATGCATGTTTCTTTAAATGATTTTGTACAATTATTTTTTAGCAATATTTTTTGATGTATTTATTTTCTATTGTTTTTTACCTTGAATATGTGGAAAATAAAGATTTATATGTCTAATATTCATATATTTATAGCATCTTATATTCGTTTAATTTTCATATAACATATTTCACATGTTCAGTGGTTTCATAAATAATCATTTATATTTATTCAACCACTTGAATTTTCAAGAAATGTGAGCAATCTAAAATATTGAAGAATAAATACTTGATGAATTTATATCATTTGACATGTGATTTTGAATTTATTTACACTTCTTTTCATACAATGAAGTAGGTAATTTTAAAGAATTTTTAACCTGCATAATAAAGCTATGTTCTCTAGCCTCAACTTCTATAACAGCCTCACACATCATTAGTATACCAAAAATAGATTGTATTTTTCTATTTTGGAATCTTTGGATTTTCATATAGAATAAAAAATACATATTCACAATGGTGGTTGTATTCTAAGAACTTTTAGATCCTAATTAGCTTCAAAAAAATGTTACCCCATAAATGAAACAATATTTATGATTTTTGTAACTATTCCATCCAGCAATGTGATAATATCACTATACGCCATTCTAAAAGTATAAAACCATAGTTTTGGAATAATTGTATCTAAGATCCCTCATGTTATTTTACCCCTCATAAGAATTTGAATTGTATTCCACATTTTGTGGGCTGTTTAACATTAAGAAACTCTTATGAACTCATCCGGAACTAATCCATATATTATATAATTCATAGTTTTTAAATTCATATTATATATAACATCAATATCTGCATATAAAGTCTCTAAGTAAGTCATAGGAATTTTATAATGCTTCAAGGATTTGAGATAACCTTTTAGACCAAGGGTCACTAGATATATGATTTTCTATGCATTCCAAAAGCCATATTTCTCACCCGTGAAATTGGTTAATAATTCTACTGATATCAATTATATGTTTTAAATCATAGTGGACATTATTTATTAGATTATTATAATTCAAATATTTATTGTTGATACCTCCAAAATCACTTCCTATAATAATTTTTTTTGGAATAGACATATCATATTAAGACTCATGTGGGGTTGGATTGAGTCCATAAAATCTTTCACCACTTAGAAAAACCATCCACATTAATTTATGACTAAATTTTTAAATGTTATTAAATATAGAATCCAGTGTGAATAAAACAAAATTAAGAGAAATAGACAAAAAAATTTACACTGTTTTGTGGAGTAGAAGTCCCCAAGTCCACTCCAACACCACTATTCTTGAATAGTGTTATGATTTTAAATAGATCAGTCTATTTTTTAGAGAAGAATACTCATTTTTTCTTGGATATAAAGACATAGTGCAACAAATTTATATCTAACATAATCAAAAAAGGTTTCGACTATTCTATATAAGGGATTTAAAATAAATAAAAATCAATGGTTATTTTACCAATAACATTTTTCAGTGAATGATAATAAAAAATATTTTTTTTTTAATATACCACTTTAAGATACAATTAATAGAAAAGAGATATATACAATAGAGATGATTTGGAGGCCTATAAACTCAAGGTAACTATTTTTAAATAAGAAAGTATCATAAAAATGATCATCTAACCAAATGAGAATTATTTTTCCTTATTTGTAGAGAAAATGTAACATCGTTTTAGATAGATTTAGAGAACGGAATCTCGATTTTTTATGAAATTCAATTCTTCTTTTTCAAAACATTAATATAACGTGAGAATAAATATCATGAAAAATTACATGATTAGATATTCATGCACTAGTTAATTTTTAAACACTCGGCACATGATCTATGAAAAAGGATCGGTAATACATCCTTTTCCTTGAAATACCTCAAAATAAAAAAAATAAATATAAAAAATCATTGTAACTATTTTTTCTCCTATTATCTGGATCTTATTATAATAAATTTTATCATAAATATGTCATCAACCATTTATTGATTGTATTTTAGAATTAAAATCTCACTCGTGTTCTTAAATGATAATAAATACCAACTTTCTTCATAGTAGATATGATTGAATATTTGAATCCACATTGCCAAAGAATTTCATGTAACCAAAATGAATCATATAAGATATTTACTCACATAAATGAAATTTAAACATCCAATTGAAATAACATATCTTAATTCACCATATATGATATTCATATAACTGATTACTTCACATAAATATTCCACATAGACAAATGATCTATGTAGCTGATATCTCAAGTATGTGATTCAAATAGGTGATTCTACGATTTACCACATTTCATTATGGATGTAAATTATTTAGACAATTTATGGATTATTTATTTTCACCTTGTATCCAAAAACACATCATATCCATTTTTTTGACTGGGTAAAATTAAGTTAAACACATTCATTATGCATACATAATGAAATTAACAACTGATAAAATAATTATAGAATACTACCTAATGAACACACTAAAAAACAAAATAATACACAATGTATAAGGGGTATTTGAGATAAGAAAAACTAAATTTAATAGGATATATTGGATCAATATTATTAGTCCAAAAGAATATTTTTTAATTCTATTTACATTTTTTTGTGTACAAAATTTAAAATTATTTCAAATGGATGTAACGTGTTCTTTTTTAAATAGAATAATTTCAGAAAATGTATTTGTTAAACATTAACTATGATTTGATAATGTAAAATTTAAAATACAATTTTTTAAACATAATAATGAATTTTATGGTATTATTCATGCTCATAGATCTTAGTCTGAGATACTAAATGAAATTTTATTTACAAAATATTTTAAAAGGAAATATTGATCCTAAAGTGTTTATAAGAATCTTTAAAATGATTATTTTGTTGTAAAAATATATGTTGAGGAAAAAATATTTGGTTCTATAAATGATTTACATTTAAATAATTTTTCAAAAATATTGAATAGTTAGTATGAAATAAAATTAATGGGGGAATGGAAATTTAAATTAGCATACAATACAACCAATTAAATGACTGTATTTTCTTATATAAATATATGTATTCTAATGAATTTTTTGAAAATTATTGGCTTTTATTTATGAAATACTATTAAAAAAACAATTATTTCAAATTCAAAAATTTATTTACATGAATATGGAATGTATTAATATAAAACCATATAAAGGAATGATAGGCATCCTAATTTATTTTCCAACATATAGACTGGATTTAATGTTCTCATTTTTTTTATATAAAATATTTTAAGTATATTAATTTTAATTCTATTAAGAGAGTGATTATATATATTAATGGAAGTATTTAAAATAGTCTATTATATTGAAATCATAATTCGTTTAATTAATTTTCATATTCTAACAATCCTTATAGAGGTTTTCATCTTGACTTGATGATCACCAAAGCTATGTGTCATTTTCTCCATAAATTGTTTTTCATGTATTTATATAAAATATCTTTTATATAATAAACTATATCTAATGTTGAGTATGTTTGTAAATGGGTTTTTTGTTATAATGTAATCATCCATAATCAATAAATATTCTATTTTATTTATATAATAGTTCATTTTATTGTATTACCCAAATAAAATTTGGTTGATATTTTTATATAATTAATTAATCACCCTTACATAAATAAACAATGCATTATAAGCTAGAAACTTTCACATATAATCCATTTTTATAATATAATAAACATTAATAAATATTCTATTTTCTTAAAGTATCATCCAAATGTTTATCATGACCTCATACATGTTCCTATTAATACATAATATCATTTACAAACATTTAAAAATGTTGGATGATAACAATTATTTCATTATTTAAAATAGAACCAAATAATGGAAATTGTAAGTAAATGAATAAACAGAAAAAATTTCTAATTCCACAATAAACTATGGGAGAAAAAAAACTTTTTTACCTATGGAATGAGATTATCTCACCATTTATTTTCAAATAACATTTCATAATAAATCTTAAATGAAAGAAATAGAAATCATAATGGTTTATTCGAAATCATGAAAAATCAATGAAAACGATTTCACAAAGTTACATTCTCACCCATAAGTAGTAGAAAATGTTTTTATTTAAACATAAATAAATTGATTACCATTATAAATGATAATATTATGATAGAAATCATATATTCCCTACAAAAATAATTTCAGTGACATGAGTCATAATTTCCATTTCACTCTTACAATTACCCTAACATATTGAATAACCAAAAAACAAGACATCCATACCTAATGAATGGGATGTATATAATGAGAGAAACCATCCATGGTGTATAGTGAATCAATCCAAAATCATAAAACTTCCACATATCCATAACATAATAATAAAACATGAAATATTTTATTTTCATTATTACACTAAAAAATTGTTTTCCGCCATAAAAAATCCTTTTTAGATATTAAAATATAATTCCAGTTTAAAATCCTTTTTTAAAATTACAAAAAAATAGAGAATGAGGTTTTTCTTAGAATAAGACATTGTGTCTTATAAAGTATTTTAAGAATCAAATAATGGTTATGGCGGTAGGAAATATTATAATTGTCATATATGTTAAAATATAACATTCCATTTGTCTCTTATAATGAAATTCAAAACATTATTTATAAAATATGTAAAAATATTATTTTTTGAAACCACATAATGAAATTAACAATTATAATAACATTTAATTTATAATTATTTTCTATCCATATAAATATATATATATATATATATATATATATAATTCCCTTTAAAAATAAGCACATGGAAGAAAAATAGATGAAAGTGAAACATTAAAAGAGGTTTTTTAAAAAAATTAACTTACCTTGAGTCTGACACATCACATATGTTCTTTATCCTAAGGAAAAATAAAATTTTAATAAGTCATTATTTCATTAATAATTTTTTAAATTTTTATTATTTAAATTTTTCATTTTGTAAAAAAATTACACAATCAATTTAGTTCATGTCATATGTTTCGATGATATTCAACTTATATATCCAAAACTTCTTCAATAGATTGGATATGGTCAAATAGTACAACAATTAATCTTATAAAAAAAATAAAGAGAAAATTTTCTTTTTAAAAAATATTACCAGTTTCTATAAAACATTATCATTCATCTAAGATTTCATAATACTTTCAGATAGAGATGATAGAACTGGCATCAAAATAATGTAGGATGTTATTTCATCCTCAAATGCATGGATAAAATTCATTAAATCAGAAAAAAAGGGTAATGTTATTAATATACCATTGTTAATGTAGGATTATGTTTGAAATTCAAATAATTAACTACATTGTCTTCTTTTCTAGGATGATAATGAATCACATAGTCATAAACCTTTATCAATTTCCTCGTGCTTCTCTACCACATGTTAAAATCATTATGATTAAATTTATTATTTCAAATTATATGATCAATATGTATTATTAATTTTTTTCTATTGAAATGAATCCACAGAAATTTTAATGAAAACCCATATAACCTAATACCAAATCATTTGTAAGATAATTTAACTTGTGATAATTTAGTTGATGTGAGGCATAAAAAATTACATTATCATTCTGCATCAAGACACATACAAGAGAATTTAACTAAGCATTTATGTAGATGAAATAATCACACTTTCTAGGGACTAGGATGAAAACTATATAATTCATTAATATTCTATTCGGTTCCTGAAAACAATCATCACATTCTTTTTTCAAGATAAATTTATCTCATTTTCAAATTAACATAATCATTAGTCTAGAAAATTCTGATAATTTTTTAATATCTTTCTTTTAGTAACCCAATAATGAATGAAAATAGTGAATCACTTATACAATTGTTGCACTTGGCCATTGTTTAATAATTTTTTTATTAGGGTCAAAAATAATTTTCTCTTTAGAAACCATATGTCGAAGGAAATAAATCTCATATAACCAAAAATAACATATTATAAATATTTAGTATAACTTATTTTTATCGGTGTTTTAAAAACAATCTTAGGTTTTTTTCATGATTATCATAATTTTTTTAATAATCTTGATATCATCGATAAAAATTGCAAAAAATGTATCCCAATATTCGTGTATGAAAATGTTCCAAAGATCTATAAATACAGTTGGGATGTTTTTTTATACCAATTTAATAAAAACAAACCCATAATGATCATATCAATTACAAAAATATGTTTTTGAAATTTCATCCTCCTTCCACTTCACCTGATTGTATTCAGACTAAAGGTAAAACTTTGAAAAGTAACAGGCTCTCTAAAGCTGATTGAAGCTGAAATTAATATGTGGAAATATTAAATTATTCTTAATAGTAATGTTGTTCAAGGATTTATAATCAATTAAATTTTTTATGGGACAATATTTCTTTGTATTAAAAAATATTAGAACGATTTAGTGATGATCTTGGATGAATAAGACCTCTGTTAAGAAACTCTTATAAGATATTTTTCAATTACAGATGTTTTATGTGACCCCTTAGAAAAAGGGTTTTTGTGTGTTTCTTATCATTTGATGCTTAGTCAACAGTAAATATATTATCATGTTCAGGTATAACACCAATCAACTCATTAGAAAAAATATAAAAGTATTATTTTAATATCATATCTACATTAATCATATTAGTTCGGTTATTTCAAATAATATCTAGAAGATATCATTAGTTTCCATCATTGAATATATTCCCATCATATTGATATATAATCAAATTTATGTATTTATTATTGTATAAAAACTAAAACTTATTATGAAAAAAAACATATTTAGTTTTACATTATATATTAGCATGGTAAACATGGGCCTAATTAGTACCTAGAATGACATGAAACTCTATAAGGGAAAAGACAATAAGGATTGAAGGTGAATTCTGTCAACAAAAAAACATTTAGATTCATATAATTCTTTCTTTATTCATAATTCCTCCAGAAAATTTTAACAATAGTATTTTATTCACTTGTTGAAGTGAATTTTTCAATTTACTTGAAAATTTATCAGAAATGAAATAATGTGTAGCCCCATAATCAAATAATACATTAGGATAACATGAATAAATATAAAATATACTTGTTACTACTTGATTTTATAGATCATCATTATTGAAGTAGTTTCTAAGTACTATTCCACACCCATATACTTATAATTTGTCCACTTCCATTCATTTTTGTTCTTACTAGGACATTAATCTATATAGTGAAATATTTCATCACATTTAAACACCTAACTTTCATTTTTTTCAAAATTGGGTTTGCAACTATTTATATAACTTTCATTCATGTATACTTCCATATACCAAAATTTACCATATTTGTAAAATTTCCTACATCTCATAATACATTCATTTGTGATATTTTTATTATAACAATAAAAAATTGAAAAAATGACATTCCTACCATCATATTTGTTTGATCAATTATTTTAGTTTTCATACAACCAGGATTGGGTTTCTTAATTGTTTTCATAGATCAATTATTCCTTAGTAAACTCCATTTCCTCCTTCTAGAAACAATAAACATGTATCATTTAATTTTTAATTTTTTTGGTGGAAAATTGACTTATATACCTTTTATTGAATCCAATGTAATACCGAAAAACTGTACCATTAGTATCTAGAGATTTTTTTTCTAAAATGTTAATCTGTTGATGTTTTCTTTATAATAAGCCACTGAATCTTCTTCCCTTCTTCAATATTAGAGTAAATTTATTTTCAATCCTTTTTCAAATATAATTATGATTTTTTTTTCAAGGAAAATATTTATAAATTAATCTCCTTCTATGACCGAAATATCTTTTCTTTCACTGGTATTACTAACTATTAAGAACCATTGGTAATATTCAATTTAAATATGGTAAATATAAATTTCTATCTTTTGATTATTAAAAAACATTACACATCAAATATGTTCTCTAAATAAACAATCCATCCCTCAACTCCAACTAAATCATAAGAACCATAAAATGATAAATTATGTTTTCTCATAAAAAGAACCATTATAGATATATTCATATGTTGATAATATGGTTTCTATCTCACATGGATATTACCACCATTTATATCCTTCATCAATGAGCCTGTCACTATAAAAAACATATAATTTCCAACTAGAATCATTTTAGGTTTCTTATTTGAATAGATATTGATCTCTTGCGACCTTCATACTCTCACTTCCATATTTTCTCGGTAAAAACCCATTCTGACAAAACAAATTTTAGATGAAGAAATATATGAATATTGAAATGGTATAATATGATAACAATAAATTAAAAACTCTTATGGGTATTTAATTACATTATCCCAACTTCTAAAATTATCTAATCCTTTTCCTTAGTACCATCTGTAAAGACCTAACCTAAAATAATACATATTATCGTATCTTTGTGCATGAATTCATTTTTTTATATTAATGAATATATTTTAGGTTTTGAGTTTGGATAATTATTTAATCACTATTATACATCTAAATATTACATTTTGTGGTGGACAATCCCAGATATTATTCATTATTCCCATAAAACAAACTTTTGATATATATGTTTTTATTATTTTAATGAAATATATTAATGAAATTGATATTAACCTCATACATTTCCCCAAAAAAATTTAATGAAAGATTTTAAAATTAAATAATTGCATAAAAATTTCAGTAAGTGACATAACAATAAAGAAATAAAATCATAACTCCATGGATACAAATAATAATTGAAATTTTTTTAAAATAAATGTTAGTCTAAAATAATAATTTCCATCCATAATAATTTCTCTTATCATCAAAAATATTTGACTAAAACATTTCAAAATAAATTATAATAGAAAAACAACACTCATAAAGTTTTCTTTTCTGTCATCAAAAATCTAGGAAGACTTTTTAACAACTATATACTTTTCACACATTAGAAGTAAAATATACTTTTCATCAAGCATAAATAATTATAATACCTTATGAAATCATAATATTTTATTATGTATCATAGAAATACTAAATAAAAGATTTCATTTTCTTAAGGCATCACTTATACATCACTCCTAAAATCAATCATACAAATAGAATAACAAAGATAGTTGACTTTAATACCCAATGCATGGAGATTTATAATAGACCCACCCATCTAAAGTTTGTAATTGAACCACATGTACTTGGTTTATAATGGAACCACCCTCCATCATAAAAAATTACCATGAGATATAAAATAATCATAAATCATTAAAGATCTCATTTTCATCATTACACTCATATAATATACTTTTCACTTAGAAGAAATCATTTCCAAAACTTAAAATATACATTGAATTTTATATCCTTTTAAAAAAATTCAACAAAAAAAGAATTTGGGTTTTTATTTTAAGAAAACCTAAATTCATATAAATTAATTCAAATTTCAAAAAACGGTTAAATGTTGGGAAAATATTTTTTCACTATATACGTTAAAATGCAATATTTATTAGGGAATATTAAAACATTCTGTACCAAATAATTATAAACATTCATTTTGGAAACCATTTAAAAAAAGGAAAACAGGAAAATATAATTTTATTTAAAATTTATTAATTTCCATATAAAATAAATCATTAAAAAATATTAAAAAATATGGATATGGATGAAATAGGGTTGAAAGGGATACATTTAATGGGGATTTTGTTTAAAAAAATTCACTTACTGCGAATCTGAATCATAAAAATAATTCATTGGCATTATGAAAAATAATTTTTTATAATTACTTATATTTTTAACAATATTTTCATTTCTTTATTCCATTTTATTAGGTTATAATCAATTAATTAATCCATTCAGTTCATGTCAGACATTTTGATGATTTCCAGCTCATATGTCGACAATGACATTGATAGATTGAATATGGTAGAAGCGATCATCAATTCATCATATAAATAAAAATAAACATTAAATTATTTTAATTTTTATACATTAATTATAATATTAAATCCAATCATTAATTATGGTTATTAAAAATTAAATAAATTACAATCTTGAAGACGATAGGTCATATGATCGCATGAGTAGCGTTTCCATTTTTCAAAATTCAATATGAAAATATGATAAGAATTATTTTACATTTCTATAATGACAATATTATAAAAAATTCTATATTAATACATTAAATATACATATATATAATCCATTTTTATGTGATGATTGAAAATGAATCACATCTCTTTGTGAGGGTGATAGTTCACGCATACGCATGAATAAAGTTATCATTTTTAGTGAATGAAAATGTATGAAAATAAGTATTATATAATCCAGAAGGAATTGTAAATATTTCATTGATATCATATATATAAATTAAATCCATCATTATAACCTTCCATGAGAGTCGATAATGGAAAATGAATTGCATTGGTTCATAAGGGAGTTGTACATCATACACATGACCAATGGTTTTGTTTCCCATTTGATGGAAGTGGAGATGGATGTAGATTATTCCATTAATAGAAAAGAAATTAGTATATGCTATATAGTGATTTTATTATATCATCATTTTTAATAATATTTCATGAAGGTGGAAGAATAAATAGAACAAAACACTAATCCAAGAACTAAACTCTTCTTCGGACAACCACTTAAGGTTTACACCAAAAGATTTCCTATTTCCTTTTTATGATCAAAAAAGGTATAAAGGATATGTTAGAGAATGTAAAGAGGTGATTTATGTAGGTCCTAGAGGAAAAATGTATTTATATGTGGTAATATATGGGGGGAGGAGGTTCTCTTTTATAATATAGGGGAGGGCTACTCATGGAATTTATTAAAATATTAAATTAATATACACTACTTTTCATGTTAATATGACACCAAATAGATAATATTTGAATCTAATATGAGTATGAGTTAAAATAATCTCTTATAATAAAATTATTACATGATTTGGTGATGTTTTTACCCTTATAATTTTTTAACCCCCCATTATCACTTTTTATGATTACTATGATAATATTTTTATTATTTTTTTGTCAATATAGTAATTAGAAAATAAAAAAACATTCTATAAATAGACCATTATGGATATAATCATCCATATCATATTTACATTGTTTAAGAAAATATTTATGGGAATTTTAAATCACTTATTAAATTGTTATTTATTATAAAATAACATTTTTTTGAATTTTGTAACAACTCTTTTAATTTGAATTTAATAGCTCCAAGAAAAAGATTGAATTAGAATATAATCCTTGAAAACATCCATAATATATTATATTTTTATAAGAAACTGTGTGATATAATAATTATTATCTTTATATTACATTTAATTTTTTTAACATAATTTATTTTATTATTCAAATAATTCAAAAAATACTACATCATTATTTCATAAGCATTTATGGTAATTATTTATTGAATATAAAATAATAAAAACATTTCCCTAAAAAAATTAATTTATCATTCAAATAAATTTTTATAAGTGAAAAAATTATATATTTATTCTTATGTAATAAATATTATAGTTATTAAAAGAATGAGTTTTATATTTTTGTCTATATATTCATTTGAATATTATATTGGTGAAAATTAATAAAATATAGAACCATGTTACACTATTTTTGAGACATGGATGGAAAGGGAAGAACACCACTCATCAAATATGATAAAATAATGTTTTACTATCATGACCATATCTCTCCCTCCCAATATACTATAATGAATTTAGAGAGATATTGACCCTTGAGTACCGCATCATGTAAGTCCTGGGTTGGAGAATAGAACCAAGGTTATTAAAAAATCTTAAATGTGAGGCACTAACCTCTATAATAAAACATGATAAAGAGATTAGATTAACCAACCATAAGAAACACCATGGAATAACATAAAAAAGAAAACCACACCAACCCACAATGCATGTATTATATAAATAGATGCAGATAAATGTATCCAATATAAATACCTAAAATAAATTCTAATGCAACAACATAGATACTACTCAATGGTCTGATCTATTAATATCTATCACAGTATACATAATCCTCTAATAATCTAAAAAATTATTGTATATATGTAGTGAAATAATAAAAATATACTTAGTAAGTTCGCTAAAGTCTCTTGTGAAAAAGTGAATGAATCATAATAATGCACTAGTGGGTAAATTTAAAAACCAAAGAACACATAAGAATTTGAACTACTAAATCTCAATCCTCAATATGAAACACTTAAAAAAATCATCCATTTATAATAACATAATTATAATCATATTGATAAAGCATACCATGTACCATGTTCCCACTAATTAGTCTGTCTCATAATGTAATGATAATGTCTCAGTGCTCCAAAATATTATGTTTAACATCACATAACATATCATCACATCCCACCCAAAGACACATGGGCTATCTCATCATAACCCTAAAAAATTACAGTATCATGAACATGAAGGATATCACCCTCTTTCCCTCCCCCTACCATGCACGAGCCCCACTATAATACATCTCATCTTATTGGTTCACTTTTGACTTCTGACCATCAATTACCACACATGTCATCATCACATTGAAGAGGGATAAGTGGAGAGTGGGTGGAAAATAATCAATCCTAAACATTGTAGTGTAGGAAAAAACGCCTAAAATGTTCATTTTCCTCACTAAGTGGTTGATATTAGTGGGTTGAGTATAGAAAATAAAAAAGAAAATAAAATGATAATATAATATCATAAACACATGAACAATTTATTGTTACACCTTAAAAGATCCATCCCAACTAACAACATCACCCTAGGGCCCCGCAACCTTCATCTCTTTCACTTCCATCATAAAAATAAAAACACCAAATAATACGCCAGAAGCCATATTCTACTTTTTATTTTTAAATAATCTATTTCTTATATTTACCATTTAAAATCCAATTGCATTTCAACAAAATATCTTTTTAACTTTATCCGAACTAATAATTCCTATATAAACATGAACCATTTAATCAACCCAATGTACGTCAATTCAATTTATCATTATTCATCTTAAACCATATTTCAAACGACATGATAAAATTTTTATTTCAACATAATCATCAATTTAATCACATTACTACTTGAGAAACCAAAATAACACAACACATTACAATAACATACAGTCAATCATCATTTTCCCAACAAGCTCACAAAACCACCATAATATGAAAAACCACATCCCTGTCATAACCACCACCTCACCACCACATTCCACAACAACCTCTCCATAGTACGACCACACAACTGGAAACAATTCACACATCACAACACATTATATAGAAAATAACATATCATTTTCCAAATTTATTGAGGGTTCTTTATCAATTCCACTTCACATTAGAGTGTATTCTCACAGATAATGATTTTTCTAGGGGTAAACATTTTATCAACTAGATATAATTAATTAGACAATTCTGTTAGGTTGATATCAAATAATCAAAAAAATAGTGATTACACACCACAATTCCAAAATCACAAAACAAATCTAAAAATAATCACAATTGTTTAGAAAGACATCAACACCTTACAATCATAATATCAATAAAAATATCAATCCTGTAATAACATTTCATTTTTACCATGATGTAAATTTAAATCAACAAGTTCATTATCACTATTAATCTAATATATACTATCTTCCCAAAATTTA
Organism: Viscum album; assembly: GCA_963277665.1. Lineage (NCBI taxonomy): Eukaryota > Viridiplantae > Streptophyta > Magnoliopsida > Santalales > Viscaceae > Viscum > Viscum album. Next base: position 1,871,278,934 of record OY728137.1, on the reverse strand, counting down.
AAAAACCATAAACCCCTACCACATGATACAAAAAATGGTAAAATAAGGTTCCCCCTACCAAGAATAAATAATATTGATTTTATTTGCTGAACCAAAATTGGTGTTACACGCAAAGGCTATAACCACTATTGGAATTAGTTGAAACATCATCAGTTTCATTGATCAGCGACCCTAAAAAACGAATGGGAATGTCCAATATTGAGAGAAATAAATCATGAAATAAAATAAAAATGATATTTATTATATTGTTAAATATTAAAAAACTCTATATTTAAGATTACATATATGATTTTAAAAGACCATCAATGTGGGGATCATTAAATCCCCTTGGAAGAGACATTTAAAATCTCATGAATTTTATGAAATAGATGATGTTAAAATAAAATTCTTTAATAGCTCTTAATAATTTTAATTTATGTTTTAAAAAAATTTCAAGAAAAACAATTAAAAATTGAAGCATGTTAAATTATAGAAATATTTGGTACTGCTAGAATCCACAGCTAGAATATTCATCTAGATTTGGTCTTCTATTTCCAGCATCTACCACCAACATCTACCGTCAGACTATGTCTACAACCTTTAGGGTCTACCACTGTTATCTACTAAAATAACATGTTTTATTCTACCAGGCTTTATTTCTCATATTATCTGCCAGCATCTACCTCCATACTATGTATTCTACCACCATTATCTATCACTATCATATAAAACTAGAATGAACATGCAGACTAAGTATTATTCGACTATTATCAACCGTAGTAATCTAATTCCAACATCTACCACCAGAAAATGCCTACTACCTCCATCATATAGCACTAACATTTAATACACCACTTTGGAAATCAAAATCCAAGGTATGTATTGTTAAAATATTCTTTAGTGAATTAAGTTTGATACCTCTTAAATAATTACATTCCTTGAGAATTAATCCAATCCTAGGGATAAGGTAAGGGAAAAGGGTTGTGTGAGAAATAGTCTTGTTTAATATATATTATAAATCTCCATACAACTGAAAAAATTCCACTAACCAAAAAATATAACCATATGCCTCCCCTCATCCATATAACTAATTCCACATCCCTTTCAACTCTTAGATATCCCCAATCCAAAAACAACCACAACCAAAAAAAATAGATCCCCATGTATAAAAAACATGAAATTACATCTCCCATATCAAGATAATATATGATTTGGGAAACAATGACTTTACTACATGGTTTCAACCATGATAATGTATTATGTGTATCAATTAGAACTCAATTTTTTCCTTCCTCTTATTAATTAAATCTTTAATCGAACCTATTATTAATAAGAAAGAAGAAAATATAATATAAAATAGGATGGTTCAATCATCACATCATCAAAAAAATACGGAAAGAAAGAAATAGTCCAATATTAAAATAACATTAGGTACCTAGGAAAAAATCCCCAAAAAATGCTTTCATATACTTTCCTTCAAGCCACCACACCTCTATATGACATGAAACAAATAAATTATCTATCCTCATACCACCTTCTCTTAATGGTCTTTGATCCATGCTATACTCTCTAAAAAATTCACATTGAACTTGATATCTAAATCTCCATATTCAATGGCATGTGATTTAACATGAAGATGATAATAGAACAAAGATACATAGAAGATTACTTGAATTTGGTTTAGTTTTAGTGGGATATCTAACCTATAAGACAATTCACAGATGTTCCCTAACACCTTAAATTCCCTCAAAAACTTTTGTGAGAGACTACCCCTAAAAAATATCCACTTACCATGTCTAGGGGAGACTCTCAAGATCACATGGTATCCAATATTTAACAATAAGGGCCTCCTCCTATGATTGTAACAACAATTCAATCATTCCTTTGTTTCTTTCATCTTATCGCAAAAAACATTATACCTTCCATGTCCTATTTTATTCTATATAAGGTTGAATAATGAATAACTCTGCATCTTTGGACCAGAAAAATGAAGAACATCACAATGACATGTATAAAGAATTTAATGGGTTCATGCCAATACATGATTGATTTTAACTATTGTTGGAAAAATCCATAAAAGGAAAGTATTTCACTTATGATCAGATTTTTTATAATATATATGACATCAACATATCATCTTCTATGTGAATAGTATAACCTATCTTTATATCTATCTAATATAAGAATGTATTGTAGAGACTTAACATTGTTTTAAAATAATGATTCAACCCCCTCTAGACTGGTGAAGTAAATCATGCATCCCAGTATATGAAAAGAGTCTTTAAGAGTCCATGAAACTACACTACCTCAAACAAATACCACCTCAGAAATACATCAATGGTGATAAACATTTTGATCCTTATAAAGTGATATGATTTAATTAACTAATCCATGAATAACCAGATAACATCACAACTTCATTATCCTAGGAGAAAACCTATGAAAATCTCCACTGATATTGAATCAAATTTTTACTTTTGAACATCCAATTGTGAAATCAATCTTCCAAGAACAAGATGCTCAAAATTTTACTCTTATAAAAATAGACACTAAGACATAGACTATGCCATCTTCTATTTAATCCTAGCCACAAAAAAATATGTTGAAGACATTATATATCATGTAATCTTATAGATATATCACACAAGGAGAGCTAGGAAACATATGAAGGACCCCTCATTTATCACCACTTAGAAAAACAACCCTTCTTGAACCATCATTTGATTTCAAACATCCTCTGTATATCCACTTGAAGCATCGCCATGGAAAACACAATACCTAGGCCAATGATCCTCTGAGATATGACTCCTCCACCAACTGCCATTGTGAAGATTTCATTATTATTTAAAACAAGAAAAATCCACCATCAACCACCCTTACATTATTTCTATGGATTCAAACTTATCTATCACCCTTCAATAATAAAAATAATAATTAACCACGTCCTTCCTTGACTCCATTCACTAAGAATCACCCACAATATTTTCCATTCATAATGTATAGAGGATCTCAATATTATAATCCTAGAGAAATTCCAACCACCACCACTTCCAAACATTCAATTCCCACTGATAAATTATATACCAAAATCTCTTATCACACATAAATCCTAAAAAGTTTCCCCCAATGACATAATGTCATCTGAGGTTCAGTGAAAACACAACCCTCAATAACACCCAATCATGTATAGAATAGATACACTCATGTTAAATAATATCCTAGACCCATAAGATACCACTATCCTATAGTGCATCATGTTACATCCCTAAAACATATAAAAAACATCAAAAATAACCTAAAAATAACCCCTTCCATTGGAAATTGGGGAACATGATCACAAATTTATTTCCCCATCAGATAGTCAAACTCTTCTAAATAATGATACGTCTATATAAACTCTTGATCTTTCTTAGTAAAATATCTCAACAGTGATGTAATACATGATAAATCAATGAAGAAACAACTGTAATATCATGCAAGGATAAAGATTCTATGAAGATCTACCAGAATCTTGGAGAACTAACAATAAAAACATATGATGGCCTTTTAATGGTTCATGAAAACTATATAATAGTTAACAGAATTCCCAATGAAATGCCCCTCTTGTTTTAAAAACATAAACATCAAAAAATGTCTATACAACTTGTGGTGTCAAAGAAGCTTGAAGATGACTCTAAAATATCAAAATTAACCTCATCATACATTGACTATATCAACATGTCATCAATAAAAATGACTATGGACTAGTCCAGGAAGTCACAAAACATTGAGTTTATTAGTCTCATAAACACATATGGTGTATTTGTGAAACTGAACGACATGACTACATACTCAAAGTCTGCATACCGGCATATTATTGATTTCTTCAGGAAATCATCCTCCTCAAACCTGAAATAGTGTTATCCAAATATCAAATCAGTCATGGTGAACCAACTAGATCCAATCAAAAAGTAAAAATATTAATCAATCCTTAAAAGAGGAATGTTATTCTTGATCGTCACATGATATATCTTTTGGTACTCTATGCACAACCTGAGACTAGCATTTTCCTATTCGTGAATAATACTTGATCACACCACGAAAACATGATAGGGATGATAAAACACCTCTATATCAGATCATCAATCTAAATACTAATACCATATTACTCAGATGGTGACATATAATAATACAAAAATGAAATTTGAGAAGTACATGGGTATAAATCTATGTCAAACAATATATTATATCGAAGGGTTAACATAATAAACTCCATGTAAAAAGCATCTAAATTTCCATAAAAACATAGTATTATCCTACATCCCATCATCCATGGATTCCATAGACAAATTATCCATAAAATATAGGAGGGGTTCTACATTTTAACTACACACTTGAAAACTCAATTCACTAATTAAATGTGCACACTGGCCATCCACATCTAGGAACATTACTCACCTATGAAATCATTCTATAAAAATGCATTGAATAGAGGTAGTTGAATAAAATGATGACATCGTACAACTGTATATAAAGAAAGAACATTTCCCCATAGTAATGATTTTTTCCCAGCACTGGTTTACAAACCAAAAACACATCAGAAAATTTTTTATGTCCTTAAAATAGGGTATTAACCACAAGGTCATTGGGAGATATTCTATGTACAATCCAAAGGAACATAATATATTGGGTGCATCAAAGTATTGTAATGTAATTTAATTAAATAGGTTAATAAAATCAGTATAATATAATGTGAGCATACCTCAAATGATCTCTATCCCCTCGGTAACTTCCATCTCTTCCATATGCTACTGACCACACCCAGATCATTTGATTCTCTAGTGATGGCCACCACCACATAAATAATTAGGTCAAGGTCCATGAAAAAAAGTAATATCTTGATGGAACAATTTATATACATCAACTCCCCCTATATATATCATATTATTGTGTCCCATGTAGTTTAAATAACATTACTAGAAATATCTGTTGAGGATAAAACTGAAAATAACTGCATCCACTAAACTAAGTTTAAAAAATAACTATGCACTAATTTTAGTGAAGTACATGAACCCTATAGATAAAACATAGTATCCCAAATACCCTATAAAGATCTTGGTAACCACTGGAACTAAAAAATTATAAAGGATACTGATGATGTTGACGTAATATTGGTTGAATATTTTGGGGACCTAGTGTCTAAGACTTCTCACTTAAAACTCTAATCCTTAACGAAACCCTGATTACTCCCCTCCTTTGATAAACCTTCTCTTGAGTGAATGATCTCAATCACCTTTTCCTTATTATAAACCTTAAAATACATCAGTTACATAATGTAAGTAACTACATACTGTATTGAAGTAAGGAGTGCCTCCCCTAGATACCTCACTTGAGAATCCTTGTCGGGAAAAGGATCTATGGGAAAATTCAGGAGGTCCTTAGACAAAATAATGACATCTTCTAATAACATTCTCCCTTGTTTGAGAGTGAATATCCTGCATCGATACTAAACTATTTATCGAGGAATGGAAATATTCTTAGAACTATTTCTGAAATTCAAGATATGAAATATCTTCCTCCTTCCACTCATCTAAATACTACATACACCACATACATGTGAATCCTTACGTATAACAAACTACCAATGAGACCCAGCACTATACCAAATACTTGGTGAAACTATAGGTGAACTCAAGATCCTCCACCCATCTCTATGTCTCTATATTGGAAAAACTTCCCTCATAATTTGGTAAAGCATGATGTTTGAAAATCACACAATTTATTCTTACACTAAACATCCTCCTTTACTAGATCATCCCTTCAACAATTAGCTGGATCAGCATGTTGAACCTCGACTATATGAACCACATAGAAATTATGACCAAGATTCATGATTAAAAGAGGAAAAAATATTTTCTTAATCCCGAGAGTATGAAATTTAATTATGTTTTATTTAATTCAATCTAAATACCACAAACCACCCAAATTTAATTAAGAAGACAAGTCTATGTGATACACGTATCTTTAAAAAGTCGCCACCCAACAATTAGAGCAAGCTCACATGGTCATTCCCTAGGCTTAGATTACATTTATATGATCACGGTGGCACAAAAATCCCAAATCCAAGTCGATCTTCTTTGGACTATGTAACACACCAAGATCAACTGACATTATTTCAATAACAACCCATAAAATCCTCATGATTTATAACTAAAAACTCCATACAATATCCTAACCATCATCTCTAAGGAAACTAATTCATAACCCCTCCTTTAAAATGTACTATAATGGAAGGAGACATAATGACCACCCCCCCCCCTCCGAGTCCCAGCTCTAGTAGGCCAAGGGATAGAGATGAGCACTGAGTGTATAAAAATCTAATAAATTATAGACATCACACTCTATAATAATAAATGTAAGAGAGATTTAAATAATAAACCATGAGAAATAACATGAGATAATACAAAAAGGAAACCAAATTCATCATACAATTCATTTATAAAATAAAAATATATAGATAAAACTCTTCAATTATAATAACCAAAATAAACTCTACGGAAGCAACAATGAAATAAACCAAGGGTCCATGCTAGTAATGTCCTTCATCGTGAGAAAAAAACCACTTGGAAACCCAAATATCAATTCATATTTGTAGGGTGAACATATGCGTATACTTTGTGGGGTTACTAAAATCTCTCATTCACATGTGAAAGAAGCATACTAATGCACTGATGATAAAAAAGTAGAACCCAAAAATACATAAATATTTCAAATAAAAAATCCCTATCCTCACCCTGACATACTCTCCAAATAAAGAATCTAATTATTTTAACATAATAAGAATAATATCAATAATTGGAACCCCAAACCACTTTCCCATTGATTAGATCCTATCACACCCTAATAATGTTTGTACTAGTTCTCCCACATCTTCAGGATAAAATTACCTCAAATCCATCCCATAAACACCTAGTCCATCACATAGAAAATATTACTATAAATGTAGGGTATTGTGAACATGTTAGAAATATATCTCATTCCCATACTCCACCATGGAGGAACACCTCTATAATCCATCTCATTATCTCACTCGTAAGAACTTGATTCATCATATAAAACCTTGTTGAAAGTCACCTTATCCATAACATCACATCACATAACAAAAGTCAACATCTGATTCATTTACATCACTACCCATCCATGTCATCATTTCCTATGGGAGGTAATTGTGGGGAGTGAGTGTCCAGACATCAATCATAACCATCGAGGTGTTAGTAAACCCCCCCCAATCCTTTTTTGTCACATGGTTCTCAACCTTAGTGAAAATCATATAGGTAATCTTAATGAAATATAATTTTTTATATAATATCATAACACACATTCCCAACATATAGTTACACTACACATGATCCATACCAACTCACAACCACACTCCCAATGCCTCACGACTTTCTTCACTTTCAATTCCATCACAAAAATTACCATACTATATAATAATCCACAATCCATATTCATGTTTCATTTTTAAATAATACATATCCCATATTTACCATTTTCAACCAATTATATTTCAAGAAACCATTTATTTTACATTTTCCAACCCATTAATTCTTATATAAGCTTTAAAAATGAATGAAAAACCACCCACTTCATGTCATGTGTTCATTTTTTATTTCAGGAAATATTTTAAAGCCATAAATACCTTTTTTATTTCAAATTTATCATTAATTTAATCTCATTACTACTACAAAAAAATATTATACCATAACATTTCACAAAAATAGAAAACCCATCATCCACATACCAACAAGCCCACACAACAACCATTACTACCACAACCACATCCTTGTCACATCTTGCACATCCCTGCCACATTCAAACACAACATACCACTCGCACAACCACATAACATGATCCACATTCACACATCACATCAAAATTCCACATATAATTTTTTCATATTTTTTGACGTTCATTTCATCAATTAAACATAATTTTTAAGGGTATCCTCACAAAAGTATAATTTTTATAGAGAAACCATTTCCATAACCTGATATAAGTCATTAAAAAATTCTATAGAGGGTGATATAAAACAATCAAAAAAACATTGGTTCTACCCCATAACAAACACAATGTAAATAAATCCCAAAAACAACCACAATTCTCAATAATTCATCAGACCTATAAAATCACAATTTCAATAATAATATCAATGTTGATATAACAATATATTAAACCCCCACCACCTCCAATAAATTTAAATAAACAAATATGTTATCTTCACTAATCAATTGTATACTATATTCATAGAACACATTAAAATCATTCACACCATCTGAATAATGTAGTTTATAAGAAATTGAGGATCCCCCAAATAGGATGAAATAAGCATTATAAGTTTCCCTATACAAAAATTGAGGTTATAGGGAAAGGAAGAAAACACTTGGAGAAAACTCGAACTAACATCATCATATAGGTTCTATGACCCTATGGGGAAGGCTCTAAAATCACCCTTATAAAGAGAAATAAAATAGAATAGAATGGTGGAAATATTTTTGTTTCGTAATTAATATATATGAATCAATCAGGATTTTAGTTCATGGTTATTATTTTAATGGCCCATTAATGTTGGTATTATTAAATACATGTGAAATATCTATATAAAATCTCTACAATTTTAAGAAATTAAGGATATAAATATTATCACATTAAATGGATCTAAATTCCCAAAATTAAGGCTTCAATAACATTTTACGTCAGAAATTGAAAAGGGAAAGATGAAAAATACCTAAAATCTACGTGGAACAATAAGCATTTATAAATATCATTAACCACTATCATCTACAACCAACATTTACCCATAAACTATGTATGTTATTTTCTACATCTACCATGAGCATGTGTTGAAATACTATGTCTAATACAGCTATATTCTACAGTTATCATCTACTGAAAGATTATTTTTCTACTGATGGAATCTACCAATAACATCTTACACTAAAATAATTCACCATAATATACATTCTATCACCAATATCTACTACCAAAACAAATCCCTATAATCCACCACTAGACTAATTCTTCTACCTCTAGTATCTACCACCTGTATCTACTCCCAACATCTAACTCCAAATTAACTTTTCTACCTCAAACATCAACCAACAACTTATGAAACATACAATTGGCACCCATAGGTGTATAGAAACAAAAAATAAAATGTTATTAGGAACCACATAATTTTATTTATTATTATTTTTAGTCATTATCATGTTATTTTTAACCCTTAATTCCTTGATTTACCTTTTACCGTGGTAAAAATTTTACAAAAGTTATTATTCATAAAGTCCAAAAAACAAAATTTGGAACTCATAATACCAAATAACTATTTAATTTTTAATGATTCAAATCGCATAAAAATTAGAATTTATTTTAATATGAAACCCTTAAAAAAATATAACAATAGTTTTTTAGTAAAATAAATTTCTAAGTATTAAAATGTTTTTATACTAAATTCAATTTTGAAATTAATTATATAGAATAAAATTATATTTTATTAATTACAAGGAACTAATTGAATATTAAAACAAATGAAAAATATATTTTTTTTCTTTTTAAATAATTAATTTAAAAAAATACAAATTTCTACAAAAATCCGTAATTTTTACTTTTTTTTGAAATAACAAAATTTTCAAAAAAAAACTCAAAATCTATATTAAGTAAACATTGAAAAGATAAATTAAAAATGGAAGTTAATATTTTAAATAAAAAAAATTGAATATAAATATTTTAAATGAAACTATATAATGCATTTAAATCTAATTTGGGTTGAAATTAAAACTCTTTTCCTTAGACAAAAAATAACTAATATTCATTCAATTAATATTGCTTAATGAAATATGACTTATAAATATTAATAATAGATGAAAATGGTTTATTCAAATAATAACTAGTCCATTATTGTTTATCTCCAAATATTTTTATTAAAAAAGTTATGTTATTTTAATATTTACTTGTGAAAAACATCAATATCCATTGACAATTGTATTACAATTTCATTCTCAAAAATTTATCAGTGACACTATATAAAAAATCATACATATGTATAATTTAATTTCATTAGGGGTCATGGGGATAAGTGATGTTTTATATTATTCATTCTTCTAGATGAAAAAAAAACACAACGTTATATTTACTATACCACTATATTTTTCAAGATTTCAGAAATTTAAATTTGTACACGGAATTATAAATTTTTTTTAAAAACTATTTTATTTTATTTATATTGAGGCTGGTATTTGATTATCTTATTAAAAATTTTCTACATTATTTTTTTTATAAATACAAAAAGGGAGGGAATTATGAAAGACACTATTCGGTTTTTCAATTCTCAAAAATTTGAAGATTGTTAAACTTGGACGGTTAGAGTGGGGAGTATATATTTTTGAGTATATATTTGTTACTTTGGGTTTTCAATATTAAATTATATCTCTTTTTTGGATTATTAAGCGATATAAAATTCCACATAATTTTTTTATTATTACAATTTCAAAAATGGAATTTTTATTATATATTTATTATTTTAGGTATCTCAATAGTTTTTTAATTAATTATATTTTATCATATAAATTTTAATAACCATTTGATTTAACATATATAGTATTTAAAAATTATTAAATATCTTTATTTGAGTTATGTTATACCCTTACGCAAGGTTTAAAAATTGTATTCTACCCTTACATGAAAGCCATTCTACAATTACATGAGCTTATTATTTACCTTTATGTGTATATTATGAACCCTGATATAACCATAAACAACTCTTAGCCTATCTTTACACAAGTTTTGAAACACATGGTCTGCCCATATATACTCTATACATTTTCCATTTTACAATTACAAATCTACCACTCCTATGAAATATTTTAAATATTTGTATTACCTTTATACATGCATGAAAAATGATCCTTAGGTAAACCTAAATTTCAAGATCAGTTTATTTTCATTTTTTCAAATATATACCTTTGTTACATGTTTTTGACAAGTGATAAATTTGTTCAAACAATGCTATAAATTATTATTAATGATATAAATCCTTTTAGAGGTATTATTACATTTATTTAATCAACTTTATATGAATATAAAATGTTTTTAATTATTTACGCATGAACCTAAATTATGGAACTAAAATTTTTTATAATATTATTTTTTAAATGTTTTAATCATTTTAATGTTTCAAAATTAATATTTTATCATAAAAAACATATTCAATTTATACTTTTATTTATAATTAGTTTTTCTCTATCATTGAAATCGTACTATATTAATAATATTATTACTATTTTTCATGAAACTTTTGTATTCACCAAACTTCTTATCATCAACCTACAGTGAGTATATAGCTTTGAGGGTATCTTTTAGGTCAACCAAATCCTTATATGGATTGAATAAAATCCTATATGAATCGCCCATATGATATATTGATTGACTGCGATTATGAAAATGACAAAATGATGAGTCGGCCACATAAACAAAGTATAAATTGTATGGTCAGTGGATCAACATTTAAACCCATGGTCAGTCCAACACTTTTTTAAAAAATATATCTTATCTAGAAATATAAATTTAATTATATTTATTTTCCTTTTATGAAATGTCTAATAAAATGGTTATTTTCATTTTTTTTAATTTATTATTATCCTTGTTATATATATATATATATATTATAATAGCTATTTGGTAAACTATTGAGTAGAAAAATATCGTGATACTCTGTATGGAAATAATAATTTTTAAATTTTTTATTTTACACTCTATTTTTAGTGTGATGAAATTATGTAATTTCATCAAGTTATTTGGAGGATTTTGTATTATTTTAAATAATTGAAAAAATGTTACTTATTGTGAATAACATATTAGATGTTGTTTTAATGTGTTTAATGGTGGAAATAAAGATAGTAAAAAATATTATTTAATATTAATGAAGTTTACATATGTAACAATATATTATTAGACTTATAATATTTCTAAAACTTGAATGGGGTGATGACATTAAGAAACTACCACAAAAAGTTAATCTAAATGATCATTGGTATTTATTCAATAAATAAAAAAATTAGACATAAATTCTAAATGACTTGATGTCACTTCAAGAATAATTTTAGAAAAGAAAAAATAACTCGAAAAAATACTGATATTTTCTATGGTTTTTTTCCATAGCAATGACCAGGAAATAAATTCGATGTTCAAATATTTTCTATTGAATTGATTGATTTCATGATAGATAAATCGACCTTCGTATCTTCTTCTCCCTAATGATCATCAGTTTTTGAAAATCATATTTTTTTAATATTTTCAATTATATTTTTCTAATATTAAAAATCCTTTTATGATTTTATGAGAATAAATAATTTCATTTAATTTTTTTTCTATGAAACAAAAGGAATATTATTTTTTTGTGAATCCAGAAGAAAAATCAGGGTAAATTAAGTTGTGACTTCTATAAAAAAGACTGGTATTATTTGTGCCACTGGGAATTTTCAAATACAGGGTTTATAAATAGGTTATTAAAATATTAAAAGTGTGGTTTCTTATTGGGTTCCAATATAATTTTTGAGTAGATAAGGTTTAATATTGGTCTATGAACTTGGTTACCCAAACCATTATAAAAATATTATGTTTATATATTAATTGTTTCTACACAATATTTTGAGCACATTACATCACTATTAATTTATTTAATAATAAACTATGATTGATTTTTTTTTCAATTTTTAACAACTATCCACAACCAAATCTATTATTTAAATATATCTCAATCCAATATAAAATTTATTTTTTTTTGTTTTAACATTATTTTATTAGGAATCATTATTATAAGTGATGTAGTAAAATTAATTCTAATATAGGTTATTAAAAATGAAATTTAAAATGCCATTTTGAAAAACTACTAATGTAGGTTATTAAATAACCTATTTTAAATGTCATATTTGACAATGGGTTTTATAACCAAAGTTAGAATTGAATTTGAACATGAGTTATTAAATAAAGGTTGATAAAAGATACTATTTATTTTAAAATATATCGAATAAAATTGCTCTCATTAATGAAATTAAATTATTTGAAAAATGACATTTTTTTAAATAAAATGACATTAGGAAAAATAACCTTAAATATTTGACATTATATTGATTCGTGTCCTGTTCTACATCAACTTAATTTAATTCGAGGATAGAACTCATAAGGAAACCAGAGAAATTTATTGTATTGTATGTCAGACTCCACCTTGTAAATATCATTAACATGCTTCATATTTTTTGTTCGATATGAAAATTATACATTAACGTAAAAATATGTTTCATTAATAAATATATAGGTTCATTAAGCTAATCAAAATAAAATTTTATTATGGGGTAATAATTTGAAATAACATATTGAAATTTCTAAATAAAGAACATTTGGAACAAATACATAAATCCAAAAACTCTATATGAAATAAAAAGAATTATGGTGAAAAAATATTAATCAAACTTAAAAAAATTTAAAAATGGCATTATATATTTTATATTGAAATCTAAAAATTAAAATATGTGATTTAAAAAATATTGAAATATCACTTTTCAAGTATTTGAAAAAAAAATTAATTTTTTTTTCATAATAGAATTTTAGAATGATCATGAAATATGTGTTAATGTTGTTTTTTTAAATGAAATTAACACTCTTCAATGATTTGTTTTTAATTTAGGTTATATAGACAATTAATGTAAAAAATCCTTTTTACATCAGATATTAAATAACTGATGTTAAAACACAAATTTGATTTTTTTTAATACTAGTGACATGATCCCCTACTTGAAATTACAATTTTTTCTTTTAACTATCCACATTGGGTTTTGTTCTTCTTCGAGTAATATTGGTTTTATTTTTAATTAATTTAATATTTTTAGTTGTATCCTAAACAAGTTCTTGTATAAGTTGTTTCAAATCTATTACAGCATCCAAATAGTTTAGAGTAAGCTATCTAATCCCATAAAATTCTTGATAAAGTACCATTTTAATTCTTGAATAAAATATATTATTTAATGTTAATTGCACAATTTTTATAGAATGTCCCCATGTTCATAGGATATGATGTGATAATGAACTCAATATTTACTATAGTGTTTGGAAAATCTTATTAAATACACAATTAGTTTGAAGATGATATGAAATTGTCAAATGTTCCTCTATGTTTAGAGTCTTGTGAAAACTCTTCCATGATTTAGATGTGAAATAAGGGTCACGAACATATGAATTTTATAGATATACACCAAGATGTATCAAAATATCATTTATATAGAGATATAAAAGATTCCAAAGTTATAGATCATACTTTATTTCATACAATTTTACAGATATTGTATAATGATCCATAAAAAAAATATTATATAATTTTTCTTAGATTTCATTGGGAGTATAGCTACAAAAACCTCTATAATATTATACCACATCAATATTTGAGAGAGAAGAGATTTTATGGAACCCTTTTGGATTTTTCTCTAATCCTTTACTTATTATAACAACACGATACTTGAAAAATAGTCAGAAATTTAGAATTTTAGTTTTTTCACCATAAATGGTCTCTTAAATCCCTGTACATTATAATTATACTGAGCTATACATAAAAATTGTAACTATATGTTTTATCTATATCCATACACTACTTGGGTACTCAGGAAATACACATGTTATTTTAAAACATAGTATACCATCTTCATTGTTGAATTATTAAAATTTCCCAATAATTTTTGAAATAATTATATTTTTTAAACCCTCCACATTGTAATAATAATTATTTATCTTTTCTACAAATGATGGTATGAAAATAACATGGAAAATGAATTATTTTTTCCCTGCCTTGATAATTTCTATATCAAATTTTAATAAATGTATAAATATTTGATTGTTGTCTATCCTCATCCTTGGTACAAATCCACAATCATTCATTCTTATTTCTTGAAACATCTAAGTTTACTTCACTATATAAAGTATTCACAATCATAGAGTTATTCTAATAATAAAATTTATCTCATGTTGGGTTAATACTATGTCTATATATATATCCAACTTATTTCATCCATATACATGTTCTATATTTATTTATAGAGATAATGTATTTATATATTTATGTTACATAGTATATCTTATAATTATGTATTATGTGTAGGATTAATATTTAAGGGGTATTTGATTTCTGTTGTTTAAGATACAAGTCTATAATTTTACAAAAGGACACAACCTAATCGTCTATTTGATTCGACACCATATATTACATATCCTTCTTTCCATCATGGTAAAGAAAAAAATCATTTATTATCCCATCCCTTCTTTAGTTCCTCAAATCATTAATCTCATTACATTGATCCTGTGAAATTGACCCATATACATGTTAATTTGGATAACAGGTTGTCCAAGAAGAATTTGTTTTGAAAAAATATTTGATATTAACATAATAAACGAAGAAAATAATATATATTAAGTATGTTTAACAATTTACATAATCTATAATTACCTATTCCTTTTAAATATAAATACATATTCTATCCATATAGATAATACGTCCAAGAAAAAAATGTATTCAATCCAAAATGAAAATTTTCATAATTTCCCATATAATTCTTTTATTCCAAGGGTCATAAGAATTATTCTAAATTAGTTCTCATAATATTTGTAGATTTTACCATATAAAAAGATATCACTCATAAATAAATTAAAAAAAATTCATGATAATACATGAAAATTTTATTCATAAAATCCATACACAATGAGGATGAGTTAGTTTATCTGATAAGAATTACTAAAAACTCATTAGGGACACACCTTGTACAAAATTCAGTATTTGTAATATCATCATTATTCACTCTAAATTTATCATAACAAAAATAAATTTAAATCATTCAAAATTATTTATCACCTAATATTGATCAAACAATGAATCAATATTCACTAAAAGGTACTTATTTATTATAATGATGGAATTGATTTCTCTATAATCAACATATTACATTATAGGACCATAATTCTCTATAAAAAAATATGAATAGTGTTTCCAAATGTGAGACACCAAGGAATGAAAGTCAATTATCACTAAACTCCAATAATTTTTTCATTAATCCCTTTAATTCCACTAGGTATGGTATATATCGATAATTAAATATAGCATTTATATCAATTATGAGTTAAATTAAAAGACAACATTCTTTCTCAGGTGGATGTTTATGATATTACATAGGAAATAAATCAATGTTATCTTATAAAAAAGGTACATATAACACTGTTTTGGTTTCATTCCAATACATAGAATATATTTGTTCAACTTATTCTCATATAATTTTATTATGATAAGCTACATGTTGTAAACATTGAAAATACCAAAATAATTAATTCTATTATCTTAAAAATGGATTATATTGCAACCATAGAAATTTTAATCTTCTTCTCCCAGAAGTGATTTAATTATATGTTGATAGAAAATACATCCAAATAATTATGTTATATTCAACCACATGTATAATAATAATTTTATAATATAAAGATTCATTATCCATCAGAATACCAACTGACCAATATATTCTCATTATTATATAATTTCAAATAGGTGATTTAATTAACAATTCATTTCAAAATTCATTATAGGATGATTTTATATTCATATAAAACATAATTTTTATAAAATATATCATATATCATAAAAATTAAATAGATAAATTTTATATTTTCATCAATGTACCATCAATCACATCATTTGGGGAAATAAATTCCACTCTAGAAATTTTATAATTAATCCTTATTCACCAAGACTCATCTGATGTAAACTATGTGGACATAGAGGCCATTTATTTGAATATTGTCCAATATCCTTTAATATGTATCATTTTAAATTATAAGAATAACTTTTCTCATTTTAATTTATGATATTTATGGAAATTATCTCCACATATATTCTAAACACATTTCCCCTTAATGAAAGTCCAAATGTGTTTCTTTTATTAAATATTTAATGTTGAAATTTCCACCCATCCTCTATTCTACATTGAAAAAAAAAATATAAATACCTTGAGCTTAAAAATAAACATTTTACTCTCATTTCTTCTAAAAATATAATACCTAAAGAACTCTTTATCGATATTAATAGAACTTTTCCCTATCTCTTCATGGGAGGAAAATGTTTTGAAGACTAATTACCTATATGGGCTTAGATTTTGTCCATATAAGAGGTGATATCCAAAACATTATAGATGTTGTACATAGTCAACATATGAATTTGGTGACACTGTAATGTTATAATTATATTGAGACACATCATCATATAACATTTTTCTTAAATTGTGAAAAAAAATCTATTTCAACCCTTTTGACTCAAGGATAATAGTTTTGGAGGAGTGTCATATGAAATTTTTCCACATCTTTTTTTTTTATTTTATTCTAATTATTAGTGCTTTAAATAAATGAAAACACTGATAAAGATATTCACTAAAAATATATACTTCAGTGGTAAAATTATAACTTTCATATACATCCAAATGTAAAAAATATCTTTTATAGAGGCATAGTCAATTATTCTGCTACTAATATATTTCTATTCCATTAAAGGATAGTTGTATCCAGTTCATCATTTATTCTAATATTATTAGACCCTAATAAAGAATAATATGTTTTTATGGGATAATTTATTAGTTATAAACTAAGCCAAAAATCCTAATATAGTGATAATTTACACTCTCCAACACGAGCTTGATTGACATACATTGGAGGGAAATCTCTATATTGATAATGGGTGTGGGCATAATTTACATTCCTTCTATTTGAAACAATATAAACAATGGGAAACACTTAACTAGTTCACATATAAATCCATCATCATATATAATTTCTATACATTTATTAATAAAAAAGGTGTTGTATTTTATGAATAGTTTTTGAATATTTATAAGGTTTAACATTATTGTTTAGAAATATGTAATTCTAAATCAAGCTACCACTGTCTACTCTAAATTTTATTTGATTCCAGGTATAACGCCCTGGTCATGTAACTCAAATATTGTTTTATTTTTCTATATTGGTAAAAAAAAAAAGTCCTCAAATTGCATCGATCATAACTATTGGGTAGACTAAGGTGGTTAGACATATACATCATCATTACATTACATTCCAAAAGAAGAGATACAATATAAAATTTATTGAAATATTATTATTAATAAAATATTATCCTTATATTATATATAGTTCTCTTATTTGTTTATTGGGGATAAGGGAAACAAAATAAAAGGCAACTTCATATGCTTATTTAGAAGCATTAAAAAAAAATATCATGAGATATATAGGAAATAAAAAATATGATGTGAAAAATAATAAAATAATTCTATATCAAAGAGAAAAATATCAATAAATATATAAATGAATTATATAATAATGAAAATAACGAAATGGATAACAAAAAATGAGTTAAAATGATTGAATTCAAAATTTTGGACATCATAACCATACCATAATGTTCTTGATCTAAGATAACATAATAATTTGGGCTTGTAATCTCCAGACAGTTTGTTAGGACCAATAGGGGCCTATATTCCCTGAGAGGGGGGGTGAATCAGGGTATGGATATTCTTTTTCAAATTTCATTCTTCCCCACTGGATCTTGACCTCTTTGTTACAAGGGTCACTTTGTTTTCACTTATGTGGTTACTGTGATCACTTGTCTCCTTTACCTAATGATGATGCTTTGAATGCAATGCAGGTAAGTAATCAAGCAGACACAGATATTTTTACTTGGTTCACCGCTAAGGGCTACGTCCAAGGAGAATACGCCGACAAGTTTCCGGTTCGTACCAAATTCCACTAGACTTCACTAGGTGTGGATTACAATGTTGGGGCTAGATCACTTCTATGACCAGGCTCACTGCCTATACAAGATTTAGGGTCAGCTCACTACTTTCCCAAGGGTCACTCCCTGTTTCTCTCTCTCTGGCTCACTGCTGGTGGAGAGGATCACCTACTTCCTCTTCCTAAGCTCACTGCTCTAGAAGGGAATCCACTCACAGTTTATAGACCTGTAGGTCTCTTCATTTTCATGAAAGAATGCATCTTTCTCTGTATGTAGATGCTCTGTTGAAGTTTAACTTTCACTCATAGATGAATACCCATTTTCCACTATCCACTGGCCAAACTACCTTTGGAAAGACCTTCGCGAAGCACCCTACTTCGCTAGGCTCCCAATTTCACGAAGCTCAAACAAGCCTTCGCGAAGCTCCAGCCTTTTCGCGAAGCTCTCTCGCGAAGCTCTCTCACGAATCTCTCTCGCGAAGCTCAAATCATTGCAAAGCAACTTCTCTCGCGAAGCTCACTGAGCCAACGTGGAGCACACAACTTTCGCGGAGCTAGAATAGCCGCCGCGAAACTCCCCTTTTGCGAAGCACACTGCCTTCGCGAACCACCTCTGCGAACCGAGAGCAATAAATTTTCTCTGAAAATTCTCTCTTCTTCTCTCGAGGGGGTCGGACTCTATTTATAGGCAATTCCACCGACCCTCGTCCCTTCCGTGCGAAGTCAACGCCATGTCATCTCAAATCTCAATGCTCCAAAGTTTCTGCCGGAATTTTGTCCAAATCGCGAAGCACCACGGCAATTTTACATTCGTGGATCTTGACGTAGTCGCGAAGAATCACCATCAACTTACCTTCGCGACGTTTCCGCAAAGGTCCCTCGCAAAGCCCAACATTCCTTCGCACCTTTGCCGGGAAGCTCCCTCGCAAATCCATTCACCGCTGCGATGCACTTCAGCCTCAGTCGTTCGCGAAGCTTGACGTAATCGTGAAGCATCACCGCGTCCACTCTTCTGGTCTTTGCGATTTCCAAACCATGCATCCTATCTTCGAGAAATTCATGCCTTTGCCATATTAAATTTTGCTCTTCATGGAAATCCTCTTTTCGCGATGCTCACCAAACTCCAACTTTTGGACCCCAAAAATTTGGCAAACACTGGGAAACGGCGCCACCTTGTACTGCTCTTTTGTACCGCCTCCAGATTGTCCTTTCCTTTGTCATCGTTCTTTGTCAACAAGGATTGTCAACAACTTCTTGGGAACTCGACAAATATCCATGAAAACCTGCTTTGTCAACAAACACAATCAACCCAAAAATACTGCAATGTTACCTTGAGGTATTTTTGCCCAACACTGTTCAAAATATATAGACACATAAATCCTAAAGATTCTCAATGGGCAAATATAATTTCATGACCCACCGATCACATAATGTTCCTTATACATCTATTATGTGAAATAATTTAACTAATAACACACACACACAGATATATATATATATATATATCATTTTTCTCCAATGTTACCACATATATTTATGTGTCTTAGTGGTCAATGCTTAAATATATATTGATTTAATGATTATTCAAATTTCCAATGCATCTCAAATTAATTGAATGTTGTGGATATCAAGTAGAATGTCCATCAATATTGAAATAGTTATAGTATATTCACATTTTAATAGAAAATATCATTGAAAATTTGTATTGGAATGGGGTAATTTCATCCTATAATGTAATCATTAATAATTTTTCAATTAATTAAATTATAAAGAGACCAATGTAGTGTTAGATAATTTTTTTTTTGAAAAAATGATGTTCATTATGAGGGTGAAATAATATGAGGCAAGTAAAATTTATTATTCAAAATTGATTTATACATTTGTATCAATGACAAAAAACAAAAAACATAAGGAAATGTTAGGTATTTTCTAGGACCTTTGAAAGAGATATGAAAAAAATTGTGTGAATCCGTACTTTTCTAGGCCACCTGAAATATAATGGGAATAAAATTATTATATTCTATAAGATTGGGATATCATAAAAATTGAAGATAATGGTCTTGGGAACACATACATCATTATTTATCTTGAGAAAATATCTTTTTACCAACTTTATGTGTGAAATAGATATTGACTTCGAAGCCCATAGCTTCATAACACTATCCATATGTGTATACAGAGGGAAAATTAGAGAAAATACTATACTCACTAGTTTTTTAGTGTATCATAATGGGTGTTTGGATGAGTATTCCTACAAAATAAGGGGAATTATATATTGATTTATAAACAATGGTCTTGGAATTTAGGTTATGGAAACATGAAAAACCATAGGCCTTCCAATGATTTTAAATCATGTTATTTGTCAGTTAGGTCCTTCTATTTGAAATTTATAGGCTTATAAATAATGATACATTAAATTATATTTTATTAAGAATGGAAAATTTTTTGATTGATAAATAATAATTTTTAAAAAAAATATACTTCAATCTTCAAAAACATAATTATTGGTTTTCATAAAGTAATTTAAATCATTTAAAATATATTATTAAAATAAATAAATTTGTTTTTGGTCCAAAATACATTATATTTTTCATTACATCATTTTCTAGTTATTATTATTTTAAAAAACATATCATATATTTTTATAGTGTTTCGATATTTTTCCAAATATGAAATTATATATTAAAAATATGAAATTTCACGACTAGATAAATTTAAATTGATTACTAAATTTTTTAAGTCATTTTTTATAAAAATAATATTTAATATATAGAAATTTAATTTTTTAATATTGTACGTAGTTAATTCTAAAACAATTCATTTGGTAGTAAAAATTTTAAATCTCATTTTTATAAATATTTTTTTATTCTATGAAATATATAAAGATTTATATTTTTAGTCAGAAATTAATATACATTATTAATAAATATTAAGAATTCAATTGAAAATTTAATTTATATATTTTATTATATAATTATATTTATAATGGTTATATTAATATTAAAACAACGATAGAAGGATGTGACTATTTTAACAATCTAATTTTTAATGATAAGATTCTAACTTCCATTTTACTGTTTTAGGAGTTATATTATCCATTTTTAACACATTTATACAATATCCAATATTATTCTGGTCCTCTATTTAATTTGAACATAATTAAAATTCAATGGGTTTTTTATAATAGTTTTGTATGGTGTGTGTTTGTCATTATTTAAAGTGTATAATAATTTATAGTTCAAAATTATGGCGGTGCTCTATATTGTAATGTGTTCCATAGAATTTGTTGTGGCTATTACTATAAAGATAATTTTCTTTTTATTTATTGTAATACTAGGTATTGTTCTATTAAAGTGAAATAATATTATTTTATTTTTGGAATAATATTTTTTATGAAGTGTTCATTTACTATAGTAAAATAATTTGTCTTTTGTATTCTTTATATATACATTAATAAAGAAGGATGTATACTCCCTTTAGAATCCAAATTGTATTAATAAAAGTGTTATGAAAGTGAATCTATTTTATATAGAGAAAAGTAATTACTCATTAATATAATTTGAATTGAAAATATACCATTATATCATTAAATATATTTAGTGATGGTATAAATTTTGAATAATTTTTTTTGTCCTTTCTATAGTCATAAATATTTTTTTCTTTAGATGAATGATCTTGTAATATTTTATTATTGAGATGGATATTGTTACATTTTATTGATAAAAACTATCTATAATTGATAAAAATCATTATTTCAATGATATAAAATAAAGAGGATTAATATCATCTAAGATAATTTTAGTAGAAAATTAGATGGGAAATAGATAAAAAAAAGTTTTATATAAAATATTATGGTTTCATTGTTGAAAATATAAAATAAAAAGATATTGGTGATAGATGGGAAATAATAACTTTCATATGGTAGATATGTTTTTGATATATAATGAATAAAAAATTTCAATGTTGCATGTTGTAAAGAGAAATAAATATGACACTTTTACTAAATAATTTCAATACTATATGTTAAAAAGATACTTTATGGTTGATATTTTGTAAGATAAATATAGAGTAAGAATATGATGTTTTAGACACTTCTTGACATTACAATGTGTATTGGATAGAATTCTATGATATTGGTGATATATTATTATTTTTTATGTGTAATCCCTAGTACATGAGTAGAGAAATAAATTTTTATAGGGTTTTAATACAAGAAGAGTTGTATGATAGGTTTCGGTTTTTGTTAATTATAATAAAATTTGGATTTTTTATTCATTACATTATGTATTAAAATTAATTGTTGTATCATTATAAATATTAAGAAATTAAATAAATAAATTGTTTTATATAGGTTGGTTAGTTCATATTTTTCATGAACACTAAACATATTTGATGATATATAGTTTAATATGGTTTTTGATTCAATATATATTAAAATGATTTATCATTCAGATTAATTAGTTATTTTATTTATTGATTGGAAACAAAAAATTGGACATAGATTATACCTATTCATATTTACATTGATATTGAAGTATTCAGTAATTTATTTATTCTATTCAATCATTGATAATTTAAATTACACCATTGGAACTTTCATCCCTTTATGGTTTTAATTTTAATTTACCATATTAATTAGTATAATCAAAATAAATGATTCAAAATAACACATAATCAAGATCACTAATTTCATAATCAAATATTGTAATATAGAGACCAAATATCATATCTATTGGTTTGGCTATAGAATTTCGTTTTTTTAAAACCTTATAATATAGTTTGAGAATCTATAAATAGAAAATATAAAAAAATTGTATATATTATCCCTACATGGTATTATGGTATTTGTGATTGTTAATTAGCAACAGACTTCCATCGCAAAGGTTTTTCTTCTGACGGGAGTCCTTATCTAATTCATCTTTATGATAAACAACATTACAAATGATGGTATTTGTGACAGTCTGTCACAAATAAAAATGAATTATGAAGAATTCGGCTCCTATCACAAATGGTATTCCTCTTTGTTTTAAGAAACTAAATGGTGATAATCCATCAAAATAGAGAGTATTTTCAATTAAAAATTAATCTGTTAGAGAAGCTATATTTAAAAAAAAATTAAAACAACGAAAATTAAATTAATTAAATGAAATTAGAAAAATTAAAAAAATTGATAGAAAAAAATTGATATAATTTAATAAAAAAATTGTTTAAAATATACAAATAAATAAAATTATAAAATAGTTAAAGAATAACCAAAAAATAAAATTTGAAAATTATATTAATTTTTAAAATTAATTAAATATATAAAAAAATTAAAAATAACTGAAATTTTAAAAAATGAAAAATTATTAACCAAATTAAAATTCATTACAAATAATAAAAAACACAAATAATTATATAATAAAATAAATAATTAAATATAATTAAAAAATAAAAATAATTAAAAAAATAAAATCATTAAAAATACATAAAAAATAAAAATTATTAAAATTATTAAAATTATTAAACTTATTAAATATTTGAAATATATTTTATATGAGATTATTAATGTAATTTTTAATTAATTTATAAAATTTCATAAAATTAAGTATATATTATTATAAATTCACCATTAATTAGGGTAATTTAACATATTTGTTACAAATTAATAAAAATTCGTATAATTTAATATATGTTTATAATATATATTATAAATTACAAAAGGGTTTAAGTCATAGAATTTCACTTTTTTAGGTAATGATCCAATACCATTTTGTGTCAACCATGTCCCACTAATAATCAAATATATTATTGATCATGACTTAAAAATTGATGACCATATTTATTTTCTATTTTCTATAATTTTATAATATTTTTATATACACACACATATACAAATATAAAAATTAAATACATAATAAAAAAAGGTGAATCAAAACTAGAATAAGATAAATTTATAAAACTAGGGTTTTCAAACCAATATATATAATAGGAGACATATTAATTTATATGCAAATATATAAATAAAAATATCAAAAAATAAATAACAAATTTTTATAAATTTTAAATACAAAATAAAGATTGAAAATCACCATGTAATAAAATAAACACATCGTGACCCTAAAAACCAAGAATAAAATATGTTGTATATAAATATAAAATAAGAACCAAAATACCTCAACTCAAATGAAATGAAATCATGTTGAACTAGTGTAGACCCAAATAGGGAATAACAAACTTATACTAACCCTAAATATTAAATAAAAAATATAAATCGGATAAATTTATTGACCTAGGGTTTGACCAAACCATTATATATAATATTTAATAGAAAAACTCAAAAATAATGATGGATGATAAAAGAGAAGTCATTGCTTAGAATATTTCCTAAATCATTATGAAATCAACTCTAATGGATTTTTTAGGGGAACTTTAGTTGTGGACGTCATCGGCCGCCCATAGGGTTTGGAGGTAGAGATATAGAGAAGAAATTTGTAAGGGGTGCTAATGATTTTATTAAAGTATTTTATCTAACTAGATAATTGTGTTATAATTTATCCTGTTGTAAAAGGTCTATCACGGTATCCTTTTGGGATGGACTAGTCATCCATCGCAAATTCCCACCATTGTATTCCCTCCCACATATGCACACACAATAGTGTTGAATTTTTTGGACATCCATAGATGATCTATTGAAAATAAATAATATTTGTGATTGATATTCTATTTAGTAACAAGTACCCCTAGTTACGACACTAATTGGGAAGGGTATTCAACCTGTCACAAATACCACATCATAATTAGTCTATTTACCAATAGTATATTATCATTATACAAGATTGTGGGAATTAAAACCCAAAATGTTCTTCAGTCCACCCCTACATCTCTAGTCCTTTTTCAATATTCATTCTAAGACACTATTCTAGTTAGACATCTACTGAGGCCTCCTATACTATTGATCTCACTAGTGTGATTTACTTAAAAATATATATATTTACTATAGTATGTTTATTTGTATGATTCTTCATATATTTATTCATAAATATTCATACTTATTTGATTTTATACACTTTTATATAACTCCACTTCCTACATAACTCATTCTTAAGAATGATAATTTCTATTCATTTTTATTATTAAGAGTTTGGTTGCAGATTTATTTTTTAATGATTTTTTGGATACTAAATACACTTTCTACTTGGTGAATTATACCATTCCACATGTCCAAAGATGTGGGGGACTACGATAAGTTTTTCCATTCAATTCAATGACATGAATTTAGTTGTTTAATTTTTATAACATTACTGTATTATAAAAATTGTGTTTTTATAAGAATAATTATTAAAGGGTGGTAAATAAGGTAGAATATAGGTATGTGGGAGATAATAAATTTGTTTAAAATATAATTAGAAGGTATGTAATATATTGGATTATGTGTAATGATAATAATTTTATTTATTCTTAAATGAAAATTCTAAATTAGATATCATTTCCAACCACCAATTACGTAAAAACCATTGTGATAAATTTTCCTTATAACTTATATTTCTTTTATAAACTTATCATTTAGTTATTTAATATCATTTAAATAGTTTTTAGATGAATAAATATGTAATGTCTCCTATTTTTTCATGTATTATTTTAATATTATATGGGAATTATTTCGAGACCTGGCTTTGTGACAACGTGTTGTTCTGAGGCCCGGTGAGCCCATAACAAATGTTTGAATATAATTAAATAATTAAATAACACGCGTATGTGGTTTTCCTAGAAAAGTGGAATAACTATTGAACGAGTGATCGGATCAGAAATTCGAGGGCACCGTTGCGTTCAGAGTAGTGAGTTAACCTTAGGCGAGACCTAACATCGGCTGGCGCAGGTCAGTGGTGAAATCTAGTTTATAGACGTAACCGTAATAAAATATTTAATAAAACTATTTTATTAAATCTTTCTATATTGAAGTATTTTAATATTTTAAATTAAATATTTCACAGGGGATCAGGGTTATAGATCTTATAACCCTGAATTTCCCCTTGAGGTGTTGGGATGATCTGGAGAAAATCTCCCAACACGGCGACTGCGTTCTTGACGAGTTTCGCCAGTGACGATGATGCAATGACCAGATCATCGCCAACAAACAATGCGGATCTAGGTAGGACATTTGATATTTTTAAATATTCCCATTCATGAAGACCTACGATGAACGCAGACTTATCTATGAATAGATTAACTTGTAGATTTTTTATTTTGTGTGGTGTGTGGGATTTGGGAATTTTATCGAGAGATCCAAACAACCATGATTTAAATCTTTTGATTTTTTTGGTTTGATATAATGGAAAATATCTCGGATCATCATGAATAGTGATTTTGGTTCATCTCTCTTGTTTTTGGGTGAGATTTGTTCCCCATTCTTCGTGGTGACTTCCTGTTCTTTCCCGTGTTAACTCTTTCTTGAGGAATCGATCGTTGAATATCCGATTATTGGCACAAAGATCTAGAATAAAAGATTCGACATCAATATGGCCTATATGAGATGTGAAGGTGATGGTGGAGGACAAATCGATATGGTTTTGTAGTTCCCATTCTTCAATCATTTTTGTGAGGGAGAATCAGGATGCGTTATCAAGGCTGATCAGAAGCCCTAAACTGATAAAATCGGTTTCATAAAGGTGGGAATACCTCAAATGCTGAGTTTCATGATTATCGGACGACCGAATCGAGAATTGGAGACCCACGAGAGGCGCGAGGAAGAAGATGGCGATTCTGGATAATTCTCGATTACACGACGTGTAGTATTGTCTACACGGAATGTGTTCGTCAATGGACCACCTGTCTTATACTCTGACAGTACACATGAATGGGTTGGGTACACAGAAAAGTACACAGCATGTATACCCTTCCCCCTCTGTACCCGTCCAGATACATGGGATAACCCGTGTACTGGTACTTGGCTAGGGCGACACGAGTTGAGGCTGTGTACGGCACATGGCCAGCATACACAGAGTGAACCCTGGACACTCAGACATGACGTGTAATCCTTCTACACGCCGTGTAGTTACATTTTTTATGATAAGCCTTAAGACATGGGCCATTTTACATGGGCAGTACTCCAAGTCAAGGAACACGGCGTGTGACCCTACTACACATTGTGTAACTTGTTTTACATGGATTGAGCCATTTCTCTTCTGCGACTTCGACATGATTTCTTAGGGTTTGTACCCTTGGTCTTTCCATCGAAGGTTTCTGGTATCATTTCCTATGTATAGGAGTATGATCCCTTCAGCAGGAATTCTTGAATAGAGTTGTTGGAAACCCCTCTATGAGGCTAAGAGCTGGATCCTCTATTCCTTCCCGGTCCCCTAGCTAGAGTTCTTGGTATCGTCACGACCTACCTTACCTGGGCACCGATCCTCTGCTTAGCGGATTAGTTCAGACTGAGTTGTTGGAATCACCCCATAGCTATTGGTTGTGATCCTCATTTATGTATCGAATTCTGAAGTACTTGTGGAGTGAGTTCTCATAGAACAACTGCTTCGTATCTCTCTCTTTAGACCTATGAGTGTATTCTCCCTATTACGTGCTTAGTGGAATCTCCAACCTGGATATTAGTGGTGGTTTCGTGATAGTCGATCGTGTATGAGTATATCTAGATATTCTTGTTGTATGTTCTATAAACAGATATGGTGTAGAGCTGATTGAATAATTCGTTTGTATTTTCTTTTTTGTATTCCATTGTGGGTTTCAGGGTGTAATGCTGGGTATTGTTATACTCATCCCTGCACGGGCTTTTCTTTCACATTTCGTGTCTTGTGTAGAACAGGAAGCCTTTGACAGGATTCTAGGTGGACAAGGACCGGATGGTGCTCAGTGAGACCTGGAAGGCCGAGGTGTGTTCTTACAGCTACATATTACAGTCCCAATACCATCCATTATAGGTTGGAATTTGTTGAAGACTTTATTATGGTGGGCTTGTACTTTTGGCCCAAGGTTTTTAATTACAGTACATTACATTATTGTCATACTCTGTTGGTTGGGATTTTAGTGTATGATTAAATTTCCATTTTCTATAGTTTTTACTTTTCAGCTTTGTGGGCTTGGAGATGTGTGTGTGTGTGTGTGTACAGATTTATTGGCAATGCCTCCCATGTTAGTGGCATTCCTACTCGGTGCTAGTCACTAGCCCCTACCTTATCAGAGGCGATCATGGAGAGTTGCGGCACGGGCCCCACTAAGATGGGTCGTGACAGAGTGGTATCAGAGGCATCCAGTTCTACCATAGAACCGATAGTCTTTGTGTTGGTTTGGGGCAACAAAGTTACGTGTTTCTAGTTCAGCTTTCAGGCCAGAGACCCCAGTGTTGGTACGAGCAGCCGATGTATCCATACACCAGGACTCTGATAACTTTATTTCCTACTTGAAAAATGAGAACACTAGTTGCAGAGGAAAATAATGGTACATGCATCATATAATAATGGGTTGTGGTTTCCATGTCCTTTATGAGTCAGCTCTCTAGATAATCTCCCTGACTGTGATACATCTTGTTTCTTTAATGGATGCCTTCGCGACATGGTCCCTCTAGGATTCAATATCTTGATCATGAGGATGAACCCCTTAATGATAAATCTTTGATATGGGGACCAAATCCCCCAGTTTTACCTTCAGGTGGTGTGCTAGTTATTCCACCACCTGTGGAGTAGTTTTTAGTGCCCGCTGTACCAGTATAGGAGGAGGGCAGGCTGAGCACACTCCATGAGTTTTAGAGAAAGAGACCCCTCTGTTTTTAATGCAATCCTAGCCCTTAGGCAGTAGAGTACTGGCTTGAGGGAGTGGCTAGAGTCGTCCATTAGTTCAGGACACCCACAGACTAGATAGTGATCCTGGTAGCAAGCCTTATCCAGGGCTCGGCAGGGCGATAGTGGAGTTTGATTATTCAGACTCACGACGAGGTGAGTCTTTCACAGTCAGAGTTTGAGCATCTCTTCACAGAGGAGTTTTCACTGGTTACCCTGAGAGAAGCATGTATACAGGCGCTTCTTCAGCTCCAGCCGGGAAACAAGATGGTGGTTGACTATTCATTGAGGTTTACCATCCTCTCACGGTACTAGATGGATATGTTTAGGGATCAGTACTTCAGAGCTCAGACTTTTGAGTTGGGATTTAGTAAAGACATCTAATCTAGCATCATCCCTATGAGAATTTCTACTTATGCTGGGGTGCTCGAGTAGGATTTGGTGGTTGAGAGATTCTTGGTAGAGTAGAGACAGCCAGTAGTTTTCAGTAGTGAGTGAGATGGAGCAGAAACCTTGGCAGTAGGGAGCCGATGTTAGGGACCCAGGCATGGGAGACATTTTTATAGGAGATCCCAAGATAGAGGATCTTCCGTACAGAGTTCACAGGGCACATCTATCCAACCTCGAGAGAGGTGATGCTACTCATGTGATGGCAGGGGACATCACGCTCAATATTGTCCAACCCATTGTACTACTGACATGGGAGCAGTGGATGCAGCACCTAGGTAGAGGAAATGTGTGGGGCAGACAGATCTGCGGTGCGGAGGACTTGGTAGTGGAGTTGGGAGAGCAGTTGGAGGTGGTCGGTGATTTGACCCTTTACCACAACCACCCCCAGGAGGTCCACCCCAGGTTCAGGGATCTAGTGGATGATGGTAGGGATAGCTGCAGGCAGTAGATGCTTATGACTCAAGTACTCCCGGAATGATTAGAGGTACAATCTGTGTCTTTTCTACTTTGGTTCTCGTACTGATAGACATAGGTGATAGTAAATCATTTCTTTCTTCTTATCTTGTTCTAGAAGTTTAGATTCCAGTTGAGACATTGACTCGACCCTTCTTCTTAGAAACACTGACTAGAGAAGATTTAGAGATCACACACCTTTGCATACAGTGTGACCTGACCCTTGGAGGTGAGAGTTTTGGTTCTAACCTCTTGGTGGTAGCATCGAGGCCTTACGATGTCATTCATGGTATGGATTGTCTATCCACAGTTCATACCCAGATTGACTGTTTTAGGTGAAGGGTGCAGTGTGTCCGCATTGATGGAATGAGGTTCTACTTTTTCTGTAAAAAGGAGACCCATGTAGCATGGGATGGACTCGTGTGTAGGAAGGTACAGCCGATTTCACATAAGTTGGCTAGCCTGTCCCTTGGTGTAGCAGATGTTACGAGTTTCTAGATTCTAGTAGTAGTGGCTGAGTATGAGGACGTATTTTCGGAGGATTTC
Organism: Viscum album; assembly: GCA_963277665.1. NCBI lineage: Eukaryota > Viridiplantae > Streptophyta > Magnoliopsida > Santalales > Viscaceae > Viscum > Viscum album. The sequence goes on along the minus strand of OY728137.1, from coordinate 1,871,247,900 downwards.
CCTGGACTAAATCCCCATTGGGAGATATATTTATGTATTGAGATGCAATCTGGGATGACACTAATATCAGCATCAGCATATCATATGGCTCCTGTAGAGCTTTTTGAGCTTAGAGTATAGCTAGAAGACTTGTAGAGGAAAGGGTTCTTGAGACCCAGTGCTTCACCCTGGGTGGCCCTAGTGTTGTTTTCCAAGAATACATATGGTAGCTTGAGGATGTGTTTGTATTACTGGTGATTGAATCGGGTGACCGTAAAGAACTGGTATCCACTACCAAGGATCAATGACCTATTCGACCAGTTAAGAGGGGCACGATAGTTCTTCAAGGTTAATCAAGGATCAGGATATCACCAGTTGCGAGTACAGAATGAAGATATAACAAAGACAGATTTTAGATGTTGTTGCGGTCACTATGAGTGCTTAGTGATGCCCTTCAGCGTGACGAACGCCCCAGCAGTGTTTATGGGACTCATTACCCAATTCTATTGTCCCTATCTAGATCGGTTCATGGTGGTCTTCATCAATGATATCCTATTGTACTCTGTGTCCGAGGAGGAGCATGTGAGGCACCTGAGGATGGTTCTTAACACACTCTGAGAGCACCATTTGTACGGGAAACTCTGGAAGTGTCAATTCTAGATATAGGAAGTAAACTTTTTGTGACACTTTATCTCAGAAGATGGTGTAGTAGTGGACCCAACTAAGGTAGAGGAAGTGTTAGCAAGGGAGCCACCCCGGACCATAATGGCGGTGCAGATTTTATATGGGTTTGCAGGCTACTATCAGAGATTCATTCCTAAATTCTCTAGTGTTTCAACACCCACAACATCTTTGACCCGAAACTGTAAGCCTTTCGTGTGAACTGAGAGAGGCCTGCAGGATTTTCAGCTATTGAGATAGAGTTCGACGAGCACAATGATCTTGAGACTACCAGAAGAGGGTGTCGAGTACGTAGTGTTCTACAAAGCATCAGGAACCAGGCTTAGTTGTGTCCTGATGCCGAGGCAAGAGGTGATTTCCTATGGCTCACGTCAGTTGAGGCCACACGAGCTGAACTACACGACCCATGATCTTGAGTTGGCAGTGGTAGTCTTCACATTGAAGATGTGGTGGCACTACCTGATGGGTGAGTGATTTATCATTTAATCTGATCACAAGAGTCTCAGATATATCATTTCTTATAAGGATTCGAATTTGAGACATTGGCAATGGATTCAGTTCCTCCAGGATTACGACTTTGAGATCATTTATACTTCTTGGAAGGGGAACGGTGTGGCAGATACCCTCACCAGGAAATCCAGTATGCAGTTGCTAGTTGAGGCGATGAGGTAGTTGTATTCTTTATAGTTATCCTTCATAGATATAGATGAGGGAGCTTAACTTCAGTAGATGTTTGTTACCACTCCACTTTTACAATGATTCAGGAAATCACAGCTTGAGGATGTGAGCTGTGAGACTCTACGTGCTCAGATATCCACAGGTGATGCTTCTAATGGATATTCAAAAGGTGGGGAGCATGTTTTTCTTTTTAGAGGGAGCACAGTAGTAACCGTGATGTTGTGGGAGGAGGTTCTGAGGAATATCCATACATCTCCTTTGGTGGTGCATCCAGGCATGGAAATGATGTACCAAGACCTCCGACGTCAGTTCTAGTGGCCAAGAATAATGAAGAATGTGGCAGAGATTTTTTCTCAGTGCCTTACTTGTCACCAAGTAAAAGCTGAGCACCTGGTTCCAGTTGTTTTGACTCATCCCATTTAGGTTCCAGATTTGATGTGGGATAAGATATCCATGGACTTTGTGACGTTTTTACCACGTACGTCCCAGTGACACGATAGAATCTGGGTGATCATTGACCGACTCACCAAGTCTGCCCACATCCTATCCATACAGGAGCAGAGTTCAGTAGAGAGCTTGGGATGCCTCTATGTGCAGGAGATAGTTTGACTTCATGAAGTTCCATCAATGATCTTCTCAGATCATGATGCTCATTTCACATCCCATTTGTTGAAGGGATTTCTGGAAGCTTTTCAGACTCAGTTATGCTTGAGCACATTAATTCATCCTCAGACTGATGGTCAGACCGAGCAAACCATCCATGTTATGGAGGATATGATACGATCTTGCATACGTAACTTTGGTCGTAGCTGGGAGGATCACCTACCACTGGTGGAATTTTCTTATAACTACATTAATCATTCCACTATTGGTATGGCACCAATCGAGGCTTTGTACGGGCGACATTGAAGGTTACCACTTTGTTGGACTGACCCAGGAGAGTAAGCACTCATGGGCCCAGATATGGTGTGAGCTACTATTGATAAGGTCCAGGTCATCCAAGAACGGATGAGGACTACACAGAGTCAGAATAAGTCTTATTCCGACAGGAGACGGAAGCCCATGGAGTTCGAGGAGGGAGACCATGTGTTCCTTCAGGGCTCACCTCGACGGGGATTGCAATGATTTGTCCCAGGCGTCAAGCTATCTCCGACGTTTATCGGCCCTTTTTAGATTCTGAGTTGAGTTGGTGAGGTGGTGTGCCACTTGGCTCTACCTCCTCAGATGGACTAGGTAAAAAAACATCTTCCATGTGTCGTATCTATGGAGGAACGTTCATGACCCATCGCATGTTATCAACTAGGGTGAGCTGGACATCGATGATGGAGTGACCTTTGCTGAGTACTGAGGGGAGATCGAGGATCTGTAGGTGAAGATCCTCTATGGTAAGTTATTCCCTTGGTGCATGTCTAGTGGCAGCACGAGAATCTTCAAGAGAGCAAGTTGGAGAGAGAGCCTCAGATTCGTGTGCAGTACCCACATCTTTTTTGGTAGCCTTTGTTTAGGATTTTCGGGGACATAAAGCCTAAGGTGGAAAAAATTTAATGTCCTAGATTTTTCCATGTATTATTTTAATATTATATGTGAATTCCTTCGAGACCAGGCTTTGTGACGGCATGCAGTTTTGAGGCCCAGTGAGCCCGAAAAAAATAATTGAATATAATCAATTAATTAAATAACACACGCGTGTGGTTTTCCTAGGAAAGTGGAATAACTACTAAATATGTGATCGGATAAAAAATCTGAGGTCACCTTTACATTCAGAGTAGCGATATTACCTTAGCCATGACCTAACAATAGTTGCCGCAGCTCGGTGGTGAAATCTAGTTTTTGGATGTAACCGTAATAAAATATTTAATATAAATATTTTATTAAATCTTTTTGCAGTGAAGTATTTTAATCATTTAAATTAATGAATTCACAGGGGATCAGGGTTACAGATCTCAAAACCTTTAATTTCTCTCTGGAGGCACTGGGATGCTCTGTAGAAAACCTCCCAATGTGGCGACAACGTTCATAACGAGTTTCGTCGGTGACGACGACGCAACGACTAGATCTTTGCCAACAAACGCCATGGATCCAGGTAGGAAATTTGATAATGTTTTCTTTAACTTTTCTTTGATACCTATGAGGAATGTGGACTAATCTACGAAGATATTAGCCTGTAGATCATTTGTTATGGGGGGGTGGTGGGATTTGGGAATTTTATCTGGAGATCCAAGCATCCATGATTTAAATCTGCTGATTTGTTTTGGTTTGATTTAACGGCGATGAACCCAGATCGTCATAAACAATGATCTTGCTTCATCCCTCTTATTTGTGGTTGAGCTTTGTTCCCCGTTCTTCATGGTGAATTCTCGTTCCTCCCTGAGTTAACTCTTTTTTGAGGAATCGATTATTGTGTATCCCATTGTTGGTGAAACAATATGGAATCAAAGACATGACATAAAGATGACCTAGAGGAGGTGAGATAGAAATGGCGGCAGATGAATCTATACAATTCATAAGTTCCTGTTCATGAAGAATTTTTGTGAGGGAGAATCGGGATGCACTATCAAGGCCTATCGGAAGCCCGAAACTGATAGAATCAGTTTCTTAAAGGCGGGACGACCTCAAATCCTGAGTTTCATGATGATCGGACAAACGAATCAAGAATAGGAGATCCACCTAAGGCGCAAGGATGAATATGGATGTTCTGGAGAATTCCTGACTACACGGTGTGCGGTATGAGATTCACCACATGTGTTTGTTGGCGGACCACTTGGTGTGTACTCAGAGAGTACACAGACACGGGTTGGGTACACGACCAATGACACGACGTGTATACCCTTCCCCGGCCAAACCCAGCTAGATACACAGGATACCCCATATACTTGTACACGGGCAGGGGTGACACGGGTTGAGGTCGTATATGGGAACATGGCTAGTGTACACGGAGTGAACCCCGAACACTCAGAAACAACGTGTAATCCTTCTACCCGCCGGGTAGTTATATTTTGTACGAAAATCCTTAAGACATGGTCCATTTTACAGGGGAAGTACATGGAATCAAGGAAGACGGAGTGTGACCCTACTATATGCCATGTAACCTATTTTACATGGATTGAGCCATTTTTCTTCCATGACTTGGACAAGATTTCTTAGGGTTCGTACCCTTGGTCATTCCCCTGAAGGTTTCTAGTACCATTTCCTACCTACACGAGTATGATCCCTTCAGCAGGACATCATGAATAGTTTTGTTAGAAACCCTCTATGTGAGACTGAGAGTCGGGTCCTATATTCCTTCCTGGTACCCTAGGTAGAGTTCTTGGTATCGACGTGACCTACCATACCCGGGCATCAATCCTCTTCTTAGGGTATTAGTTTAGACTGAGTTTTTGGAATCACCCCATAGCTATTGGTTGTGACCCTCATCTAAGTATCGTATTCTTAAGTAATTATGGAGTGAGTTATCCCAAAACGAGTGCTTCCTATATCTCTCTTTAGAACTAGGAGTGTGTTCTCCCAGTTACATGCTTAGTGGAATCTTAGAGCATGATCATAGTGTCGGTTTCACGATAGTTGATCTTGTATGAGTATATTTGGATATTCTTATTTATGTTCTGTAAACATATACGGTGTAGATCATACTATATCATTCCTTTGTGGTATTTTCTTTTGTTGTATTCCTTTTTTGTTTTCGTGGTGTCGTATTGGGTATTGTTATACTCACCCATGCACGGGCTTTGATTGCACGTGTCGTGTCTTGTGCAGACGAGCGAGCCATTGACATGGTTCTAGGTGGACCAGGACCAGAAGGTGCTCAGTGAGATTAGGGAGGCCGAGGTGTGTTCCTACGACTATGGATTTTATTCATAGTACCTTCCTTTATAGGTTGGAAATTGTTACAGACTTTCTTTTAGTGGGACTGTACTTTTGGCCCAGGGTTTTACATTACTGTACTTTACGTTCCTGTCGTACTTTGTTGGTTGGGATTTTAGTGTATGCATGCATTTCCTTTTTTAGTAGTTTTTTACTTTTTAGCTTTGTGGTCTTGGAGATGTATGTGTGTGTGTACTAGTTTATAGGCAATTCCTCCCATGTTAGTGACATGCCTACTCGGTACTAGTCACCAGCCCGTGGCCCATCAGAGGCGGACTTGGGGAGTTGGGGCATGGGCACCACTGGGAAGGGTCACGACAAAATATCAATTTTTTATTTATTGGAAATTTGTTGAAAATAAAATATCATGGGTGGAATTGATGATTTTTAACAATCATAGTTGGTCCATCCACTTAAACTCATTCATGATCTAATAATGTGAAACAATAAATAGTAAAAAACCAAAAATATAAATGTATACAATATCTCAAAATAAAAAACCTAGCAAAGAAACTCTACAATACAAATTATAAAATTTACATAATATCTAACATTCCCATAACAGCCAATTATCCCATATAATCTGCTAAAGGACCACCTCAGAATTCTCTAGTCTATAGAGAAAACATATAAGAATCTATAAATTACTGAAATATCATATAAATAAGAACTATGATTAATATTAATGTGGTGTGTACTACTAGTAGTAGGATTTACCCTATCTTACCCATATATTTGATGTATATAAAAACCATATAAGATAAAAATTAATTTAATAAAATATATCCACCCTATGTATACATAAAAACCCTATTTAGTAATTAAAACACCATCTTTGACTAACAACCAATAATAAAAAATATATCTATAATGAATAATAAAAATTCTAAACCTAATGATACACATTTGTTTACTCAATAATAACCCAATGTATATCTTAGACCCTGAGAAGAAAACAATAAAGGTTTTTTCCTAATCATGACTGGACCATATACCCCCAAACCTCACATTTAAATTGTTGATAAGGTCCCCCCACCAAAATAGAAGATTACCCTCACCATAGTCCTTCATTTTTTATGAGGTCCCTATACTTAAATTTGGGTTTTCTACCACAACAAATTATAATTTCTGATAGGATCCCCGTATCAAAGTGAGTCATTTCCATGATCATGTCTAAACCCTCACCCAAAAAAATAGACAACATTATTTCATTTTTAATCAGAACAACAATGTTTACTAAAAAAAAATACCACAACTGAACAATAAGCTCAACCATGAAACTTAATGCACTAACCAACTAACATTAGTCATGTATTCATTGACACATACATAGTAATTAAAATAAAAATTATTTGATGTAAAAATTAATTATCGCAATCAAATCCCTTTGGAATGAATGTTATAAATCATCCCCAATTAATGTAAATGTAACACACACTCACACACCTAAAAATAGAACAGATTTATTTTTTCCCAAAATAATTAATGCAAATATTCTTATTCCTAAACCACATCAATACAATAATTAATTTTTTTTAACCTAAAAAAATGTAAATATAACACCATATTAAATATAATGATATTTGGAACACAATTACTTCATTTTGAGACCTTCTACATGAATCTAATGATAAAGAACAACCACAACATCAATCCCAAGATATGTTGTCCTTATAGACCTATCAAACCCCAAGTAATGAAGTTTACAATATTTAAAGTGATATCTCTTGGAATCATCTTATCACCAATTATGATCCATATATAAGAATTGAAAAATAAGAGAGAAATTGTATAGATAAAAATTCCAATGATTCGCCACCAAAACATCCAATAATTTAAGTGATAATAAATATTGAGGGATGAATCTAGAAAAATCAACCCAAAATCACCCTATGGTTATGTGTCTCATGTTAATGGATGATAATGGGACATTACTAAGAAAAAAATATGTTAAAATTGATGACTCTATAGCATTTTAATCTTTTTGAATGTCCTAATTTCAATAATATTAAGACCATTCCTTGACCACATAGATAAATATATCCCTTAAATTTTTGTACATGAACTGTCCAACTATATAGTTTTTGGTGATCATGTATTGACCTTTTAACCCTATTTATATCCTCTAAACCACTTTTACATTTTTTAGAGATTATTCATTGGTCATGATAATGAATAAAACATGAACCTTTCGAAAATACTATTAGAACTCCCAATTTCATATCTAAAATCTTTCTAGTACATCCCCAATACTGTCATTTATTTCTAATCACCACAACAACATCCTGTGTATTTAAAAACCAATATCCAACCCTTTTAATCCTCATTAAAAAAACTAGAAACTTATAATTTTACCGATCTCAAAATTTCTAATAAATTAAAACATGGAACCGGAAAAACAGATGAACATACTTTGAAATACTATGTATAAAAACACTCCCCTACTTCAAATTGTTCTCCTGAAAAATATAGTGTCTAGGTCGAGACATCAATTCAATTTTTTCAAAGAAATGTTACTCAGAATTTTCAATCCAATATGTAATATACCAATTCACTACCATAATGAATTGGATTGTGTATATTTTCCAACCTCTTTTATACTCTAACTTAAAAAAGTCAAAATTCATTCAATTCTATAGTGTTATAAAAACATTCAACTAAATCCACATCACTAAATTGAAAAAGGAATATAGCTAAATATTCAACACTAGATCTTACCAAAAACTGAAATTCAATCTACATTTTACTCTCAACAAACTATATTTTATATTATAGAAAAATCATAACCATATGTGAACTTAATTTAAATCCACTATATGTTGTCCCCATTAAATCCAACACATTTAGTCCAAAGGTTATCCTAACTCAGTTGAAAAAAATTGTAACCTAAATTTAATATTGAACTGAACTTCACTACCTAACCACTCCTGAATGATCATTATCCCTTTAATCACCTAAAATAAAAATCGTTCATTTAAACAACTTCTAATAAAATTTTATTTTTGACCTCCCTTGATAATACCAACCCAAATATTTTATCTCTTGAAATTTAAAACTCATTAAACCATATCCCAAGGGGTTTTTCTAGATTTTAAATCCTCAAATCCCAACCATTATTATTATATTTCAATCATTTACCTCTACAACTAAGAACATATCAAAATAAATTTTCAACAAATCCATAAATCCTTAGGTTATTTATGTAACCAAAAACCCAATCGTTAGTTATAGAAAAAATAAATATAAAATTTTGTTTATTGTCCAACCATATATGAAATACCAAAATCATATAATTTTACTTGAATAGATTTTATATCTATAATCCCAAAACCAAAAAAATAGTGAAAAGGTTTAGTACATCTATATCTATTAGATTCACCTTATATATTATTCTATATACCTATAAAAATATAATAATCTATCTATATTTATAATTTATTTAAGAAAACCTTAAAATAATTTCAAATTTTATAGTTAAATTTGTTCTAATAGATTCTATAACCATTAAAATGGTTTTATAAATTTGATGATGAATATTCTCCCACCCATAATACCCTCATTATCCCAACCCCCTACACTAATCTAACATCTCATACATATAACATCAACTCGTACTTACACATATCCATCCTCCTCCCCACCATGACCTACAAGGTCCCCAATTTCATTCCATTTCAAAGACATTTATCAACATTCCACAAAAGACTAAGTACCATTATCACCCACCATATGAATATTAGAAAATAAATTTATATAAAAAATTCTTTCAATATTAAGAAGGATAAAAAATAAATAATGGATTCTTTGTTGATCCATAAATTATGCCTGTAGTAATGTATGTTTTGAAAAATAAAATTAATCACTCTTTATAATTCCTTCCAAATTACTCAAGATATCCAAAAAACCTATACACACACATCATGTTTAGTCATAAATCTTTTCACTATAAAAATCAATATATAAAACCTTTTTTGAATGGACCCACAATGAAAAACATAGTCTTTGTTTGGGTAATCTCATACTAATTTATATAAAATGACCCGTATATATCCAATAGAGCACATATATTGAATAAGTAGGGTCATATAAAGATGGAAAAAATCACATTTGGATCCCTAAAAAACAAAACATAATAAAAATCCCTTATATAAAAAACATTGTCCCAAGATAATCCTGCATTAACAAAATTCAACATAAGAAGTAAAATCAATTAGCCTACAAAAAAACACAGAAATCAATAAAACAATAATGATACCCATAAGGGTTAACTATGAAATTACCTTTTTGGAATTAAAGAACCATTTCAAAGCAACTATATCTACCACATTCTTTGAAAAATCACTTTTGAATCTAAAAATGCATTTTTTTTAATCAACTGTTTACCATATTCCATTCCAAAACATTTCAAAAACATAAAAAATTAAGCATAAATAAGAACCAAAAACCATTATAATCATTTCAAACCATTGGAAATTCACTCATATTAAATAATTGGTTATAAGATCCATTGGTGTTTTAAGCCATCCAATTACATGGGTTCTTAACTAAGACCGTAATATTATTTTATTAAAAAAATAAAAGGAACACAATAATTTCATAAAACATATCCAATTCAATTTATTGTATTAAAAACATCAACACAAAAACCTATTATCTATTTGGGTTTTACCTGTATCCATTTAACATAAATTTATTAATTATTTTAAAACATTAACCTCCATTTTTTTAGAAATGACCATAATTAAATTTTTACATTTAAATAGACTTCTTGTTTCATTAAAAAATAGAAATTTTAAATTATACCATAAAAAAAATTCAATGAAAATATTAAAAACAAAAATTTATTCTCGTTACAATAGTGGAATTCAATTTGTGACCCCATGGACCCTTTTACTTGGATATGGTACCATAAACACATACTTTATAAACTACTTTTCTACCAAGATGAAAAATAATAAATATAAATATCCTCAATTAATAAACATTAATGATTATTTCAACTCTTACATACCAATGAACATTTCAGGTTTATAGATTTATAGAATTTAAACAAAAAAATTACTAACAAATCTCATGTTCTTTGTATCATGATTCTATTTTTCCATTGTATATGAAACTACATATTCCAAAATGTGTCTTCAAAATATTTGATAAATTATTTAATATGTTAATTCCAACAAAACATGGCTTGTCTACTACATGTCATCATAACCTAGTGAAATAAAAAAATAAGAAGGGGTGAGAAAAAACACTTAGTCAGAGGAAAAATATAAATTATGTAATTATGAAATAACATGACATACATATTATGGTCAGAATAAGTAAAAAATAGGAATCCATAATCAACATTGAATTAAGATAATTATATATCAATGAAAATAAATAAAAACAAATATTTCAATAATATAGATGAAAAATTAATGGAATGTATAATGTCAAAGATAAGAAAAATGCTATCAAGGACTTGTGCCAAGACACTTTCCAATTATATGAAGAGGTATGCACTAAAAACGAATATGTCCTATCTCATGGGAAAGGTTGAATCATAAATGTGATATTTAATCTCAATCCCATATAGTCACATTATAAGTCTAATTCATTCACTAAATTTTTTAACAAGATCTTTCATATCATTCCATAAGGATCCTCTGCATGAATAAAAACAAATCAATCAATATAAAAATTAATATGAAATATCAATACATAATCAACCTATATCATCATTCATTAATCATCAAAAATATCAATACATTTCCATTTTTTAATAAAAGTTCTATCATGTTCATAAACCATCTCTTGAAACCTTGTAGATGACCAAAAAATACATAGTCAACTTTCCAATAATCATACTTATTAGAATAAAAAATATATGTCATAACAATACTTTTTCAAATTTTAATTAAAGGAAATACATGATCATAACCCATCAAGAGAAATATAATTGATGGTTTCAAAATAACATAACCCTAATGAAACAAAGGAATCATGGAATAATGTTTATGTATATGAAAAACTGCATTTTAAAACAATTTAAGAATGATACCATGCAAGAAAGGATCACGAATTGGATTTTTGGTACAATGAGTTAATTCCACATAAATATTGATATATATTTGATTATAAATATAAAATAGTCATCCCAATTATGAAAAATACTTTTGTCAATGATAATGTAAATATAAGTGAAATCATAAAATATATTTCAATAAAAAATTACATTATCATAAAAGAAGAAGTTACAAGTTTCTTCTAAAATTCAATCAAAATTTGAAGTGAAAACTCATCAAAAACCACTAGTATTAAAAATAATCATACAAAAAGACACTTTAAAATATATAAGGATTAACTTGGAGAAATATGTATATAACAAAAAAATATATGGATGGTAAAAGAAACACCCTTTTTAATGTTCTATTTAATTTTGCGCATTGAAACTGTTGTTTTATGTGCACTCATAAAAGGATATATGATCATAGAATGCTTATTTTAGGTCTATAACACATGATCAGAGAACAACCACATATACTTGAATCATCCCCACCAACATTTTTTACATCTAAGGATGATATGATGTTTTCAATCTCAGCTATGTCCCTAAAACCATCAACAAAATCTCCCAAATCAAAATGTAAAACATTTATCTCTATAAGATACAATAATTAGGGGTAATTTATTACAATTTACATTCTCATTGACATACGACATCCTAATATCATCCAATTAGTGTTTTTTATTTATTTTTTATAAGAAATAAAAATTCATTTGCTGATTGGAAAATACTGACATAGTTTCACAGATAATAGAGGTATAGGGTAACCTTATTATAATGTATATCATGGCATCATCATAGTTCCCCATGGGAATATGAGTTGGTTGGAAATTTCCACTAGGATTTTATTTCTCTGCATTTATCATATTTCAGAAAATGGATCAAGTAATGAATCAAGTAATTTCTCTTCTCATCACTTCCCACTAAAACATTCACTTGAATAAATGTTACATATATGTCACTCCTAGATGCCCCAATCACATAGAGTTATATAAGTCTCTCATTAGATATTATCTAATGGAAGAAGGTATTATCACCCACCTAGGTATAAGGATCACATCATCACCATATAAGTAACACTCAAGTTTAATGTCACCACCAAATAGATTTTACGGTATCACAATACACTATAGGTTAGCTTCATATCCATCATTTTCCTAATCTACCAAAGAAGATATTACAACTGATGGGTAACATGAATTTGATACCTTGTACTTAGATTCATAAATCCTTCAACCATACACCATGCTCATTATGTTTCGTATCTTTTTCAAACACCATTCACAAATCCTGGTGGCTTCCAACATCTTATGACGAAAAGAATCTACCAAGATGTTATATTTACTCAGGGCATTGGCTATCTTCAAATCCATTGTCTATAGGTTCTCTCCCAAGAGCTTCTAGATTAGATTATATTATCATTATTAGAAGATATAATGAAGTCTATTTAAGTCATTTTAGAAAAAAAAAACCTCTCAATAAACATATAGGGTCGCCAAAAAATCATATAAATGATCACATATTATATATATAAGTCAGGTATAGAATAGCTTCGCTCATGGGGTCATATTTAGCATCACCAAAAGGATTATCCCAATCTTTATAAATCATTAATAATTTAAAAATAACAGTCAATGTATTATAGTATATATAATAAAAAATCCATTACGTGATAAATATCAACATTGGAGTCATAATCAACCACATTTTCAACTCAAAAAATGAAGTAACACACTACTCCAACCACGAGAATTTAAATTCCATCTATGTCAGTGAAATCATAAGTAATGATAATATTGGAAATTACTAGATAAAACATTGATTTTATCTCTATAATCCTAGAAATCAATATATTTCAAAATATTATGAGGATTATTATGATACCTCACTTTCTCAACTTTCTCTAGAATCATCGATATACGTTTATTAAAAACCACATGACCCAAGAATATCACATCCTAAATACAAAATATACGCATTAAAATCTTATAAAACAGATGATGCACCAAAATATTTCTCAAGACGATCTTGAGGAACCTTTCATGATACTCTATGGTTGGTGATTACATAAAGATGTCATCAATTAAAACCATGAAAAATGCGTGTAGATATTGTTGGGTGATCATGTTCATTAAATCCTTGAGCATTGTTGACACATTCATCAATCCAAATGACATCACCATGTACAAGTGTAGCCCATAAAATCTCAAAAATCCTATCATCATGATGTCATCATCTCTAACCCATGACCAGTAATAGTCCAATCAAAGATCAATCATTGAGAACCATTAGAAATCCCTTAATTAATCATAGATATCATTGATCCTAGGTAAGGGATATATGATCTCTCCCATCCCAATATTTATTTTTCAATAATTAACATAGTCTTTAGTAGTACCATCCACCATTGTAGAAAAAAAATAGTTCCACCCCATGGTGATGTACTTGGCCAGATAAATCCCATCTATTCTAATTCCTCAATATTTTCCTTGATCTCTTTCAACTTGTAAACCCCTATTTTATTAGGCTGTATCAAACTTGTTTTTGAACCAAAAATATGCTCTATCTCAAGGTAAACTCTTTTATTAGGGTGATGTCTTCTAAATTAATCTTTGATGGTTTTCTGATTGATATCCACACATGAAGTAAATGATAAAGTCTATACTAATAATCCTTTTTAGAGCCAATCCTGTAATGTACAGTATGATCATCCCAGTATTCTTTATGTCTAGAAAACTCTACATACATCTAGTTTTAACTCATCATTCATAAAAAAAAATCCCTTTCATGAAGTAAGTGATACTTGTCTTTGATTTCAATCAACATATGCTCAAAAACCGATCATTCAATCCATTATAAGAATCACATAAAAGGTATTCATCTCTAAAATCGTGATGTATAATTGATTTCAAAAACTGATAATGACTATATGAAACTCTAAGAATTACTTAATATGGTCCATGATCATGTTCAATAGTGTATTGTGTGATATAAACTCTTAAGAAAACAAAACATGTATTTTAATTCCAATAATAAATTGTCAAGATATAAAGGAAAGATATGAACTAATATCAAACAAGGAATTATATAATGTAGGCATGATCAAGGACATAACTCAAATATATAATAGTCACTCACCACCATCTGTTGGAGTCTATTCCACTACATATACATGACCTAATGCATCTATATGAACATTTCCTTGAGATGCAGGACATGTTTATGTATGCATCATCTAATCCTACTACTAAGAAACACTAATATATACCTGGTTCCCTAAATACATCTTCTTTGATCCTCTATGGAAAATTGACCTCATATTATTAGATTAAAAATGATGGAGTTTTCCTAACTTTCGGGATTAAAAAAACTAGCTCTAATTTGTTGTGTTATCCCTATGTTAAAGCATTATATTTCAATAGTTGTTGGATTTTTCATCTACTACTGAGGGGACTAAAATAGAAGTAATCATACAGACATGCTTACCATTACCCTACTACACATTCCGAGTTTTCCTATTTATTATACCATAAGATACTATGACATTAACAATAAGAGACCCAACTTCATGAGAAATATTTGGAGGAAGAATACTAATTACTCAATCATCCTCCATCCCCTTCTTGATATCCAAGGCGTTACGTATAACCACTAGGAATGTATTTAGAATAAATCTTACAACCTGCAACCTAATATTATAACAAAGATCATCCATGAACATCATGGATTTCTGTGCATAATTTATTAGAAATAGAGGATCCGTATGAAGTATCTCATAAAAAAAGTGGTGGAAATAATGATTTTCATGGACCATTGGTGTAGCTCGATGAACTCTTATTCTCTATCTAGATTCATTGTATTCTAAAGTTATTCTATAAAGATGGAGTCCTTAAATGCATCCCTAGTTAGACCCTTACATATACTATCCTAATGCATCATACTCCACCACCAGGTGATGGGTCCCTATAGCATAAACCCTTCTAGTTTCACCTTACTATACTTGTATTTCTAAAAATAGACTATTTAAAAATATATGATGTTTCTTTTGTTTTATGAATCCTACAATCCTACTTTTTCCTAAATTTTTTGTGAATGTTGGAGTTATAAGTCTTTGGTGTACTCAACCATGGACTTTAGTGCCCCTCCTCTCTAAGAAGGAACATCCATAATGACAGCTAGTTAAGGTGGATCCACTACCTTCATTGTACCAACCTAGCTTTTATAAGTTACTTTTTTTCTGAATTAATTTGTGTTAGATATTATATTTAAATATACAAAAACATCTCATAGAAAAACTTACAACACATTATTTCTTTAATAATTATAGTTGCAATATTAATAAAATAAACTTAGGAATATTCCAAACATTAGAGTTGGAAAAAAATGAAAATAAGAAAACTAGAATGAGAAAATTTAGATCCTTCCAATCTACTAGAATTATCACCCCCATGATAAACACAATATAAAATTAAAAAATATTATAATATTAATCGACAACAATAAAATGGAAAATATGGAACATTGGGAGTAAATTTAGTTAATTTTGAATGAATGAATAAAGGGAAATTTTTATGGATTAATGTGATCTTTTAGAATGTTATATAGAAATTGTAATAGTAATTTGACAGTTGGAATAATAAAATTACCGATGTAAATATTAATTTGACCTCAAAATAATAAAATTCAATAAACATAAAATTTATCATGATTAATTTATAAAAATATTAATTTTATAATTCTTTAAATGAAATATCATGATTAAAAACTCAATGAAAATATATGCATACTTTTTTATAAACATTATATTAATTTATTTCATAAAAATATTAAAATTTAAATTAACAATTAAAAATATGTAATTCAGAAATTTATTTTGATAAAGTGATTTTTTTTACATTCTGCTAAAAGAAATTGACAATGGTTGATTTATTTTGGTAATTTTATTAAATACTTCAGCTTTTACTTGAAAAGTAGAAATAATGTTTTTTAAATTATATATGTTTTATAAAATAATAATTGTGGAATGATTACTGGAAAAATAATAAATTGTTTATTTAGGAGAAAAATATAATGTAATAAGGTAAATGGGTTATTTAAAAAATAAATATAATTCCAAAACCTAAAAAGTATTTTACAATGTTTAAATTCTAATGTATTCGATTTAATTAAGTTTTTTTAAAATTTTCTACAATTACATTTGACTAAAAAGTAATTCTAGATTATAAAGTGTTTTAAAGTATTAAAATAATTTTATTTAAACCAAATATATGTATTCATGTAAACAATATCCATATTTAATGGTTTAATGGTGATATAATATTTTATTCAATATTATTACTCACAAATACCCCTATCATAAATTAAAAAATAACCCCCACCCCTCCATTGAAAAATCACTCCTCCCTCACTTATTGAACCCAATTATATACATTAATACCCCAAAAAAATAACCTTTTAATACAAATTTATAGAACCAAATTCATGAAACAAGGGAGTTTAGTGTTGCAAGGAAAGAAGAAACGTTGATAAAAGAGTATGCTTTCATCAACATTTCTTCACCTTTTCTCATCTCTTATTGTTTGTGCCTATTACATCCAAATAAAAATATTATTATATTAATATAGTAATATTTTAACATTATAATAATTATGGTATACTAATTTAATGATTATGTTGATGATATATTTATATTTTTTACTTTTCATACTCATTTTTTGGCAATTCACTATTAACAGTCGGTTATCGACCAACGAGGATTTTTCCAATTATTTTATTATCACCACCCCTCTGGATGGTCATAAAAAGTTTTTTATGATATATAAAGGTATAAATATATTTATTTTAATATTTTAAAATTATTATTTCAAATTTTTAAATTAATATTAATAATAATAAACAAATCCAAACAAAACAAAGAGATTTTTTAAGAAAACATATCATCATTAAAAAAGGGATGTAAGAATATAATTAAATGATTATAATTCATAAATTTATACAAAATTATTATAATTTACTTATAGATCATTTTTTAAATAATCTTATGATTATTATTTAGGAGGGACAACTAGAAATAAATAAAGATGGATTTGAGGTAAGGGGTTTCTTGAACCAAACCCCTTATTTTCTAGTTATCACATATTTTAAATTTAATTTCTCTTTAAATGTTGTTCTAATTCCATAAAAGTTTCCTTCTAGTATTAATTTCAATTTATTTTATTTGATATATATGTTTCTACAGTTAAAAAATGTTTGTGTATCCATTTAATCTTCTTTTTTAAAAATTTAATCTCTAAAACATCACATTGACTCCTATTAAGTTATTTCATATTCAAAGAAAAATGACCTTTTATCTCAAATTATGATATGACTTATTTATTTGGGAATCCCAATGGATCTTACTTGAATCCTTGTATCTGAAATACTTTAAGAACCTCATTCCATTCAATGGTTTTATTTCATGACTACACTTCTTTTAGATTCTATGTTGAATTCATGATTTGTGGATTTTTATGATGTGATGTGATAGCTTGGAATTATATATTCATCCAACATATTTGGTACTGTGATAGATATATCATGATATTATCTTTATTATGCGTGAAAATGATTCTAGATTTTCCCATCACTATGATGCAATAATTTATTCACATATGCTATGCACCAACATGACACTATATTTATTCAGTGCTATGTGTATAATTTGACCATTTTATTACAATGTTTCATTGATAGGAATATGGAACATTCCACGCATTTATCAAGTTATTCCTCCATTATTATGATGATGACCCTATGCTTACTATGTTATGATTTTGATAATTCTCACCCATGAACTATTGATTACTATCTAATATTTTTCCCCTTATTGGGGTTTTAGATCACTGAATTCATTGATGTATATTCCTATGTGATTATATGTAATAATAATAAAATGAGATATTTTAGTGAGATAAATAAGAAGGGTTTAAATATTAACTATGTTTTATTATGTACAAGTGATGAATGTGCCTAATTTTCCCATGATAAAATACCTTTGGATCTTAGATTTTATCACTCTTATGTTGTTTAACGTAAAAGTAATGTAATATACATGTGAGAAATGTTTTGTTACTATAGTTGGAATTAGAACAAGATTTTGTTAATTTGGGGATTAGTATTTGAAAACATTAAATAAAACCATATGGAAATTTTTATGTATATAAAAATATTATAAGTGTTGTTAAAGTATAAGAGTGCACAGTTTCTGAGAAATGAAATCTCTATCAAAAATCTACCAACGTATTTGTCTCTAGAACAATTTTACATAGGGAAAATAACCCTAATTGGATGATTTTCCATTAAATTGATCCTCACCTAGTGCATGAGAAAGGGGTAAATCTATGCACCTACTATAATAATCCATGGGGATATGATTAGATTAACAAAAAACTCAATAAAAACCATTGTAATGGATAAATTGATAAATTATTTATTTATCATAATGTTATAAGAGGATTAAAGTACATGGTCCTAGAGGCATCATTAGGGAAAATAGTTAAATAAATGAATCTTATAAGATAAAAATGTGGAATTTATTTTCCATTAAAATAATATTATTTTTTCCTGATTTTTTGAAAAAATTTTGTTATACCCATTTATATTTTATAAAATATTAGGAATAAGGAGAAATCAAGAAAACCCATAAGTGAGGAACAATTCAATGATTGTATAAATGAAAACCCCAAGGCCAAGGGAGATGGATTTAAAAAATTCATGGGGATTCTTACATATTTTTTCACTTAATAAACAATTACCTAAACCATATCAAACACACAGCTCCACCCAAGAAGGATAATCTAGTTATCAAGTTCATTATGCGGTAATGAAAACTGGTGTTTAGTATATCTCACAATCTACACATCATAAATTAGTGGTTTAACTAAATAGATAAGATCCTTTTTATACAATTTCCTATTAAAATGAAGTTTATTCTATCCCTCTATTAATTATATAGAGATGTTGATCAATGGTTGGTGTTGATAAATAATATCAATAAAATGGATAAAATGTTTGATATAGATTTAGAATACATTAAAAAGTTATTTCATAAAATTAATTTCCATCAATCTCTTCAAATAAATATGGAGAGAGAACTCTTAGATCATAAGAATTATGAGGGTGTATCTATTACAACTTATGATAACAATTTCAAAAGTATTGTAATATTATACTTTGGGTTTTTATATAAAAAATATAATAATTGATAGATTTTGTATTGTTTTATTACAACCTAATTGAAAGGATCAAGCTATTACAAACATTAGTAGTTATAGAGAATTAGTTTGATTTTATCTCATAGTAGAGATGGAGTTTGTAGAATGGTCCAACATTTTTTGAGATAATAAATGGAATATGGGGTCTCTATCCAAATGATAGAATGAAAAATAAGGAAATAAGATCCGAACACCCACATATAAAAAATTTCAAATAAGAATCATGTGAACTTCATCATAGGGATAAGGAAATGATTAAATATTGGGAAATATAACCCCTAATATCAAAAATGTCTAATGAAAAAGAAGAATATATATAACTTGATGAAGGAAATAAAGGTTTATACCATTATTCAATGATTTAAATATAGGGGAAATGGAACTATGTGAGACAGAGCACTAATTCATAAGTTATCAAGGGTAATCTACATTAATAACCAATAAATTCAATGAGGAAATGTAAATATTATTCCATCAATACTATTGATTTGAAACATGAAAATTATGTCATAAAAAGTAAATTTAAAATTCAAAAAATAGTGGGAGAATATTTATTTGATTCTAGTTCTATGAATTATTTTGTATCATTCATGTTTTCTAGAACTGTTGACTAACAACCCAAATAACATAACAGAGAGATATCAAAAAATACATCATGTTGTGAGATAAATTCAATAAATGTGTTGGACTCTACTCTTATTAGCAGATAAGGAAAATTTCTTTCAGTGAATCTCAAAATCATTCCTACGGTGGAATTTGATGCTATATTTTTCATGGATTGTCTCTTGTTATAAATATTTGACATCAACAATTAGGAAAAGAAATATTTGTATACATTTTGAACCATCCAATGCTAATTTACTAATTAAAATATGATCATGAATTTCCTTTTTAAAATCACTTAAAATTGTGGTTCTTGATACATAGTGATGAATAATACCCTTCCCAAATGGTTGAGTCAAAGTAAATTATTAATCATGCCAAAATTCACATTATAAGGGAATATAATAATATATTTTCTGAATAGTTTACTGAAATTACCCTAGATAGTGAGGTATATTTTTCAATAGTGGTTATACCTAGATCCACTCTTATCTCAAAATGATATTATTGAATAACCCCAATCAAAATAGCAGAGTTAAATATTTTGATTCAATATCATGTCGTAATATGGTTAATACACCCTATTAAATCACTTTGGGGTGCACCAATTCACTTTTTTAGGTAAAAACTCTCGATCAATTTGGTTTTGAGTTGTTTAATGAGAGTTCAAGAAGGTCACCATAAGGTACAGGTATCTATTACCATGGAATCATGCAATTTTTGATCAATTACAAAAAGATCATAAATTCTAAAATGCGGATAATCATTTTGGATATCATCAGTTGATAGTGGAGAATGAAAATATTCAGAATATATATTGTCATATAATGTATAGGAGTTATAGTTTCATTGTGATTCCCTTTATACTTCCAAATTTCCTTGAAATCTTCATTGATTTGATTAATATAATATTTAAAGACAGCCTTGAAACTTTTTCAAAATATATATTGACTATATTTTCATCATCTCCCTAAGAAAGGATGAAGATGATGAAAATATAAGGACTATACATGACGCATTTAGAAATCATAAAATGTAACATAATTATAGAATGTCTGGATTTTGGATGCATAAAGTCACCTTATTGGGGAATGTGATCACAAGTGAGGGAATTTCTATAGACCCTTCAAAGACTATGTAAATTTGATGAATAATGAAGTCTTTAATGGTTCATCGAAATCCATAGTTTTCATAGATTTTTTTTGTACTAACATTTTTGTAAAAATACAATCTCATGATTGGGTAGCCCTATTACAAAGATAACATGAAATTGGGAAAATACTATTTTGATAGAAGAATTTAAGGAATTATTTAAGGGTATAAATAAGAGGATAACTATTGTTCTTGTACACATACTACCATTAAATGGAGAAGGTATTTTTGTATATAGTGATTCTTTAAAAATTGATTTCATTGTGTACTCATAAATAATGAAAATATTATATCTTGTGCCTCACAAAAGTTGAAGATGCATGAGAAGAACAACCCGATATATGATCTACAGTTGGCAGTTATTGACTTCACCCTAAACATTTGGTTGAACTATCTTCATGGTGAGAAGTGTGATTTATATATAGATCAATAGTATATGAATTATATATTCCCAAAGAAAGAGCTCAACATGTGTCAACAGATATGGATAGATCTAGTCAAGGACTGAGATTTCTCAATTCACTACCATACTAGAAATGGAATATAAAGTTAACTTAATCTCTTAGTATAAAAGAACCTATAAAATTATATATGATGTCGATTTAGAATTTCTCGGTCGTTATGGGTATTTTAAGGTTAGATTTGTAAATAATTATGGCATAGAATACATAGTATCGTTCCTAAATTATTGTCAAACTATCTACTCAAGAGATAATTAGGTAGGCATAAAGGGATGATCCTAGGATTCCAAAGAATGCTGATGATGTATTGGAAGGGAATATTTATGAATTACATATCAATGAAGATTTTTTCAATTTGTTTTCAAATACACTTTGGGCTTCTTCATCATTAGGTATAATGAATGAACTATTTGATAATTCACATTTCTCTCCCTTCTCCATCCATCTTTTATATACCATGATGTACCATGATCTTTAAAATAAATACTAATTGGATAACATTATAACGATATCAATGAGTACACCTCAATGTTCTTAGTATTTTCTAAGGATAATTCCAAGTGAAAAACATCCAAGGGATGATTCAAACATTTTATATACCCACATGGAAATTGGGGAATATAAAAATTAACATTATCACTTCTCTCCAGATCACATTCAATAGAAAAAATATCAAATGAATTTTTCTATATTGTCTCACCTTGACTTCCCACTTTATTTATATTCAATAATATTTATCACTTGAACCACATTATAATATCTAAATAAAGGAAGTGTTGAGGATTCATGGGGAACCATAATCGATTTTCATTGATAGTGACCTAAGGTTCACATATAAATTTTGGAGAAGTCATTAATATGATATGAATACATAATTGAAATTTAGTATATCCTATCAACCCCAAACTTATGACCAATCTGAAAGGGACATTGTGAATCATAAGAAAATTATAAGAGTCTTCTCAAGGGAATTTAATGGAGGATGAGTGAAAAATCTCCCTTTGGTTGGGTTCACATATAATAACATCCACACGGGTATTCAAATCGATCTATATGAAGGTATGTATGGTAATAATGTACGAACCTATTTTTGTGATGAAATTAGTGAATGGATTCCAATTGGACCCGATCATGTAAAACATTTTATAAATAAGGTTTTATATATCCAAAATAACATAAGATAAGCTTAGAGTCGATAGAAAAATATTTCATAAAAATGATCTAAGGAACAATGAGTTTGAGGTTGGAGAAACTTTTCTCCTTCATATATCACCATGGAAAGGATCATGATGGTTTGGAAAAAAAATAGAACCCGACAACAGTGTGCATTAGACCCTTTTACATCCTTTATCACATTAGAGAAATGGATTATCTCATAGAACTTACAACAAACCTGTCTCAATTTCTGTATGTGTTCTACATACCTCTCTTGAGAATGTACATACCAGATCCTTTACAAGTACTGAATCTGGTGGTGGTATAATAGAAATATGAAGTTTCTTATGAAGGAAATCCATTAAATATCTCATACACCTGCAATTAAATTTTTATTATTTTCAAGAAACTTTTTAGGAGAAAGTGATAAACAACATTCCAATGTGTTGTGGAAACCCCATAAATATAGAGAAGGAACATGGGAATCGATGGAAATTATAAAGAATAATCACCCTCATATATTTTAAACTGATAATATCATTTGAAATTTCAGGGAAAAAACTTTTATTAAAGGGAAATAATAATGACCTAGAATTTATAAATGATATTTTATTATGGAAGAAATTTGTGTTATATATTTTTACTAGTATACACATACAACATGTAAAGAAAAAAATGACACATTATTTTATAATTGATGATTGTTATTGTAGTCAATATCTAAACCCATAAAAATCACACAAATTACAATTGGATAATAAAAATAAAATATAAAAACCAACATGGGAAAATTTGGATCCTTTTAATCTCCTATAACTATCACCACATAGAAAATACTATAGAAAGAAAATATATTATTAATAAATCAATAATAATCTTTGGAAATGAGAGTATAGAAACCTAAGTGAAAATTCTGTAAATATTTAGTGAAGGAATGAAGAGGTATTTAGGTGAGGTAATACAAACTTCATAATAGTAATATGACCATTAGAATAGTAATGTGACTTTTCTAATATGAACATGACCATTGGTAAAAGTAACATGACGATTGGAAAAAGTAATTTGACCTCAAATTGTATTATATAAATAATATTTATTAGGATTTATTTATGAAAACATAAATATAATAATTCCATAAAATAAGTATCTGGTTAAAAACTCAAACAAAATATAAGTACATTTTTAATAAACTATATTTAAATTTATTTCATAAAAATCATCATATTTATATTAAAAATTAATATTACCTATGTTACATAATGATTTTGAAAGGATGAATTTATTTTTTAGAATCATTATATAAAAATGGACCTAGAGTGATTTTTCAGCAATCTTATGAAATACTTCAATTTTTATGTGAATAGTAAAAATAATGTTCTTCAAATACCACATGATTGATAACATAACGATTATAAAATAATGAAATTATTAATTATTAATTTCATATATTCACTGAAATCTTTTTAATAATATTTCATTTCATTCAAAAACAATAAACATATTTTCCAATCCAAAAATAGAGTTTATAATGTTTAAAGTCTAAAGTATTCTATTAAAATAATATTTTTTCAATTTTCCATTTTATTCTTTTGATTAAAATAAAAATTCAGTATATAATGTTATTTAAAGTATTAAAATACTACTATTAAATGAATATATACTTCATAATGTAAAAAATGTCATTATTTAATGGTTTACCTTGGATATAATTTGTTATTCGATATTATTACTGAAATATATCCTTCTTCTCAATTATAAACTACCACTCACACCTCCCTTATAAAACACTCCTCAAATAATTAGCACATAAAATTATGAACCATAATACCCTATCTAAACCCACATAGATTCTCTAAGAACATTTTTTAGTAAACCAAATCCAAATATCGTTGGAGATTAGTGTTATTGAAAAGAAGAAACAATGATAAACAAGTATGTTTTCATCATCTTTTGTACTCTTTTTCTCTTTTTGTACACTTTCTAATTATTTTTTTCAAACCCAAATACTCAAATATAAATTAATAAGTATATCAATATTTCTTTTATTTTGTAAATCAAATTTAATGGATATGTTTACTCTATATTTATATTTTATATTTCTCTTCATCCTCTTTTGATAGTGTCTAGTTAACATTTGGTTAAATTCTAATGAGAACATTTCCAATCCTTTTCATACCCCCACTCTTATGTATGGTTATAATAAATTATATATGATATATAAATGTATTATTATATTTATATCATTTTTTTATAATTAATTCTCATCATGTTTAAAAAAAATTGAACAAAAAATTAAAACAAAAAAATACATGATATTTTCAAGCAAAACATGATATATAAAAAATTCAACTTTTACAAAGAAAATTATGTAATATATTCCAATAATTATATTTGAAATTTATTTAAAAATATGGAAATAATTTAGTTTATTTTACACGTCTTAATAAACTTATATTTATTATTCAAAAAGAAAAAAACTAATGAAATAAAGTAGTATTTAAGGTAAGGGGATTCTTGAACCTAACTCCTTTTTGGGTCATAACATCTTTCACATTATTTTTAATATAGATATAATTATAATTTATATAAAATTCACTTGAAATATTTTTTCAAATTTATTTTGTGGAATATACAGTTTTATAACTTTTTAAAGAGTATTTATTACATTTATAATGTTTTTATAAAATATAAGTCTCCAAAACATCACATTGACTCCTATAAAATTTTTATTATTTAATGAAAAATAATAAATTATAGAAATATATAATTTTTCATAATCATTTTTGAAACCCAATGGTTATTCTATAAAGAAATTCATGTGAATTCCTTGATGAAAATCATTTCATTCTGTGGGTTTATTTCATGACTATGAATTTTTTACATTCAATATAGAGTTCATGTTTATAATAATTATATGATATGATGGGTGGTCCTAGAATTATATATCCAACCAATCCATTGGGTAATGTGATATATTTAATGTGATAATGAGTATTATCTACGAACAAGATACAATATTTTTTTTCATAATCATGAGGTGAAAATTTATACGCATATGTTTTGCATGATAATGAATCTAGATTTGTTCAAAAAAATATATGGTA
Organism: Viscum album; assembly: GCA_963277665.1. Classification (NCBI taxonomy): domain Eukaryota; kingdom Viridiplantae; phylum Streptophyta; class Magnoliopsida; order Santalales; family Viscaceae; genus Viscum; species Viscum album. Next base: position 1,871,221,925 of record OY728137.1, on the reverse strand, counting down.
TTTTACCCCTATGTTATGATTTTTTATTATAATTCATATGCCACATTACAAACATTTATCGTAATTTTTCCACATGAATATGATGAAGAACATATGCTATTAAAATGATGATGTTGATTATGTTTACCCATTTATTATTGATTCATGTTCTATATTCCTACACTTTCATTGATTTTACTTCACCACATTATTTATGTATATCATTGTGTGATTACATATACTAATAATATTGTGATATATCTTTAGTGGATAAATAATAATCATTAAAATATTTTTTAAATTTTATTTTGTATAAGTGATTTATATGCCTAATTTTCCAAAGATACTAAAAATTTACATCGTAGATTGTATCAATAATATGTGGTTTATCATAAAAATAATTAAATTATCATTTAAAAAAATTGGTGATTATATGAACCATTGAAGCTATTATGGGTGTGTTCTGTATTGTACCCTCTTGCATAATAGGTGGTTGAATTGTGGCATCCTCCATAGTTGGAGTATCGAAACCCACTTCAGTATGTTTTCACATATGTCTCAATTTGAGGGAAATATTCTAAATACCCTAATCAAATAATTTGTAAATCCAAATTTAGTAGGAAATATTTTAATTAGTATATGGGATTACACAATCATTCTCTATGTAGTGTACCCATAACCCAATTACAATCCCTCTTAGAACTAACCCTATTTTACATCCCTAAATTTTAGTTAAAATAACATATATATATATAAATATATATATATAATAATATCATGGTAATGTTTAACTAATTAATGAAAAATGATATATCAAAAAAACATGGAAATAGATATTTAACATAATCAAATAATACAAGTATATCATAAAACAACAACACATGTCAATGAATTGAATTAATTGACTTTTATAAAACACAAAATAGTTATATAACTATATATATAACGATCATATGTGCCTAATCGTGATGCATGAATACACTCAAATCCAAAAAAATAGTACCATTAATCATATTAATGGAATGTTAGAGGTCTACTACACATGATTTGGGTATACACATATAAACTCCCCTTCACAATTCCCTAATAGTTATCCCCTTTTTACAACATCCCATGTTTGTCAAAAAAAATCATGAAATTTGTGCATTGATACAATTTTGTAACACCCTTACCCAAACCATCGAGATTGAGCAGGAGAGTCAAATGACCTCTTGCACGCCTACCCATATGAAGAAGGATTCTAAAAAGTGTTAGAGTTATGAACACCATCAATGGAGATACAATATCATTTGTATCACATCCTTACATCAATGATATAAATATAAAAATATATATATGTCATGGAGAATATAAAGAGTAAGAATAAATTTAAAAAGTATTAAGGGATGAAAAATGTATCATACAAATAAATAAGTGGGATATCGAAGTGGAAATTCAAACTAGAGTATAAGTAAAGTTTATAAATAAATAAAATTATAATATCTTGTAGAGTCTTCAAAATCCCACCACATATTAATGCACCATGGATCAATCTTCTTCTACAAGCCCCTTTCAATTAAGGGGATCCATATACTATAAGTCTTTATATAAATCCAGATTCCTATGTAGGGTGTGAATAATAAAACCCATTAACAAAACAACAATGTTTCCTTTATAAATGTGTACGTGTATAACAGTTTTATTCCATAATAATGATAAATTTTTGAGGAAGCATTAAAAATCGCATACAATGAACATTATTTCTAACCATTCCCCCATGAACCCAAACCAGACCTGCTTCAGCTCTATGGCATAAATATTATCATGACATCTAATGTAATAAAAAAAAAGAATCATGGATAATAACATACTACTATACATCATGTGAACTAGCTACTTATAATCCATTAGTAATTAAGAAATTCATGTTCTTGGTATAAACAATTCATAGAGTGATTGTGCTTCTCGGCATCCATTAGGCCCCATGTAAACATAAAACTTTGAATCCGCTATGAATTGTGATAAATTAGAGCACATAACTAAGACATAATAATATCCCTACCCTATACCCAGGTTCATCGATGTTGTTGTCACGAGTCATGTGCACTCCCCCAATAAAAAACACCATTTTATGATGGTCCACCTATTCCGAGCAATAAGAACAATACGTACAAAGTCATGGGAACACACATATCATGGTAGAGAATACTTATAAAGGAATAACGTATAACTGAGAGGAAATGGTAGTAACATAAAACATATTTGATCACTTTCAAACATTATTAAACATGATTCAAAGACAAACTCATCACACCAAGCATCTGGATGCATTTTTCATGGCTATACACACACCCACATGTGATCAAAATCAGAAATGACCATATCAGTATGTCATGAAATGAATTCTACCTATTAATGATGTAAATATGTGGGCCCCAAATTTTAATGAACTTCTTACTCATGGTTTTAGATGTCCATATCAAGTCTCTTCAAAGGATTCATCTCTTAACTACACTTAAACACTGACTAGAACTAAGTCACATAACAAGAACTACTAGAACTAGTTCCACATAAAATGATATTTTTTCTTGGTAATTACATAATTAAAAATAAGGTAATGGGTTAGGATCAAGAGTAATACCTAAATGAATCATTTCCTCTAAAGGTGATGTTTATAACAAGTTGAATAACTGTGAAATTTTTCACTCTTACATATAGAAAAGAGAAGATATGTGATTCTACTATGGATATAAATCAATGAGAACAACTTTTGTTATCGATGTTTCTATCTTTTAGAAAGATTAATACATGATAAACAAGTACCATGAAAAATCCTAGTCTTTAGCTATGGAAATGAATTACATTCAAAGATATTATCAACGAATTATTTGAATTTCATCTGGAATTCATCCCATTCAATATAAATAACAATGAGTGTGGGATATTGTATTAATCTATATTTATATGGATAGTAACATAGGATTTAGATAAGTAACTCATTGGTAAATGAATTTAGTGTGAACAAATAATGGAATCCCAACATGGACATAATTTAGTCCAATGATAAAACTAAATATGAGGTGGCAATAGTTATTGCAATTTTTTCTCTATTCTCATGACTTGGGTGGAAATAAGTTTTTTCACCTTAATTATTAAAATATTTTTAAAATATTATATAATATTTTTTCTTTTATTAATTTTAAGCACCAAATATAATAATTCTAGTGATCATTCTTACCTTCCCAAATCATGGTAACATGAAAACTGCTTGTAATAATTTTTTGTCATAATGATATTTTTATCTATCATATGAAAAACAATTTTTCCTATTTTATTTTTTTTTGTTTTGGGTTGAACCATGAATGTGAGAATTACTATGTAGAGTTGATTGAAATTTATGTTTTAAAAGAATTTCTATAAAAAATGGTAAACAATGCTGATATAGGGGTATTATATGTTAAAATGAAAAAGGGAAATTGGTTAGCTATGGTGTGGTCAAGGGGAAGGAGCAATGCATGTCCTTTAGCGCACTATATCATGGTAAACCTCATCATCCTCTTTCTACAGGTCATGGATAGTAAACATTTCATAATTCCATTCACCACTCCATATTCTAGGATATTTCGTCTTTTGTGTTCACAAAACTATGATTATGATCAAGTAATTATGGAGGGCATAGAAATGGGCAGGTTGGATTGACATAGAGATAAAGGTAATCTATCTTCTTGTATCATGAGTAAAATGAATGTGTATTATATATTAGGTATTTTATGTTTTTTAATCATTTAATTTATGGATGATATCCCAACATTATAAAAAATGATGTTTAAATAGATAAAATCCATGATTTCTATGTATTTTGTTTAAATATTTGACACTGGGGTAAGCCTCATTACATTATCATCATACTAAAATTATTACACTACTATTGTAAACCAACTATTTTTGGATTAATGTAAAGGTAATAATTAGTTTTTAATAGTATTTTTTGAATTAGTAATAATTCACAACAACTTCATTTCCCAAACCAACCTCCCCGAGAAATGGACCCAGTCAAAAATCCCATGGACCTCCTGTAATACCTTAGTTTACTTCCAATAATACTATAGGCTATTACCCTTGATAGTCACTTATCTGACTAATGACTATCCACATAGTTCAACACATTTTCTTTTATTGTTTTTTGTATGGAATCACACACACATTGAGCAATATCCTAGGAGTTCACCAATCCTGAAAATACTCCATACCAAGTACACATAACTGTGGTGTTCTAAAAAATAAGTCTATAAAAATTAATGGTTTCCCATATTTTCAAATATCATACAATTTATTAGTTTATGTATAACAATTCATGGAGTGTAACCCTGTCCACCCCATTAAAGCACAATAACCACATTGTGGACTCCACACCTCAAACCCAAGCAGTGAAACTTCTCTTCTGGATAGGCATAGGTACTGATACCATTTTTTATTAACCTATTTCCAAAAAACATAAACATATTCCACTACCCATGGGTCTCTTATAATTCCTTGGTTATAATCCTAGAATATGATAGTTTATTACCCATCAAGTACACTTATCTTACTAATGACTATCCACATAGTCCAATGAATGGTTTCTTAAAGAATGAAATCGCTATTTTGTTCCATAGATAAATAATATGTTAATATATTTATAAATTTTTTATTTTTATGGTGGATATACCTAGATTATAGGAAAATATATTTAAATAGATCAAATCCTAGGTTTTTTATAATTAATTTAAATACGACACACTGAGGTTGGTCATAGATACTTCTAAAGAAAACTCTAAATATTTTGATCATATGGTTATCCATACATTTTTTGATAGATGGAAATGTAATAATTATTTTTTATAATAATTTTTAGTGACATAGATATTTTAAAATAACAACAACTCATGACCCCACCACCATAGGCCATGAACTTGGTCAAGAACCCCATGGGCCTCCTATAATAACTTGGTTTCCTTCCCAAAACACCATAGAATATTACCCACTAGTGTTAAATATCTTAATAATTAAAATACACATTGACATACACATGTTCCTTTGGTTTTAAATATGATCACTCACAAACACCTTGAAAAACATCCCATGACGTCATCCATATGAAACAATTTCTAGATAATCATGCATAACTGTCGAGCTGTAGTCATGTTGGATATTAAAAATATAGGTTCACCTTATTGACATAGGAAGTAACATTTTTTATTTTAAGTATCACTATTCATTGGGTGTTTCACCACCCACCCCTTTAAAGTACAACATTTTTATTGCGGACCCATACCTCAATCCTAGATAGTTCCACTGCACATCATGCTATATATTAGCTCTAAAACCATTTTCTATGACCTGACCTCCATAGGAAAAAAAAAATAGTCAGGAATCCCATGGGAATCCAATAATACACTATCTACCTTCTAAAAAAACCATTGCATATTTCCCACTTGGGTCACATATCTAATTAATTATTTTCCCAGTATTCTAAAACATATTCTTTAATTTTTTCCTCACTCTCACACACCCTATGAAAATTCGTAGGAGGTCATACATCATAGAACCACTCTAAGAAAAAAATGGTTAACATTGGAGTTATAATCAATCATTTTCCCAAGAATAAATGTGAAACTTATTAACATGGGTAGTAACATTAATTTTTTTATATCCCATTATTCATGTGGTATTATAGAATGTGTACTTTGGATATATATAATATATCATTTCTTGGCCTCCATGATGAAAAAACATAAAAAGGTCTTGTCAAATGATCTAATAGATATTATATAAAATATTAAATTAATTCATGAAAACAAATTAAGGGGTTATATATATATTTAATATTTAAATTTTTTGATGGTTTCAAGTGTTTTTTGAACTTCAAGAAGTTATGTTTATCATTATTTTATATGTTAATTTATATTATCATTTAAAATATCTCATCTTATAGTTAGTTTTATCTTAGATTATTTATTATTATTTTAGAAATTCTAATGTATAATGTCATGACATTTCCTATCTATGACTCCACCTAAGTCATACACAAGTAGTTCCGTAGAACCAAATTTTTAATATCACTCATATATGAATGTCATTACCCTTTAATTGTAAATAATATATAACTCTAGAATAAATAAAAATTATAAAAACACCCTTAATATATCAATAATATATTATCATTGTAATAATGTTATAAAATGACAATCCATATTGGAAAACAACCATTATATATCTTCTCCTCTATAACATAGATGATGAATAGTGAAATATAACTCACCTAATAACTCCAATATCCACAACTATGGTCATAAAATTTTCATAGTTATAAAAGGAATGAAATCATTAAGGGTGGTATGGGGTACATTGATGTTGAAAACTAAACATACATATCTTTACCCTTATAAAGAGTAAATTGGTCAAAACTAAAAAACAATTTGTCAAATAAATGTTAAAAAATAAAAATTAATATATGTTGGGTTGGAATAAATATTAGTCCTTACACATGTTAATATCATGGATTTAATTACATTATTACTAATGAAATAGGATGTTCAGTACCCATACCAAAGGGATACCAATTCCACACAAGTAAATTTTTCAAAATGATTCCAATATAAATATAAATATATATATATATATATATATATATATATATTAAAACATGGACTTCTTTGATGAAACATTTTGGATCATGTTTCTTTATCACTAAGAATAAATTCAATCAGAAAGATCAACACCAATAATTCATACATTATAATTATTCAAAAATAACATTCAGAAGAGGTAGATTCATAATGCATGAGTATCATAGATCATGAAGATTAGGTGTAAAATAATTATAAAAGAAAAAAATAGTGCTTTATAATAACATGTATTGAAATGGTATCCATTAGAAAAACACAATGAAAAAACAATACAATCATAATAACTCTAGGGAACATGATAATGTTAACATTAACATGATTTCAAAATTGTTTCAATATATTATTATTTACAACCCTCTACTATCACTGATCCCTAAGATAAATGTATAATTTATGTTTTAACAACTTTTAATGGAAATTTTCCAAGATCTTTATATTAGGTTTTATAGGAATCATAAAGTGTTATAAGATCTATCTTACAATGGAAAAAAATTAGCATTAAATCAAAACACTATAAACATAATATGGATCAATTTGAATAAGTATATTTTTTAATATGAATTTATAATTTGTGCATAGAAAATTGAGACAAAAATTATTTAGTAAATCCAACTCAACAAATTGTAGATTGTGATTTTAAAAATAATGGTTATTAAATATAGATATAACTTAAATATATCACTTTTTATGATTATAATACACAGATGAAATCATATGTTTGAAAAAAGACAAACTTCTTACAATGGCTGATAAAAATTCCCAAGATATAACATTTGTTAGAAGAAAATATACCCATTAATAAATACATAGGGTTAATATCAGTAAATCCCCCAAAATAATACCACTAAATAATAAAATTATATAAAAACACACATTATAAATTTTACACCTATAATAAAATAAATAAATTATTACCATTTTCTCAAATATATCAACCTTTATTTCTTTCAAAAATTAAAATGAAATGAAAATTCATAGATAAGAAATAAATAAAAAACTAGTGTGAGAATTTTAAAATTTTATCATTAGAAATTGAAAATTTTCTCATAAATTCCATTATATTTACACAATGTAGAGATATCCAATTATTTCATATGAGTAAAATTTTATCCAATAAAATCTTATCTATGTATATTTAATTCACTAGTCTTTATGATATCAAATTATTATTACTATTTCAGTTACAAACCATCGTAAACATAAATCCAATCATATATTTTTTTTAAAAATAACTAATAAATATAATCAATAATTAATAATAATATATGATGTGAACCTTCCAAAAGTAAAATTATGATTACTATGGGTGACCATCATATATTGAATATTTTTTATAATTATTTCTAAAATAAAATTATATAATCATCTAAAAAATTACTCTTATGTAAAGAAAATAAAAAACTCATCTATTCTGAAGAATAAATTTATATAAAGAAATTAATTTAAAAAATTAATAAATATTATGTAAATTTAGATTATTTTACATGATTGTTCAATCATAAGAGTAACCGATGAGATTTATAGCATTGATAAAAAACAGATAAAATTAATCTCCAAAAACATAATTGTATATTAATAAAAGATTGATTAACATCAATAGAAATGAGGAGGTGTATTCATAAGATAGTTCACAATACATAGAATATACCTTCAGAATTATAATTTCCATTTAGAATATCATGAATGTTAATATTTCTCTGGCATAGTTCAAGAATATGTGAATATGGTATATTATAGTTTACATTTAAAAAATCTTTTAGAAAACATGTTCCTCCGTTATAAAAAGATAGAAAAATTCATTGTATACATGGAATAACATCACATTTTATTTAGTATCTTTTATATTTCAACAGATAGATGATAAATATGGAAAAAATTTGACCAATTCACACTGATAAACATTAAATTATTTATAATATCTTCAAATATAATTTAATTTATATTTTATTTTACAAAGTTGGAAATCAAATCTGTAATTCTGATAACCCAATGAATTATAAGTTTTTTTTTTGTTCAAATTATATAGGAATATTATGTCTTTTTGTTTAGATCATTAATGATGAAAAATGTTTGTAAATAAGGAAAGCGTAATCATGTTATCATAATGAATAAGATTTTTTGTGAAAATTAAACCTATATTTCTGAGTGTAGGCTATATCCATAACAATTGGGCACAATAACTTAAATATTCCACATATTTATCTTTAGGAGTGGGAAGTGAAATTTAATTTTGTTTATTGATCAACCATTAAAACAAATATTCAATAATAAAGTGAATATTTCTAGATATTCACTTCTAATACTCTATAAAATCACTGAATTTAACCTCTAAATTCCTCTTAAGAATAAAATTAGTTATAGGGGAATAAAATAATCCATGTTATAGTGTACCATTATATAAACAATAGATCTATTTGAATTACTTAAGGTGATCTTCCATTATATTTTCATGGAACCTATCATATAGTCATATCATGTACATCGTGAATAATTGACTATAATTAACGTATAGTAAACTTCTAATCATACCATTAAAATTATTTCTATTCAATATTTTCTTCAGAGTGGTCAAGATTGATTGAATAAGAGGTACCTACTAACATACTAATATAATAGGAATTTTCAAAATGAAAAGGATTACATAAACTTATAATATAATTATGTAAAACTAAAATTCTCATTTTAGTTTCTGATATATTTTGATGATATAGAAATAATTATTGCTACTCATTATTCTCAAATAAAATTCACAATGTATAAATTCTGAAAATTTTTCATTTAGTGATTTAATATTTACCAAAAAATGATTTAATCAATATATTTTTTTATAATTATGGGTTTATTAAATTCATTTATTATAAAAAGAGTTGGATATTTGATTAATTTCAGAAATTCATGTCAAAGTAAGAACAAATAAAATCTATCAAACTTGGATCTCAAGGAATTTTATTTTTATAGAGTGCATCGGTATGTTTAGATACATGATTTCATAAATACAACCATTTATAAATGTTTGAATCATAAATGAGCTCTGAAAGATATTAAAATTATGATGGCTATAACTATATCTTTTATTGAATAAGTTTCTTTATAATGTATTCCCTCTTCTTGATTATAATATATAGAGAAAATTTAATCCTTATTGTGAATAATTATTCTATTTTTATAATAATAATATGGGAATGCTAATTTATCACTTATAAAATAAATCTATTTAGGATTCTCAACCAAGGTCCAAACCTAGATTCATTAAAATTGACTTATCACTTTATACATTGAAATTATAGAAATCCTAAAAACCAAAAATCCATTTACCATTTTTGGTTCAAATTGATATAATAATGTAATGTGATATAATTAATTTTGATGAAAATTTAATCTAAATCACCAATTATATCATCACTTGGTTGATTTCATTGGATCTTCAATTTTCTAGGGATACATTTTTTCCTAATTGTTAAATTAAATAATTTTTCTTATCTTAGTATTAAATTTAATAGATTTAGTTATCATATATTTTTTTATTCATGTTTCTATTAAGTTAAATTATAATGGATTTGGTTCAACTTTAGGATGAAAAATATAAGGTGTTTAAAAAAATATATTTCTTATTTTCATAATCTACTTGTTTTAACTACAAATAACGATAGGACACATCAAGAAAGATACATACCATTTCTTTAATTATATGAATCCATTTTTCAAAAATAGGATGTTCTTTATTGATGGCCGGGTAACCAATAAAAAACCACCATAGTCCTCCAGATAAAATTTTAATATATATTATTTATAATGAAAAATGAACACTTAACATCCAACAAAATTTCACTATTCATGTTTTTTTACCATTTAAAAATTCTTAAGTATCCTTGTATAAAAAATTGTGATATATGATCTGATTTATACTAAAATAAAAAGTAAAAATTACTTTATTCCAAAAAAATCATAGAAACAAAATATTCGCACACTAATGTTAAAGAAATTATATAAAGGACTTCATTCATTCTTTTACCAACACTACTTTATTATAGAGTTCATAGAGTTGAGAAATTAGGACTAAAATAGGTAAACATAAAAAAACATCAATAGTGGAATTTATAAATTATATTCCTTGATCACTCTATAAAATTACTATTAGAATGATTTTAATCATTTCAAAAATAAAATTACAACTTTTCAAAAGAAGTATAATTCTGTCTTATGAGTAAGAGAATCAACTTCAGTAAAACTAGTATAATAAATAAAAATACATATATAGAGTGTTTATCATTGAAATTTTTATATTAAAAAAGTCCAAAATGAATTATGTGTACCAACTAAAAACGTTTCAATGATCAAATTTCCATATTTGGTTTAAATCATGAATTTTGTTCCTTTATAAATTAGAAAGGATCATAGAATTTGTAAACGACATTCTAAATCATTCAATAATTCTATCCTATAATGTTCTATTATGTTTTGAGAATTTTCGTGTTCAATCCTTTTATGATAAATCCATGAGAAATATTTTACTTTCATAAGAATATAAATTTTCTAAAAAATTGGTCATCCAGGTCAATGGTGTAAACAATATCTTTCTTATACACAAATAATGTCTGAACTCTATTTGAAAATGGGATTATTCATTTATAAACCCAAATTTCCATGAAATAACAGTCATCACATTATTTTCATATTCTTATAATTTTATAAAAATTTCCTCAAACAATATTAACATTATTTAATAACTCATGTTTTGAGTGAAGGAAAAATTACAAGGAATTTGAATTTTGGAATTTACTTGATGGGTCGTTATTTTAACTGAGATTCAAAATCAAATTACAAGAATTACAACACATGAAAGTGTTTTTTTATATGTGTTTAAGTGCTCGAGGGGTGTCTCAAGTGGTTCAATGAGTTTCAGTAGCATCTGGTCTCGAAATCTAATATTTGGGTGGATTGGTAAGGGTGTATTGTTTTATATCACCATGTTTCCCACCTGTTTAAAATGTGAAATTTTTGTAGCAATGTAGTAAGTTTCACATGGGTTATGTATAGTTTACCAAACATTGCACCCAACCCACATGCATAGTGACACTTTGTGGGTGTGTGTGTACTATTTGACACATGGTTAACACATAGTTGGAAAAATTGTGTTTTGAAATAGTGTGGGGTGTGGTTCCCATGTAGTGGGATTGACATTGTTGTTAAACAGTTTGGTAAACCTTTAGACCATGTTTTTGAGATTTAATTTACCCTTTTCCCTCAATTAACCTTTTAACACCTTTTCATTTTTCTTTCATCTTCTCCAGTTGTACGAGACTCTCCCTTGTGTTGTGGGTTCCTCATCATGCCTATTATTATGATGATGATATCTCCCTATTCAAGAGTCATATTTGAGCTACATTAGTCATTTTAGATATTCATATGTAATATATTGAGTCCTCTTTCTTTCTTTTCATGTTTCTCTTCTAGTCTGTTGTGCTATTTTGATGTGAGATCATTTTCCCTATTTTTAGGGAAGATGTTCGTTTCTTAAATTTAATCATAACCAAATGAAATAAAATAGTGATATTGTATGAGTAGAGAATTATAATCACTATGTTTTTTTATTTCACTAATTACATATGTTTCTATTGAATTTTAAATTTTTTATTATTCCATGTGGTGAACATTTCCATATGTTCCCCAAAAACTCATTCCTTTAATATAAATTGATTTACGCACTATGATATACGTCTTTTGATATCTTTTTAATAATTTATGGATTCAATCCTCATTCACATACACTCCTTTGATGTGACGTCTTAATTTTTCTTTTTTAAATTAATTATTTAAAATCATAGAATTCCATCTAAGTTCTAAACTATGATTTTAAATGGATTTCGCCTTGTCGGTAATTTCACAATTAATGATAGCACCTACATAGTTATATGTTGTGCATTTTAATTTTTTTTCCATGTTTCGTATATTTCTTAAATGATAAATTTTATTGAATTTAATTATATCTCTTCAATCTAATGTTTTCTTTTCTAAATGAATAGTTTTTTAAATAATAACAGTTTTTATAATAAGACCCCTAAGATGAGGTGTGTTTTCTTCTAAACAGGAAATATATGATTAAACTTTTAAATTAGGAATAGAATTATAGATTCTTTTCTGATGCCCATGTGTTATTTAAAGATACACAACATTCTTAGTATGTGGCCTCTAATGATATTCTTAATGAATTTTAATTGGATGGTATGACCACATGACTTTCTGTATTTAAATAAGCATATATTATGTGAATATTATTATATCAAATGGATTTATTAATTGAATGTAATTCTTATTGATGGTGTTCATTACATGAATTAATTAAATTTTTTAATTGAATAAAATTATAATGGATGGAAAGGCCATGTCGATCGCTACATGCATAAATTAAATTGTGATTCCCTTGGATATATTTGGGAATTATTGGTATTAATCATGAGAGGTAATACCATATGGCTATTGTTATAAATAATGAATAAGCCTTTATTTCCTTCTGTGGAATGATTGTAACAGTTTGGAAGGGAATTAAAATTCACAATCCCCTATATCGGATGTTGAGCATGTTGTCTCACATCATTAACACTATGTGGATGGTGGGCATAATGCACACATCCATTGTTTGGGAATTGGCATGGAAGAACACCCTCTATTTTGATATTTAGAATGAAGGAACACTCACCATATCGAGTGATGAGAATGATGTATCTCACTCATTGTGATATGTTTGTCATGTACCCTCTTTTAGAGCTTATCGGCTCATTTAGACTGGTAATTGATGCTTGAGTTCTGTTTCATTCTAGCTAACACCTTGTATTCTAGGTTTATGGAGACTTATGTCTTCACATAAATGGTCCATAAAGGTGGATGAATTTATTTACTATACTATATATATTATTATTAAATATATAGTTATATATTAGAAACAATTTCTGACCATGATCTAAAGCAGGTAGAGTCGACATGGTGTCCCATTGGAACCGAAGTCATCTAGTGTTTAATTATTCAGAATTATTTAGTATTATTTGTACATGAATAGTGTTTTGACTTATATTCCTTGATTGTATTTAGATGTAGACACTATTGGTAGTGGAATACTAGGATTTTCTCTTACACCCTTCTTGAGTTACCATTGTAATGGGGTACCTGAGTAGATCTCATTTTCATAGGACCGTAGATTATTTCTTGTGTTGTTTTTCATATACCTAGGAGTTAGGAGCACAAGACTGAATTGGATCTCATGATACTTATCTATTTCACCCTTAGAATTGTGTCTATCATCTTTATTCATGTATTGTACTTTATAATGTTTATTGTTATATTTATAATATTTTAGATTATTTATTATCATATGGACATGCATTCATTGTTTTATGTTGGCGTTGGACACTTATATTCAGTTGATAATATTATTTGGTTGATTTTTGTTTCATTTGATACTGCTTCTACTATTGTATATTGTTTATTTTATATTGTAAAATTGTGATACTCTTATAATGATGGTATAGTATCCATATTATCACATCCTTTGATCCTTTATTCTAGTCAATATCCTTTGTCATACAAGGAGGCATTCTTAAGGCCATGTGAAGAGCAGTCTAAATACCTATTTAATTTATTGTCAGTTCATTATGATACAAAGTGAAATTAGTGGATTTCCTTTTTACTTTTTCTTATTGTTTTGGGTTTATAGAGAGGATAGTAGTAATTTTTTTGTGATTGTTAAATAGAATTGTCTTGGAATGATCACCACACCCACAGGGGAAAATCTATGTGACAAGGACTAGGATTGTTGTTCGTGTTGTTCATTGTTACCATTTATTATGATTTCACCATGAGTGATTGGAGTAATTTCTACTATATATTTATTTATAAAATTTATGGTATTCTTCCCTTGGACTAGTATGGTAAGAATGTAGCATTACATATTTCACTATAGGCACATAGATATTCAGATTCTATGCATATTCCATAACATGTATTCTCATATTTAGGTTGCCTACTGATTGTGATGATGTCCCTTGTGTGTTAGTTAGCCTTGAAATTATATACCATGTTTAGTATTTTAGTGGATTACTTTTTTGGTACTATTCAAGGTACTTATTTTTTATACCTGTTTATATAACATTATTTGTTTATTTATTTACTATGATAATCTCTTGTGAGGATTAGGAGATTTTATGTCATGCTGTGAGATTATTTAGCATATCTTTCCTATACATCATGATAATGTTTATGTTAGAATTATTTTCATTATTTAATTATTATTATTACATGTATGGATTTTATTTTTATATAAAATTTGTTTTGTGGACTAAACATATTGGTTGATATTTAATAGGAGTCAGCCATTAGTTGTAAGGTGTATGAGTGACTTATATATTTTGGAAAGGGATCCCTTGTACACGAAACATCATTTAAGCATTATATATATCTAGATATGGTTCATATAATGTAAAATATATTAAATTTCTAATTTTAAATGGAATGTTTCATGATTACTGGGAACCAAATTATAATCTATTGATTGTATGGGTGCTTTATTGAATGGCAGAGGGAAACCCATTTAATCAAACCATTATATATAACGTTGATATATTTTAAAGTTGATATAAATTTAAAATATCTTAATTTTAATCTAGAAATAATTTGATTCATATGGATCTCTTACATGACTCAACCCAAGTAGGTTGATCACAATAATGATCTTACCTAAAAAATCCATTAAGGGTAATTTAAAATTTCAATATTTTAATATTTTCTTCTATAGAGGTAGGTGACTCAATCACATGGACATGGAGATCCATGTGATTTGTAATTCCCCGACCCTAGTTATCCAGAGTCCGTACATTATTTTAATACATTGGAATGATTACAAGGAATCAAGTCCCAATGGACCGATCGGTTTAGCAATCTCGGAAAATAGATTACATACATGAATGTTACATTACACTTTATAACATAAAACACAACATAAATAATCCTTTATGAAATCTACTATTCCATTAGCTTAAAACTTCATATCAATTGCAATACACTTCTTGGAATCTTGGAGAAAATAAAACATTGAAAGGGGTCAGCTCAAATGCTTAGTAAGGGTAAGAAATACAGTGGAAAATAAAATAAATATTAAGCATGGTGAATAATTTAAACTGCATTCCATTACCAATAATAAACATGAAAACTTTTATAGAAAGAATATTAGCTGAGTAAATAATGCCATAATAAAACATAATCATGGGTATTCTACTACTCTAATGTCCACATGAACCATCAATATTATTTCCATAATGAGGGAATGTATAATGCCAGACATTCTAAAACATTTTATCAAGGCCTTGACCAAGATGTCTAAAAATTATTAAGGCCTCGGCCAAAACCCTAAATCAAATTGGGAAAAGGCCTCGGCCAATTCCACGTCTAGTTGTCTCATGAGACCTACCGATGCATCGAGGAGCTATAGCGGGCTCCACTCGTCACATACTAGTTCCAATACATTCATAATATAAAACGTTTAAAACATAACATTAACATTCCTATAAGAACTAGGATATGAAATTTTAATACTTTAACCATAAACCATGAATGGTATAAAAATAACACATCCACAGTCAAACATATCACAAAACCTTCAATACAATATGGAAGTTTTGTATCATAATATATCAACATCAAAACAATTTTAAAATCTATTAAAGGATTTTACATAGTTGGAAATTATTTTTAAAACTCTTTGATTGAAATATCCCTTTTCGTGAAAACATTTAAAAGTCACACAATTTAGAAAGGAATACATTTAAAGACATTTTTGAATCAAGGTTTCCCATACCACTTTAAAACTTCTGAAAGTAATTAACATTTTAAAACATTCATGTCCATTTAGATAAATCCTTAAAACCATTTTTCAAACATTGACATTAATGAGAATGGTTTAGAAGAATAATTCTTTAAAACATTTAAAATGATGTTGACATAGATGAAATCAAAACTATTTGAGAGAAATATCTCTTTTTTGAAATCATTTAAGAGTCACATAATTATAAAAGAAAACATTTACTTTGAAAATATTCTTATAATATTGTAAGGGAATATTTGAAGATTTCATTACATCGGAAAATATCCACACCCGCCGTATAAGTTAAAAAAATACATTCTTACCTTAATTCTGTCGAAAAGGTTAAAAAGGACCTTGTTTGGAAAATAACTGAACGATTCCTTTATAAAAATCTTATAAAATGTAAAACAAGGGTATAAATGACTTTTACCCATATTATGTAAAATAGTAATAATGTTTTGAAATACATTTTTAAGAAACATGGATGTGGATGATAAAGATGTCCTAGTAGATAATTACATATAAACAACGTAGGATAATGAAAGGATTATGAAATAAACCATTAACAATTTGGTAACTTACTAAACAAACACCCCATGAAAGAGGTGTCATAAAATGAATATGTAAATTAACATAAATTAAAGTTTATTACACAAAGAATACAATTATGGGAAGTACATACACCACACAAAAGGTAATAGTGGAAATATGGCACGAATCTCACAGGAATAAGGAGTGAGATGAAAACCCATTACCTTGTACTTTTCCTTGGTTGATGGTAGTTTAAACTCATGTATAATGGTTAAATAATATTTATTATATTATAAAAGAATAATATAAATTAATATGATATCATATACGATCTTTTAACATTCCTTTGTTATTAATATCTTAGTATTATCGTCGTTTCGAGTGTTAACGGATTCATTTTTATTTGTATTATTTATTATGTGAGTCATAATCATTATGGATGGGATGTATCTTATTCATATCAAGAATGATATGAAGTATTTAAAAAAAAATTAATCATCAAATGAAAATTAATCTCGAATGGATACGATGTGGATTGATTCTCATCGCGTTCGTGGAGACGGTAGTCCGTACATACGCACGAGCAACAATATCATTATTTTGATATTAATATAATATATTATTGGATGGAATATAATATATACAGAATAATTATCATGTTATATTTTTTATTACATCAATTACACACCATTATCATACTCATCCAAATAATAATGTTTTGAATAACAATTACACCACGACGTGGAGATGGTAAGTCGTACGTACAGACGTATGGTGACATGTCATTCAAAGGATGGATAGAATATTGAATATGGTTGTACCATATTTATAATAACATCATAGTATATTTAATATATTTGAGTTATTATTTTAGAATGGACATAACAAATAAAGAAGAAGTGGAAGAAGAAAAGAACTTGAAAGAGGGTGGTCAAAACATTAGAGCCTTTTCGGGATCTTCCCTTTGATTTTATCAAAAGGGGTCTTTAAGATGGCATTCTGACTAAATTAATTCCTTTAGGATAAAGTGAGGGAAGTTGAGACGATATTTTGGTCAGGATTTGGCCGAACCAAAAGGCTTTGAAGGTATGAATTTGAGAGAAGGGGGAGTGCCATTTTATAAGAGGGGTGAGGGGAACCTTAGAAAAAACTTAAAATATTATTTTATAATAAATTCATATTCGATTTAAAATGGCTCCAAATTATATTATTTATAGATTAAGGTGGTGATAGGTCAAAAACCACTCAACCAATATGTTTTAGATAGGTTTGTGTTACTTTATTAACCTTATCTTTTAGTTTTAACTCTTAGTTTATTAGTTTGACATTTACCATGTCTCTTTGTATTTTTATATTATATAGTTAATAAACGTACTATATACATCCAAGAGACCCAAATTTGGTCCATTAATAATACACCTATAATTATATAAGTCATTTTTATGAACCTTAGATTTTTAGGAATATAATATCAATTAATAATGTAATATTTGTTTTAAAAACGCATTTATGTCAATTTTGACGATATTAAATAATTGAATTTTTTAAAGACATAACAAATTTATTAATTCAGACAAAATTTATATATACAATCCTAACAAGTCATATTAACCAATAAAATTCTTCTATGGCATAAAAACATTCAAATTATATTTATATTAACATTTATAGAACTAATTATTTGATTCATTCATTAATAAGGAAAATACTGCATCATTATTATGTCATAAATAAATTTTTCTATTCAATGTCTAAAAATTATAAATAAAATACCATTATGTAGGAAATATATTTATCTTTATAATTAATATTTATAGTCAAATATATAACATATATAACCCTATGTAAAAAATGTTTTCCTAAAAGATATATGCTTAAGTCATTTTTGTATTTATTTTAACTTAATTAATATAAAGTGTCATTATCAATTACAGTTGGATCCATGGGGTCCCAAAATCATCCCAAAGATACCCATGGTTGGACATGTATCCACCAATAGGTTTATGACACATTTTTGGTAATTTAATATTATTATAATATTATTTTTTACCCTTATTTATCGGATTTACCCTTTAACTATGGTAAATAAAATATTTACCGAAGTAATTTTTCAAAATGTCTAAAAATAAAAGTTACCTATTTACAAAATATGGGAATCCTAATTCCAAATATGGAATTCATTTTTCCAAATTCAAAACACAGAAGTGGCAGAAATTAATTTAAAATTAATTCTTGTTGTCAAAACAAAAAAAGTGTTTTTAAGAAACAATAACTATTAAAAGTTTGACACTTGTTTATGTTCGTTTTAAATGTGAAATTATGTCCAATGACCGAAATTGGATTAAATGGTTAAAATTTATTCTAAATAGAATTTTAAATCACTCAAATTCATAATTTATCACTATTAATTATTCTGATTTAAAAAGTTGTTTTTAATTAAAATTTAGTACTTTTCACTATTCATCAAAATATGAAAGTTATCATAAAAGTATCAAAAATTCACCCTAAGATAATTTCTATATTATGAATCCAAAAATGAATTCCATTTTGAATGATAAAATTTCTAAAATTTCAAAAGGTGGGTATTACTATTCATAACAGCTAGTTTGATTGGTTGTGGTGTGTATTAGAACTCGAAGTTGTGTACAACACACGCTGCTGTATTATTCCAAGAGAAGCATATCGTGGAAGTTTGGGGTGTTACAATCTTCCATTCTTCAATTAATTGTGTCCTCAAAATTTTAAATTTCTCTTTGAAAATAAAATTTTAAAAATAGAAAATACCTTTGTGGGAAAACCCACATCAGAAAT
The DNA here is from genome assembly GCA_963277665.1 of Viscum album. NCBI lineage: Eukaryota > Viridiplantae > Streptophyta > Magnoliopsida > Santalales > Viscaceae > Viscum > Viscum album. The sequence goes on along the minus strand of OY728137.1, from coordinate 1,871,202,107 downwards.
TGGGTGAATAAAATTTAGTCTTAATAAGAGGAAAAGAGAAATGAAAGGGTAACCACCAAATTATGATCCTTATTAGTAGAAAATTGGTGAAAATTAGAGACATATAATTTGAGGAAAAACGTAAATATTTATATGTAGTGATTGAGGTCATTAATCACAAACAATTGTAAAATTGAGGGCCTTAAATTCATCAATCTATGATGATTTAAAATACCATAGGTTCAAACAAAACCTAAGGTGTTATGATAACACATTTTTTGTTTTAAGATCCCTTCAATAAAGTATAAAAAAAAAATTCTTCATAGAATAATATAAGAAGAAAAATATATACATGACAAGTAGAGTTCCATCCTTTAACTAATTTCTATCACAAACTAATCTTTCACTCTAAAATATAATAGAACATTAAAAAAATATTCTATTTATCCTGTTTGTATGGAGTTCAAATAAATGAATTTATAATTCATCTACCAGAATTTTTTTTTAAAAGCTACATTATTCAATCCAGGACATCACGTGGCCCAGTGGTAGGTGATACAACCTTATCACCCTTCGGTTGCAGGTTCAAGTCTCGCAGCCTTGTCGGGCGTGATGGGTTGTCTCCCAACCTCCGGGTTATCCTTTTATGGAAATCCAAAAATAATCTCAAACTAAAATTATCCAAAATACTTCTTTCCAAACTCACAGTCCAAAATTTATAAGGAAGGTAAACACAATGAAGATCATTTTTGCTGCTTAATAACATTTGAACACCTTCATCATGTATTCTTTTAAAACACTGGAACATCCTAAATTACCATAAAACCTTATTTATTACATTCATGATACCTTATTTCTTATATAATACTGGATATACTACTTCTATCAAAAAATGTTGTAAACTCCAACAATGATGGAATATACAAATCATTAATCAGTTTCAAGTTAGTCAAGAATATCCAATATAACTTATCTAAATCAATAATGTATTATTGCAAAATCACTACCTTGTTATTAGAACTATATTATGGTTTATCTTTCTCTCAACCATATATTTTCCAAAAAAATTAACCTATTATTGAGTCACTTTTCTTGGTTCCATACAATCTCAAGTCCTTAATGAAATAGTATTTCAGTACAATCATTATATACTCCACAATTATTATAAACAGTACATTGTTGACACAACACTCAAATGAGATAATTCTCTAATAACAACATAATAACTCTAATCATTCCTCCTCATCTGTGATAGTATCATAACTTGATTATTATCCAATTGCATCATATGGGGAATACTCTGATGACTTGGACATTGGATCACGTAGTGGCCCAACTCCTTGAAGATGAAGCATTGTATATTTGAAACATTTTTCTTACCATTTCAGTCATGTACATGGTGTCCTTTATCTCCACACTTATAAAAAACTCCCATTCCCATAAGGGAAGTTCAGGGTGTTTCATCCCACAGTTATCACAAATGAGAAAATTCTACTTTTCCCTATTCCATTTATCCATCATTCTCTCTTCCATCCTTTTCTTCTAGTGCTTCCCTTAAAAGCCATAAGACTCAAATATTTCTTTATATATCCCATTAAAACATGATACTATTTATTCATTTGTTGAGAAAACATGAGGGATAATTTTCCTTCTAAATGTTGGCTTAATACCGTGGAAGATATGATCCTTCTTACTCTTTGGATCATATGTATTGCTGGAGTTCACATTCCATATACTGGGCGCTATTTCTATACAATGGCATACACTAGGTCAGTTTATGAATTGTAATGAATAATTCAAAACTTGTAAAAAACCTGACGTAAATTGAATAGTTTATGGATATAATCCATAATCATAAATTTTTTTTCGTTGAGTAAGTATATACTCATAAGCCCTTCATAATGGTTTGTAAAGAAAATGAGAATTATCCTAAGCATATTCCCTGAGAGTGTCGTATCCAAGAGTGCAATAATGCCCATTTTCGTGCACTATTTCCCATTTGAGTCTTGCTCAAGGCGGTGTTTCCGGGTTTTACCCCTAGGTAAATCTGTGCTAGAGCCGCCTCTACCTGCTCGTATCTAGACAGGGATGTATTTTCTTCGAAAACTCACAAAATCTCCACATTAACGAAAATCTAGGAATTTCTTCTATCCTAATCCTCAAAGTCTATCATAGTTCTAGGTGCCCTATTCAGAGTTCAACTAAATCTATCTTCCAAGGTTATTTCTAAACATCCTCTGATACCAACTGTAATGCCCCTACCCCAGTTACCGAGAGTCGGTGCATTATTTTAATACATTGGCATGATTACAAGGAATCAAGTCCCAAAGGACCGATCGATTTAGCATTCCTGGAAAATAGATTACATACATTAATGTTACATTGCAATTTATGACATACAACAAAACATAAATAATCTTTTATAAATTCCATTATTCCTTTAGCTTAACCCTGCATAACAATCACAATACACTTCTTGGAATCCTAGATAAAATAAAACATATAAAGTGGTGAGCTCAAACGCTCTGTAAGGGTAAGCAATACAGCAGAAAATAAAATAAATATTAAGCATGGTGAATAATTGAAACCACATTCCTTTACCAATAATAAACATGAATAACATTATATCATGAATATTACCTATTTAAATAATTCCATAACTAAACGTAATCATGGGTATTCTACTAGTCGAATGACCACAAGAACCATCAATATTATTTCCATAATGAGGGAATGTACATTGCTATCCATTCTAAAACATTTTGTCAAGGACTCGTCCAAGATGTCTAAAAATGATTAAGGCCTCATCCAAAACCATAAATCAAATTGGTAAGAGGCCTTGGCCAATTCCACATCTATTTGTCCCATGACACCTACTGATGCATCGAGGAGCTATAGCGGGCTCCACCCATCACTTACTATGTCCAATATATTCCTCATATAAAACGGTTGAAACATAACATAAACATTCGTATAAGAACAAGGATACGAAATGTCAAAACTTTAACTATAAACCATGAATGGTATAAAAACAACACATCCACAGTCAAACATATCACAAAACCTTCAATACAATATGGATTTTTTGTATCATAATAAATCAACATCAAAAACAGTTTAAAATTCATTTTTAGTATTTTACATAGATGGAAATTATTTTTAAAACAATTTGATTTAAATATCCCTTTTCATCAAAACATTTAAAAGTCACACGATTTAGAAAGGAAGACATTTCATAACATTTTTGAATCAATGTGTACCATACCACTTTGAAACTTTTTAATGTAATTACCATTTTAAAACATTCATTTACATTTAAATAAATCCTTAAAACATTTTTCAAACATGGACATTAATGATAATGGTTTAGAAGAATAAATCTTTAAAACATTTAAAATGATGTTGACATAGATGAAATAAAAACTATTTGAGAAAAATATCAGTTTTATGAAATCATTTAAGAGTCACATAATTATAAAAGAAAAATTTACTTTGAAAATATTTTTATAAGATTATAAGGGAAGCTTCGATGGTTTTATAATGGCGGAAAATAGCCGCACCCGCCGTATAAGTTAAAAAAATACATTCTTACCTTAAATCTGTCGAAAACGTTAAAAAGGACCTTGTTTGGAAAATGACGGAAATATTCCTTTATAAACTTATTATAAAAATTAAAAAAATCATATAAATTACTTTAAACCATATTCTGTAAAATAGTAATAATTTTTTGACATACATTTTTAAGAAACATGGATATGGATGACAAAGAGGTCCCAATAGATAATTACATATAAAAATCCTTGGATAATGAAGAGATTGTGAAATAAACCCTTACCAATTTGGTAACTTACGAATAATACACCCCATGAAAGTGGAATCATACAATGAATATGTAAATGCACATAAATTAAAGTGTATTACACAAAGAATACAATTATGGGCAGTACATACGTCACACAAAAGGTAATAGTGGTAATATGGCACGAATCTCATGGGAATAAGCCGTGAGATGAAAACCCCTTACCTTGTACTTTTCCTTGGTTGAGGGTATTTTAACCTCATGTATAATGGGGAAATAATTGTTATTAATGTATAAAATAATCATATACATTAATATGATATCATATATGATTTTTTAACATTTCATTGTTAATAATATCTTAGTATTATAGTGGTTTTGGGTGTCAACGAATTCATTTTTATTTATATTATTTGTTATGTGATTCATAATAATTGTGGATGGGATGTAGATTATTCATATCCAGAATTATATCAAGTCTTTAAACATTATTTTTAATCATAAAAAGAAAATTATTCTTGAATGGATACAATGGGGAATGATTCTCATCGCGTTCGTGGAACTGTAGTCCATACGTACACACAAGCAACAATATCATTATTTTGATATTAAAATAATATATAATTGGATGTTATATCATATATACAGAATCATTATCATGTTATATTTATTATTTACATCAATTAGACATCATTATCATACCCATCAAAATAATAATGTTTTGAATAACAATTACACCATGACGTGGAGACGGTAAGACGTACGTACGCACGTATGGTGAAATGTCATTAAAAGGATGGATAAAATACAGAATATGGTTGTAACATATTTATAATAACATCGTAGTATATAAAATATATTGGAGTTATTATTTTATAATGTAAATAACAAATAAAGACGAAGTGGAAGAAGAATGGAACTTGAAAGAGGGTGGTGAAAACATTACCTCTTCTTCGGGTTCTTCCTTTTGAATTGATCAAAAGGGCTCCTTAAGTTGGATTTCGGTCTAAAGTAAGTCCTATAGGATGAAATTAGGAAATTTTATAAGATATTTTTTCTGGTTTTTTCTGAACCAAAATGGTTTGAAGGTATGAATTTGAGAGATGGGGGAGTTCCCTTTTATAAGAGGGGTGCGGGGCACCTTTGGAAAAACATAGAATATTATTTTATAATAAATTTATATTCGGTTTATAATGGCTATAAAGTGGATTATTTAATGTTTAATTTGGGTATAGGTCGAAAACCACTCAACCAGTAGGTTTTAGAGAGGTTTGGTACACTTTATTAACCTTGTCTTTTAATTTTAACTCTTAGTTAATTAGTTTGACATTTACCATGTCTCTTTGTATTTTTATATTATATTATTAATAAACTTAATATATACATCCAAGAGACCCCAAGAGGTACATTAATGATAAAACTATCATGATATATGTTTTTTGGTGGATCTTTATATTTTTAGTAGTAGAATATCAATTAATAATATAATACTTGTTTGAAAAACTCATTTATTTCAATTTTGACAATATTTAATAATTTATTTTTTTAAAGTCTTAAAAACATTATTCATTCGAACCTAATTCTTTTAAGCAATATTAAAAAGTTGTATTAACAAATAAAATTCATGGATGGCATCAATACTATCCAATTATATTTATTTTAACATTTATATTACCAATTATTTGATTCATTCATTAATATGAAAATAATGCATCATTATTGTGTCATAAAAAAATTTAATTATTCAATGTCTAAAAATTATAAATAAAATACCATTATGTAGGAAATCTTTTTATATTTCTAAATAATATTTATAGTCTAAAATATAACATTTATAAACCTATGTAAAAATTGTTTTTCTAAAATATATATGCTTAAGTCATTTTTGTATTTACTTTAACATAATTAATATAATGTGTCATTATCACTTACAAGTGGATCCATGGGGCCCTAAAATCGACCCAAAAATACCCATGGTCGGACATGTATCCACTAATAGGGTTAGGACACGTTTTTTGAGTAATTTAATATTATTATAATATTATTTTGTTACCCTTATTTACCAGATTTACTCACTAACCATGGTAAATAAAATATTTACCGATGTAATTATTCAATATGTCTAAAAATAAAAGTTACCTATTTTCACAATTTGGGAATCCTAATTCCAAATATGGAATCCAGTTTTTTAAATTGAAAACATAGAAGAGGCAGAAATTAATTTAAAATTAATTTCCCCCATCAAAACAAAAAGCGTTTTTTAAGAAACAATAACTATCAAAAGATTGACACTAGTTTATTTCTGGTTTAAATGTGAAATTATGTCCAATGACCAAAATTGAATTAAATGGTAAAAATATATTATAAATATACTTTAAAATCACTCAAATTCAAAATTTATCACTATTAAGTATTTCGATTAAAAAATATGTTTTTAAATAAAATTTAGTAATTTTTACTATTCATCAAAATAAGAAAGTTATCAGAAAAGTACAAAAAATCACCCCTAAGATATTTTAAATATTTTGAATCCAAAAATGAAGTACATTTTGAAATATAAAATGTATAAAATTTCAAAAATTGGGTATTACTATCCATAACAGCTAGTTTGATTGGTTGGGGTGTGTATTAGAACTCGAAGTTGCATACAACAGACGCTACTGTATTATTCAAAGAGAAGCGTACCATGGAAGCTTGGGGTGATACATGAATAAATTAAAAAATGAATATTTGGACCTAATTATGTCATTTGTTTCATGTTTATTATGTGATAATCTAATACGGGTGTTTTGAAACATTGATAATTAAACTTCTATTGGGATGGATTCAGATGAAACAGGTTTGGCATGATAGGACCCCTGTAGGTTTCATTATATTTTATGACTTGGTCATTGAATTGTACCAATTTTAATAAAATTTCTAGATAAATAAAATGACTAAGAAGGTATTTATATGATAAATTATCTTATTATTATTGGTTTTCAATAAATGATTAATGTCTAAAAAATAAGTATGATAAGATTTACCTGTTTTCTTTAAAGAATTAGTTAAATCCGGTACCAAGGTTTTTTTATTATAAATGGTACATGATGTTCTATTTTTAAAACATTAAAATGTTTAAAAACTGATTATAAATCAATGAAAAGATAGAAAATAAACCATAGGTGTAATCCTTAGTTTAAACCCTCATATAAGGGTAGTTTAAATATCTATTTTATTTTCCTAGGAATGGAAACATGACTATTTTCGATATGTATTTTTTATTTTAAAAAGAGATTAAATTAAATGCATAAGTCTGAGTAAAATTTTTTTGGTAGGAAATAATGATAGATTGAATGTTTATATTTTTTTAATGGGATAGCCCGAGGTATGTATCACCCTTAGAGATTAAGTTCCCAGCTAAATGTTGTAAGTTTTCTGACATTTGATTTTTTAGGTGTTGTTGTCACTAGTAGTACTCTTAGCTTAAAAATGAAACACATTTCTGAATGGGTGTTCATCGTATATTTTCCCCTTCTTACTAGCATTAGTATCAGTTAATGCTCAGTTTTAGTAGGTTATATATGCCTATTGTATGGTAAGAAGCTTATCAGGTCTGGTGATTATCTCTTCATCCTCAATCATGGATGACTTGGTGTGTCATCATCTTGGTTAATGGTCATTTGGGGAAATATGACTTTATGTTACACCTCTTTTATGCACCACATAATACATGGATTTTTTTAAATCCCAAGTACGTAATTAATAATAGATATTCTTATCTATGTCTATTTATTAATTATATAGTGTTTTAAAGGCTTAAAATGAGAATAAATCCAATCTTAAGCATAGAATTCTCTAATGTTTTTAAAAGATTATTTTACCGCCTTTTGATGGCGAACCATTTTTTAATCTATATTTTGACATTTTTATAGGCTCTATTTGTTAGAATAAACTTATTCTTTATTATTGGGACATTGAAATTTACTTTGGATTAATTATTTGTATTTTTCTAACAATGTTCGTTTTTTAATGAAGAGTGAAAAATACTGCATTTTACATCAAAACTACTTTTTAATCTAATTTAATTATATGGTTAGATTATCTTTTTAGTTGTTTTTAAATTGTAATTATAATATATTATTACCATTTAATCCAATGGTGTTCATTAGAATTAATTTCACTTTGGAATTAGTCATAAACAAGTGCCAAACTTTTCATAGATATTGTTTCAAAAAAACCCGCTATTTGTTTTTGACAACGGGAATTATTTTTAAATTAACTATTGCAATTCTTATGTTGGGATTTTGGTAAAATGGATTCCATATTTGGAATAATAAGTTCAAAATTATGTAATTAATACTCTTGTTTTTTGACATTATGAATAGTAATGACAGTAATTATCTTTAATTATTGTGATTAATTATTAATCGGGTAGTTAAGGATAATAAAATAATATCATAAAAATACAAAATGACCATAAAATGTGTCCGAATGATACGCGTTGTTTCATGTATGACCATGGGATGCCTTGTGCCAAACTTAGGGACCCCATGGAATAACTTTTGTGTGATAGTGACTTTTTATCTTTTTATTTTTTTAAAGAAAGTTAAATGTAACAATGTATGTATCACCCAAGTAAAAAAAATTAGTTTTGTCTGTGTAAATGATATCTTAGAATATAAATATTAAATGTAAATCTAAAAATATTTCCTACATTATAGTATTATTTTATAATTTTTAGGCATTAAATAAATTAAATTATTTATGACATGATGATGATGCAGCGATTACCTCATTAATGAACGATTTAAATAAAATGAGAAGATAATGTAAAATATAAGACATAAACATGTCAAAAACCTTTTGTATGATTATATTTCGAACCCTTATCACATTATCCTCTAAATATATCAATGTGGGACCTTTAAAATCCAAACCACATTTTAAAATAAAGTAACATTTCTTGACTTTCCAAAATTTCCCCTCCTCTCCTCTTATAAAAGGCCCCCACCTCTACCTCCTTACCCACACTACTCAAGCCATTGTATCAGCCAAGATCTACTCATTTTATCTCTCCACATCCCTCTCTTCATCGTAAAAGCCTTACCTTAGGCAGAAAGCTCTTCAAGAAACCCTTTTGGTACAAACCAAGAAGACTTACCCGATTTAAAGGTAAATTATTCTCTAATGTTCTTTTGTTTTATTTTTCTTCTCCAACCCCATAAACTCTTTTTATTAATAACTTTTGTAAAAACACCAGTATATTAAATATACTAGGATTTTTTTATAAGAATTATTCGAGCTACACTTACACACACCAACATCCAATGGTTAAAGAACACACTGTTTCCGTGGATGGCGAATTTCTGCCACACGAAACGATGATTGTTCAATATTCATATAACACTTTCAAAGGTGTCCATTAATATGTCACTATATTTATATATGATATATAATATGTTTACGTTTTCTTTAATATTCTGTATTTTTCATTTATGGCATACTTTTATGGTTTCCATTTTGGGTAAACGCGATATCTTCATTTTAGGAAGTGCGGACTACCACCCCCACAAAGTGATTTGATTCGTTAATGCCCTATGTGGGACATATAAAGGATGGAATTAATGATATCATATATTATATTATACTTGAATTATAATATACCTTTATATCATTATGATTCCATTCCATTAAAAAGGAAATATAAATGAAAGTAGCGTTCATGCGTACGTACGACTTACCGTCTCCATGAACGGTGCATTTCATTTCTTACCTCTAAATGTTATGTAATATTATAAATGCATGTATATACTGGATATATATGATATATATGATATCTACATCATGAATATAATTTTGGATATAATGGATACATGATAAATTGTAATTATAATGATTTTATTTTTGACTCAAGTACCAATGATCGACAAAACGACCATTATTAACTTAAATAATTACATAGTGTTCATAACAAGGTAATAAGTGATATAAAATAAATAATTAAAATGAAAAAGGTTATTAATAAAGTATAAATTAACTCAAGTTTATTATTCAGTATGTTAAAGAACGATCGGGTCAAGTCGGACCCGAGGTAATGGACTTCGTCTCAATCTCCTTTCGCTGGGGAATATTTTATTTTATACACAACTTTATTTTATATGGTGTATAAACCCCATTTAATTTTATGTATATTTAAAATGAATATTTTTTTATACGAATATTTTTACTAAACGACAAAAGGAATGTTTTTTTGTCGTACATATGCGGCGATAATGACTTCTCCACCACCGTGACCATTATTTGAGTTTCGGCTACCACTACAAGCCATATCTTTTTTTTAAAATGAAAAATAATTACCATGTTTTAATTTTATTTTATTTTGGTATTGAAAATGGTTTTCATAATGTTTTAATTATATCAATGTGTTGTATTGATATCTTGTGATTGAATTGTGGAAATGTTATGTTTCCTTTATTCATGTTTTATGTGATACGATTATGTTATAGTTCTTGGGAATTATTATGAAGATGGGTGGTTTAGTGGTAAACTAAGGGTGGGTGATCCCGATATAGCTCTCCAATGCATTGGGTAACGCGAAGGGGTTAAATGTTAAGGTTTCTCCGAAGAGATTTAGGGAATATACTGTGATGGGTATTCCAAACGTAACCATGAGGGTTACTCTCTACATAACAATGATATGAATGCCTCAAGTTACCTTTATGTATTATGATTTCTATGAGTTATTCATATTTCTTATGATTTCATGAGATATGTTAACATGCATATGTTTTATGAGTAAAGTATGATTTAATTGATTCCTACGTATACATGTACTAATGTTTCCTTTACCTATATTTATATATCCCTTACTGAGATTTTTATGCGCATCCCATGTTTTTGGAATGTTTTTCACAAGTCAAGGGAAAGGTACATGATGTGATGATAGTGTCAAGGAAGTGTCATGAATGAATCCATGTTTTGTTTCAAATATGATTCTGTTGATGGGAAAAAATGAATACTATCTTTTATGTAACCACTTGGTTTAAATGTGTAATGTAATGCATGATTTATGACTTAATTCTCTAAAACTCTAAACCTGAAAAGATCCTCAATGTGTATTCTTGAAATAACTCATGATTAGGTATTGTTTAAGGCTGGGGCCTTACAGTTGGTATCAAATGTCGGATTAGATAACCTTAGGAGTTAGAAATTCCATTAAATGATTATCCACAAATATTTTTTTTACGGTCAAATTGAAATGATATAGCATTTAAAGATTACCATGTTGCTTCATATAAGAAATATTTGTTCAGAATTTTTTTCCATAGAGGAAACAGGGAAGCAGTTCTAGGAAGGCATACAGAAGGAAATAACCTTTCGAATCAGCATCCTGAGATGGTCGGAATTGGAACTGAATAGTTTGTTTCAGTAATGGCGCAGTTGACTCAAGCAATAAATGGTGCTGGTATCCATGCACGAGATCATCCAGATCAACCGCAGAGGAACATGTCAGTGGTGGAACATTTCATGATGAAACATCCCCCATCATTCAGAGGATCATCTGACCCTGTGCTAGCTGAAGGGTGGATTAAATTGCTGGAAAATATTTTCTATGTCATGGGGTGTTCAGAAAATCAAAAGGTTAGTCTTGCAATTTACCGTTTGGAGGGTGAAGCAGAACAGTGGTGGTCGATGGTTAAAAATATCAGGGACACTGATGATATTGATTCTCTCTACTTGAATGAATTGAAAGGTATATTTCTTGAGAATAATTTTCCTAAGGCTGTTTGACTTAGGATTTAAAAATAATTCTTGGAATTGAGGCAAGAGGATGAATCAGTGGCTGCTTATGAAGAAAGGTTCACTCGATTGGCAAGGTATGCTCCAAATTTTATCCGAGACCTTGATAGTAAAATCAATCGTTTTTACTCAGGATTAAAGCCAAAATATCTAAGGTCTTTACCTTCTCATGAGTTCAAGAGTTATGAAAATCTTGTTCGATGTGCTGAGAATGTGGAAATGGAGTTTTCCGATGATCAAGTGTCCTATAACAACGAACTGAAGAAGAGACTAAGGTGGTATGAGAAAGGGAAGAACTCTTCAAAATGGTCTGATGGTAAGAAAACTAAGTTTCTAGTTTGTGATAAATGTGGTAAAAGGCATGCTAGGGAATGTCTTCTGAATTCCGTAATGTGATACCGATGTGGTAAGATGGGACATAAGGCTCATTATTGCCCTGAAAAAGATCAGGGTGATGGTAAGACCAAATTTGATTTACAATTAGTGAAATGTTTTAAGTGCAATGAGATTGGTCACTATGCAAACGAGTGTCCGACAAAGAGCTCGAGTGATGGGAAGCAGTTAGACTACAAGAAAAAATGGGTGGTGAAATCCTTTGCAACTACTTCAACAGATGTTGGGCCATCAAATGAAGTGGTATCAGGTAATTTGTTTTTTTAGATTATGCCAGTGTGTTGTTTGATTCAGGGTCTACACATTCTTTCATCTCTGAAAACATTTTAAGTAAAATGGAAATACCATCTCAAGAAATGACTCCTGAACTTCTGGTAAAAACACATGGGGAAATGTTGAGGCAAAAAGAATTTATAAGAATCTTCCTATCTTATCCATGGAAAAAAACCTACTTGAGAACCTTATAGTTTTACCTCTAGTAGAGTTTGATGTTATCCTGGGTATGGATTGGCTCTCTGTTTACCATGCTGAGATTGATTGCAGAGCTAAAGAAGTTTCTTTTCAGAAAGACTTTCAGTTTGTGTACAAGAATGTACCCTTACTATTGATAACATATCAAGAGGCTGAGAAAGATGTAAAATATTGAAATGATTGTTACATTGCAGATATTGTTGAAAATAAAGAAACTGTTCAGATTAATGAAGTTATTGTGGTAAATGAGTATCATGATGTTTTTCCTAATGAGTTTCCTGGAATAATACCAGATCAGGAAGTTGAATTTAAGGTTGAGTTAGTTCCTGATGCTAAGATAATTTCAAAACCCTCTTATCGAATGGCTCAAATGGAACTTTTATAGTTGAAGGAGATATTCCAAGATTTATTAGAGATATGTTTCATTCGACCTAGCACATCACCATGGGGTGCTCTTGTCTTGTTTGTTAAAAAGAATGATGGTTCTATGAGACATTTAATTGATTATAGAGCCTTGAATAACATCACTATTAATAACAAGTATCCTTTGCCTCATATCAATAATTTGTTTGATCATCTCTAGGGAGCTCAGTATTTTTCAAAGATTGACCTTAGATTGGGGTACCATCAGTTGAAGGTAAAATAATCAGATATTTGGAAGACCGCATTTCGTACAAGATATGGCCATTATGAATTGGTATTTATGCCTTTTGGGATAACCAATGCACCTGTTGTATTCATGGACCTTATGAAAATAATTTTCCATGATTTCATGGATAAGTTTGTGGTTGTTTTCATTAATGATATTTTGGTGTTTTCTAAAAGTAAAGAGGAGCATGAAATACATTTAAGGGTTATTTTTCAAACCTTAAAAGAAAATAAATTGTATGGAAAATTCAGAAAGTGTGAGTTTTTTGTTGCAACAAATTTCTTTCCTTGGTCACATTGTTTCTAATGATGGAATAACTGTTGATCCTGCAAAAACAAATTTTATGTAAGAATGGCCAAGACCCACAAATGTAACCCAGATTCGTAGTTTTCTTGGTTTGGCAGGCTATTACTGAAGGTTTGTTAAAAAAAATTCCCAGTTATCTAATCCAATGACTACGCTAACTTGGAAGGGTGTTAAGTTTATCTAGACAAAAGAATGTGATTATTTTTTCAGGAACTGAAAAGAATATTGGTGAATGCTCCAGTTTTGGCACTACCTTCCTGGAATGGGGATTTTGCTATCTCCAGTGATACTTCATTGAAAGGACTTGGTTGCATTTTAAAGCAAAATGATCGGGTAATTTCTTATGCTTCACATTAGTTGAAAACTCATGAGGTAAATTACCCTACACATGATTTGGAATTAGCCGATGTTGTTTTCACTATAAAAATTTGGAGGCATCATTTGTATGGTGTAAAGTGTGAAATATATACTGATCACAAAAGTATAAAGTATATATTCACTCAGAAAGAATTGAACATGAGATAGAGGATATTGCTAGAATTAATCAAAGATTATGATTGTACAATTCATTACCATCCGGTAAAAGAATATAAAGTGGTTGATTCTTTGAGTTGAAAAGGTAATGCTTTATTAACAATGTTGCATTTGGAAAGTGATCCTTTGGTTAAGGATTTGATAAACTATGGCATAGAAGTTGTTGGTGCAGGATGTCCTTCTATTTTTTTCAGTTATCAGTGAAATTTTCTCAATCAGATAGAATTAAGCAAGCATAGAAGCAAAACAGTGAGTTGTAGAAAAAGGTAGAGCTTGTTCAGAAGGGTAAGTTTCCTGAATTCAAAATTGATAATGATTGTGTCTTGAGATTTGGGAAGATATTGTGCGTGCCCTGTGATTTATAGTTGAAGAGAGAGTTGTTATGTGAAGCTCATAGTTCTCCGTTTTCAGTTAATCCTGGCAGTACTAAGATGTATAGAGATCTTCAGGAGTATTACTGGTGGGACAAAAAGAAACGAGATATTGCTAATTTAATTGTGAAATGTTTGAATTGTAAATAGGTTAAAGCAGAGTGGCAGTTACTGAAAGGGATGCTTCAACCATTACTAGTTCCAGAGTGAAAATGGGAGAATATATCTGTGGACTTCGTTGTGGGATTGTCGAAGACACCTCGAGTTAATAATGAAATCTGGGTTATTGTTGATAGCTTGACTAAATATGCTTATTTCCTTGCTATACGAGATACTTTTTCCCTAGATCAACTTTCCCATTTGTATCTTAAAAATATAGTCAGGTTACATGGAGTACCCCACTCCATTGTATCTAATCGTGATCCCAGGTTTACTTCTAACTTTTGGAAAGGCCTTCAGAAGTCTTTGGGTACTAAATTAAATTTTAATATAGTTTTTCATCCTCAATTATATTGGCAGTCAGAACGAACAATTTAGACTTTGGAGGATATTCTACGTGCTTGTTTGATGGATTATCAGGGATGTTGCGACCAACATCTTTCTTTGATTGAATTTTCTTATAATAACAGTTTTCAATCCAGTATACAGATGGCACCATTTCAGGCATTATATGGGAAGTAGTGTCGAATACCAGCTTTTTTGTATGAAGTGGGTGAAAGGAAGTTTATGGGACCAAAATTGGTAGAAGATTTGGCTGGAAAAAGTTCAGCTAATACAGAAACACATGAGAATACCTCAGAGTAGGTAGAAGAGTTATGCGAACAACATGAGGAAGGATCTGTCTTTTGAGGAAGGTGATCATGTTTTTCTCAAAGTATCACAATGGAAAAGTGTGATGCGATTTGGTAAGAAGGGAAAGCTGAGTCCAAGGTTCATTAGACCATATGAAATTCTTGAAAGAGTTGGATCAGTTTCATACTGAGTGTCTTTACCTCTGAGTTTATCTCAGGTACACAATGTTTTTCATGTTTCGATGTTAAGGATGTAAATGCCAGATCCATCTCATGTTTTGAGTCCAGAGGTAGTTCAGCTAGAATAGAATCTATCTTATGAGGAACAACTAGTCCAGATTCTTGACTATATGGAGCAAGTGTTGTGGAATAAGGTTATTCATCAATTAATGGTTTTGTGGAAAAACCACATGATTGAACATGCAATATGGGAATCTGAAAATGCAATGAGGGATAAATACCCCCACTTATTCGATAAGTAAATAAATTGCGGGGATGAAATTTTCTAAAGGGGGGAAGGATGTAACATCCCAGGTAAGTAATGAATAATATATATTCATATCTATGTCTATTTATTAATTAGATGGAGTTTAAAATAATTAAAATGAGAATAAATCCAATCTTAAGCATAGAATTCTATAATATTTTTAAAAGATTGTTTTACCGCCTTTTGATGGTGAAGCATTTTTAATTCTATATTTTGAAAATTTTATAGGATCTATTTGTAAAAATAAACTTATTCTTTATTATTGGGACATTGAAATCTACTTTGGATTAATTTTTTGTATTTTTCTGACAATGTTCATTTTTTAATGAATTGTGAAAGATACTGCATTTTACATCAAAACTGATTTTTCATCTAATTTAATTATATGGATAGATTATCTTTTTAATTTGTTTTAAAGTGTAACTAGAATATATTTTTACCATTTAATCCAGTTGTGTTCATTATAATTAATTTCACTATGGAATTTGGCATAAACAAGTGCAAAACCTTTCATAGATATTGTTTCAAAAAAACCCACTATTTGTTTTGACAACAAGAATTATTTTTAAATTAACTATTGAAATTTATATGTTTGGAATTTTGTAAAATGTATTCTATATTTGGAATCAAGAGGTCCAAATTATGTAATTAAGTCTTTTTTTTACATTATGAATAGTAACGACGATAATTATCTTTATTTATTGTGATTAATTAGTAATCGGGTAGTTAAGGATAATAAAATAATATCATAATAATAACAAATGAATCCAACATGTGTTTTAATGATACTTTTTGTGTCATGTATGACCATGGAATTCCTTGTACAAAACATTGGGACCCCATGGAATCACTTTTGTGTGATAGTGACTTTTTATCTTTTTATTTTTTAAAGAAAGTTAAATGTAACAAAGTATGTATCACCCGAGTAAAACATTTTTTTTTGTCTATGTAAATGATATCTTAGACTATAAATATTAAATGGAAAGATAAATATATTTCTTAAATTATAGTATTTTTTAATAATTTTTAGACATTAAATATATTAAATTATTTATGACATCATGATGATGCATTGATTACCTCATTAATGAACGATTTAAATAAAATGAGAAGATAATGTGAAATATAAGAATTAAACTTGTCAAAAACCTATTGTATGAGTATATTTAGAACCCTTATCACCTTATCCTCGAAAAATATCAGTGTGGGACCTTTAATATCCGAAACTCAATTTAAAATAAAGTAACATTTCTTGACTTTCAAAAAGTGCCCCTCCTCTCCTCTTATAAAAGGCCCCCACCTATACCTCCTTACCCACACATCTCAAGACATTGGCTCGGACCATCTCTTCTAATTTTATCTCTCAAAATCCCTATTTTCATCCTATAAGCCTTACCTTAGGTAGAAAGCTCTTTAATAATCCCTTTTGGTACAAACCAAGAAGAGTTACCCGATTTAAAGGTAAAGTCTTCTCTAATGTTCTTTTATTTTATTTTGCTTCTCCAACCACCTAAACTCTTTTTATTCATTAATTTTTTTACAAGACCAGTATATTAAATATACTATAATGTTTTTATAAGAATAATTTGAGCTACACTTACACACACCTACATCTAATGGTTAAAGAGCATACTGTTTCTGGGGATGGTGAATGTTTGCCTAACGAAATGATGATTGTTCAATATTCTTATAACACCTTCAAAGGTGGACATTAAGATGTCACTATATTTATATATGATATATAATATTTTTATGTTTTCCTGATTCTTTTTAATTTTTCATTTATGCCATACTTTTATGGTTTCCATTATGGGTAAACGCGATATCTTCATTTTAAGAAGTGCGGACTACCGCCCCCTCAAAGTGATTTGAATCGTTAATGCCATATGTTGGACATATAAAGGATGGAGTTAATGATATTATATATTATGTTATAATGGAATTATAATATAACTTTATATCATTATGATTCCATTCCATTAAATAGGAAATAGAAATGAAAGTAGCGTTAATGCGTACGTACGACTTACCGTCTCCATGATCGGTGCATTTCATTTCTTACCTCTAAATGTTATGTAATATTATAAATGCATGTATATACTAGATATACATGATATATATGATATCTAAATCATGAATATAATTCTGTATATAATGGATTCATGAATAACTTGTAATTATAAAGAGTTTATTTTTGACTCAAGTACCAATGATCGACAAAACAACCATTATTAACTTAAATAATTACATAGTGTTCATAACAGGGTAATAAGTGATATAAAAGAAATAATGAACATGAAAAAGTTTCTTAAGAAAGTAGAAATTAACTCAAGTTTATTATTTGGGATGTTAAAGAACCATCGAGTCAAATCGGACGTGAGGTAAGGGACTTCGTCTCAATCTCCTTTCGTTGAGGCATATTTTGTATTATACATAACTTTCTTTTATACGGTGTATAAACCCCATTGACTTTTATGTCTATTAAAAAGGAATATTTTTTTATACAAATTGTTTTACTAAACAAAAAAAGTAATGTTTTATTGTCTTACGTATGTGGCGACAATGACTTCTCCACCGTCATGACCATTATTTCAGTTTCGGCTTCCTCTACAAGCCATAACTTTTTTTAAATGAAAAATAAATACCATGTTTTAATTTTATTTTAGTTTTGTATTGAAAATGGTTTTCATAATTTTTTTATTATATCATTTTGTTGTATTGATATCTTTTGACTGAAATATAGAAAATTTTATGTTTCCTTTCTACATGTTTTATATGATACGATTATGTTATGGTTCTTGGGAATTGTTATGAAGACAGGTGGTTCCGTGATAAAATACGGGCGGGTGATCCCGATATAGCACTCCAATGCATTGGGTAACGTGAAGGGGTTAAACGTTAAGGTTTCTCCAAATAGATTTAGGGAATATACTGTGATGGGTATTCCAAACGTAACCATGATGGTTACTCTCTATGTAAGAATGTTATGAATTCTTCAAGTTACATTTATGTCTTATAATTTCTATGAGTTATTCATAAATCTTATGATTACATGAGGTATGTTAACGTGATTATGTTTTATGAGTAAAGTATTATTTCATTGATTCTTATGTATACATGTACTAATTTTTCCTTTCCATATTTTTATATCCCTTACTGAGATTTTTATGCTCATCCGGTGTTTTTGAAATGTTCTTCATAGGTCAAGTGAAAGGTACATGATGTGATGATAGTGTCGAGGAATTGTCATTAAAGAATCCATGTTTTTTATTAAATATGTTTCTGTTGATGGGAAAAAATTAATACTATCTTTTATGTATCCAATTTGTTTAAATTTGGAATGTAATGCATGATTTATGATCTAATTCTCTAAAAAACTAAACCTGAAAAGATCCTCAACTTGTATTCTTGAAATAACTCATGATTAAGTAATGTTTAAGGGTGGGGCCTTATAGATTCATAGGGAAGATAGCCTATGGATAGTATCAAGGGTATTTCATTTTTCTTATTAAATATCAGGGCAATGTTTATTCTTGTATGTGGTACCCATATAGTTGCTAAATGATATAAGAAACAAGTTGAGTTTAGTGAAATCATTTATCCTTGATCTAATGAGTATTTTCTTGGTTAAACCCCAGATTAGAGTGATCTAGTAATTAAAGGAATCAAATTTATCCCAATGCTCAGTAAAATAACCTATGAGTATTTGGTATTTTGACATGAGAGTCAGGTTGGTTTTTGTTTTCATGCAAAATGTTATAAAATTTGTGATCATGACATCGATATGTGTGTTTAAGTTGAATCTGATTTAGAATGCTTATGATTATATAAACTATCTCTCCATTCAATTCTAACAAAACTCATAAGGCATGGAGCGTTGGGTAGAATATAGTAAATGTGTCCTTTAGGTTGAATGAATAAAGTAGAGTAAGGACATATAGAAATGGTTGATGTGGTTTTAGAATTCACGTGGGGATGATAATTCTCATAAATTGTTGGTGCTTTCATAGCATCACAATGTTGATATAGTTGGTTGTTTACACAAAACATAAGAAACTCTTCTGGTCATATTTGGAATTCAATGGTTAATAATGATCTATCAAGGAATGCCTCATGTGGTAAAAGCTTTCTGATTTGATACTGATGATGTGTTAGTAGGTGAATTCATGCATCTTATAAGAAGTCAGTTGGTAGTGGATAAAATATTATTTTTCTAGTATTTGGTTATGGTGTATAGGATATTGTATAGATAAATTTATTTTTTATATGATATAAGTTTCTTGTATCATTTTGGAATTCTTAGTATCCTCTAAGGGTACACTTAGTTTTTCATGAGAATATACACAATATTGATGTTGTCCTTGATGTAATAAAAGAGTTTCGGTTATATGATGAGCTAAAAGTTTCAAATTCTATTCATTTTTAATGAACATGATTTATCGTATTTTCATTTTAGAAACATGGTTTTTTATCATGGTATAGTTATTCCTATGTGATACCTAGGTTCCCTTATAGAAACACATTTGATAGATTGTTAGACACTAACCATTTTCTTCTAACATGACCGTTATCTGGACCTTTCTCTAGGTTCACAAAATTATTTGATGTAGACATATTATTCTTTTACCAATGTCATATTTGTAAACATGGAGTATGAAATTACACTAGAATAATTACTTGAACTCCAATTTAATGAATATGAGGTTTTCCCATACATGTTGTCTGGATTAGAGGTAATGCTTAAATGGTGACTATTCAAGTGGGCTAGTTCTAGGCAACACCCCTGTTCATACTGGGGCATGAAAAATTATATTGTTAGGTGATGTTTTGATCTACTAACATAACCATAAGTCTGGTGTGGGCTTCATTGAATGTTGTTGTGTTTATGACGAGATTCCTTGGTAGAAGGAAATGTTGTTTAGTTGGCAATTTTCAACCATCTAAATTTTTTAGATAAGTTATTCATAGTGGAATTACTATTTATCATAATTATTCGATGTAATCAGTATAAAGGAAATACTTTAAGCACATTTTTTATTTATTTTGGGTGTAGTAAAATGTTCATAAGTGTCTTCTGGGGAAATGTTGTGCAACCCGTTTTAGTTACGTCAATCAATATTCAACCAATTCTTTACAGTTAGGTCCCTAATATGACCTCCAAATTAATCAGGTTCTTATAGTTAATGAAAAAAATGATAGGAGTGTAATTAGAACCATGTGGGGAATTCATTTTAAGTCAATTTGTATTGTATTGTGTACTGTGGTTTGTAGTTGGAAATTAAACGTCAATTTCTATGGGGGGAGCACAATTGGATAGAAGTTTACAGAGAAAATGAAATGACAATGAATGTAGTTAAATGATATCAAGTAAGCACAATTTTTTTTTAGTCAGAAACTAAGTTTTTTCTGTGGTTTTTATAGCATAATGTTTCATGTGATGTAGGAATGAATGGTGATGATGGGTGTGAGAAAGATCATGTGAATGTTGAGTATGAAATCAGTACAAGCGATCTCTGATCTCTGATAGTCTCTGGTGTTTGGTGTGGTAGATGGATGAAAATTTTGATGTGTTGATGGATGGATATGAAAGAGTGGTACTTATGATGGCGATGATTGGAAGGAAAAAGTGGTACTCATTATGATGACATTTATCATCGAGTTTTGTGGGTGTCTTTTGATTTTGAAATTTTTTTCATATTGTGTTGTGGAGGTTTTTAATTTTGAAATGTTTAATGTGTTACTTTTGTTTTTAGTTCCCACTAATCCTTAAAGTGGATTTTGGAAATCCAATAAAAAGGAATTTATAGTTATTCAAGTGTTGTGTGATTATGTATTTCTTGGAGGTATGTTGGGAGTCTGGAAATTTAATGCTACAAATACAACAAGACTTCATGACCTATAGTGGTTAGGTGATGTTTTGTTTAGTTACCCAAGTATTCTTGGGGACTAAAAGTTCTATGGTGGGGAGGTTTTAAGGACTTGTGTTGCGATCCATGGAATAATTATAAGGGAATTTTAATTTTTTTGTTTAACAGACATGTAATTATTTAAACTAAGCCTTGAAATGGAATTTTATGATTTAAAACACTAAAGACTGATTATTTTAGATTATATGAAGATATTTAGATGTGTCTCGAGTGGTTTTAGGTGTTTTGGGAGAAATGGGGCCTATAATATGATATTTGGGGGGACTGGAAGGGGCACATGGTTTTTTTGAAACTGTGTGGCCCACGAGTGTAAATTGTGTTCCATATTCAATGATGCATTAGGGGTCTCACATGTTATGAAAAATTGGCTAAATGTGCTCCTAGACCACTTGATAAGTGTCACTTTGGCAGTGTGTGTGGACTATTTGGTGCATCAATGGCACATGGTTAGGAAATCCATATAGGATAACCATGCAAGAGTATGGTTCCCTAATAGCGGGATTTATGTGATTGGTGCAAGATTTTTCCAACCATGCAGCCAAACAAAACGACTTTGTTTATTTAGGGTTATGTTGTCCTTTATTAAATTAATGAACCATTTAACACTTTTTCTAATTTATTTCATCTCCCCCAGCTACATGTGTCTCTCCGTTTTGTTGTGGGTTCTTCCTCCTCCCTCCATTAGGCCTGATGATATCTCCCTCTCCGAAATTCTGATTTGAGCTCCATCAGTCATGTTGAATCTCCACCAGTAAGCTCTCAAATTCTCTTTCTTAATTTATAAGTTTCCCTTCTAATTGGTTTCACTATTTTGGTGTGATCTCATTTTCTCTATTTTTATGTTAGATGTTTGGTTATTCTATTTCTTTTAAATCAGACCAAATAAAATCATGATACGGGATGAGTAAAGAGTCTTAATAATGAGGTTGGTCGTCTATTGATCATCCTCTAGTTTTCATTTATTTTTAAATTTTTTCATTGTGTCGTGTGCCTTCCTTTTTCACAGGTCTCCCTAAAATAGATTTCTTCTATATTAACTGATTTAGGATCCATGGTATTCTCACATTGATAATTTTTTAATAGTTTAATGATTCTAATCTCAATAATAGACACCCATTGTTGGTCATAGCTTAATTACCCCTTTTAAAATCAATTAATTAAAATCTCAAAATTATTTATACGTGTTTATCTTGGATTTTAAATATAATTTACTCTTTTATTTAATTTTCCAACTAATTATAGAACCTCTTATATTCCATGTTGATCCTTATAATCATATTTCTATGTTTGATAGCTTTCTAAAATTCTACTTTTTAGTGAATTCTCTCATATATCTTGAATGTGTTGTTTGGAATTTTAAATAAATTATTTTCCAAACAATGTTATGTTTTATTATAAAACCAGTCTTATGAGGACCACAGTGTCATAAACTAAAAAAGTTTTAATTATCCATTTAAATTAGGATTAGCCTTATTGCATCATTTTTTTAATGATTACCTTATTTTATTATTAGATACACGGAATGCATTGTATGTGGACTCTAATGATATTTTTAATGTATTTTAATTGGGGGTTATAACTATAAAAATTGTTGTATTTATATAATCAAGGATTATTTGAATCTATTAAATGAATTGTATTGATTAATGGAATAGAATACTTAATTATGGTTTTCTTAATTTCGATGAATTAAAAGGTTTAATTGAAATGAATTATAAAGGGTGTAAATTACACATCGATCACAACATGGATTACATAAATTGTGATACCATTGGTTATATTTGGGGTTGATAAATATTAATCAAGAGATGTAATGCATCCTAGATATTTTTATAAATAAAGAGTACACCTTGCATAATTGTAGTGGAATGATGGTAGGTGTTCTGTTGGGAATGATGATTCATGATCCCTTACATCAGGTGTTGAGCATTACGTCTCACACCATTGACACTATCTAGATTGTTGGAATGATGCACCACATCTATTTTTTGGTAGTTGGCATAAAATCACACCCTCAATTTTATGTCTTTTCATGATGTCACAATCACCATCTTGATTGATGATCATAACGTCTCCCTCTTATTATGATATGTAGCTCATGTACCCTCTTTGGAGCTTATAGGCATGTTTAGACTATTCATAGATGTATGAGTTACGTCGTGGTCCCACCATAACATAGAATTCTAGGTATTTGGACAGTTACATCCAAAGAAAAATGGTCCAAATATGTGGATGTAATATACAAATACACTATATATTATTAATATATATATATATATATCATTACTAATCATAAACTCATTCCAACAATGAGCCAAAGTAGGTAGAGTCGTCTTGGTGTCCCGTTTGAACCAGAGAAGAATGGTGTTTATTTATACATCATTGTCTATTATTCTATATACCTACTCATTATAGTATGTTATATTAATATACTATTTTTAGCATTAGAAACTAATAGTGATGGAAAACATAGATTTAATCTCATACCCTGCTCTGACCACTATTGCATTGGTGTGCCTAAGCATATCTCATGTTTGTAGGACCATGAATTTTCTCTTTCACTATTTTGATTGTTCTTAGAAGTTAGTATATTAGGAATTAATTAGATCATATGATGCTCATGGAGTTCTCCCTCCATATTTTATCAATCTTTTTTACTCATCTATTGTAGAGTATTATGTTTCCTTTTATATGTTTTTTGTTTTAGATTTAGAATCAACATATTAACATGAATGCAATATTGAATATTGTAATTGTCTATTTATATTTGGTTTATAATATTATTATACTACTATGTATTTCATTTGTTACATCTTTTAATACTTTCTATTATTTATTTTTTTAATACTATTGTTCTAATCTAATTATGGGACAACAGTCTCCCCACTCTGACCTCCACAGACTCTCTCTACTATTAAACAACCTCAAGTGTATGGGAATTCATACTTGAGGCCATCAGGTGATCGGTCCATCCTCTAGTTTAATATTAAGTCAGGTCGGTACTTTACACATTAGAAATGCGAGCTTTAATGGGAAATGAAACATCACTAATTACAACTATTTTTTCATACAATATTTATATAAAATTAATGTATTCCCCAAAATTTTATTTATGTTCTAGATAGTTATGGCTACCTGAACCCTAGAACCACAAAATATGGTGTTTACTATATTACATTGTTATAAAATAAAATAGAAAACATAACACACGATTGAATTGTTTTGTAATCATAATAAACTAGATAAATGCAATTTTCAAATATGATATTTGAAACATAAAACAAAGCATATAAAGATAAAGAAAAATTTATCATTCCATCATATTTATCCATTATTTCTATCAAAGACCCCTTCTTTGTACATTGTGAAATGAAAAAAAAATAGTGTTATCTCAGATTTCTTATAATGTTTTTTTGTAGAGTGTGAGCTATCATGAATACAAAAGGAATAAAAAACATAGGAGAGTAAAAAATAAATAAGTATATCATATAGTAAACAATATTTTCATGAAATATATCTATTTATAACAAAATTATAGTAATAAAAATGAAAAACAAGGCCATTTATCAATGATTAAATACTTAATATCAGACTCATTAATCATACCGCCATGGTATTGTCTATGACATTATCAATAATTGACTATGAAAACATAAAATATCAAAATCATATGTAATCAATGTCAACTACTTTTTCTCATGATTCATAGTTGATGTTTCAAGGGGGTATAAAATTCAAAGAACAACCCATTACATAACATTTAAAATTCATTTTTCAAATATATAATTAATAATACAATACATAGTCAATATTACTCAGTAATAAATGAACTACTTTATGTAATCATGTATACATGTTTCTAATATTCTCCAGTCAATTTATAATTTTTTTGATTTCATCGACTACCACTATATATATAAATGGTATATAGTAAATAAAATATAGATATGGTTCAAATATATCAATTTTATTATAGAATGTGAACATGAAGGATAAAAATAAAGTCAAAAAATGATATGTATGGATCTTGGACATAACATCAAGTAAGTTAATGATCTAAGAAAAAACCTTTTGAAAATAATGTATAAAAACTAAAACTATAATTGATGAATAGATCCAATAAATATATATGTCATGATAGTTCTGTAATGAAGTCATTTATTTTGAGAAATTTCAAGGAAATTGGAAGGGTTCATTGAAATTATTTTTCTAAAATACCATGTTTCTTAATTAAAAACAAATATAAATGTTATTTATATCATATTTTTTATTAGGTATTAAGGATACATAGAAAATATTTATTTGTGAAATGAATAAAAATAATAGAATTTTAAACTAAACTTTTCATATGAAGGAAAATTTGGAAGGAACGGTAAATATTTTAATAAGTGAAATGAAACCTATTTTCAAAATTTTAATAAAATTCTTTCAATTTTATTCTAAATAAAAAACATAGATTAATTAAAGAATATATTGTACTGAAAAACCACCAAATAATGAACAATATTATATATTATAAATAATTTCTCATGATGGTGGGATAATAACTTATGTATAAAATGTTAAAAAGCTATTCTATTAATACAGTTTTTTTAAATAAAGTAAAAAATGAATTGTGTGGAAATTGTTTAAAATATTTATTTTAATATTTTGAGGGGAAATATAATTTTTAACTAATTTGACCTTAACAAATCATTAAAGTATATAAAATAACATTAATGAATAAAAATAAATAATATGGATAAAAAAGATAAAATTTCTAGACAAAAAAGTATAAATAAGGATGGTTTTTCTTATAAAAATTCATTAAGTTTATTTATCTACCAAAAAGAATAAAGAATAAATAAAAAATAAAAATCCATGAAAAATTATAGGTAATGAATATTTATACGGTCTAATATTGAAATGACACACAATTTCATTAGTGGGAGTTGGAACATAAACAGTCTCGATGAAAAATGAAATTGTAAAATAAACACTTACCATATATTCCAGTTTGGTCCAAAATGTTTTATCATGATTAGTAATAAAATTAAATTTATTAAAAAAATTATTAATAAACATTTATATTTACATTTTAGTTTTTATGGTTGAATAATATCAAATATCATTATTTTATTTTATAGTTGTTGCTTAAATTGACCACTTAATGTTGACTGGTTAATTTATCCAAAGCTACTTTGATATGTTGACCATGTTAAATGGTTTTATAAAATTATTCCACCTCATCAAAAATTATATATATATATACCAATATTATTTTAGAAAAAATTAAATTATATTGATTTTCATCAATAAATTAAAATTAATAAAAATTTCTTGGTTTTTCATATTAGGTAGTGAACTTTACTATGACTATTTATTATTAATATTTTTAATAGAATGCCAAAAAATATTTTATTGAATGCTGAAAATTTCATAAATATAATATTTACTAATTAAATACATTTTTATAAGTAACCATGTTATATGGTGATGAATAATGAAATACAGCGTTCACAGAGATCGTTGTCCTCAAGTAACATATGTAACACATTGATTTCTTCAATTAATAGGGAGAGGGATATGATGTATATTCTATTAACATAATAAATGTTTTGTATAGTAATGATAATGAGGTCCTTATTTTATGGAATTTAAAATAGAATTAGTTGAGGTGGAATAAGATTTATACTTTAAAGTATATAGATAATCAAATTAACCCTTCCTTGGATTTCTTCATTTGGATATCTTGATAATCCTTTCACAGATTTTTCTTTTTGTGAGAAAAAACCTCATTAAAATGGTAAAGATACATGGGGACGTTTTTCTTTATGTATTGGTTGTTCAAATATGATCATGGTGTCTGGATAAGTTAAATAGTGGAGGGATCATTTTAGAAGTGATAGGGGTGGTCTTTTTGTAAACACTGTTATTCATTGAGTAGAATAAATTTCATTTTCAATGAATGTGGAACTAAATTATCCAAATTGTGATGAGTGTCTAATTTAGGTTGAGAATATTCTAAAAATAATAATTAGGGACATGTTTATTGTGATATTTAATCCTTATACTCTAGTTAAACCCTTTATCTATCCCTTTTAACCATTATTGTGTTAAAAACATTTACCAGAGTAACACAATTTTTTTGAAAACAATGAACTCTAGCATATTAAAAAAATTAATATTTTGATTCAAAATATGTAAACATTTCTGTTAAATTTAATTTTTAATTGTGGTAATAATTAACTTTTTTAGACTTATTCTTAATGTACATTTTTTTATTGAAAAATACCTCTTTTAATCATAAAAATATATTTACACTAATATAATGTATAATGTTTATTATAGTAAAATTTATTTATTTATTATTAAAAAATATGGTTATATTACATTTAGATAAATCTGAAAATGTAAATCAACTTATAACCACTCAATTAAATTTAAAGAACCAAAAATATTTATTTATTAAAATTCAATATAAATTATGTTATAAAAATACAAGGATGAATTCAAAATTTCAACTTATTAATTTTAGAAAATTTATTTTACTGTATCATTTAATTTTTAGTGTTTAAAATGGTTTGATACTTTTTATGTAATTATTATATCATAATGATTTCATTAAAATTATGGTATTTGTAAAAATTTATCTGGAGTATTCATTTAAAAATCAACTATTTTATAAAAATCTCAAAATACCACCCTAAGATAATTTTGGTATTTATAATTAAAAAAATAATTTTTATTTTATCAGGTTAACAATCAATATTTAACAAAAAAAAATTCTTATTATAAAAAATATGGGTTTTACTCTAGTTTCTTTCGGATAATTGGCTTACTTAACATAATAAAATATCAAGTCCTAAGTTCTTCCCACTTTAATAATTTTATTCATTAAATGTTCACTATGTAATATCAAAAAAATGTGTTTAGTTCTTCATTATTATATCCTTAGTTTTCCGTGTTTCCTTTTCTATATTGTGATTTTTCTAAATTATCTTTTCCAACTAAGTCCTTAGATTTTAAATAACATTCTCGACAGTGTCTACAATATAGATAGGGTCTTTAGAATAAGATAAATAGGATTCCAAATATATTTCTTTAGTAGTGAGTATGTGAATCAAGTCTGGAATGTACTTCCTTCATAATGATACCTATATAAAGACTTGATCAACCCAATATAATAATTAAATAACATCTCCTATGAGAGGTCTTAGGTTAATAATATCTCACAGTTACTCTCTATCGTATTAGTGATAATGGATCTTTTAGTGGTGATTCATAGTAATGGAATCTCAGTTGGTTAAAATGAATTGTGATGATTACCTATTTGGTTTTGATTCCCATTAATTATAGATTAGTTGTTGTAAATTCATAGGGATGAAAACGTGTTTTATGGGTTGCCTAATGATTATGTATAAGTTATTTTAGATTCCTAGTTATGGAAAATAAAATGGAGGTGATTCCTATAGGTGATAGATCAGTTAGTGTAAATTTCATGTAAGGGTGAATTACCAGATGTTGGTAGTACATTATGTGGTTCATAGTAGGGGTTATTCTTGGTAGGGGGAGAGTTTGGTGTTTATTTAATTCAGGTTCATGATAACTAACTACCTTGGAGAAGTGATATGTAAATGATGATGAGGCTGTGAATATAACTATATGATCTATGGGGAAGTTGTTGTAAGGAAACATTAATTATATTAATTTAATATCATTAGAGATATATTGATAATTGAACACCTAGATTCATTGATAAAAACAAATTATTTACATGTTGTATTTTATACCAACTAAATGACCCAATTTTAACATTCCAAATTTCATTATCATTAGCCAATATTGAGTCACATATATACCAAGGATATTTTTGGTTTATACATTTATAGAATTAAGAAAAATAAATTACAAAAAAAAACCATTTCTTCCTTATAAAATTTGTATTTTTTAAATTATACATAGATTTTCTTGTTATGTAATAGTAATTCAATATCTCCCACACAATTCTCCATAAATGATACTCCTCAAGACTTATCTTTCCAAAATATCTCCCTTTGTAACCTGGGTAAATTGATATATAATAATGGGTTAGCTTAGATGATCAATAAGGTTAAACATTGGATATATCAATTAATGATTATATATATATGAATAAAATAAGAATAAGGGTATGTGATCATGATCACTACTTATGATGTTCATACCAATAAATTATTGGTCAAAATCAAGATTCAAGTAAAAAATATTAGTCATACATGAGAATAATCACAATTAATAAATAATAATTCTTTAGAGAATATCACAAGAATAAAAACATGTCATATTATTTTTGGTAAATCAATAAGAATATAAAAATAAATTAATTATTCTAGGATCACTAATAATACAATCATCACATGGTGGAATAAGTCTTATAATGGATTGGACTCAGTCTGCAACCTATTTTAATTCATGGAATGCGTTCACTTCTAATATTTATTCATATTATTTCATGAGATATCAATCCGTAAATAATAAATTATAGGAATATATTATTATGGTACCACATATAAAATAAAAAAAACCATACATGTTCTATAAGATAATAAAAACACTCATATTTCACTCACTGCGTATCTCATGGAAAATAAATAGGTTTAAAAAAATTTCATCATCACATGTTAAAGAGTTATCTGGTGAAAGAACATATTCGGTTTCTATTGATTATTTCCCTAGTAAATAAAAAAATATATTATTATTTTTATATAGATGAAAAATAATATTGAAGTTTTATTTGAAACTTTTATTAAAATCATAGGATAAATAACCTCTTATTTTTATAATATATTATGGTAATAATCCTAGAATTTGTAGAAAATTAATTTTATTGAAAAAACCTGTGGAATAATTTAATGGATGTGTTTAATTAAAAATTTCATTCATGATGGTGGGAATATCTGTTCATATAGTAAATGTTAAAACAAGGATTCATTTTACACTATAAGTAAAAATATATAAATAATATGTTTAGAAAACTGTGGGAAAATATTTTTTTAATCTGTAAAATAGAGAGTAAAATAATGTTTTAAATGATTTTAAATAATTATTTTATCATTGAAAAAAAATTCTTGGAAATATTTTAAATAACATGGACATGGGTGAAAAATAGGTTTCTACCAAATAGAAAATAGATAAAATTTTCTAATAAAATATCAATATTTTTAAGTAGAAACGAGTGGGGAATGAACTTAAATCATTATAAACCCTATGAAAAAGTATATTAGAAGAAACTTTATGGTTTTTAGAGGATAAGGATCATATAATTTTCATGAATTGTAATTTAATCATATAAAATATGGAATAGAAATTAGATGTTAACATAATCCCCTACAACTTTTGGATATTTGTAATCATATATATTTTGAAAGAAATAAATTCAAATAAAACATTATATATCATTAATATGAAAAATGTAGAATATGATATGTCAATACGATGTTATATAAACCCTAAATACAAAATTATGTTCCTAAAATGAATCATCTCTCAATGAAATAATATTTATATGAAGAACACTTAAAATTTTGGAAGTCCTTGAATCAAATCCTCATTATAGAGAAAACCATATATTATTTTTTTAATCAACATAATATTAAATTAAATAAAAAATAAATAAATTATTTGGTTTTATTTACTCCATAAAAAACATGTGGTGAATATGACATGTGTCTCACTTAATGAAAAGTTAAATAACAAACCCTTACCTTCAGTATTATATTACGTACCATGCATTAAAAAATATATATAATGAAAATATTTTTATTATAAATATATTATTGAAAAAAAATCCAATATATATTACTCTATATTATTCACTTATAATTTCAAATTAATCTTTTTTAAACAATTCCTCCTTAAAATCATCATTTCAGTTACTAATAGTTTCTTTTTTCATATATGTTTTTGTTCAGAAGTTCCAGTCCATGTATCATTTTCTTGATTTAATAATATTTATAAAATTAATAATTTCATAATTATTTTATTTTCACATTATATTAAATTGTATAACCATTCATATATTATATAGATAAAAAATTAAACACATCACTTTGTGGTGGCGTTACTCTACACTTATGCACAAGTGATGTTTATAATTATCGATTGATGGAACAAATGAATGGTAAATAGTAAAAAACCATTCCAAAATAAAAATTATATCATATATATATATATATAATGATGATTCATTAAATCAATCCTTATACCCATTAAAAAAAATAAAAATGGAAGAATCACCTCGCTTCGTGGAGATGATAGTCTACACATTTTCACGAGTGTTGTTAACAACATGAAAAATGTGGGTGGGTTTGAAGGTTTGAAATATTTTATCATTAAATAATAAATTTTTTATAAAAATAATATATAATAAATAAATTTATCCATGTAATCAATCATTAGAGGCAGTGATGAAAAATAAAATATGATATTCTTTAAGATGGTAATATATAGATATACATGACTGTGTTTTCATTTTATATTGGGATGGATAATTAATAGATAACGGTTAATATATTGAAATAGGAAAACAGTTATTCTAATTATTCTCATGTAATTATATTAATATGGATAATTCATATTTTTGGTAGATAGAACATGAAATAAACATAAAAGGATTCAGCAAACATGATTACCTCATTATTGAGAAACCTTCTTTTAGATCTCATGATAAGCATACTGGGGTAGGTCTTTTATGAATAAAAAACCACTACAATAATGAAAGATAAGTTTATAATATTTTGTTATAGTATATTATATATATGTGGCCTAAGATTGTGGGAATAGGAGATGAGAGAAGGCTCTCTTTTATAAGTGAGGTGGATCCCAATCTAATAAATACATGAAATATTAATATAAATATAATGTGCCTAAATATGTTATAATGTAACCAAATATTCATATATTTATATAATAAGAGGATTATATAGAAATTATTTTGACTAATATGATTTATGAATTTTTTATTGGAATTTTTACTATATATTTTTGGTGTTATAATCTCGTTAACCTTATATAATATAAACCATTGGACCAAATTTTTCAAAATTGTAGGGTTATGATATTAATTTCAAAAAATAAAAGTGGAATTTATATCAGTCATAAATGATATAATCTGAAAATTATTACCCAAATGATTTAATATTGGTTTTTTATGATTTTATAATTATTTAAATCTCATTTTCAAATAATAAATACAATTTAATTTCATTTTCATTATTATTTATCTATTTTGAAATTAATGGAATTCTAATAACAATGGAATCAAAATATAAATAATTTAACCATAAATAATCACATATATTTATACAAAAAAATGTAACAAAATAATTCATCCTAAAATTATTACTTTTTTTGGTTTTGAAATCAATTAATTCATTTTTCTACTACTTTCACAAGAACTACTAAGAAGTAGCATAAATATTCTAGATAAATATACCAAAATTAAATAAATAACTAATATTATTATAATAATTAAATATAATTTTTCTTTATTTTTATTTATTATTGGTTTTTATAATATTTTTAGGTATATCAATAGCCAGAATGCATAAAAAGTGAGAGAGAGTGAAATTTTGTAATTATTGTTAACATAAAATAATATAATGTTTTTAATCAAAGGAAAGTTGTACCAAAAAATATATTTAAAAATAATTGATATTAATGATCTAATTAAACACATATTATAACATAAATTCACGTGTACTATATTTTTTGAGACTTCTTCCCCTTGTCTCCACACCAATTAACTCATTTTATCCATTATTATGGTGTCAAAATTTAACCATGGTTACTATTCATTGTGTAGAAAATAAAAGGATAATATTTAACAAATATGGCCTTTATAATTCCAAATATGAAATAAATTTTAAAATAATAAAATGTCTTTAATTTTAAAAAAATATATTTAAAATATGTAATCGAATGAAAATAAAAAGGGTTTTCAGAAAAATATTCTTTTTAAGCAAACATGGAATTTATACGAAAATCAAGAGAAATCTTGAATCCCAAATAATTAATTATATTGTTATTAATACAATTATATATAAAATAAATTTATGAAAAAAAAAATAAAAAACAATATGTAAAATTGAAATTAATTTTATATAATGATATTACAGTTTTTTACAAATCTATATTTTTCACAATGCAACCAAAAAATTAACATTTTTAGAGGAATCTCAAAAATTCACTGTAAGGATATTTTTACATGATTATATAAATTTTTTAGTTCATTTAATAATATTATTATTTTAAAATTTACCAATAAATCTTCTAAATGAAAATAATAGAAAGTATTTGAAAACCTACATTTATAGAATAAATCAATATTTTAAACTACATTTATTGATATAATTATATGATTTATATCTTCCAAATAAAAATTGGGTACATATTTTCTATCTAATATTCAATAAATTATAATATGTGAAATATTTGTAAATATATTTCAAAATTCATTTAAACATATTCATACTTATCGAAGTATCAGCTATGTTATGACAGTCACATTTAAATAATAATATTTTCATAGTATGTCATGGTCTAATTAATCTAAATGTTTCTTATGGTATATTCTATCAAACATAGTGTTTATTAAGTTGAACTAAAATTATAAAATTTTTGGGTGTTACATTATATCCCCCTTAATGAAATTGTGTCCATTGAATTTTTTATCATGCCTCATAAAATGAGATAAAAACATTTTGTGAATCATTTCTAAGGAGTGGAACATTAAAATAAATAAATATAAATAAATAAATTTTAATTAAATTAAATTATATTGAATTTTTAAAAACGTTTTAATTTAAAATTAAAGATAGTAAAAATATTATTTCCTATATATTTCTTAAACTGTGAAATTATACTATTGAGTCTCATACATATGGATGAGTTACATTAATTTCCCATTGAAAGATGGAAAATATTTTCTACTTTTGAATCAATAGATTTATCTTCCACTTGATTTAGTATGAGTAATTTTCTTACCATAAATATATGGAATATGAGATAATATACTTACATGATTTATTCAAAATATGATCCTTTAGTGTTATTTTGATTAAATTTACACCATTACAATTTGTCATAAGCTTTATTACTATGGATAATTTTTCATGCTTGACGTTCTAAATTTCAATTTAATCAGTCATAATAACCAAAAAAGGTTAAAAAATTATTTAAAATTTTTCTACCTTTCTACTAATATCAATAAGGTTATAAAATGTTAATATAATTTCAAATATGAATAAAATATATGAATCAATCTACCAAACCTCACCAATGATACATAATGTTTAATTTAAATAATTACCAAAAATTAACCTTAATAATTCTTCAAATATATATATGAACAAATTCCCAACCCAAGTAAACCAAAATTATTTAATCACATATTCAATAAAAGTAAATAAAAGTTTATACTTAAAAAATTTAATCACCCATGATGTCACATAACAAAAATTTATATTCCACATCATTTATTCTATAAAATATAATAATCATTTCACATAATAGCATGGATCACCAAAAAACCATAGGAAAATCAAATTCATTTAGAAGTTAACTCAAACATTATTCCTCAATTAAAATCCCATCCTAAAAAATAATATATTTTTTCCTGTAATAATATAGTGTTCCAGATATTATTAACTTTATTATAAATTAATTTAATCACTTAGTCAGTATATCACTTTTAAATCTCATGTATTTATAGAAAATTATAAAAATTTATTCTAATTAACCAAAATTTACTCCTCAAAAATATGATATTAATCTTTGAGGTTATATGTTTCTTTCATCACATATCTGTCATATCATTATTACAAAATCTCTTTACACTAAATCACTTTTTAAACCATAGTGTAACACACACCTTTATTATTTATTAAAAACCAATATAAATTTCCCAACGTGCCATTAGTCACCTAAAAAACCCCATTATGAAAATCATCCAATGATTACATATGACAATAAAATTATGGTCATTGTTAAATATATCAATACCTAATTGTATCCTTAGAAATTAAATTATCATAATGTGATAACTTCATAACTTATAATTTTATCTAAACACTTCTTGGATTATTTTATAGATAGCTCGAGACCCATAAACCCATTTCATATTCTAAAACAATAATCTATATATAATATATTTGATACTAATTGAAATAAACAAATTCTAACTATTTATAATTATAATATCAATATCCAACATTTAGTGACTTACATACCCAACACAATTTTGGTTTATAGTTTTATATAATTAGGAAAACCCCATTACAAAACAAAACTCATTTCTTTGTCATCAAATAGGTAGTTTTACCCATGCCTATATATTTTATTAGTATATAATAATATTTTAGTATATCACACAATATTAACAAAAAATGATACCATTCATGAGATTTCTTATTTAATATTAATTTTTATGACTTAGGTATATTGAAACATAAGAATGGGTGAGATCAGATGCTTAGTAATGGTAAATATGGGAAATACAAATTAGTGACCATACACAAGAATAAGACAAGTATAAACCTATATTGTCAAGAAC
Source organism: Viscum album (assembly GCA_963277665.1). NCBI lineage: Eukaryota > Viridiplantae > Streptophyta > Magnoliopsida > Santalales > Viscaceae > Viscum > Viscum album. The sequence continues at coordinate 1,871,166,046 of OY728137.1, read as the reverse complement.
ATAACTTATGGTGTTCATACTAATCAGTAATATATCAATAATCATGATTCATCTGAAAAGGATTTCGAATTTAAAAGCTCATGAATAATTATAGTGATTAATCATCGTTATTCAATCATGATTCAGGATATCATATCACAATAATTAAGAAATATTAAAGGAATTTTGGGACAATAATTATTGTAGAAAGTCATTTCAGTAGTCAGGGATCATTGTTAATACCATCATCACATGACAGAAAATGTTCTACAATAGATCGAGCTCACTCCCTAACATCTATTCAGTATTGGAATGGGTTAAATTCATTTTAAAATTCTAATTATATGTTTAGATGTCAATTATTACACAATGAATTATATTTATATATTATTCTAGGAACACCCATCATATAATGATAATAATTAATATGTGCTCCCAATGATCTTTGAAACATTTAATATTCAATCATAGCATAACACAAATAAAAGAATCATGTTTCATAAATATTTCATCATCATATATTAATAATCCCTCCAAATAAATAACAAGAATTGTATCATTATATCATATCACTATTTATGGATAAGAATAATATAAGGATACAGAGATAGATAAATACTAAATCTAAAAAAATAATCAATTGTTTTAAAACATGATAAAAATACCTTTTACTTTCGTAAAATTTTAAATTAAAATTCCCACGATGTTGAGATGATTATTTCCATAAAAATAATAATGTGATATTTTAATGGAATTCAGAATCCAGATAATTTTCATGGGGGTATGAAATCCATTCATGTGGTAAGCATTAAAAAATATTTCATTCACAATTTTTTGTAAAATGTCATAAATAAACTTTTTAAAAATCAATTAAAAAATTATTTTTTCTTATTTTAAGATAAATTAGAATATTGTTCAAAATAAAATAAAATAATAATTGGATTGTATAAAATAACATTGATAATATTTTAATGAATCCGGGAATGGGAGAAAGTTTTCACCAACCAAAGAGGATATAAAGTAATATTATCATGAAAAAATTTTATCTAACATTTTATGTAACATTGAGATTTGAATTAAAATAAAACATAAATGTTACCAAAAATAATCATCTAGGATGAAAAAAGAATGGGGGTGATGGATAATGATCATATAATTTTAGTTAATGGAATTCTAATAAAAGACAATCCGAAATACAAATGATATTGTAAGACAAAACTTTTCTACTTTGGATTGTTTTGAATATTAAACTCAATGAATTAAATAAAAAATATATAACATTATGTAAAATTTATATGAAGAGATTAAAGATATAATAAATCAATGGGGTAGTATATAAAACATATAAACAAAAATTGGGCAATAATATGAAACATGTCTCAATGAAAAAAAATTGAGATAAAGAACCATTAATGTGTTGGCAGTCTCTGAATGAATCATCTACAAAGAGATAAAGATATATGTATTTGTAAATCCACATTTAAATAATCATAAAATTATTTCATTTATAGTACACACACCACACAAAAGAAAAATGTGGTGAATGTGCCACATGTAACACAAAAATAAAAGTGATGTGAGAAACCCTTTTCTAATGTCCCATATTTCTAAAAATTCTTTAAAAATGGAGTACCTAGTTAAACATATATAAATAATTCATTGATACAATTATTTAATTAATATATATATATACCACAAACCACAAATAACTAATGTTTTTGTGTCTTGGATTATAACTTCCAAAACAACATATTATATAAAACTAGTGAACATTTCTCCATAACCATGCTCCTATAGACCCTCCTCTTAACATATCATGTGATATAATAATATTCATAACTAATTTAATGAAAACATATGAAATGGGTTAGCTCTAATTATCATTATGGGAAACATATAATTGAGTTATAACTGTTAAATCACAACTATGATGGAAAACAAGATAAAGGGTGAAATATATGATAAATAGGTCATGTGATCATAACTGAAAATTATGTAAAACAATTAAGTATTATAAATCATGGAATAGAAACATAATACCAAATAAATTACATAAAAATGTGGCATTCAATAATATAGTGAAAATCAAACCAAATATGATATCAAAATATAAGAAATCAGAAAACAATTATAATTATGAATATCCTAAAAATTTGGAAAATGTTGGAAATAGAGTATATATTCTGAAAAATAAGTTCTAGAAACATAAAATTAGTTAAACATTTCATTCTAAAGCAGGTTTCACCACCTGATTCATATAATAGAGTCAACATCCCTACCTAGTCCATATATTTGAGGGAGTATTCCCTACTCAATTTCCTTAGTGGGGCGATCATTACTCACTCGATTCCCATATTTAACTTGGGATATATAAAACCATGAAAAATGTATTTTAGGGTGATATTAGACCACAAAAATTATAATACAAACATATGATTTCCAAATAAATTTATTTCATTAATTTTATCATAAATATACCTTAGAAATAAAATGGGGTTCATAACTATTTAAAATAGGATCACATTAAACCAAAAATATGATCACCTAAAGGGAATATTTAAAAATAGTATATATAGGGATAATGAATCTATATTTTAAAATTAATAGTATAACATCATCACAGGGAAGGATAAAATATCTTGGTAAGGAAAAACCTTTTTAATATTTTAAAATCACATATATTGAAAACCCACATCATAAAAAGAATAACGAAGTTGTATTTTAATACTAATAATGGGGGTTAAAAGGATTAATAGAGATAGAAAAATGAGTTTACACTAGGTTGAGGAGAATATTGGATATAATTAAACACAAGTATATTGATGAAAAATCCATGAAAAGAGCTAAGAATTATTCTTATAATATTATATTTCTTAAGAAATAATTGATCAATCAAGGAATAAAAATCCATTCTGAAATATGAATAACATTGAAAATAATATGTGAATATTATAACATTATCATAAAGAAGGATAATTAAATCTTGAAATATTATAATCAATTATGAGTGATTATGACTGAATAAAAATATTTTAGTTAAGAAAACCCCATAAAAATGTTGATCATTTCAATAAAATCATCTTGAAAAGGAGACAGTAAAATAAAAACAAATTTACATGTAAAATGGTATTTCATGATATAATATATTAAATATGCATTATATACACAACATAAATGGAATTATATGACTAATAAAATACACATCTCAGATGAAGTAATTTTAGATTAAAACCCTTACCTTGTCCCATATTCATTTGGTTCAGATTTTTAACATCCTAAACAATAAAATTAAGTATATTATATACCTCATTAAAACCATATTAGTAAATATTTTAATTAATATGGATAATTTATTATCATATTATAATTATTTATTATATTTTTTACAGGATTATATAAATATTGAATTAGAGTCAACTTTTTTTGGTAATTTTAGTGATCGACGATCATATATTTTTATTATGTTAAAACATAATATATCTATTATAGAATGAAAATATAACATTAGTTTCATATTAAATTATAATAACACTAGTAATTAAGTTCCCATGGCCTTATATGATGCTGTTTTATAGAATTTGTTCAAGAAGGTGGTTAAACCAACTAAAACTGAACATGTAATCTCGATTGTTGAGTTTTTTTATGGTATTTTGTAACATCATTATAATAGAAAAAGGATGATATTATTCATATTTTTAAAATTTGTGAATAATATTTTATGGGGTTTTTATAATGATATTAAAACAACAAAAAATACAAAAAAATCTTCATTGCAGCTGAAGTCTGCACAATTCACTATTACCTTTCATCTGTATTTCTAATTGGCTGGATAAAAATAAATGTATATTTTTAGTTAATATAATAAAATTTATGGATAAATATGAAAATATGTTATTATTTTATTAATTTTATATATGATTTATGAAGTAGTAGGTTCAAAAAAATGTATAAGTAAATTTTATACTAAGGTTGGAAGTTTGAGATTTCACTTGAAAAACTACCATAAAATCAAAACCTTATTCAATATAATAGAAAATATAAGCTTATATATGTGGGAGAGGATTATATGGGGATAATATTATCTTCTTCCCAACAATATATTCAAATGGTATGTTTGTATTTAATTGGTGGATGTGTTACCATTATATAAGTGAATGGAAATGTAGTTTTGGATGTAACCATTATGTTTTCTATAACGTATGTTGGAATTTTTATAATAAAATTAAGTTATAATGTATAATCGCCTAAATTATTATTTTTATGGCAATTTAGAGTACTTCAGTGAAATTTATTCTAATATATTATGTTTTACCCTAATTTACTTTATCGTGGTTATTTATTTTTGAAAAATAGTTTTTAATATTAATCAAAAAAAAATGATGGGACTAATGAACTTCAAACATTTACATTTATATTTACTATTATTTCTACAGAGTAAAATTTTTAAGGGCTCGAATAATAAATTTTTAAATTAATTCACAAAATATATAAAAAAATTGTTTTGGAAAAGTGTGTTATTTAATATACAAATCAATGTATGGGATAATATTTCCATATAAAAATATTTTTATGATAAAATTTATTTTATTATAAAAAATAAGTGGTTTTTAATTATGAATAAACAGAATTTCACTAGTAAGACACTTAGTTGGAATAAATTATGAACAATAGTTATTAATGTAACATTTTAATTTACTTTTAAAAATATTTGACATAGGATTTATACTATCAAAGTATATTTTAAAATGAATAAATTTATTCCTAAATTATATATTTTATTCTATAAATGGTTTTTTAATCTTTTTGGATACATATACATAATGATGAAATCCTAAAATTTCTAATTTTCAGGAAAACTATATTATTCAAATAAAAAAATTTCTTTTCATAAAATAAATAAAAATCGCTACTAAGAAAATAGGTATGTGAGTATTTCAATAATTAATTTTATTTTTTCATAGGTTAATTATTATTTTATTAAATTTATATTTTAAAATAAAATTCATAATATGAAAATTTTCTTTTATAAAAAATATCATTTATCAATATTAATGAATATTAATTATTTATGATTTATGTGAAATAATTTTTTTATGATTTTATATCTTAGTTCAAATTATATATTTATAAATCATGTTATTCTAATATTTTCTGGTTCATTTACATTGGGTGTTGCATGTAATTATTATTATGGAACATAACATCAATTTCTCAATGTATATAATTTTGAGTTGTTACATTCTACCCCCCTTAAATGAATTTCATGCCTGAAATTTTAATTAAGAGGAATTAAAAAAGTGGGGTTAATTTTTCCACAGAACATACTCTGGTACCAAATAGATTCTTGAAACTAATGGTTACTTTATATACCTTTGACTGGATGTGTTTCCTTTTTTCAACACTTTATCTATTCAATCCTGAATTCGTATTTATTATTCATAATATGAAGGATATTATTCCATTTTAATGAAATTTGATTTTAGTGCATCTTATGGGAACAAAATTAATACATGAAACACATCATGCACATGGGATAGGCCATAAAGTAATTTTAAGAGATAAGATACTACCACAAAATGACATGGGATATCAAATAGACATATGTATCTTGGGATCTTCTTCCCTTTCTAACCCAATGTCATAAACATTTTCAATTTATATCTGGGACGGAATACCATGACATAAAATTTAATCTATAAATCTCATTGGGGTTATCAACAAAGTCTTTTTATCAAAAATTTTGCATCATTCAAATGCCAATAAATGTTATATTCCTCATCTATCATTTCAAAGATATAGTCCATACATGTTATCTTTATTTCCCTAACTGAATTCTAGCATGTAGAGTTACTCCATATCTTTTCATATGGAGGCTTATAAAGTTCCATACGAATACTATATTTTATTTTATTTTCATACGAAACATGAAAAATTATAGGGGTTGATCCCAACATATTATGAATTTAATGAAAAAGATATAAACATTTCCTCAAAAGTATGGATGGTCTTATGAAACTGAATATTCATCGGAGGGTGATATTTAGTGTTTCAATTAATATCTATCTACAATTCCTTCTAAAGAAATATCCAAAACCTCTTAGAAAATCTCAGATATAGATGAAATATAGTGGAGAGTTTGACCCCCTAATTTCTTACCAATTATCTTACGTATATCCTAGAGTATCTATCAAGAGAGAAATATTATTTAATACTATATAAAAAAATATGTTAAGAGGTAAAATTTATCCCAACTTATTATAATGTCCTTTAGATTCCTTTTTGTGTTCCATAAAAAACCAAGAAAAATTTTGACATTTTTTACTAGAATATGAAATGTTTTCAAAATACCCTCATACATTTATTATTTATCCTTATCATTATATCATAATATACATTGATATGTGTATTATAGTATTCCCCCATTCATTTTATCCCGATTGACATTTATATTTTGATATTTTTACATCTTCATGCTTCTTATATGATTAGAGAAGGACAAGGTAAGAGGATCAAACGAAAGTTTCCCCATCATTTTTTGGTTTTGATGGGTCTAATATATGGGTTCCAAACCTTATAAATTTGTGTTTATCAAAGTGGGAATCTTGAATTCTCACTATGTTTTTTTATCATCACTTCATTTTTCTAGGCTTCATTGATCGTGACATTAATTGATGGATGACAAATAATTTTGGAATGAAATGAATTCGTTTAATCTTGTATTATTTATAAATTCATCCATTATAAATATATGAGTATCAAGTGTTTTTAAATTCCCATGATTGATAAGATATAATGATCCTTCCTTCTAATGATATAAGTAACATTTTTTCCTTCCAATGGTGATAATGTATTGATTACTCAAAATACATTATTTACACCAATAATATTTTATTGAAACAAGTTCATATATTTTTAGTTGAATATATATACTTTTTTTTAATCATAAGAATAAAAAACTTAATTATCATGATAGTGATGATTTCGGAAAATAATCAATGCAAATATAACTGCCCCTAGATCTTGAACATGTATTGGTTAGTTCTGATCATGTGTCTTTAATTGATGTCACTCCCAAGAAATTACCTTATCATTATATATAATAATGAATGAAAAACTATTCAAGGAGGTATCATTTTTCATCACAAACTATTTTCCACAATAGGTTTTTGTATGTGCATGCATTACAAACACTCCAATAACAAGAGGAACTTCACACCCTTCTATGTAAACATGGTTACAGGATTTGAAAATCATGATATTTTTCCAAAAAAACATCACTAGAATCTAGATAATCTAAGAAAAATATGAATCTATTTCATATAAGATTTTTTTTATTTTTTAACTACATATTCCATTGATCTTCCCATATATATACCCTCACTAGTGAATACATATTCTATGAAGGATACTTTTTGTAGCAAAAATTCAAACTTACTGATATTTGAAGATAAATTATCCTCTTCATGGTTCCTTAGAAAAATTCTCAATGCTTCTTCAAGTTCATCCATACAATTATTATATATTTTAATTTCATTAGTAAATACCTCAAAAAATATTTCAATGTAACATCTAAATAATCTATTCATTAATTCAATAAATATATCATGAGAATTTTTAGCCGAAAATAAATTAATATTTTACATACCTTGTATAAAATTGTTTTTCTATGTATATATTCTCTCATTACCATCAGTTGAAGATATCAATATTAATTGTAAGTATTTTTGAAATTTTAATAACATGTCAATTGATCGAAAATATCATTTATATGATGTAAATGATATTTTTCATATGTTTGATCTTGTTATGTTCAAGATATTTAAGCAGAGGTTAACTGATCCACAATTCTTCTTAAAAATAGAAACATGTCACCCAATGATGAATCAATCCTCAATATAAAGTCGTTTTCTATATTTTACTAAAACATTTTGTATAATTCATGAATCCCAATAGTGTCTAATAAATTATGACACTTTTGAGATAGGCACTAAGCCAAGTATGAGCTCGATTAAATACTCAGTAACATGCTCTAGAGGAATAAGATGAATTTGATCTAGAAATAAATTATTATACTATCATGAATTAGTAATTTCATCAGTTATGACTTCACCACTAATCATTTATACCATCATTATCTCATTACTAGGTACCATAACAAATATTAAATAATATTCTTCTGATGGGAGCTCCAAATAATACTCATATAGATTTATGTTAATAGGATGGTTTGGGATATGAAATGATATCTCCTTATCTAAAAAAATATATGTCATTTATATTTGGATAACCATTATATACCAAAAAATATTTCAATTATAATGAAGGGTATAATAAATGGTTTTTTAGAAAATAGCATCCCACAAGTCAAGATTTTAGAAGAGTTTTATATCTTAGATGCTACTGTATCACTTCGGTAATATTAAAAAGATAATTCATTATCCAATGGTTAAGGTTGTGAATAAATATTGTTTCAAATGTTTATGACATATAACAATATGAATAACCAAAATAAAATAATAAATTTTTAGATATAAAGAGGAGAATTTTTATACCATACTCCACTTTATTATTGTGATCCTCTTCAAAATTATTGATAACATTTTAACTTCCATGATACCTTGATGTAGGATGTTAATAGTGCCTATTATATTTATGAACATTGGTGTTATGGTAGTCATTTGTGTAGTGAAAACGATTTTCACAAGAAGTATTATTGTGTAGTTGTAACATTAGTAGGATATCTTTTCACCTTTATATTGTTATCTTCTCTCATACCATTACTTTAATAGTTTTGTACAATATGGCCTACCATACAACACTTAAAAAACCTTCTTATAAATTTAAGGAAATTACCTAGTATTTACTCTTACATTTTTAACAAATAGTTTGTTGGAATTTTTCCCCCCTATTCCCATTAGAGTTACCATGATACTCTAACATTGTTTTCTTATCCATAATGTAATGTGAGCTTGTAATAAATATATATCTCTCTAATCCACATTGAGAAAATTCCTCATTGCTTCAAATGTATCATATGAATAATTCACCTTAAATAAATCCTTGTAAACCTCCATGGAAATATTAGGTATTTCTTTTGGTTTTATTCATATGACCAGAGGCATACCAAGAATACCTTATGTAATTCTATTTTCACATTCAAAATGAATCATACCACTTTTATCTCAACTCTAGGATTTATGGATCTCTCTTCAGGTAGATATTTGGAAGAAATAACTTATTGGTGAATACTTTATTAAAATCCTCTTCTTCTATAGTATATTTAATATATTTTTGTTCTATTATTACATATATTACAAAATTATCATTCCATTCTTCTAGCTGATTGAAGACCAAAACAACCTTGACATACTCTCAGAACTCGTGAACCAAAAACATAATTTCAATTTCATTGATATGTTTCTCATAAATAAGTGGATTAGAAGATCCAATAAAGGATGGTTCTATTTATTTCATGAATTAATTAGTAGAAAGATAATCCTTCCATAGAAAATTTTGGATAAAATCATGATTCATCTTATTATTCACATCTTATGATAGTTGTGTGAGTTTTTCTATGAGGTTTTTTACACTAGTTCCCATCCCATATGGTAGTTCATTCTAAGAATATCCATATTATTCATCATAATCATTATTAGATTTGTTATTAATTGTTTGATACATCATATCTAATAAAATAATGGTTTGGGACATAGGTTTTTAAACATATTGCTGGAAAACTATGAGCAATGATTAACTAAATAAAAAATAATGTGCATACCCTAACACACAAAGATGTATGATTCAATTGGGGATATCCATGATTTTTTATTATGTTCTCAAACCTATTTCCTTTAATTCATACATATATAATTCATAATAGTTTGTAATTATAAATTGATTAATCAAAAAATATCCCTTCATAGTATCAAAATACTTGTAAATTAGTCTATTTGTTCATACACCATGTTATGATTGGTTTAATACCCAATACTCTATTTTTAGGTCATTAACCAATGTTATATATGTGCATGTGGCTATATACACTTGTAATATACAGATATAGATGTACTTTATAGAATAACCACACATTCTATACTTTACAAAACATCATGATGTTATCTTAAAAAATATAATTATCCATAATGTTCTCAAAAATGTTTTATAAAAAGATCCCAAAAACAACTAAACCCTACTCTAATACCAAATATTTATATTGTAATTAAACATAAACAAATATTATATATATTCAATTATTTAATTAACACAAATAAAAAAACAATAGACCCTAAGGGAATAAAGGTTTAGTGTCTTTGATAATTGATAAATAAATATCTTATTTTATAATAATTGTGAACACTTCTCCATAAACATGCTTCTATAGATCCAATTTTATAAATATCAGATGATATAATCATATTTATTATGTGGGGAATAAAAACATAAAAATAGGTTGAGTTTGAATGTTTATTTTGGTAATCTTATTACAAAATTATAACTGTTTGGTTGTAAGATTACTGGAATACATGAGAAAATGAAATATATAAGTTAAAAAATTTCATTGGATCCAGACTGAAAATCCTAAAACATTATTTCACCTAAAAGATCATGGAATATAATCCTAATACCAAATAAAGGTCATAGAAATCTATCTTAGAATAATATATATTTAATCACACAAAACATAAAATCATTATATAATAGAGATAAATATCTTTATAACATGGAAAATCAAAAAAATAGAATGGTTATAAAATAAATCATATAATAGGAAAATAAAGTAACACAAACATACTAAAAGGTACACATTTCACTATGTATGAGTAATTTCCACATTATCCCCATTTTTGGAGTACGAATTCATATGTGATTCCCATAGTGGAACAAGAATTCCATAAATTTTTCACAATTTTAAGAATTCATTCCTTACTCAATTATCATAATTATATCATGAGATATGAAACTTTAACTAATGCACAATAGGGATATTTGAGACCCCATAAATCATTAAACATACATATGATTTCAATATAAACTAAAATAATTAATCTCATCATAAATAACCAATGGAAAGAAACTTGGTTTATTATTTTTATAAAAGTTATCACATTAAAATCATTATAGTTTTATACCAAAAATATGAACACCCAAAATAATTATTCATAAAGGGATTATGTGGCACCCTAAAATTTTAGAAAAACTATTGTATTTAATTGCATGTTTGACATGAAACATGAACCACGTAAGGAGAAATGGTATCCTAAGACTATACTATCAATTTAATATTATTTATACATTTAATCTATTTTATATATTTCAATTCATATAACATTGATTTTATTTTTCATTCTACACAATGAGTTCCTTTGATGACTGGTATTATACGCAAGACTGAATCTTACCAAACACTATTAATATTATTATTTAAAATGAAAAATATCTCCTTGATTTTAAATTAGTGGTTATGAATAGGATTGACTAAGTTGTGAAAATATATAGTTGAGTTTATTAGTTAAAAGTTAATTTTAAACATATATAGAAACCAAATGAATATTAATAAATTGTTTTTATACAAACAAATTTTAATTCTAAAAAGGTTTTATATCATAATAAATTAAATTAATTAGTATTGTTAAATAATTTTAATGAAATATATATTATATATTAAATAAAATATTTTTTACATTTTTTAATAGATTTTATAGGAAGATTATATGAGGAGTCCAATTTGATTCCAAAAAGCTACATTTTCCTAAAGATTGTTTTTTAACCTTTTAATGTTGAATCTACAATAAATATAAAATTTGAAACTTTTAAAATCATTATTCAGTAAAATAATATTCATTTTTGAATGTTTAATTTCAAAATTATCTTATATTTAATTTTAGGTATATTTCAAATATATTTCATTTTTTAGGAATAGTGAATAATAGAGGATTTTAATTGAAACCTTCCTCTTCATCTCAAATATTTATAATGATAAATTATTTTTTATTGGTTTGAAATTTTATTTAGATACATTTGAATTATATTAATACATTTTATTTCATTTTAATCAATTTCATGTAGATATTAGAGATATAAATATTTCTATCTTTTGAACATTTGTACATTAAAAAATTTCATCATCCTTCTATTTGTGGGATTACTTTTAAATTAATTTATAGAACTTATATAATCAGAATCGTGAAATATGGATTAAATATTTAGAATAATAATAATTTACAATTTCCAAGATGATTAAAAGAGTCTTTAACAAAAAAAATATTGAAATAAATTAAAATTAATTACAATGAATGAGAGAAACAACTAACATAATAAGGGACCAAACATTAAACTTAAGGGTCAAAATGACCAATTTTTTAAAATAAGCCATTGGAAGGTCATATTTAGACCATACAATATATATTTTATAATTTTTTAAATTATTGTATAAACATTACAAGGGAAAATGTGGGTTGAATTCTATATTTCAAAAATTTACAAGATTTCCACTCCTCCACTATAAAATAACACCCACTGATACCACTTTTTCACACTTCTCAAGCCATTTGGATCTTAAAAAACCATCCCAAATAATATAAATAATCCCTACCATTATCCTAGAAACATAAATTCTGGATTAAGTGAAACCAAGGAATTCATTTATTAATAAACAAAGGGAGGTACTCGAATAAGAGGTAATGTTCTTCAATGACATATTTTGTTTCATTTATTTATAAACAAATTCAATTTGTATTATATATTTTTTATATAATAAAATTACAATGAAAAATATATTGATAAATAGTTATTTCATTTTTTTGACCAAAAATAAGACACACTTCTATTGAATGGGATATGCATTCATCGTTCCTGTGTATGGTGGACTACTGTATCACGAACCGATGTCAATCGTTCTTCCATTTCCAATATTCATGGTTTTGAATAATGATGTATTTATGGTTTATATATGATATATTTTATATTTATAATATATTTATTCAACGTTATATTTATATTACACATACCATCATGATTACTATTTTGTTGGAATACGATAACTTCATTTGTTGGTGTGTAGACTACCGCCGCCTCAGAGTAATGTGACTCATTCATGCTATACATAAAAATTTTAAGGGTGGTCTTAATAAAAATATGTGACATAAATGAAATAAATATTAAATTATAATTATAATATACCTATAAATATTTTAATTTTATTTCTTATAATACAACAAATAATGGACATAGTGTTTATGTGTGCGTTCGATCTACCATCTCCATAAACAGTGTATTCCAGTCACAGCTTAAAAATTTATATATTTTTATAAATAATAATACACAGAATATATATGATATTTATATCATGGTTTACATCCTTTAGATGATGAAATCATGATCAACATAAGAAGAAATATATATTTAGTCAAAACATATAAAAATCATGACATTTAACACCCTAAACGATGACAGTAATGAATGATTATAAAAAAATGGGAAATAAGTTATTATAATTAGAGAATATATGATATTATATATATGATTATGGTTATTTTATAAGTTACTAAAATTTTAGACAAAATATACATGAGGTTAAAGGACATTTAAATAAAAGGAATCATAATGTAGGGGATTTCGACTCTGTTTACATTCCATTGGGTCTTATTTTTTATTATTCCCTAATTCAAATTAATGTTGTGTATATAATATTGTATGGTCATTTATTATAATTAATCACTCATACTTTAGGTTATTCTATGTTTCTCTTTTAACTGTATCATCTAAGGTGCATTGACTCAAAAATTTATAAGTTATAAAAGTTATCTTTGTAATGTCACCTTCTTTTATGATTACAATCTTTCTATCAAAACAATAACTTCCTTAATATAATATTAAATACAAATTAAATATTTCTTAAATACCCATATTACCATAAAATTTATATTATTATTTCTTAACCCATATACCATTTTTATATATGGTGTTCAGATTAATTATTATTTGATTAATTAGGAAAAATTAATAAATCTACTTTTTTTATTCAATAATAATATTTTTGGATAAGTTATGTGGTTCATTAATTAAATAGATTATTTGATACATAAGGAATTCTTTTTAAATTTACTACGTTGGTTGGGGAATAGAAAATAAAATCCCAACTACGCATTGGTAGTCTCTTGAGATGAAATCATATGTGTTTTTTACCCCGTATTTTTTTAACTGCCTTGAGGATAGATCTTGATGGTAAAGGTATCGTGTACCTAGGAAAAATTACATCCAATAATTAATCATTTCCTTTATGATAATTCATTATAATTTCAATGCATAATATTTTTTTACATTATCTATGGATGTATTTTCATTCTTAGATTAATTATTAAATGACATGTGTGTTAACTTATTTACCCTTAAATATTTATTATTCATTGTCCAATTATTTAAATGGAATTTATGTTGACTTATTTATATTTCCATATTGATTATTCATTATTAATTCATGATATATTCCACTATACATATTCCTTATTGATCATTTTATATTACAGTTATTTTTTTTCCTTTCTCCATGTAATGAAGAATAAATCTTTGAAAAAGCTTTCACAGTACTGATAATTTAATTTTATTATGTATCATGATTTATTTTTTATTTTCCATTGAAATATGGGTATCATGTATGAAATATAGTTTTCCAAAACTGCTAATCTAATTGGTCTTTCATGATTTTATTCCTTTTAATCATAATAATGTAATAATGTATTTCCCCAAATCAGGATTTTAGGGTCAAGGTGTTATTGTTGGTATTACAGGAAGTTTAGTAGAACCCATGGAAACAAGATTTATAAAACCAATTGATTTGGGAATATAACCATAATATATACTTTAAGGATAATAATAGAGAAACATCCTATAATTTAATAAGGTAGATATTATATAGATATTTCTATAAATACTTTCATGTATGGATGGTAAAGACACGGAAATTTGAAGGGAATATTTTTTTCTTAAATATTATGGAATTTTATGAGTCCATAGTTTCTGACGGGACCTGATTCTGAAGTCCAGTGTGCCCTGAATAATTTTCTGAAATTTTTTTCGGGTATGTTCAATGAACGTACGAGCGGGATTTTCTAGATTATGAACCGGTGCTCGGAATCAAAATCTGAGGACACCGATGAACTCGCAGCGCCGATATTCGCCTAAGGGGACCTTTACCGCAGTTGTGTTTTATGCAAGATGGATGTTATATTTTGAGGTTTTATAATAAATTAAATAATATTATTGTGTACACAATTTTATTTTAAGAGGTGGTTATTTCCTCCAAGAGGAAGTTGGGGTGGGGCCCATAACCCACATACCCTCCCATGAGAGGATAATGTGTAGTGGGGCCCACATGAGCTCCTAACTCTTCACCTCCTCTTTCACTCCCATGAACCCCCATTTCAAACTTCGGAACTCCCACTTAATGGAGGAGTCTCTCCCCCTCCCTCCATTAATTATGCCAACCCCGTCAATTCAATTAATTAATCTCCCTTAATTAATTATTTAATTTTAATTAGTTTGAAATGCATGGCGTTATTAAATTGGGAATCCTTTTATTTTATTTACGTTGGAAAATATTCGATTGGGGAGGCTCTGGAGAATTAGAAGAGCGATGTTTCTCTCTCGATGAAGAACACTATTCTTCAAATAAGAACTTCCCCGACAAAGAATGCGAAGAACTTTTTCTATGAAGCTTCCTCTTTGGACGCACCCTGACGTCAATGATTCTACGACGTCATTGAATTATCTTCACGAGTCACAAAAATGAATATTCCTCCAACATTGAAGAGATGACACCGTTCTCCGCAACGCCATCTTCCACGATGCCCAACTATCGTGACACTCATCTTCCACAGCTCGTCGACGTGAGACGTCAATTACGAGGTATGGGGTTTGTATAATTTAAATTGAAAAAATTATAGCATCGTTCTTGTTGAATTCAAATGATTGTATATGGTCATTTATTACCGCCTAACGTAGAGGGCGCGGGCCGAACGAACATGGACCGTTGACCCTCTGTTGTTTCTTGTTTTTATTCACGATGGAGATGGTGTTGGAAGAGGTGGCGGTGACTGGAGTTGGCGACGATCGGGGGCGGTGACGACCGAAGGCGGCGGTGGCAACGGCAGCCGCGCACCGTCCCAAAGAGGACCACTGAAACAGGTGATGCATGGAAGGGACACTGCGACCCACAACACTGGGCCGCTCGGCCGAAGAAGAACCAGCCGGCTAATGCAGGCTGGGCTGGAAGAACTGCATCGCCTCTCGGCACCGCATTGCAGAGGAACCGGAGCCCGCGCTTCGCGGGCCGCTTCGTTGGGCGAGCGGGTCGGCCGCCTACCGGCCGGGTTGAAGGAGGCCAAGGAACCCAAAGGTTTTGCATGGGAGAATAGCAGCCCGTCTGTGTGGGCTGCTCGTGCTGGGAATACGGTCTGGATTCGGCCAGCCGGGCAAGGGCATATGTGCCACCCGGCGCCGCGATAGCAACCCCCCCCCCCCCCCCCCAACCCCCCAACCCCCCCCCCCCCCCCCCTCTGCTCTGCTCGCCCAGCTGGCCGAGCCAGGGCCCGTCGTGGACCAGGCCTCCTGCCGCCGGGCCGGGCTGACCCCCCAGCCGGGTTGAAACCGCCGAGCCAGGATGGGCTGACCTGCCAGCCCATCGGGCTTGATGAGTCGGGCATGTTTCACTTAATCGTGTTTAACTCAAAGGCCATGCATCTGAACGACATGTTGTTTGTGGCACTAAGATCCTCAGAACAAGATGGTACTTTTGAGATATTCTAAGTGAGTTTTAAGCAACATTGGAAAAAAAAGATGGGTTTGGAATGAGTGTAATTCCAACCGGGCCGTTGGAACAGAAAAGCCAATAACTCTCAGACCGGGCATCTAATTGACGCGTCGTCTGTCGCATTGGGTTTCTTTTTGATTAGATGGAACTTATGGATACATCAAATCTGGACTACGTGATAGTTTATGTATCAAAACCCCTTTTCTTGAGGAGTGGGTACTCCCGTAATCGAGCGTGCTGTGTGTGGGAACCCTAGATATGGCTGCGACTGCGACGTCTACTCTACTGGGATCCTCCGTGGGTTCGACAGCGATGACTACCGTATTGGAATCATCCGTGGGTTTGACGGTGATGACTAATGTTCTTGTATCCTATATGGGTCCCACATTTTTGACCTCTGCACTTGTATCCTGTGTGGGTCTGACAGAGTAGCTGTATTTGTATCATGTGTGGGTCTAACAGCATAGCTAGTCTTGTATCCTATGTGGGTCCGACAGCTTAGATGAATCAGTGACTACATCTGATCATGTCTATCGCTATATGAATGATGTATACCAGTGTCAGCTGAGTCTTAACATTCAATTATTATAAATGATATGATTGAATCACTTCCTCTATGGACTTGGTTGTGATTGGGATAGAGAGTTGGAGTTGAACTAATATCGATAACTTACGTATATGTATGGGAATATACCTATGTAGGGTTGGTTGATACTTCGTGGTTGTATCTTTATTCTGTGGTTTATCCTTTGTGGATTCTGGGAGACCTTTGTGGTCTTGGGGTCCCTACTGAGTATCATTATACTCACCCCTACCCAGGCTATGCCTGCACCTCATTGTGTTGGATGCAGATGACAGACAGTGTTGACGGAGGCAGGGAGCGATCTAGGACAGGACGATACCCAGAGGTGGACCACACCGCGAGACGGTACATGAAGTGGACTGATAGACATGGATGGATGAGGTGGACATCTATACCTACCCTTAAGGTAGGATACTCAGTGGATGTTCCAGGATCTTCCCTTTTTAGTTGTTTTCCCTTTTTCAGTTGTACTTGCTTCTATTGTACCTCTTATTTACTATTGGGCTTGTATTTCCGGCCCCTTTACATCCAGCACTACTTTTTTTATACAGTTTTCACATAGTGTTTACTTCTTGTTGCGTACTCTATTGAGTTTGTATACTTTAATAAAGGTAATACCTTTCCATCTTAGGGATTTACGCCTTTGGTGCTAGTCACTACCACCTGGCCTATGGAAGGCCGGCTTGGGGTAGTCATGACACGGGCCCTGAGGAGGGGCTGTGACAAATTGGTATCAGAGGAGTCAGTTATACCGTAGAAATTAGGACTCTGATCTTTCTTTTCTGTGAAGAAATAGTGATAAGATTATTGAGTGTGGTTTTTAGTCCAGGGAGTCCAGTGTTGGTGTGGAGGCTGACGTATCCATACACCATGACTCTGACCTCTGATTTCCGAACAAAGTGCACGAAAACACTAATTGCGTGTGTGTTTCCTTTGAAATGTTTTCATTGTGACTACTTTGTGTCAGATCACTAGGTATACTATTTGACAATGGTGTGCCTGTTTCTTTTCAGGATGGCCCCACGAAGGCAACCAGCTAGGGTTCCAAGTTACGTACGAGATGGTAGCCCACTGAGCGATGGGGCCTTGGTGCAGGGCCCCATCACAGCGGAGGCACCAACGGTACCACTACCCGCTGGGCCACCGATACTACCATCCCCAGAAGCAGAGAGTGCACGCCTCCTGGGTGCATTGCATGTCCTCTAGCGACAGAGGCCGCCCAGTTTCCACGGAGAGATGGATCCACAGGCAGTTGAGGATTGGCTGGAGGCTGTCGTTAGAGTTTTCAGATAGGTAGGGACACCAGCTGACCTTATGGTGATCCTTACTGCGAGTCTCCTGCATGCAGTAGTAGGTAGATCGTGGAGCCTGATGCTCCAGGTGAAAGACGAGGCATCTTTACTCTGGATAGACTTCGAGAGTATCTTCTCCTCAGATTTTGTTCCAGCCACCCTTCATGTGGTGCAGATTTAGGAGTTACTTCATCTGCAGTAGGGAAGCATGACTGTAGCTCAGTACTTAGCGATGTTCACTGACCTCCCACACTACTCCACAGATATGGTACGGGACCCGTTCTTCAGGGCACAAACCTTCTAGTAGGGACTCATGCATGAGATCAGGGCTTCAATGATTCCCCTCAGCAACTCGATGTAGGTGGGGGTGCTAGAGAGAGACCTACTATTGGAGAGTTTTCTCGCTCAGCAGTCACCAGCTACGAGACCCACCATAGGACGACACGTAGCAGAGTTTTCCGTCGCCAGTAGTAGACAGTTAATGTAGAGGTCCAAGCGGACCAGGCCATTAGGTGGGAGACCTTAGGATACTGGTTCAGTTGTGAGAGGCACACGAAATACATCCATCCTTATGAGGAGCAGACAGTGCAATGCATGCGGTGGGTAGGGCCACATGGCTCGTGACTGCCTGACCCGCCATGTAGGTAAGAAAGAGAACATAGAGGGAACTCCCAAGAAGAGGAATAGGTTTGACCATTGTGGTTCACTGGGAGCAGGCAGATGTGGAAGAGGAGTTGTTCGAGCATCTGGTGGTGGACGACATTTTGAGACACTACCACCACCACCACCAGGAGGTCCCCCCGACTGCAGGGAGCTGGCAGACAGAGGTGGGATCAGCTCCATGTAGTCGAGGCCTATAATCACGTCCCACCAGAGATAATTTTAGGTACTATCTATGTCTACTCCACCCTTGCTGCAGTATTTATAAACACAAGTGCGAGTCATTCTTTTATTGCAGCTGCCCTTGTTCGGAGCTTGGAGATTCCAATGGAGCTGTTTGCTCGATCCTTATGGCTAGAGTCTCCTATGGTAGTAGAATCAATGATTACGCACTGGTTACAGTAGTGTGAGATTACTCTAGGAGGCGAGACCTTCAGCTGGGATCTACTTATAGTGGCGTCGAGGCCTTACGACATCATCTTGGGTATGGACTGGTTATCCATAGTTCATGCTCAGATCGACTATATTAGGAGAAAAGTGCGGTGTATCCTCACAGATGGGACCGGGTTTACCTTCACCGGTGAGAAGGGAGCCTTTGCAGTGCATGATGTACATACATAGAGGAGAGGGAAGACGATTACACATCAGTTGGCTAGTCTCATCCTTGGAGCGGTTGATGTGTGGAGTCGAGTTTTCTTGTTGTGGTGGATCGGTATGCGGATTTTTTTCCTGAAAACGTCCCAAGACTACCTCCTCACAGAGAGGTATACTTATACATTGACCTGTACCTTGGGACAACACCAATATCTACTCCAACATATTGAATGGCTCTCGTCGTGCTACGTGAGATGCGGGTACAGCTGGAGGACTTGCAGGGAAAGGGATTTATCTGACCCAGTGTTTCACCCTGGGCATCCCTGATTTTATTCACCAAGAAGGAGGATGAGAGCTAGCAACTGTGTCTCGAATACTGTCTCCTGATGGAGGAAGGATCCTTCACTAATGACAGGGATGTGGTTGGTAAAATGGATTTCATGCACTTTAGGGACCTTCTCGTGGTCCTTAACCCACACATGCCTCAAGGGTATCCAGAGGGGGCGAGGATTTTTGGGAGAGTATTCCTAACCTTGTTTATACTCAAAATAATGAGCTGATGGAGGGTGTTCCGGAGGAGAAGTAAATCAGTGCAGTAATGAAAAACCTTAATCATGAGAGTGTTGCTGGCCCTGATGGCTTTCTTGGATCTTTCTATAAAACTTCCTGGGATGTGGTGAAGGGGGACATCATCCTTGCTATTCAGGATTTATTTAGAGGGGGAAGCCACCCTAGAATTTCTTTGTCCATGACACTTGTCCTACTGCCAAAAACTAAGGACCCTTCGTCCCTTATTCATTATCGGCATGTGATTATGTGCAATTTCACATACAAAATTCTGGTTAGCATCATCAACATGAGGATTTCATGGAGCCTAAATCGGTGGATATCCAAGGAAAAACATGGCTTTGTGAAAGATCTCTCTATTCAGGGAGCTATTGAGATGGCATAGGAGATGTTAAGAGAACTTCCAACCAAGTCCCTGGGTCCAAACATGGCCATCAAGCTGGATCTGAGCAAGGCATATGACAGGATTGAATGGGGCTTCATCAACAGGGTCCTAAGGAAGATGGGTTTCTCGAGCTGGTCTTGTGACATCATGTTTAGGTGTTTCATCTTGGTTTGGATGGAGGTGGCGTTTATGGGAAGAACACAAGGTTATTTCAAGACGGTTATAGGCCTCAGGCAAGGTGACCGGCTATCCCATAGCATTTTCATTCTCATGCAGGATACCTTGAGCAGGTCAATAAATAGGGGAATAGATAGAGGGGACGTTCTCCCTTACCTTAAGAGGCTGAACCTCCCTCCCGCATCTCATTTAATTTTTATCGATGATACCCTTATATTCATGAATGTGAGAAGGAGATCCGTGCAGGTCATGGTCAATATTCACGAGGAATACTCTCACTGGAGTAGCCAAAAAATGAACCAAGGCAAGAGTGGATTCTACATGGCAAACACATGCAATCTAGATAGGGTGACTGATATGAGAAGCATCCTGGGTATGATTCGTGGATAATTCCAAATGGAATACCTTGGCACCCTGGTGTCTTCAGGTCATATGTGCATCAGTGATTTTGATCATGTTGTGAGTAATATAACAGGGCACATACTCAATTGGAATAATCACTTCTTATCCATTGGAGGTATAATTACTCTCATCAATAGTTTACTCTCTGCCATCCCAGTGCATGCCCTTTCGGCCACCAATGTGCCAAAGGGTGTCATCAGAACCACTGATAAAATCCTGGCCCAGTTCATATGGGATGAATTATCGGAAGGTAAGAGGCATTGGGTCTCGTGGGGAAAGATGGCATGGCCCATTGATGAGGGAGGGATTAATGTCAAAATTCTGTAGAATACAATCTTCTACATGCACGCGAAGCTAGTGTGGGAGTTGATTGAAGAACAAACATTGTGGGGAAAGATGATGGCTCCCCGCTATGGGTCCAATGCTGATATCCCCTCGGGGAGAGGGTCCCCGCTCTGGAAATCGGTGAGTTGCAGTATTCCAAGCCTATTTCATACCTCTAGGTGGATTATTGTGGAGGGGAATGTACTTTTATGGAACCAAAACTTGTCTGGTGCTGTCCTGGGATACCCGGGCTGTCCAGCCCCACAGATTTCTTTCAGGGAGGCGAGCCGGTTTCCCCAATTATTTAAAGAAATCCTGGATGAGAACGATCAGGATCTTTATGAATCCATAGTCATGATCCTAGTACCGGATCGATGCATCTTCACCCACTCCTCCTTGGGGCTCTAAAATGCGAAGGATTTTCACAGGCTCGACCACAATCAGGGACAACAAGGGGTGGTTTGGACAGGTCTGGTGCAAGAACATCCCAACTAAGCTTAATTTCTTAACATGGCGAATACAGCACCAGGCCATTCCAACTGATGACAATGTCAAAAGGCTTGGGATTATCATGGCATCAGGATGTCATTTCTGCCCAATCAGAAGCGAGGATTGTATCAACAACATATTTTTCGAAGGGGAGTGCGCACAGCAGGTGTGGGGCTTCTTCAGGTCCATTACTCGGTACACTACTGCGGAGGCAGGCACGACTCTTGGCCAGGTTAACATGGCAGGACCTGTTCCGTTCTTGGAGAACTGGTTTCATGGAGAGGACGGGTCTACAAGGGAGGCTTCTACTCACTCCGATATCTTCAGCACGTGGTGCTGGAGCCTCTGTTATGCCCGGAGCCTAGCCAGGTACAAGGGGAAACCTGCTTCTGGTAGAAGCATCATCACCAGGGTGAGATGCATCCTACTGGACCTATGCAGCACAAAGGGATACTGGTCGGCCTCCCCTTCCTTGTGCGGACTGTATGTGCATCAGGGAGCAGCTCAACAGAGCATCAGGCAGTAGGGTTCCTGGGTATGATGGGACCTGCCTATTGTCGTCCTCAAATTAAACACGGACAGGTCCTATGATTCGGGTGATATGCGCTATGGTGGTGTGGTCTGGGATCTCAGGGTCACTGTGTATGTGGCATTCACAGCGCATTACAATGAAGGTAATTCATTACTGGCGGAGGCGAAGGTTGTCCTAACGGGTATCACCCTATACAAGCAACGAGATATTTAAATATCCCAAGTGGAGAGAGACTCAAAGATAATCTACGAGGCCTTGTGCGGAAGAGGGACTATACTATGTTCTATTATGTATACAATCAAAAAATGTAGGGTGCTCCTTACTAGGGAAGCTCGGTTCACTAACACACGGAGGGAGGGGAACAAGGTGGCGGACCACATGGCTTCTATGGAGACCCCAGTTATCTCAGTCTAATGTATTTCTCATGTGTCTCTTTTTAAGCCTGAGGGGTTGAACTTGATCCGGGGGGATGCCATTGGCCTTCATTATTTTTTGCCCCACTAGACCTGTATTCTCTTTATTATGTGTTGTTTTCTTTGAATAAAAATGGTAACGTTGATGATGATGAATTAGGATACCATGAAAAACAAGTACCCAATCCTAAGGATTGACGACCTCTTTGATCAGCTCAAGGGAGCACGATGGTTCTCAATTATGGTCCTCAGGTCAGGCTACCACCATCACAGAGTTCGAGATGAGGATGTGCAGAAGATGGCCTTTAGGTGTCGGTATGTCCACTACGAGTTATTGGGTATGACCTTTGGCATATCCAACGCTCCAGCAGTTTTCATGAGTCTCATGAACAGGATATTCTAGCCTTACCTCATTCAATTTATCGTAGTCTTCATTGAGGACATACTGATTTACTCGACTAATGAGGAGGATAATTCCTACCATTTTCAGGTAGTACTAGACACACTTTGAGAGAACCAACTTTATGGTAAGCTTGTGAAGTGCCAGTTCTAGATTCGAGAGGTTCGCTTCTTGGGACGCGTCATCTCAGAGGCCGGGGTAGCAGTGGAACCAGCGAATGTCAAGGAAGTACTTTCTTGCTAGACACCCAAGAGTGTGATGGAGGTTCGGAGTTTTCTAGGTCTGGCTGGGTACTATTGGAGATTTTTGATTGACTTCTCCAGACTTACAGCACCACTTTCAGCTTTGATGAAGAAGGGGAAACCCTTTGTGTGGTCAGAGAGATGCCAGCAGAGCTAGCAGGAGCTGAGGCATAGATTGAACAGTGTGCCCATCTTGAGGTTAACAGAGGAGTGTGTTGGGTATGTAGTTTACTATGACGCATTAGGGACCAGACTCAGGTGTGTCCTGTAGCAGGAGCGAGCTGTGATTACCTATGGTTCATGATAGTTGAGATAGCATGAGCAGAACTATGCTACCCATGACCTTGAGTTAGCAGTAGTGGTCTTCGCCTTGAAGATGTGGCATCACTATCTTATGGGTGATAGTTTTATAGTCTACACTGACCACCAAAGTCTCAAGTACATCTTCTCATAGAAGGACCTGAACCTGAGACAACAGTGATGAATCGAGTTCCTCAAGAACTATGACTTAGAGATAGTCCATACTCCTGGGAAGGGAAACGTAGTAGAAGAAGCTCTCAGTAGGAGATCAGGAATACAACTACTAGGATAGGAGACATAGTAGCTAGCCGAGTTACAGATATCCTTTGTGGATAGAGATGGAGCAGGCTTTCTACTGTCTCTCACAGTCACTCCTCCACTACTTCAGTGGGTTAGGGAGACATACCATGGAGACGTTGATTGTGATATGTGACGCACTCTGATATCCTCATGGTAGGCACCTAATGGATTTTCTGAAGGTTTGGAGGACGTCATTCTCATTATAGGATGTACCATTGTACCAGTTTCATTACAGGATGAGGTGTTGAGGGAGTTTCACACTTCCCCTCTAGTAGTGCATCCAGGAGTGGTGAAGATGTATTAGGACCTTAGATGGAAGCACTGGTGGCCAGGTATGAAGAATGTTGTAGCAGAGTATGTCTCACAGTGCCTCACATGTTAGCAGGTGAAGGCGGAGCACCAAGTACCAGCAGGTTTGGTACAACCCTTATAGGTCCCAGAGTAGAAGTGGGATGGGATATCCATAGATTTCGTCACAGTACTTCCACATATATCTAGAGGACACAACTCTATCTGGGTGATTGTCAACCGACTCACCAAGTCAGCCCACTTCCAACCAATCAGAGAGCAGGGATCAGTAGAGAGCTTGGGGCGCCTCTATGTATAGGAAATCGTATGGCTTCATGGTGTGTCATCGACGATCGTTTCTGATCGGGACACACTCTTTACTTCCCGGCTTCGGAAGGGGTTTCAGGAGGCTTTTAGGATGCAGCTTCATGTGAGCACTTCTTTCCATCCTCAGACGGATGGTCAGACTGAGAGGACCATTCAGACTCTCAAGGACACACTCCATGCATATGTCCTCGACTTTGGTCACAGCTGGGAGTATCTATTACCCTTGGTGGAGTTTGCGTACAACCACAATTACCACTCCACCATCAGTATGGCCCCTTACAAGGCATTGTACGACTAAACTTGCAAATCAACTCTGTGCTGAACTGACCTAGAGGAGTCAACACTTATAGGACCAGAGATGGTTCAGGATACGAAGGTGAAGGTGAAGATCATCCAGGAGTGGATGAAGACTGCACAGAGCAGACAGAAGTCCTATGATGATAGGAGACGGAGACCACTGGAGTTCGAGGATGGTGACCACGTCTTCCTACGGGTCTCACCTTGATGAGTTCTACAGATATTTGGCCGAGGCGGCAAGTTATCTCCATGCTTTATTAGGACATTCCAGGTCCTCGGTAGTGTAGGCGAGCTGGGTTATCGCCTGACCCTTCCACCTCACTTGCACCGGTTGCACGACGTCTTCCATGTAACTCAAATGAGGAGATACGTGCACAACCCGTCTCATATCATCAACCATGGGGAGCTGGACATCGATGACATGGAGACATTCACGGAGGTCCCAGTGGAGATCGAGGATCGACAGGAGTGGGTTCTACGCAGGCGGTCGATTCCTCTGGTGCGCATTCGCTGGCAGTACGGGAACCTCCATTAGAGCACATGGGAGCGGGAGGCTCAGATACGTGCTCAGTACCCTCATTTTTTCCCTAGTGTGTGTTGTAGATTTACATGGACGTAAATCCCTGAGGTAGGGGTATTTTAACGACCCTGAAATTTCAAGGAAAATTTTTTTGTCAAATAATTTGGAATTTTACGAGTCTGATGTTTCTAACGGCACCTGATTCCGAGGCCCGGTGTGCCCGGATTAATTTTCTGAAATTTTGTTTGGGTGCGTTCAGTGAACGTACGAGCAAGATTTTCTAACATCTGAACTGGTGCTCGGAATCGAAATCTGAGGAAACTGATGAAATCACAATTCCAGTATTCGCCTAAGGGGACCTTTACTACAGTTGCGTTTTATGCTGGATGGAAGTTATATTTTGAGGTTTTATAATAAATTAAATAAAATTTTTGTTTACACAATATTATTTTAAGAGGTGGTTATTTCCTCCAAGAGGATGTTGGGGTGGGGTCCACACCCCACATAACCTCCCATGAGAGGATAATGTGTGGTGGGGCTGGCACGGGAACCTAACTCTTCACCTACTCCTTATCTCCCATGACCCCCCCCCCCCCCATCAAACTTTTGAACTCCCACTTAATGGAGGAGCATCACCACCTCCCCTCAATAATTGTTCCAACTCCATCAATTCAATTAATTAAGCTCACTTAATTAAATGGTTATTTTTAATTAATTTCAAATTCTTGGTATTATTATATTGGGAAGCCTTTTATTTTATTTGTGTCGGCAAATATTCGATTGGGGAGGCTCTGGAGAATTAGAAGAACGGTGTTTCTCTCTCGACGAAGAACATCCCAGATAAAGAACGCAAAGTACTTCTTCCATGATGCTTCCTATTCGGACGCACCCTGATGTCAACAAGTCTACGTCGTCTTCGAATTATCTTCTCACGTCATGACAATGACTCTTCCTCCAACATTGACGGGACGACACCATTCTCTGCGACGCCGCCTTTCGCAACCCCCGACTATCGTGATGCTCTTCTTTCGCGGCTCGTTGATGTGTGACGTTAATTATGAGGTAGGGGGTTTGTATAATTTAAATTGAATAAATTATACCTTCGTTGTTTTTGAATGAAAATGATCGTCTATGGCCATTTGATACCGCCTGACGTGGAGGGCGCGGGCCGAACAAACATAGACCGATGACCCTCCATTGTTTCTTGTTATTATTCGTGATGGAGATGGTGTTGGAAGAGGTTGTTGCTACTAGAGTTGGCGATGATCGGGGGCAGCGACAAACAGAGGCGGCGGCGGCAACGGTGGCCGCATGCCAGCCCGAAGAGGAGCACGACACCAGGTGCCACGCGGAAGGGAGACCACAGCCCGTAACACCGGTTCACTCGACCAAAGAAGAAATGGCCGCCTAAAGCCGGATGGGTTGGAAGAACCGCAGTGCCTCTCAGCACTGCGCTGTAGAGGAACCGCGGCCCGCGCTCCGCGGCCCGCTTCGGCGGGCGAACCGGCCGGCCGCCTGTCGGCCGGGTTGAAGGAGGCCGCAACACCCGAAGGTGCCGCATGGGAGAATAGTGGCTCGCCTATGTGGGCCGCTCACGTCGGGAAGACAGTCTGGCTTCGGACAGCCAGGTAGGAGAGACGGCGCCAGCCGGTGCCACCGTTGCAAAGACCCCCCCCCCCCCCCCCCCCCCCGCTCCGCTCAGCCAGTTGGCAGAGGCATGGCCAGCCGCGAGCCGATCCACCTGCTGCAGGGTCGGGCCGCACCCCACCCTTCCGGGCCGGGCCGACCTGCCTGCCGGGTCAGACCTTCCGAGCTAGGACGGTCCAACCCGCTAGCCCACTGGGCTTGATGGGCTGAGCCCGTTTCACTTAAACGTGTATAACTCATAGACCTCGTGTCCGAACGACGTGTCATCTGTGGAACTATGATCCTCGTGAGGAGAGGGTCCTTTTGCAATACTCTAAGTGAGTTTTGGAAAACCTTTGAAAACGGAAGGGTTTGGAATGAGTGTAATTCCAACCGGGCCCCTCGGACGGAAAAGCAAATAACTCTCAGACCGGGCGTCTGATTGACGCTCCATCTATCACGTTGGGGTCCTTTTGATGATATGGAACTTCAGGATACATAAAATCTTGACTATGTGATAGTTGATGTGTCGACACCCCTTTGCTCGAGGAGCGGACCCTCCTGGAATCGAGCGTGCTCTGTGGGGACACCCTAGATCTGGTTGCGACTACGATGTCTATGGTACTGGGATCCTTCGTGGGTTCGACAGCGACGAATACCATACTAGAATCCTCTGTGGATTCGACGTAGATGACTACTATTCTTGTATCATGTGTGGGTCGGGCAATTTTGACCTTTTTACTTCTATCCTATGTCGGTCCAGCAGAGTAGCTGTAGTTGTATCCTGTGTGGGTCCGACAGCTTAGCTGGTCTTGTATCATGTGTGGGACCGACCGCTTGGATGAATCGGTGACTACATCTGATCATCTCTATCACTATACGAAATATGTATACATGTGTGAGATGAGTCTTGACTTTCAATCATTATCAATGACGTAATTGAATCACTTCCTATGTGGACTGGATTTTTCTTGGGCTCGAGAGTTGGAGCCGAACTGATATTTATGACATAGTTATATGTATGGGCATATACCTAAGTAGGGTTGGTTGATACATTGTGGTTGTATATTTATTCTGTGGTTTATACTTTGTGGATTCTAGGAGACATTTGGGGTCTCTGGGTCCCTACTGAGTATCATTATACTCACCCCTGCACGGGCTATGTCTGCATCATGTTGTGTTGGATGCAGATAATGGACAACGTTGACGGAGGTAGGGAGTGATCCAGGACCGGACAGTACTGAGAGGTGGACCACACGGTGAGACGATACATGGAGCAGACCGATAGATGTCGAGTGCTGAGGTTGAAATATGTACCTACCCTTCAGGTAGGATACTCAGCAGACGTTCCAGGAGCATCCCTTTTTAGTTGTTGTCCCTTTTTCAGTTGTACTTTCTTCCATTGTACCTGTTCTTTACTGTTGGGCTTGTATTTCCGGCCCCTTTACTTTCGGCACTACTTTTTGTATACAGTTTTCACTTAATGTTTACTTCATGTTGTGTACTCTGATGAGTTTTTTTACTTTCATAAAGGCAATGCCTTTCCAGCTTAGGGATTTACACCTTTGGTGCTAGTCTCCAGCCCCTGGCCTGTGGAAGGTGAGCTTGGGGTAGTCATGGCACGGGCCCCAAGGACAGGTCGTGACATAGATACTACACATGGACATGGTTTTCACACATATGTACCCAGGCGTATAGACTATGAAATGGTTCAGATGGACTAACTCATGCATAACCTGTTACAGGTTAATGAGCCTTACTGAAAACCTAGTTTGACACTCCAAAAGGATATTCTTACGATAATTAAGAATTTCTTTAAATACCATTATGATTCATTTCAATATAATGATATCACCAAATAATCCCTAGTTATTATTAGGATATTAGTTATGGAAAAAATTCAATTCATATATATTTATCACATGTATTAGGATTGTAAATTATGATACATAATGTCATAGTATAATCCAATACATCTCATTATATAGAAATGGATCCTAGAAGGAAGATTGTTTTTAATAATCATGGATAATGTAGTGGTTTACCTACTAATAAAGGTAATATAACTATTATTGGAATTGAGGACGTTTTACATATATTTGGGAATCATAATTAGATATGACACATATCTTTTCTTAAATATAGAAAATTATTCTATATCGTGATTCTCTGATGTTATATTGCTTTATGCGATAGATTCCCCAATCATTTAGTTGGACTATAGATCTAATGATAGATTTTAAATGGGTTAACTCTTTAGAGAGGATATTTATAGGATTGGAATGTGGATAAAAGTAAAATGTTACACTTGATGTGTATTATATCAATGGAAATTTTGATCAATAGTATTCATTTATCTAAAATACTAGAGAGGAAGATGAAATATGACACATGGATTAGAAATATTTAATCTACACATTGTTTGAAAAATATTTCCCTCTTGAACAAGAAGGTGAGATGAAGAGAAAATTCATAACATTAAATAAAAAAGAGTAATAATGTGTTGCGGGTTTGGAAGCTACCATTAAAAGGTTAGCAAGGAAATCTATGGATTTCATACACAAAATGGAGTACAAGATTGGTCACTTTTTGGAGGTATTAAGACATGTATCTGAAGGGATATGATATCTCAATCCTTTTATCCATATGAATAAATATTTTTATGTGGTATCAAGGCATAGAAATAATTCACCAAGTCTAATAGCTTCAATAGTATACAAGATAAGAATATTATAGAAGAAAAAATAATAGATTAGGGAAGAACTGAAATAATGATTTTTCGCACATGTGATAACTATGGAATGAAGCACCACGCTACTTGATTGAAGATAATGGTAGTTTGTTATTAGTGTAAAAAAGTATACTATGAAAGAAATGGAAATGTAATAAGGAATATTCTTCTATTCAGTAAGGATTTTGGGACACTATGAATAGGATTTCCCTAGTTTTCAAGGGAATATATTTCAGAATAAGTTAAGGGATAAAGGTTAAGCATATGTTATTGACAAAACCAAAGTGGAATGATTATTTTGTGTATGAATTTAGATCTATCAAAAAAATTGTAAAATTATTTTATGGATGATGGTAACATCATATGATTTATGAAATATATAAGCATTATATTGTAATACATTTTCATTATAGATTTGAGATCATATGTTGAATGGTACAATGAAAATCGATTCAGTAGAAAGTTAATTTTTTTTGAAAACACGTGGTTAAGGGAAATATAATCCATAATATATTTCTGATATAGAGATAAGGATATTGGATAAATATATGATTGATATGAAAAATGTAAACTAGATACTACTAATTACTAGGAAAATTAAGATAATCAGTATGATTATAATCTATTGGAAAGCATAACCATTTATGAAATGGTTTATGTTTATCTTTGGATATGGATTTATTGATTTATGTGTTACATAAACATATGATGATACTTTTGGTAAGAGATGAAGTAGAAATTTTTCAAGGTACAACCAAAGGACAATATTGTGCTTATAAAATATAAACATATTAATTAATTATATTCCCTAAAATTATTTCATAGTGAAATAATTCCTCGTCTATAGGAAAAGTGTTTTAAAACAAAAAAGTTATTCTCTTATCATTATTTTTTATGATATCAATATTGTTTTCACACCTCTAATACATGGATTTTTTGTCAAAAACGTTCAAATAATCATTTTATCTACCACTCCACATTAGAACATTATATTTATAATTCTATTCTATTTCAATATTATCACTAATAATTTTATATTTTAAAGCATGGTTTTGTGGTGACCTTCACATTTCATTTTTCTCATATTAGGAATATGTATTATTAACCCTATTTATGACGTATGTTTTTCAATACTAGTTTGTTTTAAAATATCAAACCCCTATTACTGAGATCATGTTTAAATTTAAAGTACCTTATTTATTTAACGAGGGAGAATGCAACACCCCCAAATTCTAACAAAATTATATTTAATAGTGTCAATGACACACAACACCAAGCACTTAATAGAATGTAATATCCCAAGACAATATAATTTATTTAAAATTTTATATATTTTAACTGTATTATATATTTTTCAGTGCACACAACATTAATTTGATATTTTGTTGTACACAATAAGTTCCTCTAATGTCTGGTGTCATACACAAGACTCAATATTAATAAATACTGTTAATGTTATATTTACAAAATGATAATTATCTCTATGAAATAAAATTAGTTTTTTTCAAATTATTATATACCTTATTAAAACATATAGTTGAATGCATTGGTTACTAATTAACTAGATATTTCTATAGAAGGAAAATGGATATATATGAATTTTTTTAATTAAAACTATTTTTATGATCCAACGGAGTTTATCTTAAAAAAATAATTATATTAATATTATTTGATTATATTAATGAAATATTTATATTTTATATTATAAAAATATGATTTTGAAAAAAAATTATTATATTTGAGATGCATCAGATAAGTACAAGTTCAAATTTACGAAAAAACAGCAATAATTTTCTTAAAGGGATATTATTTACCTTTTAATGGAAAACCAATTTTAAATAAAATAATTTTAATATTTTATAAAACTTATTATTAAAAATGAAAACAAATTTTTAAATAATAATTTAAAAATTATATTAGTGTGAATATTTGGTATTTTTGGGAAATATTTCATCTTTTGATGAACATTGGATAATACTGAATTTCAATTGAAACTACATTTTTGTTTAATTTATTTACAAGGTAAAATTATATTTTATATTGGTTACAAAGATTTTTTAAATAAATTGTACATGTATTAATATAATTTAGGTCATTTTAATGAATATCACATTGATATTGGAAATAAAAACTTTTCAAAATTTTAATTTAAAAACACACTTCATCTTTTCATCTACGGGATTAATTGGAAATTAATTTCATCACTTATTTATTGGAATTTTCAAAATATTATTCCAAAATTTTAATTAGAATAAATTATAATTTATAATAATTTTAACTTATTTTTCTCCAAAAAAAAATTATGTTATTAATTAAATATAAACATAGAGATTAAGTGAAAATTCAACTTAATAAAAAGTAAACCATCAATATAAGAGCCAAAATGAATGTAAAACCTGAAAGATATCATTTTAATGGAAAAATATAGACCATATAATCCCTTTTATATAATTTGGTTGACTATCAGATCCACTTTACATGAATAAAAGTTGGGTGGAATTCCCTCTTTAAAAAATTTAAAAGAATATCAATCCTCCTCCGTTGTTAAAAGACACCCACCCCTCCCACTTATTCAAACCAATGAATACATATAGATCTTAAAAACCCCGCCCAAAAAAGCTCTAAAAATCCCTCCCCTAATCCAATAAGACATGGTTTTTTCATAAATCAAACCAGGTAAATCCTTTAGTTCAATCCAAAGGTAGTTAACTGACTAAGAGGTAACATTCTTCATCAATCAGTTTTGTTTCATTTTTTACCCACTCCTTGAATTATTATTATATATTTCTTATATGATAACCACATTATAATCAATATGATAAAATATTGTTATGTCAATGATAATATATACACTCAAACAAGCTTCCTTCAAATTGTGTAAATAATCATCATTCGTGTGTACAGAGGAATACCGACTCACGTATAGATATCATTAATTCTTTTATTATTACCTTTAAATTATGCTATTAATGATGGATTTATAGGTTATATATGATATCTATGATATATATAATTTTTATTCTTTAATTTTTATAAAACACTTATCATTATGCTTTCTATTTTTAGGGAATGTGATAACATCATTTGTAGACGTGTGGACTATCTCCTTCTCAGGGTGATGTGATTCATTCACACTACACATGGAATGCATTAAGGCTTAATTTAATAAAAATATATCACATAAATTAAATAAATATGATAATTTAATTATAATATTAATATATATCATATACTTTTCATTCGATTAATATGATGATAAAATAGAAACAATGTTCATGAGTATGTACGGCCTATATACATAATGAATTTTGTGTTTTATTTCCTATATAAAAATTTTATATATTATTTTAAAAAAATAAATAAATATTAATTATATATTATATATAGATCATTTTTTACATCTTGGATATGACTAAATAATTATCTATATAAGATGAATAAAAATAACAAGTCACAACATACTTGAAAAACATGACAATTAACTCCTGAATCATAAAAATAATGAATTATTATTAACAAAATGTGTGATAAGATATAATAGTAAGACCATATATGATATTATAAATATGATTATTTTTTCGTATAATTTTTTAACAATTTTCAAACCACTATACACGAGTTTAAAAACCATGAAACCAAAAGGAATCATAAAGAAACAGAATTCATCTCAATTTAAATTTTATGGAATCATATTTTTATTATTTACCAATTAAATTTAATGTGGTCTGTGCACTTAGCTGTTGTCATTTTATATCATGATTGAATAATACTTCATGTTATTTTATATTTCACTTTAAACTATCTGATCCAAGGGGTTTTGAAATGAAAATTACAATGTAGTAGAAGTTATCATTGCAATATCAATTTCTTTTTTGATTATTAGCATTCTTTTGAAACAATTACTTACATGTGATAATTTTTATTTTTAATTAAATTTATCAAAAAAATACTAATTATCCTAAAATTTATATTATTAGTTTCTAAACCATGCAAAATTTTTCCACATGTTTTTCAATTTGAGTGTTATTTGATTAATTGGGGATATATTGATAAATATGTATCTTTTACTAAATGTGGATATTTGATTATATATTTTTTTCATTAATTAAATATATTATCTAAAATATGATGAATGATTTGGAAAATCCCTATATGGATTTGGGACATGTTAGTATAATCCCTTTGATGCATCTATTTCCCCTTGAGATAAAATCAGTTGGCCAAATTAGATGGGTTTTTATCCAATATGTTTTAATCAGTCTTGAAAATATATCTTGATGTTAAAGGTATCATGTTAATGGGAAACATTAAGTCCAATAATTAATTATTTACTTTATTTTTTTTAGTTATTATCATTATCCATGATATTTTTTGTTCTAAAAATATATATCAATGCATTTTTGTTCTCATTTTATTTATTTAATAGCATGTGTATTAAGTTATTTACCTTGAGATATTGATTATAACATATTAAGTTAAATAAATAAAATGTTTATTTTGTTATTTATCTTTAAATAATGATTATTCATTATTACTTTATGATATCTTCCACTTTACATAATACTTACTTTGAATTTGAGCTCAACCTTATTTTGTTTTTTTCCAAATTATGTAGAATAAATCTTTGAAAAAGATTTAAAGTATTTTTTTCATTTATTTTACACTGTATCATGTTTTATTTTCTATTTACCAGTGTAATATGGGTAATGACTGTAATATGGTTTTATAAGACCTATAAATTGATCATTCCTTCAATATTTGATTCATTTTAATTATGAAAATATAATAATGTAAGGCACCAGCTTCATGCTTCTTGGGTTGGTGCATTACAGACTATATGGGGTGTTTTATAAATTTATAATTCATTGGAGAATAATATTATGAAAATTTAATAGAAATAAAAAAATTGTTTTTATTTAAAATCATTTCATATTAGTATCTTAAAAATATATTATTTTCAAGTCACATTATAAAGACCATTTTTTACGGTGTAGTAAAATGTTTTTAAAAAATTACATAAAAAAAATCAATTAAAGATGTCATGATCAGAAATAAAAAAATTAAATATGTTATATATAAGGGTAGAATATAATATCATGAAAGGAAAAAGTATTCTAATTCTTTTAAAAATTCTTTTTTTACGCTAACATTATTAAAATTTTACAATGATCATTTATTTTCAAAATAATTAAAGGGTAATTTAAGGACATGTGGTGATAAAAACAATTTGAGTTTCCACTAGAAATAATAGCATAACTCCATTTGATTTTAAATGAAAAAAATTATTTATATATCATGTATAAAATGAAAAATTATATTAGGGTTATTTTTTATGTTTTTCAAAAATGTTTCATTTTATGATTAATAGTGAAAATAATGATTTTTAATTAAAAAATTCCTTTTCATTTAAATTTTTTATAATGTAAGAATTTATTTTAAATTATGGTTAAAGTAAAATTGGTTCATTCTTGTATCTATTAATATAATTTAGTTAACTGGAATAATTTTTAATTTGAATTTTGATATATATTTTTTTAATATTTCATACATATTGTTTTTTTAAACCTGCTTTCTCAGCATATCTATAGTATTAATTTTAAATTAAAATGTTTTACATATATAAATAAAAATTTTAAAAAATTATTAATTATTTTAAGAAATAATAATATATATTATCTAATAATTTTAACTTATTTTTTGACCAAAGTTAATAGTAAAAATAGTAAAAAAAAATTCTACAATTACGATAAAAATTGACTTATAGGGGTTAATTAGAATAAATAAGGGTTAAAATGACCTAAAAACATGTATAAATTATATTTTATAGACATATTTAGTTCATTAAAATTTATAATGATAAATAATTATCCATTTTTGAACCTTTTATCATGTGAAAAATGTGGCTTCACATTTTTCTTTTCAAAAAGAACAAGTATGCCACTTACTTCACATGTAAAAGGCCACCCCTATCCTCTCTTCATCACACATTTGAAACATTTTGGTTAGGAAAAGACAAACCCAAAAACATTCATAATTCCATAATAACATTCTATGTGTATTATTTTGAAATAAATTCATCATTTTAATGTTTTTTTTGTGAAAACCTAATGAGGTTTCCCGAAGAAGAGGAAATGATCTTCATCATGAATTTAGATTTTATTTCTTCCCCCACCTTCTAAAATTATTATTAAAATATTTTTATATAATAAAATAAGTATATTAAATTTACTGATATTTTTTCATGTTATGTTCATGACTTAAAACCATCCCCACTTCCATATAATAGCGACAAGGGGAATGATAGTGGTATGGTTCAGCCTTCCTACATCAATTTTATTCAGGGTGAGAGGATGAAGGTGCCCAAGAGTGAGGATGCTATATCTTCCCCACTATAGAGAAGGATAAGGAATGATTACTCTTCTATTTTAGGGCTGGTGTCCACCATATCATCTATTGGAAAGGAATGTCGGGCTATGCAGTCCTCGAAATAGTTTCTATCATTAGAGTAGTTGAATCTGAGAAGGAAATATGGAAAGGTTATTAAGCATTATGAATGTTCCAAGTGGGAATCATCTAAGGTAGATGAAGAAATTAATAAGGGATGTGGTGATAGGTATGATTTTTATGATCTGTAGTTTCTTTTCTGCCCTGTTTGTACTTGCTTGATGCTTTTTCTTTCATAATAAATAGTCAGAGGTTTTCCTCAAGCTGAGATTTTCAATATTATAACTATTTTTCAATATATAATATATATAAATTTTTTCCATCCATTTCATAGAGATTTTATAATGTTACTCATGTGTACGGGGGATTACTGCCTTGCATAGCTATTTGATTCATTTTCCAATAACTCATTACATGGAAGACAATAAGGATAAATTTAATGAAAATATGTGATATAAATTAAAAAATTGTAATATTAATGACATATTTATAATTATTAAATGATATAATATCATTTTATTTCTTACCTTTTCAATCGTTTAAAAATGATAACAAAATTTATGTACGTTTGGACAACATCCTTTATAAAGCGATGCGACTATATTTTATTCACCAAACCACATGAATGATATATAAAAGTATATATAAAGAAAAAATATGTTATTAATGATATTATTATAATTTTTTAAATGAAAAATATTACCTACCACCTTTAAAAAATTATCATTGGAAATTGGGAGTGTTATCCAGGCATACCTACATCTTACCTTCTCCATGATCGTAATGTACATCATTCTTCAAAACCATCATTCATTAATGTCATTAAAAGTATAATTAAGATATAAATATGATATTTTCTCCATTATTATTCTTATTTATATTCTTTAACTATATATTATTTATAAGAACTAGATCTTTCTGACAAAGTCTGAACGAGAAAACAAAGAAATTAACACCTGAAACAGTAAAAATAATGAAATATTATTTATGAATAGGTTCTAATATGTTTGAAAATGATCATATATTTCTTTATAAATATTAATATGTTTTTTAATAAGTTAATAACATGGTAAAATCCAATATACATGATTTTAAACACATTTAACCAAAAAAGCATGGGGTAAGGGATTATGTCTCAATTTTCTTTCATTGAGTCAAATTTGAATGATATGAGCCAATTAATTTATATGGTATACACACTACTCATTTTACATTTATTATCATGAATACATAATAATTAATTTTATTTTGAGTTTACATTTTTGTTATTTCATATAATTTTATTTCAATTAAAATGTTCTAAGTTGTAGAGTATTTCATAATTAAATTTATTTTCATTGGGTAGTATTAATTATTCATATTCTTAGATATTATATAATTGTGTTTTTTATCAGTTTTAATTTTCATATGATGTATTTATTCTTATTTTATAGGGATATACATTTTATATAAATAATATATTCATTGAATAATTCCCACTTCAACATTACGATCATTCTAATAGATTTGTTGACAATCTCATTCGAATCATGATTGTTTCTTCTTAAATTTCAGTTGAAGGAAATTAATTTTTCATTTCTATTGAAACCATTAAATTTATTTTCATATAATTATTAATTATATTTTCATATAACATCTTAGAATTTCAACTCTTTGGTACTTAAAATATTTGTGAAAATGTTTTTTTAATATAAATTCATTTATCTCATCTCTTGGAAATTTATATTCTTCCAAAACCATTTTTTATAAAAAAAATTTTAAAAATATTCGTATCCACTAAAAATTTATTTATTAATAAATTATTAAACTATTTTTTACTTTTTTCAAAAAAAAAATAAAATGAATATTTAATTTATTTTCAAAATAATTTGAATTTGTATTTTAACAAAAATGTGAAAGGAATAATTATTTTATGTACTCAGCATGTATAATATTTCCTACATTCCTGACCACTAAATGTTTTATATAATACATTACATGTTTCAAAGAGTATTTTAAAATAAATTATGGAATTTTTTAATGTTACTTTTAAATTAAATATTTCATTTTCCACAAGAATATTTTTAATGATCTTATTATTCTATTTATATTCATCAGTAAAAAAGACCATTTTTTATTACTCAAATGGTTATATGATGCGTTGATTCCATATATATTCATTATATTGATGGTTTATGATAATTTGACCAAAGAAGAAATTGAAATTCATTTTTTATTCATTTCAATAGACATTAACCTTACCTTAAAATATTAACATTCCTACACCAATGAGGCATTAAATATCCTCTAAATATCCATATTATTTATCATGGGTATTATTATTTCATAAATAAAATATCATATCTATAAATAGTGTTTTACTTTGAATATTATTTTATTGATTTGTTAAATATTGATTATCCACATACTCTCTTCAGTACTTAATTTGATGAATGGAATTTAGTTCATGAATTGAATTTACTATTCAATATATGAGGAATTATTTAAAATGTAGACATGGGTGAGACCTAGTTATGGATCGCCCTGTGATGAATTGATAGGTCTCATGAGACAAATCAGTTTACTAGCCATTGTTAGCTGGGTTTCTATGCATCAATTTAAAACATTAAAGAGGATATATCTCGATGGTTGAGGTATAAATTCCATGAGAAATGAAATACAATTATTAATAATTTTATTAAATAATAATTTAATAATTATAATCCATGATAGCTTAATAAAAATATTATTTCTAAATTAATTCAATTTTTAATTTATTGATAAAATTTAAAAATAGTTAGTTATTTACCTTTCTATAATGATCATCCATTATCCATTTATGATAGTTGTGTTATTGATAAAATGGAAATATTTTTAATTTATTTACCTCTTCATTAATTATTCAAGTTAATTTTATAAATGTAATGTGTTTTTAGATAATTTAAATTCCACTCTTTTCATTACCAATTGAAGATATTCTATTTATTCAAGATGGTTTCTCTTGTACATAACCCTTATGATCATTTGTGATCAATCCATTTTTTTCTTTCCATATTATTCAATGAAGTTTAATATGATAAATATTCATGGATATTGTATATTTAATAATGTTATTCAAAAAAATGTTATGATTTTCGTTTTTAATTGTAATGAAAGAGTCAATTATGTATCTGGTTTACCAAGATTACTAAAGTATTAAATCATCTGATATGTGCTTCCTTGTATCTTATAAAAAGGTAATAAAGTAGACACTTGCTTCGAGATATTAGGGTCAAGGTCACTATAGTTGGTACCAGAGGATGTTAAGTAGAAACCATGGAAATCGGATTTTGGAAAACATAGATTAAGGAACATAACAATATGATATACTATGAGGATTAGTAGAAAATATCATAAAAATTATTTGGTAAGGAAACTACTATAAGGTCATTACTAGAAAAAACATCATTTTTTGATACTACAAGTAGGATTCGTACTGGCACAGATGTACCTAGGGGTAATATTTCTAAAAAGAAGGAATTGTGTTTAACCTAATTATCACGTAGTTTATGAAAATCATCCTTACAAAAAAAAAATTAAAACTACTGGGAGAAATAATTAAAATAAATAACCATTAATTTAAAAACATTATTAAGATGTTTTAACTAAATATATCACCAAAGAAACCATGTTTGTGATTATGAGATTATATGTGAATAAATTTTCCAATTAATGTTTATGTATTTCACTGGTATTGGTATTAGACATTATGTTTCATAATGATATGATATAATGTAATGCAATCCATGGTTTATAAATGTTTTATATAAGAATTAATGGGAAGGAAATTAATGCACATAATCCCATGTGTTTGAATGGTCATTTTTATGGTCATATTCCAATATTTTGATAGTAACTAGTCTCCCAAACATTAACATTATATGAAGACATAGTATCATGTTTTGACAATATATAGAATGAATAATTTTTTGTATTATCGAATTGTAAGGAAGAAAAGAATGGATATGATGGAAGATAAAAAAGATAGATAAATGGAATGATGGGAAAATGTATTTTTTTCATATGTGAGAGTTATGTAAAGAAGAACCCTAGTAATTTCTTAAAATAAATGAGATATTTCTAATAGTATAGATATAAAATACATTATTCTTGTAATAATAAGGGTAATAAAAATATTTTCCAATTTACAATGATTCAACTATAAGGACATGAGGAAGAACCACAATAAATGTCTTAATCATCAACGGAATATACCCCAAATAAAGATAATAGATCATGTTATATCTTATACTATTACTAAAGATTAATTGTAATGATTAATGTTCATGTTTTTTGATTCAAAAAATGTTTTATTTTAGACTTTCATCAATTATTTAATGATTATAAAATTATATAATACATAATGATTGTAATGCATTACTTTTTCATTAATAATTTAGAAGCGTATGTTGAACAGTATCAACGACTAAGAAAAATGACTCAGTTTAAAGTTTAACTTCTTAGAAAAAATATGACTGAGGGAAATATAACCCTTAATATGTTTTTTTATTATGGTATAATGATATTGGGATAAATAAGTGATTTATATAGATAAATTAAATTGGATAGTACTAAATAACTTTGTACTGATTAATTATTTGTTGAAAAAAAATTATACTATCATTGATGGGTTTTATACCCTCATTGGATTTACACAATACATCATATAATTTGGGTTTTACTTAAATAATATGGAATAATTTATGTTTTGAATAGTGGTTTATGATAATTCAGGAAATTAACATGGATTAATTAAATACATTATGTAAGTATTAATATGTTTCTCATGTGATAATTAAGAGATACTTCATGATGTTTTGGGGATTAATGATAAGTTCATTTTAAAATTTGAGTGACCTTATTTCAAAATATATGGGTATTAATTTTTTATAAGGTCCATAAGGATAACTATTTATGATATTGTTAAATTTAAACTTTGTGCAAGGTTTTCGATATAATGTACTACATCACCTTTTGGAGATTCATTATTATTAGATAACATGTGCTAACAATTTTTTCATAATAATATCTTGATATATAAGAAATGAATTATGATTATATTATAAATATTAAGATTAATTAAATGTTAATTTTAGTGATTAGGAGTAAAAAATTCATTTTTGGATATTCATTTCTAGATGAAAGTGTTGAATTGATAATTGATCAAAGCAAAACAAAAGGAAGAAATTTTTCTTATTAAATACAAATGTATCATGTAAGTATATTTACATATAATATTATAAAGTAAAATAATTCCAAAATTTATAGAAAATGATCTTGAAATAGAAAATTAATCAAATTATCATCATAT
The DNA here is from genome assembly GCA_963277665.1 of Viscum album. Classification (NCBI taxonomy): domain Eukaryota; kingdom Viridiplantae; phylum Streptophyta; class Magnoliopsida; order Santalales; family Viscaceae; genus Viscum; species Viscum album. The sequence goes on along the minus strand of OY728137.1, from coordinate 1,871,124,038 downwards.
CTGAAAAATCTGAGGGTCTTTTAAATCATTATATATTTATGGTTCTGAGGCCCTTAATATTTTAATGATCAATCACCTACTTCTGATCAGTAAACAATATCACTGTTGAAAATTATTTATTTTATTTTTCCAAGTACATGATTAGATTTCCCATATATATTTATTTATATAGAAACCTATTTATTTGTCATTCAAGATTAACTGTGCACATTCATTTCTATATTATTAATTGGATGTGTGATTATCCCTTTTATGGTTTCGGTTTTTCAAAAATGGTTTATCCAAATGTCAAACCCTTAATTACCGAGATCATGTTTAAAATATGAGGACTCATGTTATTTTAGTTGGGGAGAATTAAACACCCAATAATTATAAAATACTAATTTATTATAGCATGTATGACATGAATCTCAATTAATAGAAGACAATTTAACACCCGATACTTTATGAAATATTTAAAAAAATAAATTTAATCTCTTGGACAACTTGTAGAATAAGAAACCCATAGTCAAAATGAACTATAATATAGTATCCAATTATAACCTATAAGTTATGATTTATGTTATGTATTATTCTAACTAAATTATAAATATTCTGTTTATCTGTTAATTAGAAAAAGAATATCATTTAAAATGAAAAAGGAAATGTTTTTTAAATACTTTATTATTTCTAAAAGACAATTTAGTCATGATTTGTGCACAAAATTTTAAATTATTTTTTAAAAATTATAAAAAAATTAATAGAAAAAATTAAACTAAATTTATTAAATATAAATATCAAAATTTTATAAATGTAAATTTTTCTGTTTTTTCTAAAATGTATCATTTTTTATTAACATTGAAAACCACATAATTTTTAATTTAAATTAACTTTTGTTTCAATTATATTTAAATTAAAAATAGACTTTAAACTAGTTCTAATTTAAAATTAGTAAAATTATATATCTATTAATAAAATTTATGTAATTGGAATAATTTTAATATTTAATTTTTATATAAAAATTTTGTAACCATTTGATCATTTTCTCCTTAGAAATCCACATTTTTATCACGTCTGTTGGGTTAATTTTATATTAAACATTGAAAATTTTTTAGTGGAATTCTATTAAATAAATTTCATATTTACATTTAGAGTAATTTTTAATATCTAATATATTCAAAATAAATTTCTACCTAAATGAATAGTGAATATATTAAAAAAATATTTCTTATGATTAAGATAGAAATTGATTTAACAAGAGTTAAAATAAGAAGATATGTGTTAATATGATCGAAAGATTATATAAAATATATTTTTATAGAAATTTTCAGATTATATAATTTATAAGGACTAATAATGAAACATTTTTGGATCCTTTTTACAAGTGAAAATTTGGTTTTATTTTTTTCTTTACAAAAATTACATGTCTGCCACTCACATCACTTATAAAAGGCCACCCCCTCCCCTATCCTCTTCAAACCCTCAATCCATTTTGGATTAGGAAAGAAAACCCCGAATCACATCAAAAATTACCACCTATCATCCTAGAATCCTTATTTTTTGTATAAATCAGACCACATAATGCATTTGGTTAAAACCTAATGAGGTTACTTGAAGAAGTGGTAATGTTCTTCAACAATCATATTTATTTTATTTTTTATCCAACTCTATAGATTATTATTAAACTTTTATGTTATAATAACATAATTAAATTTCATATAATTAAATATTTTTATGTAAAATTAATGACTTAAAACTATCCCCACTTCTATCAAATGGGTTTTAACATAATCATTCTGGTTTGTGGTGGACTACCTTCTCGTGAATTGTTGTCATTAATTTTTTCATTACATCCTCTCATGGTTGTCCATGATGCAGGATATGAGGTATATATATAATATATTTATAAAATAATTAGACTCATAAATATATTATGTCATATATATCTTTTTTTACTTTCTATTCGATATTGGATATGATAACGCCACTCATGTATACAGCGAACTATCGCCTCTCAAAGCGTTGTGATTCATTTTTCACTAACGATTTACATGAAATGTAATAAGGATAATGTAAATTAATATATGTTATATAGTGGAATTTTTTGACATTCATGAATTATTTATCATTCTTAAATGATACTATTTCATTTTAGTACTTACTGTTGTACTTAATTAGTGATAATAACACCATTCATGTACATGTGGCTACCACATCCACAAAGCGATGTGAATTTATTTTCTTCTCCTCACAACATGGATGATATATATAAGTATATTTATAGAAAAAATATTGTATCTATTTTATTATTATCAATTTTCTAATTTAAATTATCACTTACCCCTAATCCTTAATGATCATTAAAAATGGAAATTTAATAGTACTAAAAACCCTCATTTAACAGCATAGGTATTTATCAGTTCTAGAAAAAAAACATTAATAAATTTAATCTTTTTCATCCATAAAGTATGAGATGATAAATTTAACCATTTAGTAGTACTTGTTTTAGAACTCATAACAATCCCATTTATCTGTGCTTTATTTTTAGCATTGATAAAGGTTTTCCTTTACTAGTGCTTTATTTTTCGTGATAATAAAGGATATCCTGTATCGGTGCTTTATTTTTAGTGCTGATAAAGGGTACCCTTTATTAGTGAAATATTTTTAGAGCTCATAAAGGAGTCCTTTATTAGTGATTTTTAGTGCTGATAAAGGTCTGAATAAAAAATGAAATAATTACATAACAAAATCAAAAATGAGTTTACAAAAAAATATTACAAATTTTATTAATTAAATAATTAAAGATAAAAATGAATAAAATGATTATACCATATATAAATTATAAGTACTAATTAATAGTATGTTTAAAATATATAGATATGAAGAATGAAAATTCAAAAAATTTGAATTAAAAATAAATAAATTGAAAAAAAAATTAATCATTCTATTAATTAATTTATTATATATAATGTTAATAAATAATATATATTAAATATATAGATATATATTAATGTATATAAATATGATTTATATGTAACAAAATATTTATCCCCTTTTCATTAAATGGTAATATGTTTTTTTAATAATAGTTTATAATTAAAAAATATTATAAATTAAAAATACTAACTAATTCCATAGAGTAATGGACATATAATTGAATGTAATTAGTTTTTTTAGGTTAATATAGATCAAATGTGTGTTATATTGATTTCATATATAAGTAATTAATGAATTTTTATATACAATGCACACACAAAGTACATATCTAGTTTTTCAATATTATTAAAGTGTACTTATTTTTTATTTATTCTATTTCACTCATTTTTAACAGGCATGCACTTAAAATGTGATATTAATTTATAATGTTAAAAAATATATGTATGAAAATATTTATAACAAAATTTTTATAAATAAATATTTTCATAAATAAATATATTTAAAAATGTACATACTATATTTATAAAATTACATATTTATAATTATAAATAAATTAATATTTTTTATATTTTTTATATAATTATAAATAAATAATTATATATACTTAAATAATTATAAAATTTGTAATAAATTTAAAAAATTAATGATTATATTTACTATATTTATATTTATATATATTTATAATATATATATATAGATAGATATAATGATATAAATATTATTTTTTGAAAATATTTATATAATTATAAATAAATATTTATATATTTAAATATTTATAAAATTATAAATAATATATTAAAATATGGAATATATTTACTATATTTAGATTTGTATATATTTATTAAATATATATATATATATATTTAAAAAAATATCTATAATTATAATTATAAATCTTTTATCAGTACTTAAGTAATAAGAGCTGATGAAAGAAATATTTATTAGTGCTTTCTTTAGCATTGATATATATGAGGCTTTATCAGTGTTAAAAAATAACTAATAAATATGTTTTTTATCATGTCTTTTTTATCGCTGATAAAAACCTACCTTTATCTCTTCTAGAAAATGCTGATAAAAGTGTTCTGGACTAATAAAACACCTAACCTATTGTGAACCCATCGTGATATAATAATGTTTCTGTGGAAACCCCGCATTTATTATGATCCTCCTCAGTGAATTGAATATCGAATCACACAAATCCACTCAAATCACACAAACCTATTTCCTCTAGTCCTTGAACATCGTCTGATATCCTTTGTTCGGTATTAGTTATGGTTTTTGAAAAAAACATCATGATCTAGATTTGGGGGTCTTATATTTTCTTCAACCTAGCAAGGTTGGCATGATTTTCCATTTATAGGTTTTGATTTCTTTTTTGTATTTGTTATTTGGTTGTTGTATTTTATTTTTATTTTCTTTATGATCTATGGTTTTCTTGACTACACTATTTGATGTCCTACTTTGGTCTTTTTAAAATTATTGTTTTTAATCAATTTTATTCACTATATACATATATACCCTAGTGATTTTCATAGTTTGGAATCAATTTTGTTTTTAGGTTCCAAGAAAAATGATTTAGCAAACCAATTATCAGTTTGATGATGGTGTGAAGAAGTAAGAAGCTGATTTTATGCAATTCATGTATGGGACATTGTTAATTAAATCTATATTTTAATTATCTAATAAAAGGGATTTTTCATAAAAAAAATATTTTCATAGAATTGTGTCGTTTTATTTTAAGAGAAATATTAGTAATAGTGATACCATGTTTTATTATTTTCAATGGATCTATATTTTTAAAACTTGTATGGTGTTGTATTTATTTTACTATGTTGTGATATTCTACTCTATCGTTTGCATGTGTTTTTATCAATTAAATTTTTGTTGATTAGATATATATATATCTCTTTTTTTCTACTTATATGTTTTTCAGAACATATAATATAAAGGTGATTTAATAATTTTTTATCCTGAAATTATGGTTATGGATTTCCTAATTAAGAATGTATAATTATTATTTTCATTAAAATTTATTCTTAAAAGGTCATTTGTTTTTCAATTATGTGTATTATAAATTTCATGATATATATATATATTTGTGTGTTTGTGATTGTGTCTATGTGTGTGTGTTTTAATTTCTGTGGGGTAGACGTGACAAGGTTTGGTGTGTTTTTATCCTTTGTTTCTGATATACCTTATTGATACGTGTTATTGCTTTATACCAACTTCTTACGGACCTCCCTAAAATCTCAACGATGGCTCAATATATATTATATGGCCTATCTATAATTCTTAGGTTCCGACAACATTTAATCCAAAAAATAGAATGGAAGATATCAAATTATATATATTTTAAAATATTTTTATGTATTCATAATTTTATGTCTATATAAATGTTGTATGTGTATATATACATTTAAATAACTATAATATAATTTATACTTAAATAACCAATAAAATATTGAAAACACACGTTACATTCAAAATAATAAAATTAGGTACTATCTATATATATATGTAAAATTTAATAAACTTTAAAAAATTTAAATAATTATATTTTATACAAAATTACCCAAAATATTAATTATTTATAATTAATATAATTGAATAATTAATATGAATTTTATTTTTATGTTTCATTATAAAAATAGTATTATATATACATCTAAAAATATATTTTATATTTAAATAAATTTTAATATGATAAATAATATATACATATATATAATTAAATTCAAATAATATTTTTAACATAATACATATATATTTATATTTATAATATATATATATATATATATTATTTAGGTATATTTACATTATTTATCTATGAATCGAATGAGGAGTGGCCTCCATTTTATAGTTTTATATGATGGAAGGTGCGAACCTTGTTCAGGTTTATTTCTTATAGAGGTAAGTGTGAATGAAGTACACATCTCCATCGACCTATTTCTGAATCATATAAAACCTTATCATTTTCATTAATAAAATAAAAAACTATTAAAAAACCATGTTTTCAGAAAAAAAAAAGAATATAAAAAAATCCTCAACCAATTATGTTATCAAAGTTTTATTCAGATCTTTATGGACATATTTATTGATAAAAATGAATTTAATTCATCATTAACTTGGCCTCCATATAAATCAAAATAAAAAAATTTCAGTGACATACACTCATCATCAAAAATTACAATGTAGCAACCCAAGACTCACCGGAAACACAACAATAGAGTTCTGTATTCAGATACTTCCATCACCATCCTCTCTATTTCATTCATGGCCTTCACTATATCATTTCTCTTGTTGGGTGGAGCTTTTATCTGGAAAGAGTTTGCGGAATTGGAGTTGTTGAGTTAATTACTAGTGTAAATATATTAATTCTCACAAATTAGATGCATTTCCCATTTTAAATAACACAATAATGTACATGGGAGGCATTCCCCCTTATATTTCATTATGTTCTCTAAAAAGGGAAATGCCTCTTATTTAGGAGAATTAAACCATTGACAGTAGTTATTAACTTGACACCTCCATTGGACCTATCTTTCTTTAGGGAAAATATCCTCAAAACCAGAGAAATGATAGTGTGAAGGGTGAGAATGAAATGGAGAGGGTGGAAATGGAAGAATTTGAATATACAACTATAATGTTTCACAGTCTGGGGGTCTTCGGTTGCTATAGTATAATTTCATCTGACGTGTGTATCTTACTAAAATTAGATTATTGTATTTGATGTGAATGAAGAGTAAATGATGAATTAATTACATTTTTATCCTATAATTTACATAAAAGGATTTGAATAAAACATTAATAAAATAAATGGTTAAGTATTTTTTTATAATTTTTTTCAATAAAACATGGTTTTATTAATAGGATTTATTTTACGAAAAAGAATTATACAATTTTATATGTTTATAAAAATATGTATATGGAGTCGTGTACTTAATTAAAACTTAGAGAAAGAATCCATATGTAATTTATGACATGTAGGAATCATCCACACATCAATTTTATGCACGTTGTGACCGCTCTATCACAATATATCCATTATCAATTTAAAATTGACTGTGTAGTTCAAAAAATTTCACTCAATGAAAACAAATAAAATTTTCTTTTATTTCGTTGAAAATATTTGACCTTTATTAATTAGTACTTTGTGACAGGTAGGAATTTTCCTCGCATCACCCCGATACATGATGTGATTGGTATTGGTCAAAGTGTGTGTTCCGAGTTAAAAATGAAATTTTAATAAAAAAAATGTATGTACTCAAAGAAATAAAATATATTTATATTCACTTAAATAAATTATAAAATAATCCTTAGTATATTTGTGACATTTAAGAATAATTCTTACCTCAATCTGATGCACAGTGTGACCGGTATGACTCAAAGGCCTCTTTTTATTTAAAAATGAAAACAATTTTAATTAGAAGGAAAACTTCTCTACTAAAAACCAAGAAAACACATTCATATAGTTTCTATACTTTATTAAAATAATACATAAGTCATTTTTGATGTGTTGGTATCAACCACACCTCAATCCAACGCACGGTGTTCCTGGTATGACATAATTTGTCGGTTATGAGTTTAAAATCAGTAGTTTAGTTCAACGGTGTCACTCACTGAAAACTAAGAAAATGAACTATAATTTTCATGATAATTTAGGACAATGATTCAAAATTAATTTTTACAGGTTTTAATATTTTTCACATCAAAATGATACACTATGTGATTAGTATGAGTCAAAGTGTGTGTTTCATGTTTTATATGACCTTTTAGTAAAAAAACATGTGACGTACTAAAAACCAATTAAAAACTTATATATTGTTTTGATACACTATAATAATTATCCATAATCCATTTGGGACATGTAATAATTATTTTCACCTCAATATGATGCATGGTGTGATCAATATGACTCAAAGTGTGTCTTTTTATTAAAAACTGACATGTATTTTAGTGAAAAGGACAACTCACCTACTCAAAATTGATCAAAAAAATTCCAATTATTTTTATTATTTAAGAAAATGATCAATAATTAATTTTTGATTTGTAAGAGTAACCTACACCTCAATCTGATTCATGGTGTTACTGGTATAACTCGGATATTTTTTGCAATATATAAGTATCATTTAGTTTAAAATGTGCATCACATCGCCAGTTCCAAGAAAACGAGCCTAGATTCTTTTCTCTTCATTTAAAATAAATATTCATTTAAGGATGACCATTTCATTGGGACATCATAATCAACTCAATTATATCCCAATATGGAAATTTTTTTGTATATTAGAGGGGACAACAATGAAGGGATTTGGATTCTGGAGAGAGAAACCAAATCCTTAAAACTGTTAAAAAACAAATAGAGTTTAATGAGAAGGTAAAAATGTATTTTAATATATTATGTTTTTCATTATAATATTATCTATAATATACTTCATTGAAATAATATAAATTAATTGTTTTACTACTCATGAAAATAATTTCTTTTACACGTGATTATGTTACCAATCCCTCAGAAGAAAAAACAATAATAAAGGAAACCCTCTAAAAAGATATAAATGTAATGTTATGTTATACGTTATTTATTTAAATATATATATATATATATAGATAATAAAATTATGTTTTAATTTGAATTATTCCCTGTAGATTTTTATTTATTTTAGAATATTCTGTTCCACATATCATGCCTTTACAAGAAAAGAAACAACAATGTCTATGCTCAATCATATATGTAATCTATATTTTTGGGTAGTAAAATTATTTTCTACAACATTAATGTAATGTTTCATATTTATGTTTTACTTATATATTATTATTCTTACTCACATAAAAATATTCCTTTCATAGGTGGATTATTTTTTTCAAGTTGGGGTGGCCTATCCATCTTTCATGCATTTTGGCACAAAAACATCCACATAATTCCTCTACCTCAAAACCTTTTCTCCCCTACAGTTGTGTATTTATCAATTTAATTAATGGTACATCCACTAATATTGAATGATGAGAAATGAAATAGCCTATTTTCAATTACATATGAACTATTTTATTGTAAAATTGTTTTCCATGGAATTAATGTATTGCTTCATATATATAGTTATATAATTTATTTTTAATATTACTCCGATTATAATAATTTTGTTATAGAGGTTGATTATTTTGTTTGATTTGGTCCACTATTTACATCTTTCAGGCCTTTATACCCAAAAAAATTAAAATAATTTTTCTCCCTAAGCACCATTCACCCCTACATTGTTGACATTTATCACTTTCATTCATATTCCCTCCAATGCTCAATCAGATAGGTAATGATGATATTTTCATAGTAAAATCATTATCTATCTAATTAATATATTATTAAAAAAATTGTTATTTTATTTCTAATTACTATTACGCATAATAATTCTTTTTTTATACTAGTGGATTCTTTTTTCGAGTTTATGTGATTCGATCAAATATGGTTATGAAGTGTCAGTAGTTCAACAAAAAAAAGTCATTGGAAATCATGGTAACATTGATATTTAGGATTATATTTAGAATTTGGGATGTTTAGGAATCATCCACACCTTAATAATACACATGACATGACTGATATGACTCTAATTACTTCTTTCTATATAAAATAGACAATAATTTTAGTAAAATAATTATAAAAGACTCAATGTGTCCACTATGAGTTTAATTTTGAAATTCTAGATCAAAAAGTGTCACTCAATAAAATCTAATCAAAATATCTTGGATTTTATTTATAATTTAGGGAAATGATTCATAAGTCATTTTTTCATGTAGGAATCACTTTCACATCAAACTAATACATGATGTGATCCAAATAAGTCAATGGTGAATGATTCATGTTTAAAATTTCATTCAAGTAAAAAAATACAAGTAACGTATACAAAACAAAGAAAACATATTAATATTTTATGTATTCTTTAGGAAATGAATCCATAAGTTATTTTGAATGTGTAGTAATTAGTTACACAGTAATCTGATGCACGGTGTGACTGATGTGACTCTAATTGCGTCTCAATTTAAAATTGACATCAATTTTCATAAAAAAGAGAATGAACTTCTCAGAAACTAAACAAACACATTCAAATTGTTTTAATACATTATATAATTTTTCCATATCTGTCTTAATATGTCCATTAATCAACCTCACCTCAATCTGATGCATGGTGGGACTGGTATGGCTCCTAGTGCATGTTTAAATTTAAAATCGACATCAATTTTAGTAAAATTCATACTAACGTAATCAAAACCAAAAAGGGGGATTCAAACTATTTAATTACATTATAGAAATGATCCATATGTCATTTTCAATATGTAGGAATCATCTAGACTTTAATCCAATACACAAAGTGATTTTCATGATTGAAAGTGCATATTTCAATTTTAAAATGTAATTTTTGTAAAAAAACAAGTGAGATATTTTAAATCAGTCAAACACATTTATATTGTTTTGAAACTTAAGTAAAATTATACATATGTCATTTGGGATGTTTCATAATAAATTGAAGTTCAGAAAGATGCACATTGTAACTAGTATAACCCAAAGTGAGTCTTTTTATTTTAAACTCTCGTCAATTTTAGAAAAATGGACAATTAATCAACTCAAAACAAATAAAACACATTCAGACTATTTTAAATCATTTTGAAAAACTTATCTATGTTATTTGTGATGTATAATAATCAGATGAAACAAAATAAAATACATGATGTGCCCCTTATGTCTAAATGTTTTTGTTATCAGTTTAAAATTGATATTTTATTTCAAAAAGTTTCACTCACTAACAACTTATCAAACACACTTGTATTTTCTTGATAATTTAGGAAAATAATACCTATATAATTTTTTATGTGTATGAATCCATTTCATGTAAAACTGATACATGATGTGATCAGAATGATTTTAAAGTGTTTTTTTCTATTTAAAATTACATTTTAGTAAAGAAGATAAATGATGTATTCAAAATTAGGAAAACACGTTTATATTGTTTTAATACTATAGGAAAACAATACAAAAGTCATTTTAGATGAGTTGGAATAATTTTCACCTCAATATAATTCATAGTGTGACCGGTATGACTCTAGCTATGTATATGTTTTAAAATTGACATAAATTTTAGTAAAATTAAAACATTCTGTTAATTTATTTATATATATTATTACTGACATATAAATTTTTTTCTTATACAGGTGTGTTCTTATGTTCAAGTTGGAGTGGTTTGTTTGTAAATAGCATGAGTTGGGTTATGCTTAAATGAAAAAAGAAAATTGATGTTTTTGAATGTATTTAACAATTAATATTTACATAATTGTATAAACCAATGTTTGAAATGACTATAACATACTATTTTTTAATTTATTTTTTAAATTTCATTTCATTTAAATCCTATATGGGACTTTTTTTATATCTGGTATGTTTTTCGTGTTGTGTTGTGCTGTTATAGCACACTATAGTATGGACCTTTATTAGAACTTCTATGACTGATGATAAAAGATCATTTATCAATGCATTTATAAGAGCAAATAAAGGTACACATTATCAGTTCTTCTATAAGCACTGATAAAAGACCATTTATCAGTTCTTTTAAAAACACTAATAATTGGTTCCTTCAATAGAAATTAATTAAATTGCTGATAAAATGTTAAATTATCATTGATTTTTCAATGTTAATAAGATAATAGGGCTTTTTGCCTCACTCATGTAGACATCACTTTTCTAGCATTGATAAAGGCTGTTTCTAGTGCCTTTAAAGGCATATTTTGTAATAGTGGTACCCTTGCATACATATGGCCTACCATCCCCATGATCATAATGTAATTAATTTTTCAAAATCATATTTTATGACTGATATTATAAATATAATTGATTTATAAATATGATAAATATTTCATGATTATTATTATGGTGATTATAAAACTATAAAATATTCACAAGAATCATAACTTTCATGACAAATCCTAAATAAAATAATAAGAAAATTAACACACATAAAAATAAAAATAATTAATGATTAGTAATGAATGGGTGATAATATTTTATTAAAGGATAATAACTGTTATTATAAATACTAATGTGGTTCTATAATAAGTTAATTTCTTGTTTAAAACAATTATACAAGAGTTTAAAGCATGTTCCACCAAACTAATTGTGAGGTAAGGGATTCTGTTTCAATTTTAAGTCATTAAGGAATATTTTTATATTATGAACCAATTTATTTTATGTGGTGTATTCCCTAAAAATTTAAAATTAAATATAATTATTTCATAATAATTCATTTTTTATTTTCAAATTTTTTAATTTGATACATGTGTATTTCAATTAAAAGTTATTTTGTTGTAACGAATTCCATAACTCAGTTTATTTTCTTTAGGTTATACGACTTCTTCATTGTTTTAGATATTCTATGATTATGTTTGTATTTAATTTGTATTACCTTGTGTCTTATTTAAACTTATTTTATGTGGATAAACGTTTAATAAAAATAATCTATTCATTAGTTAATTCTCACATCAATGTTATGATCATTTAATGTTTTTATTTTAAAATATCATTCTAATAGAGATTGTTTATTCCTCAATTTCATTTCAAAAAGATAATTTGAACACTTCCCAATAAAAAAATTTATTTTTCTTATCTTATAATTTTTTATGATAATTTAAAGTAATAGTGCTATTTTCTCACTCTCTCATACGTAAAATGTTTGAGAAAATATTGTCAATAAAATCCGACATCATTTCTATCTTTGGTCCAAAATCTATTTTTATCAGTAATAATGTTTTCACAAAATATTTTCCAAAATGTTGTTGACCTATTTAAAATGATTTATAAAATACATATTTGTACAATTTAATTTTTTTAAAAACATTAAATTAATATTCACGACATTTTTAAAATAATTACCTTTTGGTTATTACTGAAAATATGAGTGGAATAATTGTTTTAATATTATAAAGATGTTCCATATTTCATGTCTTCATAACCACTGAAATTTTTAATGATTCCTTTATATTTTCGATAGATAATTTTCAAAGATAGGTATTTTAAAAATGTGTTCTGAACATTTGGTTAAAAAAATTTATTTTCAAAATGAAAATGATATTTTCCTCAATATTGTTTTTAATGATATTTTTATAAAATATTTATTTATCAATGATGAAAAATATTTATTTTTGCTCCAATCGGTATATGATTTATTAATACTTTCATTTTTCTTTCTGTGGACATTTTATGATCATGAGACCTATAAAATTATAAAAATTCTCTTTCTTGATTCATTTTTTTATCCATTATCTATCCCTTGAAATATTCACATTCTTATGGTCATTATACAGTAAATTTCAAAAAATTCCCTTATTATTTATCATACAAATTATTATTTCTTAAACAGAATTGCATTTCTATATATGCTATTTCACTTTAAATTTTATTTTTTTAAATGGAGAAATATGTATAAAATATATTCTTTATTTATCACATATATTTTATGATAAGGCACATTGTTTTTTGAATTAAATTGATCATTCTATATCTGAGGAATGTATAGACATGCAGACATTGGTGGGGCCCAATTATAGATATCCCCTCAATGCATTGACCTGTCTCATTAGAGGAATTAGTTGTCTAGGCTTAGGTATATGGGTTTCCACCCATCTGTATTAAAATGTATTGAGGATATATCTTGGCAGCAGAGGTATCGTATACCTGATACATGAATTACAATAATTATAAATTTATTTCATTTATAGTTAAGTTATTTTTATCAAACAGATTTTCACAATGATATTATCTATATATTCATTTCATTCTTATATTATTGATTACATGGAAAGTGTTTTCAGTTATATATCATTCTATATTTATCCGGTTATGATAGCTATGTTATTTATTCAATAGAATTTCTTTTAGTAATTTACCTTTCTATTAATAATTCTAGTTAATTTATTTAATTTAATGTGTGTTCATATATTTACCTTATAATATTGTTCATTCCTTATTGATTATTCCCTATTTATTCATTATAGCTTCCATTGTAACTAAAACTTACTGGGAAGATGTGATCTCCCTTATTTTTTTACCTTCCCCCATGATTCCATAAAGTTTTATATGATTAATATTCATAGATATTCTAGTATGATTACTTTTATTCTCGAGAAAAAAATATTTTGTAATTTTTCATTTCAAATTTAATCCAAGACTCAATAATGTATTTAGTTTATTAAGACAACTAAAATATTTTATCCCTTATGATGTGATTCCTATTATATTATTCCAATGTAATAAATCAAAAAATGGAATCAGCATACTATTTTTGGGGTTTCAATATATAAAACATTTGTGTGAAGTAAAAAAAGAATTATATTGATGAAAAATCCATTAAATGAGATTAAAATTATTCATAACAATATAATATTTTTTATGAAATAATTGATCCATCATGGAATAATCCTTCAGTGTAAGACATTAATTCTTTATAAAATAATATGGTAATATAATATAACATCATCATTGGTTATTATTATTCAATCATGAAATATTTTAATCTATGTGAAGTAATTATGACTCAAGAAAACAATTTGTGTTCGGATAAACCCTTAAAACATGTGGTATATTTAAAAAAACTCCTTACAAAATATATAGATATAAATTAAACAAAAATTAACATGAATAAAATTTTATTGATGATATAATATCTAAAATAGGAAATATATCTTCCATGTAAATGAAATTGGGTGATTAATAAAAAAACATGTATCAATGAGAATAATTTGAGATGAAAATCGATACCTTATTCTCGATTTGTTCGATGTGAATGATTAACATACTGAATAATAAAATTAATCTTATTATAATAATTCATATAGCATGAATTCATATACATTTTAATTATTATGGACAATTTATTATCATATGTTATTTATTTATAAAATTTTTGTATAATCATTGAGTGAAAATTGAATTGGTGTCCTATTGTTTTCTTAATTTTTGAAATCAATGATGATTTTAAATAATATGATAAATATTTCATATAACCATTCTAGAGAAAATAACTAATATTTAGATACTTATTTTTCTTATAATGATAAATCTATTTATTCAATATTGATTCATTATAGTTTTTTATATATTGTATTCAAGTTTGTGGATAAACCAACCCAAATGTAGACAGACTATATCTCAAATTGTGAGTGTAGTTAATGAAGTTTATTATATTATTTAAATAAAAAATTATTATAACATTTATATATTTTTAATCTTTTGAATAAAATTTGTGTGGTTTTATTAATAAAATAGAAGAATTAGAAAAAAAACATTACTTCAGGAAGGTAGTAGTGTGCACAATGCATGATTAAAGTTAATTTGTTTTTATAAGTGGTTGGAAGTAAGTATATAATTATAATTAAATTGGTATAAATTAGATTTATAGTACTATTATTACTGACTTTATTATACTATGATGGTTAGTGATGTATTATAAAGGAGTAGAGTATAAAAAAGAGTAAGTGAGAGTAATACCCACGTTGTAAAGTTGAGTTACCTCTCAAAAAATGCCTTGGAAATGAAGGCCTTAAGTAACTTAAATGTGACCTTTAGATAATTTAAGTTAGAGGGGAATATACAAGAATATATTTTTCGTAGTTTCAATAATAAATTTGAACGATATTTTAATCCTTAAATTGTGGAAGTGTTACCCTTTTATAAGTGAATGGAATGGATGTTTTTGAAGTATCGATTATATTTTCAATAATATAATGTAATTATTAATAGTTTAATGACTCTAAATTTTATTAAATGAGGTTAAATCTTTTTGTGGTGTAAAATATCTCCAAATAATCATTTTTTAGAAAAAAATGTGTTTTTTTTTAATTTATTCTTTTATATTTTTCCCTAATATAATTTTACCTTAGTAAATACATTTAAACCACTATAAATAATATTAATAAAAAAATTAAGATTAAAACATTCATGTAATTTGAAACCTTGTATTACAATTTTTAAATACTTTTATGAGGAAAATTTAATATTTTGAATTATTAATTTTAAAATAAATTCACAAAACATATAAACTAATTTATCTTGGAAAACTATATTATTAAGACAGAAAATGTATTTACAAGATAAAAATATTATATATAATTATTTTTTTAGAAAAAATATGTTTATAATAAAAAAAATTAAAGGTGAATGTGTTTACAATTATACCACAACTGAGTTTTCCCCTAAAAATATTAATTATAATAAAATATTAAAAACATATTTTTTAATGAAACGATTTAGTTTAGTTAAAAAATTGGAAATAACATTATAAGTTGAATGAATATTATTAAAATTCCAAATTTTAAGACATAAATATCTATTTTATTGCTTAAAATATTTTTTATTTTCATGAATATTATTATATATTGATAAAATAAAAAAATTATTTTCATAAAACCCATATTTTTTTACTAAAAAACATTAAAACTCATATGATCATAAAAGTAATATTTTTATGTAGTGAATTAAAAAAATATTTTTATTAAAAAATTTAAATTTATCTTTTAAATGAAACAATGTAATATAAATAAATAATTCTTTATTGAAAATAACATTTTTCAATAAAAATTCATATTAATTAATTAATTTTCAGAGGAAATAAATTTTAATTATTTACCATCCTATTATTCATCATGAATTTATCAATAATTTTCTTTTAATCTGTTTGGGTCTTTTAAATAAGGTGTTGTATGTAACACATTTTATCATACGTAACATCTAATTTATAATGTCTAAAATTGTGGGTTGTTACATTCATATATCATGTATAATTAATATAAATTTATTATATTTAAGAACTTGCTAAGTGTACCCCTCCTACATCAGAAATGAGATAAGTTATATAGTGACAACCTGAGTGTCGCATCTAGTTAGACCCAGGATGGTGATAGCCCTGAGGAACAAACATACAATGGGAAGCATTACCCTCTAGGAAACATATGAAACATAGAGATAAGGTAGAAAAACCAATAAAAACCTACCCAAAAATATTTATAATAAAATTACATAATTCATTCATGTAATTTCATATAGTAATAAAACATCTCTTGAAATGGAAACTAAAAATACCACAAAGTTATACTCAACAGTGACCATGAAGTTCAAATAGCTCTTATAAGAACACAAACCAGTAATTTATTGCATGATCTCTAACCTACTTTTGATGACCTAAAAATGTTTTCTATATACATGGGTTTAAAATAATGGAATACTCTATAGTATCCTCCCTTAAGTATCCCATGAAAAAGAAAAAGAAAAAAAGAAAAAGTACATCGAACTACAATAAAATTAACTTTCCACCTAAAAATGTATACTAAGTTCCCAACTTCACTATAATTAACTCTCACTGAGTATCACATACGATATAAAAGATTATATTGAGATAAAATTTAATGGATACCCCACTCCCGATTCCCTTTTAGTTTTCTACCCTACCACTTTGTCCCATATCTTAAGGCATTTCACTCCAAAATAATATAGCCCACAAACACCTAGGCTATGTATCACAACATTTATGTCATGCATTACATCATCACATCATCACATCCATGTATATATAAAGTATCCCGGTAGTTTATAGTATCCACCATATCTTGTATGATATGCGTCATACATTATGTATTATACCTCAAGTCACCACAACCCATAGACTAAGTAAGGTACCTTAATCCATCATAGCCAATACACATCATACCTATAATAATCCTTTCGATACAATATATGGGGATACATGTGTGTGAAATAATAGAAAGTCTTCATATCCTACTATATATATATATCTGGGAAAACTATTCATTTTTATAGCAGTATATATAACTACCATGATAAGAGAATGTTACCATACGGGGTAGTTATCCATCTATCCTCTCACTGGGATGTTGGGGGAAACACCCTCACATGGTCCATTGGGTGTTAGTCACCCTACCCAACATGGGTGGGGTAGTGTATTAAATGACATAATATAAGGGATATATATAGCTCACAACAACTCTATGGGAATAACCTAGTCTTTTCATAAACTAATGATAAAATCACTAATACACTCGGCCACTTTTATTAAGGCTAAATATCCTATAAGAACATAAGAATTTTATATAGATATATTAATTTTTTTTATTTCTCTTTTCACAATTTTTTATGTTAATTTTGTAATTAGACATTAATTAAAATAAATATTATTCCATATTAAACGTTATTATCCATCACATACAAGTACACTTCCTTGAGGAATAGTCCAAACTGATTCCATGATTTCTTAAGAGTAACATGTAATTTTCATTAAATAAGGAATAAACCCCTAGTTTAAACATTTATTATTCATTTCTTACATCATTAATTATTACAATTACACTAGAAAATCATCATAAGGTACCATAAAGATTTAAAACCAAGAAAATATTGTTACCTCAAGTAGTGGGGAAATGAAGAAAATCAAAATTCAAACTATTCATTATCCATTAAATATATTCATAAGAGGAAATCATGCATCTTTCATCATAATAATTGGTAAGCCCATATTCAACTAGTTCCAACATCTCTAATTCTATCTCTGACACCCACATGAATGTCCTGTTGTGTCTCACAATCATAGGTGTCAACTAACACTGCATCATCCAAGCCTCTTGAACTATATATCATCATATTTTTTAAGATCAACCATACCAAGCTCATAAAACATCACATGGAAAATATCACATCTAGTGAAAATCATACATAAATAAGAACAAACATTTTCCATAAGAAAATATAGTTCATAAAAACATGTAAATAAACCATTATACACAAACATTCTCTCATATCTCCCAACACGTGAAATTTACCCATTACAAGAAAATGGGCACTCTCAACCATTAGGATTTCTCTTTATCAAAAAATTATTTATTACCACATCTGTAATTAACCAACATATTATTCACATATTCTAACTATGGGATACCTAGGGAATCATCTATAGTAATTTATCAAAATTATTAAAAATTCTATTTACATTAATTGTAGCATCAAAAAATTTAGATAAGTAACATTCTCATATAAATTGCCTTTTTTGTTTTATCATTCTCAAAAAGTATTGTTATTCATCACAATATTTATCAATTTCATTATCATAATGAAGATCAGATTCTAATAAATATGCACATTACATCAATTTGATTATAAACAAATAAAAATAAAATCTATATAAATTTAAATACTCATCTTCTTGAATTCATTATCCAACCTATGAACACATTCTAGAGTTATTTTTTATACCATTTACCAAAAATGTACATTCTAAACCATGAATAAAAAAATGCTATATAGACATGAAATAAATATCACAATGCCTATAACATCAAGAGTAAAAACATTATCATTATATTAAAAATTGACATTTTTTCATTAACCAATTAATTTTTAATCTGATTTAATATTTATTTGGTAAATTCCACTTCCATGCATATGGTTAAATAGTACCAACATTATGTTTTCATGTAAAGAAATAAGATAATTAAAATATAATCCACCTCAATGGAGTCAAAATTATTCTCCTGAGAATGAAAAAATTCTTTGAATCTCTATTCACCTCTCCTATGAGGAAATATGATCTATAAATGACATAATGTCCCAAAAACACTGGAAAAATTATATAGAGACCCAAAAAGATAAAAATAGATCAATCACCTTAACATGTAAATATGAAATCCGAGGAAACCCAAAACTAACCGAGAGAACCTCATGAGATAATAGTTAGTACTATAATTGGATCATTGTAGATTAATCTCATAGATCTAGGGACCAATATCTAGTAGAAGGTGATTCAAATCCATGAGAAATTCTACCACATATTAGTGTGTAGGGAGTAAAAAGGAATGGGGTTCAGGGGGATCAGGCATTTTGTACTCCCACTAAAAAATTGAAGACCACGGTGCAACCCTATAGACCATGAAAAATCACTATCTGAAATGGGGTATTCTATGGAATGTCTGGAGTAACTATTCTATGAGAACCATTGGTTGTATTTCTTCTAGAATCATCACCCATATCCTATAAAAGCTGATCAGGGCGTTACGATACAACCAAAAACCCAATGATATAAGACACCCACTATAGTGATAGGTAAAATGTAATATCCTTTCACTGACGGGAAAACCACCCCCAAATATATAAGTATGCTTGAAATACCTCCCATGCTCTACTATACCATAACTAACATCAACCATGCAACAACCACTATTACCACAATTCATTTCTTACCTCCAATCATTAAAATTTCTATAATTAGATGTGTCTCCTCCCTAAAAAACCTCAAACAACCTCTAAACCACCCAAAAACAAATACAAGTTCCTCCAACACCCAAAAAACTCAAGGAATGGACTTCCAGAATATGCTCACTTACATGATATACCTATCAAATAATTCTCATCCATAATAGTTAAAAACCAACAAGTAGAGAAATAAAATAAAAAATGGGTCATTTGAATGTCCACCCTCAAGATACCTCTTAAGGATCTCTCCATCATTGGATCTCAACCACCTCTTCATATAAATAAGTGAGAAACTACAAAAAAAATACAATTACTTCCAAAATTATCTCCTATGGGAGATACCTTTCAATCTGGAGAATGTTTACCAATAACAAGGAGATAATAGATAATAATCTCATAAACCAGAAAGGGCTCAACAACCATAGTTATAATTTACCCAATAGAAGAGATTAAGGAATAAATTTTGGGGTACTGAGTGCATATCTATGAAAAAATTTCCAAGGTACTCTCCATTAAACCATTGTTCATCCAAAGGACATGGACCAAGGTAATAGAACTCCTATGAAACACTTTCTCCTAGCTTTCATGGAACCCCATAGTCTTCTCCCCAAAGTCCAAATCATCATCCATATTAATATCAAAACAATTGATGATGTAAGGGTCATCATAAAGATCCCAAGCGAGTCACAGCATGTGGAAAACATCATTTTTATGGATTATATAAATGGGGAATTTATATTTGATACACCATGACTCCATAAAGATCCAACACCCTAAAAGGACCAACAAATTGGGGTTATAGATTAATCCCATTATTATTCTTCAATTCCCATCAGGAGGATTTCATATTAAGAAGACATTTTCTAAAAAATAAATCATCGTAGCTATCATTATATGATTAATATTAGAATTATGACTATGTTTTGTATGTATCATACCTATATGAATCACTTATATCATATCTATCATAATTTTTACCATCTCTGGTATGAGGATTGATGACTCTCTAACCCCACTAATTCCCAATAGAAAACAGAAATGCCAACAATAAAATTCATCAAATAACATAATATGAATAGTGAATTGAAAACTATTGTTAGAAGAAATCTATACTAAGGGATGGGGACCTATACATGAATCTATGAAATTAGGGAAATAAGAATTCAGTATATATTCATGGTTTTTTATTTTTCTCTTTATCTGACTATCCATGTGTGAGTGAAAAGAATTGATTGGTTATAATAGAGATATAAAAAACACTATCGAGGCCTCTACACACACTAGATGTAAAATTAGGATCTTGATCAGATATGACCATCCTCAAGACTTCATGGGGTCTCACTACCACCTCCAAAACATCCTCAAAAAAATATCTGTTGATCATAACTCACTAATAACTCTAAAGTGGGATAATTTCATCAAGATATCCTCGACCACCCATATATCATCATAACATTCCTAAGATCGTGGTAAACCTATAAAAATTTCCATCTAGATTTACCCCAACATTCAATACTGAACATATAATATCTAGAGAAAACCACTATGAACATGGTTCTCATTATTTAACTTCTGGTAGATCAAAAATTGGGGAATATACACTAAAACTCCATGATTCAGCAAATTCCACCAAAAATGAACTCTCATATTGCATAGAATCTTTTTCACATTAGTATTATCCTACATGGGTGAGATATTGTACTCACAAATAACAATATAACACTTTTCCTATGGGATAAAAATCATCTCCTAGTACAACAACTAGTGTTTTCCATCATTAGAATATATATAAAGGGAATCACAAAAAACAACATTGTCTCTATGAACCTCTGTCCCAAAATCCGATAACTGGGACTCGTCCACCTTTTATGTCAATTCTAGATACAGTTTCATCTGAAATAGAAATCATATGTCTCTAAATTTTCCCATATCATAATGAATCATTGATAACTCTTCCTTCACTCTTAGGGAATCTTTAGATTCATACAATGAATTACTATAAGATACCATGATTTGAACACCCTCAATAAAATTTCACATTCCTAGTGTATTTGAAATATCTATGTCATAATACTATATTAATTATATAAATCAAAATTGTCACACATTCAATTCATTCTAGTAGAAAAAATATATCAATCTTTTATGGTTGGTATAAACCCAAAAAAATATTTTAAATGAGGCAATGTCAGCACAACTTCCAGATAAACACAACCGCTACCAAATTATTTTTATGGGTAGCATATTTATTCCTATTGATATGTAATTTATGAGACCTAAAAGAAATAAATAATATCTATTGTATCAAAATAATCCCATACTAAGACACATAGAGTCATAGATAATCTGAAAATAAACTCATTATATTGGAAAATAATGGACTAGAGCATTGACCAAATTAACCTTAAAATACAAAAAACATGTCTAACATAGGTCTGTCCATCTGAATTCCACATCCAAAAATGTAAAGACTATTAAAACAGTCAAAAACTATGAGAAATCATCTATAAACCTCTTATAATATCCTGAAAGGCCAAGGAAACATCTCACCTCTGGCACTGTCTTGGGGGTTATCCAAGAAACCATTGCTTCTATCATCGAAGGATACACATCCAATATTAACTAGGACATGGAATTCCCCAATAAATGGACTTAATTAACACCAAACTAATAGTTTTACAATATACCAAATAAATTTTCATGATGAAGAACTCATAAAACAAAGCAGATACTCTTAAATATTTTCCATATACATACAGTACGTAGGGATAATGTTGATGAAAATCACCATGAGAATATCTAGGAACTATCTAAAAACTATATTCATCAACCCCATGAACACATTTAGATAATTATTCACACTATATTAAATTAGAATGAACTCATAATTACCATGATAATAAAACAATCAATTATTCAAAATATATTCATCCATCACCTATAACTGATGATAACCCCAACATAGATTAATATTTGAGAATTAACATTAACAATTTAGTTGTTCTAATAAATCATAAATTTGTGAATGATTATAGTTATTCATCAGTGTAAGATGTTTCAATCAATGATAATCAATTCAGTTATGAAAACTGTAATCAACATTATTTAAGAATAAAACTATAGCACCCGTAGGTGAAACACTCAACTGAACAAATCCATGCTACAATAGATCATCACATTGTACTCACATCTCAAGTAACTTAGAAGGAATAATCCAATACATATACATTTAAATAGGAGACACTCCATGTTTTATCTCGATCCCAAACAGGATCTCTCATCAATGGGGTAATAGTACAACCTCGTTAGGTAAGACAATAAGTTACTCCTCCATAACCCTTGGAAACATAAACTTCTTAACTTCCAATTATATCAACATAAGATTTTTAATCAATGAATACAAGTAAGTAAAATTCATCTAACCCATTTGGGGGTATCTTTCTCCAAAAAAAACTTATGCATATCCCTAATCATTATACAAAACAACCTATATCCTAAAGAAAATTTTAATTTCTTACATCGAATACAACCAATAAATGATGAGTATGATGTCCTATGTTTGTATCTATAAGCATAGGAAGTATAAAAATTAGTAGTGCTTCCCTAGTACTATCTCATTCTTTCTATACACATCATACAAGGAAACTCATCCTAGAACTGGTGTAGAAAAATACAAGGGAACTTGAAGCCTATCAACTTTATTTCACAAGAAATGGAAAAGGGTTGGTGATATGAAGGAGTGTATCTATCTTGAATAAAAAAAAGTAATCACCCATATAGAATCCATGGAAAGGGTACCTTAAAATACATCTATCTTGACTAGAAGTAGAAACAATAAATCATATTGTTTACCCTAACCTACTCTACTACCTCTGTGGACATACTTACAGTAACTTCCATTGTCATTCTCTACTCTTCAGGGGTGAGGATAATATCATTGCTATTCACTGCCCACCTCATATCATTTCTATTGATCCCAATATGGAAAAAAATTATTCTACAACTTCCATAGAAGAAACTACATCAATAGAGGAACCTGAAATGGAAAAAATACTTTACACCGAATTATCTAAAAGGGCTTTCACGTTCACCATTGATAACCTTGTAATTTAAAAGATAATCACGTGGTTTATCTCATTCCATATGTTTTAGAGACACTTCCCCTAGGTATATTATATTATGAGTGTTAGTACCAAACTATTATTGACCAAAAACACTTCTTTCTAGACAATTGGGAACCCCAAACCATAGCTCTGCTTCATGAGGAGTCTTGAAGAATTCCCTCATGTGATTTCCCAATTTGGGACAATGTCCTCTCAATGACATCTTCACATTCTAGCACCAAGATGTATTTCAAAAAACTAAAATGGGTGACCAGGAGCTTGATCCCTAGATTCATAGCCTCCTCGAAATACCTCACCCTAGGTTGCTCATCTAGAAACAGGACTAAATAATATTTTTAAAGGGTCTTTAAATGGATCCCAAAATCTAGAACACTGCAAATCTCTTATAAAAGGGTAAGAAGCATAGAGTAACTTGCCACATTCACAATAAAATAAATAAACTTTTCATAGAAATGGTTTCATAACAAATCCCCTAATACTGCCGAATCGTTAATATCACTAAAAAATAAGAACCACCAATGCCTCACTACCCCACATAGAATCATCATAGCCAATGAAACAGAATTATCCTTCTGGGACCAGATTAATGAGAAATCTATCTCAACCTCCACAAACCAAAATTTTGTAACCTATCCTGAAATGGAGAACTCATGCATCTATATATTCTATCATTGAAACTCTTGGTGTGTCCTCGTAATAAATATTAACATATAGTCTAAGTTTAACTTCTATCATATTCAGAAGAACATGTTCAGTTAAAACCAAATGGGGACTTCAACTTTGATTTATTCTAGAAAATCAAAAAAAAATTGATCTCCTAATCCAAAAATATAGAATATTTCACATTAATTATTTATTTAATCTTTTACCATGATTATTCTTTAAAATATACCATGGTCTACCAATTTCTAACATAAAAACAAATGTGAATGATTAATGAACTGTTCAATGGTATCTACCACACAACCAGTATCACTTAATTTAGTAGAATAGATATAGATAAATTTATATATATAAGATCATAGGGAGGTATAAATGCCCATTTCACATCTATCCTAATCTTTTTCCATCACTCACTAAACATAGATGACAGTTTTTCCCTATAAACCCATGCAATCTCATGTATGCCTAACTCTAAACTCCTTCCAATCCCTCTACCTGAACCATTTTTTACCACTCGTTTAGGACTCCCCCCACCCACCCAAGGGAACCCCACTTTGGCTAGGAATGAGAGAAGGGATTTGGTGACTACCTACATCCCTCCTTTAGTATTCCCCTGGGATTATGACTTGCACCAAGGGTATAATAGAAATATAATTGGAGGAATTATCCTCTAAGAGATCATATAGAAGTTAGAGATAATACTGATACAACAATAAACATCTTCTCAAGAATATATATAAATTAAACCCCAATTTAATACATGTAATTTCATATAGTACTAGAAAAACATTAAGGGAAATTGTAAGTACAAAAAATGTTATCCTGTTAGTGACCTAAAATCCCAAAAAAAACTTCTGAAAAAACCCTGATCTTGTAATATCCTTTCAGATCTGAAAATTTCTCATGCTAATATGAAAGCAATTTATATATATGTCAGGTGATAATAATATTATACTCAGTAGGATCCTCCCCATTAAATTTTATTCAAAAGATAAAGAAATCATACTAAATCCCAGGGAATATTAGTGAAACTAACTCATCGCATAAATTGATGTTCTATGATCCTAGAATAACCACATAAAAAATATCATAAGGAATTTCATACTAGAGAGTATATAATATAGTAATAAAACATCAGGGGTAAACCACTCTGGGTTCCCCACTAGTTTTCCACTCTTTCCCAATGTTTCACATCCTATGATATCTCTCTCCAAATAATCTCTCTCACGAACAACTGATCTATGATTCATAACATGCATATCATACATAACATCCTCACATCATACAATCCACATATCAATATTGTAACAATGTAGTGTATGAGAGCCACTATATTTCATATAAAGTATATTATACAATAATTGTTATACTTCAAGACATCACATTCTGTACACTAAGTAAGGTCACTCAAGCAATCACATCCTTAAAACAACATACCTAAATTTATAATTTGGATAATATATCTGGGGATAAATGTGGGAGAAATAACATAAATCCATCATAACCCATATATAAACATATATGAAAAATTTGAACTCCATGCATGATAGTATATATAACTAATAAGAGAATATATTAGGGATATATGGGGTAGTTATCCATCAATCCTCCCCCTAGGATGTTGTTGAAAACACCGTACCATGTTCTAATAGGTGGCAGTCGCCAAAACCAATGTGGTTTGGTTAGTGTATAAAATCAAAAATACAAAGGATAGAATATATCTCACCACCAAAAATGGGAGTAACATAGTCCTAGAATAAATTGTATCTGTCATCACTCAGACTCTAGATTACCATAGTTATGACTATATATAATAGAGGAACAAAAACATTTTAATGAGATACATTAATTTTCTTCATTAAATTTTCATCATTAATTTTATGTTATTTATTTAATTAAGGATTAATAGACCATTATCATTATTCCATATTAAACATTATTACCCACAAAATCCATGTTCATTCCATCCAAAAATTACTCAATATGTGTTCATAGTTTTTCAAGAGTAACATCTAATTTTTAATTTATTAAGAACCTACACTATGGGTTAAAATTTTATTATTCATTATTAGAATCTTTCCATAGTCTAGGTACTCTACTAAAACATCTAATGCTACTATCAATATATGAAAAAAGTCACATAAAGCTACCTCAAATCATGGGTAATGGACTATAGATAAAAAATAGACCCATATACTATCCATTAAATAGCTTCATAATAACAAAATTATCTTATTTTCATAAAAACAATTGGTAATCCAAACTACAACCCATTTTATCATCTCTTCTTCTATATCCACACCCACATCAATGTATTAATGAATATCTCCATCATAGGAATCAACTATTGCCACATCTTTATAACCCCTCCCTATATATTATAAGACAACATTGGATTAGACATCTTAGGATCATGACACATCACCTTGAAAATGTCACATCCAATGAAAATAAAAAAGAAATAAGAATAAACATATTCATTAGGGTAATCTCAGAACCAAAAAAGGACATATTCTGCCTTTGTATAAAAATGATCTCTCTTGACTCCCAACATAAGTAATTTATCCTTTATATTCAAAGTGTAACTCTCAACCATAAAGAGTTATCTATATCAAATTGCATGTTGTTATTATGTATTGAATTAACTCATTCATTATTCACATGTTCTAACTATGGGAAACATAAGGAATGGGTGCTATAAGATATCAAAATGTTTAAATCATTAACTTAGATTCATTTCTTCTTTTGAAAAAAAAGAGACGTACCATTATCATTTAACTTGAATTTTTTATTTTTTCATTCTCAAAATTAATTAAAATGCTTCATGGTATTTATCAATTTCATTATCACATAGAAGTTAACATTAAATTAATCATTCAAATTGCAGAAAATTTATTTTCATCCAATTAAAAGGAATATCAATTTTATTTAAACAGTCCTCATATTTAATTATATATCCAACCACTTAAAAATTGTTGAAATTACATCATCTACCATTTACAAATGAAATTAAAATTATAAACCAAGAATAATATAATGATTTAAAAATCATAGAATATATAACACACTATCTAGGAATTCAAGAGGAAACCCATTATTAAGGTATAAAAATACAATATAAGATTGATAAAATGTAACTTATTAACATAATTAAATATCTTTTAGGTTGATTACATTTCTATACAAAGGGATAAACAATGATAACTTCATTATTGCAAGTAAATAAATAGAATCATCAATTAATCATATAACTCAATGGATTCAATGTTCTCTACATGAGAATGGACCAACATCATGGTTCTTTAATCACATATTATGTTATGAACTCTTATCTCCTGAAAATGCCATTCCTCAAATAGAAAATAAAATAAAATAAACCCCATATGAATATAGAAGATCATGTTTCTTATCATGGAAATAAAAATTGGTAGGAAAACTAAACTAAATGGAGATAAAGTCAAGAGAGAATATGTATAACACACCGAGGATAACTACAGATTGATCTATACATGTCGAGGATAATTATCAAATAGAATAGAATTCAAATCATTCAAAATAAAATTTGTTTTACCTAGATTCATGTGGAAGAGTTAAAAATAATGGGTTTTGGGGGACTTAAGGTATTTATAGACACACTGTAAAACGGAAGTCCATGGTTCATACCCTTAGAAAATGATGCATTAATGTATGACATTAGGTATTACATGTCTTAGCCTGCGAGAGGACACCACAACCAACCTTGGTTAAAGATTAGTTGAGATCCCAAAAAGGATCCTATAAAAGTGTATCTCAAAGTTATGAAGTATCATAAAGAAACATATTGTATGACCCACGCTGTCAAGAAAGGGAACCCACCACAACCAATATCTCATGGTGCAATGTCCCCCCCAATTTAGTAAGTTCCCTAAAGCTCCTACCAATATCTCTTATGATGTAGTTGAGTTCAACTATTCCACATCCATGATTACCAAATTATAGGGCATACCTCGTGGATTCAACAATGATATTTTTTACATTCACTCACACAAAACTATCCAAACACCCTCTAAACCACCTCGAACATCCTCTGGGTGAATCTAACACCCAAATATCAGAAGGACATTTCTTACTAAATATTCTACCTTACATAATAAGTATATTAGAGAAGAAAACCCATATTTATTTTACTGTATATGATTTAATAATAATTTATAATTAATCCTTTATTAATAAATCCATCTTTTGATCATTATTCTAGGTGTTTGGTGTTCCATTTTTCTTAAATTTTTCACTTCATTAGTTCCAGCCCATGAATCATTTTAGTTATTTTATCATATATAGAATATTAATCATATCATAAGTAGCATCTTTATACATTATATACACATATATAATTATTGTAATTTTGTGACAAAAAATTAATTACATTACTTCACAAACACGATAGTCCCCATGCACGTGTGAGATATGTCTTCACATTTTCAAGGATGGAATGAAATAAATGTAAATTTAATTTCTCATTCCAGAATCAATATTACATCATATATATCAAATATATTCATTAAATCTAACCTAATCCCCATATATATTATTAATAATTTAAAAATTAATAAAATTGATTCATTGAGGTGGTAGTCCATATCCTCCTAAGATTGATGTTATCATCATACAATTTATGGGAGGGCCAGACAGTATATAATATTTTTTTAAGACATACAATAATGTAATAAAAATCAAATATAATAATTAAATCCTTCTATATAACCAACCCTGAGATGTAGTGAGACAAATAAAATAGTTTGGTTATAGAGGTGGTAGTCCGTATATATAATGATAATATTTTAATTTTCCATTATGATGGATAATATATAGATAATGGTAAATATATTAAGATAAAGAATTCAATTAATATTTTTTTCAATTGCAATATGATTTTATATGGTTAACTAATATTTGGATGTGGTTAAAGAGGAAATGAACATAAAAGGATTCTATGAACAAGACTACCTATTCATTGAGAAACCTCCTCTGGATATTTTATTAAGGACTACTTTTGAAGTCTTTATGGATAAAATATATTATATATCTTTGATATCTAATATTATATAATTTTTTGGTAGGGTTATATTTAACTATACATCTCAAGAAGGTCTGAAAAAGAGGGGAGAGGAGGAACCCTTTTACATGTGGGGTGGGTGATAATTTATTAAATACATGAAATAATAATATATAATATGGGTATAGCTCAATTAAATTGGATAAAAATATCAATATATTTGTAAATAAGTAGTCTTATGTCAGAATAAGTAAAAATAATAAAATATATATGTATTTAAGTGTCATTTTTTACCATGCCTTTTGGTTTAACCCACTCATCAACCCTCTTTAACCTTAACTATGTTAAAACAAATCTATCAATAAGGGTCCTAAAAGTAATTTTAAATATTACAGGTGGTATATAAATTAATCCTGAATGATATTTTATAAAATATCTAATTCACTTGAATATTATATTTTTCCTAATTTTATAATGATTAAAAAATTATATATAACATTTAAAATCATTTAATGTCATTTCCATGAATCTTATTTTATATTGTTATTAAATACATTATGATGAATATGAAATTAAACTATAAAAACATTCACAAAAAATAAAACATTATAATTATCAAGTAATTTGGTGTAATTACATAATTCATTCAAATCATATTAATTTTAATATATTTAAAATTATTTACGTTATTTTTCTACTGATTGCACAATAACTACGTTCATCTTGCATAAATATTCTAGGATACCAGTACATCAATTAAAATTTAAAATAAATTACTATGAAATAAATAGTTTATTTTTAATCAATTTTATCATCT
The DNA here is from genome assembly GCA_963277665.1 of Viscum album. Lineage (NCBI taxonomy): Eukaryota > Viridiplantae > Streptophyta > Magnoliopsida > Santalales > Viscaceae > Viscum > Viscum album. The sequence continues at coordinate 1,871,093,196 of OY728137.1, read as the reverse complement.
ATATTCATTCATATATAATTTTTTTCTATAATCACATCCTTAAAAAATAATAACTGATATAGTGATGTTTTTTATGACTCTTAACATAAAACAAAAGAAAATTTGTAATTAAACTAAAATGGAAACCAAAATTCCATATTTCACAATATATGATGGTAATGGTGGAATTATAATAATAAAATTAAATAAATTACAGGGTTTGAGAAATTTTGAGAGCATATCTTATAGTTTAAACCATGATTTAACCCTTTTAAACATTACAAATATGTTTTAACTTTAACCATGGTTTCTATTCAATGTGTCTAAAAATTGACCTACATACCTAATTTCACCCTTAGAATTCAATAAAATATATTTAAATTAAAATATATATTTTCATATTTGTTAAAAAAAATTTAATATATTTTTTAAAATATAGTAAAATCTAGAAATTTTAAAAATAAAACTAAAACATAAATACATTTAAACCAAAATAAATTATATTATTGACTCATATGGACTAAATTACATTATTTTTAATAAAATTAATCTAATTTTTCTTTACAAAAAATCTAAAAAAATATATCAATGAAATCACTTTGATTAAAATAAATGAATATTTTTCAAATAAAAAAGGTTATTTTTCACTATACACCAAAAAATAAGCATTTTTAGAAAAACACAAAACCCCCTCTTAAGATTATTTTAAAAAACTGATTTAAAAATTAATTTTATTTTATAAATTCAATATTAATAAATTAATTAATTTATCTTTTAAATGAGAAAATAAATAATTTAAGGAGTCCCCACTTTTATAGAAATGTGATCTATTTAAACATTAACTATTATTAACCATATATGATTTAATTCATATCATTAAAAATTTAGTATTTAGTTCCTATAATTTAATAAATTAATTTCATCATGATAAAATTATCAATATTTATTTAACAATGTAATTTCACATGTTTATACCCTCTAAACTAACTTTTAGGTTATTACAAAAATAACAAAAATAATATTTATATAGTGTATCATAATTTATTTATACTCAGTGCACCATTTTCTATATACTAGATAATATAGACTAAATTTATAATAAAATTAATTCTAAAATCATAGTTTTTTTCATTATCTTACTACTTTTATTTTATTAAATTTTGATTGAACCTTGATGATGGTTGGTTAGATTATTTTAATTGTTTATGTTCATTGTAATCATGTTGTTAATTAACTAGATCATTGGTATATAAATTTATAATTTTCCCAACTTACCTTGTGGATGATTATATTGATTTTACATGTTATGATAAACCTACATGTATATAATCTTGATGTATTTTTCTATGACTATTTGAGAGACCATGATAGAAAATACTTTCCTTGAAGTCACTGTTACAACTTTAGAATTTTCCGTTTGTAATATTTTATTTTGGATGTTTATTTGTTTTGATTGACATGAATAGTGTGGTGATGGTATGTTTTGTATTTATATTCTATTTTTTTAATTCTTTCTATTTTTCCTCTAGTCCATAAATTCATTCTTATGGTAATGAATCACATTTTTGGTTTTATAATGTTAGTTCTAGATCCCCTCCTAGGTCATATTTGGGGAGGGATTTAGGGATTACACATTCTATTCACTACCAGTGTAATAGGTTTACATGTGAAGAGGGTGGGGTGTACTGATGTTGCATTCATTTTTTAGTTGAGAGATATGATAGAGATTTGGTTTATGGAATTTTGATTCTTAAATGGGTTGGTAGGATAACATTTTCAATTGAGCATTGCTCATGGCTTATACAAGTGAAATCATCTAGGCCATAGTATTTTAGGGACTCATATGATATAACATAATGAAATTAATATTTCTAACAATTATAAGTATTGTAACACTGTTTTTATGTTAAATACCTCAAAAAATTTCTTCAATCGTTATTATTTTTTAATATTATTTAATATAGTTATTTTTTGAACTAAAAAACCCAAAAAACATATTTTTAATGAAGTATATAGTACCGAACATAGGTATTTTTCTTTTGATGATATTGTATGTTGTTTATGAAATCATGTGTAGAATGGGGTACACTACCCTCATCATGGAATGAAAGTTTATGACACATTTTAAAACCATTTGGGTGAGTTTGGGACACCAAAATAAGGGAATATCGAAGTATAGAAGATGAGACCTTTGATTTATATTCATGAAATAACTATTTCTATATAGATGTATGTGATTGAATTTTTTAAATAATATAATTTGGTGTTGAATTAAAACATTTAAAAGTAATGATATTCAACTAATGTAAATGAGAAATAAAACTACTAAAGATTGTATAATTATCTCAAAGAATTAATATTAATTATTGGTATGTTAATAACATATAGGATTTTTTAACACGATAAAGTAAATTAATTAAACCTCATGTTTTATTACTCATATTATGACTTCATTTGGATTCCTTAGTTTTAAATTTATGTAGAATAATTTTAGATTGATAAAGAGAATGATTAGACATTATGGGTTGAAAGAAACGAGTTTGATAAAATCATGATAACTTTTTTATGTTTAAATGGTTGAACTATTAAATATCATGACATGTATGATATTTTAAACTATCTGATTTAATTATCAGCTAAGTTAGTTTAAATTATAAAAAAACATTCATAGAAAATGCATTATATTTGATCAAAAATTCTATAAGAGATTTGTCAATGATTATGTAATAATGTTTCTTGAAATTTTATTATTGTTTACTTGATTTTGTTAAATTATGGTGTTTTTTATAAATAATTGTATTGGAAATAAATGATATCTTTTTCAACAGTTTTATATATTTCAAAACATGATCCTGTAAAATGGTATGAGAGTGTACTATAAAGATTTTTTTTGGAATTTTCAATAAAATAAAATTTTAATATTTTAAATTTAAAATTGTTATCGATAGTATTATATTTTTTTTGATACAAAATATTTTTCATGGGTGTTTTTAAAGGATAAATTTCTATATTTTAAAACATGGGTTTTATGGTCCTTTAAGTAATTTTCTAAGTAATTGATATTCTATCAGCTGTTTGGGTCGTTGTTTTAATTGAAGTTGGAATCATAATTATTAATATCTGTAGAGTGTTTACTTTTGTGGATATTTGTTTATATTGTGTAAACTTTATAATTACACTACATTCATTTTAAATTTATTTATACAGTTTAAAAATATTATACAGTACATGTTTGGAAAAGATGACATACTTATCCATCCTTGATAATATTCCTTGTCATTTGTAAATATTTTAAATGATAGTTTACAAATATATAAGTGATTTTATGAAATTAGTGATATTTTTTTTAAACATATATAGTTATTATTTTAATTTTATTTCATTAATGAAGAGGTATATCATAATGATAAAGTTTACCATAAAAAATTTTAAGACAATTTTAATTAAATCAAATAGTCATTGATAGTACATTTTTTATTTTAGATGTGATGATTAAAAAATATGTTAATGGTTTAGGAATTAATTATTATTAAATGTTATTTCATGAGAGAATAAAAAATTTATTATATTGAACTACATTTTTTATGTTTCACTTATTTATTTATATATAATGGTGCATGTTGTGAATCATTTTTCATTAGCTTTTATGGATTTAATAAGAGCTAACATGCATGTCTAATACATAATATATATATATATATATTAATATCATGATATCTAAATTGAGGAATGGTGCTATGACAATTATTAATAAAAAAATAGAAAATTGTTATAAAATTATATTAACTTATGAGAAATATTTTTTATAACATTTTATGAATAATATTATTTAAATTTTATGAATTAAATTTTTTATATTATTTAGAATTCTATATTTTAATTAATTAAAAATCATGAATGAGTAATGTGCAGAAAATGATGGGAATAGTTAAATATATGATAATACATTAATAAATAAAAGTAATATGGTATGAATTTTATGAAGTTGTCATTATAATATTTAAATAATTATTTAGGAATGAGACATAAAACAAACTTGTGGAACCTCCCATGTGATGCATTCAGTTTTTTGACACTATTCTTTCAATTAAATATTTCCTCTTAAATTTAATTATATTATTTTTGTTGAAATTTGTATCATGATAAAATATTTTTTTTGATAATATTGTATGATTAATGTGCCCCTATAGTTTTATTTTAAAAGTAATTATAAAACAAATCTTTATTAATATATTTCATGTTAGTTTTCTAAGATTAATTGTTTTAGATCCTATTATAGTTACATACTAATTCTTATATAAGTTGTTATTCTAAAAGAAATAGTTTCCTCATGAGGTTTTATTTTCATTTATAAAGTATTGATTATGTGGATATATTTAGTTAATTATTTATTTTATTTCTAAAATAAGAGATGCATTTATTCTGTTTAACCATCAATAATTTGAAGACATTCATATACATGAAATACATTTTCATATCATGAATGTATAAATATTTGTGATTATGAATCATTTGTGTGATATATATATTTATATATATAATTAGAAACACCATGAAATATCTCATTTCTAAAAAATTGACAAACAAATTTTATTTTAGGGTATATATTTTTTATTTTGGGAAACTTTTTAACCTAATAAATATTTTTTTGGACTCTAGATTATTTTTTTCAACCCAGATTTTTTACAAATAATTCTCTACAAAAATATAGGAGAAAGAAAATGTTCCCTTAAATGTAACAATGAATAATTCTTCTTTTTTATTATGTTGTTTAATGAATTATTAGTGAAGCATGTTAATAATGATATGTGAGGATAAATAATGTGTATATTTTTATTTGAGAGCATTCAAAAGTAATTTTTTTGAAGTGATTGTTATGATGATTTTTCGAAAAAAATAAATTAAAATAAAAATGGAATATGATGTATTATTTCATTGATGATATCCATGAATCATTGGTATGTTTTCTTAATAAATATCCCTTTTGAATCATAAATAGTTTCACGAAAATATAGTGTTTCCATAAAAAAAATTTATGTGTGTATGTTCAATGTTGTCAGCTAGAAATCAATGTGGGGTGATTTTTCTAAATGGAATCTCATACCATAGTGTTCATATTGTAGTTATTATTATATTAGGATATAACTTTACATAAAAGTATATTAATTTAATGTTATTAATGAAAATAGATGTCTATAAATCATAAATTTGGTGATAATATTCTTACTGGACACAATTAATTCATATGAAGAGAATGTTATAAAGGTGACTGGTTATTATGTATTGTTAGTTATGTTCTCTAAGGTAGTATATATATCCTTTAATATAGTTTGTGTGATTTTAATTGGGAAATTTTTATGGTTGTGAGAAATCCCATAATTATTTATCTTCTTCTTTTCTACAAGTCTTAATAGTGGTTTAATCCCATTTGAGTTTATCATCTTGATATTGTGGTTTTTATATCGGTGTTTCATGTTTTAAGAACCATATCCATAATTTATTTTGTAATTTCATTTATATAATGATGATAATGATAAGTATCATGATGAATGGTTTTTCAGAAATTTCCATACTTTATTTATTTATGGGTTTTGTTTTAATTCTCAAGGGTGATAATCATTTTATATATATCTAATATGATTTCCAATATCATTATCCTATTACTATTAGTATTTTGGGTGATATTGATGTTCATAGTAGTATTGAGGAAGGAAATGTTGTTTGGAGTATAAATTTTAATCTAAGAGATTAGATCAAATGATTAATGTTTGGTTCACATTATAAATTGTTCCTTGAGAGATATGAAGGTTCATTTTATGTCTTTAATGTAGTTCATGATATGATGATTTCAAAGTTGAATTTTTTGAAGATTTTGTGGTATCAATCATGGAATGAAAACCCTATTAGAGGTGTGTATATTTAGAGAAATTTTTTGGGTGGTCCTATCTTAGGATGATTCGTAATGATATATTATATAATCAAGGTTATAACACCTATTAGTTTTTTAGAATTAGGCAATATAAATTTTCATAATGTTCTGACTCAAAATATTACTGGAATGAAGTCTCTTATCAAGTCATGAATTTGTTGTTTACATGGTCATATAGGTAATTGATAACTATGTCATGTTATAAATCGGTATCCTCTATCCTTAACATAAATTTTTGATCCCCTATGAATTGAATCATTCATTCCATGTCTCCCTAAATCTGTATATAGGATCCAGGTGGTTTTAGGAATACATTAAAACCTATTGTATTAGTATCAATTCTCTAAATAATGGAATCAAACATCAGTAAATCTAGGTGTTTCCCCTTATTTTCCCTCTTAATTGTCCCAATTATTCAACATTCGGTGGCTGGGAATGTGGAAATGGTTAGTCTAGGTGATTTTCTAGAGGGATATTGATTGGGGTAACTATAGTTCATGATGATCAAGGTGTTTCATAGTTTATTATAACCTAATGATAACCATTTCCTTACTTCATTCATCAATAGTGATTTATAAAGCTTCATATTATGATATGAGATCATGGTCTCATATTATTTGGTGGATTTTTTATATTATCATTCTAATTTAATCCCTTTGGATTGATGATAAGGAAAAACTAAATAATATTTAAAATTCTCTTCCCAACCCATTAGTTTTAGTGGGACGATAATGTTCCTAACTATAGGTGATATTCTATAAACAACAAAGGATATAAATAAATTCTATTTGAATTAAACAAAATATGGAAAATTGTTTTTTATTATATATATACCCAAACTACAATAGATGGTTAATATAGGATAAAGTGAACATGTTGCATGATATAATACATCTCTAATATAAATAAAGTGATATATATTTAAAAACAACATAATTATATTGTAATAGTAAACCAACACAAATAAGTCTATCAAAAACACCAAAGGCATGAATGAAATGAAGGAATCGATGTGGCCCACAACTGAATCCATTAGAATACCATCTCCAAGAACAATCTCCCAAAAGAAATTATTGCAACATTATGATGATTTTCAAGAAATGTATGAGTCCTTTACCTTTTATTCAACATGGTAAAAAAATTGTATATTCACCAAGTCGAATTTATAGGGGTTGAGTATTCATCCCATATAAGAAAAAGATAAATATTTATGACATTTTATATAAAATATGTATGAAAATGAAAAATATTTGTTATGATATAAGTGTACATAATCAAGTAAAATAATTTAGATTTTGAAGGTATTTAATTTCATGCACACACAAAGAATAAAAATTATTAATGGAAACACTTTCCTTAATCATGTCTACTAAATAGTTCACACTAGTGAGCGTTATATATCCCTCTAGTTCTAATCCATCACTTGGTGGCATAGTCCAGTGTTCCATATCGTTATCAAGGGTAGAAAATTACATACCTACAAGTTCACTAATATTAATTAAAAACTCAAGAAAAGATGTTTATTCCATGTTCTAACACCAACAATGTTTCTAAACAGTATTCATCCTTTCAGAAATTAATCAATAACTTTGTGGGAGATTCCCAAAACCATTATTTTCAAATCCTAAATACAGGGGGGGTTCGAAAACAAATATTCCAAAAAATATTAGTATAGAAAATAAATTTATCTTCTAAAAAACTAACCCTTATAGTCTTGTAAATAGTATTATGAGAGAGAAGGAACATACCTCAAATGTGTTTGGCATAATGAACTATTCCATGATTCACTATTTCATATTCCATCATATTTTCATTCAATGAATCCCAAATATGTTCTATCAAAATGACCTTTAAACCGTAGATGTTGGATTAATAACTAATATCTACAGATTCAACCAAATTTAAACATATTAATCCCAAATAAGAAAAAGAATAAAAATTATTACCATTGATTATCTAGATCCACTTCTCAATTATTTGTTGAAATTTGTTTTCATAAGGAATAAGACAACCCAAATTTCCAAGTGTGAGACTAGGGTTGAAAGGGAAATATATCAAAACCATTGATAGTTGAAATAAATTTAAATTAAAAGGGATATATAGAAATAGTTTAATAAACTATGTGAAAGAAAATTTCACACCATCGACATTGGGGAAAGCCATATAATCCAAAATTACAGTAACATAAACTTATAAGATCTTAAACCCATCCATAATTTGAATAAAATTAATTCCACTAATAATATTTTATTTCATGAATATCCTTAAATATATTTTTGAAAAATATTCCCAAAAATAATTCATGCAAAAAATCAACTCAGGGAACCAGATTGTACAACCCATTATAATACATTGATCAAACAAGTTTAATGATCTACCCCAAATCCAAAATAAAATTAAATAAATTATAAAAAAATGGTAATGTACCTCAAAAATGGGTGGTGTCACATTATCCTCACCATTAAGCTTTCTATCCTTAGAAACCTTGTCACTAAAAGTGTGTTTGAATATCTATTACCATTTTTTGATCATATTCATTCATAGTTCCCATGTCTCTTCTTATATCCTTACATATTTCTATAATACTCATACCAAACCAATTCATCTACCCCTCAATACCTTTTTTATGCAATAAATAGGGATCATGTTGTAACTCAACATTCCATTAAGTTACATAGTCTCATAATCGCTGATAATCATATTTTTCGAACTATTTTTGTAATTATTTTATTATAATACTTTAATATGTCATGAACTGAAATAAATATTAGTGGTAGAGAAGGTAGATATAAAAAATATCCAAGTAATTCATAAATTCAAATGTTCCAAGATACTAAGGTTAAATAATCCCTTGATTACAAAATCTAAAGAGGTCATGATCTTGAAGAAACAAAAAATAATACATGATCGGAAAAATAAAAATATAAGGTATGATGATGATGACAGATATAGTATTTCTATAAGCTATGTTTGTTCACCATCCATTTCATGATCATCTATAACTTCCTCAGAGTATTTTAAAATATAATTAACCTTTAATTTTTTACAATAATATAATATCAATTTAGATTAATTTATAATACATCTCATAATAAAATATGATGGAAAACTATAAATTTTTTTATTTTTTTGAGACAATATTTATCAAAAACTAGTTTTCATGAAAGATATTGAATATCTACAACAATGTTAATCACAAATTCCACCCTTATAGGTGTATCATACATAATAATATTCTTATCATCCTATGAGGATGTGAAGATATTAATGAGTGAGATTAGTTTCCCAGTAAAAGAAAGCATAGGAGATAAACATTTATTATTATAAGTGATCATATAATAAGATTATTCCCTTGAGAAAATTATAATAACCTGAAAAATTATACCCAATCAGTTAATGTCATAAATCAAGTGTCATAACACATGGATTTTCACTTAACAATTAACACGTGTGTGATCTTGGATTTAAATTCAATATCCATAGAAAACATGATCATATTACATATGAAAGATTAACAAGACTAAGAAAAGGATGTCCTAATATTTTGAAAATTTATAAGAACAAAATGATCCACTTATAATGTTAAGGATGGGAATCTCGATCCACACAAATTTTTTTGAACATTTCATAATTGAAAATATTCCAAGCATGATGTTTTTAACATTAAATTTAGTTAACAAATAACATAGATAACTCATGCGATATAATTTTTTACTCAATTATTGTTAGGGGTATATAATTATGGGACCAACCATCACATAACGAGAACTATATATATATGTGTTCCACAAGATCATAAATTCATTATACATTCATCATATACTAGTTAAATAGTGGGAAATAAATTACATTCTTGAAATCGTCCATTAAAAATAATCTTCGTAATGCATCCATAGAATGATAATGGATTGTATAATAAGATAATATCCTCAATTAATTATAAAAATCTATAAATAATTTTTATAGAGACTAAAATAAATTATTTACAAAAGCATTAGAAATATTCATTTAGAGTGGTGAGAAAATATCCATTTTATTTTGTTAAAATATAAAAAACTAAAATTCCTAGATAAATGGGGATTACATTTTATTTTCAAAAACATTTAAAACATTTAACAGAATATTTTTGGTACATTAATTACTTTATGGAATTAAAATACTTACATGAAATGTACATTAAAAGATAATAATTTTCTATTAAATTTTTAAAAATCCAAAAATTACTTATTTTAAAATCATTTAAAAAATACAAATTTGAATATTTATGAATAAAGTAATTGTTAGTTAAAATAAACTTTTAAAAACCCATGTATAGGTTAATGATTCCAAATAATTTTTTATGGACATGGATTCGAAAGTCAAATATTCCCACCCCAAATTGAAGAAATAGGCTAATATATTCATAGATATAATTTCTTGATCATTTTAATTACCAATGAGAGAAACAATAGATAAAATCAAAAAAAACACAAAAATCATATAATTAGAATATATATTGGGTTTAAAATATAATTATTATATCATTTACCATATTGGAAATTTATGATAGGATTCCCAAAAGGAAATGAGATTGTTAATGAAACCCTTATTACTTTGGAAACATTTGAGTCATAAAATACTTGAAAGAAATAAATTGTAATTAAACATTTAATACCTTTAATATAAATATATTCAAGATATAATATATCATATGGAAACATATACACCGTATAATCAAAAACATTTTTAAAACATGAAATGTTTCTCAATAAAACAAAATTTTTAGGAGTAACCCATACCTTTGGTCCTGAATTTAATCATACATTTTCTTAAGATCCTATATAATAAGTTACATTTATTATTGATCAATATTAGGAAAATATTAATACTTATAATTCAATAAATCACTCACTTATAATATCAAATTACCCATTTATTCAAAAATGTCATTAAAATAAAATTTTGGTTGTTGACTATTATGTTTTTATATAAACATCAAGTTCGATTATTCTAGTACATACAACATACTCGTGATTTAATCATCTAAACAATAAAAATAGTTTCATATGTATCAAATCAATCAAATATATACACTTTAATAACTATTCATATAGAGAATATAAAAATTCAAATATATCACTTAATAGAAAAGATAATCTATAAAAGAATGGTGTTTTCATATTCAAATGACTGAAAATAATTAAATTTAAATAATAATAGATTTTCCAATAGTCATAAAATTATAATAAATATCTTATATATTCATTAAATATATTTTTATTACTGTTTATTTTAAATAAAATGTAAAAAAAATTACATTGTTCACTGAGGTAGTAGTCAACATGAAAACATGAGAGATGTTATTGTTTTCCAACAGATGGGAAGGTAAGAAGGTATATTATAGTTTAACTTTTAAAAAACAATTATTATAATATAAAACATTATTTACATTATATCAATCTATATAAACTTCAATGAGAGAAATAAATTAAAAATAAATCATATGACTTCATGGAAGTTGTAGACCATGTTTATGTATGAGCTTTGTTTCCATTACCATTAGTAAGATAAGGAGAAGGAAAACGGTTTTACCATTAAATTAATTAAATTTATGTATATTGTAGTTAAAAATTCTATTTTAAAATCATGGTTATTATTGGTTTCAATGATTTAGTAGAAGAAATAAATATGAATGAACGTAGATAATAGTTATTCTTCTTCTTTAGAAACCGGCATGTTACTTACACCTGAAGTCATAAATATCCATATTTTTGTAAAAAAAATTAATTTTTGGAAATTGGTAGGAATATTTAGGGGATTTTTTAATATTTGGTCAATAAAATTTCCATATGTGTTTTGGATAAGTTATTAGAAGAGGTTCCCTCTTATAAGTGTGTTGTGTTTCACACTTATAATTATTCTTATCATTAAAATATTAAAAGTGTTTTAATCATTATCAAGTGGAAACAAAACAATTAAATTATGAAGCTATGGTGATAATTGTATAAATAAATTCATTAAATAATAATAAATATGATATATTTTTATCATATCACAATGTTTTAAACTTAATAAATTCATTTTAACATTTTACTATGCTGACCAAATGTTTACCAAGATACAATTAATATTGGACAAAAATGAAAATGATCAAATTAATTAATTTGAAACAACTAATTCCAAATATTAAAAATGTTTTTTTATTAAATATTTATACTTTTTTGAAATTATTTTTAATATAAGTTCATAAGACATAAAGAAAAATTGTTTTTATAAAAATTCATTTTTAATAATAAAAATATTCTTATACCATAATCTTATATAATTTTGATTAATATGAAAAATATATAATTTTTTTCCCTAAATTGTATCTTATTTTACTTTATAATCAAATCCAAATTATAATATGACTTTTATTTTACATTATTTAATGAAATGAAATTATTGTTTTTCAAAATATTAATTTTTCCCAATTTACTCTAAAATATATCTTTTTATAAAAATACCAAAAAAAGCAATCCAATATAATTTATAAATTTTTATATAAAATATTATTTCAATTTCTTAAATTAAAATTTATAATAGTGGTTGAAATTAAATATGATATCATTAGAGAAAATAGAATAAAAACCATTTGTGATGAAAATGTTTTTTTTGAATCATAAATGACATTATTCTCATTCCAAAAATAATTAAAATAATTAAAATGATTTTATTTATTTAGTTATATATATAATATAATCATCTCATTAGAATAATTAGTTAACATCATTTATTTTTTTCTATTAAGAAAAAAATACAATTCACACATAAAAACAATTTTATGAATATTACCTCTATCATTCAAAAGATTTTATCTTCATATCTATCCCATTGAAAATAAATGTATGATTTATTATTCATTTTATATAATAAATAAATTTCTATATATATTTCAATCGTATAATGTGGTTTGTGTATGATTAGTGTTTATTGTAATGAAATCCATTCAATGCATTAAATTTAAAAAAGATAAAATATATTTTCTCAAATCTTGAGGTGTTACATTCAACTCCTATTATAAAAATATTGGAATAAAAATTATATTAAATAAATAAAAATAAATAAGGATACTTATTCCTCATAATATCCTCAGGTTCCCACATAGATTCTTTGAATTCAAGGTTTCTCCAAAAAACATTATTTTGACGAGTGATCTTATTTCATAGCCCAATATCTCTTTGATGAAGAATCTCCACTAGTTTCTCCTACAAAGAAATATCATACTCTATAGGTAAAAAATTAATTTTAGTATATACATTCACAATATATGTACATATAACACATTATCATCTTTGTATATTTTTTTAATAATCACCAACTGCATATATACATCACTTATATGATCATGAAGGGGCCAATGTATCTAGTGACTAACTTATCCTTCCTTACACTTATAATAATATTCATCAAAATAGATATTCAAAGTAATTTATTATCACTAACTTATAACTTTGTATATCATCAATGATTTATTGTCTAATTTTCTTATCATCCATGATATTCCTCAATGTGTTGTTTAATAGATCTTACATTATTTGTAATTTAATCATCTATCTTATCTCCAAATAAATTTTTTTCTTAAAATTCAACCTCATATATTTTAGTTCAATACTTTAGGATATAGATTTCATTGTATGTAGCTATATTAATACTCTCTTGAATTATATTTTCTATGAAAATTCTATTATATGATGGTATTGATCACAAATAAAATTGATATTTATAGAAAATTATCTTATCATATTTTATAGGTTTTGAATGATCCTCTCCGAATGACTATATTAATGAGGATTTTTTAGTGATAATATTATACACCATATTAAATTCTTACTGAATAATTCACCAAAATTTCATATTAAACCTTGGTTGTAGATCCTTTAAAACTTACTGTGGCATTCCATGAATTCTTATAATCATCTTAATTTAAATACATGAAAGATGAACGAGTGAGAAACATTATTGGATACAAATTAAATGTTCTATCTCAACAAGGTTTTTGGATACAACCCAAATAGAGTTATGTAATTTATATGTGTGGGAATTTTTGGAGAAAATATCCATTGTGATGATTTAACATTTCCATTCTAGTATTAGTAATGGTTTTATTATCCCAATAAATTTTTTCATTTAGCCTAAACATATTAAAATAATATAATTCAAGATATATAATATGCTTTATCCCTTTTATTGTTTTCCCATCAGATATTATCTATGATCTCTATACATCTCATTTTCTTCATGTATGAAAAGAGAGTGATGAGTTATGTGCTCTATCAAATAACTACTTCATAAAATCTAATTTTGAAGGGACGCATATCATTTTAATTAACCTTATCCTTCCATAATTATCATTATTGAATTGATTAATGTTCCTTACCTTCTTTTACATGTCCAAATCTAACATGTACACTTCTTTGATCTTCATGTAAATTAATGGTTGAATATACTTTTGATAATGATAGGATATTCATACATTACTTCTTTATTTAATTTTATATTGTCTATAAATCCATAATTATATGATCTATTTCAATTACAATCATGTAAAAACAAAAATAGTCTTTTCAACTATAAGCATCAATGTAAAAACACATTGTCCCATCATTCTTCATGAAAAAAACAGTATTAAAACCACTTGATAATATACTATAGAATATGAACCCCTTTACTTGATTTCTTATATTTTCTTATGTTATTCCAAAAACTCAATTGGATCCATTAAATAAAGATTCCATGAAATAATTGGGGCACTGGGTATGAAATCTATTGAAAACTCGTGTTTGTGGTTCATCAGATGAGTTGTAAAATTGTTATAATGTATATTAAAACATTTATAAAAAGGTATCTCATCATTGATGAATTTATCCCAAAAAATGATATAAGAGACACTTATAAATAGAAATTAATACGCATATAATTGAATTGTCATTGGATTTTCATTTTTATGCATGAAAATACAAATGATCACAGGATAAATCAAAATTTAAAATTTGACTTCCCTTACATGTAAATTGACATAATATCTATATAAATAGATTCAGTATATGCCTAATATCATATCAAAATTTAACTAGTGTAATGATAAAAAGAATTTTTAATGGACATTCTTCAAAAAAATTATATCGAAGAGGATATATAGATTTGATATGGGATGATTGTACCACTATAAGTTTTTAATGATCCGACATAATGTCACTAGGGTGACTTTTTATCAAAAAATATAGTTCCAAAGGAGTGGTTCGAACAAGAAATAAATACAACACTCACTATTCTAGATATTTTGATCAGTTCCATTCACTCCACATCATTTTTAAGAACCACTAAAATTGTATAATTGAATTATAATTCCCATATTCCAATAGATCTAGGATATATTGATGTGTATATTCCTTTTTTACCTTGGATGAGGTAGTTAATTCATATATTTACATTTTTCCCTGAATTTAAGTCATTGAACTATAACTTGTTCATTAGGATGAACATAATTTCCCACTATTGAAATCATTTTATCCTCATTAATTAGATTCTCTATACCATTATTTTCTACACAATAATATATTATCATTTATTTGAGACCTTTAAATATGGGTTTCTCCCATATTATTGATAGTTAGAAAATTGAAACATCATTTCTCTATGGTTTTTATCACTTGATGTTACAAGAAACATAATTTTATATTATTTGGAATTTCAACATAGTTGATGTTTTAATCCTAAATAACAATAGTTTTTCAGGAAAACCCCTTGATATTGAATTTTTGAACCCATTCCATTTTATCTCTCATTAATTTTTCCTTTTCATTGTCCATCACATGCATTTTTCACATGATTTATTTTAATTCTATAAATTGAATAAAACAAAAAAAATTATATGAGTATCAGTTGACATTAATCATAGTAGGAATCAATATGATAATAAATGTCATGGTAATGATTTCCTAAATATTGAAATGATATCTTTAACCCATGACACCTATGATTCTTCTTATACCATTTAGGTTTATTATAGGTTATTATATGTTATATTCCAACATTAATTATAACTATTTATAATATAAATGTAAATTAAGAAACAATATCCTCTATAAGTGTCATAATAGGTGTGAAATTATGCCTATTTGTCACTAACAATGTGAAGATTGATTTAATAACCAACCATAATTTTTAGGGTCATTACTCATAGGTGTAGTTATTCTATAGTTTTCATCCACTTGTTTCTATGCAAATTGGTATTTAATTTCTATGAAACCACCCAATATATATATTACCAAAACATTTTGATGTTATCTTGTACTTATACATATCCCTAGGGTTTTATTGATTTTTTATACTAATCTCAAATGACAACTATAGACAAATCAAACACAATCTATAGTGTCTAAATAATTTATTACTTTAATATTAAATAATTTTAGATGTATGTCCAATTAATATCACAAATAATACATTCCTATGGAACAAAAAAGGATTCGTGTCCTTTGAGACTATATACATAAACCAGTTATTTTCATTAAAGATCGTACAAATATCTCACATCATTTTTTACATATATTTCCATTATAGTATTATAAAACTTAATACCAATCCTCATATATCTGGGAAATACAAAAAAATGAATGGTTGATCACAGATGCTCATTAAGGGTAAACATAGAAGATATCAAATGATGATAATAGGTGAGTTTAAATTAATCCTAAGGGTATGAAAACATGATCATAATATAGAAAATCATACCCAATTATCATAATCATATATCATGAGTCCTAGAATATGGCTATTATCTTAACACCAGATATATGTATACTCAGGAAGCCAACATTATGATCCACAAAGAATAACATATGAATATGACATAGGAAGACTAACTGAACATTAACATTTTTATTGATTTTGGAAGCACACCAAAAACAACATACAGGAAACACTCACAGAGGTCAAAAGTAGTGGAGCCCCAAAGCGTCATTGATGACAAATATGAACATGTCTATGTTTAATGGTGAGAACATTCAATTAGGATAAAAACTAATAGAGTTAGCTACTGAGATATAAATATTTACAATATTTATTAGAGGGATAAACAATTGTAATCCCACAAATCATGTAATCAAAACCATACAAATATATTCCACATAACAATAAATTTTTTTATCATTTCATCCTAGTATAATTAACTCATGGGAAAAAAATTGGTTCCATGACATAATCATTAAAACATTATTATCATTAAACATCCAAAGAAATAATGTAGATTGTATCATTATATAATATCTATAAATAAACATAATAACTATTAAAGGATGTTCTTTTTTGAAGAAACATCTCATTTATATTTTAATTAAAAACATTTTGTGAAAATCAAGAGAAAATATCCCTTTTCATACAGAGAAATTTTAAAATAAAAATTAAAAATGAATGAAAAAATTATTTTTTTTTAAAAATCATTTAAAACTAGTAATGGAATATTCACGATTTTGGAAGGGGATTAACATGGATAAATATGTTCATTACATATATGTTAAATGAGAATATTATTTTCACTACATTATAATAATATAAAAAATGACTTGTTATGAAAAGTATTAAAATTATTCCATTTAGAAAATTTCAAATAAAATAAATGTAAGTTAAAATAAACATTTAAATTAATTTAAAGTATATTTAAAAACATATATAAATCATTTCATGAAAATTTATATGTAAGATAATGATTTCCAAACAAAATTGAAGAAATATGTTTAGATTTTTTGAAAAACATTTACTTTTCATTTTAAGTACCAATGTGATGAAAATAAAAGAAAAAATGAATTCCCTATGAAATAAAAAGGGGATAAGAAAATATATAAATTTTAAAAGATAAGGATAATATAATTTCACTAAATGTAATTCTAATATAAAACATCTCCAAAGGGGAAGAGATTGTAACATAAACCCTTACTACTTTGGAAATATTTGAAACCTAAACCCTATGAAATAAAATAAAAATACTGATATGATATACCATTAATATAAATATATTCATGATATAATATTTTTTTGTGGCAGTATATACAACATAAAACACAAATAGTTTCATAACATGAAACTTGTATCAATGAAAAAACATTGAGATGGATAATCCTAACCTCAAGTACAAATTATATTGGTATGTGCTCTTAAGTTCCTATATAATAAATTTATATTAATTGAAAATAATTATGGGAACTATATTAAAACTTATCTTACAATATATATTTCACTTATAATATACAATTACCAGTATTATAATAATTATTAAATTAAATCAACAATTTGGTGTTAACTGTTCTATTTCCCAAGAAATATCCAGCAGACGGTGCATGTCCTTGCACATTGGTAACAGTTTAATCATATATAGAATATTTATCATTTCATAAGTATCATATTTATTCATTATAAAAAGTTTCATAAAGTTAAAATTATTTGGTGATGAAAAATGAATTACATGACTTCCTTAGAGTTGAAAAAATATAGATGTATAAAATTGATGTTTCACCTTCTAGTGAATGGAATAATTTAATTGTTTATAAAAATATATCAATATATAGTCATAAAAATAAATTTAATTTCACATATATCCATAAAATATATCTATATAACCATCTATTAGATACATTAATGAAAAATAAAACATATCCCTTCTTCAAGGTGGTTGTGCACACTTGCACATGAGCGATGGTTTCATTTTCCATTAGAGGTAAAATGAGATAAAATGGGTTTTTCCATAAAAATTATAAATATTAGTATATTTTAGGTAAATGATATTATACCTTTGTGTTAATGATAGGTTTTATGGAGGTAGAAGATAAAAATAAACATGAAACAACATATGTAAGAGTTTTTCCTATTCTCAATCAATTTGTAGTTCACATATGGTATGGGAATGTGAGGAGTCTAGAATGGATTTTATAAATGAGGGGAGTGGAACACTTATAAAATTTAATAACATTGAAATACTATAAGTCTGTTGGTCATTGTCATGTATAACTAAAAAAATAAATTTTAAAGAAAATTTTATAATAGTAAAAATCTCTTCATCAAATTAGAATTAATTGGATATGTTTCGAAGTTATCATAATGTTTTAACCTTAATGAACTAGTTTAACCCATTTAATGTGGAATATTTTTTTACCAAGGTTTATATTCATACTTTTTAAAAATAAATTTAACCTCATTATTAAATTTGTACCTCTTAATTCAAAATAAAAAATTAAATTTTCAATTATCAATTACTGTATGTTTCATAAATTTGATAGAAAATAAGTTCTTAAAGAGAAATGAAAAAAAAACTTTTTTAATATTAAATTTTTAATAATTAAAATGATGTTATCAAAAAATAAAATATATTAACTATGAAAATAAAATTTAATTTATTATAAATAATTAAAGGTATACTATGTAACTTTAATTCTAAATCCAAAATATTATGTGACATTTAAATTACTTCATTTAATGAAAATAAATTTGATTTCATTAAAAATAAGTATTCATCACTATTCACTCAAAAATCAATATTTTTAGATAAATCATTAAAATTAACACTAAGATAATTTGAAAATGATTATTTAAAAAATAATTTCCATTTGGCCATATAAAATTTATAAAAGTATCATAAATTAAATATAATTTTTGTGAACTTAATGTATAAAATTTTGTTTTCATGAAATTGAATTTTAAAGAATAAAATTATGTGATTCACATTCCTTGAATAATATCCAAGTTTAACTTAATTTAAATTAATTTTACATTATATAAAATATAATAAATTAAAGAGAATAATTTTTCCACAGTGATTAATATACTAAATTAAGATAAATATATATTGTTCACATCAAAAAAGTTTAAGAAAAATATATTTTTTAAATTAATATTATTTTATGTTAATTTTTAATAAATTGATTACAAATTTATAGTTTATTGTTCATTTTAGTAAGATAAAATTTTCAATATTTATTTCAATAGTATTAATTTCAATTTCTCGGATAATTGTTTCATGAAAATAATGATATAAAATAATTCACATTTATAAAATAGAAAAAATAGGTTAAAAAATCAAGGGGTGTTATTAACACCATACTTCATAAAATTATGGATTATTCCCCAGTATCAACACAAAATTCTAGAGAGTGACATGGATTACGAAATAATTAATCATATTAGGTAATATATATAGATTATTGATTCTTTTATTATATGAAAACTCCACTAATTGTAAATGATATTCTCATTACCACCTCAAACCAAGAATTATTATTTGAGCATGTTCTCTAATGACTGAATCTTATATTTAGTTTGTCTATCTATTTCAGAATGATTATTTGTAACCATGGTCAATATGATTACAATTTCTAAATCTATTAACTTCTAGAACCATGGGGTAAATCTAGGGTCTTGGCTAGGAAAAATGGGAAATTGTACCCCAAGAAATATAAATAACTCCTAAAAATTGTACTTTACCAACTAATCTACAATATCCATCTCCCAGATTGGAATGATCTATGAAAACATTATCAATCAGTCCACAATAACTGAATTTTCATTATTTATTGGTGGAATTATCAACATACAAGTGAAAATTTATTTGAAATCTTCTCCTATTTTTTATTGGTATCATTAGTGATTTTATCATACCAACCAATCATTGATGTTCGCTCATCGCTTATTGATAATTGAGAGATCTCACAATATACTTCGACACTTTTTACTTTATACCCGAGTACTGGAAATGATCCTTCATCACCCTATACATATTTTTTACATCCATCAATTATCTCCCCACCATTGGATCTTAATGTCAAAATAATATAATAAGTGTCTAGTTGATAATCCACGATGAATTTGTTTAAACATGTGAGGTGAAAAGGTAACTAGACTAAATATAAAAACATTAATCTATTACACACATTCCATGTGCTGGTTAATTATTACCCCATTAGCATATTTCAATATTGATATCTTTAACCACTATTTTGTATAAATTTGGATTTAATTTATCATCTAATAAATTTACCTTACTATGTGTTTAAAAAATTCAAATTTATTCTTTTAATAATATTCAATTTAGCATTGTTGATTGATGTTTGTGCTTCTTTGTGAGATAATGTGATTCATGAATTTTTGTTTTTTGAACCCCATGAAAATTTCACAAAATAAGTTTTGGAATAATATTTTTATGTCATGATCCACTATGAATAAATCATGATCACACATTGTTATGTTCTTATATTGGTTTTATATCATTGATATAGACAGGTGAAAATCAAGGATCATGTTTTATTATGAATTCATAATATAAATGAACCTTTGAGACTTGTGTGTATTTTGATCCACCCAAATATATATCATAATGTTACCATGTAAGCAGTAAATATAATGAGGGATATTTTCCCAAAATATTTATAAGGCTCAATTTAAATAATTTATTTCTTACCATGTCGGTCCCCCCCCAATTTTTATTCGTTACTAACTCCTTTCAGTTCTACAATGTGACATTAAACAATCGGTTCTAAACACCAGTAATGTTTTCTTTAGTTAAACCTATGTCTTCCCCCTAGCAATAAAATATTTAGATTTGGTTGGTTACACCTAAACATCATTTTTGTCTCTTTATCCTTTGCTATTGGCTATAACATCCATCTATAATACTATTCTATAATGGTTTATACCCCTAGTTATATGATCTTAGTTATTTTTTTATCCAATGTATAAATATATTCCATTCATGATACACTTCCTCTAAAAGAAAGTAGTATCGCCTTTTCAAGTGTAAAACATAATCCATATCATTAATATATCACCCATGATTATGTGGGTATAAAAAATTCATCTTGATCTTTTAATACATATATAAACTAAAACTCACCCTTCCCATAAATTTTATAGAATTATTTCATATAGAAATTGCATCCGAAATTATTCCATCTAATATGCTATGTCTAGTTATCTTCAATCAGGTGTGTTATGTTCAATTAACTCTCTCTATTACAAATCAATATTTTTACTATATTTGACACATTCCATCTAGTAAGACTTGGTTTATCTTTTTCTATTCAATTCACTCTGTCATGTCATCCTCGGTTCAATGCTCTTTCTATTGCACCAAATCTACTGAACCTTAGTTTGATGATCCCCTCTGTAAATAAACTCATTAAATTTATCTTTGATATTATACTTCATATTTCCACCATTCCAATTGGTCATAAAAAAAAGAGAATATTTTTTGGAAACTCATTTTGTCACCTCTCACAAAAAACATCATCACTTATTCTTCTTTTTATTACATGCAATAGCTATAACAATGTATGGTCTATTATCTATTTATAAGAAATATTTTTTAAATAGATTATAGAAGAAGAAGGTATTCTAATTTAATTCTCTTGTATAACTCAAACATCATTTTTCCACAATCAAAATATTTTATAACTTCATATTTGATAGCATCCTTATCATGAGGAAGGTTAAAGATGAATTTATAAAATCTATAATATAGCGCAATTGAAAACCTTGAGGTCTCTCTCAAGGAATAATTGTTGAACCAGATAGTGGTATTTCCATAAAATATTTTCTTAATTTAAATATTTTGATAGAATTATATTAAAACATCACAAAACAATGATGAGAAACATAATGAGAATAATGAAATAATGATAAAATAGTAGACTGGTCGAGGAAACAAAAAAGAAGAATAATAGAGTGAGCCAATACGATCAAGGTCAGATCAAAGATGATTGACCCTATACTACATAACACATAGATTTTTATGAGATAAGTAAAAAAATTCTATTACTCACTCAATGCATGGTATATGGATCTATGTACACCCCTCTCTCACCAAAAAAATTGAGAATTAATGTGCAGAATTTTTTCCAACACATGATAAATATCCAAACATGAAGAAATATCATAATCAAATAACTATATCCAATAATTTCATGATGGTTGAAGTTATCATCGAATATCATAAAACACAAAACATTGCCTAACCACTTGATTGAGAAATATAAGAGAATAATGGTAAAATACCCAAGGGGAAAAGAGAGTAAATCCAATCTAGTTAAAGATATTTCTTTCTCAGATACCTAATGAACATCAAAATCTACTCAAATAAAATAAGAGGTGTTTATCATCATGAAACTTGAATCACTATGATTAATTGAGATTAAATTCCTAGAAATATCCCCACAAATTACCTCTCTCTTTTTGGAGAATCAAGATAAAAACACAAAAAAGGAACAATGAATTGAAAATAAATTATAATTAAAAAATATGGAGGGAATTATGATATATTAAAATATATAAAAACAATGAAACAAAATTAAAATCATAAAAAATATTAAGAAAGAAGGATATATTCTTTAGGAATCCAGCAGATTTTCATGTTCCTGGAAAATAAAAAAAATATAGGAGGATTGATCCTCCTATTTAAAAACAAAATAAGTTGTAAAACATACTAACATGAATCATATATTTATGTAGAATGCTTTTTCAAGCCCATCAGCAACTCTTTAGTGAAATTGAAGTGAAAAAATCCATCTTCCATTAATTACTTTCACTTCCACTAACATAATAAAAAAAATTCCCCATGATCAATTCTTCTCTTTCCTCTTGATCATTATTTCTTGAGTCTGTCAAACAAGATACAAAATTCAAGGAGTAATTATCATCAAATTTTGAACATTAAATACCTATATGGAAAATTAGGCCACATGCCAACTTGAATTTTTTTAGTCCCTTGAAATGCTGATCCCACTCATCTCAAACTCATTTTTTAGCCTCGAACATTAGTATTTTTTGTATAATCTTTTTTTTTAAATATTTATATACATAAAATATAATTTCATTTTTATTAAAATATATATGAAAATGTGTTTTTATATTTATATACTTTTTAATATTCAAATTTATACATTATATTTTTAATTATTTTTATTATATAAATATTAAGACTATTTATAGACCTATATATTTTTATATAATATACATATATTTATTTATATATACCTATTAATTTTTTATTTTATTGATACTTATTATTTATTTAATTTATTTATTATTATTTTCTGTGTTATTTTTTTATCTTTTTTTAATTTTTTTATTTTCAAAATTTAACTTACCTATAATGGGGATCTTATTGTCCAAAAGGGTTCAGTTGTGCTAGTGGTATATTTGTTCATCTAGTGCAGGATCAAATGTAGTGATGGATTGGCACTCATAATGGTGCTCGATTATCTTCCTCTATCCATAGTCTACCTTGGAGTTATCTAGTCAGCATATTCTTCAACCACATATGGATTTGGAAAAGAGTCAAGGTAATTTGTGTTATTATTTGGAATATATAAATCATGGGTTGGATTTGATGATAAAATTAGGAGTGGAATATATTGATAGGTGGATAGACTAGTGGAATCGTCCATCATTCACAAATTTCATCTTGTGGTCAGAAATGGCCTGTGTAGGGCTTGAATTTTCATGATCTCGGGATTGATTTGGTTCCTACTTTTTTTAGAACTGGAAAAATATATAATTATATAGTTTTCTTCATCTTCATCGAGTATTTTTTTCCTAGATAAGTTAGATTTTCAACTTCAAAAATATATGAGGGCACAATGGTTCTTCTTCATAATCATTCAACTTCATGGTCCCTTCATAATTAGATCAAAGGGTTTCATAACGATGAGAGTTTTATGGGGGACACTGGTATATCCAGAATATGTGGTATTAGATATTTATCTATAGAAAAGTAGATATAGGGTGTGCTCAGTGGATGTAAATTATGAAAGAGGTATCTACAAAGTGAGTCATAGATAGTGGATTGAGGGGAATGGGTAGATAGCTTTTGTAGGTCCATTGGATGATGAGTTTGGTAGTAATAGTATCCCAATACTATAGGTTCAAATCTATTGGTGGATGATTTTTGTAATAATGGTGGATGGGTGGTGGGAATCATAGAATGAAAGGGAGGTGTTTTTCGTGGATTTATGGGATGGGAGATTATGTGCAGCAGTGGTTGAAGAGCACCATTATATCCACAAGAATTTTTTAACAATGTCTGTTGTTATATTGGTAGTGGGCAGTGGTAGATGACTAGCGGCGGATGATGATCTACCAGTGGTAGGATATATAGAGATTATGTTTTCAATGGTATATTGCTATAGGGATGACCAAACCAAATGAAACCTTAAAATGATTAAAATAATTATTTGATAAAAAAATTCACAATAAAAATTTTATTTACGAAAAAAAATAATTTTATTCAATTAATGTAATTTCATTGAATTTAGATAACCAAAAAAATTAAATTTATTTTCAATGAATAATTTTTTTCAATAACAATATCCTGATAAAAAATCCTTTTTAACAAAGAAATAAATTTCCATTTCCACTTAAAAATAAAAAATCTATAAAAAAAATTACTCAAAATACTATTTAATAAAAATATAGATTTTTATAGAGAATTTATTTCAATCAAATTCAAAAGGTTCATTAAAATAATTTGAAATATATATATTCAATTAAAATCTCTAAACTATTGTGCGTAAAAGATTTTTAAATTTATAACACATAAAAATTATTCAATTCATATCCCAAAAAACAAAATTAACTGGGATTTTAAATAAACGAATAACATGATATCATTTTATCTGCAATCAATTTATTTATATAAAAACTATTTTAGCATTAAATACATAATGAATTACTCAAAAAAAAGACGTGTTAAAGTGTGTTAAAATCAATCATGTCATACTCCCCCAAAAATAAAAATTTATTTTTCCTCAAAAAAATTCAAAAGTGTTGTCTTTATAAAGCATTAAACATGAATTATCAAAATCAGCTCAAAATGCAACATTTATTAAATTTTAATTATAATGAAACAAATTTTATTGTTTTTTGGCTTATCAAATAATATTTTAAAGTGTGTCCAACCTAAATTAAAATACACACTTGAAACCTTGTGAACATATACTCATTCACTATGGAAGATGGATTGGGTCCTATATAAAACCACCTACTATCAAACTTCAATTCTAGTTCAAGTTCTAATTCTATAAGTGATGATGAGTAGGATATTAGTGGTAATAAAACCATAACAAGATGTACCTTGAATTTACACTGTCTTCTTATTTCCAAAAAAATATTTTTCAAATTTATCACTTCATTGATATAACATAGATGACCTTTATAAAATCCAATTATCTCCTTCTTAATATGGGTTAAAAATTCTCCTCACTTTGATGAATTTATTTTTTTTAATTAGGAACATTATTTTTTTTGAATTTAACCCATCTGTGTATGTGAAGAATACTATGAAAAATCACTAATTTGATATATATATATATATATATATATATATATATATACCTGGATAACAAACAAACCCAGTGCCTAAACTCTCATATATTCACTGAGGGGTCCCAATTTCCTTTTTTACTCTAGTTTCATGGGAATAATAATATTATAATTGTAGTTGAATCCCTAAGGTGATTAATTTTTAATAGTTTAGCCCCTTATGATTTAGTTCAAAATTATTGTTTCCTAAATTTATTATCATAATTCCACAAATATCAATCCAATATCACTCCCTTTATCACTTTATAACAGGATATCCATAAAAATAGTGTGTAACATCACTGGAAAATCATACATACCCAACAATTCTAGAATAAATTCAAGACACAAAACCAACACGTTGTTATACTATATATAGGAAATAATTTAGGTTAAAAATTAATCCTAAATACCCTCTATTTGGGGATATAATTGTAAAAAATGTCCATTTTGTACAAAAAATATCAAGGGGTGTTTTGATGTGTATAGAATTCAAAGATGAGCTTAGCACACAAATACCGCTCTCTCCCTCACACATAAAACTCATATATTTCCATGATGCTAAATCCTATGATTGGAGACATTTTAGTTCAATGAAAATTGATAATTACATAGTTACAAAATGTTGATGGTGTTACAAAAATGCTCAAAAATAACATTTTCAAGAAATAAAATCAAAATAGTTTTTCATTAAAAATATTTTTTTCCTTTTAATTTTTTAATTATTTATTTTAATTGGTATACACAAAAAATGGAATATTAAAATTAGTTAAATTTTTTTCATGATAAACAATACTTTAGTGAAACAGTTGAATCCAAGTATTTGTAATGGGTTCAATCATGCATCAAAATAAAACTCAATATATTTTTCAAATCACTAGGATTCAGTAAGCTAATACCCATGAAATAAAATAGATGTAAAATTTTAAAAAAATATTTAGGGGGACTCCCCCACACATAGTTTCTAACATCATGAAGTGCAAATGATGCCCCTAATTTAGATATTAATCTCACATACTGTAGAAGATTTGAAACCTTGGAGTTCTTACATAACTATGTATGTTTACATTGTGAAATATATCAATCTCTTAACACAAGTACCTAGAGGATGTAAATAGCATAACCTTAAAAATAATTTGATTAAGTTAAAATAAAAGAAACTTGAGATTGATTTATAGAGTTTAATTATGTTATTTCCATGGTTAAGATCTTGATTTACTCGACTGGTTTCCACACAAAATCTATTCCTGGTTATTAATCTATATGAAAAATCACAAAAATTAAAAACTAGAATTAATAAAATGAAACCATAAAATGAAATGGATACTCTTGGGATAACTCCCAAACTAGTGCTATGTTATGATCTATACAGTTTTTTGATTATCTACATTATGGTGGTGGTTGTGACGTCATGATCAGTAAACATTATAGTATGTTTTTTCCAGCATTAGTGATTTTCCATTTGTGGAGTACCAAATTTTAAGCTTTAATAAATTATCTCTACTTGGTAGTGGAATAATTTTGGTAATAATAGATTGTAAAATAGTGTAAAGGGGTACTTCTCCACTTCTACAACTGGAGGGATGGTGTGAACAAGTTCTGAGACTTCAACTATTGGATATGACTATGCTCCAGTTCAATCCAATAATCTATTTTTCCTTGGAAACTAAAAAATGTGTCATCATAAACTTATTAATCCACACATATTTTGACAAACACATCTTCAATAGGTGGTAATTCATCATTTCCTAAGTGAAGTTCTTGTTTTGTTCCTTCAATGTTATCCAGGATGTCACAAAATGGATCTAATTCATCAATATCTTTATAATGAAAATCAACATTATAAGTATGATCAAAAAATTAAATTTTAAAATAATTGAAAAAATTATTCAGAAAATTATCAACTCCCACAATATGATCAGTTTGTCATTCTCTTACAGTAATCAGTGCCCTAATGAGTATATTTATTGGAGGAGTGTGAAATTCAACCAACAGAAGTATATTTTCAAAAAATACAACAAATTATTTCATGTCCTCAAATTGAAATTATTTTATGTATGAAATTCTATGAATCTATTCAAACATTGAGAAATCATTATAAATCCCCTACAAAAAAAATTAAAATATGGAATATTAGGAATTATATGAACATCCTTTTTTCTAACTTCATCTCTAGGTTCTGCATCTCCCATCTCCTACCAACTCTTGAAATTTTCCTCAACATGTTGATCGTACATATCCATCATTGAAACTAGTTGAATATTAATTTCAAAATTGGGAAACTCAAACTCTTCTACAAAAAACATACAGAAAATGTGTGAAAACTAATTATATTCCTTAACGCAGGCTTCTAAATGTTATAGACCCTAATCTTCCTAAAATTATTCAAAAATAACCTTAAAATATTTTTTATCCAAATATTGATATGTCCTCTGGCTCTACAATAAATAAATCTAACATATTCTTTAAAGTTTTAGTGAAGTCTCATCATTTTTTATATGTTTTTTTAGTTTTTTTAGTTTTTTTAAGGTAACATGGAAACCCCACCACTGAAAATGTTTCATCCCTAAAAATGGTGAAAAAAATATTACCACATCCTTTTCATGAATATGGTCAAAGATATGTTTATAAAAAACAAAATATAGCACATCATCTAACCTCGGGGTCTCTCTCAAACAATCTGTGTAATATTCCTTAATGGTATTTTAGAAAATATTTTTTTTACTTTAAATATTTTTAAAGAATTAGATTGTCACAGCCTATCCCCCAGGGCCTCTATCGTGACTACCCCAAGCCTGACTTCCATAGGCCAGGGGCTGGCGAATAGCCCAAAAAGGCATAAACCCCTAAACTAGGAAAGAATTAGCTTTATAATAGTCAAAAAACACAACATTGTACACAATTGAAAGTAAAACACTAAGTAAAATAGAATACAAAAGAGTGTGCTGAAAGTAAAGGGGATGAAAATACAAGCCCCACAGTAAAGTACAATACAACTGAAAAGATGGTACAACATAAGAAAATAAGCAAAGTAGTTACTGGGTCATCCTCTGGAATTCCCGCCTAAATGGTGGGTACAGATGGCCTCCTCATCACCCCATGTCCGTTCATCCGCTTCGTGTACGTCTCGTCGAGTGGTCCACCTTCAGGTACCATCCAGTTCTGATACTCTTAGCCCCAATCATCATTGTCTGTCGTCTGCAACCAACACAACGAGGTGTGGGCATAGCCCCTGTAGGGGTGAGTATAACAATACTCATTTGTGACCCTGAGACCCTCAAGGTCTCACAAAATTCAACAAGGATGACCACAAATGACAGACTCGACGGATAACCCTTACTTAGGTATATGCCCATACATATAACTATGTTATTTAGTAACCCATCTCAATCCTGATGAAAACACGAAAGTCATTGACTCTGCTCAAACCAGGATTTCATTTAAGTATAGAAGTATAGATGATTAGTTGTGAAGCTAGATCATCTAATTCTATCAAGAGGCACTACTTCTGACCATACGGAGTCTGACCCACACAGGATCAATAGGTACTAACCCCCGAAATGACCCACATAGGATCTGACCCACACAGGACCGGTATGTGCTGACCCTCACAGGATCCCTGAGCGCTGGCCCCCACAGGATCTGACCCACAAGGATCAGTACGTGCTGACCCACACAGGATCATTGAGAACTGACCTCTTTATGATCTATCTCCAACCTCCACATCACTAACACCCATTAGATTCCCCGCACCTGGTGTGCTCGAGTTCTGTAGAATCTATCCTCAAGATATCCATCGTACTATTAACACCACTAAACTCCACAATGAAGTAACCCAAAGGACCACCATGTCGTAAGGGTTACAACAAGACAGATGGTGCGTCAATCGGACACCTGGTCTGTGAGTTATTAGCATTTACGTTCCAGGGGCCCGATTGGTTTTCAGGTTCAAACCAACCATATTGTACACCAACTATGTCCAAACCTCAATTGGGGTATTCGAAAAAAACCGTCTCGCTCCATTCCTTCCATTTCCGTAGGTGGTTCGTCAATCGGACACCCGTAGCCCATGATAGGGACGAAAATTAGTAAACGGGCAAAATGGGTTCAGGTCCAGTCTAACCCAGTTAGACCGACCTGACCCGACCAGGTCCAGACCGGGGTCTAACCTCGTATGCGGGTCCGATCCGGTCTAAGGAAGTGGCCATGCCCGAGGGGGAACCCCGGCCGGGGCCAGCAGGCCGGCCCGCATGGTTGGTGGTCCACGCATGGGGGGGGGGGGGTTACACCCCCTGTCTTCAGAAATGGCCAGTGCATGGCACGAGACTGGTAACCACGGGACCCAATGGGTCCCGCCTACAGAGCGCACTGGCAGCCAGCTAAGCCATTCGTCCCTAGTTCCTCCACCGTGGCGCGATGATGTTGCGGTTTTGCTGGCCTCCGCACAGCGCAACGGCATCGCCCCCCCCCCCCCCTCCGCCACGGCCCAACATGGCCGCCACCCCTTCATCCAGCACGACGCGACTTTGTCGCACCCCTCTGGCGACCCATTGGCCCTTTCTCCGTTAGTTCTCTTCACGGTCGTCCCGATGCCGGTCGCGTTGCTCCATCGCGGTCAAGACTTCCGGCGGCGTCGTTGCGCCGCCGTCGTCGTCAACAAACAAGAACAATAAAAAGGGGGAGGTTCAGGACGTGTTTATGCGGTATGAGCACTCTTCGTTATGGTTTCATCATTCGATAATTCACATTCACAAATTCAACGATGTAGAACTGGTATAAAATCAAATCAAAATCCCCCTACCTAGATTGTCGACAATCGTTGATGAAGTCGCAGAAAGGCGGATGTCGTTCCGTCGATGTCGGAAAAGGAAGAAGGGTACTCATCCTTGGCAGACGAGCATTCGGAGGTTACAAAGTCGAAGACGACGTCGACGTTCTTCAAGGACGATGGTGTTTCCTATTCTTGTCCCACTTGAAGAGGGAGAGAGAGATGTCTGTCATTCTTTGTTGGAGAGGGGCATTCTTCGTTTGAAGGATGAAGTTATCCAATGTTTCTCCAAGCCCTCCTCTCTCAAGGTACCACCAAAATAATGTTTCCAACCCAAAAATAACTGACATTCTATTATTTTAATGTTTGGAAAGAATTCAAAATGATTCATATTAATTAAGTTATTTCACTTAATTAAATGGGTGGAGTAGGCTCATTAAATGGTGGGGGAAGTTGAAGAGGCTCTCCACTTAATTGGGGGTTTAAGGGGGTTTAAATCTTGTGTGGGCCCCACCTCTTTGATTGCAAGTGATGCTTAAACATGAGGTGGTCCCCACTAAATAATATCCTCCCAAAGGATGTTATGTGCGGGTGGGACCCACCTCTAACCTCTACTTAGATGTTTTAACAACCAATAAAATAAAAATAAGCACACCTTATGTATATTTAATTTAATTATAAACCCCAAAATCTGACTTCCATTCTTGTTAGAATGTAACTGCGGTGAAGGACCCACTAAGCAATCACTGAAGTTGCATGTTTAGCAGTACCCTTGGATTTTAGTTACAAGCACCAGTTCAAAAGATATAAAATCCTACTTATACGTTTACGGAATGTACCCGAACAAAACTTCAGAAATTGATTCTGGGCACACCGAGCCTCGGAATCAAGCGTCGTCCGAAACTACAGACTCGTAAAAATCCCATAATTTTAAGAAAAAAATTCCATGGAATTTATGAGTCTTTAAATTCTCCCCACCTCAGGGATTTAAATCCCTGTAAGATACAACTAGAACTATTGGAACAAATGGGGGTACTGAGCACACATCTGAGCCTCCCGCTCCCATGTACTCTCCTGGAGGTTCCCGTGATGCCAGCGAATGCACACCAGAGGTATCGACCATCAACTAAACCTTGCTCCTGTCAATCCTCGACCCCCACGGGAACCTTCATGAATGTCTCCCCGTCATCGATTTCTAGATCTCCATGGTCGATGATGTGGGAAGGGTCGTGCACGTATCTCCTTAGCTGAGATATATGGAGAAAATCATGTACCCGATGCTCTTAAGGTTGAAGATCTGGGTAGTAAGCCACCTCGCCTACTCTGTTGTGGACCTAGAAAGGTCCAATTAATCTCAGAGATGACTTGATTCCTCAGCCCAATCTCTCTAGACCTCGTCAATTTGAGACCCATAGAAAGATGTGGTCACCATCCTTGAACTCCAGAGGCCTCAGCCTCCAGTCAGTATACGACTTATGCCTACTCGATGCAGTCTTCATCCACTCCTGGAAGATCTGCACCTTCTCTGTGGTAGAATGTACCATCTTTGGTCCCACTAGTGTTGACTCCCCTGGGTCTGTCAAGCACAGTGGAGATCTGCAAGGTCAACCATACAAGCCCTCAAAAGGTGCCATACCGATGGTGGAGTGATAGATGTTGTTGTAGGAAAATTCCACCAAAGGTAAGTGTTCCTCCCAGATGTAACCAAAGTCGAGGACTTAGGCACGGAGAATGTCCTCAAGATTCGTAATGGTCTGCTCATTCTGGTCATTTGTCTAAGGATGTAAGTTAGTTCTCAAGTGAAGCTGCATCCAGAAAGCCTCCTGCAACCCCTTCCATCGCCGAGAAGTAAACTGTGTGTCAAGATCGGAGATAATAGAAGAAGGTACTCCATGAAGATGCACAATCTCTTGCACAAAGAGGAATCCCATGCTCTCTACTGAGCCTTTCTCTCTGATTTGTAGGAAGTGGGAAAACATGGTGAGTCGGTCAACAATCACCCATATCGAATTGTGACTCCTAGATGTACAAGGAAGACCAGTCATGATGACCATGGATATCTCATCCCACTTTTACTCTGGTACCTCTAAGGGATGAATTAATCCTCCTGCTACCAGGTGCTCCGCCTTCACTTGCTGACAAGTGAGGCATTGTGAGACAAACTCCACAACTGCCTTGTTCATACCTGGCCACCTGTGCTGTCGTCAAAGGTCATGGTCCATCTTCTCCACTTTTGGATGTACCTCTAGAGGGGAAGTGTGGAACTCCCTCAACACTTCCTCATGAAGTGATATTGGTACCATGTTACATCCTCTAAAAATGATGATGTGCTCCTAACCTTCATAAAATCTCTCAGGTGCCTACCCTGTGGATATCTGAGCACCCCGCGTCTCACAGTCAGCGTCTCCACGCTGCTATGTCGCCTCTCCTAGAAGATGAATACTAGATCTCCTACTAAGAGCATCTACAACAACGTTCCCCTTCCTAGGAATATAAACTATCTCAAAGTCATAGTCCTAGAGGAACGCAATCCATCATTATTGTCTCAAGTTCAGTCCCTCCTGAGAGAAGATAAAACTGAGACTCTTGTGATCAGATTACATGGTAAAACATTCTCCCATAAGATAGTGATGCCACATATCCAAGGATAAGACCACTACTGCTAAATCCAGGTCATCGGTAGTGTATTTTTGCTCATGTTTTCTCAGCTACCGAGAACCATACATGATCCTAACTCGCTCTTTCATCAAGACTCACCTGAGTTCGGTCCTTGATGAATTTCATTAAAATACGTACCATATGCACTCCTCTGGATGCCTCAAGATGGGGGCACTAGTCAGCCTCTGCCTCAGCTCCTAAAAGAACTTCTGGAATCTCTCCAACCACATGAAGGGTCACCCCTTCTTCGTCAGGGCCAATAGTTGTTCTCAA
This sequence comes from Viscum album, assembly GCA_963277665.1. NCBI lineage: Eukaryota > Viridiplantae > Streptophyta > Magnoliopsida > Santalales > Viscaceae > Viscum > Viscum album. The sequence goes on along the minus strand of OY728137.1, from coordinate 1,871,059,228 downwards.
ACTCTGGATTAGTCTGGAACAAACCTTTGATTGTATCCAGCCAAACCCAAGAATCATCATACCTCCGTCACACTCCTGGGTGGCTCCGAAGCAAGTACCACCTCAATCGTCACTGGATCTACTGCAACTCCAGCCTCCGAGATTACATGTACCAAGAAGTGAACCTCTTGAATCCAAAACTAGCACTTTAAGATCTTACCGTAAATATGGTGCTCTCATAGTGTGTCCAGTACCACCTCCAAATGGTGGGCATGCTCCTCCTCAGTAGTCAAGTAGATCAATATGTCATTGATGAATATCGCGACAAAGAGATCGAGGTAAGGCTATAAGATCCTATTCACGAGACACAAAAACACTGCTAGAGTGTTGGTTACGCCGAAGGGAATAACTAAGAACTCGTAGTGGTCGAACTGAAACCTGAAGGTCGTCTTCTGCACATCCTCATCTCAAACTATGAGCGGGTGATAGACTTATCTGAGGTCTATCTTCGAGAACCATCGTGCTCCCATGAGCTGATCAAAGAGGTCGTCAATCCTCAGAAGTGGGTACTTGTTCATCAAGGTCACCTGGTTCAGGTGATGACAGTCGACACAGAGCCTCAAGCTCCAATACTCCTTCTTGGAGAACAGAATTGAGTTGTCCCAAGGAGAAACACTAGGCCAGATGAATCCCTTCTCCTAAAAGTCCTCTTGATGTACCCACAGATCATGAAGCTTAGCTGAAGCCATCCGATATGCTGGGGTAGATATCGGTGTCGTCCTGGGGTACATGTCAATGTAAAAGTCCACCTCTCTACTAAGAGGTAGTCTTGGGACATCATCATGGAAAACATCTTCATACTTTTCCACCACTACAGGATAAGTCTGACTCTCCACATCAACTACTTTGAGGTTATGTCAAGCCAACTAGTGAGGGATCAGCTTCACCCTCCTTCGAGTAATTCTGTCTTGTGCTGCAAAGGTTCCCTTCTCGTCGGTAAAGGTGAACCAGGTCCCAACCGTACGGACACACCGCACTTTTGCGCCTAATACAGTCAATCTGATCATGGACTATAGATAAACAGTCCATACCCAAGATGACATCATATGGCCTCAATGCCACTACGAGGAGATCCCAGCTAAATCTCTCGCCTGCCAGAGTATGCTCACACTACTGACACGGGTGTGTAATCATCGATTCTGCTCCCATAACAGTCCTTAGCCGTAAGGATTGAGCCCACGACTCTGTCGGAATCTCAGAGCTCCAAACAAGGGCAATGTTTACGAATGAATGACTAGCACAAGTGTCTATATGAACTGTAGATAATGTAGAGTAGACACAGATCATACCTCGAATCATCTCTGGAGCACCATGGTCATATGCCTTGGCTTCCCTAATCTGAGGTCTCCCATGTCCACCTTCTCCCTGTGGTCGGGGTGGACATCCTGGTGGTGGTGGTGCAACACCTCAAAAAGTCATCCACCCCAAGCTGTATGACCGTCTCCTCTGCCAAATCCGCCTATGCCCTGCGGACCGCCTCGATCGAACCTATGCCTCTTCCTGGGAAGTCCCTTAACTGACTGCTGATCATCTGTATGGCGCGTCGAAAATTCACGTGCCATGTGACCCTACCATCCACATGAGTATCATTGTCTTCTATTGGCATATATGTCTCTGCTCTATTTTCCCCGCACAACCAATCCGGATTTCTGTGGTCAACCACCTGTGGGTCCGGTCCTCCTAGACCACTGTGTCATCTGTCTACTGTCAGCTGTAGAAGACTCCACTACATGTTGACTAGTAGTGGGTATTGATGCTGGTGATTTCTCAGCAAGGAAACTCTCCACTATGAGGGCTCTCTATAACACCCCCGACTGTGTTGGGATGTTGAGGGAGATCATCGTGGCTCTGATCTCTCGCATGAGCCCCTACTCGAAGGTTCGGGCCCTAAAAAATATGTCCCGCACCATATCAGTAGAGTAGAGAGAGGTCGGTGAACCTCGCTGAGTACTGCGCTGCTATCATGTTTCCCTACTACAGATGATGTAGCTCCTGAATCCGCACCACTTGAAGGGTGGCTGGAAAAAAATCTTCTCAGAATAGTCTCTCGATGTCTGTCAAGAGTAGTGTCACCTCATAGTGAACCTGGAGCATCAGTCTACACCATCTTCCTGCTGCTGCCTAAAGGAGACTCACAACAATAATCACCATGAGGTCTACTAGTGTCCCTACCAGCCTAAAAACTCTCTCCACAGCCTACAACCAATCCTCAGCCACCTGTGGGTCTATCTCTCCCAGGAATCTGGGTGGCCTCTGGTGCTGGAACTCATGCAACGTGCCCAACCGGGGTGCATCGTCTGTTTCTGGGGCTAGTGGCATCAGTGGCCCAAAGAGTTATAGTACCACTGGTGCCTCCGCTGGAAAAGGGCCCTGGACAGAGGCCTCATCGTTAGGTGGGCTGTCAAAGTGTATGACTCTCAGGGCTCTAACTGGTCATCTGCGGGGAGTCATCCTGAAATAAATAGATACAACACGATCAAAATATTATATCTGGTGAGTGGACCTAGTCGATATGACTTAAAGAGAAATTTTAAAACACTCACACAATCAGTTTTCTCGTGCACTGAGTTGGAAATCAGAAGACAGGGTCCTGCTGTATGGATAATTCGGACACTGCAACAACACTGGACTCCCTAAACTGAAAACCACACTCATACCCTTAACACTATTGCATCACAGAAAAGTATGATCAAAGTCTTTAGTTCGGTGGTAGAACCGACTCCTCTGATACCAATTGTGACAACTGGGCTCCACCCACCAGTTTCCCTGCAGACACATGGTCCCCACCCTAGGTCCCACCGACGTGCCCGAACAGGTTATCTGAATAAGGCTGGAAGATCTTGTTCATGAGACACATGAACACTACTGGAGTGTTAGTAATGCCGTAGGTAATAACCAAGAACTCGTAGTGACTGTACCAAAACCTGAAGGTCATCTTCTGTACATCCTTGTCTCGAACTCTGAGTGGGTGATAGCCTGATATGAGGTATATCTTTGAGAACTATTGTGCTCCCTTGAGATGATCAAAGAGGTTGTATTTCCTCGGAAGTGGGTACTTATTCTTCAAGGTCACCTGTTTTAGGTGACGACAATTGACACAGAGCCTCAAGCTTCTATCCGCCTTCTTGGTGAATAGAATCGAGGCTGCCCAGGGATAAACACTGGTCTGGTTGAATAATTTCTCCTACAAGTCCTCTAGAAGTACTCACAGCTCACGAAGCTCAGCGGGAGCCATCTGATTTGCTGGAGTAGATATTAGTGTCGTCTCGGGGTACAGGTCAATGTAAAATTCCTCCTCTCTACAAGGACATTGTCCTGGGACATCGTTAGGAAAAACATCCTCATATTGGTCCACCACTACAGGATAAGACGGATTCTCCACATCAACTGTTCTGAGATTAAGGCAAGCCAACTGGTGAGTGATCGGCTGCACCCTCCTTCAAGTAAGTCCATCTTGTGCTGCAAAGTTTCCCTTCTCACCAGTGTAGGTGAACCTGGTCCCAACCGTATGGACACACCGCACATTTCACCTAATATAGTCAATCTGAGCATGGACTGTGGATAACTAGTACATACCCAAGATGACGTCGTAAGGCCTCAACTCTGCTACTAAGAGATCCCAACCAAAGCCTCACCTCCTAGAGTAATCTCACATTGCTGACACCAGTTCATAATCATCGAGTCTACTCCCGTAGGAGTCTTTAGCTGTAAGGATCGAGCCAAGGCTCCATCATAATCTCTGAGCTTCAAACGAGGGTAGTGTCTATGAAAGAATTAATAGCACCTATGTCTATAAGAACTGTAGCTAATGTTGAGTAGACACAGATCATACCTCAAATCATATCCAGAGCATCATGGTCGTATACCTTACCTTCCCAATGTTGTGCTCTCCCCTATCCACCTGCTCCCTGCGGTCGGGGTGGACCTCCTGGTGGTGGTGGTAGAAACAACTAGAAACGTCGTCCACCGCTAGCTGCACGACTGGATCCTCTTCCACATTCGCATGTGCCCTACAAACCACCTCGATCAAACCTCTTCCTCATTTTGGGAGGTCCCTAAACCGACTGCTAATCATCTGTACTGTGGGTCAGATAGTCACATGCCATGTGACCTTGCCCGCCACCTGAGTAGAACTATCTTCTCCTTGGAATATAATTATCAACTCTGTGTTCCCCGCACAACTGATCTTGAGTCCTACGGTCGACCACCTGTGGGTATGGTCCTCTTGGAAATCTGTGTCATCTCTCTACTGCCAGCTGCAGAAGACACCGCTGCATGTTGACTAGTAGTGGGTCTCGCTACTGGTGACTGCTCAGCAGAGAAAATCTCTACTAGGAGGGCTCTCTCTAACACCCCCTCCTTCATCGGGATGTTGAGGTAGATCATCTAGGCTATGATCTCTTGCTTGAGCCCCTTCTCAAAGGTCCAGGACCTAAAAAATGGGTCTCGCACTTTATCTGTAGATTAGCGAGAGTGGTCAGAGAACCTCACTGAGTACTGCGCTACTGTCATGCTACCCTGCTACAGATGAAGTAGCTCTTAAATCTGCACTGCTCCAAGGGCGGTTGGAACAAACTCCTCCTGTAATAGGGTCTCGAAGTCTGTCCAGAGTAGTGTCGCCTCGTAGTGAACCTGGAGCACCAGGCTCTACCATCTAACCACTTCTGCCTAAAGGAGACTTGAAACAAGGATCAAAATGAAGTATGCCAGTGTCACATTCAGCCTAAAAACTCTCACCATATCCTCTAGACAATCCTCTACTGCATCTAGGTCCATATCTCCCAAAAACCTAGGTGGCCACTGGCACTGGAACTCATGAAACATGCTCAAGCGGGGTGCATCGTCTTCTGCTGGGGCTGGTGGTATCGGTGGCCCAACAGTTTGTAGTACTGCTGGTGCCTCCACTAGTAAAGGGCCCTACATCGGGGCTTCGTCGCTCGGTGGGTTGTGAGAGCGTACGACTCTTGGGGCACTAACTGGTTGTCCGCAGGGAGGCATCCTGAAATGAACAGATGCGACACGGTCAAATGATTATACCTGGTGAACTGCTCTGGTTAAGATGACATTAATAGAAACTTTTAAAACACTCATGCAATCAGTGTTTTCATACACTGAGTTGGAAATCAGAAGTCAGGGTCCTGTTGTACGGATACGTCGGCCCCTGCGACAATACTGGACTCCCTGAACTGAAAACCACACTCGGTACCCTTAACACTATTGCTTCACAGGAAAGTTTTATCAGAGTCTTGAGTTATGGTGTAGAACCGACTCCTCAGATACAAATTGTGACAACTGGGCCCCACCCACCAGTTTCCATACAGACATGTTGGCCCCACCCTAGTTCCCACCAACATGCCCGAACAGGTTATCTGACTAATGACATTCCCCATAGGCCAACACATGTCCTTTCTAGTGTGTTTTGTCCTCACTCACACACACCTAGAGAAACTTCCAAAGAGGTCACCCATCCTGATCACTACTCCAGGCCAAGCATGCTTAACTATGGAGTTCTAAAAAGGTAGGCTCTCGAATAAGAAGGTGCACCTTGTTGACATGAGTCATATCATTTAATCATTTAACCCTTTATCATTTGAAGGTGTTAAAATAAAAATTTTCCATTGAATTTCTGTGTCTATACATTCTCCCCACCTCAGGGATTTACGTCCCCGTAAGATACAACTCAAACTATGGGAAAAAATTGGGGTGGTGAGCACGCCTCTAAGCCTCCTACTCCCATGTGCTCTCCTGGAGGTTCCCATGCTTCCAGAGAATGCGCACCATAGGGATCGAACGTCCACATATGACCCGATCCTGTTGATCCTCGACCTCCACTAGAACCTCCATGAATGTTGCCCCGTCATCGATGTCCAGCTCTCTATGGTCGATGATATGGGAAGGTTTATGAATGTATCTCCTCAGCTGAGATACGTGGAAGACATCGTGTACCCGATGAAGCTGAGGTGGAAGAGCCAGGTGGTAAGGCACCTCACATACTCTACTGAGAACCTAAAAAGGTCTGATGAATCTCAGAGATAAATTTCCGCCTTAGCCAAATCTCTGTAGACCTTGTAGAGGTGAGAACCATAGAACGGTGTGGTCACCATCCTCGAACTCTAGATGCCTCTGCCTCCAGTCAGCATATGACTTTTGCCTACTCTGTGTAGTCTTCATCCTCTCCTGGATGATCTGCACCTTCTCTGTGGTAGCATGTACCATCTCTGGTCCCACTAGTGCTTAATCTCCTAGGTCTGTCTTGAACATTGGCGATCTTCAATTTTGACCATACAAAGCCTCAAAAGGTTCCATACTGATGGTGGAGTGATAGCTGTTGTTGTAGGAAAACACCACCAAAGGTAAGTGGCCCTCCCAACTACAACCAAACTCGATGACACATGCATGGAGGATGTCCTCGAGAGTCTGAATGGTCAGCTCAGTTTGGCCATCTGTCTGAGGATGGAAGGCAGTTCTCAAGTGAAGTTGCATCCCGAAAGCCTCCTACCACCCCTTCCATAGCCTAGAATTAAAACGTGTGTCACGATAGGAGACAATAGAAGAAGGTACTCAATGCAAATGCACAATCTCCTGCACATAGAGTCATCCCATGCTCTTTACTGAGCCTTTCTCTCTGATCGGTAGGAAGTGGGTCGACTTTTTGAGTCGGTCAATGATCACCAATATCAAATCGTGAATCTTTGATGTACCTGGAAGACCCGTCATGAAATCTAGGGATATCCCATCCATCTTCCACTCTGGGACCTCTAATGTCTGAACTAAGCCTTCTGGTACCTGGTGCTCTGCCTTCACATGCTGACAATTGAAGCATCGTGAGTCAAAATTCGCATCTGTCTTCTTCATACCTGGCCACAAGTGCTGTCATCGAAGGTTTGGGTACATTTTCGCCACTTCTGGATGTACCTCTAGAGGGGAAGTATGGAAATCCCTCAAAACTTCCTCCTGAAGTGCTACTGGTACCATGGCCATTCCTCTGAAAAAGATGACACGCTCCCTACCTTCAAAAAATCCATCAAATGCCTACCCTATGGATATTTGAGCTCATCGCGTCTCACTGTCCGTGTCTCCACATTGCGCCTCACTGACTCGCTGATGAAGTGGAGGAGTGACTGTGAGAGACTGAAGAAAGGTTGTTCTATCTCTATCCACAATGGATATCTGTAAGGCAGCCATCTGATCTGTTGTACCAATCCTTAAGTGCGGTGCACTACCTGGTTTGAGATGTAGGGCCCACAACAAGGACGTTGTGCTCTATGGTGGGGGTGACTTTAACACCCCCAAATGATAAAGGGTTAAATTATTAAATGATATGACTCATGTCAACAAGGTGCACCTTCCTTTTCGAGAGCCTACCTGATTAGAACTCCACAGTTAATCATGATTGGCCTGGAGTGGTGATCAGGATGGGTGACCTTCTGGGAAGTTTCTTTGAGAGTGTGTGAGTGAGGACAAAACACACCAGAAAGGACATGTGTTGGCCTGTAGGGACTGTCATTAGCTAGATAACTTGTTCAGGCATGTGGTTGGGACCTAGGGTTGGGCCAACGTGTCTACATGGCAACTGGTGGGTGGGGTCCAATTGTCACATAGTTGAAAAAATAACAAATCTGGGATGAGATACGGAGTGGGGGTGATAAAATTGCGATCAAATAGAAAATAAAGAGATGAAAAAAAATAAGGAGAAGAGAGAGTGTGTCAGAATGATCAAGTCTAGATCCAGGTCGATCCACCCTCCACTACATATTACATATCTTCTTAAGAAATAAATCAAGCAGTGTAATCCTCGCTCAGGGAATAGTCGATGGCTTAATGCACACAACTCCCTCACCCAAAACGTTAATAATTAATGTACAAAATTTTTTGAACACGTGATCACTCTCCCAAAGTGCTAAAATCACCTTATCAAATTAATCAATCCAAGAATTTCATCATTACTGAGGTGACTGTATAAGGATAAAAAATCACACAATCTTACCTAACCACTCTGTCAAGCCTGTGAATATTATAAGGGTAAAATATTAAGTGGAAAAGAGAATCTATCAAATATAGTGCATGAATACAGTATCTCACATCCTTAATCACATTCATAATATTCACTAATAAAAGAAAAGGTGTCAATCATCCGGAAACTCAATTCACCAAGCATAAAAATTCACTTCTTGGATCAATCTCCAAGAACAAGATTTCCATTTCCAGATAATTGATATCACAGAGAAAAATTAAGAATAATTAAGGGTCAAAAAATGTAATTATAATACATACATAGAATTATGATATTTAAAATGACAGAAAAATAAGAAAACAAAATGAACAATAGAACAAAAAAGAATAAAGATGGTTCCCATCTCCAAGAATCCAATCAATTATAATTTCTATATAATACCTAAAATATAATAGGATCGATCCTCTTATATGATAACAAGAATAGTGATAAAAATAAATAAAAGGTATCACAGTTCTATGTGGGTTTTTTGACAAGTGTAGGGTCCTGAAAAATCTACAAAGGAGGTTGAGAATCCCCTTTAATACAAGGGAGATTCTACCCAATTTCCCCCAAAAAAAGTTGGGGAAAAGTGTGGATAATATTTAAAGGATGTAACAAGATGAACCGGTCCATGAACCAGTCCAATGTTATTGGTACGCGACCAGTTCCACGAAGCACCCCCCTCTGTGGACCGTTGTTGTTCGCGGAACGGAGGCGGGGATCCTCCCCAGGCACGAAGTAGGACTGGCACTAGGCCGGTCCCCCGTCACGAACATCCCCAGCTGCAGACCGCATCGACCGGCCCAGGCCGCATCCTTTGTCATTCACAGAATAAAGGCGGAACCCTGCGTGACCACGAAGCACTCCCCGAGCTAGTTTGGTTCGCGGGGGAGGTGCGTTCAATGCCCCCCGTGAGTTACGGATTGACCAAGTCATCCGTAAACCGGGTTTCTGATCAAGGGAATCCACAAAAGCTGCCACATGACCACAGATACATCTATTTGCCCTCCTTATTAAAGGAGATCAAGGGGGAAGAGGATAAAGATGATAAATTTAGGGAGATCGATCAGATTCAGGTGGAAGGATTTTGAAGGAAGGAGCTTAGGATTTCACAAACAGAAAAGTTACAGTTTGCGAACCAGAACAGGTATGAAGCTGGAAGAGAATTAATAAGGAACCTAAAACGCATAACAAATTGGAGAACCACAAACTTAAAATAACGAAGAAAAGAAGGCCGGAAACCATGGACCCTCCACGGATGCACCCCCTGCTGACCAATGAGTTTATGCCCCTTTTCCTATCCGTCGCACCGTGTAGCACCCTCTTACATGGGTGAAGCCCCGACCGACGAACCCCTGACCGGCGTCGCCCTCGGCCACCGCTACTCGCATGGACCCCTTCACGTACCAACCTGTTACGCGGGCCAAACCCGAAGTCGTGAACCACCCTGGTTTGTGGGATTCCCACCAGCCTGTGGACTACCCTCGTTCGCGGACGACTTCTCCAGCCGTGTAGCACCTCCCTACGTGAAGGGTGCCACCACTCATACACCTGTGTCACCCGCAAGATCCTTCGGAGTTCCTATTCCCCGAGCAAGATAAAATCCTTCCAATATGGCATAATCTTCCGCAACCCCCACATTGGCCCATTCATCGGCCCCGTGCCGAGGCCTCCACCAAAGCCAACAGACCCATGTGGTGTAATCTTCAGGCACATCAGTGCGCCGTTTTGAGTTCACATACCCACGATAAGCAAGGTTGAAGGGGTTTTTCCAGACCTTGAGCGGATTCCCGAAGAATTTCTGGGTTCACATTCCTATGATAATGTGGAGTCTGAGCCCAGGAGTCCCCTTTCTGCCCCTCCACTTGTAAGGACTGGGGTACTTCTCCCCTCCCTGGGGCGTGGCAAACTACCCATCAGAAGGAATCCCCCATGCACCTCTGTAATTCCCCATAGCCATGGTCAAGGAAGGGTGTAGTGGGGAAGGGTGCTTCTCTGTTCTTCTTTGGGGCCAAGTCCGTCTCCCACTGCCCTTTGTCACCATGGGCATCCATCTTGGAGTAAGCCCCGACTTTCTGGGCTACTCCACACATAAGGCCCATCATACTTCCCACGGATGCACCTTTCAGGACGTGATCATCTTGTCCCTGCAGCCTCTTGTTTCTCACATCAAGCATGACTCACATGGGCATATAGTAAGCATCGACAATGAAATTCTCTCCTAGGCTGCCTTAGAGAGTAAGCCCCATGCCTGGAAAAACTACATGGTCTTTGATTCCCCAACACAGGGATACGTAGGAAGCCTCCAACATGTTCAAGCCCGATCACCATCAGACCCCCTGGGTCCACCTTCATGTCGGTTCTCCGACACTCCCATTAGAACTATGTGTACTTTGATCCCTGTCTCCTAGGCAGGGTACGTAGGAAGCCTCCCTGAAGTTCAATCCCAAAAACTGGTCGATCTGACTATCTTCACGTCGGTTCACCGCACCAACCCTGGGCAGCCTAGTGTGTAATCCCCTTACCAAACCGAACTCTGTGGATTCTGATTCCTCTCATGAGGATACGTAGGAACCCCATATCATAGGTTCGATCCAAACACTGAAGTCATTATCTGTCCCCCCATGATGAAAATAAACTCCAGAGTTCCTGGTTACAAGGCTTTAAACCAGTGCCGTCTCGTTGATTCCAGACTCCTCGGGGTCATTAATCCAACGAGGGGTGGTAAACCTCGGGCATAAATTATTCTTAACCCCTGCGTCCAGCTGACCATTGCCAACCAGGAGTAATCTGTGGATGCTATGCTTGGGTATAAACCAAAGATTTGTGAACATATGAATACGTCTTAAATCTATAAGAGAGTCCCGGAACAAGAAATGATTCCCCCAAAAAGTGTGCGATGAGACCGACATCTCATCCTCTCAACCAATGTGTGTTCTTAAGCATCGCGGGTCCAACCACCCAGCGAACGCCTGCCTTTGGAAATCAGGTCCACATATTGCTAGATATGAAACCGTTGGGAGTTTCGAGGCGAAAACGGTGCACCTGATATGAGTGATTAAGTAGAACCCAATATTCTTTAATCAACCATTGGGTAGCGCACGTTTCTTCCCCACGACCCCGTCATGCGCAACGAGACAAAAAATGGTGAACCTGACGTGAATCTTTAACCAAGCATGACGTATTTAACCTAATCTCATTTTTCCCCCATATACTCACAAGGAGGGCCAAGCATGGTCATTAATTACACATGGGATCATGAGATACTGCTTTGAGGGGTTTACTATTTGTATTTGTTAAAATATTTTTTACAGGTACCACACAGAACTCCCTTCGATCCAATGACGTCACGAAAGAACTCACAGGCGCGTGCTTCCAACAACGCAATGACCAGACTTACTCACCAATGGAGGACCCCGTCACCTACTCAAAATCTTCAACGCTCAGTCTCTAGATGCATTGATCCGAGAGTACCATGTGAACGGTACTCTCCCGATGGTGGAGGCAGCCATGCACGCCCTCCAATCCGTCAAGACCCACCGGTCGCCCGCCCAGTAGCGGCCACGAAGGTAGATCCAGACGGCTTTTGTTGCTATCTCAAACCATTTTGGGATTCTATCCCCAGAACATAAAAATGCATACCTCCCTTATCTTAGGGAGGATGATGAGTTCGATGCTGAAAACTTCATCCCCGCTGAATGGGGTTCCATCCCAAGGCCCCCGCCGGAAGACGTCATCACGGTCACGCCATGACTCAACATCCTCACGATAAAAAGGATGTCACCCCGAGAATCTAGTCCCATGTTCCCCGAGTTCCGGCCCTCAGACCACCCGACGAGTGCGGAAAACATAGAACCAGGGACCGGTCATCACCCTTGTCTCTGAGGAAGAGCTCTGCTACCCAGTCACGAAGACATATCATGAACAGGGAAATAAACCTGTTCGTTCCTCCAATGCATGCCATCCAGACATGGCGGCATCATACGAGCATGGGCGCATCCCCGTCGGGCTCCATCAAGCCAGTTGCTCACGCAAGATGGCACCTACCCAGTAGGCACCTCTCCCTGCCCAGGGTCATGAAGCCCACCAATCTGACATGGTGGAGACCCAGCGCCTATAGGACCAGCTCCTAGCATATTCTCTTGATTCCTACCATCCTGGCATGGTGGAGATTAACAAAGCCTGCCATCCAGATGTGGCAGAAATTAATAGGCAGGCATGTCTCCCTTCCAACAAAGGCCACCAACTCGATATGGTGGGAAACCAACATATGCAGGGCCAACTCCCCACGGATGCATGTAAAGTCCGTAATCCCAATGTGGTGGAAAATAGACAGATAAACCGGCATATCCCGACACAAGGGCAGATTCGTTCACCTTCCCTGACATAGGAGAACTTTCAGTACCCACTGACCACCAGAGGACCAGAGAAAGATATTCCTACTCCAATACTGGAATGGTTCTTCATACCGGTTTCATCCAAATATGTCTCTCTGCATATCCTGGAAATTATGGAGGAGCAGGTATCGATCCCAGATCATATCATGAAGACTTTCCAGAATGTGATTGCATCAGCGGAAACAGAAAGGACTTGGTCCCATGAGCCCGTATCCCCAATTTAGGCAACTCATCTAAGAGATGAGATAGCTTCCTCAGTGAAGATCTGCATCCCTGCTTCCACCCAGGAGGGTCGTCCACTATATTCCACAATACAAGGGAAACCAGATCGAGTAGCTTCACTCGTTCCAACTGGGGGACAACCGTCCATCACGGTGGATTCTCCAGAGCAAGCATATATTCATACTAAAAGTAAAGATATTCGTTGGCATATCCCGGCAACATCACGGGACCAAATTAGATAGGGACCCAAAGGTGAAGGTCGTTGTCAACAGTAGACGGTCCCCGCTGCCCTCAAGAAAGCACCCCAAATTTTCCGAAGGCAGCCTGGAAATAAAGAGCGGGTTCATGACTCCGCTCTGCTAGAAGCTGGGGTTCCTAATTCCACTAAGCACATATCTAAGGCTTAAAACCCTTCCCACCCATTACCATATTATGGATGTGGTAGTAGAAGTTGCGAAGGACCTCCCAACAATGTCATTTCCAGAAGATATGAAGGTCCTCCCCAAAGCACCCACGGGCGCCTACCCCACGGGCATATAACGATTGGTCATGAGAGCTCATCTTTTTATGCGATTCATGGAAAACCTCCACGTGACCAGAAGATCGAGAAGCAAGAGGGCCCTCCACTTTCTGCGGTCCACCCTGAAGGTCCTCCCCGAGGTATACACTACAAGAAATATCCATGTAGTGGGACCATAGATTATGATAGCATTCCTCGCTATCATATTCTCAACTACGGAGGCCCTCCCTGGAGTGAAATCTCATCACAACAAGAAGGCCCTCCCCTTTTCATGGCCTGCCCTGAAGGTCCTCCACATGGGATACATTGCAACGACACTCCGTTCAGTCGAGCATCAGATCACGGTGGTAGTCCTCACCACCCTGATAACAGAGGTCCTCCTCGTAGAGACATCAAGCAATGAGAAGGACCTCCCTTCATTGCGGTACATTCTAAAGGCACTCCCGAGGGTGTACCCCATACATATTCTCCTTTTGGTAGCTGTAATGGTAGTACTCACCATTGTAGTAGATGTGATGGTAGTCCTTGCCACCACGACTGCCATTGTGAAGGTCCTCCCCGTAGTGGGCCCAAGGAACAAGAAGGTCCTCCCCTTGCCGTTGTGTGTCTTGAAGTTCCTCCCTAGGATGCACATCAAACGTCAAACCATGATGGTCATACTTACCATGATGGTAGTTGTTGCAAAGTCCCTCCTCATAACAACGCTACACTGCCAGAAGGTCCTCCCCTTGCTGCAACAGGCCTTGGAGATCCTCCTAAGGGTATGCACTGAAAAAGTCCTCTATGTAGTGAGGCGTCAAGTAGTAATGGTATTCCTCTCCATTGCATCTGCCATTGCGAAGTTCCTCCCCACAATGACATATCATATCAACAGGAAGGTCCTCCCCCTGCAGAATCAATCACAAAAAATCCCTCGTATGGAGAGGCACTCAGAAGGAAAGGATCAAGCATGTTAGATTCCCAGCTAGTCGCCAACGACAACCTTCTTCAATTGGGAGACGTTCTGAGGCCACGTTCATCTTCTGAACCACCTCGGAATCGCCCACATGATAATTTGATACCTACAGGTCCCACTTCCTCTGACCACACTATCAGTGAGCATCTCAGTTGGGCCGAACAGGTAGAGGAACCGATAGAGGAGGAGTATGCTGACATGTTGCACCTAAGGAAATGACTGGCCCGGGATGATATACCAGTTATGTTTTGGCCCACGACCACCTCCCAATTTGACATACCCAGAATGTTTTCAGAATAATGCATGAACGACATCTGCTACAATATATGGACAACCCTCTTCCAGCTAAAATCAAGCTTCATACCCTACGATGGGTATGGAGACCACGCCAAGACAATAGGAGACCTCCTATGTCACATCAACCTGGAAGCTCTTCCTTCAGCGAGGCAACAGCGACCCGAGAGGAGTAAAGGAAACATGGAGATGGTCTGCCTTTGTGCGCTGCACCAGATGCGCCGCCTCATTGGTGATGCCCTGACGGGATTCCATATCAGAGGATGGGGAGAACATGGAGCTCTGCATTTCACTCTGCTCCTCGCCCAGAAGAACCCGTTCAGTATGGTGTCTTGAAATGTCATCACATCAAGACAACAATCGAGTGGTGTCCCTACTCCAGAGAGACAACACACCCAACAGAGACAACCCTTGAGTAAGTCCGAGAACCGTCAGGCCTGACGGGAACAAGCCATTCAAGAACTCCCGGATCAGGCCACTAAGAGCATACAACATGCCTCTCGCCTAAGAGAGTCCAATCAGCGGTCATTCCCTACCTCCCCAAAATTGGTTGATTCATAGAAGAACTCGGCACCAAAGCCAGTTTACCCCCGAATGGGGGCATGCAAGATCAAGCAGGTAGCGGTAGCAGCAACCACTGCCATAATCTTGGTTCAACACCAGCCTATAGTGCTGGGGGCATTTTTAACAACAAATGCCCTCATAAGACCAATAGAAATGGGAAGATACTAAACATCCAAAGAATAGAGCCAACCCCAACCCTCAGGGCTAGGGGAATTTTTACCACCTCAACAACAACCTCCCCCATGAGAATCAATATTCTCTCGACTAGAGAGGACAGCCAGAATAGTAGGTTCATGTCCTATCCCATTGTTTAAATCATCATCCCCTTCAAGAGGGAGGCGTACCGTAAGTTGACATTAAAGAACTCTCTGTGTCACCCTAAGTCAATGAGCCCGAAAGAAATCCTAAGACATAAGAGGGAACACCAGTAAAAGACACGGGATATCCTCTTCCTATTTGGAAGATGACATCTTCTCTACCCCGCGATATGCATCCATCAATTCCATAGAGGTTAACCCCATGGGTAACACCAAAGATGATGCAAATCCGTATGGATTAGGAGATGATGGTTCCGGTCTAGCTGTGAGTTACAATGAACCACCAGTTGTGCACACCCGGAAATAGTGGGCCTCTCTAAATATGGTCTCCCATTTAGCTAACCATCCTCCGCTGACCCTGTGACCTTCCAATAAGGATAAGAATGAATGAATGGTTTCCCTTAACCCACCCCCCTCTCTCGATAAAAACGAGCCCCCTACGCTCGAAGAGAGGTTTGCTCAACAGGAAGAGGAAATGAAATAATTGAGGTGGCTTAACGCCGAGATACTACAGAGGAACCATCTTATTGAAAGAGAGTCCGAAGAGAAGCCAAATCATGCACTCCCTGTAAGTGCACCTCAAAGGCCAAGGTTTTCCCCAGCAACTGAAGCATGGTCAGGGCTCCCGCCCAACGAGGTGCCCGGCCCATCCAACTACCTAAATGTGGATCCGGATGAATACCAAGACTTCCCTATACTCAGGAATCAACATGATAGAGTACGTATGAACCCTACAAAGGTGTTACAAATAGCACATGAACCCCTGGTGCCAACTGAGCTGGATCCTCAAGAAATTCCTCGGGCAACAGCTGCCAAGGATTGGGCCCAATAGGATGTAAACCAAGGTCTCAACAACACCATGGAGGCACTGACAGCTCGATTGAAAGCAATGGAAGGTCGACGCGATCCAATATATCCATATTGGAAGCCCTACCCGGATTTGGTGAGAGACACACCACCTCCACCAAATTTTGGGAGCCCTGTATTCTCTATTTTCAATGGATCAGGCAATCTAGAATAGCATTTGATGCACTGCGTGTCTTATTGTGACCATATGATAGGAAATATAGAACAACAAGAAATGGTGAAACTCAAATGCATCATACGACCCTTGAAAGGATCTTCCTTCGTCTGGTATACGAGCCTGCGAGCCCATTCAATAAAAATCTGGGAAGACCTTCAGCAGTAGTTCTTGTTCCACTTCAGCTCAACATTGCCTAAAACCACGGTCAGCGGCCTCATAAACTACAAGCAGAGGGAGAAAAAGGGGGTCTCAGATTTCATCACTAGATGGAAAGGTCTCACCTACTCCCTGAACTGGACAATGCCTCAAGACGAGTTGCTTTCCATATGCATCAATAATCTTATCTATGAGATGCGAACACCGCTCATACCAGTGGAATACACCACCGGTTTCCTCCATCTCTCGGCCATTGCCCAGAGAATTGAGGACTCCCTGTAGAGGACCAAATTGAAGTCCCGAATAGCCTCGCAGACCCCCACAAAGAGAGCAGTTAGAGCTGATGCATCCTCTGTCATGCCCAAGCCAGCCCCTGTGCCTGCTCCACCGCTCAGGCCTCAACCAAATCGTCAAGGGCCCCTTATATATCAGCAGGCACCTCTGCCTAAGTGGGATGATCAGGGAGGATCAAAGCGGAACCGGTTTGAGGAACGAAGACACAAAGTATACTCATTCCGAGAGGACCAAGTCTGCGGCTACTTCATCGCCGCCATGAATTGCAACTTGCTCCGCCTCCCGGAGCCAAGAAAACACGAAGAAGTCGGCATAGATGACAGGACAGATTATTGTACCTACCATTGAATGTTGGGGCACAATATTCGAGAATTTTTTTTCTTCAAAGACCTCCTGAAAATGATGGTAGACTCCGGGCAGGTCAAGCTGGGACCACCCCCAGCACATGAGACATATATTTCCACCACCGACTCCCATAAAGGGGAGGGGTGTCAGGAAGTCACCAGCAAGAAGGGGCAGAAATTTGATAACTTGATGACTTGGAAGACTATCAATCAAGCCTAGGGCATACTCTGAGCTCAACTACAGCATCCAGTGTTGCTGCCAACAGCCCCTGATACCGCACAACCAACAATATCGACCTCACAACCCTCCACAAGTCAGTCATCCTGGAATAATATAAAAGGGAGGAGACAAGAGAAAGAGGAGCAGTCTGCAGCGAGGCCAAATTTAGCCCCAACACTATCGGATTTTATACCCTCAAACTTGGAACCACGGGCACCGACCCACCAAATGACACCATCAAGGAAAACTGACCGGGTTGACATGTCAGAGGATGAGGAGCCAATTTTTGGTTCCATCAACATCATCCATCTTATGAAATCGTTCTTCGACGAAGGGTATGGTTATAACCCTGAGTTCTCGACACAAAGGGCCAGGAGGGGGAATCGCAGAGGTATGGGATATTAGGGGAGGCACAGTCGAGGCTGAAATCAACTCTACAGTTGGACCTCAGCCCAAATCGTCAATATTGCAGAAACATGTGGGAGATCCATTCAACGGACTCAACAGGAGAAAAAATATCCCTCCACCTCTACAAGCGGCCACTCTACCCCCAACATTCTGCGATACCCATCAAAGTAGTAACATGTGTCTAGCTGCCTAGTGTGCGCAAATAGGCCTGCCGGGCCGAATTCCAAAAACGTGTGGACACAATTGAAATCTTACCCCACGGCCAGTCCCTCCTCATCTCATATTCCAACTCCCATGCCACCCGCTAAGACTCCCCCACCAATAGAGAAGCATCGGCCACAGGAATAGAAATATGAAATCCTTAATAAGATGACATCATTACCAGCCAATTTGTCAATCCTGGATGCCCTATGTTTATCAGGAGACCTCAGAGAGGCACTTATAGAATCCTTGATCAGCCCCCAGGAGTTTCAAGTCAAGGTAGCTGCCCCCGAGATTTACTGGACGAAGAGTAGCTCAGTTGAATGTGATGCGGTGATTTCCTTCCCCAATCAGGATGAAGATGCCATCATAAAAGTACACATCAAACCACTATCTGTGTCCAGCACACTAAATTATGTTGATATCCACATAGTATTTATTGACAACGGCTCTGTAGTTAACCTCCTTCCCCTATGGACACTCCCTAAGTTGGGCTAGAATGAAAATGAACTATTACCCTCAGCCAAAACTCTGTTAATTTATGACAAGAGTGAACAGAAGCCAATGGGAAAAATTAAGATAAAGACCCATTTGGTGACCTTGTAACCTATTCGGAATTCCTGGTGGTTTGGTAGAACACAGCATTCAATGCCCTACTTGGAAGGTCGTGGCTCCATAAGAACATGTTTGTTCCTTCATCCTACCACCAGTGTATTAAGTACTGCAGCAATGGGTAAAGAGATACATTGAATGTCGACAAGGCCCCTTTCGAGCTCTCTGAGTCACACTACATTGACACTGGGATTTATGAGAAAAATAAGAAGAAGCCTTAGGTCGATGGTGTCAAATGGATCCCGTCTCCAAATGGTCTAGAAATGGTTCCTGAAGACCCCCTCAGACAGCTTGGCAGAGAATACGTACTACCCCCTCAACCATATTGAGAGTAGGAGCTCAAGTTCGGACACACACATAGTTGTCCTCAAGAATTCATCCTTAACGGTCGAGCATGACAATGCTAAAACGTCCACCAACCCCCAATCTAAGGGAGAATACTTGAACGAGGATGCCCGCAATGCCTCATCTCCGGATTCCCAAGAACCCGTGTTGGGAGCTCTAGCCCTATCGGATCAAGAAGAAGAGGATTTGGGAGAAGAAGAGGAAGATCTCATGGATGCACCTGCCGCATTTGAGGAAGGTATCTCCACCATGGTGGATGAGCTCAGGGAAATAAACATGGGTACCAATGAAGACCTGAGGCCCACTCTTGTTAGTGCATCCATGTCCCCAGAGGATTACGATGTATATACCTCTTTACTAAAGAAACACAGGGATATTTTTTCCTGGAATTACATGGAAATGCTGGGACTCGATCCCGAAGTGGTTACACATCACCTAGGTATGCCAGAAGACCACTGGGGCTATAAACATGCAGTCAGAAGGACACACCCCTCACATGCTGCCAAAATAGAGGCTGAAGTCTATAAGCTCATTAAAGTAGGCTTCATTCGGGAGGTCCAGTACCCCATATAGTTGGCTGACATTGTCCCAGACAAGAAAAAGAACAGAAAAATCCATGTCTGCATTGATTTCAGAGATCTGAATCTACATTTCCCAAAAGATGATTTCTCGGTCCCGATCGACGAGTTATTAATCGATGTAACGACCAGGTATGAGGCTATATCCTTCATGGATGGATTTTCTGGGAATAATCAAACTAGGATGGCCCGAGAAGATGAATAATCCAATACCTTTAGGTCACCTCGATGAATATTTTGTTACAGTGTTATTCCCTTTGGTCTCAAGAACACTGGCGCCACATATCAGCATGCCATGCATCGTATCATTAAACCATTCCTCGGGAGATTCTTTGAATGCTACGTGGAGGAATTGGTGGTTATGTCCAGGCAGCACTCAGATAACTTGTCAGACCTTGATACCATCTTCAACAAACTTTTATAGCATAGCCTGAAGATGAATCCCTTGAAATGTGCCTCTGGGGTTATCTCAATTAAATTCATTGGCTTCATCGTACGCCATCGTGGCATCGAAGTTGACCCTGAAAAGAAAAAGGCCATCCTCATCCTGTCACCCCCCCCCCCGCAATATCACTGATTTGAGATCATTCCAAGGGCACCTGGCCTACATCAGGCAATTCATAGCCAACCTGGAAGGCAAATGATTTCGCTTTACCAGGTTAATGAAAAAGGGAGTCACATACCAATGGACAGATGACCGCAAGGAGGTGTTCGACATCCTAAATAAGTATCTCATAAGCCCACTGGTGCTCATGCCCCCATTTTAAGGAAGACCTCTCATTTTACACGTGATGGCCCGAGAGCGGTCACTGGGAGCCTTCCTCGCGCAGAAAAATGACGCCAGCAGTGAAAACAGTCTCTATTACCTCAGTCGAACCATGATTGATGTTGAGACTCGATACTCAAACATCGAGAAGAGTTGTTTGGCCTTGGTCTTCGTAGTTTAGAAGTTTCGACATTATATTCACCATCATGAAGTCCATTTGGTTTCGTGTAGTAACCCCCTCAAGTACATTCTCAGCAGCCCGATGCTGACCGGGCGCCTATCCCAATGGGTAATCGTACTGAAATAGTTTGAAATATGGTTTGTGCCTTAGATGGCCATCAAAGGCCAGGCATTAGTAGTTTTTCTGGTAGAGCACCCTTCAACTGGGACCACCGCACCAGACGCCAAGCTACCTGATGAAGACATATTCTCGGTTCAAGATGAGTTACAAGAATGGGAAATGTACTTCGACGACGCCTCCCAAATCCCAACTAGGAAGAAGATGGATGATCCCAAATTTTACAAGGTGGGTTTGGGGATAATAATCATGTCCCTAGAAAAGGAATTCTTTCCATATTCCTTCCTCTGTCATAAGGATGTACAAACAATGAAGCGGTGTATCAAGCCCCCATTGCAGGCCTAGAGCTCGCACTCCAAGCACAAGTACAACACGTTAAGGCAAAAGGTGACTCGGAACTGGTCATCAAGAAAGTCAATGGTGACTATGCTATTAAAACGGAGGAGATTATTCCCCTTTTTGACCATGTCCGAGGGTTAATGGAGGAATTCTCCACAGAACCAACATTGACCTATATTCCCCAGTCTCAGAATGCCTAGGCCGATGCATTAGCTAATGCAGCCATGGCCCTAGCCAACCCATAACGGGATGAAACAGTTATCAGTATTGCTCATCGTCGAATGGTCTCACCATTTGTTCAAGTTAAGACGAAAGAAATCCACGAAGTCAGTCCATCCCTGAACCATATGCTCCCACCACCGGCTGGATGACCCCCATTGCAAACTAACTTTATTGGGGAGAACTTACACTAAATAGGGATAAACGAGAGAAAATGCGGAGAAGGGCAATCAACTTTGTCCTATATGGCGGTGCGGGTCAGCAAGTGGTCCTCAAAAAACGAGGCCTCGACAGAATCCTCCTCAGATGCATTGATGGAGAAGAAACCACTACCTTTATGACTAAGGTACATACCGGAGTATGTGGGGCACATCATTCGGGGTCCAAGAATTCCCATCAGGTTCAAAGACTTGGGTACTATTGGCCTATAGTGGCATAATATTGTGAGTGATTTATCGAAAAATGCCACTCATGCCAAATTCAGGCCAACTTCATACACCAACCCCTGGAGATACTTCATCAAGCCATGTACTGCTGGCCATTTTCCAACTGGGGAATGGATGTCGTGGGACCATATCCTCCCACCACAGCCAAACAGCTGAAGTATATCCTCACGTCAACCTACTTCTTTTCCAAATGGGCCAAAGTTGTACCCCTTAAGGAAGTCGGGGCAAGAAGCATTGTCAGCTTTGTGAAAACCAATATCATCACTAGATTTAGTGTCCCTCATACCATATTGATGGATAACAGCACCAACTTATGCTTTGCTAAATTGGAGAAAATATTCCAAGAATACGGTATCAAGGGTAACCACTCATCCCGCTACCATGCAGCGGCCAACAGATAGATAGAGGCATTCAACAATACCCTGTCCAACATTCTCCAAAAAATGGCGGATAAAGACAAGAAGTCATGGCTGGATAAACTCCTCCATGAATTGTGGGCTTTCTAAACCAAAATCATCACCGCTACACGAGCCACTCCGTACTCATTAGTATACGGAACAGAAGCGGTCATACCCATTGAGCTCCATTTTCCCTCACTCCGTGTTTCCATTTTTGATCAGTTATCCAATGATGAGCAATCAAAAAAGTGGTTAGGTGAATTGGAATAGAAAGACGAGAAGTTGTTGCACACATTGTAGCATTTGGAAGTATACTAGTACCAGATTGCATGAGCCTTCAATAAAAAGGTTCGTCTTCGGTCTTTCATGGAAGGATAATTGGTGTTGGTCCTTCGAACCCCAATGATATCTGGAAAGAAAACTCTGAAGCTGGAGCCCAAGTGGGAGGTACCATATGTTACACACAAGGTCTACTCCAATGGAGCATATTCCCTGATCTCCATGGATTGTCAGTTCAGAACCGCTCCTACAAATGCGAGATTTATGAAGAAGTATTATGAATAGAAAACTAAAAGTAGTTATCGCCTGAGCTACAGCATGTTAAAATGACAATCACCCAATGGTCCAAACTCTATGACCTTAAACTAAGAGTATTTCATCCTCACCGGCCTAACTAAAAGAAGTTATTGTCCGAGATTTCGGACGTTAAACTGCCAAGCACCCAACGGTACAAACTATATGACCTTAAACTAGGAGTATTTCGTCTTCACCGGTATAATTAAAAGCAGTTATCGTCTGAGCTGCAGGATGTTAAACTACCAAGAACCCAATGGTCCAAACTCTATGACCATAAACTAAGAGTATTTATTCCTCACCGCATGACATTAAACTGCATGGATTTCAGAAAACTACGTACGGCTTGATTCCTGCCTTCACAGGATACATAGCGATTCTAGGGTTCCCCATCCTGGCCCAGTCACCCCAAAGTAAATGTTAAAAATTCCCATTTCCCCCCGTGTATGGACCAAACCTGTACGGGGTGTACTCCAAAGAGAACTACGTGAGGCTTGATTCCTGCCCTCACAGGATACGTAGTGACGCTAGGATCCCCTATCCTAGACTAGGCACTCCCAAATGGAATAAAATTAAAAAAATGTCCCCTTCCCCCATGTATGGACCATCCCTGAATGGGGTGTACGTATTTCAGAGAACTATGTATGGCTTGATTCTTGCCTTCGCAGGATACGTAGCGACGTCAGGGTTTCCCATCCTGGCCTATCCATCCCCAAATAAAATCTAAAAATTCCCTCTCCCCCTATGTACAGACCATCCCTGCACGGGGTGTATTCCTCGTCCTTACCGCACAACGTTAAACTTCACTAATAAGGATAAAAGAAAAAAATTCCCCTTATCCACCATGTACAGAGTAAACCTTCATAAGGTGTATTTTCCTTTA
Organism: Viscum album; assembly: GCA_963277665.1. Taxonomy (NCBI): domain Eukaryota; kingdom Viridiplantae; phylum Streptophyta; class Magnoliopsida; order Santalales; family Viscaceae; genus Viscum; species Viscum album. The sequence goes on along the minus strand of OY728137.1, from coordinate 1,871,035,820 downwards.
GAGAACTACATGAGTCCTGATTCCTGACCTCGCGGGATACATAGTGACGCCAGGGTTCCCCATCGTAGCCCATCATTTCAAAAAAAAAATGCTCTCTCCCCCCGTGTACGGACCAGACCTGCACAGGTTGTATTCTTCATCCTCACTGCACGACTTTAAACTACACGGACTTCAAATAACTACATGAGGATTGATTTCTACCATCGTGGGATACGTAGTGATGCCAGGTTTCCCCATCCTAGTCCAGCCATTCAAAAAAAATGCTCTCTTCCCCCGTGTACAGACCAGAACTGCACGGGGTTTATTCTTCATCCTCACCACATGGCGTTAAACTACACGGACTTCAGAGAACTACATGAGGCTTGATTTCTACCCTCACAAGATACATAGTTATGTCATGGTCCCTCACCCTGGCTTAGCCGTCCCCAAATGAAAGTCAAAAATTCACTTTTCCCTCAGGTACAGACTAACCCTGCGCGGGGTTTACCTTCTTCATGGAAATACGCGTGGCATGATTCCTGCCCTTGCAGGATGCATAGTGTTTTTAGGGCTTCACATACTAGCCTAGCCATTCCTAAATGGAGATTTAAAATAATTCCCTCTCCCCCATGTACGGACCATATCTGCATGGGGTGTATATTTCTTCCTCACCGCATGAAGTTAAAACTGCACGAACTTCATCACGACCCACCCAAGATATATGGCGAAACGAGATGGAAATACTCCTTGCACATTTGGATGCATCCCCTCCATACATCAGACTCTAAGACCTGGATAATTATGGATCTTCATAACCATTCATGGCCATCAGAAGTAGAAAGTTATTTACCCATGGACACCTTTGCATGACTATGCATACCATGCCCTCAGCGGCTCTGCAAATTTATATCCCATAGCCTGTCTACCAAAGGCAAGATTTACTCAGGCGATACTCTTCCAAGCTCTGTAAGCTTACCGGCCTTAGAGCCCCCATATCATATCTCCCGATACAGAAATTTATGGCGTAGTGGTTTACAAGTTCATCCCTCTTTTCACATCCAAATGTTTCTAGGGTATCCCTACCCGATTAGCCTATGTATCTGCCCATGGTTCACATGATGACCAGAATCTACGAACATCAAGCCAGGGCTAGGCTACTTTGACTCAATGGAAAATTGCAGTGAAAATGTTTCTTGTATGCTCAGACCCTATTATCATCTCATGCCGAACTCTGTACTGTGTGCAATATCGGATTTTTATAATCATTCATGGCCATCGGAAATGGAAAGTCATCGACCCAGGGACACCTTTTCATGAAAATTCATACCATTCCCTTAGAGGATCGTCATATTGATAACCCGTGGACCGTCTACCAAAGGCAAGATTTCCTCGGGCGGTACTCTTTCTAGCTCCATATGATTACCAGCCTCAGTTCCCCCACACCATATCTCTTGATCCAGGAAACCTCAAAGTTACAGTTTACAACCTTCATCCCCCACCCTGTTCAGAGTATATCAGAGCATGGTAACTCAGTTATCCTTCAAGTGACTGCTACAATAGTCACCCAACTGGTCCGAGCTCTATAAACGCTAAACTAGGAGTACTTATTCCTTACTGCATGACGTTAAACTTCATGGAGTGAAGGTACACCTTAACGCGCAAGATAAATCAGCACAGGGAGCTCTCTAATATTTAATAGCAACTAGGGCCAAATATACCTGACATGTCCAAATATTTTCTTAACAAATTATAAACTTCGTGGTCCGGACAATCGTGGATCCTCATAATCATTCATGGCCATCGGAAGTGGAAAGTTATCGAACTGTAGACACCTTTTCATGACTATGCATACCATGCCCTCAGCAGCTCTGCATATTGATAACCCCTGGACCATCTACCAAAGGTAATATTTCCTCAGACGATACTCTTCCTAGCTCCGTATACATACTGACCTCATATCCCCCATATCATCTCTCCAGATCTAAGAAGCCCCAGAACATCAATTTACACCAATCCACCCCTCTCCACGTCTTGGGCATGCAGAGATGTTCAAGACCATTTACATTTTGATCAAGAGCATACTTTGAAACTACATCCTTACCGGAAGACGTTAAACTGCACAGATGTAGAGACCCAAAGCTTAACGTACATGGACATTACATTACTTTTTCGAAATACTTAGTACATAACAAAAACACACACACAAGGACCGTAATAGTTTAGTGTCTTTGGAAAATCGCAATATAATCTTCTAATCATGGTGAAAGATCTTCAACATCTCCCATAAAGATCTTGTTTTTTTAAACCTAAATCCTTTCTTTATGTCCTGGGAAAATGAAAACATAAAAGGGTGAGCTCAAATGCTCAGAAATGGTAAACAAAAGAAATATCAATCACGTCATATTCATAAGAATATATCTTTTGAAAATCTAAACCTGCAAAAGAGATCATAATATCATAACATGGGATAAATCATAGTAGTGAAATGTAATCCCAATAATCATAACGTGAAACATGAAACTTTGTGGAATACACACATAATCATAGAGAATAATTTCTTATTAGTCAAGACTCATTTCCAAGACTATCTTAGTGGACAAAGTCCATTTCTGAACCGAGTTCACTCCTCGGTTCAGTCCTGTTTCACTGAACTGGTATAACCTACCGTTCCAGCCATGTCTATCTCATGAGATATAAAATATTTACCCAATGCATTGGAGGGAGATATATTTCCCACCCATCTCATAATGATACAATTCTTATGTGTTCCACAAAATCATAAATCATACATCATTGCATAACTCATGTAATAAAAATGGGATTCTTAAACAACATGACATCATTAAACAATTCATATAAGATAAAAGAATTCATAAAAATAATTCCATCACAACATAACCAAATCAATGTAATAATAGGGATAGAAATATAACCCTATATTATCATAGATGGAAAATAATTTTGATAAAACACTTGAACTCCATTCTTGAGGAAAATATCCTTTCTACTTCAAAAACACTTTTCCTTTCTTAACATGTCATACAATTATAAACTAAAAGAAGTTGATTAAAAATAAACTTTAAAACATGTAAATTAAGATTGTTGGAAATAATTTTTCAAAAACCCTTTCATGTCGTATAAGTTAAAAAAACATTCTTCGTACTTTTGTTGGAAAAGTCAAAAAGTACCTCGTATGAAAAACGACAAAAGATTCATTTCATATCCTTTACTAAAAACTCACCGAAGGGTAAAATTGGATTTAAACAATTGTAGGTGGATGGAAATAATATTACATATTGAGGAAACATGTATGTGGATGATAAAATACACCCCATTAAATACTAAAGTATAAACAATCTCAGATAAAAATGAGATTGTGATATTTCCCTTACCTTAGGTCCGATTTGCTTCGTAAGTGTCTGAACCTCCTGTATAATGATTTAAATAATGTTATTGACTTATTCCAGAATAATAATTATTGTTATGATATCATATATGGTTCACTTATAGCTTTATATTACCCGTTCTTTTGTAAATTCCATGTTAAAGAGCGTTTTGGGTAAAATCGTTTCATTTGTCATCTGTGTTTTGACTTGTAATTATTCATATGATTACTTAGATCATGATTACTTAATTCCAGAATATAAAACATGATTTATATATAATATATATTCAGAATATATATATATATAATTGATAAGTAAATGGAAATAAATACACCGTTCATGGAGACGGTAGACCATTCGTACGCATGAACACTTTTTTCTTTTCCTTATTGAGTTGAATGGCATTAAGTAGATGACATACATATATATACACATAAATCCAGAATCATTATTATGTCATATATTTAATTATTACTTATTATATATACTTTATAATCATTCATGAATGGTTAACGTGGAGAATGAATCTCATCGCGTCATGGAGACGGTAGTCCGTACGTACGCACGAGCGATGATATCGTTCTCATGATCATGGAATTGTATTGGAGTGTATGTATACTATTTCAGAATAAATATCACTTTACAATAATCATATATAGTTATTATGTACACCATTATACCCATCCAAGTAAGGTGGTGGTGGAAAATAGATTACACCACGGCGTGGAGACGGTATTCCGTACGTACGCACGCGCGGTGATTTCGTTTTCTGTAGGATGGATAAATGGTGAAATAAGGATGTTTCATAATTATAATAACATATCAGTATATAATTTATACTGATGTTATTACTTCATAATGAAACAACCTAATAAGAATAAGTGGAAGAAGAAATAGAGATGAAAGAATCGGTAACGGACATTACCTCTTCTTTGAAGCGCCTCTTTGAGATTTCCTTTTAGGGCACTAAAATAGGTCTTTGAAGAAGACCAGAACCTCTAGGATGTTTCTAGGGAAGTGGAGAAGAGATATTGTAAGGGGTTGGCCGAGCTTGAAGGCTCAAAGTGGTGTGAGGAAGAGAGGGAGGAGGTTCCTTTTTATAGGGGAGGAGAGGGGCACCTTTAGAATAACTAAAAATATTATTTTATTATAAAGTCAAGTTAGGTTTTAAATAGCTAAAAATTGATTTATTTCAAGGATAAGGTGGGGATGGGTCGAAATCCTCTCATCCAATAGAATTTAGACAATTTTAGGTTCCTATTTTAACCTTATCATTTATTTATTAACTTCAAGTTAGATAATTTTACTTTTACCGCGTCTTCTTGTTTTCTTACACTATAAGGTTAATAAACGTACTATATCAAGCCAAACGAGCCCCATGTTGTTCATTATTAATATATATAACCTTATCAAAGTCATTTGGCCAAACCTTAGATTTTTAGGAATAAAATAACAATTAATAATATAATATTTGTTTTAAAAACTATTTTATGTCAATTTTGACACTATTTAGTAATTGATTTTTGTGAAAATCATAAAATAATGATTAGTTCGAACAAAGATAATTAAATCAATACTAATATTTCATATTAACCTATAAAATTAGTTTAATTCATAAAAAGTCTTAAATTACATTTATTTGGGTATTTATAACTTCAATTATGTCAATATTTCATTAATAAGGCAATTACTGTATCATCTTTGTGTCATAATAAATGATAAATATTTAATCCCTAAAAATTATAAATAAATTACTATGATGTAGATAATTGTATTATCTTTCTGTAGACTATTCATTTACGAAGTTTCATGAAGTGTATCACTAAATTAAAATTATTATACTTATAAGATTTAAGAAAGTGACATGTTGTCACATTCTTTGGTTTTAATATTAATTAAATTATTTTCATGGACAAAAGTCCATTAAATGAATATAATCCGACCCTTAGGTGATATGGGTCGAATTTTAGTCATCCAATAGGATTTTGAAATGTGTTAGGGTAATTTTATAATATTATGTTTACCCTTAATTACCCGATTTACCTTTAACTATGGTAAATAAAATTTACTGTAGTTACAATTCATAATTCCCAAAAATAAAAAAGTAGCTTATTAACATAATTTGGATCCACTGATTACAAATATGGAATCCATTTTTCTGAATTCAATACACAAAAGTTGCAGAAATTAAATTAAAATTAATCCTGTTGATGAAAGAAAATGGGTTTTTCGTTAAAACATTGCAAAAGAGGGAATTGATTTATCCTACGAATTCAAGGTAGAATCAATGCTAATGACATGTATTATATTAAATGGTAAAAATAGATTCTATTTATACTGTAAAACCATTCAATATTATAATTTAACCATATAAATTATTTCGATGAAAAAAGTTGTTTTTAATTAAAATATAGTGTGTTTTTACTATTTATCAAAATATGAAAGTTACCAGAATAATATGAAAAATTTATCCAAAGTAAATTTTTATTTCATGATTCCAAAGAAGAATTTTATTTTGTCAAGTTGAACTTATAAACATGTCAAAAACAAGATTTAAAGTGGGTGCGCCATCAAAATGCGGCAAAACTGCATTTTTTTAAATATACTTATTTTACCCGAAAAATTTATTTTGTTCTTATACCTTGTTTTAGAAAATGTGTAAGACGAATAATAATGTTATAGGATTAAAAATTTAGTTAATACTATTCACAATGGCTAGTTCATAATAATATTATAATAATATATCATTGTTTAGTAAAACCCGGTACTGCGTACAACACACGCTATCGAGGAAGGTCGTGATTGCGTGTAATACAAGCCAAGTCAGGGATGCGTGCTGTGTATGAATCCTTTGTTGTTTCGTATAACATAATCCAACCATATTTCATTTATACATTGAATATATATATATATATATATACTCAATGTTGCGTAGAATAACTATTATAAAAATTGTGTGTAACACGATCCAAGAATAGTGTTGCGTATACTACAAGCTAATATGGTGTTGCGTATAACGCAAGGTAATCTTGTTGAATCACAAGACATTAATGAAATTAAAAGAATATTTTTCATAAAATCTTGGGGTGTTACATTCAACCCCCCTTAAAATGAATTTCTCCCTCGAAATTCGTCGGGGTTATAAATGGTTTACTATTCGGAAGTTTCTTTAATAGAAACCCACATTGTAAAAAGGAATACAAAAACCAATCTTTAAAAACAAAAGTATGAAACGTAACGGTTACCCAAATAAACTAATCACTGGGTTTCCACATAGGTGAAAATATGTATATGGAAGAGAAATCTAACCATCATGTTCTGATGGAGAGTGGTAGAGAACATGGCTATGGAAAAGCCAGCAATCACAAAGACATAAATTTGTGATGATCTAAGGTACCATCTGATTAATCAAATATAAGAGCATTGGGACAAAATTTTTGGTTTTCAAGATCATTCCCCTAAAGTTGATGAAATTGGAATTAGAAGTAATACTTTCTTGATTTTGGTATAGTCTCACTATTTTTCGTTCTTTGGACAATTTCTACTTCATCTCTTAAAGAAATGAAGATGAATTTGTCATTCGGGATGTGTTAGCAGATCATGTGATAGAATAATGGGTCATTCCATCTGTCTCAAACAAAAGGTTGGAAAAGTTATCAAAAAATACATAAGTCCACCTATAGTGAGATTAATCATATATGGTTCCTAAAATGGACTTATAGTTCATATATCATACTGCTTAATATAATAAAACTAGTTTCTACTAAACAGGGACTTCCTGTAGGCCAGTGGTAGGTGATAAAGGCTAGTCGCACTTCGGTTGTGGGTTTGATTCCCACAGCCTTGTCCGACGCGATGGGTTGTCGCCCGTCCTATAGGCTGTCCTTTTTCTAAAGATATATTACTATAACATCCCACCAAAAATATCAAAAAAGTTTTATCCTTAAACAATACTAACTTATGTCCAACATAATCCATTCCAATCTTTAGGCTTATCTAAAAAACATCGGTCCAAGCTCATAGTATAATGAAAATGATCGCGTGAATGCCATCATTTATCCCCCATATATCATAAGATATATCTTGTTGGTCAAATTATAAACATGTGAATACATTAATCATGTATTCTCTTGAAGAATGAATACCCATTGAACCTTATTGAAAACATGAATGCTGTTAAAATTTAACTCTTTCCACATACCAAAATCCTCAAAATTCTATATACTCAAACCATGATATAACCTTCTCGTTATATCAGTCACGAGCTCATGAATACTATAAAACATTTAATTTTCTCCTTATCCCTTCATTATGCACATATCATCTACATTCCAAAAATATCTGAATAAACTTTCATGGATACTGGTACCATTATTAATACACTTTCAAAACTCAAGGAAAGACAACAGTGTAACAATACTTAGATTTCTCTTTATTCCATAGTACCATGAGATTACTTATACAACATTACACATTATAAATAGGTAGTCATTCCACTACATTCTTAAACCATTGACCGATATTCAACAATTCTTTCATCTCACATATCATTTGTAGTCTCTTCATCATCATCAACATAAATACTACCCATACGACCATACTGATTCTCTTCATGAGACTTTCCCTTAGGGAATTGGTTTGCATAATGCCCGTACATTCCACATTTAAAACATTTAACCATTGTTGATGTTGTAGCAATACCATAATCCTCATCTCTGGTGTTAACTGAACCTTTTCCTTTGCACTTACTGGCTTTGTGTCCTTCTTTTCCACAAAAAAAGCATCTTCCAGTTCCTTTGAAACATTTTCCTTGATGCCTCTTCCCACATGATTTACATTGGGGAAATTGAACTTTCTTTCCTCTATGATCATCATGAAACTCCATATTTCTCTTATTAGCTGAGTCAGGAAACTTAACAAATTTTACTTTATTGTTCATATTATGAGATTTCTGATTCGGAATAACAATGAGATTTGGACTTCCAAATCCCATTTCATTTGGTTGCTCATGAAGAATATCATTCCATTGTCCATCATATCCTCCATTATCGTGAATCATCTTGTTTCCGGCCATTTTCTAAAATCCAAAAAGAATAGTGCGAGAGGCAAAAATCATGCTAGGGAAAACAACATAATAAAGGGGTAGTACCTTCAATATCTAACATCTTAGGTTTAATTCTATGATAGTTATCATAATTATAGTATTATAACCTATACGTATACATAATCTTAGGGACTTCGCTAGACATACCTTATAAATATCTCTAGGTATCTCACTAACGTTTTCGCATCCTAGTTTCCAAAGGTTGACTAAACTTTTCCTCTGATACCAACTGTAGAGACCCGAAGCATAATGTACATGTACATTACATTACTTTTGCGGAATACTTAGTACATAACAAAAACACACACACAAAGACCGTAATAGTTTAATGTCTTTGGAAACTCGGAATATAATCTTCTAATCGTGGTGAAAGATCTTCAACATCTCAAATAAAGATCTTCTTTTTTTAAAACCTAAATCCTTTATTTATGTCCTGGGGAAAATAAAACATAAAAGGGTGAGCTCAAATGCACATTAAGGGTAAAAAAAGAAATATCAATCACGTCATATTCATAAGAACATATCTTTTGGAAATCTTAACCTGCAAAAGAGATCATAATTTCATAACATGGGATAAATCATAGTAGTGAAATGTAATCCCAATAACCATAACATAAAACATGAAACTTTGTTTCATACACACATAATCATAGAGAATAATTTCTTATTAGTCAAGACTCGTTACCAAGACTATCTTAGTGGACAAATTCCTTTTATGAACCGAGTTCACTCCTCGTTTCAGTCCCGTTTCACTGAACCGGTATAACCTACCATTCCAGCCATGTCTATCTCATGAGATATAAAATCTTTACCCAATGCATTGGAAGGAGATATAGGTCCCACCCATTTCATAATGATACCATTCTTATGTGTGCCACAAAATCATAAATCATACATCATTGCATAACTCATGTAATAAAAATGGGATTCTTAAACAACATGACATCATTAAACAATTAATATAAGATAAAATAATTCATAAAAATAATTCCATCACAACATAATAAAATCAATGTAATAATAGGGATAGAAACAGAACCCTATATTATCATAGATGGAAAATAATTTGGATAAAACACTTGAACTCCATTCTTGAGGAAAATATCCTTTCTACTTCAAAAACACTTTTCCTTTCTTAACATGTCATACAATTATAAACTAAAAGAAGTTGATTAAAAATAAACTTTAAAACATGTAAAGGAAGATTCTTGGAAATAATGTTTCAAAAATCCATTCATGCTGTATAAGTTAAAAAAACATTCTTCGTACTTTTGTCGGAAAAGTCAAAAAGTACCTCGTACGAAAAACAACAAAAGATTCCTTTCATATCCTTTACTAAAAACTCACCGAAGGGTAAAATTGGATTTAAAAAATTGTAGTTGGATGGAAATAATATTATATATTGAGGAAACATGTATGTGGATGATAAAATACACCCTAGTAAATACTAAAGTATAAACAATCCCGGATAAAAATGAGATTGTGATATTTCCCTTACCTTAGGTCCGATTTTCTTCATAAGTGTCCGAACCTCCTGTATAATTATTTAAATAATGTTATTGACTTATTATAGAATAATAATTATTGTTATGATATCATATATGGTTCACTTATGGATTTTTATTACCCGTTATTTTGTAAATTCCATGTTAAAGAGTGTTTTGGGTAAAATCGTTTCATTTGTCATCCGTGTTTTGACTTATAATTATTCATATGATTACTTAGATCATGACTACTTAATTCCAGAATATAAAACATGATTTATATGTAATATATATTCATAATATATATATATATATAATAGATCAGTAAAAGGAAAGAAATACATCGTTCATGGAGACGGTAGACCGTTCGTACACATGAACGTTGTTTTCTTTTCCTTATTGAGTTGAATGGCATTAAGTAGATGACATACATATATATACACATAAATCCAGAATCATTATTATGTCATATATATCATTATTACTTATTATATATACTTTATAATCATTCATGAATGGTTAATGTGGAGAATGAATCTCATCGCGTCGTGGAGACGGTAGTCCGTACGTACGCACGAGCGATGATATCGTTCTCATGATCGTGGAATTGTACTGGAGGGTATGTATACTATTTCAGAATCAATATCACTTTACAATAATCATATATAGTTATTATTTACACTATTATACCCATCCAAGTAAGGTGGTGGTGGAAAATAGATTACACCACGGCGTGGAGACGGTATTCTGAACGTACGCACGCGCGGTGATTTTGTTTTCCGTAGGATAGATAGATGGTAAAATAAGGATGTTTCAAAATTATAATAACAAATCAGTATATAAGTGATACTGATGTTATTACTTCATAATGAAACAACCTAAGAAGATGAAGTGGAAGAAGAAATAGAGATGAAAGAATCGGTAACAGACATTACCTCTTCTTTGGAGCGCCTCTTTGAGATTTCCTTTTAGGGCACTAAAATAGTTCTTTGAAGAAGACCAGAACCTATAGGATATTTCTAGGGAAGTGGAGAGGAGAAATTGGCAGCGGTTGGCCGACCTTGAAGGATCAATGTGGTGTGAGGAAGAGAGGGAGGAGGTGCCCTTTTATAAGGGAGGAGAGGGGCACCTTTGGAATAACTAAAAATATTATTTTATTATAAAGTCAAGTTCGGTTTTAAATAGCTCCAAATTGATTTATTTCAAGTCTAAGGTGGGGATGGGTAGAAATACTCCCATACAATATAATTTATACAAGTTTAGGTTCCTATTTTAATCTTATCATTTATTTAGTAACTTTAAGTTAGATAATTTTACTTTTACCGTGTCTTCTTGTTTTCTTACACTATAAGGTTAATAAACATACTATATCAAGCCAAAAGAACCCCAAGTTGTTTATTATTAATATATATATCCTTATCAAAGTCATTTGTCCGAACCTTTGATTTTTATTAATAAAATAACAATTAATAATATAATATTTGTTGTAAAAACTATTTTATGTCAATTTTGACACTATTTAGTAATTGATTTTTGTGAAACTGATAAGAGAATGATTATTTCGAAAAAAGTTAATTAAATCAATACTAACATGTCATATTAACCTATAAAATTATTGGAATTCATAAAAAGTCTTAAATTACATTTATTTGGGTATTTATAACATCAATTATGTGAATATTTCATTAATAATACAATCACTGCATCATCTTTGTGTCATAATAAATGATAATTATTTAATCCCTAAAAATTCTAAATAAATTACTATGATGTAGATAATTGTATTATATTTCTGGATACTATTCATTTTTGAAGTTTCATGAAGTGTATCACTAAATTAAAATTATTATACTTATAAGATTTAAGAAAGTGACATGTTGTCACATTCTTTGGTTTTAATAATAATTAAATTATTTTCATGGTCAAAAGTCCATTAAATAAATCTAATCCGACCCTTAGGTGATATGGGTCGACTTTTAGTCATCCAATAGGATTTTGAAATGTGTTAGGGTAATTTTATAATATTATTTTTACCCTTAATTACCCGATTTACCTTTAACTATGGTAAATAAAATTTACCGTAGTTACTATTCATAATTCCCAAAAATAAAAAGTGTCTTATTAACATAATTTGGATCCAATGATTCCAAATATGGAATCCATTTTTCCAAATTCAATACACAAAAGTTGTAGAAATTAAAATTAAAATTAATCTCGTTGTCGAAAGAAAACGAGTTTTTCTTTAAAACATTGCAAAAGATTGAATTGATTTATACTACGAATTCAAGGTAGAATCAATGCTAATGACATACATTATATTAAATGGTAAAAATATATTCTATTTATACTGTAAAACCATTAAATATTATAATTTAACTATATAAATTATTTCGATGAAAAAAGTTGTTTCTAATTAACATATAGCGTGTTTTTACTATTCATCAAAATATGAAAGTTACCAGAATAATATGAAAAATTTATCCAAAGTAAATTTTTATTTCATGATTCCAAAGAAGAATTTTATTTTGTCAAGTTGAACTTATAAACATGTCAAAAACAAGATTTAAAGTGGGTGCGCCATTAAAAGGCGGCAAAACCGCATTTTTTTAAATATACTTATTTTACCCGAAAAAATTATTTTGTTCTTATACCATGTTTTAGAAAATGTGTAAGACGAATAATAATGTTATAGGATTAAAAATTTAGTTAATACTATTCACAATGGCTAGTTCATAATAATATTATAATAATATATCGGTGTTTAGTAAAACCTGGTATTGCGTACAACACACACTATCGAGGAAGGTCGCGATTGCGTCTAATGCAAACCAAGTCAGGGTTGCATGCTGTGCATGAATCCTTCGTTGTTTCGTATAACATAATCCAACCATATTTCATTTATACATTGAATATATATATATATATACTCAATGTTGCGTAGAATAACTATTATCAAAATTGTGTGTAACACGATCCAAGAATAGTGTTGCGTATACTACAAGCTAATATGGTGTTGCGTATAACGCAAGGTAATCTTGTTGAATCACAATACATTAATGAAATTAAAAGAATATTTTTCATAAAATCTTGGGGTGTTACATTCTACCCCCATTAAAATGAATTTCTCCCTCGAAATTCGTCGGGGTTATAAATGGTTTTCTATTCGGAAGTTTCTTTAATAGAAACCCACATTGTAAAAAGGAATACAAAAACCAATCTTTAAAAACAAAAGTATGAAACGTAACGGTTACCCAAATAAACTAATCACTGGCTTTCCACATAGGTGAAAATATGGATATGGAAGAGAAATCTAACCATCATGTTCTGATGGAGAGTCGTAGAGAACATGGCTATGGAAAAGCCAGCAATCACAAAGCCATAAATTTGTGATGATCTAAGGTACCATCTGATTAATCAAATATAAGAGCATTGGGACAAAATTTTTGGTTTTCAAGATCATTCCCCTAAAGTTGATGAAATTGGAATTAGAAGAAATAATTTCTTGATTTTGGTATAGTCTCACTATTTGTCATTCTTTGGACAATTTCCACTTCATCTCTTAAAGAAATGAAGATGAATTTGTCATTCGGGATGTGTTAGCAGATCATGTGATAGAATGATGGGTCATTCCATCTGTCTCAAACAAAAGGTTAGAAAAGTTATCAAAAAATACATAAGTCCACCTATAGTGAGATTAATCATATATGGTTCCTAAAATGGACTTATAGTTCATATATCATACTGCTTAATATAATAAAACTAGTTTCTACTAAGCAGGGACTTCCTGTAGGCCAGTGGTAGGTGATAAAGGCCAGTCGCACTTCGGTTGTGGGTTCGATTCCCACAGCCTTGTCCGACGCGATGGGCTGCCGCCCGTCCTGCAGGTTGTCTTTTTTCTAAAGATATATTACTATAACATCCCATCAAAAATATCAAAAAAGTTTTATCCTTAAACAATACTAACTTATGTCCAACATAATCCATTCAAATCTTTAGGCTTATCTAAAAAACATCGGTCCAAGCTCATAGTATAATGAAAATGATCACGTGAATGCCATCATTTATCCCCCATATATCATAAGATATATCTTGTTGGTCAAATTATAAACATGTGAATACATTAATCATGTATTCTCTTGAAGAATGAATACCCATTGAACCTTATTGAAATCATGAATGCTGTTAAAAGTTAACTCTTTCCACATACCAAAATCCTCAAAATTCTATATACTCAAACCATGATATAACCTTCTCGTTATATCAGTCACGAGCTCATGAATACTATCAAACATTTAATTTTCTCCTTATCCCTTCATTATGCGCATATCATCTACATTCCAAAAATATCTGAATAACCTTTCATGGATACTGATACCATTATTAATACACTTTCAAAAATCAAGGAAAGAAAACAGTGTAACAATACTTAGATGACTCTTTATTCCATTGTACCATGAGATTACTTATACAACATTACACATTATAAACATGTAGTCATTCCACTACATTCTTAAACCATTGACCGAGATTCAACAATTCTTTCATCTCACATATCATTTGTAGTCTCTTCATCATCATCAACATAAATACTACCCATACGACCATACTGATTCTCTTCATGAGACTTTCCCTTAGGGAATTGGTTTGCATAATGCCCGTACATTCCACATTTAAAACATTTAACCATTGTTGATGTCGTAGCAATACCATAATCCTCATCCCTGGTGTTAACTAAACCTTTTCCTTTGCACTTACTGGGTTTTTGTCCTTCTTTTACACAAAAATAGCATCTTCCAGTTCCTTTGAAACATTGTCCTTGATGCCTCTTCCTACATGATTTACATTGGGGAAATTGAACTTTCTTTCCTCTATGATCATCATGAAACTCCATCTTTCTCTTATTAGCTGAGTCAGGAAACTTAACAAATTTTACTTTATTGTTCATATTATGAGATTTCTGATTCGGAATAACAATGAGATTTGGACTTCCAAATCCCATTTCATTTGGTTGCTCATGAAGAATATCATTCCATTGTCCATCATATCCTCCATTATCGTGAATCATCTTGTTTCCAGCCATTTTCTAAAATCCAAAAACAATAGTGTGAGAGGCAAAAATCATGCTAGGGAAAACAACATAATAAAGGGGTAGTACCTTCAATATCTAACATCTTAGGTTTAATTCTATGATAGTTAGCATAATTCTAGTACTATAACCTATACGTATTCTTAACCTTATGGACATCCCTAGACATACCTTAGAAATATCTCTAGGTATCTCACTAACGTTTTCGCATCCTAGTTTCCAAAGGTTGACTAAACTTTTCCTCTGATACCAACTGTAGAGACCCAAAGCATAATGTACATGGACATTACATTACTTTTGCGGAATACTTAGTACATAACAAAAACACACACACAAGGACCGTAATAGTTTAGTGTCTTTGGAAACTCGGAATATAATATTCTAATCGTGGTGAAAGATCTTCAACATCTCAAATAAAGATCTTCTTTTTTTAAACCTAAATCCTTTATTTATGTCCTGGGGAAAAGAAAACATAAAAGGGTGAGCTCAAATGCACATTAAGGGTAAAAAAAGAAATATCAATCACGTCATATTCATAAGAACATATCTTTTGGAAATATTAACCTGCAAAAGTGATCATAATTTCATAACATGTGATAAATCATAGTAGTGAAATGTAATCCCAATAATCATAACATAAAACATGAAACATTGTGTCATACACACATAATCATAGAGAATCATTTCTTATTAGTCAAGACTCATTGCCAAGACTATCTTAGTGGACAAAGTCCATTTCTGAACCGAGTTCACTCCTCGTTTCAGTCCTGTTTCACTGAACCGGTATAACCTACCATTCCAGCCATGTCTATCTCATGAGATATAAAATCTTTACCCAATGCATTGTAGGGACATATATGTCCCACCCATTTCATAATGATACCATTCTTATGTGTGCCACAAAATCATAAATCATACATCATTTCATAACTCATGTAATAAAAATGGGATTCTTAAACAACATAACATCATTAAACAATTAATATAAGATAAAATAATTCATAAAAATAATTCCATCACAACATAATCAAATCAATTTAATAATAGGGATAGAAACAGAACCCTATATTATCATATATGGAAAATAATTTGGATAAAACACTTGAACTCCATTCTTGAGGAAAATATCCTTTCTACTTCAAAAACACTTTCCCTTTCTTAACATGTCATACAATTATAAACTAAAAAAAGTTGATTAAAAATAAACTTTAAAACATGTAAAGGAAGATTCTTGGAAATAATGTTTCAAAAATCCATTCATTCTGTATAAGTTAAAAAAACATTCTTCGTACTTTTGTCGGAAAAGTCAAAAAGTACCTCGTACGAAAAATGACAAAAGATTCCTTTCATATCCTTTACTAAAAACTCACCGAAGGGTAAAATTAGATTTAAAAAATTTTATTTGGATGGAAATAATATTATATATTGAGGAAACATGTATGTGGATGATAAAATACACCCTATTAAATACTAAAGTATAAACAATCCCGGATAAAAATGAGATTGTGATATTTCCCCTACCTTAGGTCCGATTTTCTTCGTAAGTGTCCGAACCTCCTGTATAATGATTTAAATAATGTTATTGACTTATTATAGAATAATAATTATTGTTATTATATCATATATGGTTCACTTATGGCTTTTTATTACCCGTTCTTTTGTAAATTCCATGTTAAAGAGTGTTTTGGGTAAAATCGTTTCATTTGTCATCCGTGTTTTGACTTGTAAGTATTCATATGATTACTTAGATCATGACTACTTAATTCCAGAATATAAAACATGATTTATATATAATATATATTCATAATATATATATATATATAATAGATCAGTAAAAGGAAAGAAATACATCGTTCATGGAGACGGTAGACCGTTCGTACACATAAACGCTGTTTTCTTTTCCTTATTGAGTTGAATGGAATTAAGTAGATGAAATACATATATATAAACATAAATCCAGAATAATTATTATGTCATATATATCATTATTACTTATTATATATACTTTATAATCATTCATGAATGGTTAACGTGGAGAATGAATCTCATCGCGTCGTGGAGACGGTAGTCCATATGTACGCACGAGCGATGATATTGTTCTCATGATCGTGGAATTGTATTGGAGGGTATGTATACTATTTCAGAATCAATATCACTTTACAATAATCATATATAGTTATTATGTACACCATTATACCCATCCAAGTAAGGTGGTGGTGGAAAATAGATTACACCACGGCGTGGAGACGGTATTCCGAACGTACGCACGCGCGGTGATTTCGTTTTCCGTAGGATGGATAGATGGTGAAATAATGATGTTTCATAATTATAATAACATATCAGTATATAAGTGATACTGATGTTATTACTTCATAATGAAACAACCTAAGAAGATGAAGTGGAAGAAGAAATAGAGATGAAAGAATCGGTAACGGACATTACCTCTTCTTTGAAGCGCCTCTTTGAGATTTCCTTTTAGGGCACTAAAATAGTTCTTTGAAGAATACCAGAACCTCTAGGATATTTCTAGGGAAGTGGATAGGAGAAATTGGCAGCGGTTGGCCGAGTTTGAAGGATCAATGTGGTGTGAGGAAAGGGAGGGAGGAGGTGCCCTTTTATAAGGGAGGAGAGGGGCACCTTTGGAATAACTAAAAATATTATTTTATTATAAAGTCAAGTTCGGTTTTAAATAGCTCCAAATTGATTTATTTCTAGGCTAAGTTTGGGATGGGTCGAAATTCTCTCATCCAATATAATTTATACAAGTTTAGGTTCCTATTTTAACCTTATCATTTATTTAGTAACTTTAAGTTAGATAATTTTACTTTTACCGTGTCTTCTTGTTTTCTTACACTATAAGGTAAATAAACATACTATATCAAGCCAAAAGAACCCCAAGTTGTTTATTATTAATATATATAAGCTTATCAAAGTCATTTGTCCTAACCTTAGATTTTTATTAATAAAATAACAATTAATAATATAATATTTGTTTTAAAAACTATTTTATGTCAATTTTGCCACTATTTAGTAATTGATTTTTGTGAAACTGATAAGAGAATGATTAGTTCGAAAAAAGTTAATTAAATAAATACTAACATGTCATATTAACCTATAAAATTATTTGAATTCATAAAAAGTCTTAAATTACATTTATTGGGGTATTTATAACATCAATTATGTCAATATTTCATTAATAATACAATCACTGCATCATCTTTGTGTCATAATAAATGATAATTATTTAATCCCTAAAAATTCTAAATAAATTACTATGATGTAGATAATTGTATTATATTTCTGGAGACTATTCATTTTCGAAGTTTCATGAAGTGTATCACTAAATTAAAATTATTATACTTATAATATTTAAGAAAGTGACATGTTGTCACATTCTTCGGTTTTAATAATAATTAAATTATTTTCATGGCCAAAAGTCCATTAAATAAATCTAATCTGACCCTTAGGTGATATGGGTCTACTTTTAGTCATCCAATAAGATTTTGAAATGTGTTAGGGTAATTTTATAATATTATTTTTACCCTTAATTACCCGATTTACCTTTAACTATGGTAAATAAAATTTACCGTAGTTACTATTCATAATTCCCAAAAATAAAAAGTGTCTTATTAACATAATTTGGATCCAATGATTCCAAATATGGAATCCATTTTTCCAAATTCAATACACAAAAGTTTCAGAAATTAAAATTAAAATTAATCTCGTTGTCGAAAGAAAACGAGTTTTTCTTTAAAATATTGCAAATGATTGAATTGATTTATCCTACGAATTCAAGGTAGAATCAATGCTAATGAAATACATTATATTAAATGGTAAAAATATATTCTATTTATACTTTAAACCCATTCAATATTTTAATTTAACCATATAAATTATTTCGATGAAAAAAGTTGTTTTTAATTAAAATATAGCGTGTTTTTACTATTCATCAAAATATGAAAGTTACCAGAATAATATGAAAAATTTATCCAAAGTAAATTTTTATTTCATGATTCCAAAGAAGAATTTTATTTTGTCAATTTGAACTTATAAACATGTCAAAAACTATATTTAAAGTGGGTACGCCATCAAACGGCGGCAAAACCGCATTTTTTAAAAAATACTTATTTTACCCGAAAAATTTATTTTGTTCTTATAACATGTTTTATAAAATGTGTATGACGAATAATAATGTTATAAGATTCAAAATTTAGTTAATACTATTCACAATGGCAAGTTCATAATAATATTATAATAATATATCGTTGTTTAGTAAAACTCGGTATTGCGTACAACACACGCTATCGAGGTTGGTCGCGGTTGCATGTAATGCAAGCCAAGTCAGGGTTTCCTGCTGTGCATGAATCATTCATTGTTTCGTATAACATAATCCAAGCATATTTCATTTATAAATTGAATATATATATATATAGTCAACGTTTCATAGAATAACTATTATCAAAATTGTGTGTAACACGATCCAGGAATAGTGTTGCGTATACTGCAAGCTAATACGGTGTTGCGTGTAACGCAAGGTAATCTTGTTGTATCATAAGACATTAATGAAATTAAAAGAATATTTTTCATAAAATCTTGGGGTGTTACATTCTACCCCCCTTAAAATGAATTTCACCCTCGAAATTCGTCGGGGTTATAAATGGTTTACTATTCGAAAGTTTCAATAATAGAAACCCTCATCATAAAAAAGAATACAAAAACCAATCTTTAAAAACAAAAGTATGAAATGTAACGGTCACCCAAATAAACTAATCACTGGGTTTCCACATAGGTGAAAATATGGATATGGAAGAGAAATCTAACCATCATGTTTTGATGGAGAGTGGTAGAGAACATGGCTATGGAAAAGCCAGCAATCACAAAGCCATAAATTTTTGAGGATCTAAGGTACCATCTGATTAATCAGATATAATAGAACTAGGACAAAATTTTTGGTTATCAAGATCATTCCCCTAAAGTTGATGAAATTGGAATTAGAAGAAATACTTTTGTGATTTTGATATAGTCTCACCGTTTGATGTTATTTGGACAATTTCCACTTCATCTCTTAAAGAAATGAAGTTGAATTTGTCATTCGTGATATGTTAGCAGATCATGTGATTGAATGATGGGTCATTCCATCTGTCTCAAACAAAAGGTTAGAAAAGCTATCAAAAAATACATAAGTCCATCAATAGTGTGATTAATCATATATGGTTCCTAAAATGGACTTATACTTCATATATCATACTGCTTAATATAATAAAACTAGTTTCTACTAAACAGGGACTTCCTGTAGGCCAGTGGTAGGTGATAAAGGCCAGTCGCACTTCGATTGTGGGTTCGATTCCCACAGCGTTGTCCAACGCGATGGGTTGTCGCCCGTCCTGCAGGTTGTTCTTTTTCTAAATCTATATTACTATAACATCCCATCAACAATATCAAAAAAGTTGTATCCTTAAACAATACTAACTTATGTCCAACATAATCCATTCCAATCTTTAGGCTTATCTAAAATACTTCGGTCCAAGCTCATAGTATAAAGAAAATGATCACGTGAATATCATCATATATCCCCCATATATCATAAGATATATCTTTTTGGTCAAATTACAAACATGTGAATACCTTAATCATGTATTCTCTTGAATAATGAATACCCATTGAACCTTATTGAAAACATGAATGCTGTTAAAAGTTAACTCTTTCCACATACCAAAATCCTCAAAATTCTATATACTCAATCCATGATATAACCTTCTCCTTATATCAGTCATGATCTCATGAATACTATCAAACATTTAATTTTCTCCTAATCCCTTCATTATGTGCATATCATCTACATTCCAAAAATATCTGAATAACCTTTCATGGATACTGGTACCATTAATCATACACTTTCAAAACTCAGGGAAAGACAACAGTGTAACAATACTTAGATATCTCTTTATTCCATAGTACCATGAGATTACTTATACAACATTACACATTATAAACATGTAATCATTCCACTACATTCTTAAACCATTGACCGAGCTTCAACAATTCTTTCATCTCACATATCATTTGTAGTCTCTTCATCATCATCAACATAAATACTACCCATACGACCATACTAATTCTCTTCATGAGAATTTACCTTAGGGCATTGGTTTTCATAATTCCCATACATTCCACATTTAAAACATTTAACCATTGTTGATGTCGTAGCAATACCATTATCCTCATCCCTGGTGTTAACTGAACCTTTTCCTTTGCACTTACTAGCTTTGTGTCCTTCTTTTCCACACCCAAAGCATCTTCTAGTTCCTTTGAAACATTCTCCTTGATTCCTCTTCCCACATGATTTACGTAGGGGAAATTGAACTTTCTTTCCTCTATGATCATCATGAAACTCCATCTTTCTCTTATTAGCCGAGTCAAGAAACTTAACAAATTTTACTTTATTGATCATATTATGAGATTTCTGATTCGGCATAACAATGATTTTTGGACTTCCAAATCCCATTTCATTTGGTTGCTCATGAAGAATATCATTTCATTGTATATCATATCCTCCATTGTCGTAAATCATCTTGTTTCCAGCCATTTTCTAAAACCCAAAAAGAATAGTGTGAGAGGCAAAAATCATGCTAGGGAAAACAACATAATAAAGGGGGAGTACCTTCAAGATCTAACATCTTAGGTTTAATTCTATGATCGTTATCGTAATTCTAGTACTATATCCTATACGTATACTTAACCTTAGGGACATCCCTAGACATACCTTAGAAATATCTCTGGGGATCTCACTGACGTTTTCACATCCTAGTTTCCAAAGGTTGACTAAACTTTTCCTCTGATACCAACTGTAGAGACCCGAAGCATAACATACATGGACATTACATTACTTTTTCGGAATACTTAGTACATAACAAAAACACACACACAAGGACCATAATAGTTTAGTGTCTTTGGAAACACGGAATATAATCTTCTAATCGTGGTGAAAGATCTTCAACATCTCCCATAAAGATCTTCTATTTCTTAAACCTAAATCCTTTATTTATGTCCTGGGGAAAACAAAACATAAAAGGGTGAGCTCAAATGCTCAGTAAGGGTGAACAAAAGAAATATCAATCACGTCATATTCATAAGAATATATCTTTTTGAAATCTTAACCTACAAAAGAGATCATAATTTCATAACATTGGATAAATCATAGTAGTGAAATGTAATCCCAATAATAATAACTTGAAACATGAAACTTTGTGTCATACACACATAATCATAGATAATCATTTCTTATTAGTCAAGACTCATTTCCAAGACTGTCTTAATGGACAAAGTCCATTTCTAAACCGAGTTCACTCCTCGTTTCAGTCCTGTTTCACTGAACCGGTATAACCTACCGTTCCAGCCATGTCTATCTCATGAGATATAAAATCTTTACCCAATGCATTGGAGGGAGATATAGTTCCCACCCATCTCATAATGATACCATTCTTATTTGTGCCACAAAATCATAAATCTTACATCATTGCATAACTCATGTAATAAAAATGGGATTCTTAAACAACATGACATCATTAAAAAATTCATATAAGATAAAAGAATTCATAAAAATAATTCCATCACAACATAATCAAATCATTGTTATAATAGGGATAGAAACAGAACCATATATTATCATAGATGGAAAATAATTTTGATAAAACACTTGAACTCCATTCTTGAGGAAAATATCATTTCTACATCAAAAACACTTTTCCTTTTTTAACATGTCATACAATTATAAAATAAAAGAAGTTGATTAAAAATAAACTTTAAAACATGTAAAGGAATATTCTTGGAAATAATGTTTCAAAAATCCATTCATGCTGTATAAGTTAAAAAAACATTCTTCGTACTTTTGTCGGAAAAGTCAAAAAGTAACTCGTACGAAAAACGACAAAAGATTCCTTTTATATCCTTTACTAAAAACTCACCGAAGGGTAAAATTGGATTCAAAAAATTGTAGTTGGATGGAAATAATATTACATATTGAGGAAACATGTATTTGGATGATAAAATACACCCCAGTAAATACTAAAGTATAAACAATCTCGGATAAAAATGAGATTGTGACATTTCCCTTACCTTAGGTCCAATTTGCTTTGTAAGTGTCCGAACCACCTGTATAATGATTTAAATAATGTTATTGACTTATTCCAGAATAATAATTTTTGTTATGATATCATATATTGTTCACTTATGGCTTTATATTACCCGTTCTTTTGTAAATTCCATGTTAAAGAGCGTTTTGGGTAAAATCGTTTCATTTGTCATCCGTGTTTTGACTTGTAATTATTCATATGATTAATTAGATCATGATTAATTAATTCCATAATATAAAACATTATTTATATATAATATATATTCAGAATATAAATATATATATATATATATAATAGATCAATAAATGGAAAGAAATACATTGTTCATGGAGACAGTAGACCGTTCGTACGCATGAACGCTGTTTTCTTTTCCTTATTGAGTTGAATGGAATTAAGTAGATGACATACATATATATACACATAAACCCAGAATCATTATTATGTCATATATTTCATTATTACTTATTATATATACTTTATAATCATTCATTAATGGTTAACGTGGAGAATGAATCTCATCGCGTCGTGGAGACGGTAGTCCGTACGTACGCACGAGCGATGATATCGTTCTCATGATCGTGGAATTGTATTGGAGTGTATGTATACTATTTCAGAATCAATATCACTTTACAATAATCATATATAGTTATTATGTACACCATTATACCCATCCAAGTAAGGTGGTGGTGGAAAATAGATTACACCACGGCGTGGAGACGGTATTCTGTACGTACGCACGCGCGGTGATTTCGTTTTCCGTAGGATGGATAGATGGTGAAATAAGGTTGTTTAATAATTATAATAAAATATCAGTATATAAGTGATACTGATGTTATTACTTCATAATGAAACAACATAAGAAGAAGAATTGGAAGAAGAAATAGAGATGAAAGAATCGGTAACGGACATTACCTCTTCTTTGAAGCGCCTCTTTGAGATTTCCTTTTAGGGCACTAAAATAGGTCTTTGAAGAAAACCAGAACCTCTAGAATGTTTATAGGGAAGTGGAGAGGAGAAATTGGCAGGGGTTTTCCGAGATTGAAGGTTCAAAGTGGTGTGAGGAAGAGAGGGAGGAGGTTCCCTTTTATAAGGGAGGAGAGGGGCACCTTTGGAATAACTAAAAATATTAATTTATTATAAAGTCACGTTCGGTTTTAAATAGATCCAAATTGATTTATTTCGAGGCTAATTTAGGGATGGATCTAAATACTCTCATCCAATATAATTTAGACATGTCTAGGTTCCTATTTTAACCTTATCATTTATTTATTAACTTTAAGTTAGATAATTTTACATTTACCGTGTCTTCTTGTTTTCTTACACTATAAGGTTAATAAACTTACTATATCAAGAGAAACGATCCCCAAGTTGTTTATTATTAATATATATAACCTTATCAAAGTCATTTTGCCTAACCTTATATTTTTAAGAATAAAATACCAATTAATAATATAATATTTGTTTCAAAAACTATTTTATGTCAATTTTGACACTATTTAGTAATTGTTTTTTTTGAAAATCATAAAAGAATTATTAGTTCGAAAAAAGTTAATTAAATCAATAATAACATGTCATATTAACCTAGAAAATTATTTTAATTCATAAAAAGTCTTAAATTACACTTATTTGGGTATTTATAACATCAATTATGTCAATATTTCGTTAATAAGACAATTACTGCATCATCTTTGTGTCATAATAAAAGATAATTATTTAATCCCTAAAAATAATAAATAAATTCATATGATGTATATATGTGTATTAGATTTGTGGATACTATTCATGTTCGAAGTTTCATGAAGTGTATCACTAAATTAAAATTATTATACTTATACGATTTAAGAAAGTGACATGTTGTCACATTCTTTGGTTTTAATAATAATTAAATTCTTTTCATGAACAAAAGTCCATTAAATGAATCTAATCTGACCCTTAGCTGATATGGGTCAACTTTTAGTCATCCAATAGGATTTTGATATGTGTTAGGGTAATTTTATAATATTATGTTTACCCTTAATTACTCGATTTACCTTTAACGATGGTAAATAAAATTTACCATAGTTACTCTTCATAATTCCAAAAAATAAAAAGTATCTTATTATAATAATTTGGATCCACTGATTCCAAATATGGAATCCATTTTTCTAAATTCAATACACAAAATTTTCAGAAATTAAATTAAAATTAATCCCGTTGTCGAAAGAAAACAGGTTTTTCTTTAAAACATTGCAAAAGATTGAATCGATTTATCCTGCGAATTCAAGGTAGAATCAATGCTAATGACATACATTATATTAAATGGTAAAAATATATTCTATTTATATTTTAAAACCATTCAATATTATAATTTAACCATATAAATTATTGCGATGAAAAAAATTGTTTTTAATTAAAATATAGCGTGTTTTTACTATTCATCAACATATGAAAGTTACCAGAATAATATGAAAAGTTTATCCAAAGTAAATTTTTATTTCATGATTCCAAAGAAGAATTTTATTTTGTCAAATTAAACTTATAAACATGTCACAAACTAGATTTAAAGTGGGTGCGCCATCAAAAGGCGGAAAAACTGCATTTTTTGAAAAATACTTATTTTACCTGAAAATTTTATTTTGTTCTTATAACATGTTTTAGAAAATGTGTAAGACGAATAATAATGTTATAAGAATCAAATTTCAGTTAATAATATTCATAACGTCTAGTTCATAATAATTTTATAATAATATATCGTTGTTTAGTAAAACTCGGTATTGCTAACATCACAAGCTCTCGAGGAAGGTTGCGATTGCGTGTAATGCAAGCCATGTCAGGGTTTCGTGCTGTGCAAGAATCCTTCGTTGTTTCGTATAACACAATCCAACCATATTTCATTTATACATTGAATATATATATATATATACTCAATGTTGCGTAGAATAACTATTATCAAAATTGTGTGTAACACGATCCAAGAATAGTGTTTCGTATACTGCAAGCTAATACGGTGTTGCGTATAGCGCACGGTAATCTTGTTGTATCACAAGACATTAATGAAATTAAAAGAATATTTTTCATAATATCTCGGGGTGTTACAATAGAACTTCTTGGTCGCATGGAATAAATCTAAAAAGTCCAAGCATTAAACATCTAGTGAAACACCTCTAACTTCAAGAATTTTCACTGGTTTAAAAATGCCCATGTTCTCACTGCAGGACGTTAAAACTGCACTGCATCGGAAAAAATGCCCCCATCCTCGCTGCATGATGTTAAACTGCACAATATCCTTTAATAATTCTTTTTGTCTTTACAGCATGATGATAAACTGCATGGAAGTCATCTTTACCACATGACGTTTAACTGCATGGTCAAACCTGTCATGGGTTTAGTAAGGAACAGAGGCTTTTCTCTATCCCTCAGTGCACGAGTTAAACCTGCAAAAACCACCGTCTCACACCAGTGTGAGAAGGGATGACTTAACCCATTCTAGAGAAATATATCCTAGATGTTTCTCCCGTATCTGGGCACCCTCTCCTCATAAACCATACCATGTACTCAGAAAGAGCCGAACTCTCATAAACCACCCCTGGTAGTCCCAAATCTCAAACTTCCTTGAATTTTCACAGATATCAAGAGAATGAAATCATTGACCTAAGGACACCTTTTCATGATTATGCATACCATTCCCTCATCGGCTCTGCATATTGATCACCCCTGGCTCATCTACCAAAGGCAAGATTTCCTTAGGCAATGCTCCTCTCTGTATGCCTCTTGGCCCCTGAGCCCCCATGTCCATCCCGGAATTCCCAAAACCCTCTGAGATATAGTTTACCAGCCTCTTTCATGACCCTGCGTGAATATGGTGGAACGTCTCTGATTATATTTCCAAGAACTAGGAGAAGTCGTTCCATTCTAAATAATGTCCCAGCAGCATGAATTTAAACTCCCCCAATCTCCAACCATCCCTTATGCTAGATAAATGCGTAAGACATGAACCTTGATTCCACACTCCTAATTAATACAAACGTTCTCAAACCCATTAAGATGGCACACACCCTTTCTAATCCACCCATGGTGGTTTTCATAATTCTCCAAGCCACCCATGGTGGTTTCCATAAGCCGGACATCCATGAAGTCCTTAGGCCATCAGAAATGGAGAGTTGTTGACTTAAGGACACCTTTCCACAACTATGCATACCATGACCTTAGCATCTCTGCATATTGATTTCCCCTGGCCCGTCTACCAAAGGAATGATTTCCTTAGGCGATGCTCATCCTACCTATGCACACCGATATGAATCCCATGCCTTGAGACATGCCTTGCATATCGTTCAAATCTAAACATGCTCCCCCCACATGTGTCTGAACGATATCAAGACATCATTTAATCATACAAACATCATTGGGTCCCTATCCCCACCAAACCTGGTCAAATATGTTCGACCTAAGACATCATTAATGATAGTATTATCAGTGGGAATTTAAACCACTCACAAAAAGAGGCGTAAAGCCTGTTAGGCCGAAAACCCAAAAAGGGCAACCTAAGAAAAAGTCGTGCCATACCCACTGGGTCCACACCAAATGGGCCCATGAAAAATTAGGTTATTAAAATAATAGACAAAAATTTTGTCGGTTTTTTCTACAAAACCCAACCAATAGTCAAACTATGCTCACTAGATCCCATGATCTAGGAAAAAATTAGAGCTCGTTTTTTTATCAATTGTTCTGAACTCTGATTAATCTATGTTCTCTGAATTAAAATATAAAGCAATCACACCAAGTAATTCTTGTCATGGGAGAATACAATTAGAGAGCTGAGGAAAAACA
The DNA here is from genome assembly GCA_963277665.1 of Viscum album. Classification (NCBI taxonomy): domain Eukaryota; kingdom Viridiplantae; phylum Streptophyta; class Magnoliopsida; order Santalales; family Viscaceae; genus Viscum; species Viscum album. The sequence continues at coordinate 1,871,007,843 of OY728137.1, read as the reverse complement.
TTTTTTGGTTCCATAACAAAGTTGGTAAGAAGGGCATCCACAATCTGGAGACTCCTATGGAATGAAAAGTTATTATAGTAGGTTTTCAGCGGATTCATAAAGTTTTATTAGGCAATGATGAGAATCCTCGATTGCTTGATATATATTCTACAGTAAGGCTGTCTCAGCTTCTGCACCAGCCCGAAACGCTTTCGCCTCATGGGCCGCCTTTGATCTCACCCATATCTCCTCCTCCATCTGCTGTTCCCCTTCATCAATTATGACGGTGACATTGGTCTCTTCCTGATGCAGCCACTGTATGTCATTCCTCAGCACCTTCAGTCAAGAATGCTGCTCAATTACTTCTCCCTTGAGTCTTGTAACTACCTCGGCATGATTATGAGCCTCTATTAGGCAAAGTTGTCGGGTCACGGAAAGGTAGGCTTCAGTTTGAGCAGTAGAAAGGAGAGATTCAAAACCACCCAATCTTTCCCAGTCAGTGACCACCTACTTTACTATATCATAAATACCATGGTAGTCAACACCATCAATTCTCAGCAGCATAAACAGATTGTGCAGCTTCGGTAATTTCGTCGGCATCTCGGCCAAGGGCGTCTGAGAAATCAGCTTCAAAATTTTCTCCAAATCCCTTTGGCAAGCAGGTCGAAGACTAGAAAGGTTTTTTTGATTAGGATCTAGGTCACTCTCGATGAAGATACGTATTCATGGATGAACGTCAACACGGAGGGACCTGATGCAGCTTCACCTGCAAACTCTGGCACCGTGGAAACTTCGCCCCCGGCGGTTGTGGTCCCAGGAACGATCGATTCTGATGGAACAATCACCAATGCCAAAGGTCGTGGTCATAAATCCTGAGAGTTGATAAGACAGATAAGTATCCCTAATCAGAATAAGGAAGAGGAAAGAGTCAGTGGAAAGAGATTGAGAAACTTACCACTTGTCATCAAGGCGTCGCTATCCTTATGCTCTGCGCCTCCACGGTCACTCGAGGAAGACACTACATCTTCGAGAAGCAAGGGAATCCTGGGAACCCCCAAAGGTGTCCAACACCTAAGGCCATACCCAAGGCCAGCAGCTCCCAAAGTTGTCCCCAAGCGGTCAGCTACGGAGATCATGCTCGGGGAAATCACTCCCCCGGTAAAAAAAATAATGGCCCGTTCTGGGTTTCCAACAACTATCCTGATGGCGGGCTCTTCCTCCATCGCCATGGGATCCATTGGGTCTGAGGCAGCTGGCCCCGTCAGATTTGGGGCTCTTCCAGTTGTTCCTCCTCTAACATATCTCTGGCTGATGATGGAAGGAGTAAAGAATTCATATCACTAGCCCCTTCAGAAGGGCCCACCATTTCTTCACGCTCAGGTGTGGCTGTAGGTGATCGCTCAGGTGTTAAGGGGGAAAAAGGTACGACCGCTTGAGTAGCCATGACCAGGTCTCCGAGTGGCCCTACACTATGCACCAAAACAAGTTAATAACTGGTATAATTAGAATATACGAGTTGGAAATCGAGGAAACAGGAAGTCATGATTACCTCACATCCCTTTTTTGAGTCGTTCTGATAAACGGGACACCTACTAACATCTTTGGATCTGCCCATGGGATAGTTCTTCGATCAGAATGCTGAAAGGAGCTGGAGGAGGAAAGACCCTAGCAGGGTCTGCAATGGTGGCTTCCATGAGCTCAGTTGTGCTAGGAGACCCCTCCTTGATGATCCCCATAGCCTAAAGTGCATGTTCGTCAGCTACAGTACCATGGGGAGTTTACTCCGGGGAAGGAATTTCCCCCTGGGATTCCTCGACACCCTGCATAAAAGGATGAAATTTTAGAACCATCACAGTAAAGGAGGAGGAAAGCCGGAATGGATGAACCAGACAACCTCTTCTTTGAGATCGGACGATTCAGGATGTCTTATCGTTATAGACACCCGAGTAGACCCATAAATCCGGTTCTGGAGTGAATTAATGTTTGTGTCCATTTCCTTCAATGAGGCGACTATTTCATCCAGATCCTCTTCCAGCAGTAAGTGGGGTGGAGCGAAGATCATCGCAATACCCGGAAGCTTGAGAGGGATCGTTTGGAGTAACGCCTAAACCTATTCATCCGAGACACTGACCCTCAGGTCATCCAAAATACTCCAAGCATCCAGAAATGTGGTCATAATAGGAACGAATAGCCGGGGAAGATCGACCTGAGAGGTCTGGGCAGCGACAGGGGATGGTGGGGGCGCCAATGGCTGTGTTTGTTTTCTGGATCTCGCCACCACCCTGGAACTCTCTGGAGCTACCTATGGGTGGGACCTCCTGGGAATGGGGGGGGATTTACTTACCTTATCCACAGTGGGGGAACTACTGAGATCACTACCCCCTGAAGAGTGGTCACTCTCTTCCTCCACCTCTTCAGTCACCAATCACATTATGGCCTGGACTCAATGAGTCGACACTGCATAACCCTGGTGTGCATGAACATAAGCCTCGAGGTCCCAGAGATACCGTTTGGCCCTCTCCAGGCCCGCATCAGAAATAATTTCAATAGGAGAAGATATGTAGCCCATCTCGTCAAATGCAACTTCTGATTCTTGGAGATAGTGCCACAGAGAATGGGGGTACTGACTGTGAAAGGATGGCCTGACTTTGAATTCGTCCCATTGACCCCAGGGCGTCGGAAAGTCATCATCCTCGGGAATAAACAAATCTCTCCGAGCAGCTTCAAGGGCATGAGAGGATACACCTATATCCTTTAAGATCTTCCCTGGAAGCACGAGACCGGTAGGGTTGCAAAGAACCTTTCCCGGCCTGGTTGAAGCACTATCCCCTTTTCGCTTCCTCTAGACCTTCTACGGATTAGGACTCGAGACAATGGACACCCACAGCCCAGGTGGCCATTCGGGTACGACTACACCCAGGATTCGGTATAGCTCTTAGAAAAGAAAGGCATAGACTATGCAAGCGCAGGAGTCATAACCTCACAACCAGTATCTTCACAGGTAAACATTAAACATTGTTGTATGGCCACCATTAAATGACAGTTCTCACGGGTGCCATTGAGTGCGGGAGGACATAGTTTCTGGATGCAGCCAATTTGACGTCCGAAACGGCAAGGCGTGTACCCCTCACAGATCAGTTCCCCACTGATACGAGCCACCAGAATGCCCTCTTGGAGGGAAAAGAGGTATCCCTGCTTGCTAAAATACTCGGATATGTTATTCCTAATTGCACCGGTCAGGGAGGGATATGGTCGGAAATTGAAATGATCATATCTCGAGATCCGACTCGACATCATACGCATATTATGAACCGTTTTTTGTCCATCCTTCTCTTGGTTCACCCACTCTTCGGGCATTACCCCTGGTCATTTGCAAGTACGGCCGGAATGCGGTACCTGGAATCTGAATAGGGTTGACGAATGTGTAGTAGTTCTTGATATGCACTCCCAACCATCCCTAGAGGATTTGAAAAGGCCCAGATACCTGGTTTGGATGACTCCCATCGTTAATATTGCTAAGAAACCAATAAATCCTGTCCAATAATGGGACGACCAAGTTGATGATATTGCCAGTAGCCATCTGTGCTGCCATGACAAAAGTAGAGACCCAAATGCCACCAGTCTCGCATATGAGCAATAGCCAGCCACTCAAGAACATGGCCAGAAATGCCACCAGATGAAGCAGCCGATCGACGTCCGGGACAAGCTCTCAGCCCCAGTCGTTGAATTGACCTTCCTCCAGGATCTTCCAATAGCTTCCCATCTGCCTTCGAGACTCCATCATAGGGCATGTTATGGGCCTAAGTGGGAGATCCATGGACTTTCTCTCTCTAGAAAAATACTTGACCCATTCACGATATGGGACAAGATATTTCGAAGATATATCCTTTGAAAGCTTCTGGGCCTGGTCAATAAGCTGCTTCACAAAGGGGGGATTCTTCTCTTAGTTGTTCCACATCGAAGAGGGAGGCAAAAATTCATCACACATACCCCCAAAGATGAGAACCCATGAAATCTAGAAGATGCCCCAAAGACTAATACACAGCTTTCCATGGACCAGATGGAATGTGTTGGTGTCCGAACTCCAATGGCTCATAAGTTTCCTGGTGAGGGCTTGAGGTCGATGGGTATAGGTTTGGGACACCCAGACAGCTTCATATAATATTGCGGATCGCTATTCTGCTTCAAAATATGTACAGCTCTGGCGAACTCAAGAGGGCCACCCCCAATCTGATGACTTAAATGCCCCTCCAGGCCTAAGGTCTCGGTCCTCTAATCATCAATGCTTGGTTTTTACCATAACATTGCAGGAAATGCTCCGGTAACAATGAATTTTCCCATCCAACTGACGTTGTTCCCATGTTGGGGACACAATAAGGTGATTCAACATAGATCTGGAAGCTGTATCTCTTACATAAGGCCACCCTTTGGTGGATATCATATATCGAGGGATAGTGCTAGTAAATTTCCATGTTGTAGGATTGTTGTCACAAGATGGAACCAGAATCGGCATATCGGCAGTAAACTGAACCCATAGGCAGGAAGGATGTTGAAAAAGGGGTACTCCTACTGTGACTCGGAGAGCCGATTGGCAAGGAAATAGAAAAGGGGGAGTGGCGGATTCCATACTTAACAGATCTTTCCGCATCCTTTAGGCGTTGATCACCAATCAAAAGAGGCACGAAAGTAGGCCTGGGTGCGGGGCGAGGGGGGACCATCTTTTCTCCTGGAATTACAAAAAAACTAAATGGTTAGTCTGGAATAATAAAATCTGGAAAAAAATACCAATAATATGGAAAAGGGGTCTAGGATCCTTCATGACGAGGTCCACAATCAGGCCTCAAAATGTGGTTCGTGATGAATGCATCCCGCGAACCAACCCTACGTGGAAGAGGTCCGCGGTACTCTAGCCCATGGATTGTTGTCCAAAAATCCGCGAAACAAATTGCTTCATGGAATCTTAATCCCGGATTTAAATAATTTGGTTTAGAAGACTTAAGTAATTTTTCAATGTCTGGAAGGTTTCAGACCGCGGACCATCAAAACCGCGGAGCAAGTTCCTTCACTGCCCATCATGACTTACTTTTTAATTAATTAAAAGTGTTAGTTTGTAGCTGGGAGATTGGTGTGTGGGTGAAGTCGACCGTGAATGAGGAATGGTTCGCGGAAGTGGAAGCTGGTTTGCGGACGAGGCATTTCGCAAAGGAACGAGTACTCGAAGACAAAAAAAAGAAAGAGAGCTCTGTTTTCGCAAAGAATCTGGTAAAAGATAAAGGAAGTGTCCCCATATTTATAGGCGTGGTCCCCTTCCGGGTCCACTCCCCTACTGCAAACCATCCATATTTCAGGACCACTCTACATCGGAATGGCCTCCTCTTCGTTCTGATTGGACCTCATTATGATGTGGGGCATTTGTAGGGTCTTGAAAAATCTGCAAATGAGAATGAGAATCCCCTTTAATACAAGGGATATTCTACCGGATTTCCCCCACAGAATTGGGGAAAGGTGTGGAGAATTCTCAAAGCAAGGAACAAGTCAAACCATTCCGTGAACCGGTCTAATGATAATGGTACGCGGCCGGTTCGGCGAATCACCCCCCTCCACGGACCGCTGTCGTTCACAAAACAGAGGAGGGATCCTCCACGGGTGAGAAGCAGGACAGGTGCCAGGCCGGTCCGCCGTCACGAACCACCCCAGCCGCGGACCATGTCGACCGGCCCAAGCCGCATTCACTGTCGTTCGTGGAATGGAGGTGGAACCATGCGCAACCGCGAAGCACTCCTCATGCTAATTTGGTTCGTAGGGGAGGTGCTTCAATGCCCCCGCGAGTTGCGGATTGTCCAAGTCATCTATAAATCAGGTTTCTGATCATGGGCCTCCACAAAAGCTACTGCATGACCACATATACATCTCTTTCCCCACTATATAAAAGGAGATCAAGGGGGAAGAGGAGAAAGAGGAGAAATTTGGGGAGATCAATCAGATTCGGGTGGAAGGATTTCGAAGGAAGGAGCTTAGGATTTCGCCAACATTGAAGTTACAGTTCGTGAACTAGAACAGGTATGAAGCTGGAAGTGAATTAATAAGGAACCGAAAACACATAACAACATGGTGAACCATAAACATAAAATAACAATGAAAAGAAGACTGCGAACTATGGCCCCTCTGCAGATTCACCCCCATGGACCAGGGAGTTTATACCCCTTTTCTGATCCATCGCACAACGTAGTACCCTCCTACGCGGGCGAAGCCCCGACCGACGAACCCCCGACCGACATCACCCTCGGCCACCGCTGCTCTCATGGACCCCTCCTCGTACCAACCTAGTACGCGGGCTGAACCTGAAGCCACGAACCACCATGGTTCATGGGATTCCCACCAGTTCGTGGACCTCCCTAGTTCGTGGATGGCTTCTCCAGCCGCGTAGCACCTCCCTACGTGAAGGAAGAAACCAGTCATACACCTATGTGGCCCACCAGATCCATTGGAGTTCCCATTCCCCATGCCAAATAAAATCATTCCAATATGGCATGATCCTCCACAACCCCCTCATTGGCCCATTCATCGGCCCCAAGGCAAGGCCTCCAGAAGAGCCACCGGACCCGTGTGGTGTAACCTTCAAGCACATCAGTGTGCTGTTTTGAGTTCACATACTCACGGTAGGGAGGGCGAAGGGGTTGCTCCAGCCCTTGAGCGGATTTCTAAAGCATTCCTAGGTTCACATTCCCACGGTAATGCGGAGTCCAAGCCCGAGAGTCCCCTTTTTGCCCCTCCACTTGTTAGGACTAGGGAACTTCTCCCCTCCCCGGGGCGTGGCGGACTACCTATCAGAATGAAGCCCCTATACACCTATGTACTTCCCCACGGCCATGGCCAAGGAAGTCTGTAGTGGGGAAGGGTGCTGCTCCGTTCTTCATTGGGGCCAAGTCCCTCTTCTACTGCACTTTGTTCCCATGGTCATCCATCTCGGAGTAAGCCCTAACATTTTGGGATCCTCCATGCATAATCCCTCATCGTACTTCCCACGGATGCACCTTTCGCGATGTGATCTTCTGGTCCCTGCTGCCTCTTGTTTCTCACACCGAGAACGACTCCTGTGGGCTTAGAGTAAGCATCGACCATGAAATCCTCTCCTGGGCTACCTCAGAGCATAAGCCACATGCCCATCCGAACTATGTGGACTTTGATTCCCCACTACAGGGATACATAGGAAGCCTCCAACAGGTTCAATCCCGATTAGCATCGGACCCCCCAGGTCCACATTCACGCCGGTTCTCTGACACTCCCATTCGAACTATGTGGACTTTGATCCCTGTCTCCTAGGAAGGGTACATAGGAATTCTACCCGAGGTTCAAGCCCAATAACCGGTCGATCTGACTAACTTCACATTGGTTCACTGTACCAAACATGGGAATCCTGGAGTGTAAGCCCCATACCAAACCGAACTACGTGGAATCTAATTCCTCTCATGAGGATACGTAGGAATCCCATATCATGGGTTTGATCTAAACGCACAAGTCATTATCTTTCCCCCTAGATGAAAATTAACTTCATAGTGCCTGTTTACGAGGTTTTAAACTAGTCCTATTTCAGTGGGTCTAGACTCCTCGGGGTCATTAATCCAACATTGGATGGTAAAACTCAGGCATAAATGATTCTGAACCCCTGCATCCAGCTGACCATTTCCAACCAGGAGTAATCCATGGATGTTATGGATGGGTATAATCCAAAGATTTGTGAACATATGAATACATCTTAAATCTAAAAGAGAGTACCGAAATAGGATATAATTCCTCCCAAAAGGGTACGATGAGCCCGACATCCCAACCTCTCGACCAATGTGAGTTCTTAAGCATCGCAGGTCAAACGAACTAGCGAACACCTGCCTTTGGAAAGCAGGTCCACATATTGCTGGATATGGAACTGTTGGGCGTTTTGAGGCGAAAACGGTTCACCCAATATGAGTAATTAAACAGAACCCAATCTTGTCTAATCAACCATCGGGTAGCGCACGTTTCTTCTCCACAACCCCGTCGTGCGCTAGGAGACAACAAGATTTTCACTAACCCTTAAGAGAACACCATGTGAAAATATCCAACCTCTTATAGTGACGTTTTTTCCCCTTACATATCCAACACAATTCCACATGATTAATTCCACTTTTTCTTCTCTATCAAACATTCCAAGGTTGATCAAAAAAAGTGGATAAATACAAGGTGTAAGGAATTTCAAATTTTGAAATTTAAATTCTACATGGAAAATTAAGCCACATGCCAACTTGAATTTTTTTGGGCCCTTGTAATGCTAAGCCTACTTTCCCCAATACCATTATTTTGGGCTCAAACATCACTAGATGATGGTTGAGATCATTATTTATCAAATATATATTACAGAATTGAATTATTATTATTATTATTATATATAAGTTTTTTTATATTTATATAGTAATTATCATTAATATATATATATATATTATTACTATTATTGTAGAAATATAAAAAATATTTAATAACATATATATTTACATTTTTATAAATATATGTTAATATTTTTATTTTTATTATAATTATTTATTTATTTATTTGTTTATTATTATTTTCTATGTTTTTATTTTCTTTCTATATTTATTTTCTTTCCTTTTTTATAAATATCCACTTTTCCCATTATGTTATTTTTCTCTAAGAGGGCTCATCCTTGGGAGGGGTCAATTTGGCCATCATCTTATTCAACCATGGGTGGATTCGATAGTGAGATGAAAAGGTTTGTGTTCTTTTACAGTGGTGAAAAACTCGAGATGGATTTGATGCTCAGATTTGGAGTTTTACAGCTCAGTAGGTGGCTTTACCAATAGAATCATTCTTCATACTCAAATTTCATTAGGTGGTCATACATGAATTGGGAATTGATTATTTTTCCCGATCTCATGTTTGACTTGGTTCCTAGTTTTTTTATCTAGATGAATCAGAAATTTTTCGGTTTTCTTCATCTGATTTAGGTTTCTGCTTTTTATATATGGAGGAGTTGTGGCTTCAACAACATCTATGGGAGTGGTGGATCTTCTTAAAAGGATTAAAAATTAAAGGATCCATTAGAAATGAATCAGTTGGGAGTAGGACAATGAGATACATGTGGGAGAAACCATTAGATATAAAATATAAGGTAATAGATATAAATATTTTCTCTATTAGATGCAATGGTGGACGGTGGAAGCTGATGGTGGTAGAGGAATCTACCGTTTGGGTGCATGATGATGGATTGAGGCAATTGGTATATGGGTAAAAGCGATGTAATAGAATATAAGGATAGTGGTAGTAAGAGGTAAATAGTAGAGGATGAAATCTACCAGTGCATACTATGTGTGCTCTTGGAGGAGAGCTCATGGGAATGGTAGAAGGTAGAGGAGGTGCTTTTGGTGGATTTTCTAAAATGGTATATGATGCGCAACAGTGGATAGAGGGGACCAGTAGATCCACTAGAATTGTGGAGTTTTTTCCAGAGGTAGATTGATAAATTCTAATAGTGGATGGATTTGGTTGGATCATGACCTACCGGTGGTAGGACTGGTAGATCTTATGCTTCCTGTGGTAGATCATTGCAGTGCTGATAGAACCAAATGAAATAAATAAAAATGATTAAAAAAATAATTTGATTAATAAATTTGCGTCATTAGAATTTTAATTCCAACATTAAATTAATTAATTGAATACATGGAATTTAGGTAACCAAAATAATTGAAATCAATTGCAATGAATAATTTTATCCAATTAAAATTTCACAATGAAAAATTTTTTAAAATAAAAAAAAATTGATATAGTTTTAAAAATAAAAAACCAAAGAAAATGTAATTCCAAAAAAATTAAAAATACACAATTATATAGATCATTTATTTGAATAAAATTCAAAAAAATAATTATAAAATATATTATCAATGTAAATCTCTAAACACATGCATAAAATATTTTGATATTCATTACATAGAAAAATTGTTCAATTCATCTCCCAAAAGACACAATTTAATGATATTTTAAATTAATTCACAAAAGCAGATCAATTTACTCATATTAAATTAATTTCCATCAAAAACAAAATTCCTTCATTAAAACCTCAATAAATTAATCAAAAACAGATGTGGAAAAGTGTGTTAAAAACAACCACAATTGGAGTCAACATCCTTAGTCAACTTTTTATCAAATATCAACATCAAAGAACTCTACCAAATTGCATTAAATCAAGGCTAAATATATTATATTTGAATGAATTTCACATCAACTTCATAATTATTGAATTTATAATGTTTACATAAAGATTCTCTTACCTTCATCTAATGTACAGACATGAATATAGCTCTATTTGATATCTCTTCATTTGAAATCCAATGTCTAATGGGCTTTGTTTGGAAAACCAACTGTTTTTTCTATCCAATAGATATATATATATATATATATATATATTCTCTATGTGAGGTACCATAATCTAGTTCCCCTTTTTTCTAACTCAATGTTTGATAGAATATAAATTTCTCTATCTGATGACTTCATAAGATTCATTTCATCTAAATTTTTTCCATCTGATGGATCTTTATAGATTCCATTTGATTCTTCTCAGTCACCTTCAAACATATTTATTAGATTGATTCAAACTTTTATACTTCATTATTCTATATCAAATCATTATACACAACCTCACAACATCATATTTTGAAATTTGTACAACTACAACTCTAACATTTAACTGTGAACTTAGACAAGTTACATCATTATCCTTGAATCATGAGCTTTATACGGACTTCAAAGTGTCATAATTTTTAACTATTTTTAACGTCATTACGTTACATTTGAAATTAAGAAAACTCTCTATATAAATTATGACTTTATACTTCTCTTTTTATGGTGATCTTAGTAATTTTCTGTTTGATGGACTTCATATATATCTACGTATGATAGTACTATCAAGTAATCCTCAATATGGAACATTCTTAGTCTTTCCTTCATCTTATCATCCTTTTTCTAACAATATCATCATAACTTTCACTATAACAAAAAAATTTTTTAAGGGTGGTTTTGAAAACTACTCCAAAAAAATCACCGCTGAATGTTTTAAAATTTCTTCCAAAAAATTTCCTTTTTTGCGGTGGTTTTTAAAAAAACGTCGTGAAATTGAGGAAAAAATATTAATTTATTATTTATTAATATTAAATTATTATTTAAAATCGAATATATTTTATTATTTTTAATTTTAATTATTTATAATTTATTAATTAATATATATTTATAATTATTAGTTAACAATATTTTTAAACTGAAAACAAATCTTCAATAAGTTGGACAACAAACTTCAGCATCAAATGACCATAAAATATAATCTAGGAGTCCATTTCAGCTCAACAACTAGTCAAATTGAAGATTATCAAATGAGCCGAAATAAAGTGAGATTTAAATGATGTGATAATCAAAGGAAAATATATATTCAAATTACATAAGTTGAAAATTGAACCCGAACATCAAATTACCATAACTTTTAATTATGGTGCCCATTTGGTCTCTACCACTTATCAAATCGAAGAATGCAACGAGCTCTATACTATTTATGTCTGGTAACCAATTTTTGAGTAATTTACCTTTTTTTATTCTACCATAATTTCCCAAAAGGCCTCTAAAATAGAGGTTTTTGTTGTAGACCCTAGATTATTAAAATTCAAACATTTTTAAATTTCGACCCAGGTGTTCATTCGGTCTGTACCACATATCATATCAAAACTCATTACACAATATTTAATTTGACTAGTTGTGACGCTGAAAAATGAATCTTGGATCAGATTTTGTGGTTATTTCAGTCTTTTTAAGGTTTTTATAGGTTCTTAAGGTTTAATAATTTATATGATTATTTATTTATTTAGTTTATTTATTTATTTATTTAATATTTATTTATTTATTTATTTATTTTATTTTTTATTTATCTATTATTTATTTATTTATTTATTTATTTTATATTTAATATTTATTTATTTATTTATTATTCAGTTATTATTTACAAATAATTAATAATTTATTATTTATTTATTTTTATTTATTTATTATTTATTTATTCAATATTAATTAATTAATATTTAAATATTAATTATTAATTATTAAATATTAATTATTAATTATTAATTATTATTCATTAATTATTAATTATTAATTATTAATTGAGAATTACTAATTATCAAATATTAATTATTTATTATTATGAATTATTAATTATTAATTGTTAATTAATTATTATTTACTTACTTATTTATCCATTTTTTATTTATGTATTTATGTATTTATTATTTATTATTTGTTTTTTATTTTTTATTTTTTATTTTTTATTTTTTATTTTTTATTACTTTTTATTTATTATTTATTATTTATTATTTATTATTTATTATTTATTATTTATTATTTTATTTTTAATTTAATAAATATTAATTTATGATTAGTTTATTATTCTTTATTTATTATTTATTTATTTATCCGATATACAATATTTATTATTTATTTATTATTCATTTATTAAAAATTTATTAATTATTTATAATTTTATTAATATTATTAATTAATTATTAATTACTTAGTATTTATTATTTTTTATTTTTTATTTTTTATTCATTATTCATTATTTATTATTTAGTTATTATTTGTTTATTTATCAATTATTTATTTATTTTTTTAATTTGTTATTTATTTATTATATATTAATTTAATTTTTTCTTAAAATATTATTTATGCATTACTTATATATTATATAATATATATTATTTCTTATTTCTTATTTGTTATTTCTTATTTATTATTTATTATTAATTATTTAGTGTATTATATATTATGGATTATATATTATGTATTATATTGTATGTATTATATATTTTGTATTATATATTATGTATTATATATTATTTTTTATTTTTTATTTTTTATTTTTTATTTTTTATTTGTTATTTATTATGTATTATATATTATGTATTATAAACTATTTAATATTTATTATTTACTCTTTATTATTTATTATTTACTATTTATTATTTATTATTTACTATTTATTATTTTCTATTTTTTAATTACCATTTTTTCCATATTATATATTTCACTATATATTATTCATTTATATTGTATTTATTAATTAGTAATTTCAAATTACTAATTATTAATTATTAATTATTAATTATTAATTATTGATTATTGATTAATCGTTATTGATTAATAATTATTCATTAATATTTATTTTGTGTGTATCTATTTGTTATGTGTTTTTTGTTTTTTGAATTAATATATATATATATAAGTACATTAAATTTTATTTCTTGACCACATGAAGAGTTTGTTTGAGTGGTAAAATCATTGAAGAATAAGCAAGAGTTAAGGGGTTCAAATCTCCCCAAACACATAATTTCTTTATATTGAATGGGTGTGTGCACAGACATGGACTTGAGCATGCAGATGAGTATGAGCATGATAATAATAAATAATAGACAAATAATAAATAAATAATCAACAAAGAAATAAATAAATAATAAATAAATAAATAAATAATAAATAAATAAATAAATAATAAATAAATAAATAAATAAATTTGAAGATAAAAAAATTAAAAAAATTAACTATTTTTAAAAAATTTAAAAAAAAATTAAAAATAAAAAACAGTTTAGAGATGGTTTAGACCGCCTCTAAACGGTTCCATAACGGTTTTAAAAACTGTTACTAACTATTTCCCAACACATGATTTAGCGACGGTTTTCCAAAATCACTGTAGAGGGATTTAGCATCGATTTAAATTGTTTCCAAACAAAAAAGGCTGCCAAATAAAAATTTTGTTGTAGTGTTTAGAGATCAGATGTATTGACATTGAAATATCATTTTAGAGAACTTTCATCGAAATTTTATATTCAAGAGACTCGTTATCCTAACATCATATTGATACCCACCAAATTCCAACACATATTGACATATTGAAAATAAATATAACCATGATAACTTGGGAAACAAAATCTCTCCATTTGTGTTTCTTTTCAATATCCCCATACATATTCACCCAACATTGAATTCAAAACGTGATCTAAATTCATTCTATTCTATATAATTTTTTAATTTATTTCTCCCCATTGTTGATAATAAAATGAAAAGGGAATCATATGGCTCTTCTCAACTCATCTTCTTCCATTTTTGAATCCAAGGAATGTTTTTCAAGTGAATAATAACATCACATTAATAACTTTGCAATGATCCTTTAATTAGAAGTCTATAAGTCTACATGGGAGAACTTAATATAGAAAGCATAATTTTATAATAAAGGTGATTAATGTTGTCTATAAAACTTCTGTTATTTAAAACTTTTCTAAAGATGATTCCATCATATTTATATTAGTGGAAATCTAAGAAATATTTTTATAGTGAAACATGAACCCATATCAATAAATTCATAAAAACAATTTAAAACAACCTCTATATCTCATATTTATCAGCAATCATTCCTCCTCCTCCAAGATTATCTTGACATGACAACTAAAAGTGTGATAGTCATACCTTAGATTCAAATTTTTCTCTAATTAAAGTGTACCATATCATCCTTCATCAGGGTGATCATAATGTTCCACGATGTATATCTCTTTTTTACCACCACTAAAACAAATAAGCATCCATTATTTTTATTCTCCTTCAATTCCCATTATATTGTTTTAAATAAATTTGAAAAATGGTAATTAGGATGAAATTTTGTGTTCTTTAATATTAACATTCAAAGTGAGAGTATTTTCTCAGTATAGACATCTTCATATTCTTATTTATTTAATTTGAATTAGAGATGTTTTTTTTTCATTGGGATCCTCCTTCAAAGGGTTTTTAAGGAATTTTTTCTAATTTTATGAGTCATTAGATAAATTTTTTTTATCATTTTTTAGTTTTCAAAGTATCTTGTTTCCATTGAGTTTACAACAACCATTCCATTCTTTCCACTTATATTGGTAAGATAGTCATTCAATATTTTTTACCATGATAATATTACTTACACATTTCATATTTCTACTAAATCCTCAATCCAACATTTATTGATAACTTTTTATTAAAATTGTTCTCCTCTTCTAAATCTGCTATCTTCCATTTTTTATCAGCAGGATTTTTTGTTTCCTAAAAATTTATAGTCATAGAAAATTGTTATAGACCAATAACTAAGAAGTATTTCTTTTACTTTCTCAACTTCCTTGATCTTATTTCCTTACCTTACGTTATAGATCTTCTCACATACGTCACTTGGAACATAATATTCTTTATCTTTTGAAATCTCATTTCTTTTATATCCTTATTTATTGAAATGTTTTTTTATTTGCTTATTGAATCTCCCACATGATTTGTACATCCTTCCAGGTATATAAAAATTTCACCCACATACAAGTATAAACATTTCGAACTACTCCACAACACTAGTAGTGACCTCTAAATCTTAATCATTCAATGTGATAATAGTTTTGTACAGATGTTTTTTCTTATTTTTTCTTTAAAAATTATGGGAATTTATTAGGTGTAAATCACCTTGATTTGTTTCCCTCATTCTTTATAGAAGATGATTTATCATATAACTTCATAGTCCTTTCGGATTAAATCTTATCATTTAAACATGAATTGTTAATAAACACTGAAGAAAATTGAGATTTTTTTAGTACTAAATCAACCAACCTCTATAGACCCTTCTTTTTCACCTTCTTTAGATGAGTCAGCTTTAATCCCAACTGTTATGGTGAAGTATTCTCTAATACTTTTCAAGTAATATTGTGTATGAGAAACAATTATAGTCTATGTAAAATATCTTCTTATTTTTTATCCAATAATTCATCAAGATCTAATACCATCTTCTCAAATTTTGAGGGCTTTAATATATTTTCATACTTTCCTCAACAAGAGTTGTTTCTTCCTTACCGAGCTTCTCTTATCAATATTATTTTTATCATGGTCTTTTAGTTCCTCTCTAGGGAATCCACTATAACCTTATATTATATTATCTCATTAAGGAGTGCCACCTCTATTTTAATATTCAAACCATTATCATAATTTATCTCTTGAACATATTTCTTTATCATCTTCGTATTCTTCTTATGATATGTGATTTCTCAATAGAAACTTTAAAATTTATTTTTGGAATATATTCATTTTATGTTATAATTTTTCCATCATCGTTGATAATTGATGATATACTTATCCTTTTGAAACATTCTAATAATTTTACCTAACTATAATACTCATTTCTATATGATGAATCATACTTCTCTATTATTATCAAAGAATTATTCTACTTTGTGGGATTTGTTTCTTATTTTTCTTCCACTTTTATTTACATGACTTCTTGTATTTTACATTAAATTATGAATCAATGATATTATTTTTTAGCTAAATTCATTAATAATGAACAATATCATTACAATTTCAAACCATAAGATATTATTTACTTTTTCGTCTCCAATATCCTTTTTATCTATTATAAGGAGTATACACGATTTCATTCTACTTTTTCTTCTTTATTATGGGAGTTACTTGATAATTATTCTCTCTATTTATCTCTTAACATAACATATAGCATATATTCAAAATCTATTTATTCTCATTCATTATTTTTATATATTATTATTATTCATATTTCATATTTAATTATAATATTATAAATTTCATCCAAATAAATATTCTTTCAATATTATAGAATTGAAAATATGGAATCAAATATATCTATGAAGTTTGTCATGATCTTCATAAAAATAGTAGAATATTAGAGATTCTATATAAAAACATTAATATTGCTGAAAATTTCATTACCCCATGTAATGAAACAAACAATATCATCATTCTCATCCTTCCTTCACTCAAAATTAAATTTTTATCATTATATATCCTTGAAACTCTTGGAAGCATGAAGGGGTGAAGTCCAAGGGAATTAACCCTAACATTGAGGGTACAATCAAAAAGTAGAGATTCAATATAGTGATGGAGATTTAAAAACTAACTGGATCTCCCTTTATTAACAAGAATATCATTTATATATATCCCTTCCCTCCATGTGTGACTAACATCTATTGCATGATCAATGAGCAGCTTATACTTCATGATAAAATAAGCTATATACCATGGGGTGTGGAAATTTCTATCATGGAAACCAACCATATTTTTTTATTTTGTCTCCACATAATAAATATTGATATAGAATATCCTATAATTAAAAATTCTATTGTGATGTGATCTTGTATGGGAAAAAATTGTAGTTAATGTTCTAAAAAAGGTTTTGAAACAAAATACCATCAATTTCCTCCCATCACACACATATCCACCCCCAATCATGACTCCAAAAAAGCACATGATCCATCCACATTCATCTTTATCCCGTTACTGGGTGTAATCCATTTAACCCAAAAACCTTATAGATCCCTCTAACCTCCATTTATAGAGAGGAATTTCATTGAAATAATATCCCTAATGGAAGCTGATTTCTCCCCATCGGATATAAGAGTGTCATTCTTTTCTACTAGAGACTCCACCATAACATGAATATAAGGATAAAAATGGTGCATACTTTCTCATTATTTTTTATTTTCCTCCTAAAGAACCCAACACACCATCGCAAGAAACATTCCAAATATTGTGGTTCCATTTTCATGATGCCCCACAACATAGAATAATGTTGAGAGAAAGGTTAGAATAAACTCCACTTACACCATAATACCCAATTGTTGTATAATGTACACATAAATGATACTATCCTATTTATATCAAAAAAGAAATTCTAGACTTATTTTGTTTGTGGGGAGTCACAATAGAGGAAACATGAAGTTAGGTAAATACCCTAATTATTTACGTTATGATCATGAGAAATTTCATTTCCCAAAACCACCAAACATGAAAATTCAACTTCTTCATAATTCCATTTCACCATATCATGATCACCCAATCATCAAACTTCCATTCAAAATCTATCATCGATTGAAAATCTGTGGCACTGAAAAGTCCTGTTAAGCTTATCCACAGGGGTGATATCTTATAGTTCCTATTGAGAGTAGTATTGATGATGTTACGATGAAATATTATCACTCTTAATGACATGTATATAGTTTGTTACCTTGGTAATAAAAGGTTAAAATATTCCCATTTATATATTTAGTATCTAATAATACCTCCTCTAACTACACAACTCACCACCTCCTTCCAAATTCCCATATACATGATCATGCAACACAAAATATTTGTAGAGATCCATATTTATCTACAAAAATTATCCAATAATCCCCATATATATTCTTCTTAGCTCTCACCCATAGAGATTTATCTCTAATGAAATCACATTCTAGATTTATCGATATTCTGTGAATCACCTCTATCACACTCCTTAAAATAATAACCCACCCCCTCTATAGCTGGATTCACTATCCTCTACCATGAAGTAGTGAAATTCCACCAGCTTTTTAGTATCCCAAATAAAATCATTCAAGATTTCTTTTAAATCATTGCAATATTCTTTATGATCTTTTATGACTTGTAAAACGTGAATTGTAATTAATGTATGAAATATATTCACTATAAGTATTCTCCCCCCAATTGAGATAAATAAGTATTTATAGTTGAAAATATGATGTATAATATATCTGATGATGAAATCAATGAAAAACTTCTTACTTTTTCCATCTGAGAAGGGTTCTTTGGGATAATTCATCTAGTGGTTCCTCTTTTGGATTCCTAGTTTCTCTTGGAATATTTTACCATGTCTAGTTATATAGGTTTTAGAAATTAAAACACTACTATTAATATGGTTTTCTTTTCCCACTCTAGCTAATGAAGATTTATATAGTTAATTTGGATCCATTTATGGAACTTTTCCAACCATTAATCAACAACAACATGTCAACATAAATTTTTTTTTTGAAACTATTCCCGACCCAAAACTATTTCAAGAAGGTAAAATCTTCTCCAAAGTAATGTCACATTTGATGTTTCTATTGAGAAACTACAAAAGAAGTCTGAATAGGTTTTGGGATAAAGTATCTCCCTATATTTTACCATAAATAGACTTGAAGAAACCAATGAACCTCACTATAATTGAAATAGAAAGACATAGTGAAAAAATTAATCTTAAAATATGTCGCAAGTCCACTTGAAAAATTAGAATTGTCACATTACCCTCATTATATAACCCACACCATTTGATCAAATAGGATATCCATATCTTTCTTTATCATAATGTTGTAACTAAGGGTCCTCTTATTAATACCATCCAACATTTAATTATAAATTCTTATTGAAACTTTTATTATATGGAAAATAATTAATTTGTTGTGTTTTTCCAAAACTATCCTTGGAATAAGACACCCAATTCTTATATTCATGCGGAATGTGGCAATATTATAGGAGAAGTTTCAAATGCGTGCATGTATATATTGGTTAAGGGAAGTGGGATACCTTAATCTTTATAATTAGTAACACCATGGATGCACAAATCACACTTATAAGAACTCTTCCTATATAATAATATTTCACCAATTCAATCACACATGGAGTTAAGATATCCCAAGATTACATGTACGAAACCTGGTAAGACATTGGTTTAATTAACCGTGTTTTGAGCGAAGGTAAATTTTAAGGGAATTTGAACATTTTCATTTACTAGATGGTCCATTTCATAAACCATGATTCATAATGTAATTCTGAGAGATGAAACAATTCAATATGTTTTTTATACTTAGTGAAGGTTAGAGATATCTCATGGATGTGTCGTTGAGTTATGAAAGCACCGGGGTAGTGAAATCACAATTTTTATGTGTCCATATAGGTCACAAAGTATTTCTAAAACCATGCATCCCCTGTTAGTAACCATGCAACATATTTTAGAGGATCATATGTGAAGTTCCATGGGTACGCATGGTTTACCCAAACTGTGAACCTAGCCTGCAAGGTTAGTTCTAAATTGACATTATGCTTTCACTATTCGCTACTGAAAAGTTTACATATCCCAATGGTTTGAAACTATTGGGATAAGGCCTGAAACTACTGGGATTTCTTATCCCAAGAGTTTCAAGAACCATTGGTCTATTAGGCATTTCAATTTACCTATACCAACGATTTATTAGAAACTATTGGTATAAGTTTTCTGAATACAATCTATGCCAACGGTTTAAGTAAAACCATTTTTATATATGTGTACCAATGGTTGAATAATAGTAGGTTGACATACTTTCTAGTATCTAACATATTCCAATGGTTTTAAAAAACCATTTTAATATATGTATACCAACAGTTTTTTAACCGTTGTTATATATGCAACATATGTTTTTTTCCAATGGTTTAAATGAAACCGTTGGGATATGTAGTGCATCATATAGTACATGAATGGTTTACAGAACCATTGGTTTATTCTATACTTCATAGCACAACATTCCAGTGGCCTACCCTCTACAATAATGCAATTTTATCAAGCAGTATATAGCAACCCCCCCCCCTATGCAATTCTAGCAGCTTCCCCTCTGTAATTCCAGTACTGTAATTCTAGAAAGTAATATACATTTGCCTCCAAATTGGAATTACAGTACAAACCTGCTGAATAATGATGCATAAAAAACACACATGTATAAAATATACAATGATGAATACAAAACCTAAAAATACATAATTTATAAAAACACTCATACAAACCATACAAAGTACATAATTAAAAATCACTAATGAAATGGATTTTATGGTTGTGTGGTAATTTATTTGGGAATAAAATAAGAAAAAAGAGATTAAACAACATATTACCTTCTCCTTCAGGTTCGAGTGAATCCTCTTATGGTGGAGCTCGGTGCACTAATCAATGGAGTGGAGTGCAATTCATAGTTATGTAGGTTACTACTAAGGACATTCATTAATATAGAATGTGCACAAGGTATTCAGGGTAAATGGATAGAGAGGAGGCCACCCAATACCGGTATGAAATTAAATGTGGATAGAACATGAATGTCTTTGGAAATAAGGTGGAAGGACTATTTAAAGATAATATGGTATTAGTGATTATATGTTTTATTTCCTTCTATAGTCCAGGTAATTATATAGGGTTGTCCAAGGGGGAGGGGGTGTCCAGGGGGTGGGTGTGTCTAGGGGGTGGGGGTGTCTAGGGGGTGGGAGTGCAATCCACGATGTAGGGGGTTGTCCAAGGGGGTGGGGATATCTAGGGGGTGGGGTGTCCAGGGGGTGTGGGCTATCCATGTGGGGGTTTTCCATGGGGGTGGGGTGTCTTAGGGGGTGGGGGTGTCTAGGGGGTGGGGTGGTGCCCAGGGTGTGGGGGTCCAAGGTGTGTGGGGTTAAGGGGGTGGAGGCTATCCAAGGAGTTGAGGGAGTCTAAGTGGTTTCCAAGGGGGTGGGGGATGTCCAAGGTGATGGGAGTGTCTAAGGGGTGGGGGAGCGTTGTCCGTGGGGGGGCAATACAGGGGTGGGGGTGTTCAGGGGGTGTGGGTGTCCAGGGGTGGGTGATGTCTAGGGGGTGGGGTGTCCCGGGGTGAGGTTTGTGCAAGGGGGCGGGGTGTCCATGGGGGGTGGGAGTGTCCGGGGGTGGGCGGGGTGTCTAGGGGTGGGGGGCAATCCATGGTAGTGGGGGTGTTTGGGGTGGGGGTCCAGGGGTGGGGTGGTGTCTAGGATGGTGGGGGTTTCCATGGGGGTGGGGTGGTGTCCAGGGTGGTGGTGTAGGTGATGTCCATGGGGGGTGGGGTGTCTAGAGAGGTGGGGGGATATCTAGAGGGGGTGGGGCGTCCAAGTGGTGGGGGTCTCTATGGGGTGGGGGTCTCTAGGGGGTTGTTTGGGCTATCCATGAGGGGGGGTGTTATCAAAGGAGGTAGGGGGGTGTCCAGGGGGTGGGGTGTCTAGGGAGTTGGGGTGTATAGGGGTGATGTGGTGTCCAAGGGGTGGGTGTGTCCATAGTGGTGGGGGAGTCCTGGGGGTGGGGGTGTCCAGGGGGTAGTGGTGTTCAGTGGGTGGGGTGGTGTTCGGGGGATGGGGGTGTCCCGGGGGGGGGTCTCCATGGGGGTGAGGGCTGTCTAAAGGGGGTAGGGGTGTCCTGGGGGTGAGGGGTGTCCAGGGGGTGGGGGTGTCCATGAGGGTGGGAGGATGTCCAAGGGGGTGGGGGTGTCTGGGGGGTTAGGGATGTCCAGTGGGTGGGTGTGTCCAGGGGGGTGGGTGGCTTACCCCTGGGGGTAGGGGTGTCGAGGGGGTGGGGTTGGTGTCTTGGGGATGGGGTGGATCCAAGGGGTTCGGGGTGTCCAGGGGGTGGGGTGCTGTCGGGGTGGGGGGTGGGGGTGGATGTCATGAGGTTAGGGCTATCCATGGAGGTTGGGGTGTCCAGTGGGGTGTCCAGGGGGTGGGTGGGCTCTCCATAGGGGTGAGGGAGGGGGATGTCTAAGTGGTAGGGGGTGTACAGGGGTGGTGGGATATCCAATGGGTGAGGGGATATCCATGGTGGCCGGGGCTGTCAAAGGGGGTAGAGTGTTTGGGGGTGGGTGTGTCCAGGGGGTGGGGGATGTCCAGGGGTGGGGGTTGTCCATGGGTGTGGGGGCTGTCCAAGGGGTGGGGGTTCCTTGGGGGTGGGGTGTTGTCCAGTGGTGGGGGTGTTTTACATGGGGGTGGGGGCCTTTCCATAGTGTGAGTGATATCGAAGGGGGTAGGGGTGTCTAAAGGGGTGGGGGTTTCCATTGGGGGGGGATATCCATAGGGGTGGGGGCTATTGAAGGGGGTAGGGGCGTCCAAGGGGTGGGGTGTTCAGTGTGGGGTGGGGGTGTCCATGGGGGTGGGTGTTTCCAACGAGGTTGGGTGGTGTTTAGGGGTGGGGTGGTTTCTAGGGGTGGGGGGATATCCAAGGGGGTCAGTGTTAAGGGTTTTGGGTATGTCCGGGGGGTTGGGGGGCTATCAATGGGGGTGGGGGTGTCCAGGGGATGGGGGTGTCCAGGGGGGTGGGTTGGTGTACAGGGGAGGGGCTGGGGTTGTCTACTAGGGTGGGGGGCTATCTATGGGGGTGGGACTGTCTTGGGGTGGGGGGCTATCCAAGGGGGGGGGGTCTCCAAAGGGTTGGGGTGTCTGAGGGGGGTGTTGAGGGGGTGTGGTTGTCCATGTGGGTTGGGGGATATCTAAGGGGTAGGGGTGTCCAAGGGAGTGGGGGTTTGTCCAATGGTGGGGGTGTCCAGGGGGTGGGGGTGCACAGGGGTAGGGCATAGAGTTGTTGCGACTCTAGCAGTAGGCAGTTCCGACCTCCTCCCCTTGTGTAATTACTTACAATAATAACAAACCTACACAAAATTCAAAATTAATTACCTCTAATTACTTTTTTGATTAACTACAATTACAAGACTCTATACATTATTCAAAATAATACAAATTTAATAAAATATGATCCAAATTGTATTCCGTCAAAATAACACCCACACAATTAAAGTACAATATACAGAATTCATAATAACAGCAATACACCCAACAAAATAAACCACTGGAAATCATCAAATCAAGTTTATTTATTTATATATAATGAAATAAATAATATATGACCTTCCTAATCACACATAAATTCATTCACAATAGATCATCTAACATAAAATGTCAGTAATATTAGTAAAAAATGTAATGAATCAATTTGTCCCTTATCACCAGCACCATCACCATTTTCATCATCAGCCTTACCCCCATCATAATTTTCATCCCCATCATCATCCCTTCCCTCCTCAACACCCTCCTCCCCACCCTCGTACTCTGCATCAGCCTCCTCCTTTACCTCCTCTTCTACCTCGGACTCCTACTCACCCTCCTCCTCTACCTCTCCCTCATCCTCTACCTCGCCCTTCTCCTAGCCCTCTTCCTCCACCTTAGCCTCCTCCTCACCATCATCTCAAACAACACTAGAAGTTATACATGTGGAACAATATATATATTTCAATAGAAACATATATTTATCACAAGCTTTGTTGGCCTCTAGTGAATGTGTTAGACAGAAAACTTCCTTCAGTTTCCTAAATGCAGTGTTTTCCCTAGTAGACTTTTATCCCATATCTGTGGCCCTTATTTCAGCTTGTTCTGCATGTTTCTTAACCTACTAGAACTCGGTGTCACTTCAACTCCTACCTGAGAAGTACCAATAACCTTTTGAAACTATACACTTCCAAGGTTGGCAGCATACTCTGCAAGGGTGCCCATCTCCCAACACCTGATGTAAATGATCATTTGGCTCAAAATAGCCGGGTTCCTGGGCATCAAAGTCCTCTAAATCATATTTTTACAAATATAAATATATTATTAAGTTTAAAAATAGATATTAATATTTAAAAAAATCAAAGTAAAACTTAAAATCTACTGGAAATTTAGTTCGTTAACCATACATAAATTTTTCTTACTTCTACTCATGCAAAACAGTTTTTCTTGAAGCACACGTCCTTCAATATTAAATTTTTGCCTCTAAAAATAAATTGAATGTAAGATACCATAATTAAACATAGGTTACCAATAATTTATTTCATTACTAAAATAATTTGAAAAATTTTTCAATTGAATAAATTAAGGAGGAAAAAATAGAATGTGCAAGTCGTAAAACAATTATAAACAACAATCATACTAGCCTCCTCTCATGATCTTGCATTGTAGTAAGTCCTAATGTGAGGAGGTGTTTTTTAGAGTCAATTTTTTTTATTCTATATAATTCAAAAATAAAATTCAATAATACCAAAGATATTATTAATTAAAAACAAGAAAATTTCATATAAATACCAAAAATGTGACTACTACCTTAAACTAGATATTCTTCTAATGAGTTATCATCTGTTAATACTGTTATATCATAAAATCATCCATGACAGGTACCGCCTCTACCCCTATTCCAAATCTAGCATGAGAACCAATATACAACTTGTGCTTATTGGCTCTCCAATGCTCACCTAAATCTTTTAGACATGATGGCCTTTCACAATCAAAATCGGTGAGATTAAACTGAAGTTGAAAACAAAATATTAATTCATATAAATAAATAAAAATATTATATTTCATTAAATAAAACATATTTTTTTACCCATATCTTTGTCCAATAATTATCCTTGATTTCATATGGCAACTATCTCCATGAGAGCGGGCTGACATGAATGATGTCGGAGTATTTGGAAAGTATCTCTAAAAAACTCTGTCATTGCTCCCCTGTTTTTTCAATCATTTGACTATCTTCATTATAGTACACCATAAACTACGTGAGGAAGTTCCACACCACATGCATGCATGTACACCCCCACCCCCACCTCCTATCATTTGATGTATTTGTTATGAAAGAAAAAAATTATCAATACATGTTATATTGAAAATAAATAATGGTATAAAAATTTGTTAGGGTTATATAAATATACATACAACAGTCTCATAAATGGGCGCTGCTAGATCCACAAAAACAAAAGGAACACCTTATACCGGTGGAGTGGTTCCCATTGAATGCTACATAGGGATAGACACTTGAGGATCATGAGTCAAAGAATATGGAATATAAAATCTCAAAGAGAAGGATGTAAAAGTAAAATAATATGACATGGATAGTTGGCTGAATGATAGATGGGTAGTGGGAATCATCGCCGGATATGGTAAATATTGGATAGGAGACTTATATATAATGGGTGGTGAAAACATGGGAGGCCTAAATATCCTGTGTGTACCTAATGACACATCGAGATCAAAATGTGGGATATATGGTATGTCAGTGGTATGGGTAGGTTCTAATCGTGTACACTGACCAAATCACCAAGCTCTGATACCACCCCCTCATACGAACACCCCGAGTACTGGGACCACTTATGGGATATTCATCAAAATAATTGTCTACTAAGAGGTGGAACCGGAAAAAATTATTAAAAAAAATTAATCACATGACATTATATATTATTTAAATATATATATTTGAAATAAAATACTCATTACATGTAGTAGTGGTGGAATGCCCATTGTAGCCATGTGACTATTGTTGTCCATCAGCTTTTTTCGTCGCCTCTCATCAATTAGTGGCATTTCCTAAATTTTAAAATAAATACAAAAGTAATTAGAAAAGGATAACTAATTTTTAACCCAAAAAGAATATATGAGAGATAATAGGGGGTTCATTGACATTCCCCCAAACCCCCGGGACAGCCCCACACCCCTGGACACCCCCACACACTGGACACCCCCACCCCTAGACACCCCCACCCCCTTGGACAACCCCCACCCTGGGACACCCCCACTCCCTTGGAAAACCCCCACCCCTTGGACATCCCCCACCACTAGACACCCCCACCCCCTCGAAACCCCCACCCCTAGACACCCCCACCCCCATGAAAACCCCTCCCCACCCCCTAGATAGCCCCCACCCCCTAGACACCCCCACCACCTTGGAAAGCCCCCACACCCCTATGGACACCCCCTAGACACCCCCACCCCTGGACATGTAACCCCGTGGACAGCCCCCCTCCCCCACCCCCTAGACCCCCACCCATGGACCCCCACCCCTTGGATAACCCCTTGAACACCCCACTCTCTTAGACACCCCCACCCCACTCGACACACCCACCCCCTCGACACCCCCACCCCTTGGACAGTCCCCACATTCCGCTAGATACCCCCTAGATACCCCCCAACCTTGTGGATAGTGTCCTACCCCATGGACACCCCAACCCCTAGACACCCCCACCCCTGGACAACCCCCTCCCCCTCTTGGACACCCCCCAATAAAAATTAATGTACAAGTAAATAACAAAATTTTAATTTAAAACGAAATAATTTAATTGAAACACATACCATAAAGATGTGTAAAATAATGTAAAACCATTAAAAAGATTTCAACTTCAAGGATCAGCACCCAAAGTAAAAAAATTGAATTCATATTGCACTAAAATAGAATGTAAAAAGAAAATATAAATGGAGTTAAAAGAAATAACCCAATTACCAATAAAGTATTTGAAGTGGAAGAGGTATCTTATTTAGGAGAAAAATATCTACTTCTAGAATAAGAAGGCTTGGGGATAGAGACAAAATGCATATAGAGGCTCAGAGCTAGGGCATAATACAGAAAAAATGCATATAGATCTTTAGGAAGTAGGAGGGCCAAGGGTATTTGGGGGTTTTCTATCCCAGTAGTTCTTAAAAACCATTGGGATAGATAATATATACCAACAGTTCTTTTAAAACCATTGGTATACCCTTTCACAATTCCACCCCTATACAAATGATTGTATTGATCTATTGGTTAAACAATCTATTAATAGACCTATCCCAACGGTTTCATTGAAACATTTGTATATGGAACCTATCCCAAAGATTTTTAAAAAATAATATGATATTTACGTTGGTATAGCTATGCTTTCCAGTAGTGGTTCATCACATGGTTGGTTCATGGTTTATCTCACCATGCAACCCAAACTGTGCGTCATGTTTTCTTATAAAAAAATAAAATAAATTAAATTAAAAAAAATAAATCAGTTGAGAATATAGAAAATGAAAACAAAGAAATGTTTTAATAATAATAATAATAATATTTTTATTAAATTTATTTTTATTATATTTTATGTTTTTATTATAACCCTATAAGGGGTCCCCCCTTACCCCTCTACATGCACTGCTCCCCCCTCATTTAATCGTGAAGAATCCCCCTTGGTCGAACACCCATGGAGTGACCTCCCTCCTCACAACATCCTCCCATCATGCCGATTCACCATATTTCTTCTTGTTATAGTTCTATTTGTTGAGGTAATAATTTATAAACCCTTCTGCTCCCTTGGTTGTCCTATTTTTCCTCTCTTGGTCTCCCAGTTTCATTCAACAAAACCCTTTGTCATGGATTAACTAGTTCTTTTGATTTCCTTATATTTTTATGCTACCAACTGGCTCTTTTGGATCTACCTTGTTTGTATTCTATCATCCACTACCAAACTTAAAGAGGTTCAGATCACTTAGGTCTTATTATCATCAATTTCATCTCGGTTTTTCTTCGTTCATCATTGTTACCCAATTTCTATTTGGGGTTTTAATTGTTTTTTAGGTTTTTCTAATTTATATTTAAGTGTGTTAAACAATTCTGTAATGGTTTTGGGTTACCTCCTTCAAATGTGACTTACTATTTATGCATAGGTAGGAATATATATATATAAATATATATATGAAATTTCCCCCATTATGTATATATCCACCCATGGTAGTGAATATATATATTGGATCTAGGTGTGCTTGTGTATATGTATAAAAAATGGGTGTGAGTGGAAATGGGTGTATGCATAAATAATAATATTTCTAGGCATCCCCTTGTACATATTCATGGCCATGTGAATATTTACATAGGGGATAGGTGTCTTTATGAATATGAGAAGGTGTATATGCTCAAAGAATAGAGAGGGCATCCTTGAATGATCATTGATGAAAGAGTCATTTGTCGAAGTGTTCAGTTGGTTCTCGCTCCTTTGAGGTATGGAATCAGGATTATTCCTTTTTTTCTTATGTCTTTTGATTATGCCTTATATCACATTCCATTTTTCAGGTTGTTAAATTATTTATACATATTCCACCTTGTTGTTTTGTCTCACTAAGAACCATCACTTGTACTATATGTTATATACCTTACACCTTGTAATGAAATTGAACTCTATAATTAGAGACAATGTATTATTGAAAACAATTTCATGTTTTCTAGTATACCCCTTCAGCGAGATGTGATTTATTCAATTGAAAAATAATATGTGCAATTCCTTTTATTTTTTTTCTTACTCTTTGGATTAATTCTTTTCTTTCATTCTCCATATATCATAGTTTTTTGGATTTTTATAATTGGAGTGAATTTTTTAGTGCTTTTATTTTAAAGAATGTGGAGAAACATGGGATTATGAGTTAAGGATCCCTTGGATGGACTCTCATCCCTTATTGTTAGAATTTTTATTAGTTAGTAGACGCATCAAGGATGACACCATCTATGCCTTGTAAAACCTAGAATTTCCATGTATTTTTTTTAACATATGGGAATTTTAGAGGTCTGAAAAAATTGATGGCATGTGATTTCGAGGACTGGTGTTCCTGGAATCAATTTCTGAAGTTTGATTCGGGTATATTCAGTAAACATACGAGCATGTTTTCCAAACTATTGAACTGGTGCACAAAATTGACATCCAACGGCACCGTTGAACTCGCAGCGTCGGTATACGCTTTAGGAGACCTTCACCCTGATGGTAGTTGGTTGAGGATGAGAGTTAGTTATTGGGGGTTTTCATGGAAATAATAAAATAAAATAAACGCATGTTTTTTTTTAATCTTTTATAACCACCCATGTAGAATTTCGAGGTGAGGACCACCACACCTTAACCTTTCATGAGAGGTTATAGTGTTGGGGCCCACCCGAACTTAACCTCCCACAAGAGGTTATGGTGAGGGGACCACCCAGGACTAAAGCCCCAATTAATTGGGGAAAACCACTCAAATCCCTCATAAATGAGGTAGAGCCTCTTAACCTCTTCCACCTTGATTGTGCCAACACACTTGCCATTAAGTATGCCATCTCATTAAATTAATAGCTAAAATTTGAATTTCAAACCCAACAAACTATATAATAGATAATATTTTATTTTTAGGGGCTACATATTCATTTGTTGGGAAAAGGTTGGAAAAGGAGGATTAGAGCACTTGGGAGAAAACTCTCCAATGAATAACACTTCCACTGGAGAAAAATGCTCTACTGATATAGAACGTCGACCTCAACTTTGACCTTCTTCCTTGAAACTCCTTCCGATGTGGGATGTCCTTGTCAGTAGTGAATCGACGCCAGTTTTTTCCCCATGGATTCATCATCTTCCCTGTGACCATGTCGACGAACAACGAAAAAGGTAGGGGTTTAATTATATTTAATTTTGATTTATTCCAATGTTATTAAATTCATTGAAAATGAAGAACGAGGATGTTTTACTTTTGCAGGAGGGTTGTTGTGCTTTGTTATTGTGAGCCAATTGATCTCACCCTTAATGAAGAGGGTGTAGACCCAACCAACATGGTCTGACCCCTTCGCCGATCTCCTTTGTGGTGTTCTTTGAAATGGAGGAAAGCGACGTTGAAGATGGAGAAGCTTCCAAAGGCAACGGTCATGCTACCCATGGCCTTTGCGGCCCATACCTCCTATGCGACACGCTAATGCCCTGGCCTAACCAGCTCTGGAAACCTCTATGGCCGCACCGCCCTCGCCGGCCGTGCCCGGGCCGAGCCGCGCCACTGTGACCGTATGAATCGAACTGGCCCCGCACCCTGGAATGAACCTCCTTCGCGGCGCCTCCAGGTCGTGCTTCCCACACGGAGCCCTCCAGTCTGAACCACCCTTACACCAACCAGTGGTCGGTCCACGCCCTCGCGACTGGTCTGTGCCCTCGCGACTGGTCCGTGCCCTCGCAGCCCTCCACGACCCCTCGCGACCCACTGGGTTGGGCCCAGTGGGCTGGGCCGAACCTAAATGGCTCGTCCGCCCAATGGGTCGGGCCATACCCAATGAGTCGGGCTGGGTTGGTCCAACTAGGTGAGACCCAACCCGGGCCCACTATGACCCTTTACTTCTTTTGACCATATCTTTGGCACCAGATGTTTGTTTGATGAACCGTCAACAACTATGGTAATCATGGAGAGTGGCAGTCCCTTTGAGAATATTCCACTAGATTTTGGGTTATAGTTGAGATACCATCATGTAGGATCATACACCAATCCAACTGGGCCCTAGGGACTAATAGGATAACAACTCAAAGACCGGGCGTCCGATTGACGTGTTTTCTGTTGAGTTGAGACCTCTATGATGTGGCATGACTTTGGGATACATCTTCGTGAGACTTCATGACTAGTGGAGCATTGACCAGTAGCTTGTGGAGTAGATCTTCTAGTGACGAGAGAGCATTATTGTGGGAACCTAGTAGCTAGCTGAGACTTGACAAATGCTGAACATTTGACTCTAGGTAACTTTACTAGCCTAGTGGTGAGCATCTGTTTGTGACGGAAAACCCATGGCGGAGGAGCGCCTGGTTGGAGTGGAAACCCCACGATACCCGATAGGAGGGTTACTTTGGAAGGATATAAGGGGGAGCTCCTGGTTGTGGCAGCAGACCCATGGTGGGGGGGTGCCTCTGTGTGACACAACAGACCCACAGTACTCGACAGGAGGAGTACCTCACCAGTACAAGGTTATTGGGAAGCACCTGGATGTGGTGACAGACCCACATTACTATACAGAGGGTTAGTTATCTATTAGTTAAGGGTTCAAAATGTTACTATCACCCCTAAAATAAAATTCTGAGCTGAGCTGAGTCTGTTTTTATGTGTTTTTCTCATGATTGAGATGGATCATTTGATAACTGAGGTATATGTATGGGAATATACCTAAGTAAGGTTATCTATATATTTTATACTTTGTGGTTTATCCATGTTAGATTTTGTGATCCTTTGAGGGTCTCGGGGTCCTTACTGCGTATCATTATACTCACCCTGGCATGGGTTATGCCCACACCTCATTGTTTTGGATGCAGACAACAGACAGCGTTGACTATGGCTAAGAGTACTAGGACTGGACGCTACCCGACGGTGGACCATACGATATGTCTGTACACGGAGGAGACGAATGGATGTGGAGTGCTGAGGAGGTGATTCGTACCTACCCTTCAGGTAGGAACCTCAGAGGATGACCTAGTAACTATTTTTCCCTTTTTCCTCATTTGTACTTGTACTTTCAGTTTCTTGTACTTTCTAGTTGGTCTTGTATTCTAGTCCCTTTTTACATACTGTACATACTTGTTGGTTATACAGTTTACTCATGTTCATGTCTATTGAGTGTGTTTACAGGTTATAAATGCAATGCCTTCCCATTTTTAGGAAAGTATGCCTTTTGTGCTAGTCTCCATCCCTGGGCCTATGGGAGGCAGGCTTGGGGTTGTCACGTCCCAGGCCCTGGGGGATAGGTCTTAACAAATTGGTATCAGAGGAGTCAGTTCTACCATAGAACATAAGACTCCGATCTTTTCTGTGAAGAAAGATTATTAATGGCAGTGAGTGTGTTTTTTAGTTATGGGAGTCCAATGTTGATGTGATGAATGACGTATCCATACACCAGGACCCATACATATGATTTCAATCTTAGTGCATGAAAAGACTGATTGTGATTGTGTTTTCAAAAGTATTCTTTAATTTAGATCAACAAGGTCAACTCACCAGTTATAACTTTTGACCATGTCGCATCTGTTTCTTTCAGGATGCCTCCACGTGGACGACTATCTAGAGTTCTGAGAGTTGTATGCACATATAGCCCACTGAGCAATGAGGCCTTGGTGTAGGGCCCTTTTTTAGAAGAGGCACCAACAGTACATTTACCCGTTGGGGCACCGATGCCACCAGCCTCAGAAGCAGACGTTGCATGCCGCTTGAGTTCATTGCATGAGTTCCTACGCTAGAGACCACCCAGGTTCAGGGGGGAGATGTACCCACAGGTGTTTGAGGATTGGATAGAGGCTGTGGTGAGAGTTTTCCAACTAGAAGGGACACTATCCAACCTCATGGTGATACTTTCTACAAAACTTATATAGGCAGCAGTGGGGAGATGGTGGAGCATGGTGCTCTAGGTTCATGAAGAAATGATGCTTCTCTAGGTAGAATTAGAGAGCCTCTTTCAGGCAGAGTTTTTCCCAGTGACTCTTCACAGAGTGCGTATACATAAGCTACTTCATCTACAGCATGGCAGTATGACTATAACTCAACACTCAGTGAGGATCACAGACCTCTCATGTTGCTCCACCGATATGGTGATGAACCCATTCTTCAGGGACCATAACTTTATTTAAAGGCTCAGATTATATATTAGAGCTTCGATGGTCCCACTCAGCAACACGACGCAGGAGGGGGTGTTAAAGAGAGCCCTCTTGGTGGGGAGTTTCCTTGATGAGCAGTCCCCAGCAGTGAGATCCACCACCAATCGACACGTAGCGGAGTCTTCTACATCTGGTAGAAGACAGATGTCATAGAGTTCCAAGAGGACGATACCTATATTTGGATGACCGCATGACTCAGGATCAGTTGTGTAGTGCACCTGAAGCAGTGATAGACATTCCAGGAGAAGGAATTGTTACTCATGCGGCAAGCATGGTCACTTGTCTTGTGACTGCTCGACCTGTGGTTCAGATGATCAACAGACATTCAAAGTATTTCCCAGACAGAGATAGAGATTTTATCAAGGTGGTCCACAGGGAGCAGGTGGACGTGGAAGAGGAGTTGGTCGAGCAGGTGGTGGTGGGCGATGTTTCGAGGTGTTACCGCCACCACCACCAAGAAGTCCACCCCGACCACAGGGAGTAGGTGGATAGGGAAGAGCTCATCTTTAGGTAGCTAAGGAATACGATCAGGGCCCTCCAGAGATGATTGAAGGTATGATCTGTTTCTACTCCACCATAGTTGTAGTACTTATAGACACAGGTTCCAGTCACTCATTCATTGCCACTGCCCTCGTTCAGAGCTTGGAGATTCTGACTAAGCTGTTGGCTCGATCCTTATGGCTAGAGACTCATACTGGAGAGGATTTGATGATTACCAACTCGTTCCGGTAGTGTGATCCTACTCTAGGAGGAAATAGCTTTGGCTAGGATCTCATAGTAGAGGCTTCAAGGCCTTAGGATGTCATCATGGATATGGACTGGTTATCTATAGTCCATGCTCATATTGACTGTATTAGGCGCAAAGTGTTGTGTGTCTGCACAGATGGGACCAGGTTTACCTTCACCGACGAGAGGGGAGCCTTTGCAACATAGGATGGACTATCTCGGAAGAGATTGCATCCGATCACTCATAAATTGGCTTCCCTTACCCTCAGAGTGGTTGATGTGGGGAGTCTGAGCTATCCCGTAGTGGTGGACCAGTACAAGGATGTTTTACTGGATGATGTCCCAGGTTTACCTCCTCACATATTGAAAGACTTTTACATTGACTTATGCCCTGGTATGGCACCGATATCTACTCTAGCGTATCGGATGGCTCCCATAGAGATTCACGAGCTACTAGTATAGCTAGAGGAATTGCAGTGGAAGGGATTCATCGGGCCTAGTGTTTCACCTTGGGCGGCCCCGATTCTGATCGCCAAGAAAGTGTATGTGAGATCAAGGCTTTGTGATGAATATCAGTGCCTAAAATAGGTGACCGTGAAGAACAAGTACCCATGCCCAAGGATTTATGACCTCTTTGATCAGCTGAAGGGATAACGATGGTTCTTGAAGATAGACCTCAGATCGGGCTATCACCAACTCATTGGTCGAGATGAGGATGTGCAGAAGACAACTTTTAGATGTTGGTAAAACCACTATGAGTTCTAGGTTATGCTATTAGATGTAACCAATGCTCCATCAGTGTTCATGGGACTCATGAACATGATATTTCAGCCAGACCTCCATCACTTTGTCGTAGTCTTCATCGATGACATTCTGATCTACTCGACTTCTGAGGAGGAGCATGTATACCATTTGTAGGTAGTACTGGACACACTCCAAGAGCACCAGATTTTTGGTATGCCATCAAAGTTCCAATTCTGGATCCGAGAGGTTCACATAATAGGAAATGTCATCTCATAGGCTGGAGTTGCAGTAGATGAAATGGATATTGAGGCAGTACTTGCTTGGGAGCCACCCAGGAGTGTGATTGGGGTATGAAGTTTACTGGGTTTATCTGGTTATTACTGGAGGTTATTACAAGACTTCTCTAGAGTTACAGCACCACTATCAGCCTTGATGAAGAATGGGAAACCCTTTGTGTGGTCAGAGAGATGCTAGCAGAGCTTTCAGGAGCTGAGGTAGTGGCTGACTTGTGCCCCCATCTTCAGGCTTCCAGAGGAAGGCGTAGGGTATGTAGTCAATTGTGATGCATCAGAGACCTAACTCAGATGTGTCTTGATGCATGAGCGAGCGGTGATATCTTATGGTTATTGGTAGTTGAGAAAACATGAGAAGAACTATGCTCCCCATGACCTGGAGTTATCAGTAGTGGTCTTCATCTTGAAGATGTGGTGACACTATCTGATGGGAATGCATTTTACCATGTACTCTGATCATAAGAGTCTCAGTTATATCTTCTCCCAGAAGAACCTGAAACTAAGACAACGACATTTTCTGGAGTGCTTCCAAGACTACGACTTCGAGATAGTTTGTACTCCTAGAAAGCGGAACGTTTTTATAGATCACTCAGCAGAAGACCTGGTATACAACTACTAGGCGAGGTGATAGAGATACTGGCTTCTTTACAGATATCCTTTATGGATAGAGATGGAGCAGCCTTCCTTCAGTCTCTTACAGTCACTCCTCCACTTCTTCAGCGAGTTAGGGAGGCACAACGTGGGGACATTGACTGCGAGACACAACGTGCTCAGATATCCATAGGGCAGGCACCTGATGGATTTTCTGAAGTCTGGGATCATGAAATCGTCTTCATAGGACATACTATGGTACCATTGTCTCATCAGAAGGATGTGTTGAGGGATTTTGACACATCCCCTCTAGTGGTACATCCAGGAGTGGTGAAGATGTACCAAGGTCTCCGACGATAGCACTGGTGGCCGGGAATGAAGAAGGTAGTTGCTGAGTTTTTCTCTTGATCCATCACTTGTCAGCAAGTGAAGGTGGAGCATATGGTACCAGGAGGCTTGGTTATACCTTTAGAGGATCCATAGTGGATGTGGGATGGTATATCCATGGATTTTGTGAATGGACTTCCACATACATCCAGGGGTCACGACTCTATCAGGGTGATGATCATCCGACTCACCAAGTCGTTCCACTTTCTACTGATCAGAGAGTAGGGTTAAATAGAGAGCTTGGTACACCTCTATGTGCAAGATATTATCTGAGCTGAGGAGATACGTGCATGACCCTTCCCACATCATCGACCATGGAGATCAAGATGTTGATGATGGGGAGACTTTTATGAAGGTTCTATTAGATATTGATGATAGATGGGAGAGGGTCCTTCATGGATGGTCAATACCTCTGGTGCGTATTCGATGGCAGCACGAGAACCTCCAGGGGAGCTCATGGGAGTGAAAATCTAAGATTTGTGCTCAGTAACCTGACTTGTTCCATTAGTTATGATTTGTGACTTATGGGGACGTAAATCCCTGAGTTGGGGAGAATGTAGAGACACAGAATTTCCATGTAATTTTTTTTAAATATATTGGAATTTTACAAGTCCTCAAAAACTGACGGAGCATGATTCTGAGGCCCGATGTGCCCGAAAACAATTTCTGATGTTTTTTTCAAGTATTTTCAGTAAACCTCTGAGTTTATTTTTCAAACATTTGAACTGGTTCTCAGAATTTAAATTTGAGGGAACTTTTGAACTCAAGGTGCTGATATTCTCTTAAGGAGACCTTGAACTTGATGGTAGTTGGTCGAGGATGAAAGTTAGTTTTTTGGGTTATTCATGGAAATAATAAAATAAAATAAACACACGTTATATTATATTTTATTTTATCTTATATAACCACCATGTATAAGTTTTAGGTGGGGACCAATGTATGATAACCACCCATGAGAGGTTATGGTGATGGGGCCCACCAAAAACTAGCCCCATATGAGAGGTTACGGTGTGGGGACCACCAGGGACTAAACCCCCCAATTAATTAAGGAAAACCACTAAACTCTCTCATAAATGAGGTAGATCCTCTTGACCTCCTCCACCTTGATTGTGCCAATGTACATGCCATTACGTAATCCAAATCATTTAACTAATTGCTACAATTTGAATTTTATACACAACAAACTAAATAATAGATAATCTATTATTTGGAGGGGAAACCTATTAAGTTGTTTCCAAAAGGTTGGAAAAGGAGGATTAGATCTCTTGGGAGAAAACTCTCCAAAGAAGAATGCTTCCACTGGCGAATAACTCTCCACTGAAGAAGAACGTTGACCTTGACTTCAACATTCTTCCACGATACATCTTTTGATGTGGAATTTCATCATCTATGGCGAATCAACCTCCATCTTTTCCCTAACCATTCGTCTTCTTCCCCACTACCATGTCTAAAAACCACAAACAAGGTAGGTGTTTTATTTTATTTAAGTATGATTTATTCCCATGTTCTTCCTTTATTTCAAAACGAAGAACGAGGAAGTTTTTATTTTGCATGAGGGTTATTGTGATTCATTTTTGTGGGCCAATTTCTATCACCCTAAATGTGGAGGCTGTAGACCAATCCAACGCGGTCTGGCCCCTCTGTCGATCTCCATTGTGGTGTTCTTCGAAATGGAAGAAAGCGACGTCAACGTCGATGAAGGAAACTAAGTAAACAGTCATGCTACCCACGGCCAGAATAACCCACGCCTCCCTCGGGACACTCCGGTGCCCCGGCCAAATCGGCTCTGCCACACTCACTGGCCGCACCACCCTCGCTGGCCGCACCGCCTCACTGGCAGTGCCACCCTCGCCGGCCGCACCTGGGACGGGCCGCCGCGAGCTGCGTCCCCACATCCCTCTGAACCAAACCGACCTCGAGCCCTGAGCCAAACTTCCCTCGTGGTGCCTCTGGGCTGAGCAGGCCCTGCGGTGCCCTCTCGGCTAAACCACCATTGCACCGACCCGCGACCAATATGTGCCCTCATGACCGGTCCGCTCCCTCGCGGCACTTTGCGACCCCTCGTGGCCTGCTGGGCTGGGACCAGTGGGCCAAGCCGAACATAATGAGATGGCCCACCCGACAGGGAAATCCAGAAACAACGAGTCCGGATGGGTTGACCCCAACCTGGTCGGCCTAGACTAGGACAGGGTGGGTCGGTCCGACTGGGGCGGACCAGACCTAGGCCCACTATGACCTTTTACTTTTTGTTGACCATATCATTGGCACTGGATGTCCATTTTATGAACCGTTAGTGGCATTGGTAATCTTGGATCATGGTGGTCCCATTGAATATATTTCACTAAAGTATGGGGAATATTTCAGATATAGTAAGGTCTGATCATACGCGAATCAAACCGGGCCCTCAGCACTAAAAGGCTAATAACACCCAGACTAGGCGTCTGATTGACGCACTGTATGTTGCGTTGAGACCTCTATGATGTGGAATACCTTTGGGATACTTCTTCATGGGACTTTGGGATATTTGAAGCATCGATCAGTAGCTTGTGGAGCGGATATTCTAGAGACGAGGGAGAATTTTTGTGGGAACCTAGTAGCTGACTAAGACTTGATGACTACATACCATTTGACTCAAAGTGACTCGACTAGCCCAGTAAGGAGTACCTGGTTGTGGTGGCAGACCCATGGAGAAGGAGCGCCTCGTTGTGGGGGCAGACCCACGGTACCCGACAGGAGGGGTACCTCTGCAGGCTATGAGGGGGAGCACCTGGTTGTGGCGGCAGACCCACGGCGGGGACTGCCTCTATGTGACGCAACAGACCCACTGTACTTGACAGGAGGATTACCTCAGCACTCCGAGGTTTGTGGGAAGCGCCTAGCTATGGCAGATGGCCCACTGTACTTGATAGAGGAGGAGTTCTCTTATAGATGAGGGTTCTAAATGTTACTACCCCCTAGAATAAAATCCTGGTTGGGCTGAGATAGTTTTTCTATGTTTTCCTCATGATTGAGATGGATCACTTGATAACATAGGTATATGTATGGACATATACCTAAGTAATATTATATATTGATTTCATAATTTTTGGTTTATCCTTGTTGGATTTTGTGAGACCATGAGGGTATCGGGGTCCCTACTAAGTATCTATATAGTCACCCCTACACGAGTTATGCTCGTACCTCGTTCTGTTAGATGTAGACGACAGACATCATTGACTGAGGCTGAGAGTAGTAGGGCTAGACGGTACCCGGAGCTAGGCTATACGGCGTGTCGATTCCTGGCGGAGATGGATGGACGTGGAGTGTTGAGGAAGTGATCTGTACCTACCCTTCAGGTAGGAACCTTGAAGGATGACCCAGTACTTATTTTTCCTTTTTCCTCAGTTGTACTTGTACTTACAATTTCTTGTACTTTCCAGTTGGTCTTGTATTCTGGCCCCTTTTTACATATTGCAGTCACTTGTTGGTAATACAACTTACTCGTGTTCGAATCTGCTATGTGTGTTTACAGGTTAAAAAGAAATTGTCTTCCCAATTTTAGGGAATTACGCCTTTGGTTTTAGTCGCCAGCCCCTAGCATATAGAAGGCAGGCTTGGGGTATCCACGACACGTGCCCCAGTGTACGGTTCGTGACATGCCTATGATGGGTTCTCCTTGAATTATTTATATTAACCTTTAGATGAGTTTTCTAGTTCCCTAGGGTAGACACCATGGATTGGATCTAAGGAATGTTTGGTAGAACCATGCTTAGATAGATACTCGAGACCATACATGTGATACCCATTACAGAGTTAGAGACTAGTATTTGACTTTTTACCATTCTTGAAGTGAGACATGGGAATTATTCCTTGAGTTACCAAGTATAGTATGCTTGTCATTGGTGGTCTGATGATCCCTCGAGTGATAGTTGGCTAGCCTTCTCAAATTGATAAGGATGGGTTATAGGTGTCTCAATATGATTTATAAGTGGTTTTAAAATGAAAATTTAAAATGAATATTAATTTATTGAAAAACGGAAATGATTATTAGTATTATATATGAGGGGACTTGTCCTATAAGCTTAATCATAAGATTAGGGACAATCTAAAATAAGTAATTCTACCTTAATCACATTTCTATTGTAGTTTCTCTTAGCATAGACACACTGTATTAGGCTAAAGTAAGTATTTTGGAAGGTTTTCAAATAGAAACTAGTCCAATTCTTTTAGTTATTTATTTCTCCCTTTCATATAATTACTATAGAACACATCTTAATTCATCTTACATGAAATGGATTGGCCTATAAAATTTGTATATTTTCCTAGTAATATTTAATATCACACCCTTCTTAGGTACCATTGCTACCTATGTAGAATTTATTTCTATAGGTATTTATTTAAGGATTTATCCCACTTCTAATGTTTATTTTACTGACTATAATGGAGTTGGGGCAGAGGACCAAGACGGTGCTCATGATTCTTGTGCATCCAATCATTGGGTAGTTATTATGTTATTAAATTACATTGAAATATATAATTTTTAGGTCTTACACGTCTAGTATCACCATTCAGACATGCATCGTTTTATAGTGGCATTGGAAAATATTATTTAGTTAACATATTTACTCCTACTATTTACCATTTGTTGTTACTGCTTTCGCTTTGATTTGAACATTTTACACCATCATGAAACTCTAACCATGCGGGTATAGTATCCCCAAAGTACTATATTTATACCCTCACTAGTAGTTGGTATCCTCTTGTGTGTTGGGAGGCATGCTTGAGGACATGTGGCAAATGTTTTGACTACATGATTACTGGTTATTCTGGTCGTGACATTGCAAAGTGGTATTAGAACCATCGTTTTTCATTGTCTTACTATTTTGGTCCAGTAGAGTGGATACTACGAATGCATCGACACTTGGTAAATATCCATTTTTGGGACTTATCACCCAACCCACATTGAAAATTACATGTTTCCAGGGCAAGGGTTATTTTATGTGTCATTT
Source organism: Viscum album (assembly GCA_963277665.1). NCBI lineage: Eukaryota > Viridiplantae > Streptophyta > Magnoliopsida > Santalales > Viscaceae > Viscum > Viscum album. The sequence goes on along the minus strand of OY728137.1, from coordinate 1,870,967,271 downwards.
GTTATTAAAGATGATTTTTTATTTCACCTTCAGTGAACAGTGTACATTCTTTTGCTTATTGATTAATGATATTTCTATTATTTACCCCTGTAATGGTATGAAAATGTGGTAAAATTACATGAATCACAAAAAGTAACATATGAATTCACATTCTTGTTACATTGCAATCTATATAGATTGCCTCGATATCTCATTTGAAATTATTGATGCGACTTCTGTGTTAATTTCTTGTCTGAAAAATTCCATGTTAGGAGTGGACATAACTTGTTTAGTATTTACCTTCTTGTGTAATTTTTTAGATTTTCATGATTACATTATGTGTTTAGTTATCTATTTAGTTTATGTTATTTCAGTGTTCCCTGATTCTATGCTTCCCTGGCATTGAATGAAACATGTTAGTCATAGTTGAATGGGATTCAATTTCCAATTTTTGGGTGTATGGGAAACATATATATTTGGAACTAACAACCCATATAATTTAACCATTATTGATGTGTTTTAGATACATAAGGATTATGTGAATGTGTTAAAACTATTTAATTTTCTTCTATTGTTATGATCATATTGGTTGATATTAAATGGGAGATAATTTTTCTAATTCCTAAAGTGTGTGGGAATCTTATGAAATGGAATGGGGTGACCTATATGATCTTACCACTGTAGATGCACCTATAATATTTAAATTCCTTCATATAAATATCTATGAGTTTAAATTTTCTTTTATTTTGGATGAAATTAGTTGCAGTTAAATGGGGGCTTCCTGTAACTTTTATAGTTCATGGGTGCTTTATAATTTTATGGGCGGTCAACCATAAAATATAACTATATGCAATGAGAATTTTATATAGAAATTTATGTAAATATAAAAGTTGTACAACTTTGAACATATATCTTTTCAATGTATTAATAAGTATTGTACTTTTTTACTTGGGTTGATGACCCACAAGGAAAATTACTAAATGCACAACTAGACACAAGTTGGTTAGTTGGGGAACATTGTTAATAAAATGGAACCTCTAAGGGTGTTTTCAAAATGTAAAAGATTAAAACATTCAGGTTAATGTTATGCAAACCCAAAATGGCTAAGTGGGGCCCTCGTATGTCACCTTTTCTTTTTGTATTCCGTGGAGCTTAGCATTATAGGATGTGCATTATGATTTGAGCTGAGGAACATTAAAAAATACATGTGTCTTCCTATCTGGTTTTTTCATGTAAACATAAAGTGGTATCCTTTTTTATAATACCTCATTTTTATAAAAGAGAGGAACCTTAAATTGTTTTTTTTCTATTTGGGGTGGGGATATATAAATAAATTATTAGTGTTTAAAAGTAGGATGTATGTGATAAAATAACCTAATTTTAATGGTACTTTACTGAACACAAATGGTTGAGAATGTGGTATAAATTACATTTCATGTGTTACCTTGCACCCTTAAGCAGGTGCTTTTTTTTCCTTCTGACTAGAATTGGTTATCTTTGAAATCCAAACCTAAATATGTATAAGGAATTAAATTAATTTTGGTTTATGGCCTTAAATTGAACATTAATTTTTTTAGGTTTTAATACTCATGTAAGGGCAGTTTCAATGCATTATTAAGTTCTTCCTTAAAATAGATCATGAATGTTTCCAAATGATTCTTCATTCTTATTCTTGAATATAAATGATATTCCTTTAATCTCAATGAAATTTTGAAGATGAGACTATATTTTGGATCAGTGATTTCTATTTAGATTAGGGTCCAACCCATTGTTGGTAGTGGCCTCATATATTTTAAACCCTTTATTGTTTATTGTGAGCTTTTCTGCATGTATAGTGTTATTCATGTACCATAGATTGGTGTAGGACTCTTGGATTCTAAAGTTACACCCTTGTTTGATGGGTTTTCATGTGTTTTTTAATCCTAGCACCATGTATGATCATTTCAAAATGATTTGTTTTATATGTCTTGATATTCTTAGGGAGTGATCATCCGTTTAGTAGGTTACGAGAACCTTATTTTTATATTTTTTATTTGATGACTCGGTACGTCATTAGTTAGATTAAAAGTCATATGGGGTAATATGAATATTGGTTAAATATTTTGGAAGTCCATCATATACTGGAATGTGTATGGTTGTTTTTCCTAGGTGTAGTGTTAAGGATATGTCGTCCAACTTCTGGAACCTCATGGTAGTATGCATTGTTGCATGTGGTACCCATCATCTTCTTAAGTCATGCAACGAACCATTTAAGTTCTATTATTCTCATTCAATCCTCAGTTTATCATGTTATGAATTATTTTTATCTCTAAATTAAAGTAACCTAAGTGCATGGTGGAATCAAACTCATCCTAATGTTTGGGATGATGTCTTAAAGAGAATCAGGTGTTTGACATGCTCATCAATTGTTTTAGATTTTATTCCAAATTACATGATGTGTGGTAACATGACTCAAGGGAGTATCATATGTTTATCTTAGTATGAAAATAATCTAGATATTTTGATTCCCTGGTTATATATTCCTCTTCTGAAAAATTCCTGTTAAATCATGATGAATACCTCTAGGACCTACGATCAGTGGTCGATGGAGCATATGTCATGGAATGAGATCCCTTTCTCTACTAAATTTGATGTATGGAAAACCTAAGGTGGGGATTATCACATCAGATCTAATAAAATGTGACCTCTTTAGTAGAAGTTCCACAACCTATAAGACCATTAAAATGGTTAGACTTCTTAAAATTCCTTGTGGCTATTAACCCTTTATTTATGTCAGTACGTTCTTGATAAAATGATCGTGATGTGATTATTTTACGATCAACCTGAAAATACACAACTGGTCAATTATGTTTTATGGTGGTTATTCATGGGTGACTATGGGATTTGTTGGGTGGTGAAGGTATCACAGTTGGGATATAAATGTGTCGGTGGTTGTAAATGATCCATTCTATGGAATTCGACATAAAAAGGTTTGATAGTCCTTACCTTTTATTTTAGTTGGTTTGGTTTCAAAAAATATGGACCACTCTTTCATATTTATCAATGAGGTGTCTAGGATCATTTATAGTGACATTTAAAACCTCTTATGTTACTATTGGATTTAAGAAAACCATGTCTTGTATTTTGGTATCATTTTTCTACACTAAGAGAGTGTTGTTCTTACATCAGACTAATGTTTTTGAAATGTCGTTGGGTTTGTTCGGGTGGTTTCAATAATATTTCTGATTTGGAATCATGTTTATTATTAAATTATTGGTTAGTATCTAGTGGTACATGGGTTCCTAAGTATGGAGTCCTGGGATGGAGTCATGAACTCCTACTATTTTTCTTTGTTCTTGAACGCCATGTGGTTTCTACTTCGTGATCGCTCAATTCTCTTGAGGTAAAACATCTTTCTTGTACCATTATCTCACTCATAAGTGATTAAAGTGGTTTCCCTTATATTAACTCCATGGATTATAGTGTTTGACTTTGAGGTTATCCTAGTTTTCTCTTGGGCTCAGAAGGAGTGTTTTTAATGTGGTGATCCAAATGTGTTAGACCGAGAAATGTTTCAATGGACATGCCAAGGAAAGAAAACTTTAGTGATTATTTGTCTAATGTTTTTAGCAGAAGTCATTATAGGCTCCTATGAATGTTATCTGACAAAATCATGGGTTTAATTCATTTAAATTTATTGAGTTGATCTTGTAAAATATGTCAGAAACCTATGCCAATCATTTTGAGGGTGGATGTCTAGTAGTGGCTTGACTTATCATCATCTAGATTCATTTAAAATAGGTCATTTGGGAATCAAACCTTTAATAAAACTATGTTCCATATTCTCTATTCCATTTCATTAGATAAATATATTTCCATAAGCATGTGTTTTAAGAAAAATTCTGATGGTTAGGATACCATGGTTCGGAATTGGCCTCTAAATCCAGGGCTTGTGGAGGATGTTTCATAGGATGAATAGATAAAAATATGATATGGATACTCTGTCTATATTTTTATTGGCTTTGGTAATCTCCATCAGAATGCTTGGGTTAAATTTTAGTGGTTGGTTTCACCATCTATAGTGACTCTCGAATATGCATTAGTAATTTAGAAACTCAACATGACCACTTATATAAAACATCATGACTAGAGTAGGTTGAGTGATGTTTTTTTGTTTCCCCATGGTTTCTATATATTGATATCTTCTAAGGTGGGGAGGTTGAAATAACCCATGTTTTGATCCAAGGTAAATTTCATGGTAATTTGAACTTTTATGTTTACTAGATGGGGTGTTTTTAAAACCATGATTTGGAACAAAATTGTGAGAGTTAGAACACTTTAATGTGTTTTTTAGACATGGATGAAGGCCTGATAGATCCCTTGAATGACCTATTAAGTTTAAGAAGTATTGGGGTCTAGAAATCCAATGTTTTGTGTTTCTACATAGGGTGTATGATATGTTTTATACTATGAGCCTCCCATAGTAACTAGGTGGAATGTTTCAGAGGAGAATATGTGAAGCACATGGGCTATGCATGGTTTACCCAAACACTGAACCTAACCCACACGATTTTTAGTAAATGGACAGTATGATTGCAATGTTCAACACACATTCGGTGCACAATTCATCTGACACTATGACCCAAATGATGAAAAATGTTTCACTTTTAAAAACAATTAAATTATTAAAATTAAAATTACATTTTAAATAAATTAATTGATAATACATAGAATGAAAGTAAAGAAATTTTTGAATAATAATAATAATAATAATACTATTATTATTATATTTTTTGTTATTATATTTTATGTATTTAATAAACCCATATGTGTTTTCCCCCTTACCCCTCTCTAGGAACATCTCCCCTCCCCCTCCTTTCATCATGAAATGACCCCCTGGTCCGAACCTCCATAGATCAACCTCCCACCTCACAACCTCATCTCTTCATGGAGATTACATAAGATTTATTCTTGTTTATCATTTGATTAATTGAGGTAATCCTTTCACCTCCCTTATCCTCCCTTGGTTGGTCAACTTTCCTCTCCCTGTTGCCCGATTTCATTCAACCGAACCCTATGTGAAGGGCTTACCAGCTCTTTTTGTTTTCATCCATTGTGATGGTATGTAGTAGATCTCTTGGGTTGGCCTCATTCGTATTCTGGAATTCTCCACTGAAGGTGAACCATTTCAGATTATTTTTTCCACCCATCATCAATTTTGGGTATTTTTTCCTCTGTTCATTGTTATCCCTCAATTTCTATTTGGGGTTTTCATAGTTTCTAATGCTATAGTAATTTTCTTTATGTGTGTTGGGCATTTACGTAATAGTTTTGTGTTGTTGTTGTCAAAAGAGACAAACCATGTATTAATAGGTATTCATATATATATATGTTCCCTTATTGTGTATATATTCACCCAGGGAGATGAATAAGTATATTGGGGATAGGTGTGCTTATGTATATATATGAAAAATTCATACAGGTGTGAGAAGAAATGGGTATATAAAAATATTACCATATAAGTAAGGATCCCATTGTACATATTCATGGAGATAAGAATATGTACATAGGGGATAGGTTTCCTTATGTATATGTGAAGGTTCATAATCTCAGATGATGGTTAGGGCATCTTCGAGTGGTTATTGAGGAAATCATCAAGTGAGGAATTGTTCGACTTGGTTCTCCCTCCTTTGAGGTAATGTCTCTTTCTTAGCCAATTTTGGTAGTGTCTTTTGATTATGACTTGTATCACATTCCATTTTGAAAATTTTTAAGTTATTTATTCATGTTCTAGATTGTTTTCATGTCTCTATTAGAAACCTTATTTTTTCTTTATGATATATACCTTACATCTTATGATGAAATTGAACTATTTAATTGAATGAAATGAATTGTTTAAAAAAATGTCTTGTTTTCCAATAGGACCCCTCAATGAGGTTTGTTGTCTTAAATTGGAAAATAGTATGTGGAGTGTCTTATAGTTTTGGGATTACAATTAGGATAAATGAATTCTTGTCTTTATCTCTATGCAATAGATTCATGGATTTCTATAAATAGAGTAAATTGATTAGTGTTTTTATCTTTGTGTTAGGGGTGAAACAAGGGGTTCTAATTTAAGGATCTATTATATTGACTCTTATGCCTTCTTGTTAGAGTTTTTAATACTTATAATTCACACTAAGGATTAATCCTTGTATGTATAGGATGAGTTCACCATGGTTTATTTATATTTAACTATAGGAAAGTGATGATGGTTCCCTAGGAGAGACCCCTTGGATGGACTCTATGGAAATTATGGTTGACCTATACATTGAGAGAGAAAATAGTCCCTATTTCTGATACTATGTATGGAATCAAAGGCTTGAATTTGACATTTCACAATTCATGGAGTGAGACAGGGGACTTCATCCTTAGGTTACCATGTATGGGCTCCTTGTCATCGGTTATGTGATGAACCCTAGAGTGATACTTTGTAAGTCTTCTAAAATTGTTAAGTATGGGCTCTCGGTGTCTTTCTATGATTTATATGTGGGTTTTAAATAAAAAATGGAATGTAAAATGAATTATTTAAAAATGAAAAATGACTCTTGGTATTATATATATAGGGAATTTTCCTCCAAATCTAAGCACAGTCTTGGAGACACTCTGGTCTGTGGCATTCTACCATACCCACATTACAATTGTAGTTTATCTCATCTCAAACACACCATCATAGGCCAAAGAAGGTTGTTCTATGGGTGTCCAAATGGAACCCAATCCAATTCTTTTAGTTATTGTTTTCTTGAATATAATTACAATGGAACCCATATTAAATTATGTTGAATAAAATGGATTAGTCAAGAAACTGTGGGTGCTGACCTACTGAGTTTGAATCTCACACCACAATCGGGTACCATTGGTACCTAAGTAGGCATCATGTCCTTAGGAATTCATTGAGATAATCGTCTATATTCCAATATTTTCTTACTTACTATGATGTATTTGGGTAAGAGAACATAGATGGTTCTCTAGATTATCATGGATTCATTCATTTGGTAGTAATTGTTTTATTATATTACATCATAATTTTTAATTTTTATTACATATATTTATATCATCGCCTATCTTACATGATTTTTTGTGTACTTCCATCGGTTAATTTTATTTAGTTATTATATTTACTTCCACTTCTTTCCATATATTATTTCTGCTTCTACTATGATTTACACATTTTACACCACCATGTGACTCTGACAATTAGTTTATAGGCTCCCTATTATACAATCTTTAAACCCTCACTAACAGTCAGAAGCCTCTATAATATGGGGAGGCATGCTTGAGGTCATGTGGTGATCATTCCTATTTCTAGTTTAGTGGTCAATTAGGTTTAGATGATATAATTGGGTCGAGGTGATATTTCAGCGTTCGAGCTACAAATGACTATTTTAATTACCATATCTCCAGGTATTCCCTCTATTTTTTATCCCTAACATCCACCTACCTAGGGATATTTCATATAAATGTATCATCTATAATCACCCCATAACATCTCTCTCCATTTGTGTTAAATGTTCCTAAAAAAATAAATTACATGTGATTTACTATGACATTTCCTAGAGCATCAAAATCCTACATATATGTTCTATCCATGAGAAAATTTTTTATCCTTATCATTACCTTTTCCTCCTTTAAACATGAATGGAATAAGGAAAATTTTCTATCCTGATCCCAAATCTAGATATCACATGACTTCTCCCTCACAACTCTTTTTATTTTATGTTTTTTCTCAGCCAACAAATTATTCTTACTAACCAGATTAACATAGGAATCATCCTAAAATCTCTCTTGAATCCTCTCATCCATTGTATCATATCACATTCAATCACTTATATAATAGATATATTTGTAGTTATTTTAGAGTTCCCCTATTATAAATCCTTATAAAAACATTCTATAAAGTTACTTAAGCCTTTCCACAAATATCTATGCACTGGCTAATCCCATGAGTTCCTCACTATCCATATGAAATCTCCCTCCCATTGATATATTCCTGAATAGAATATGTGGTTGCCTATAGTAATCTCATAATTTAAAATACAATGAGATGTGATTGATCTGACAGCGAGTGAGCTAAGTGCATAACAGTTGATTTGGAAAATGATTTGTTACCATATAAATTGAAAAAATGATGTTTATTCCTTCAAAAAATTATTCAACTTCTTTATTTTATGTTTCACCGGTTGAACATGTGACATAAAAAACCATGTTTGTGAGACCATTATTTATTAATAATTCTATAATATATTGTATATATATTATAGAAAAATTTTACTTACATTTCATTTCGGACGTCTATATTATATTGTTGAATTAAAACCCATCAAACCATTCCATGTTCCTTAGTTTTATTGGTAAGATGTACTGCCATAATATTGTTCTTTCCATAGCTTCACATTATTCATAGATGATATATAAGAATATGATTGAAACCACATATCTAAATTTAGTATTAATATGTTGATTTGATATGTACATACACTTTATAGAAACAATTTCTATCCAAAAGATCGAAATGTACTTTTTTATGGATTCCCTTGAAAGTATTCTAAAAAATATTCCCTGTTTTCAAAAGAGTAAATATGTTTCAAATTTTTTGGGTTCTAAAAAATATATATTCATGACTCTTAAAATATTCATTATAAAGAAATATTCTCTTATCCCATTCCCCAAGGCCCATGTTGTTATATATAATGATATAGATAATTGATAAAGATGATTGGAATTCTTTCATCCTAGTATACAACTAGAATTTGATAATGAACATTACATAATTATGGACTCTTCTTCCTTGGCATAAGTGATATAACATCCATCCACTGTTGATGGGAGGTATTTCATTTGGTCACCCCATTAGAATCTAGAGAATCTAGGGAATCTATATCATCATCTAAATCTCTAATGATTAAAAATCTATTCAGCATACATAATGGTAGGATTGGGGAAGTTGGATTTCATTCAACCATGGTGCCCCTCAAGTGCAGAACAATAATTGGGGTATCCCCCTATGGTGGAGGGGTTGTTGAAGAATATATCATATCAACCATAACTAGATACCCACTTGACATCAACAAAGGATCTTGAGTGTAAGAGGTAACTACCTATACATCAACCACCAGGTATGGGACTCCCATGTCAGAACTAGAATATTATGATCCCTTGGAATGATCTTACCCAAAATGAAGCAGTTCCAAAGACCCATCCCTCATAAGAGGAGAACTTCAAAACTATGTTGGAGCTCATGGAGCTTTTGGGGGATAATATTAAACAATATATTGAAGAGGATAAAGTATCATGGTCCTTTTAACAACCCTCTAAACTAGAGGATAAAGATTATTCCAATCAAACTCTAGACATTAACATTATTATAGGACTAACAAATTTGTGTAAAAAATATATGCCTAACAATTTGAAATCCAAATATTTTGTGCTTGAAAGTAAGAAAGTAAATTCCCTTCAGGAAATATTCCCCATTGAACTGAGTGTGATCCAGAAATAATATCCTCTACACCCACACACAATCATCTCTTTCTATAATAGAACACACAACTACAAGGCCAGTGATAGACCCATCTCCAAAAGGATATAGGCTAACGAAGTAGAATATAATCTCTATGTATCATCATAATCACAATAAATTCAATACAACACATATAAAACATTTATAGTTAGGATAAATTGTGTACCAAAATATAAATACTAGAAAACATCATGCAAACTACTATGATCTCATGTCCTTTCCCAAACCATGCATCCTATGAACTCCTACAGAGCGAGAACCTCAAGGAACCACACATCATCTTCTCTTAAGGTCATTCCTTTATGAATTCTTACTTGGAGAAAATATTGATGCATAATGATCTCCTTGATAACACAAACAGCTTGTTTTTTTTTCAGAAATCCCCATCATCTATTAAAGGACCAATAGATAGGAAGGCATGATCTCTCATATCTGAAATTTTCAACCAGAGGGAAATTAGGATATTCTGAGGTGTCACCTAGTTCTACCAAAAAGTGATCCAACTATAATAATTCATTAATTTCATGTTTAATTTTTAGATTTATTACAACTTATCAAATAATTCTATAGTATTTGGAAACCACAATTTTTTAATAATTATTCACATCGATATCCATTAAAATTTAATTTTGGTTATTTCCATTACCTTTATGATTTATATAATTAGAATATATCATGGAAATATCAATAATGGGAAGAAATCCTAATTTTTTATTATATGTAGCATCAAGGTGAAGACATAGAAGGCCGGATAACATCTTATTCCCCTTACTCTAATAGTTCAAACCATCAAATACGTGAATATTCACGTTGTTAATGAATTTATATTATGTATCCATAGTGTGTAGTTTGATATTTTAGTGGAATATTGTCTCAGATTAAAATATATTTCCTTATATTAGTGTGATATCATAGAAAGGGGTAGGGTAGAATTAGATATCTCTTTATTTTTTTAATTATTCTAAAAAATCAACCTCAAAATGTTTTATCATTTTGATATACTTAAGGATATAACACAATATCATCTCATATGAAGTAAATATAAATATGGATATCAACAAATAATATTTATGTTGTTTGGTACATAGAAATACTCCTTTTCATATTATTTATCCCCCCAACATGGATTTTTTAAAAACATATTTCATGACTTAAGAGGCACAAAAATAAACTGTTTCCACACCCCCATCATAATTCCTTCAATTAACACTGATTCTAGCATCTGACAATAAGCTATTCTTACATAGTTGGTTATATCCCCTAAATTTATTTCTTATATCCCCTTACTTCATAATTTGTTACACCCCCAATCAATAATTTTCTTTGGAAACTAATTTTAATCCCAACAACATGATATTCCTTCCTCTTTGTTGATACAATGTAGAAATAAATTCTTAAATAAATATTATTCCTCTATAAGAAATCTGGATCTCCTTTTACAATGTAACATTTATTTAAAAACATTAACATATATATGAATTTCTATAATTTCTCAAAACATATACTTCATCTTGAAAAACATGGATTAACTAAAACCCATACTTCAAAACATTTTATAGAAATATACCATAGAAAATTTCAATATAGTAATAGTGAAGACCCTAAATCCCATAACATGAAGATGCAGTCTACTTTATTAAATTATAATAAGATAAAAGTTATTCCATCACAAATGACTATATAGTTATGTTGTCTTTGTAAATTATATAAATACTTGAATCTCACATTAAATTTGAAGCCATAGTTTACCACATAGTGAATGAAAATATTTTTCATCCTTGAACTCATTCAAGGATTCCTTCTTCAAATATAAGTTAAGGGAAACCAAAAAACAATAATCCCAAATGTACAGTAATGGTTAGATATAGAGGAATATTACATGAATCAATATGCCATGATCAGTATAAAAAAGTAAATAAATGAACACTCATTCAATTTATTTAATAACTTGACTATCATGAGTGGATAAGTCATAATAAATATGTGAAGGTAAATAAAAAAATATATTACACTTAATAAATAACCTAATTATCATGATTATACGAGGATTAATAAATATTAAAATATAAATTATTGGACACGCAATGCATTATGAATACCATGATAATTAAATGCATCCCTAATTAATATTACCACAATATTCTCATGGATAATAATAATAGAATTATTATTGAAGGATATTATTATTATTGTATGTCAAAATATCTGACATCGTGAGATATATACTATAATGAAGAAAAATTTTCACACATAGAAGTTAATGGAATTTCAAAGAATACTTAATATATTACACAAACACACGCCTGAAGATTGTATTAGTTTTGTGCCTTTGGAAATTTGATAGACATTATTATGATTTAGTGAAATATCTTAAACATATCTTATAAATATCATCCCATTTATTAAACCTAACTACAAAATTACTTATAACATGAGTAAAATAAAACATAAGAAAATGGGTAAGCTCAGATACTCGGTAAGTGTAAGTAAGGGAGGCATGTAAAAATAATCCTGACAATAAGGTTATGAGAACATGGTCATGAAAATAAAATATCATACCTTATATGTCAATGATCATAAATGGGAATCATGGAAAAAAATTGAATTTTATAAGACATGAATCATAAAGAAACAAATAACATGATCGATGAAAGCATAACATAAGAATAAAACAAGGAACTGTCTAAGACACATAAGCATAAAAAATAATTTCCATAGTAGCCAAGGCATCGCTGCCAATGTCATCTTAATAGTATGGGTTCACTCACATACAATCTTTTTAGTCATGTTTCACTCCCTTAACTATCTTAATAGTCATGGTTCTCTCCCATAACAATCTTGGTAGACATGGTTCACTCCTATCAGCATCTTGGAAGACAATGTCCTTTATGTATATCTCATGTGATATAAATCTTTACCCAATGCATTGGTGGGAGATACATGTCCCACCCATTTCATAATGAAATAATAAATACATGTGCCATAAGATCATAAGTTTAAATATCATAACCATTGTAATCGAATTGGTTTTGTAAATTTATTGTCGGTGGGAAACAGACAATTTTCATAATAATTTCATCAAAAGCATAACCCCTGAAAAGAAGTGGGTTTCTCAAACTTCATTCCATCAAAACATAAACCATACAAAGAAATTATATGAATGGTTTTCTTAAACTATAACAAGTTATTTATTATTTTATAAGTAATGATTTGGAATTATCAATTAGAAAATTAATTTACCTTATAAATCTATTTTAAAAACATAAAAAAAAATTAAAACCAATTTCTTCTAAAATAAATATGAAAACTCATAAGAAAATCCTGAAGACATTTTGAAAAACTATTTTAATGAAAACATATGTAGGATTATTAAAAAAATTATAAATCCATTTTCCATTAAAAAATTATCTTTTAAACTTATTCAAATCCTTGAAAAAAACATTAAAATATAAAAAAATTAAAATCATTTTCCTTGCAAATGAGTTTAAGAGTTCGTTTAAAAAAATTTCTTGAGAAAATTAATCATTAAACATTTCAAAGTATCACATTCTAATATTAATCATTCGAATCATAATACCCATAAAATAATAACATTACATTAAGCTTAAAAAATAATAAAAATAATTATATTCGTGAAATAACATATCAAATGGTAGAATATACAACACATAAAATACCATTGGGGCATAATAAATCATTTTTCTCTAAGAAAGAAAATTGAGACTAGACTACCTTATTCATTTGGTAACTTTTGAACCATAAAACCCCATAGAATATAGATAATAAAATGGATATATAAATTCCAAAAAATTAATTTTTTTAAAATAAAATAATATATTCATGGTAATTATGTACACCACAAAAATGAAATTAGTGGTTAACAAGACATTTATCTAATATAAATAAAAAGTGTGATGAAATTCCCTTAACTTATATCTTTACTATATCCGTACTCATACAAACCTACTGTGTAATAAGTATAATTAAATTATTAATATTTCATAGAACTATATTCATATCTATAATACCATATATATTGTACTTAATACATTATATTACTGGTTAATTATTTTCATCATGTTAACATTACATTTCAGGTAATATTTTCTTGGTTAATCTTACATGTTTTAAATTTTTTATTCTTGATCATATTACATCGATAATTATTTACAAACATAAATAATGTTAAAAATAATTTATATACCACATATATTTAGTATATAAATATATATTTACGATAGATATATGCAATTGAATACATAGTTTATGGATACGGTAAGTCGTACATATGTATGAACATTGTTTCCTTTTTCTTATCATACTGAATGGAAGAAGGTAAATGAAATAAATAAATATATTATTTAATCATAATTATTAATTAATATATTATATTTCTATTCAATATATATATATATATATTTAGTCATTATTGAAATGGTTTTCATGGAATATGATTCTCATCACGTCATAAAGACGATAGGTTGTACATACACGTGAGTGAAAATATCATTATATTAATGGTATAAGTGAGTAATTTTATGTTATAAATTCTCTTCTATAATAAATATCATGTTATAATCTTGATATTTAATTGTTATTTCCATCATTGTAGTCATCCAAGTAAGGTGGTGATGAAAAACATATTACAGCATGATATGGAGATGGTAACTCGTACGTATGCACGTGTGGTACTTTCAATTTTCATAGGATAAATGAAAGATATAATATTTTTTTCCATAATAAAAATAAAATATCATAATATAGGTGATAATAGAGTTATTACATTATAATATAATCAAATCATGAAGAGGAATTAGAAGAAGAAACAAATTTGAAAGATCCAGTAAAGAGATTACCTCTTCTTTGGTGATCTCCCTCTAGATCTCATTTTGGAGACACTAGATATGATTTTTTGAGATTAAAATCACATATATAATGTTATAATGTACTTTTATATGGTAAATGGTCAGGTAATGGTAGATAATGAAGTCTAAAAGTGATGTGAGGAAGCGAGGGAGGAGGTTCTCTATTATAAATGAGGTGAGGAGAACATTTGGAAACTCCCAAAGTAATAAATTGATATAAATTATCTTTCCATTCCAAATGGGCCGAAATTGATTTATTTATAATATAGGATGATTATGGTTCTATATAATATTATTCATTAATTTTTATACATGTTTTTTTCATATTAATACCCTTATCTTTTGGCTTTAACACTTAATTATTCCCTTTAACTCTTACCATGATAACATGTGTTTTTACTAATTTTGGGTTATTATACTTACTATAAAATTACAAACGAAAACTAAATAGTTCATTGATGAAATTTTTTACCTTAAAATAGTTATTTTGACAAATTTATTAATTTTTATGACTTTTATCATTTATTATTATATTATATATTTTAAAATATTTATTGTTTGAATTTTGAAACTATACATTAGTTGACATTTTAAAAATATCAAAACAGCAAGAAAAGTATGAAAACAATTAAGTAAAATATTTATAAAATGTAAAATAAATTAATTATATCATTTTAATAAATTAATTAGATAAATTTATATTTATTTTAATATTTTTAATATCGTTTTTTGATTATTAAATTAATCATGAAATTACCAAATCATCATTGTTTCACCATAAAATTTAAATATTTTTTCCTAAAAATAATAAATAAATTACCATGATATAGTAAAAAATTTCTTATTTCTAAATAATTTTTATTGTCAAACATATCACTTATATAACCCCATATATAAGTTTTTATAGTTATGAGAACCATGAGTATGACATTTTTGTTTTTACTTTAAGTAAAACATTATAAATTTTATAATCCCGCAAAAATGGCTTCCAAAGGTCATAATTTCATATCAAAGATGCTTTTTGTTGAATATACCTCATACAATTAATTTAGTACAAGTGTTAGTATAGTTTTATAATTTGTATAATATTTTATACATTTAATTACTTGATTTACCCTTAATCGTGTTAATAAAAATAACTACTAAAAGTACAATTCATAAAGCCAAAAAATTAAAGGGTCATATTTAATAAATTTGGACCCTATGATTATAAATATGAATTTTATTTTTCAAAATTAAAAACAAAAAATTTCTATAAATTATTTTAAAATAAATCTCATTGACGGAATGAGAAAACTGGTTTTAAAAATAAAACATTCAAAAGTTCACAAAGTTTTTATATTTAATTTTAATGTAAAATTAATTCCAATGAACTTAATTGGATTAAATTATAAAAAATAATAATATTATAATTAAGAAATATTCAAAAATTTAATTTCACACTAAATTATTTCAATGAAATAAAGTCGTTTTCAATTAAAATTTTGTTTTTTTAATATTCATAAAAACATGAAACTTATCAAAAAAATACCAATAAATTAAAACAAATAAAATTTTATTTCCCTATTTTAAATTATAATTTTATTTTGTTAAATATAATATATAAATGTTTTAAAAATTGGATTTAAAATGGGTTCACCCTGAAAAGTTAATAAAATGACCCCTCAAAAAAATTTAGGGTTTTATGCATAAAATTTGGTTGGTTCTTATTTTAATCATATAAATTCATTTTGATGAATATAAAATGTATTTAATTGAATATATAATATATATATATATATATAAAATAAATATCATTTTCTAATTGATATTATTTTATTTTATTCATACAAAATGACTTTTGGAGCATAAAATTAAATATATTGACATTGTATTCAATTGGTATATATTAATTGGTAACAAACAAATTCATATTATAAAACATTTATTTTCATATTTTTGTTAATAGTATTCATAATTTTAGTGATTAGTCTATATATTATTATATTAATTAATAATATTTTAATAATATATTATTTTTCGGTAAAACTCGGTCTTGCATGTAACACATGATATCAGAGAAACTCAAAATTATGTGTAACACAAGCCAATAATAGTTTTTTGTATACCAGAAGCTAAGTCGGTGTTGCGTACAAAATAATATTGTCTTGTTGTATTTTAAAACACAATACATCAGTGAAATTACAAAAAAAATATCTCATGAAAATCTTGGGGTGTTACATATATCACAAATACATTTTCCCATGGCAGTTTAATTGATGGTTAGGTATCCACTAAAAACACATTTAATCCAGGATTACTGATTTTCCATATGAGAGTATCAATGCATCGAGTGGATAATTAATTCTAAGCACCAACAATTTATTTATGTCCAATACATCCCTTATATTTCTATTGATCCATTTATTTAATGATAAATATTTGTAATCAATAAATTTATATACCGAATACAGATTACAAAATATCATTATTTCCCTAGTCAATAAAATTAAATTCAAAGGAAAACATTGTATGTATAAATGGTATATATTTTAGGTGATAATATTATCCATGATACAAATAATATGTATATTTATGATAAATGTAATGTTTAATGATCTCGGGAAAGTGGATGTTTGAAGAGAAAGTTAATTATAAAATGATTAAAAAATAAATTGAATGTCAAAAGATTCCTATGTCAAAATGATCAGAATCCATCTACAGACAAGATTAATGATGGTATGATGAAAACATATCTCCAATATAGTATAAGTATAGAAAGGTGATTTTCATTGATTGTAACACCCCATAAGGATAAATGCTTATATGACTACATGATGCAACTCATGTCAATAAGACAAATATTTATTTTCAAGATCTCACCTAATTAGAAATCAAAAATTATGAATTATTATCTTGGAGTAGTGTTTACGATGGATGAACTTCTTATAATAATCTCAAGTTATGTATGAGTGAGGACAAATCATAATGGAAAGAACTTTTGTTGGAATCTAGGGACTGTCATTAGTCTGATGACCCATTTGGGAAACTAGTTGGGCACTAAGGAGAGGACCATGTGTGTTCAAAGAAATTATTTGCACCTGGAATGATAGGACCTTACTACCATGTTAAGGGAGGGTGATTGTGTTGTCATAGGGGCCCAATTGATACATAGATATCAGAGTAAGAACATATACATAAGTGCAGTGGTAGTGTTGGGGATGAGATTTACGGTCCACAACAAGGACATTGTGCTCTAAAGGGTTGGTGAATATAAAACCATAGAATGATTAAGGGTTAATGGACTAAAAGATATGACTCATGTTTACAAGGATTTCCTTTCTTTTTAGGATCCTTCCTAATTAGAATGCCATAGTTAAGAATGCTTGACATTAAGTTGTGATCATGATGGGTGACCTTCATGTATGTTTCTTAGGGTGTTTGCAAGTGAGGAAACACACAATGGAAAGAACATATATTAACTTATGGGTATGTTAATTAGTTTTTTGACCCATTCAGGCACCAGGGTAGGTCCCATGGAGGGTACCACAAGTCTATAGGGAGATTGGTGGCACCTGGTGGGCCATGACCTGACTAACATGTTAAGGCGGGGTGACTATGCTGTTAGAGGGGCCCATTTGTTAAAATTATATCAGAGAAACATCCTAAACATAAGTGTGGTGGAACTACCGGGTTGAGGTGTATAGTTCATAAGGATGAAGTAATAATCTAAAGGGTGGTTTAATGTTGCACCCCTAAATTATGGAGAATTATATGACTAAATGATATGAGTCATGTCTACAAGGTGAACCTTTATTTTCATGTTCCTATCTAATCATAACTCCACAATTAATAATCCTTGTTCTAGATTAGTGATTAGCATGGGTATCCTAAAGTAGTTATCAAGATGGGTGACCTTCTAGGAAGTTTCTCATGGTGTGTTACATTGATATCAGAGTACAAACCTAGACTCAAGTTCAATGAAACAATTAGGGTTGAGATGTAGGTTTTGAAATGAACATGTTATGCTCTAAATTGTTGGGTAATATAACACCCCATAATGAAAAAGGGATAAATGACTAAATTGTAGAATTATTTCTAAAATGTGTACATTTCCTTTGGAAATCCTACCTAATTCAAACTCTCTAGTTTAGTGTCACGACCCATCTCCCAGGGCCCATGTTGTGACTACCCCAAGAACACCTCCTGATGGATAGGGGCAAGCGAAAAGCATCAAAGGCATTATCCCATAAGTGGGAGTAATTCTATTGAGTACCTATGCGCATGAAAACATACACAATGCTCAAAAGTAAACAAGCATGCCACTAAGACAACTGATGGGAGTAAAAGTAAAAAACTAGAAGTAAATGGGCCAGAATACATGCCCAACAAAAAGTCAAGTACATGTTTTTGAAGTCTATATTCCGTTAACACTACATGAATAGTAGGTGAAGGAGGTTCTACCTAAAGTCATCAAATTATACCTTGCCTATCAGATCTCACTAGTCACCGCCTAGTGCTAGACCTCCACTGTCTCTATCGAATTGCCTGTCATCTGCCCAAGGCACAACACATGCGGGTGGAGCTCGTGCAGGGGTGAGTAACATGACACTCAGTAAGGATCCAAAAACACAAAGTAAAATACCATGAAGGAAATTATTCATGAAGTATAATACCAAATAGGTACACAATGTGTATCCCTTAAGAAGTACAGTCAAGGGAGATAGTCACTACAGTCAACTCACACATGTATAATATGATGTAAGGAAAGGAAGACTAATATCTGTATTGATTAGCACATTATACGGTTGAAACACCCATGCCTAATGAATACATAGGGTTTCTAGATCACCTAGAAACGCTCATCACATAGGCCAGCTTGATCACTTAGACCTATTCTTCTCTTGGGTAAGCTGGATCACTTAGACCCACTCGTCTCTTGGGCCAGCTGGATAACATAGACCTAGTCTTCCCTAAGGCTAGTTGAATCACTTAGACCTGCTAATCTCATTAGGTATCTGGATCACTAAGACCTGCTGGTCTTTTGGCCCACTAATGACCACTCATCTGTTGTCCCACTGAGGTCTGCTCATCTGCTGGGACATTGGGGCCTTCTAGTTAGTTGTTCCATTGAGTTCTTCTTGACTCACGTTCATAACATTCATTATTATAGAAGAATCTACTTCTTAATCCATCGATAATATTTCAACATCCATAAAAACACCCTTGGATAATGTCAAAAGGACCTCCACATTGTGAGGGTTCAAACTCCGCAAATGGCTCGTCGATCGGGAAAATGTTTTGGATGATATTCTCTTTTTAGTAAAAAGTGGTTGGTCAGGTATGGGTCCGGTCCTTCCCAGTCATACCAAACAGACCCGACCTGACATGAGTCATTTGGACCTGGTTTGGAGTGGCTGGGCTTAGTCTGGCCTGCTGGTCTGTGGGTCCGGCCCACTGGGCGACCCGAGGTGGCTCATCCTCTCTAGCCTGGACCACTGCTACCGGCTCGTTCAGCCTCCACCATACGCGGTGATGGCCACATACCCTCCACATCACATGACCAGTAGTTGGTCGGCTACCTCCCCGACATGTGGTCCCATGAACCACATGCCATCCATGAACTCTAGCTCTGCCATGAGTCTCCAATCCTAACACGATGTCGTGGTTCCACAGACCCATGGCCTACTGACCGTGGTCTCCTACATTGACACAATTCCCCACTGGCACTATAGTTCCGTACTGCCATGGATCGCTAGCCACAACCTACTCCACTGTGGCGCACCACCTCTTGCACCTGGTCTCCGACTATTGTTGGTGCTGATGAGCGAGGAGTATCTTCCGCAGGTCACCAGAAATGCTCTGGTAGTTCATTATTTGATCTTGAGGGTCTGCTACATTTCTCATTTCTCTGCCTTCTCTATCTTGTGTCCCAAGTTGTATCCCTATCGATCAAGGGTTTAGTCCACGTTCAGAAACTCTTATCAATAGTATGATGTGACCTTTGGGTTTTTTCGGTGAAGAATGCAAGGGGGAGAGGGGATCACAAGAAACACCCAAACTGACAAATGTTGTGCTTGTTGGTTTATCCTCTGTTCATCAAATTAGAAAAAGGGAAGATATTGAACGATCACGACATATATTTTTATTTATTTAATACCTACATAACAAAATCCAATCCGGTATATGTGATCAATACATAGGTTAAAATGTTCATGGGATGGGTGCATTATTCAATTAAAACAACGAACGAGGAAGGGAATGATTCGCATAAAATCAGACACCTTACCTCAAGGATGGATCGTTCGATGGTGAAGGTCAGAGTTTCATTGTCTTCATTCCTCGATCCTCAATTTTTTGTCAGTGGCGATTTGTTTTTTCTCGCTTTCCAACACAAATCCTCTAAAGGATTTAAGAAATCCTTATTCCATTTCCAATAAACACATATTTGATTAAGTCATAAAAAAGAGGAAATGCTTTTTAGCATTTCTGTTAAGATGAGTTG
Organism: Viscum album; assembly: GCA_963277665.1. NCBI lineage: Eukaryota > Viridiplantae > Streptophyta > Magnoliopsida > Santalales > Viscaceae > Viscum > Viscum album. Next base: position 1,870,946,408 of record OY728137.1, on the reverse strand, counting down.
CATCATCATTTCACTATTTCATTTATGAAACAAGGTTTTAGTTACTATTTAGTTTCAGAGTCGTTATGTCGTTTCATTTATTCAATGAAACATCCGACTCACTGCAGTATTGTGGCGACAAAAAATTAGAATAAAACAAACTTTTTATGTTTATTTTATTTTTCTTCAAAACACAAAAAATTTACTTTTTCCATCGACCCAGACTAGTTGATGTTAGGTCCATTCATATGTAATGTCATTGTTCTAGATGAAAAATTACACTTATATTTTTAATTCGGGCACCAGTTTAGAAGATTCTAAATTTTTGTATGAATGTTATTTTAAATAAACATAAAAAAATTCAAACACTTATTTCGGGTTCACTATGCATCAGAATGAAGTTTCTTAGAGCGCCTGTTCTTGAAATAATCCCATATAATTAAATAAATTACATGGAATTTCTGGCACATTACATTACCCCTTCTATATGGCTCTATGTCCTCATAATCCAAAAAGGGATAAGCAAAAAAATGGGGGTACTGAACAAGGATTTGAGCCTCCTGCTCCAAAGTGATCTCTTATAGATTCTTGTGATGCCACCAAATGTGCACTAGAGGAATAAACCATCCACAAAGGTCTCATTCATGTCGATCCACAATCTCTACCATAAACTCTGAAAAGGTTACCCCATTATCAATGTCCCACTCTCCCTATTCGATGACATACAATGGGTCATGCACATATCTCCTCTGCTGTGACATGGGAAAGACATTATGAATCTATTTCATCTGAGGGGGAAGAGCAAGGCAGTATTCCACCTCGCCAAATTTTCTTAGAATCTGGAAAGGGTTGATGAATCTCTAAGAAAACTTACCTCCCAGGCAAAATATCTGTAATCCCCATCATGGTGAGACATGATGAAACACGTGGTCTCCCTCCTCAAACTCCAAGATCATTTGTATCATATTAGTAAAAGATTTATGCCTGATCTGTGCAGTTATCATCCACTCCTGGATGATCTTCACCATCCCAGTAGTAGCCTATTCCAACTCTGGGCCCATGAGTGTTGACTCCCCTAGGTCTGCGTAGCATAATGATGATCTGTATGGTCTCCCATGCAGTGTTTAGAATAGTGACATAGCAATGGTGGAGTAGTAGCTATTATTATGTGTGATCTCTATCATAGGTTGATGATCCTCCCAACTACGACCGAAGTCCACAATTCAAGAATGAATTATTTCCTCTAAAATTTGGATAATACTCTCCAACTAACCATCTATCTAGGGATGGAATTCCATGCTCAAACGTATTTGAGTCCCAAATTCCTCCTGACATCCCATACACAACTGAGATGTAAATTTTGCCTCCTGATCCAAGACTATCACCGATGGGACTCTGTGGAGTGGATCTATGTATTACACGTAGAGGATCCCCTAGATCTCTAATGAACCCTACTCCTAGATGGGTTGGAAGTGTGCAATCATGGTTAGTTATCCCATAATCACCTAGATGGTATCATTACCAATGGATGTGCGTGGTAATCCTATCACAATGTACATCGAGATACCCTTCTACTTCCACTCTAGAACCTCAAGTGGATGATTCAATATTGCTAGAACCAGATGCTCTGCCTTCAATTATTGAAATTTGCGGCATAATGAAATGAACTCTGCTACCTCCTACTTCATCCATGACCACCAGTACTGGCGTCAACGATACTTTTTTATCATTTCCACTCATGGATGCTTCGTTAAGGGGGAGGTGTAGAACTCCATCAGATTCTACTCTCACAATTACATTGGTATAATTGTGTGCCCTCTGAAAAGGATGACATGCTCCCTTCCTATTCAATATACATTAGGGATTTTTCATGAGGATAATTGGGCACACTGGGCCTCATAGTTAACATCTATAATTAACTGGAACATCTCATTGTCCAATGGTAGGATCTCCACCCTTCTCACCCTCTAGTTGTGGGTACAATCCCTACGACATTGACTGATGTGAAAGATTATCAACTGGAATAAATGTTTTATTATTTTAAAAAGACAATAATATAATTCCTATAAGATTCCTATAAATGTGATGAAAATCCTAAAATATAGCATTAGTCCTCAAATTTTTTCTTACCATAATTCTTTTCTGCCAATAATATTGATTATAATTTTGTTTTATAAAATTAAATAATCTTAATTGCATTAAAAAAATTAACCTGAAAGGATATATATTCATTTAAAATTGTTAAAAGATAACACTTCACAAAAAACTACATCATATTGAACCAATGGGTTACATAATCCTCAACCTAAGGAAACATACCCAAAAATTCCATCGATCAGATGAAAATCCCATTAATTAAACCCACAAAAGGGGCATATATGAATTTGAACATATGACAAACCATAAACTCATAATCCCAAAATTATTGAATAATACATATATTAATTAATATATGATTCAAAAAATTAACCCAATCCTCAGTTGTTTCATGGTTCTTAAAACTAAAATATCATTGATAAAAATATTCTAAAACATAATTATTGAATTTCAATACATAAATACTTAATAATTTTTACATTAATATAAGCATAACATGGGTCCTTCCAGGGTTTATGAGTTATACTTTAAAATAAGGAATTGACATGGAAATTTCCAAGGATTCAAAAATTAAATATAATAAACTAAATATATATATCTCTATGATGAATTTTTTCTAATCATTATACTCTTTACTTTTCCATTTCAATTTGTTTCTCGGTGCCCCTATTTTCAACACATAAAACATTTTCCTATTCCTTTTACTTATTTATTTAGGTGTATCATTATATATTTATGAAATGATATAAATTGATCCTTCTTTCCACCATGGTCACCTCTACTCAATTTTTTAGAAGAATCTATCCATATCATATTTGGTGACATCAAGATTTATTTAATGAATATTTTGTTAATCATATATCATGATAACTTCCTAGTAATAATCATGTAATAATTAAATATAGTAATTATATCATTCGGTTTCTCATAATCACTAAATTTTCTAACATATTAATTTTTATCATGATTCCTTCATGTTATATCCATTGACTAAAACCAAAAAGCACAATTTGATCAACAATAATTATAGTGGGAAACCCATGTAATAATTTATAAGATACCTAAATCATGAATTATTCTTTTTAATATTAGACTCCTTAGGTTTATTGAATTTCATTTATTTTAAAAATAAATTTAAATCATTAGTGATGGATTGTAATTAAATTGAGAATTACCTAATTATATCACTATTTACTGTCAAAATATGTGTGTACTAAGCCCCATCTTCATTCCCCCGGTGACGATCGAGTCAAATCCAAATATGACCATTTTGGGGTTGTTAATGCTAGGTAAAACTTAACAAAAACCATTTCCAACTATAATATCTAGAAAGAGATGTTTTGATAGGAAAAAACTTATAATATATTCCTTAACAAAACTTCAGGATGTTCTTCTCTACATACCCTCAAATTCCATCATTGTTTTATTTTCACTAATCATTTCCTTTCCAAATATAGCTCCCATGATTTCTAATAAACATTCTTTGATAGAAAATATGATGTTGCTAACTCTAATATCCTAGAGGCATAATGTACATTATTATATTGGAATAAGTTACAGCTGTTAACATCACAATGGATTAAATAGTCTATTAATCATGGAAAATTGAATACATTCTGGAATATCACATTATATTTGAAAAATATTATAACATAGTGAAAGAAAATATTCCACACCCTTGAAATTATTCCAATATTCCTTCTTCATATCATGGTGAAAAGAAGCAAAATAAGTGTGAGCTGAAAATCTCAATAATGGTTGTAATCAACCAATGTTATCTTGAATCAAAAATTAATAATGAATTTGGAAAGGAAAATAACTAGAAAAAAAATACATTTAATCAATAACATGAATATAATGACTAGATAAGGAATAAAAAATATGGTAATGTAAATAACTAAAAAACCGTTCCATTTAATCAATAACATGACTAACATGATTAGATCAGACATAATCAATATGGAAAGGTAAACAACATAGGCACAAATACATCCATGGATAATATTAACAAAATTATCTCATTGTTTATAATAACTAAATTATTAATGTTGTAAATTCTTAATATTTGATTTCAATATCTTAGATATCATGATATTTATACCATCAATACTTTTTACCGAGACGTTTTAGCAAATTGGAAGGTATACACCATAAAAAAATTTATGCTAGATTACTGATTCACATTACGAGACTATCAATTCATCTAGGGTCTATATTGTTCCATACACCACCCATAACTACATGTCCAACTCATTCATAATATATCTAATGATCAATTTAATTCATCAATAATATGAATTATCAATAACTTTCCATATTAAATAAAGAATACATAATATAAATATTTCCCTAGTCAATAAAATTACATAAATATAAATAATTATATATACTAATAGTATATATTTTAGGCCATAATAGTATCCCTGATACAAATAATTAGAATATTTATGTGAAACATAATGTTTAATGACCATATAAAAGTGAATGTTTCAATGGAAAATTAATTACTAAAAAATTAATCAATAAAGTTATTATCAATAATTTCCCTAGACAAGAATCTCATAAAACATCGAAAGATTTTTTAATGATAGAATAATTACAACATATACCTAGTGATGTATAGTTTCAATAAATGGGTTTTTTCATTTATGAATCTAAATACTATAAAAATATCATTAAAAATATTTTTTAGGAAAATACCTTTTTCACTTTGAAGATCACATTTAAAAACAAAAATTTACCAAATATTAGGAAAAATATTTTTTTTAAATAAAACATGTAAACATGTAATGTAATCTTAAAATCATTGAGTATTCATGATGGAGGTAAATTCCATTCATGTCGTTTACGTTAAAACATAGATTCATTTAACATTTTCATTAAAAAGACAATTAGTACCTTGTTTTCAAAAATAAAAACAGATTCCTTTAAAAAAATCCAAATAAAAATCATGGATAAATATTACATTAAACAATCATATAGTAATATTAAAACATTATAGATATAATTTTTTGGAAATAAGTATTTTGAAGAAAAAATATTTTGATCCGAAGAAGGAAATAAAGTTGAATTTTCTTGAAAACCTTTTATCAATAATTTTAGATAATAAAGAGAGAGAAAATGGTACTATTATATAAAAAATCAAGAATAACTTGATAATAATAAAATAAATGGGTTTTAATATACAATTATCAAACAATTACCTTTAATTAAATTGAATAATAAACAATCCTGATAAAAATCATATTGAAGCATAAACCATTACCTCTTTTGTTACTTTTGAATAATAACCTAATGAATGAAATAAATTCAAATGAAATGTTAAACACTATTATTAAAAATAGATTCATGATATAAAATTTAAAATGGTTATTATATTCACCTAAAAAAAATGGTGCATAATACTAAATATTTACCATTGGAATTGAATTTGAGACAAAAACTCATTCAAAGATATTACCATGGAAGTGGGGGAATAATCGATGAAATTATTATGGGAAAAAATAGTAATATATATAAGATTTTTTCTAAATACTAAAATAATAAATATTCATTACATACATAATTTTATAATATAAAAGACAATAGAAAAATAGTATAACACAATAAAAATAAGATGAGTTGAGATATTCCTTTCAACTTGGTACCTTTCAAGTCAAGTACCCTTTGATGAAATAAATCAAACCAAAAACTAATATTCAATTATGTATGAATTATTTGTGATATTTCATATAATTTTTTATATAAACTATATAAAATAAATTTGGTGTATAATAATAAAATATGCCTCAATTAAGGAAAATTGTAATGAAGTCCCTTGCTTAACATTTCCCTTCAGCTGAATGTGCATTAAACCAATATATAATTTTATTAATCATGATATTAATTTACTCCATTACTATATTTATATTTATTATATCATATTTTAACCTCATATAATATCTTACCACCGATTCCTTAACAATATTATATTATTATTATTGATTCGGGTGTTGATTGCATTTTTTTCTCACTCATGTTTTGTAATTAATGATTCAATTATTTTGAATATGATATATATCCATTTTATCTATAATTATATTATTTTTTTAAATATCATTTTTTTTAATCATTTACATTTTTAGAACCATTTTTTAAATTTTACAAGGAAAATGAATTGCATCGCTCTGTAGATATTTCAGGTCATACGTACACAAGAGTGACGATATCAATTACTTAATGAGTGAACGGTAAAAAAGTAGATGATACATTAATTTTATAGAATTAATATCATGATATATGCATCAAATATATTCATTACTTCTATCATTATGACTATCCATGTGAGTCTATGATAAAAAAACTATATCCTTTCGTGAGGCGGTAGTCTATCTTAGACATGAGCAATGGATGGATTTGTTTCCCATTTGACTGATAAGAATATTGATAAATATTATTCACTAAAGAAAATAATATATATCTTTATATCTGATATATATTATTATATATTGTAATTTTTAATTGATAACTGATGGTGAAAAATAAAGAACCAAAATGAATGATCTTTGTTATCACGATTACCTTCTATTAGAGAAACCTCCTTTGGATCTCTTATTAAGGACCCAAGGGTTGGTATAATGGGAAGAATATAAGATATATAATGTGTTTAATGGTTATTGGGATATATTTTGGATCTTTTTTTCATGAAAAATGGATTTATATGTGTGGAGAAGTGGGGGGAGGGAGTTCCCTTTTATAATTGAAGATGAGTGGTATTTTTGTAAATGCCAAAAACAATTCAATAATGAGCCCTATATCCCTAAAAAATTTAGAAAAATAGGGTACTTAGAAGGTAAGTTTGATATACCACCCCCATGTAAAATAAATAGGTTTAAACACGATATTCTTGATCCTAAAATATAAATTACTATTATCTTTTCATTTCTCACCATGGTAATTTGTTTTTTTTAACTATGTTAATTTACCCTTTAATACTAAAATAAAATAAGAATTATTATAAAATTTATATTAATTTATTATTAATTTTAATTCCAATTTATCAAATAAAAATTACATGTGTGTGTAAAATTAATTTTAACACCACTGCATGCCACGTGAACCCCCCCTCATTTACCTTATTCATAGAAAAGAAATTACTCTCTTTACTAGTGATTATGGCCAAAATTTTAGTTTAACATATTACATAAGATTAATTATTCTGATTAAAGATATATAATCCAATATATGTAAATTTTTTCCCAAAATTTGTATGATTTAATTTAATAATAAACCTGTAAATCTTGTCAAAAAATTGGTTTTCATGAAATTCATTTTTAAAGAATAACTTGATCTTATATTAACTATATGACCAGTGGTCATAAATATATTAAATTGACTTCATATAATTAGAAAATAAATATATAAATATATATTATTTATATTAATACTTATTAGGGGTCATTTTAATTAATTAAAATGGAGGAACACTTTCTTTTATAAACATTATTTAGTAAAAAGCATTTTTATGATTAAAAATAAACTTATTTGAAAATTGTGTATGAAAAAGATTAAAATGTAATTAATTATTTTAAAATTTTATAAATAATATTTTCCATAATTCTAATTCAAATTCATAGTTTAATTAAACTATTAAATAAAATAATTTATTAAAATGACATGATATCTTTAAAAACTACGGTATTTTTACTATTCGCGGAAAAATCATTCTTTTTAGAAAAATCTAAAAATTTCACCCAAAGTTATTTTTTATATGATGATTTTAAAAAATATTTTCATTTTGGAAATAAAATTTCAAGATTTCATATAAATTAAGGATAAATACCATACCTAAAATATAAAATAAAACTTTTTTTTTGATGAAAATGTATTTTTAAGCATAAAATGAATTTTCAAAACATTTGAGTGATTATTTATGGATAATTTAAAAATAAATTTCAATGGATTAAAACATATCCCAATATATATATATATATATGTTTCATATTTGGGTTAACCCTATTCATATGAATTAATTCAATGACTAGGTTATAATGATCATATTTAAATAATATATTTCTCTAGTAATTTAGCCATATTGTTACACATTGAATACATCATCGAACATAATTTTCATCTTCAAAAATCTAAATGTTTTATAGTTATTAATTATATAATAAGTTATACTTTATTTTATTCATTCTATTTTCTTCTGTATAATACATTATGTCCATCACTCCCTCGTTCATTATACTCTATCTAATACACTTTGTTCGACGAACCACAGTTTATTATGCATTGTCCAATGATATCCATTTAGTGATCCTCATTCTAATATACCATCAAATACTCTTAATTAAGAGAAACATAGTATGATTATACTATATTCAAAGAAACATAGTTAGATTCCCCTTCATCATTTGTAATATATATGTCCACTTTTCCTATTCTCCTTCAATTGAATAGAATTTTGGTTAGAAAATCACCTTGTTCCCTCTCATAAAAACATATTCAATTACACACATTATTTAGAACATAATATAGTTATAAATCTAATAGATCTTTCAACCATTTATATTAATACAACCTCTATATATTAATGAAAAATTATGAGATATGATTTTAATTTTACACTAATCTCAAACATTATTTTACAGTAATTGAAACATCCTATAATTGTAGAGTCAACGTCCATAATAAAAATTTCCAAAAATATAGATTTTATTGAACTCTTTTGAAAATAAATAATCATTAGATTTAATGTATTTTATTGAATAAAATAGTATCCAATTAATTATTTAAATCATATTTTTATGTAATACTTCATAATCCATGGTCTGGTGTAAAAACATAAAGGAATATTTGTTTGATCTCTCATCATTAGAACTCCTCTGTCTAATATACTATATCAAAAAATAATTATTTTTTATTTATATATAAACTAAAAAATATAATCTCAATCCAAATAATCATCATCTATTTCTAGTTTTTTAGAAACCCTCTATTTTATGGACTCAATATTTTTCTATCCCATTACAATATATGATTTCAATATTTTAGTTTTCCTCAACCAATGGATCATTCAATAATATGTATTATACTTATCAGTCATCATCATAATTCATTATCCAATCGATTCATTAATGTAGACATTGTACTCATCCATTATATAATTAATTGTAACCTCAATACATCATAGCATAATATTTTTACTCCTGATACTCTAACTTTGTATCAAAAAAAATTTTATAAATAATATTCAACTTTTTATTCCAAACATTATATGTACTTATTAATTTTGTACTTTATTACTCTTATATACTTTATTAATTTTCAATTTAAAAATCATAAAAACTATCTTTATATAGAAAAACATTATACTTCTCTCAATCTGATGATCTTATTAGTGGTTTATCCAAAAGAGTTCATAGATGTCTCCATCTAATAATATTTTTAAGATATCCCACTTCTGTAATATTCATAGTCTTTCCATCATTATATCCTATCCTATATGATCATATCATTATAAATTTATAAATAACATGTAAAGTATCAACTTCATTTCTGATATATTTATTTGATATTATCTATGAGTTAGATTCCTTTTATTCACCTCATTGCAACATCCACTATGATCCAACATATATTGACATATTGACAAAAAATGAAACTAACACAAAGTGTGAACAAAAAATTGAATATTTCTTTACATGTACCTGTAATTTTCATAATTTACTACTATGAAATGGAATCCATACATGTGAACACACCCCGATGTTTTTTCAAAAGCATCACAGAAAAAATCATATCTCTGAAATGGTTTGGGAAACATCAAGATAGGTTATACCATTATACATTACTTATGTTTTGTGAAATAATTCTAAAAATAAAAACTCAAATATAATATAATTCCAATCCTTTTCAATACATTAATAGGATTATAAAGACATTAAAAATCATAAAAAAGTGATTATAATATCCTTAAATTCATAAGAAGGTACGTATATCAAATATTTTCCTTGGTGGTTTCCCTGAAATTATGAACTCAATCATATCAGGATTGGATGATATGACTTTTTTAAAAATAAAATGTCTATGAAAGCAGGGTTACTATATCAATAATTTAGACATTGAAAATTTTAAATAGAGGTGGTGATCATGTAATGCACATAGAATTGTCTCTATGTTTCTTTCATGATCATCTGTGTTGGGATAATATATTAAGATATTGTGGAAAATAAAAAATTTAATTAATTTGAGATTCTACAAAATACACAATTCATCAATTCCAGGAAGACTATTTGTACATTACTGAGATGAAATGGCATGAATAAGTATTCATAGTGGCTTTAATAAATTTCAAAATATAATTTCAAATATTTAACTTTTTTGAGCTGGAGTTGTTGGTACCCTAACCAAATAATAGTTCTGGAGAACCACTTGCCTCCCATTAATTGATCAAAAAGATCACCACATTGAGGTTGATTATAACAACACTTCATTATAACATGATATGTATTATGATAATTAATAAAAAATTGAAGATTATTCCCATTATTATTATCAAATATACTGAGAGTGGCCTAATGTGGTTTATAAGGTTTTTGGGCCTTTTTTCTCTAAATCCATGAGTTAGAAATTGAACTCCCATTTTTCAGTGGGTCCTATTCTATATGATGGGAGGGAAATTGGATTTTTTTCCCCTCATTAGTTCAATAAAAAATTCCCCATCTACTTCTAGTGGTAGTCTAAAAACATTTTCTGGAATGAAATCTTGGTATTTGTCTATTTTTTTCTAGAAGAATTCTGTGTTTTGTTCTATATACCCCAAGGTGATTAATTGTAATTGATATGAGGTGGAAAAAACCGGTAACATTAAAATTCATTATATTCCAAAAATAACAACCCATTACACTTCAAAAACTTTAAAAACTGTTTCATGAGATGTAAAATTCAGTCAAAAAGGGTAATAATCAGTATGATCTTTAAATGATTTGGGAAAATCTATTCATAAGAATACAATAATGAATTAAATTTATAATAATTTTAACAACCCCAAAAATTGAAATGACTAAATTGTGATGGATCATTTTTAACATTTTAAAACTCTATACTAATGTTTTCCATGTGGCGTCTTGATCAAAATAATGTGATCCATCATTTAAATTGATATAACCTATTTCTTTAATACCACTAAAGTAATATAATAATAATAAGCATCGATGTAATAAGAAATTTAAAATAATTATAATTGTTAAAAATTGTCATTATTACTATTGAGGTACTAGTATCTTTGCTTGAAATGATCTATTCAGACTTAAAAAGTTATTGATTCATTCCAATAGACTTTTCCATATTCATAGGTTGAGTCATTTCATGTGAAGTTGTTAAGATATGTTTTGAATCACCCTAATTACTTTTGTTATAATGGTGGAAATGTTTTTGATGATATCTTCTAGGTAGAGTAGAAGAATCCCACAACATTGTGGAATTATACCCACCAATTGACTTTAGGGTATTCATACTATACTACATAAGTTTTCCAATGAATCCAACAATATAATAATCTCAAGGAGATTCTATACATTTACTTTATATTTTCTACAATAAAAATCATAAGAAGAAACCAGAATTTCTTCTTTTATGTGGAGAAAAAGTAAATATTCAAGTGGATTTTTTCTTTGGTGGTCTAATAACCTAGGAATAACACTCTCTGTTGTTATTATTTTTAGTACTAAAGTTCGACCTATGTACAGGAGGATAAAGGTGTTCCCATCACTATGGTTTCAAGTGATTTCTTTATCTACCATCATAAAAAAGTTTCCATGTGTACGTAATTCTCAATGTATAACCTCGCTACTCCAAAAAAATGTCTAATTAAAAAGCCATATTGAGCATTCATTCCTTTTGTCATCTATTAGCAACCACTTCTTTTAAAAGATGAGAACGGTTTTTAAATATGGATTTATATAGTATAACTAATTAGTTTCTGTTATTTATATGGAAGAAATAAATTTTTCATAAAACTATCAAGGAATAAAACTAGAATAATTTTTTAAACTATTCCTAAAATATAACCCATGTCAGGCTGTAGTTGACTTTATCATGAATTTTCAAGTACCACCATTTTTGATCTAGAACCTTGAGCTTATCCATAATGATATTAACATTAATTTTTTGGGTTAAAACATCAAATAAATGATTCAACTCACCCTCACATGCCATACATATACATTCTCAGGTCATTAATCTACCCAAAAGATTGTTTTTTTCCTCTAGAATTCTAATGAGTGATCAAAATGACCTGGTTGAAAAAGGTGATTTCTTATCCCACATATTGGAAAAACATTAAAATTCTATAGAAATATTGTTGATTCAGCTATAGTTTTTAGGGAACTATGTTCTTAGGAGAATCCTATTACTAGTTTCTTGGTGTCCTGAATTGTAGAATAATCAAATTTTCATTGCAGAAACATTACTCAATTATAAAATAAATATTTTATAAAATTCCTTTTTCAATATTTCAAAATATAAAATTTAACATCATAAAATATCACATTAATAATTAAGTCCTAGTGGGATGTCATTTATTTCACCTTGATATTGGATTTTCATTGGATAAACCCATGAAGATGTGGTTAAAATAACACAGTTGTGCATCATGAAACTTTTTGTACTTGAACCACAATGAAAACATTAAGTACAATATAAATAAGTTCACAATACCTTTTATAATTAAAATTATATTTATTAAAAATCCTATATTCATATATATAATTAACAAATATTTTACCACATATAACACCCTGACATAAGAAATTTTATTAGGAGAGGCTAAAATTCTACTAAACATAAGTGATGTTCCTCAGAAAAAAGTCTACATAAGAATTCCATGTGTGTTAATAAAATTGGTGGAATTACTTTATGGTTTTAAAAATACACAACCTGCAATTGATATATAATATAGGATAAAGTGAACATGATGGATGATATAAAACATTACCACTAGAAATCCAACAAAAAACTAGAAATATCATCACGGGAAGAACAGTAAACAAGGACCAAAAATTATATAAAAAAATAAATACATAAAAGACACTAAGTCACCTATAATGACCCTAACACAATAAAATGGAGTCTATGGATAATTCATTACATTGGTTCTTGGTATAATTGATCACATCCCGAAGGACTAAATTGTTTAGTAGTCTCGGTAAACTAGATAGGCATGTGAGTCTTGTAATACATTTAAAATAATAAATTACAACACATATAATTAAATATTATTCTTCCTCAAACTATTTTAATTAATCCATTTCAAATCACGAGGAAGGGAAACAAAATAAGGGTGAGGTCAAATGCTCAATGATGGTTATATTATGTAGAATAAATAAAAAAAATAAGAATCAATATAAAATGGAAAATAAATGAGCACTCGTGAAATTTAAAAAATAACATTAGTATCATGATTATATAAGGCATAATCAACATAGAAAGGTAAATAACGAGAAATAAATGTCATATAATCGATAAATTGATCAAAAAATGCATTTATGGATAATATTAATTCAATAATTACAAGTATAATAATAACTGAATTCTAATGAATGAAAATTATTAATATCAGATATCCTGGTCTCAGAAATTATTATATCTATATTGTTAAGAATTTTCTAAAAGATGGTTTAATTTATGGGTAGTTATACACCTGAAACCCATTTAATACTATCTTATTAATTCACCTCATTAGTCTATAAATGAATCATGGGGATATATTATTCTATTTACCAACCACCACTATGTGACCACTACATTTCCCATATTTAGATTTATCTATTAAATTCATGAACAATATGCTTTATGAACAAATATCTATGTTGAGTAAGCAATAGAAAATTTTCAATAAATAAATTGTTAACCAAATAAAATTTGAATTAACAACCATATATAAAAATGGTATATAGTTGAAGAAATAAAAATATACTTTATAAAAATAATATAATTATTTAAAAGAAATAAAATTTCCAATGTTCATGAGAAAGTGAGTTTTTTATAAAAATCATAAAACCCACAAAATTAAATAAGAAAGTGAATGTCAATACATTCTCTAGACAGACATATCATAAAACATATAGAGAAATAATAATGACGGTATCATTATAACATATCCACATTGAAGTATAATTAAAATAAAGGGTTTTTGTTAATGATGAAAACAAATTCTATAAAGATATCATTAGAAATCATGAGTAAAATAAACTTTTAAATAATAAAATAACATTAAAAAAATTCATAATATTTGCGACAACATTTTCATTGAAAATAACCAGGTTAAATTACGAAGAAATATTCAATGTAATGATTGTCTATGAAGCATATAACGATTATTTAACAAAAAATTCATTAAATAAATGTTTCCTTTATCATTTTTTTAAATATAAAAACCTACATTATTTTGAAAATTACAGGATGAATAGATTTTTTTTCAAAAATACATAAATGTCTAAAGATGAATTAAAATATAATTATATTATATTAAAAAAATTATTGAACTTTTTTTAGAAAATATGTATTTGGAAGGAAATAGATTTTAGACCAATGAGAAAAAGAAAGTTGGATATTATTAAAAAAATTCTCTATAATTTTATTTCCAAAAATAAAAAATGGTAATATTACATAAAAAATTCATGTATAACCATAGAAGAATAAAATAAAATGGGTTTATTATTCAAGTACCAAATTTTTTCCTTCAACATTAATTCAAACATAATTAATCATAATTAAAATATGATTGTGAGATAAACCCTTACTACTTTGGTAATTATTGATTCGTAACACCCATAATGGAAAAAACATCAAATGAAGCGTTAAATACCATAAATATAAAATGATTAATGATATAACATAAAAATTTTGAATTGGATATATAGATACCTAGTATTTACATATAAAAATATTACATATTTTTTAGATGAATATTCAATACATGTTAAAAAAACTCACATGAAGACCATAAAGGTTTTATGTAATTGAAGATTAGATACACAATATTTTTATCTCTTGGATGATCCTATTATCTACCAAAACTATCTTCAAATGCAGTATTCATGTTAGACATACCCAAATTTAAATTTTATTCATTACCTAAGTAAGGGAAACATTTTAAAGTGTGATCTTTGATGCTTAATAAGGGGAAAAAGGTTGAAATCCACATAACATGAGCATAAGGGTAAGAGAACATGATATTAAAAATTGAATACCATAATATATATATCATTGATAATACAAATTACTCCTAGAATATATCATCGTAGTTCATTAGAAATTAATAATAATGGAACCAATAAATATGATCTATGGATGCATAATATTATCAAAAGATAAATAATTGTCCCATTAATATAAAAATAGAAAATCATTTCTTTAGTAGACAAGGAATAAATACCAAAACTATAATAGCTGATTGAATTCACTCCCAAACCATTATATTTTTGAAGGTTTAGTCCTAAGAATATCATAGTGGATTGTATTCACTCCCAAAACCTTTGTAGTTTTCATGTTTAACTCCCATGAAAATAATAGTGTACACTATACCTTACTAAATTGGGATTACTCCCCAAAATATTACTGTTTATCTAATAAGGTATTAGTATTTAACCAATGAATTTGAGATATATATAGTTTCCACTGATCACATAAGGAAAATCATATATATGAATTCTACAATATCATAAAACATTAATCATATTATAACCCATGTAAAGAAATTGGTTTCATAGAAATTTCATCATAACAAAACCTATGGAAAAGAAATAGGTTTCATAATCATTTCATAATTTTATCAAATCATAACAATTGGTAAAATAAATAGGTTTCATAACAATTGTTTCTTCGTATAACTCATGGATGAGAATTTTGTTTCATTAA
Organism: Viscum album; assembly: GCA_963277665.1. Taxonomy (NCBI): domain Eukaryota; kingdom Viridiplantae; phylum Streptophyta; class Magnoliopsida; order Santalales; family Viscaceae; genus Viscum; species Viscum album. Next base: position 1,870,930,430 of record OY728137.1, on the reverse strand, counting down.
AATATGTCCACCATAAGCATAAACAATCCAGAGAAATAATAAGAATGGTATAAAGTAATTTTTTATTAAACACATTCTATTTGACTATTAAGTACATAAAGATTTTTAAAGGAAGGAAATAAATTTATTCTAAAGTTATAATTAGTGTAATATAAAATACATGAATTTATTTAGAAATATATCATAATATTTCATCATTGAAATTGTAATCACAAATTATCTCAGTAAACAATGAGAGTGTAACATAAAACCCTTACCATTATAGTAACATTTAAATCATAATCCCCATAAAAAGGATAAGATTAATTGGATATATATTTACCATTATTTTTGTGATAAGAATCATAAAATACATTCATGGTTAATATATACACTCTAGAAAAATAATAAATGGTGAATATGGAATATGTATCCCAGAAATAAAAGATAGACTAGAAATCCCTTACATGCTTTGGTAACCTTTGATTCATAATCCCCATGATAGAATAACATTAAATAAAACACTAAAAATTATAATTAAAAATTTATGTTATATAATGTCAATGGAGATGTAAAAAACTCCATAATAGAATATAGGTTCATAACATAACATATGTCCCACAGAAGATAAATTGATAAAAAATTCCTCACCATAAGTCCAAACATCATTCGTACATGTTCAAACCTAATGTATAATAAATATAGGTTTATTGTAAATTTATTATAGAACCATATATAATATTTATAATTTCATATATTATTTAACTGTGACTATTTATTACCAATTTATTAAAACCACCTTATTAAGATCACGCTTATAGAATAATTATTATGTCATATAGATTACATATATTGATTAAATTTACACTTATTAACATGAGTTTAAATCATTAGTGAAAAACAAATCACATGACATTTTAGGGTGGTAGTCTACTTTATACAAGAGTGATGTTATCGGATTCCCATAGAATGGAATATAAGAAGGTATATGTGATATTATAAATCTAAAAGTATAATAATATCATATACAAACATTTAATAAATCATTATTTCTCGCTGTGATTACTTTTTTGGAAAACAAATATCATTCGTTTTTGAGGCGGTAGTCTAACCGACACCCAATTGATGTTATCATTTTTCATTTAATGGAAGTAAAAATGGATGTAGGTTATTCCATCGACATAATTACATCTCATTATATATTATATGTTGTATTTTTAATATTTTAATTAATAGAACATGAATTAAGGTGGTCATACAATAATTAAAAATAAGTAGTTTAGTGAAGACATGTACCTTTTCTTAGAAAAATCCCCTTTGGGTAGCTTATTAAGGTACCTAGGTTTGGTCTTCTGGGATTTCTAATAGATCTATAACATCAATTTAAATTTTGGAGGTATTTTTACAGGTTTTTGTTGAGGTAATGAGCTCAATAGTTGTTAAAATGTTAGGGGCGAAGGTGTCCTTTTATAATGGAGGAGGTGTAACATTTTTGTAAATACCAAAAACCATTAAATAACGGGAAGTAACTCACTTGAAAAATCCCATGAAAATTGATAAATAAATGATTTGAGAGATTATATGGTTGATTTATGCCTCTACCACTATACCAGACCATGAGTTTTATACATAGATATTACATCTAAATAGAAGAATATTCAGAACACAATATATCAAAACCATACCATATCCATATAGGTTTAGTTTCTTTAGAAACATGGAATCACAAACAACTAATTAAAAAACATATATATCATCTCCTACTTATTCCTTCAATACTAGAACCCTTTTTGAAACATCTTACATAATACCTTTCATCATATCCAAGGGAAAAGAAGCATAAGAAAGTGTGATATCCGATTCTCAATAAGGGTAAACAAAGAAGATATCAATCGTATCATAATTATAAGACATAAGAACATAAAAAACACTTTTTAAATTATATTCTACAATTCAGAGATCCGGATATCATGTAATGAGATAAATCATATAAGTTTAGAAATAATAATAGAAAATATTCCATGATAGCATATCATAAGACATAGAATTGTGTAATATATATAATAATATAAAATCATTTACTAATTGTTGAGGCTCATTTCTAAGACTATTATGGTGGAAAAAGTCATTTACTGAACTGAGATCAGTCCCCATTCCATCCCTGAATTATTGAACATATATTAATCTTCATTCTAATCCATTATATATCATTAGAAATAAATATTTACCCAAATAATTGGAGGTAGATATTTGTCTCATCAATCATACAATTAATGTTATACATATGTGGTCCATAATAATATAATTCATTCATTATCTGAAAACCCATAAAAAGGATTTGGTTTCCAAAACATCATTGCATCATAACATAAACCGTGGTAAAGATATGGGTTTCATAAATATCATTCCCTAATAAATATAAAAAACCATATCAATATCCATAATAAATCATAATTAACATCCCATAATGTTAAAGTAAATGGAAAATAATTTTGAGGGATCACTTGAAAATAAATCTTAAGGAAAATATCCTTTCGGCTTTGAAAACGTTTTATTTTCTTAGAATTCTATATAATTTTAAAAGAAATCATTTTATTTGAAAATAAAAATATATGATTATATAGGAAGTTTTACTCCATTATGTTTTCATTATATCAAAGAAATTCATTAATGTCATATAAGTCAAAAAAACATTCCTTTCAATCTTTTTCAAGAAAAGTCTCAATGTACATCATTTTGAAAATGATAAAAAGATTCATTTCATACCATTTAGTAAAAATTCAGACATGGGTAAAAAAATTTAAAATTATAGAAAATTAATAACTTTTTTTATGAAACAGTGATATAGAGGATAAATATTCCCTAGGAGAAACTTGTATATAAACAATCCTGAATAAAGTGAAATCATGAAATTATCCCTTACTATAGGCCTATATTCCTTAATGAATATCTAAAAATCCTGTATAATGGTTAAAATAATGTTATTAATTTATAAAATAAAGATATTCATATTATTTATATATTATATCATCTTCTTATATCATCATATTACTCTCTTTTTATAATATTTTGATATTACCCGTCTTTCGAGTGTTAACTGCTTCATTTTTTGAAGCATGTTTTATTGTATACGTCCTAGTTATTGTGCATAGGATATATTTCCATAATTTGTAAAATTATATTAATATTGAAAATATTATACTTTTTTATCATATACATTTATACATTCACTCATGAATGGTGTACACATAAAATGAATCACATCAAATTGTGGGGACGGTTGGCTATATGTACACACGAGTGATGGAATCATTCCTTTAATGGTGAAATGATATTAAAAAGGAAGGTATATTATATTAAATAATAAATAAAATTTTATAATTATCATATATATATATATATATATATATATATATCATTATACAAATCCAACAAATGTGATGATGAAAAAAATAAATTACACAATGGTGTGGAGATAGAATGTCATAGATATGAAAGCGCAATGCTTTAGTTTTTCATAGGATGTATAAATTGTGTAATATGTTTATTAAATAATAATAATAAAATATAGTAATATTTTTTATATTGTATCTATTAATTTAAAATGAAAACAATTCATGAATAAGAATTAGAAGAATAAATAATTGTGAAATAGATGATAAAGATGATTACCTCTTCTTCGTCAAACTTCCTTTAGATCTCCTCTTAGATTCAATAAGGTTGTTTTTTTGAAGACCAAAACATCTATAATTTAGATAAGAATGTTTATAAGAGATATAGAAATGGTATGGCCGATCTTTAAAGCTCAATATGATGTTATTAAGTGGTAAAGAATGAACCCTTTTATAACTGAGGTTATGGGAACTTTTCCAACGGTCTCAAACATATTAATTTATAATAAATTTAATCTAAATAAAAAAACATTCAAAATGAAATTTATTTGATGTTAAGATTATATAAGGTTATCATATCATACAAAATAGATTTTATACATGTTTTTGTTTAACGTCCTCGACCCGGAATCTACTAAACTGGTGCTCCGAGCTGGGTAGTTACATAACCTTAAGTGTGCCTCCCCGTACGACAAAGGATACTGACTAGCAGCGGGGGTCATTGTGGTCAAATGGGGAGACTATACCCCCTTTTTATCAGAGTAATCCTCAATAGAAATAAACCAACTGCGGAAACAATAACCAATAAACAAAAACAAGTATAACAATCATTTCCAACAATAAATATACCATGTCCTACTACATGTGAAAAAGTGGACAAAATCAAAAAAATAAAGACAATGGCCAAAATCTTGAAAATGGTCCTGAATCTATGTCTGGATCCTTCACCAAGTGCTACCCATGTCCACTAAACTATCTATCAAGGACCATTTCCCTTCTCTTGTCCTGCAAACATGAAGTCTACTTAGGTACCCATTGGCGGCCCAAGAAGGGTTTGAGTACAACTCAGTAGGCCACCACCAATGTTGTCTACAAAATATCTAATATGAACAGGCAGTACATGCAAAAGGAATATGAATGATAATTCCCAAGTAAATATTTAATGTTCTGTTAACCAGTTCATAGCCAAATCCATTTCCACTACTATTACCATTCATTTCACACCAATTATCATCACATAACATTTTATCACATTTCCATGGGTTAATCACAAACAATATGTTACATGGGTCTAAGTCCAAAAATCACTTGCAAGAGGGTAAACACATCGTTATCCTATCTCACTAGGACTAACCTCTTCATACCAATCATATCATCACCTAGAAGCCTCAGTCCAGGTGGATGAAACCATTAGGAGAAGGGATCCTCACTCCCCATTCATAACCCATGCATTTAGGGTGGAGTTCAGAGAATTAGTCTTTACTCAACCCGTGGGCGTAGATCCTTAAGTCATACCCCACTCTACCATGAAATGTGTACATGATATTAGATATAAGTAACCATCAACCCACCATACTATTGTCCTTGGAAAAACACCATTCACAACAAATGACATGAAAATTCACAATATTCCTTAAACCATTAACACATTACCATTTCACATCATTTAACCATTCACCCAATTCCCATGTGCTATGATTATCTCACTAAGAATTCAACACTAAACCCATAACTTATCCTATTATGGTCTTTAATCTATTTACACATTAACCCATTTAACTCGTTCATCATTTCCATGAATTAACCTTTCAACCCATTCCAAATAACCCTTATTTCCATGTCTTGGTTAATCACCTAACTTCTATTCAAAGTTCAACCAATCAGGCCAACATATTCGCCTAGGTCCCTACAATTTATCACAACAAGTTCACTTGATTAATAACAATCCCTAAGCTTGGGAAAAGCCAGCACATCCCAGGGATGGCCTCTACTAGGTCAAGTCATACTCAACGCATCCCATGAGGATCGTGATGGTTCCCATTTACCGTTTTAAGCACCCTTTGAACCAACCACATCCCGGTTGATCAAAGATCATCAAAAGCAAACCATGAGAAAATCCACACATGCGTAAATACACCATAAAACTATGGGATAACGTTTGTATACCACCTACCTAGAAACCAAGTTTGAACTCACACTCAAACGAGTCATTAGACTTCAATCTAACCAGCCTTTGGAGATTCAACCTAGAAATCACCTAAAAGATAAGGTTTAGAGTTTCAGAACAAGAGGGAGAGAAGATTCAATTCCTAAAGAAAAGAGAAGTAAGGATGGGATTATCCTTACCCAAAGCTTCGATCTGAATCCAACGGCACCAAAAACACCTTACAAATGATGTAGATCGACCTCTTGGAGCTCTTGGGGAATTGGGTTCGTCCCTAGGGTGAAGAGGGAGGAATAGGGAGAAAATCCCGAGTGGATTCTTAAAATCTCAGGGTGGCAATTTTGTAATTTTTCCCAAATTTAAGAGGCCGCACGGTTTTGCTGTACGGTTTGAAAAACTGTGCACAAACAGTGGGCATGTTACGGTCTAGAGGAGGAGGGTTGAACGATTTACCTGGGCAAGCTGCACGGTATTCCCTGGCTATGCGCAGGCCATGCGCCCAGGCTTGTCTTCCCCCAGCATTCCATTATTTCATGGCTCGAGCCCCTGAAACACCCCCAAGACCTCTCATAATTTCCGAATACATCCTTTGCATCCCGAAACAACAGATTCAACCAAAACATAACGAAAACACACCCTTCCAAAAACTGGGATCTTGCCATCTCCCCACATTATAACGGCTCATCCTCGAGCTGAGTTTCCAAGTCTCATTGATCCACCGAAGAGAAGAGTTCCGGACACCAAGCCCGCATATCCGATTCCCGCTCCCATGTTTCTCCATGAACTTTCCCATACTTCCATAGTACTCTCACTAATGGAACTACTTTGCCTCGCATGACCTTTTCACTATAATCCACCACACAAACTGGATGCTTCTCAAAGGACACATCAGCCTCAAACTCCACATCCTCCACATCAACCATGTGAGATGGGTCGGGTGATATCATTGAAGCTATGACACATGAAACACATCATTCATCCCCCCATACTGCTATGGAAAATCCAATTAGTAAGACACTGGTCTGATCCTCTCCACAATCTCAGAAGGTCCCACATACCTGGGTGCCAAATTACCCTATTTTAGAATCCGATGGTGACCCAACCTTAGAAAAACCCAAAGGAACATTTTATCACCCATAAAAAACACAAGAGGTCTACACCTCCAATATGCATACGACTTCTACCTACTCTGAGCCGTATCCATCTTCTTCCTGATCAAATTAACTCTCTCTGAAGTCTTCTGCATGAGACTTGGTCCCAACAACTCAGATTCACCGGCCTCTATCCAACACAACGGAGATCAACATGGCCTCACGTAGAGTGCCTCAAACAGTGCCATCTGAATAGTAGCCAAAAAACTATTGTTATTGGAAAACTCAAACAACGATAGGTGCCTCTCCCAAGAACCACCAAACTCTAAGACACAAGCTCTTAACATGTCTTTCAACACATGGATCATATGCTCCGACTACCTGTTCGTCTACGGGTGGAAAGCCGTATTCAAAAACACCTGTGTACCCAGCGCCTTCTGCAACACATTCTAGAAATGTGATGTGAAACACAGATCTCAGTCCGAAACTATGGTTTGTGGAACACCATGCAAACACACTATTTCCTGAACATACAACTCACCCAACTGGTTGACTGTAAAGGTCTCCTAAATCAGTATGAAATGAAACGCTTTCATTAACCGATCCAAAACTAACCAGATTGAATCATTCCTTCACAGAGTCCTCAAAAAAACCATGACAATATCCATTGTTACATCATCCCACTTCCATTCCAGAATGGAAAATGGATGCAACAAACCTCCTAGGAATTGATGCTCAGCCTTCACCTGCTGACAGGTAAGGCACCATGCCACAAAGCCTGCAATTTCCTTCTTCATTCCAGTCCACAAAAACTACCTTCTGAGAACATGGTACATCTTCATCAAACTAGGATGCACTTCCCACTTTGATTCATGGAACTCATGCCTCAACTCTTCTCTTACACACTTTGGCACAACCACATGATCATGAACAGGATCGAAACTGTCCACGTCGACGACCGAACCAGAAGGTAGCTCCCCACCTTTAAGCTTTTCCTTCATGATCGAACACTCAGGATCATCCAACTGACCTTCTTTAACTAGACTTAAAAGTGTCGACTCCATCGTTAAGGAAGCAAGAGTGACCTGACCACTCTCCTCCTTCACCTCCAGGTGCATCTCTAGAAACAAAGCCATCACTGTCCACTCGGTGCTGGACTCCTGAACCACCTGATTCCGAACCTTCTTGCTCAGAGCAACAATAACACTATTTCCATTTCCCCTCATATACACCAACTCAAAGTCAAAAGACTAGAGATATTCCATCCATCTCCACTGTCGAAGGTCCAGATCCCATTGTGAGAAGATGTACTTTAAACTCCTATGGTTGGTAAACACATTAAACCATTCTCCCAACAGATAGTGCCTCCAGTACTTCAAGGCGTACACCACTACAACCAACTCAAAGTCATGGGTGGGCCAGTTTTTCTCATGGGGTCTCAACTGCCTTGATCCATAAGTAATAAACAAATCATCCTGTATCAACACAACCCCAAGTCCAACTCCGGACGCATCACAAAACATGATGTACTTTTTACCCGGCTCAGGTAAGATCAAGATATGCATGATCATCAACCTCTTATTCAACTCTTGGAAGTCATTATAACAAGTCTCAGACCACTCGAACCTGATTCCTTTCATGGTCATGCCCGAGTGTGGTGGTGCCAAGCGAGAGAAATCCTGACTGAACCTTCGGTAATACCCTAACAAACCCAGAAAACTCCGAATATCTAAAACACTCTTGGGCTATTTCCAAGATACAACTGCATGAACTTTATCTGGATCCACTATCACACCTTCCTCTGAGATTATGTGACCCACAAAACTCACCTCACCTATCCAGAATTCACAATTTGATAGCTTTTCGTATAGTCAATGCTTTCTTAGTGTACCCAAGACGATATCAAGATGTTGGGCGTGATCGTCCTGAGTTTTCAAGTACACTAAGACGTCATCAAGAAAGAAAATCGCCAAATGATATATATAGGGATTCAATATTTGGTTCATCAAATCCATAAATACTTCTGGTTCATTGGTCAATCCGAAAGGCATTACGACAAACTCAAACATCCAGTATCCACTTCTGAAAGCTGTCAGTGGTACGCCAAAAGAACTCACCCTCATTTGGTGATAACTTGACCTTAGATAAATCATAGAAAACATTTATGCACCCCTAAAATATTCAAATAGGTCGTCAATTCTAGGAATAGGGTACCAATTTTCACCTTCATCTGATTCAATATTCAATAGTCAACACGTAACCTCAACGACCCATTGACCTTCTTTGAAAAAAGCATGGGAGATCCCCAAGGAGACATACTAGGATAGATAAACTCTTTATGATCCAACTTCCCAAGATAAACCTTCTGTTCCTGGAGTTCTCTCGGGTCCATTTAGTATGAAGGAATAGAAACTGGCTACTCTCCTGGTAGCTAGTCGATCGTGAGCTCGACATCCCTCTCGAGTGGTAACCCCGATAAATCCTTAGAAAACACATCCTGAAACCGATCAACCATGGGAGGAAAATTATATTTTTCTCCTCCCTCGTCAACATCAATCATGTGACATGCCACTTGAGCCGTGAGTCCACTCATCTATTGAAAAAAGGTCCTTGAATACCCTGCTGAAACATCCCATTCGCCATGGTGAACATAAACATCACCCTCAGGCGACCTGAACGATAATCTATGATGATAACAGTCTATGTGTGCCTGATACAAGACCAACCAATCCATTCCCAAGATTCGGTCAAACCCTGACATCTTGAGAACAAACAAGTTCCCCAGAAAACCATACCCACCAACTTCCAAGGCACATCCCTTGCACTACAAGATATCCTCAACCCGCACTCCAAACAGGGAGTCAATTGACATCACCCCACACACCCCCTCCATAGGTAAACCTAGCATTTCCAAAATTTGAGCAGAAACAAAAGAGTTTGTGGAACCTGTGTCAAAAATGGACTAGAAAACGTAGAAACTACAAGGATCGTACCTCGAGCAGCTGACGGTCCGACATCCCCATCACCAGGTGTAAATTAAACTGCCTAAAGCTGACCTGCCCCTCTACCCTGGGCTCTATGCTGAGCACCCCGCTTCGCACTGTCTTGCTGGCATGAGTGATCATGCCCTGGAGTTCCACGTCCACCGACACAGCCAATACGGCCTGTGGATCTCCTACTGCCTGCCTGATACGAGGCACCTGATCAACTTCCCATACCCGGTACATGCTTTTCATCATCATGCTCACCAGTCTGTCGAGGGTTCCTGTAGAACCTCGGCACATTCCCCATCCGAACGCACAAACGGAACATAAATGTATGTTGATGACACTAACCACGCATATTACCCGGCCAACCACATTGATAGCACAACACCTGGTTCCCACCCTGAGAGGTTGACCCTCTCTTCTAACCACCTTTCTGGAAACTTTCCAAACGGCGCTTCCGACCTTCAGAAGATGCACCACTTATCCTTTAAGCTGTCATGACATGCCCACCACCCGAAGATCCCTTTAGGTTCCCTTTAGAGATGAGTGCCTAATCCATCACATCTACAAACCTCTTCAAGCAGAAGATATTTACTTGAGACCTGATCTCATGTCTCAACCCATCTAAGAAATGCTTTTCTATCGCTACCTCATCCCTTTCCAACACAGGGAAAAAACATTGCAAATCAGTGAAGCGACTAGTGTAGTCCATTACCAATAGTGATCCCTGAGTAAGGCTCATAAACTCTTCAGCCACTCTTGCATCAATGTATCTGGGTAGAAATGTTCCAGAAACTTCTCCCGGAAAACCTTACATGACATCCCCTCAGCTTGCTCGGTCTGAGCCTGAATGTCCAACCAACGCCTTGCTTGGCCCCACAGCATATAAATGGCCAACTTTACTCGATTTTCAACCTGAGTCTCTAGATGATATAGTATCATCTGGATAGACTCTAACCAGAACTCCACTACCTCTGGCCCACCCTCTCCGGTGAAGGTCAGAGGGTGCTGCAGTTGGAACTCCCTAGCCAGCTCAAACATACTCAGCACAACCCACCCGTGGTCTCGATCCATCATCTGCATAAGGTGATCCAAGTTCCCCTGGAACTAGTCTTCTCTACCTTCATTGATCACCACATTTTCATGCTCTTCTACCAGAGGAGTGTTCTCAGCAACATCCTCCTGTTTCCCTACTAGTAACCAACATCGTGGTGGCATCTCTCTACATTTCCAAGCACGAGTTTTAGCACGCATACCATAAAACTTTCATGACATCATCAAAAGCTCTTTACTAGATACAACAACCCATTTCCATATATTAATTCATTGACATTAACACCTCAAATTCACCGCCCCGATCATCCCTACCGTTGGCCATGGTCCACATGGGGTAAACAACCAGGCACTACCACCAAACTCACACATCATTTTACGAGAACATTTTTCACTTCATTTCAAACCCTTATATTTCATTAAACATCATTTACCCACTTGTTTTATTTCATTCTACCCATTCTTTCTTTGTTTCGTGAAATGCATGATGCACCCTACTTTCCTTCCTCACACACCCACTATGTGCGTGTGCATAACACAATGCATGTCACCTATATCCCTAGGTTCCTACAATGATTCATGAACACAAATCCTCGTGCTGTTAAGGCCATGAGCCAAATATCATAAAACAGTCACATCAAACAACATGTGCATCACCCAACGGTGAAATATCATCAACTGTAACAACACACAACCAAGAAAAACTTTTCCCACCCAAGGTGACTTGGTTTTTCCCTCATACATGGGTTAGCTACTCCCAAGCACGATCTCATTTACCAAGGCCCGACACATATTAACCCTTGGAAACCTATCCCAAAGAAAAAGACCTCGGAGAAGGAAAAGAAATACCACCTTTGATACCACATTGTAACTTCCCCGACCCAGAATCCACTAAACCGGTGCTCCGAGCCTGGTAGTTACATAACCATAAGCGTGCCTCCTTATACGCCAACGGCTACCTGCTAGCAGCGGGGGTCTTTGTGGTCAAGTGGGGAGACTATACCCCCTTTTTATCAGTGTAATCCACGAAAGAAATAAACCAGTAGCAAAAAACTTAATCAATAAATAGGGAACATGTATAACAAGAATTTCCAATAATAAATATGTCACGTTCTACAACAAGTGAAAAAGTGGAAAAAATCCAAAAAAAAAGACAACTGCCAAAACCCCAAAATGGTCCCGAATCCAAGTCTGGATCCTTCTGCAAGTGATACCCATGTACACTCAACTATCTAGCAAGGACCCTTTCCCTTATCCAGTCCTGCAAACATGAAGTCTGCTCGGGTACCCAATGGAGGCCCAAGCAGGTTGTGAGTACAACTCAGTAGGCCACCACCAATGGTGTCTACAAAATATCCAATATGAATAGGTTGTGCATGCAAAAGGAATATGAATGATAATTTACAAGTAATTATTTAAGGTTCCATTAACCAGTTCAGATCCAAATCCATTTCCACTACCATTACCATTAATTTCACACCAATTATCATCACTTACCATTTCATCACATTTCCATGGGTTAGTCACATATTTTATGTTACATGGATCAAAGGCTAAAAATCACTTGCAAGAGGCTAAACACATCGTTACCCTATATCACTAGGACTAACCTCTTCATAGCAATCATATCCTCACCTCGAAGCCTCAGTCCGGGTGGATGCAACCGTTAGGAGAGACGATCCTCAGTCCACATTCCTAACCCATGAATTTAGGGTGGAGTTTAGAGCATCAGTCTTTACTTGACCCGTGGGCATAGATCCTCAATTCATACCCCAATCTAACAATCCATGTTCACATGCTATTATATATATATATAACCATCAACCTACCATACTATTGTCCTTTGAAAACGCCATTCCCAAAAAACCACATGGGAATTCACATTATGCCTTAACCCATTAACACATTACCATTTCACATCGTTTAAACACTCACCAAATTCCCATGTGTTATGCCTATCTCACTAAGAATTCAACACTAAAACCATAACCTATCCTGTTATGGTCTTTAATCAGTTTACACATTAACCCATTTAACCCGTTCATCATTTCCATGTATCAACCATTCAACCCAATCGAAATAACCCTCAGGTTATTGCCAAGACTAGGTGCATCACCTAACATCTATTCCAAGTTCATCCAATCAGGCCAACATATTTGTCTAGGGACAAACCATTTATTACAACAAGGTCACTTTTTTAATAACAATCCCTAAGCCTGGGAAAAGCTGGCACATCCCAGGGATGGACCCTACTAGGTCATGTAATACTCAACGCATCCCATGGGGATCATTTATAGACCACCTACCTTGAAACCACAGTTGAACTCACAGTCAAACGAGTCCTTAGACTTCAATCCACCCAGCCTTTGGTGCTTTAACCTAGAACTCACCAAAAAGATAGGGTTTTAGAGCTTCAGAACAAGAGGGAGAGAATATACAAACCCTAAACCAAAAAGAGAAGGAAGGATGGGATTAGCCTTACCCAGAGCTTTGATCCGCATCTAATTGCACCAAAAACGCCTTATAAATGACAGAGATCAACCTCTTGGATCCCTTGGGAGATTGGGTTCATACCTAGGGTGAAGAGGGAGGAATGGAGAGGAAATCTCGCGTGGGTTCTTAAAATCCTGAGGTGGTGATTTCGTAATTTTTCCCAAATTTAAGAGGCCGCATGGTTTGGCTACATGGTTTGATAAACTGTTTTCAAAATGCGTGCATGCTACTGTCTGGAGGAGGAGGTTTGAACGGTTTACTTGGGCAAGATGCACGGTTTACCCTGGCCGTGCGCAGGCCCTACGCCCAGGCTTGTCTTGCCCAACTTTCCTTTCTTTCATGCCCCGAGCCCCCGAAACACCCCCAAGACCTTTCTTACTTTCAAAAGACATCCCTTGAAGCCCGAGACAAGGGATTCAACCAAAACATAATGAAAAAACACCCTTCAAAAACTGGGATCTTACATTTTTTTACTATTTTCAACCTTATCATTTTGATTAATTCTTAGCTAACCTATTTTAATTTTAACTACGGTAAACAAATTCAATATTATAAAGTTGTAAATTTTTCTTATGTGATGTAAATTAAATCATAAATTAATAACAAATAAAATTTTGAAACATATTATAGTTTTGTGAATTTTTAAATATGTTTAACGATTTTAAGGTAATTTAATAAATTTTTTTATAAAATATCATTTGTGTTTATTTGGAAACTATTAATTAAATATACATTTAAAATATGGAGATAATAAGTTAAATTTCAAGAAAATATTTTATTATATATCAACTTGGTCAATGTAATATATAAATTATTTTTAACACATTAATTATCTCAAAATATCCGTATTTTTAAATTTTTAGTAACATTTTATGTTATTTCCAATAACAAAATTATTACTAAACAATTTTTGGGTAATTATTTAATATACATATTTGTTCCCAAAAAATTAAAAATAAATAAAACTGATTAAGATTGATATTCAATATTTAATAAGAATATTTATAGTAAAATATATCTTTTTGGACACCCTATATTTAAATTATACAGTATTTAGAACATGAATCTTAAATATTTAAATTTTTATTAAATAAAATATTATTAATACCATAATATCATCAAAGTGAACCAAGAAGTCAAAAATAATTTTATAACATAAAAATATTTTTATTAAAATAAATCATTAAATTACTAATTGTTCAAAACATAACTACTTCCCTTGTTGGCATATAAGATATATTTAAGACATAGAAAGTGACATTTTGTTACATTAATTGATTAAAATATTATATAAATAATTTTCATGGAAAAGTTTCTATTGAAAACATAATTTAGATCCTAATGTTTTTAGGGTTGAATTAATTTCATCCAATAATTTTTTTCATGTGTTATAATCATTTGGTAGTCTTTAACATTTTATTTTTAACCAAAATTACCCAATTTACCTTTTACCATGGTCATAATATTTACCAAGGTTACTATTTATATTGGTTAAACATAAAAAAGAACTATTAAATAAATTTAAATCTTATAAATATATATTTGGTATCCATTTTCAAAAATTCAAAACACATAAGTTTCATAATTTACTTTAAAATAAAACTGGTAAAACGCCAAAAAAAACAATTTTGTTGAAAAAATGATTTTTTAAAATAAATAATTTATTAATAAATTCAGGTAAAAAATAAATTTTAATTACTATAATTTCATTATTTTAAATTAAAATTGACTAATTAAAAATTAAAATTATTCAAAAACATTACTTGACCTCATAAAGACTTTATAATAAAATACCTTATTCAACAAAAATAAATATTTTCATTATTCCTTAAAAAACAATTTTTCACCAAATTAATACTAATTTTGAAATTATGAATTTAAAAATGATATTAATTTTATAAAATCCATTTTCTATAACTTCTAAAAAATTTATTTTCATTCATAACAAGAATAAAATTCATTTTTGAAAGAATGTATTATTGAAGAATAATGTGGTTTTACTTAAATGGTATGATTATTTTATAAGAACATATAAATATATTAATATTGAGTTAAATTTATATATTTATTTCAAAAATTATTTATTCATAATTATTCCTAAAATGAACTTGTTTTTTTGGTCGAATTAAAATTTCAAGAGAATTTGGAATTTTGGTATTTACATGACAGTCTGTTTATTGAACTGAGCATAAGAACATAATAATGAGAGTTAAACACATAAATAGTTTTTCAGACATTTATAAAGTTCTGGGGGGAGTCCCTTGGGTCTCTCATTGAGTTTTGGGAGCATCCAGCCCCAAAAATTCAATGCTTGGGGTGCTCTGAACAAGGAGTATGATTTGTCTGAAATCGTGGGTCGTCGAGCAGAAAACTATACTTCCTGAACCAGCGGATAAGCAAGTGTCACTTGGTATATGCATGGTTATTTCCACATAGTATGTACCCTCGTACTATTTATCTCATTGTTAGGCTATCCATGTGGGACAAACCATGTGAGGTGTGTACCTAAGTAGCATGAGCTGCACTGTTAGTGCACGTTTTGTAAAACCGTTTTACCAAAGCATGAGACCCATTTTTAGGGTGATATTAAAATTTTCCATTAATAAAATGTTTAATAATATATTTTTCCACCATTACCTTTCTATCATGGTCTTCCTCTCCCCCTTGGTCCATGGATTTATCTTCCTCCATCTCCTAGGGTTTGTTGTATCTTCCTCTACTGTGGTTAAAATACTTAAGCATTAGATAAAAAAGAAAACCCTAAGTAATATCCTCCCTCATCTATAACCTAAATAAATGTTCATATTCCATCCTTTATAATATTTTTATGCAATGAATTTTTCCCTATCATCAATATTTTTGACAAATCCTTCGATTTATTCAGTTTAAGTTCAAATCAGGGCTTGATAATGGACAAGTAGAGCACTAATACATCATGGTATGAGTTATATGAGTTTCTCATTAATTTCATTGCATTTTTTAACATTCCATTGTTCTTCTCACTGAAATATTCCTACGATACTTTTATCTTGATTAATAAATTAATTAAAATGGTTTTCTATGTCCGTAGTGACCTTATATTATTGAAAAACCCATCCATGGTGTACTCTAAATTACTTTTTACACCCCTTTGGGTGTTCCCATCCTTAAATTTCCTTTCAAATGATGAAATGATTAAAAACTACATGTGATTTAGCTTTTATTAAATACATTTGATTAAAATTGAATTAAGATAAAAAGATTTTCCATGATTGTGGTCCTTGAGATTTATGCCTCATGATTTATATTTAAATTGTTATTCTAGATGATTTACAATTTCATTTCATGTTCCATATATTTAATTTCATATTAATGTTTTGTAATTCATATGTCTCATATTTTATTACTTTTAATTCCATTTATACCATTATATGTGACTCATGACTTAGGATTGTATGATGTCATGTGCTTGCTACTTATTCAAAATTTGGGTGTCTCGGATTTGAATGTTATGTTTGGTCAACATTGATATCTGGTAAATTTAAATGTCATTTATGAAATGTGTTTATATAAATTTTGTGCCTTGTGATTTTCTTATAATATTTTCCATGTTAATTTCTCTTTAATTGCTTAGTCTAGTTATTTTAGAGAAAATTATTTTGAGATGTTTAATTGTTGGCATGAAATTATATAAATTTTATGCTTTGTGATATGTTATTGGTTACCATGGATTACTTTATATGGGTCTAGAGTGAACAAGGGTCTTGAATTAATGATTTCATTGATGGAATCACCATGCTTTTTTGGGTACTCTTCACGTGTTGAGAGTGAGACATTGCCTATCCATGTTTGGTCTCACTGGGATGATTTAATTTTACCTGTGAGTGATGTTGGTTCCTAATGGTTGAAACCGCGGATGGATCCTTTCAAAATATGGCTACATCATGATAGGGGTGATACTCACCCCCTATTTGAGATACATGGTATGGACTCAGAGTCACCATGTCATGAGTGATAAAAGGTATGCTGTATGGGTTTCATTTGGTGTGCTCAAATAAATTGGTTATATTGGAGGTTTTTTTGAGACTCTTGGGAATAGGTTTTGATTTCCTTGGATGGTCTAGGACTCCATAATGGTAATTGTGGGATTGTTTATTTTTTTAATTTCTTATGTAATGCATCTTTTGAAATTATCATTATTGTGATCATGCTTATCTGATGACATGGAATTGAGACCCCAATAAATATCACAAACATGTGGGTATACCTTATTGAATTGCATTATTATATTGCACTTTAGATATAAATTATTCTTTATACATGTGCAACTTTTAGATATCTGACTTAGGCTAAAGCAGGTGGTTTTGGGGAGGTTCCCTACTCGGAACCCAAACAGCTGTGGTTACTTTTCATTTGTTTATTTCCATGATTTTATTTATTTTGGAACACTTCGTTTATTTAGTGCATGAAATTGATTATCCAAGAAATCGTGGGTTTCGTCCGACCGATATTTATATCTCACACCCTACTCGAGCACCATTTGGTACCTGAGTAGAATTTATGATCACATGATTGCATAAAGGGAAGTGTGTTGATTCCAATGCTTAATTGGTTTTTATCTTAGGACATATCTTGGAGGAAGAGGAACGATCATATGCTCGAGATGGTTTTATTGTAGTTTTTGACCTTTTTTTATATTTTGATAGCATTAAGTATATGCATGTATCCCTTAATACTTGATAATATAAATTTTTATTGAATCATAAACATCATCATTTTTTATCTATTATTTATTATTCATCTTCTTCCAGTTATTAATTTTCATTTTGATGGTTTATTACATTTATTTTCACTATTATCTGTTTTTCTTATATGCTTCTGATGTTTATTATATATTATTTATCACTGTGAATACTCTAATATGTGAGGTAATAGTCTCCCCATGGACATACCCTAGTCCCTCACTACTATTCATAAGCCTCTAGCATTTAGGGATGTGAAAATGAGTTCTTCTGCCCCACCATCTTGGAGGACCATTATGTGGAATCCGGGGTGGGGCACTACAAAGTGGTATTATAGAGATTCTTCCTTTTTATTACTATTTTAGATTCAATAAGAGGCTACACATTGGAATTTGGACTTTTCCATTTTCATTGACATATCTAACCCATGTATATGGTAAAAAAATTACATGGGATACGAAAATAAGAGGTATTGATTATTCCATTTATGTTTGATATGACTTCACTATTGGGTGAAAGACTTGCTTTATGATGTTATTAATATTTATGTGATTGGAATGTTGATTCCTATTACTTTATCATGATTATATGAGTTAATATTTTAAACATGCACCATATTATGCACCATAGGAATTAAAATTTCATGAATTTTGTCATGTCATGTTGATTTCATTGATAGGATTTTTGAATTTTTTGGTGTTCCTTTCCTGTTTTATTAGCATATCTTTTTCATTACATGTTATAAATAAAATTAAAATGATTAGTTCTCACATATTCTGACATTTTTCTAGAATGATTTGGTAATATAAATTATCATACCATACCAATATTCCTTGTATGATTATTATTTTCTTACATTGTTGTATTCCATGCTTATTTGACCGATTTGTACTTATATAGAATTATTAGTTATTCTGTTATCATGACTACTTTATTACCATGTGAGGTACATAATTAGTTTTCTATTTTTTCAATTTTCATGATTTTAATATTTTTCAGAATGGGTTGTAACATGATAGTTGTGATTAAATGGGAGTTAACATACAATTTGTAATGTGTAAGGGCGCCTCATGAATTGGAAAGTGATAAACTATAATACTAAATAATTTTTTATGTGATTATATATTTAAATACTATTTTATAAAAGATCAAGTTGATAAAATTACCTTTAATACTTAATATCAGATGTGGTTAAATGGAATCCAATTTCTAATTTGTAGAATGTACAAGTGCCTGATGAATTAGAATAGGGTGGATCATATGATCGAACCATAGTAGACACACTTGGTATCTATAAAGGATTTTATATTAATGATATGACTGAAAAATTTTCGTTATATTATATATATAATTGTTTCAGTTATACGGGATCCTCCCACAACTTGAAAATAATATGGTTTCATGATAAGTTTAGGGTAGTAACCATATAACATAGCCATCTATTATGAACCTTCTATTTAAAAACTGTAGTAAATATAATTGTTGTTAAATATTATCCTTAAAGGTTTTGGATACTTTATTAAATCCTATACCTCATATAATTTGTCATAATAACAATTGCGGTTAAAATTATCAATGAAAAATTGTACCCAAGTATAATAGTTGGGGCATATTGTTAATAAAATGGTACCACTAAGTGTGTTCTCAAAATCCAAATTCTTAAATTGATCGAGTAGTTTAGTGAGCCCAAAATGGATCAGTGACACCCTAATAATTCACCATTATTTTGATATGTTGTAATTCTTAAACCCTTGGGGGTATGTTATGCTACAAAAAGGTGGTTCTTTAAAGTTTCCACTTTTATAATACTTCGTGCATTACTAGTACACCTTTAGTTAATTAGATACCTTCAATATACTTGAGTATTTTTGTGGGAATCCTTGTAAATAAATTGATGTTGATTAAAATGGGTTATGTTATAAAATTTTGTAATTATAATTAGAGGGCACTAAATAATAATTCTTAAAAGGGTATTTTGAAATGGATTTCCTGTTTTATATTAGGATTTGAGTTGGTTTTCTTTAAAACTGCCCATTAAATGTTTAACAGATTAAATGAATTTTTCTATAATGCCTTAATATGAAACATAAGTGATGTTTTAGCCTAACCCTTATGTAATTTCATTTTGAATAATTATTTTATTCCTCCATGAGATGGGTGAATGAGTTTTTCCCATAAGCCCCTTACCTATATCTTGGGCATAAGGTTTGTTTCCTCTTACGATTAGTTACATTATCTTGTGTAACCCCTATGTAGGGATGATGAATTATATTTTGGTTATGGTATATCCATTGCAGGTATATCCCTTATACACTTTAAATATCCTATTGGTTTCTTGAGAACAATTCCTCTTGTGTGGTACTGTTCTAGTGCCATATTCCTGTGTATGACTCATAGTTTCTAAAACAACACCCTTATTTTGGCGCGTGGTCGGCTATTTTTTTTCCTTTCTCTATGTTTGAACATTCCAAGATTCTCAATTCTAGTGGGAAGGAAATTCCAAGAACATGGTTTAATAATTATTAGGTCATGTGACCCTTTTATTCCATTATTTTTAGTTTTGTAAAACTCAGGAGGTCATCAGGTTTCTCTATAGTCATACGGGTAATGAGAATCTTGGGTTAAACCTAAGTTTGTACCATCAGATACTTGAATACAGATAGAAAAATAAGACTATGGATAGTATCAAAGATGTGTCTCTTAATCATGTAATATTATAGTAAGATTTATCTATACACATAATAGTTGACTTATTTTAAAATGGTTCGTCAAAATATTTGAATTCAGTGTTAGACCGTTAGTCTTGTGTTGTTATTCATTGAACACTGATCTACTCCAAAATGGAGTGTCCTGAGTGTATGGTGAAATAAATATCCTCCCAATTCATGGGGTAATGTACTATTAGGATCAAGTGTTTGACACACTGGTTAGTCATTTTTTATTTTTCATACAATATTATGGCATATATGGATGTAACTGGGAATGAGAGTTTCATTTAAGATTATAATTGAATCTAAATTCTCACCAGTTAGTGGTTAGTTACCTCTATTTTTCATGGTTAAACTCTTGTTAAAGCATGGTGTCCACCTCTAGGACCACAATCTGTGGTTTATGGAGTGTGTTCCATGGAACGAGATACATTTCTCTACTAAATCCAACATTTAGAAAACTCTTAATGGGGGCATCATTTTAATTTTTATTAAATGTTTCCTTCAAAGTACAATGAACACAGCCATGGAAAGTCCATTTTAAAATGGTATAAAATACATAAAATTCTATGTGGATGACAATATAATCCATTTAAGTCAGTGCCTTCTACATAACATAATGATGTTGTTCGTGGTTGTATGCGAAACTTGTGAAGGCGTCGTCGGTCTGGGATTGGCCATATTGGTTTTACATGGGTGACCGTGGAATGTATATGGAGATGAATGTATGGTGGTCAAGATTTTGACACATAATTTGGTGTATCCAAGCCTTTTCTTTAATAATTCTACCATCAATGGTATGATTATTCCTCATTTTAATGGTTATATATGGCTGGGAGAAAACTATAACCCACACCACATCTCTTGGTAGCATGAGTGACTCAATTATTCTTTGGAAATATTTCAATTCCTCTAGGTTTAATCTTGTATTAAAGATGGCCATGTTCCTTATTTTGGTATTTTATTTGTTCACTGAGAGTGTTTTGGTGTCACTTCATGCTAAATTTTTAAAATCCATTAGGATCGTTGATAGGTTTCTCTCAGGGAATGGTTGTCATTATAAGCATGGTTAGACCGGAGTGACACCCAATTTCCTATGTACGAATGCCAGGGATGGACATATGGACCCATGTTGTTTCCCCTTTGACTGGATTTATAGTCTATTACCCACTTTTGACTCAGTCAATGATCTTTATGTGAACATTGTTACCTTGTACAAACATCTCCTTTGGAAATGTGGAGTATGAACGACCCTGGGTTAGTTCCTCGAAAATCACATTAATGAATATCAGGTTATTCTAAAATTGTAGTCAGTATTAGAGATGATTCATAAAATGGTAACATTTAGGATGGGTTGAAACTAATCTATACCCTTTCTCATGCTGAGGCATGATAGTTTAAATGACCACGTGAGTGTTTGATCTGGACGCATCTGTAGAAGTCAGTTATGGGATTTGGTGAACACAATCATGTTTAATGTGAGATTACATTGAATAAAGAATCATGAATATATTTAAAATATGATTTCTATCTAATCCAAGAATCTTGAGGATGGTCAGCCTGAGGTGGATTGTCTTTTTATCCCTTTTATTTAATGGGTATAGCTATAAAGAGCCTGTTTTAAGCACCTCGTTAGTTTAAGTTAGGCATGGGTTTTTAGGTCAGATTTTTTTGTAGGAAATCATGTGTAACAAGTTCCTATTTGGTCTATCAGTGTTTTAAAATTTATTATTTATGAGGTCCATAATATAGACATGTATTTAATAGGGTATTACCAACTAAAAAATTCCTTCTCGGAGAATCTATAGAATGCTTAAGGCATGTTTGGTAGGTAATTTCAATGGAGGATGTACCATGGCTTAGAATTGGGCCATTTCTAGTATTAAGACCTATGGTCAGAAGCACCCTCAATAAAAATTTTAAAGAGACTATGGCATGTTTTTCTCTCTAGATAAAATTGTTCGGGTATGCTCTGTTTCAGTGATTCAGTTGGAAATTGATAATTTTCACTAATTTTGATGTCTTAAGTATCGTATGCCTAAGAAATGATTTGAGTAGCATTGGAAATTCGGGAATTCAATGCTTCCATTTGATCATTATGTCACAAAACATGTATTTTAGGTGTTTTTTTATTCTCCAAGGATTATTGGGGATGAGAAGTTCTATGGTGGGGAGGTTTTAACAACTGGTGTTTTTGGCCAAGAAAAAATTTCATGATAATTTGAACTTTTGGTGTTTACTGGAAAATTCATTCTTTAAACTGAGATTTATAACATAATTCCATGATTTTAAATACTTAAAACATTTTTTATAATTGGTTAATGTAATGAGGTGTCCTTCAGGTGTCTCATTGAGTTTTGAGACTATCAGGCCCTACAAATCTGATGTTTGGTTACTCAGAATAGGGCACACAATTTTTATAAAACTATATATCCGCCCACAACAAACCATTTGACCTGAACAATAGGATTAAAAAGTTTCATATGGGTTGCACATGGTTTTTCAAAACTACTTGCCTATTTGGCATGGTTAGTGCCACTTATATAGTACTCTCACACTATTCATCGCATGATTGGTGCACGGTTAGGCTAAACACGTGGAAAAACTTTAGGAGGTGGGTTCCTAAATTATAGGATCACATAGTTGGTGAATGGTTTGGAAAAAATTTCAGACAAACCGTACGACACAATTTTTAGATGAAATTAACCTTCCCATTAATGAAATGTTATAAGACTTTATTCATCCCTACCTTACCTTTCCAGTGGGGTTTTTCTATCCCCCATGGTTTGTCGAGTTCTCCTCATCCCTCTCTTAGGGTTTTTAGTATCTTCTTCCTTCATGGTCCAAATCCTTTTCCATTAGACGAAATAGAAATCACCCAGTAATATCCTCCTTCCTCGGTAACCTATTTCAATGTTACAGTTCCATATTTTTTTCTTTTTTAGTGCAATTAGTTTTTCATATTTTTTGGGTTTTGAAAAATCCATTGATTTGTTCTGATTAGGGTCAAATCAAGGATTGATAATTGATGAGTAGAGCACTACTACCTTGTCGTAGGGGGTTTATGTCATACCCATTTGTTTGATCAAATTTTATAGACACATTGTTGTGCCGCTCCCCATACCCTTCTAGAGATTCTTGGTCCTATTTAATAAAATAATTATAATGGTTCTTCATGTCTATAGTGACCATATATTATGCTTAAACCCATATATGGGCTGTTATCCTTGACTACGGACACCTCTTTGGGTGTTCCCATCCTTAAATAAAATTTATTACCATGCCTAAATGTTGAATTAGTACATGTGATTTGGAATTGATTAAATTCCATAGATTAACATTGAATTAAGATAAAGTGATTGACCATGTGAGAGGTCCTTGAGCTTTAGGCCTCACACCTTATATTTAAATATTTATTCTTGATTCATTAAATTATAATTCAATGAAATTTATATTTAATTACATATGAAAGTTGTTTAATTCATATACTTCATTTTGTATGCATTTTCGTCCTATTTATACCATGTTATGTGACTCATGAATTGGGATTCTATGATTCTATGTTCTTGATACTTATGCCATATTTGGGTGGCATGGATTTAAATTATTTTCCAGGCCATGATTGATATTGTGTGCTATTTAAATTTGAGATATTGATTTTGAGATGTTTCATTTTTGGAATTAAATTATGTAAATGTTATGCCTTACGATATGTTCTCGGTTACTATTTCTTACTTGATATGATCTTGGAGTAAACATGGGTCCTGAGTTAAGGATTCCATAGATGGAAACACCATGCTTGGTTAAATACTCTTTATGTGTTGACAATGATACTTTATCATTTCTATTTTTGACTCTCTCGGACAATATAAGTATACTCGTGAGTGGCTCCAGTTCCCTAGGGAAGCACTTGAGGAAGAATCCCTAGGAATGATTGTACGATATACCATGGATGATACTTGGTACCCACAGTATTATACTTTGTATGAACTCAGATTCGTCGTGTCATGAGTGATACAAGGGAAAACATATGGGTTTCCATGTATAGACTTGATGACATTGTTTATATTGGAGGATCCATAAAGGCACTTGGGATTCTATTTAGAACACCTTGGATGGGCTCAGAATCCATAATGGGGATTGATGGATTTTTTATTTTTCTCATTTCATATGTGATGTATGTTTTTCAATTTTCATTATTGCGAGAATTCTTATATGATGACATGGAAATGAGACACCGGGATAGTGCAAAATCTTGGGGATATTCCTTCTTGGGTTTCATTTTTACATTGTCCCTTTTTACATATTATTACTTTCACTGGTAGTTTATTAAAATATCCAGCTTAGGAAGAAGCAGTTTTTATGGGTGAGGTGACCTTTTTAGAACATGAACTAAGGAGTTTAAATTATATTTGGTTATTTCCACACTTTTATTAATTATGGAACATTTTCATTTATTTAGTTCATCAAATGGATTAGCATAGACACTATGGGTTCTTGCCTACTGAGACTTATATCTCACACCCCGCTCGGATAGCATTTGGTACTTGAGTAGACTTTATGATCTCAGGTATGGATAAAAAGAATCATGTTACGTTCGATTCTTGATTGGTTTTCATATTAGGAATTTTCTTGGGGAAGAAGATTGAGCCTTTTATCAAGTTGATATTGTATCAGTTATTTTTCCTTTTTGTATTTTTTGATAGCATGTTGTATATAAATGTATCCCTTGATCTCTAACACATTCATTTTTATGTAGAACTATGAACATCATCATTTTTGTATCTATTATAGATTACTCAGCTTCTGCTAGTTATTCATTTCCATTTTTATGGTTGATTATATTTATTTCCCCTATTATCTACTTCTCTTGTATGCTTCCACTATTTATTGTCTATTGTTTATAGTTGTGCATGCTATGATCTCTGAAGGAATATACTCCCCACAAACACCATAGGACTTTTCTTCTAGTCATTAACTTCTTACATTCTTGGGAGGTTCACTAGAGGTCATATAGTCCAGCATCATGAGGTACCGTTAAGTGGTACCGAGGGCGGGACACTACAATTCCCACCAATTTAATGTCTACGTTAAACCAATAGTGTCACAAGGTTTGTATAAACCCATCGTTAAATGAAACACAATTTTTTTTCAAATTAAAAATATTTAAATAAAATTATATATTAAGATTTTTGGGCATTACATTATACCCCATTAAAAAGAATTTAACCATAAAAATTCAACATTTTGATAAAAATAGATAAGGTTACCACTTCCTCATCACATCCTAAGGTTAGAATATAGAACCCTAAAATTAGAAGGTCATGTATTAAAATTTAACTAAGAAAGTGGTATTGTTTCTTAGAAATTTTTCTATATACTAAAAAATATCTATATGAAGTTCTTCATAAGAAAATTCATTCTCCAGTGATATGACTTATGTGTTTTGTACATGTGAAGGATTAAGTATGTCGTTTTTCATGAGAGATACATGAAACACATCATGAACTTGAGAGGGATCCATTAGAATCACCAATTGGTATATTAACTTCCCAACACGATCCATAATTACAAAAGGACTGTTATACCTAGGGCATAGCTTTCTATTCATTCCAAATTTCCTTTACCACTTCCAGGGAGATATTCTTAGAAATAATTTTCACCTATATCAATATCTATAACTTTTTTTAAATTTTCAATAGAAATTTTTTGCTAATTTCGTTATTCTCTTATGTGTTATTGAATATATCTAACTTTATCTTCCATTTCCACAAATAAATCCGGTCCCAATAGATGTATTTCCCCATATTCATTATAGCATGTTGGAGTTATGCACTTCTTACCATATAGGGGTTCATAATGATCCATCTGAATGCTGAAGTGAAATATATTTTTGTAATAAAATTATACTAAATGTAGGTTTTGATCCCAACCAACTTCTAAATCCATAGATAATGCTCTAGAAATGTCATCTAGAGTTTGAACTTTTTATTATATTGACCATCTTTCTTAGGATGATATGCAATGATAAAACATAACTCTTTATTATGATACTGTTTATGAATTCTCCATATCTTCAATGTAAACCTCTTATGCCAATCAAATATAATAGAAAATGGTACTCCATGAAATTTTTCCACCTCGTTAATATATATTCTAGAAATTTAATCAAGATAGTAGTCTTATCTAATATAAAAGAAGTGTACCGATTTCATAGGGTGATCAACTATAACCCATGTAGCATTATGGCCTTTATATTTTTTGAGAAGTCCAATAAAAAAATCCACAGTGTTGTTTTCCTATATCCATCCTGGTATCAGTAATGGTTGTAAAATCGCCTTACACTCTTATTTCTTATCCTCATCTTGCTGACAAATAAATCACTGACAAACATACTTTGAAACAACTTTCTTCATTCAGTACCACCAAATATATTATTTCAAGTCTCTATACATCTTGGTGTTTCTAGGAAGAATAGTGGAGGATGAACAATTATCCTCATCCAATAGATCTGTCATTAAATTAGTCATGGTAGGGACACAAACATAGTTTCTAAAAAATATTATTCGATCATAGTTAAAGTTGAACTCATGAACATTTATTATAATATTATTTAGCAATAAATCATCCTTATGTGATTCATTAACATTTAATTGTATAAATGGTTAAACATTTACTTGATTAATATACGATTTCTCCCCTGTCTTTAAAATTTCCTGGTCAGACTAAAAAATATTTTTTTATTAAAAATTCCCATTTTTTAAGGGATTAGGGGGAACCTAGAATGAAATCAATGAGATAAAACAACAACTAACACCCCAATAAGAGACAAAAAAATTCATGTCTGCTAAAAAATCCCCTCCCCAGCATCAAATTTTTTAGATCAGCTTCCAACTTCTGAACGCTGCACGGATAGATGTCCCCTGAAAAGGTGCATGGGCTGGGTACTGATGGAAAATACCATAACCTCTCAATCATCCAATTCTGGATAACAAAGATCTAGTGTAAAATACTTTCTCTGAACCTCTTCTATAGAAATCCCTTGTAGGAGAATCAATTACATGACTAAAAAACACGGACTGCGGTGCCACAAGAAAAAATTAACAAATATCATTCCACAAAATCAAAGTCTCAACACCAAAATACTAATGAATCAAAATCATCATCACCAAAATGAAATCACAATCTCTTCAACCAAATCTAGTCTACAAATCCACTCCACCTTTACTAAGAAACCTTCATAAAACCACCAAAACTACCTCTTAAACCTCAGATGAAGGAACCCTACTTCCATAAAACACTGAAAGAACTAGAAAAGGGGTGAAAGGGTACTCAAAGATGGTGAAACGACAAAAAAATTGATACCCTTAAACTTCAAATCATAAAATCTTACCATGAGCCCTGACTCCATGAAATTCTCACTGCAATCTGAATCTACAGATCTCATCACCGCCATTAGAACTATCATGAAGAACACAATGAACCAACTCATGCAAACCCAGTAGACATTAAATGATCATTCAACCATATGACCATAGTGCCCATATCTTGCCCTCTGGATCTACACCACACCGCCAAAGAAAACACCAACTAGTAGGAAGGAAAGAAGAGAATTCAGCCAAAAAATTACGCGACTTTCTATGATAGTTGAGAACTTGAGGTCATTGATGCTGCAACTGAGAAAGTAATTCAACACTACAAGAACACCAAGAGGTATCACTGAGAGGAGGAGCTAATCTATCCCAAGATAAAGGAGTATGATATAGATAGGGGAAAAACCAATCCTCAGCAGAGATACACTAGCATAGTAATTTTGACTCCATGTCTCTAACACCTTATTTTCTTTCTCAGGGTGGTATTGTATTGAGCATTCATAATCCTTAAATAAATCCATTTATCTACTTTTGTGAATCTTCAGATCCTTTGAAGTAATAATATACAGAAAAATTTTATGATTAGTATATATTTTAAACGATTCTGAATAAATATTATGCATGCATATATTTAATTTAAAAATTACCAAATCTATTTCCAAATCCAGAGTTTGAAAATTTTTATTATAGTTTTACATTGTTCATGAGGAATAATCTATCACCATATCATTTTCCATGAAAAAAATTCTCAGTCCCTTCTTTAATGGTCACTATATATCACAAATATTTCTCCACTATAGGGTTGTGTTAGCATATGTGCATTGAATAACTTTCTTTTTGGCTCCTTGAAATTCTATTCATATTCATCCATCGATATGAAATTAAATCCTTTCTCTGTAAACATAGTTAGTGGATTAGAAAATTGTGAGAAATATCTCACAAAATATTGATAATATCCATACAATCCAAGAAAACTCCAGATATCTATTACCTTTGCTGATATAGAATAATGTTCAAAAACTTTTGTATTTGTTAGATCCATAGATATCCCATCTCTTGAGATTATATAACACAAAAATTAATATTTCTGATTTGATAATTAACACATTGTAAATTTCCCATAATCTTCTCATCTCCCATGATATTCTGTACAATAATAAATTTATCTTCAAGTTTTAATTTATATTTTAATATACAAGAATGTTAACTATAAAAACTACCACATAGTGATTAAGATATTTTCTAAGGACTCTATTCAATAAATCTGTTATGATATGAGGGGTATTAGTAAGACCAAAAGGCATCACTATAAATTCATAATGTCAATACCTTGTACAAAATATAATCTTTGGAATATCATCCTTCATGACCCTCAATAAATGATATCATGAATGAAGACGAATATTATAAATGTATTGTGCTCCAAATAGTTGTTCAAACATGTCATAAATAAAGGGGGAGAAAATTTTTTCTTGATAGTGATATTATTATGTTCTCAATAATTAATGAAAAGTCTCATTGATCCATTATTCTTCTTAGAAAACAGAATACTTGCACCTCAAGGGAGTTTTCTAGGGTGTATAAAACCATTTTCAAGATTATCATGGAGTTAACTATTTAATTCTTGAAACTCAATTAGGTATATTCTACAATGAATCTTTAAAATAGGCATAACACCCAGTATGAGTTCTATTGAAAAGTCAACTTCACAATTCAGGGGAAGACCAAGAAATTATTCCAAAAAGATATCAAAAAAATCCCATAAAATTGGTGTATCCTTGATGGTATGTTTCTCCCCAACCATCTAAGTTTTATAAAATTCATTTGTAGGAATTAACACCCATATGATGGAAGTAATTTCCACGTGAAGTTAATATTCATCCTTAAATCGATATATGATCATGGATTCATATTTAATATGAAACGTGACATCCCTTCATTTTAAATTGATATGATATTTAGATATAAAAAACAATCCATTATATTAATTGCATCAAATCCAACTAGAGGAAGCATCATAATATTTTTAGGAAGCACTTTCCAATAATCATCAATCAGATAAGAATTATAAACATGTGGTGAGACTGTTGTGCCATTACAAGTTTTCACAACTAACAAAAATATATTTTTTGAGGTAATACCAAGACACCCTTATAATATTACATAGAAATAAAAGATTGGGTGGATCTAGAATAAAAATAGTTTTCGTTTTAGAGTAGATGATAAGTGTACCATTCCCCACTTCATTAGGCTACTCCACATCACTAGTAGTGATCACATGTGATTTGACTTTTTATTTCTCCTTAAAAGTAGTTTAGCATAGATCATCATCAGTAACCCTTGTATTTGGTAGTTGGTAAGCATAATTCCCATTTTCCTTTCACTTGAATCACTCTAACATGAGAGGTGAATTCTTTGTATCCTTTTCTCTGTTTGAATAATTAGCTATCTTTTTTCCATTACTTCAATAGTAAATTTCCCAACGAACTTATTTCCCACACATAAAACATTTACTAGTCCCCTTAATATAGTTTACTTCATGTTATTTCCACTCATAGAGCATAGTGGAAAGATCATCTTCTTTTCACTATGGTTTTTAGAATCTCCCTTGAATTCCTATTTTCTCTTCTTATCAAAGCCATAAGATTGATGGGTGACTCCAATCTAAATATAAACCATGGGAGCACATAAATTGATTTTTTCAAAGCTACTAAAGAAACTTATGGCCAATTCCATTTATATTCTTGGTTTTAAGATACCGAGGAATTGATCATCCTTAATATCAGGTTGGATGATAATTCCATAAGTGCACCATGCAAGCCTAGAAAAATTTTCATCATAGGTACCAATGTATTCATCATCATTTTTATTAAGCTCAATAAACACCTTATCCATATTAATTAAAAGGATATAAGGAATGTACTATTTGAAAAATAAGTTCTTGAAAACATCCCATTCCCTGGAGTAAACTTCATATCCTTGCCTCATATTCTTGATGAGGTTCCACCATTGATCTTCTTTACCATCCAAATCATAGGCTGCCAAAATTAATTTCTCATGTTTATAACATTGAACAAAAACAAATATATTCTCAATGGTTCTGATCCAGTTTCCAACCACTAGTGGATTAGAAGTCCCACTGAATGAAGGTAGGTTCTACCTCATGACATAATCAATAGAATATTGTTACCTACTTTTAACATTTTTAATTATTACATGAATCATAGATTGAGAAATATGTGTGAGTATAACAATATTTTTTTTTATTTGATCTCTAGAAACATTTAGTTTCTTAGAAGAAATATCATCACATTTCCTATCGCATTTAACATTAACACCTTTCCTTCGGGTTACAATCATCGAATAAAACATAAAAAATCATAATGTGATCAAGACCAATCAAAGTGGGAAAACTTCATAATCAAGGTAAATTACTTATAAAATTTAAATTTATGATACATTAGGTTATATCCTAGGTTATTTATGACCATTAACACAACTCTAGGATTGTATCATATACATAGACTTCTCTTTAGGGTTCTAACTAATGTTTTCTCATCTACATTTCAAAAGGTTAACTAAACCTTGTTTTGATACCAACTATAATGGACAATACATTTAATACATAGATATTACTTCTAAATATAACAATATTTATTATATAACATAAAAAACCATTCCATAACCATATAGGTTTAGTTATTTTGGAAACATGGATGCATAAATAACTGGTTCATAAAACATCCACATCGTCTCTTAATTAGTAATTCATTACTGGAACTCCTTTTGACACATCTTACACAATACCTTTAGTCTTATATTGTGGAAAATAAATATAATATTGGATGATAAAAAATGAGCATTAATGGAAAACAAGGGAGATATTAATCATATCATAATCATACTTTGTAAGAATATAAAAAAAACATTTGAAATTATATCATGCATATCAAAGATCATGATATCAGATCTAGGGATAAATAATAGAAGTTCCTAAAAAATCCAATAACATATTCCATGAGAGAATATCATAAAACATGTAAATGTGGAATACACATAACTTATAAACTCATTTCTGAGTTATTCAAGGATTGTTTTCAAGACTAACACTATGGAAAAAGTCATTTACTGAATTTGGTTTAGACATCATTCCATCAATGTATTTGAAAACCGAGTTCACTCTGCATTCCAGTCATTTCTATCACATGATAAATAAACCATTCCAAAATTACTTGGAGGGGAATATAGTTCAAAACCATTACATAATGAAAAATTACACATATGTGTGCCACAAGAACATAATTTATTAATCATATCAGAAACCATAAAAAGGAATGGGTTTCATAAACATCATTCCATCATAACATAACCCCTGGATAAATGGGTTTTGAAAATATCAGTCCATCATAAATAAAAAATATAATTTTAAATATCCCCAATAAAGAATAATTAACATCAAATATTGTTATAGTAAATGGAAAATTATTTTGAGAGATCACTTTCGAATAATTCTTGAGGAAAATATCCTTTCTCCTTTGAAAATGTTTTCATTTCTTAAAATGACATAAAATTTTAATTAAAATTAATGTTATAAGATTTTAATGGAATCTTCAAGGAATTAAGGATTCATGAAATAAGAGAAATCCATTCATTACATATAAGTTACAAAAATCCTTTTGTACTTTTGCTGGAAAAATAAAAAAGTACTTCGTTTGGAAAATTACAAAAGGATTCCTTTCATGTTTTTTAGTAAAACATCACACAAGGGTAAAAATGAAAATAGAAATTGTATAAAATTGTAAAAATAATTTTTATGGAACATGGACATGGATGATAACAATTCCCCAGTAGATTCTTATATATAAATAGTTCCAAATAAAATGACATTGTGAAATTAACCCTTACCTTAGGCCTTATTTCATTCATACGTATCTAAAAATCATATATACTATTTTAAAGAATGTAATTAATTTATAACAGAACCTTATAAAAATTTATTATATCATATATTATCCTATTATATCATCTTATCACCTTTTTGATAATAATATTGCATTATTACCCTTCTTTTAGGTATTAACTGCTTTATTTTCTTATGCATGTTTTATCGTATTTTTTATAGTTCTTGTGCATAAGATATAGTTCCATAATTTCTATGATGTTATTAAGGTTATACTTATAATAGTTATTTATTATATAAATTAATATAATCATTCATGAATGGTGAACATGAAAAATTAATCACATTTCATCGTAGAGTTGGTAGGCCATTCGTATGCACAAGCGATGGTATCATTACCTTAATGGGGAAATAGTATGGAAAAGGATGGTATATTAATTTATAGAATAATTATAATGTTATTATTATAATATATATATATATATATATGTTTTTTCTATCATTAATACTATCAAAATAAAGTTGTTATGAAACAAACATATTACACCATGGCATGGACACGGTAAGTCGTGCGTACGCACACGCGGTGATTTTGTTTTTTTTTGTAATAAAGATAAAAAAAGAAATATGGTTGTTAACAAATCATAATAAAATATAATAATATTGGTGATACATAATTTATTACTTTATAATGGAAACAGAATATGAATAGGAGGTACAAGATGAAATAATATTGAACGGGTCAGTAAATACGATTACCTATTCTTCTGTTAACTTCCTTTAGATCTTCTCTTAGGGATACTAGAGTTTCTATTTTGAGAATAAAGTAAGCTCTTTAATGTGTATATAGTAGTTTAGAAGAGAAATTGATAGAGTATGGTTAATATTTAAGGCTCAATGTGATGTGACTTAGTGAGGGAGGATGTTCCCTTTCAAAATTGAGTTGAGGGGTGATTTTGGACTTCTCTCAAAATATTATTTTTAATTATTTCAATATTAATAAAAATACATAAAAATGGAAATTTATTCTAAGATAAGATTAAATAATGTTTTAATCCCATCGTCTAATATATTTTAGACTGTTTTAGTATTATTTTAAACCTTATCATTTTGATTGAACCATAATTAATATATTTTCTTTAAAGACCCGGAATTCCTGTGGATTTTTTTTTAAAATACATGGGAATTTTATGAGTCCGCAGTTTCTGACGGCACTTGATTCCGAGGCCCAGTGTGCTCGAAATCAATTTCTGGTGCTTTTTTCAAGTACGTTCAGTAAATGTTCGATCGGGTTTTTATAACTTTTCATTGTGTGCTCGGAATTGGAATCTGAGGGCACCATTGAACTCGCAGCACCGGTTTTCGCTTAAGAAGGCATTCACCTCGATGGCGAATGATCAGGTATGAGAGTTGGTTTTTGGGTTTCACGTGCATTAACAAAATAAAATAAGTGACAACTTATTTTATTTTTGTTGAACCCACACCTTGTGGAAATTTTGTTTAGAAGCTCCACATGGGAGTTGGTGGTGGGACCTCCAGATCCTAACCTCCCATGGGAGGATAATTGGGGTGGGGACCACCCGAGCAGCATAACCTCCCGCGAGAGGTTATGATGTGGGGTCCACATGGGGCTTAACCCCCCCATTTAATGGGAGTGGAGGAAACCTCTCAACTCTCCCTCATTAATGAGGGAGAGCCTCTAGGTCTCTAACTCCCCACTTAATGGAGGAGGATAAAACCACCCCAAAACCCCCAATCAATTGAAGGAAACCCCCTTGACCCTCTTCATGTTTAATTAGGTGGGGAACACCCAGGCCTCTAACCCCCTAAAAACTCCCCATATTTTACATCCCAACCTCTAATGCAATTAATTTAGTGGAGCCTCTTCTCTTTTTTTTTTTGAATTCGGAAAATTGTGCCAATGACATGAACATAATTACGTGGGGCCCACATAATTAATTCACCCCAACATGCATAATATATTAAAATCTATTATTTTGGCACATTTATTCTCTCTTTAGTGGAGATCATGGGAGAATAGAATTCTCTAATGGAGAACGCGAAGATACCGGCGACGTTGCTTCTTCCTCGACTTTTTCCTTGGAACCCCCCTTCTGACGTGGGATCTCTTTGACAACCCTTCTTCCTTACTCTTCATCGTCAAAAGACAGACGTGCGAGATCGGAAGTGGAAGTGTATGGCGAATGATGACAACATCGTCTTCCCCCGCGACGAATGATTGCCCGAAAATAAAAAAGGTAGGGGTGTGTTTTATGTTTCTTAACACTTTATCCTCTCACGTTGAATCGACTTCATGAGCTGCCTGCTATCGTTCTAACGCAGAGGGTTCGGGCCAAACGAACACAGCCTAACCCCTCTGCAACCTTTATGCTTTTGGAACCTTGAGTCGATGGTGAAGTAATGACGACATGGAAATGAGGTGACGACGACAAAGATGACCAGTAAAGGTCATGCTACACATGGCCTCCGCGAACTGTGCCGCCAGCTGGGCTGTGGCTGACTAGCCTACCTACGCGCTACCCAGCATGTTCCCCGACCAAAACCATGGCCTGCCCACGCGCCCGGCGCCCAGCCACCATGCTCGGCACCCTTCGGCACCCTGCCCAGCGCCAAGGATGCCTGGCTGGCGCGCCCCTCGCCTGTCCGACGCCCCCCCCCCCCAATGCCATGCCCGGCGCACCCGCCCCAAGGTCGCCCTACCGGTGCATCCCGGCGCTCTGCCCGCGCGCCCCCAAGCACTGCCCACGCACCCCAACGCACTGACCGCGCGCCCCGGGGTTCTTTCCCCGCACCCCGACGCCCTTCCTGGCACCCTCGTGCCCTACCGCGCCCTTCCCAGTGAACCCCCATCATGCCCGTGGCTCGTGTGGCCTGCCGCTGGCCTCTCGGGCCGAGCCGCTTGAGCCTCACCCCTCACGGCGCCGGCTGAACCTGCCATTGGACTTTGAGCTGAGTCGCCCACGTGGTGAATTTCGGCTTGAATTGTCAACGTAGTCCGTTGGGCTGGGCCTAGCGCACTGTTTCGAACATAGCAGACTGACCCGCCCAGTGGGCCAGGTCAGACCCAGAAAGTCAGTCTGGGTACATCCAAACCAGGTTGACACAAACTGGGTTGGGTCGAGTCGGCCTGACTGGGTCGGACCAGACCCGGGCCCATACCGCTCCCTTTTCTTTCTTGGGCTATATCTTTGGCACCCAACATCCGTTTGACGACCAGTCAACAGCACCGGTATTCTTGGAGAATTTCTATCCCTTTGAGTATACCCCATTGGAGTTCAGTGTATAGTTGAGTCACAGTCTGGTTGGTTAATACACGAATCCAACCGGGCCCCCATGACTAAAATGCTAATAACTAACAGATCGGGCATCTGATTGACAAGATGTTTGTTGCTTTGAGACCCTTATGATGTGACAGACCCTTGAGAAACATCTTTGTGGGACTTAGTGAAACTTGGAGTATCGGCTTGTAGCTCGTGGAGCGGACCCTCCTGGAGACGAGCGATCAGAGTACGGAGACCTAGTAGCTGGCTGAGACTTGACGACTGCTTGACCAATTCGTTTCAGAATGACTCAACAAGCCTAGTGGGGAGTAATACTATTTGAGGAGGCAGACCCATGGTGGAGGAGCAGCACTGTGGGAGGTGGAAGACCCATGATACTTGAGAGGAGGAGTACCTCTGTAGGCTATTAGGGGGAGCGCTACTATGTGCGGCGGCATACCCTAGGTGGGAAGCATCTCTGTGTGACATAGCATTCCCATGGTACTCGATAGGTGGAGTACCTCAGCAGTATAAGTTTAGTGATTAGCGCCTCAGATTCACGACAGGGCCACTGTACTCGACAGAGGAGGATTTCTCTTGTAGTCGTGGTCTCGTTAATGAATATCCTTGTTTGAGCTGAGTCAATGAACTTTGTGTTTTCCTCATGATTGAAATGGGTTACTCGATAACTTAGGTATATGTGTGGGAATTACCTATGTAATTGTTATCCATTGAAATCATTTTTTTGGTTTATCCTTGTTATATTTTGTGAGAACTTGAGGGTCTCAGGGTCCCTACTGACGATTGTTATAATCACCCCTACACGGGATATTCTCGCACCTCATTGTGTTGGATACAAACGACCGACAACCCTGACTGAGGAAGAGTGTATGAGGACTGGACAGTACCTGGAGGTAGAACTCATGATGAGTTAGTTCCTGGAGGATTCGGATAGATGTGGAGCACTGAGGAGGCTATCTGTACCTACCCTTCAGGTAGGATTCGTGGTGGATGTTCCAGGAGCTTCAAGACACCTTTCAGCTATTTGACTTTTTATTTGTACCTATTTTTCCTTTCCTTTTAATTTACTGTTGGTCTTATATTATGGCCCACTTTACTTTTAGTACACTTGTTATACAGATTTTACTTAGTTTTTTCTTCCACTTGTACTCTAGTTGCGTGTGTTTATGATTTATAAAGGCAATGCCTTCCCAATTTTAGGGAATTACGCCTTTGGTCCTAGTCTCTATCCCTAGTCATATGGAAGGCAGGCTTGGGGTAGTCACGATTCGGGTCCCGGGGGATGGGTCATGACAAATTGGTATCAGAGGAGTCGATTCTACCGCATAACTTATGACTCTGATTTTTTTTCTTTTCTGTGAAGCAATAATGTTAAGGGTACTAAGTGTGGGTTTCAGTTCAGGGAGTCTAGTGTTGGTGTGGGTGGCCGACATATCCATACACCAGGACCCTAACTTCTAATTTCTGACTCAGTGCTCGAAAAAACATATTGCGTGTGTGTTTTCAAAAATTTTCTTTAATTCATGTCAAACTAGGTCAACTCACCAGGTATAGTCTTTTGACCGTCTCACATTGGTTTCTTTCAGGATGCCTCCTCATGGACGACCAGATAGATCCCCAAGAGTTGTACATACTGACAGCCCGCCAAGTGATGAGGCCTCAGTACATGGCCCTCTTCCAGTTGAGGCACCAGTGGAGGCACCAAAGGTACTACTCTCTGTTAGGCCACCGATTCCACCAGCCCCAGCAGCAGACGATGCATGCTTCTTGAGCGCGTTGCATGAGTTCCTGTGCCAGAGGCCACCCAGGTATCGGGGAGAGAGAGACCCACAGGCTGCTGAGGATTGGCTGGAGGCTGTAGTGAGAGTATTCAGTCCAGTAAGGACACCAGCAGACTTTATGGTGATCCTTACTGCCAGCCTCCTTCAGGCAGCAGCAGGAAGATGGTGGAGTCTATTGCTTCAGGTCCATGATGACACGACACTGCTTTGGGAAAAATTTTAGAGCCTATTTCAGGTGGAGTTTGTAGCATCCACCCTTTGAGTGGGGCAGATATAGGAGCTACTGCATCTATAGCAGGGTAGCATGACGGTGGTGCAGTACTCCGAAAGGTTCACTGACCTCTCGTACTACTCCACTGATATGGTACGAGACCCGTAATTCAGGGCCCGAACCTTTGATCAGGGACTCCGGCAAGAGATCAGAGCTTTAGTTATCTCTCACAGTATCCTGATGTAGATGGGGGTGTTGGAGCGAGCCCTCCTAGTGGAGATTTGATTTGCTGAGCAGTCTCCAGCAGCGAGACCCACCACTATCCAACATGCAGCGGAGTCCTCTATAGCTGGTAGTAGATAGATTTTGTAGAGGTCCAAGAGGACTAGACCTATAGGTGGTCAACCGTACGACTCAGGATCATTAGTGTGTGGCACCCATAGTGGATAAAGAGCCAAACTTGTCAGGAATTGTTACTCATGCGGCAGACAGGGTTACATGGATCGTGACTGTCTAACCTGTCGCACAAATGATCAACAATCCGTTGAAGGACCTCCTTGATAGAGGCATATGTTCAATCGAGGTGGTTCGCAGGGCAGAGACGGACGTATTAGAGGAGCTGGCCATGCAGCTACCGGTGGATGACGTTACAAGGTGTTGCCACCAATACCACCATGAGGCCCACCCCGACCATAGGGAGCAGGTGGACAGGGTAGAGCACATCTTCAGGCAGCTGAAGCCTATGATCACAACACACCAGAGATGATTCGAGGTATGATCTATGTCTACTCCACCTT
The DNA here is from genome assembly GCA_963277665.1 of Viscum album. Taxonomy (NCBI): domain Eukaryota; kingdom Viridiplantae; phylum Streptophyta; class Magnoliopsida; order Santalales; family Viscaceae; genus Viscum; species Viscum album. The sequence continues at coordinate 1,870,891,478 of OY728137.1, read as the reverse complement.
AGCTGCAGTTCTTATAGACACATTTTCTCATCACTCTTTCATTGCTACTTCCCTCGTTCGGAGCATGGAGATTATGAAGGAGCTTTTAGTTCGATCCTTTTGGCTAGGTAATTCTATGGGAGCTGATTCGACGATCACAAACTATTTCCGGCAGTGCGAGCTTACTCTAGGAGGTGAGATATTCGACTGGGATCTCCTAGTAGCGGTGTCGATGCCTTACGACATCATCTTGGGTATGGACTGGTTATCTACAGTCCATGATCAGATCAACTGTATTAGAGGAAAAGTTTGGTGTGTCCACATGGATGGGACTAGGTTTACCTTAACTGGAGATAAGGGAACCTCTACAGCATAGGACGGACTTACTCGGAGGAGGGTGCAACCGATCACTCACCAGTTGGCTTACCTTGGCCTCAGATTAGCTGATCTGGAGAGTCTGAATTATCCTTTAGTGGTGGACCAGTAATCGGTTGGTTTCCCTGACTATGTTCCAGGACTACCTCCTCGCAGAGAGGTGGAATTCTACATTGACCTGTACCCCAGGATGACACTGATATCTACTCCATCATATCGGATGGCTCCCACTGAGCTTCGTGAGTTGTGGGTACAGCTGGAGGACTTGTAGGAGAAGGTATTCATCTGGCCGAGTGTTTCTCCCTGGGCAGCCCTAATTCTGTTCGCCAAGAAGGCGGATGGGATAAAAAGGCTATGTGTCGACTACCGTCTCCTTAATCAGGTGATTGTGAAGAAAAAGTACCCAGTCTCAAGGATTGACGACCTCTTTGATCAGCTCAAGGGATCACGATGGTTCTCGAACATAGACCTCAGATCAGGCTATCACCAGCTTAGAGTTTGAGATGAGGATGTGCAGAAGATGGCCTTCAGGTGTCGGTACGACCACTATGAGTTCTTATTTATGCCCTTCGGCGTAACTAACACTCCAACAGTGCTCATGCGTCTCATAAACAGGATCTTCCAGCCATAACTCGATCTCTTTGTCCTAGTCTTTATCAATGGCATGCTGATATACTCGACTACTGAGGAAGAGCATGCCTACCATTTGCAAGTGGTACTGGACACACTCCGAGAGCACCAGCTTTATGGTAAGCTCTCGAAGTGCCAGTTTTGGATTTAAGAGGTTCACTTTTCGGGACACGTCATCTCGAAGGCTAGAGATGCAGTGGATCCAGCAAAGATCGAGGTGGTACTTGGGTGGGAGCCACCCAAAAGTGTGACAGAGATACAGAGTTTCCTAGGATTGGCTGGCTACTACCGGAGATTTGTTCAAGACTTCTCTAGATTTGCAGCACAACTTTCAGCCTGGACAAAGAAGGGGCAACCCTTTGTGTGGTCAGAGAGATACCGGCAGAGCTTTCAATATTAGAGGCAGAGGCTAACTATTTCCCCCATCATGAGGCTTCCATAGGAAGGCATAGGGTACATAGTCTACTGTGACACATCAGGGACCGGAATAGGGTGTGTCATGATGCAAGAGCGAGCAGTGATCGCATATGGTTATCGACAGCTGAGATGACATGAGCAGAACTACACTACCCAGGACCTGGAGTTAGCTGCTATTGTCTTTTCCTTGAAGATGTCGTGGCACAATCTTATGCGATAACGTTATACCATGTACTCTGACCACAAGAGTCTCAAGTATATCTTCTCTCAGAAGGACCTGAACCTGAGATAGCGGCGGTGGGTTATGTTCCTCCATGACTATGACTTCTAGTTATTCTATACTCCAAGGAAGGGGAACGTAATGGAAGATTCTCTTTGAAAAAGATCAGGTATTCAGCTGCAAAGAGAGGTGATGGAGCAGCTAGCTGCATTGTAGAAATCATTTGTAGACAGGGATGGAGCAGCCTATCTACAGTCTCTCAAAATCACTCCCCCACTTCTTCAGCGAGTCAAGTAGGCGCAGCTTGGGGATGATGACTGCAAGATGCGACATGCTCAGATATCCATAGGGTAGGCACCTGATGGATTTTCTAAAGGTGGGGAGCACATAATCCTCTTCAAAGGACGTACCATGGTACCAGTTGAACTTCAGGAGGAGGTGTTGAGGGAGTCCCAAACTTCCCCTCTAGCGATACATCTAGGATTGGTGATGATGTACCAGGACCTTCGACGATAGCATTGGTGTCCAGGTATGAAGAAGGATGTAGAATAGTTTGTCTCATGGTGCCTCAATTGTCAGTAGTGAAGGAAGAGCACCAGGTACCAGCAGGCTTGGTTCATACCTTAGAGGTCCTAGAGTGGAAGTGGGATGGGATATCCACGGACTTCATGATGGGTCTCCCACGTACATCTAGGGGTCATGACTCGATATGGTTTATCATGGACCGACTCACCATGTTGTCCCACTTCCTACCGATCAAAGAGAAGGGTTTAGTTGAGAGCTTGGGACGCCTCTATGTAAAGGATATAATTTTTTTTCATGGAGTACCTTCTTCTATTGTCTCTGACCATGACACACTCTTTACTTCCTGGATATGGAAGGGGTTGTAGGAAGATTTCAGGACACAGCTTCTCTTGAGAACCGACTTCCATCCTCAGGATGATGGTCAGACTGAGAGGACCATCTAGACCCTCAAGGACATGCTTTGTGCTTGTTTCCTCGACTCCGGTCGCACCTGGGAGGACCACTTGCCTTTGGTGGATTTTTCCTACAAAAACAGTTATCACTCCACCATAGGGATGGCACCTTTCGATGCCTTGTATAGTAAACCTTGAAGATCACCATTATGCTGGATAGAACTAGGGGAGTCAGTACTAGTGGGACTAGAGATGGTATGAGCTACCACGGAGAAGGTGCAAATCATCCACGAGCGGATGAAGACTTCACAGAGCATGGAGAAGTCTTATGGTGACAGGAGACAGAGACCTCTAGAGTTCAAGGATGGAGACTACATCTTCCTACGGGTCTCACCTCGATAAGGCCTACAGAGATTTGTCCGAGGTGGCATGTTATCTCCAAGGTTCATCAGACCTTTCCAGGTTCTCAGCAGAGTAGGCAAGGTGGCTTACCGCCTAGCTCTTCCACCTTAGTTTCACCTAGTGCATGATGTCTTCCATGTATCCTAGCTGAGGAGATACGTGCATGGCCCTTCCCACATCATCGACCACAGGGAGCTGTACATCGATGATGGGGTGACATTCACAGAGGTTCTAGTAGAGATTGAGGATAGATAGAAGCAGGTCCTGCGTGGATAGTCGATTCCTATGGTACGCGGTCACTGGCAGCACGGGAACATCCAAGAGAGGACATGGGAGTGGGAGGCTCAAACGCGTGCTCAGTACCCCCTTTTGTTTCCTTAGCGTGAGTTGTATCTTACAAGGACGTAAATACCTAAGGTGGGGAGAATGTAAAGACCAATAATTCCCATGGAATTTTTTTAAAATACATTGGAATTTTACAAGCCCGTAGTTTCTGACGGCGCTTGATTCTGAGGCCCGGTGTACCCAGAATCAATTTCTGATTTTTTGTTCGAGTACATTCAGTACACGTACGAGCGGGTTTTTATAACTTTTGAATGGGTGCTCGGAATTGAAATCTGATAGCATCGTTGAACTCGCAGCACCAGTTTTTTCTTAAGAAGACTTTCACCTCGACGACGGATGATCAGGTATGAGAGTTGGTTTTTGGGTTTCACATGGATTAATCAAATAAAATAAGTGACAACTTATTTTATTTTTGTTAAACCCATGCCATGTGGTAAAGTTGGTTAAAATATCCATATGGGAGTTGGTGGTGGGACCACCACACCCTAACCTCCAATGGGAGGATAATTGGGGTGGGGACCACCCGAGTAGCATAACCTCCTGTGAGAGGTTATGACATGGGGTCCACACGAGGCTTAACACCCACATTTAATGGGAGGGGAGGAAACCTCTCAACTCTCCCTCATTAATGGGGGAGAGACTCTTGGTCTCTAACTCCCCTATTAATGGAGGAGGATAAAACCTCCCCAAAACCCCGAATTAATTGATGGAAACCACCTTGACCCTCTTTAGGTTTAATTAGGTGGGGACCACCCGGGCCTCCAACCCCCTCAAAACTCCCAAAATTTTATATGACAACCTCTCATGCAATTAATTAGAAGGAGCCTGTCCTCTTATTTTTTGAATTTCAAATAATTATGCCAATGACATGAACTTAATTAAGTGGGGCCCACATAATTAATTCACGCTAATGGGCATAATAGATTAAAATCTATTACTTTGGAACATTTATTCTCTCTTTAGTGGAGAGCATGGGAGAATAGAATTCTCCAATGAAGAACACGCAGACGCCGGTGACGATGCTTCTTCCTTGGCTTCTTCCTCGAAACCCCCCTTCCGAAGTGGGATCTCTTCGACAACCATTCTTCCTTCCACTTCGTCGTCAATGGACCGACACACGATCTTGGAAGTGGAAGTGTACGGCGAAGGATGACAACATAGTCTTCCCCCATGATGAACGAACGCCCGACAATTAAATAGGTAGGGGTGGGTTTTAATTTGTTTAACGGTTTATCCTCTCATGTTGAATCAACTTCATGAGCCTTTTGCTATCATTATAATGTGGAGGGTTTGGGCCAAACAAACACATCTTGACTCCTCTGAAACCTTTATGGTTTTTTAACCTTGATTCGATGACGAAGTAACGACAGCATGGAAATGAGGTGACGAAGACGAAGACGGTGAATAATGGTCACACTACCCACGACCTCCGCAAACCACGCCACCGACCGAGTGGTGCCAGACCAGCTTACCCGCACGGTGACCAGCATGCGCCCCGGCTAAAAACCTGGCATACCCAGCCCGCCGACACCCTTTCCGCATTCCCCGCGCGCTTCCATCACGCCCCACACCCTGCACAACATCCAAACCGCGTGCCCTAGTGCCCTGCCTGGCGCCCAGGCCGCCTACCCGGTGCCCAGGCCGCCTGCCCGGCGCCCCAGCGCCCAGGCTGCCCTGCCCGGCGCGTCCTGGCACCCTGCCCACACGCCTCGGAGCCCTTCTTGCGTGCCCCAGTGCCATGCCCGCGTGCCACAACATCCTATCTGGCGACCCCACACCCCATCGCACCCTTCCTGGTGCACCGGTGGACTACCTGTGCCCGGCAGGGCCTAACGATGGCCTCTCGGGTCGAGCCGCGCCCCTCACGGCGCCGACCGAACCTGCCACTGCCCTTCAAGCTGAGTCGCCCATGTTGTGACTTTTGACCCAAATTGTCCATGCAGTCCACTGGGCTGGGCCCAATGGACTGGACCAAATTGAGCAGACTAACCCACCCAACAGGCTGGGTCAGACACAGCAAGTCAGTCCGGGTCGACCCAGACCAGGTTGAACCAGACTGGGTTGAGCCGAGTCGGTCCGACTGGGTCGGATCGGACCCGGGCCCATATCACTCCCTTTACTTTCTTAAGCCATATCTTTGGCACCAGATGTCTGTTTGATGAACCATCAGTGGCACTGATATTCTTGGAGTATAGCCATCCATTTGAGTATACACCACAGGAGTTTAGTTTATAGTTGAGTCATGGTCGGGTTGGTTCGTACACGAATCCAGTCGGGCCCCCAAGACTAAAATGCTAATAACTAATTGACTGGGCATCCGATTGACACATCGTCTATTACTCTGAGACTCTTATGGCATGGCATACCCTTGAGATACTTTTTCGTGGGACTTCGTGACACTTGAATTATCGGATTGTAGCTCGTGGAGCGGACCCTCTCGGAGATGAGTGAGCAGAGTAAAAAGACCTAGTAGCTGGATGAGACCTGACGACGGCTTGAATGTTTCGTTTCGGAGTGACTTGACTAGCCCAGTGGGGAGTGCTGCTGTCTGAGGCAACATACCCACAGCAAAGGAGCGCCACTGTCTGAGGTGGCAGACCCATGGTACTTGACTAGAGGAGTACCTCTATAGGCTATTAGGGGGAGTGCTACTGTGTGAGGCGGCAGACCCCAGGTGGGAAGCATCTCTGTGTGACGTAGCTGTCCCACGGTACTCGACTGGAGGAGTATCTCAACAGTCTAAGGTTAGTGAGTAGCACCTCAGAGTCACGACAGGGATACTGTACTCGACATAGGAGGAGTTCCCCAGAAGCCATGGTTTCATTAATTAAAATCCCCGTTTGAGCTGAGTCAATGACATTTGTGTTTTCCTTAGGATTGAGAATGGTTACTCGATAACTTAGGTATATGTATGGGCATATACCTAAGTAATGGTTATCTATTGAAATCATACATTTCGGTTTATCATTTTTGGATTTTGTGAGACCTTGAGGGTCTCGGGGTCTCTACAGAGTATTGTTATACTCACCCCTGCACGGGCTATGCCTGCACCTTGTTGTGTTGGATACAAACAATGGACAGCGCTGATCGAGGAAAAGTGTACGAGGACTGGATGGTACACGAAAGTGGACCTCACGACGAGTCGGTACCCGGAGGAGTCAGACAGATGTGGAGCACTGAGGAGGATATCTGTACCTACACTTCTGGTAGGATCTGTGGGGGATGATATAGAAGATGGTAGACACCTTTCATATGTTTTTCTTTTTAGTTGTACCTGTTAGTCCTTTCCTTGTACATTACTGTTGGGCTTGTATTCTGGCCCCCTTTACTTTTATTACCCTTGTTATACAGCTTTTACGTAGTGTTTGCTTCGGCTTGTACTCTTGTTGTGTGTGTTTACAATTTATAAAGGCAATGCATTCCCAGTTTTAGGGAATTACACCTTTGGTGCTAGTTTCCAGCCCCTGACCTATGGAAGGAGGGCTTTGGGTAGTCACGATTCGGGCTCTGGGGATGGGTCGTGACATTTTAATTTTATCTAAGCTAACTAATTTTTCAATATTAAATTGTCGTGAAATTTACCTCTTTGATGTAAATTAAATAGTAAAAGAAAATATATAAAAAATTGAACAATGTTATATTTTTCATAAATATGATTTATAATTTTTTTAATAATTAAAAAAACATTATTTTTATAAAATATTTTTAGTGTCAATTTTGACACTATACAATAGAAGGAATTTTAAAATATCAAGATAACTAGTTATCATTAAACCAAATATTTTATTATATCACTAAGAGTTCAATGTCATGAAAATATTTTTTATCACATTAATTATCAAAAATGATTTTTATTTTATTAATTTCAGTAAAATTTATTTGATAATTTCGTTAATAAAATAATTACTACATTATTGTTGGGTAATTATATAATATACATATTTGTTCTCTAAAATTTAAAAATTAAATACCATGACAAATATAAATCGTATATAATTTATAAAAATATTTATATTTTAATATATAATTTGGTTATCCCAATATTAAAATGATATAGTTTTTAAAAAATGAATGTTACACATCTAAATTGTTAATCAATAAAATTTTATAAATATAATAATCTCATAAAAGTGGCCTAAAAAGTCAAAAATAAATATAATCATGACAATATGTTTATTAAATAAAAAATGTACATTTATATTCTTCCATGAAATACCCCTTTCCCCTTGTGGACACATATGAGATATTTAAGACAGAGTAAGTGATATTTTGTGACATAGTTTGATTTAAATAATATATAACTAATTTTCAAGATCAGGTGTCCATTAAACTACTTAATTTAGATAATTATGTGTTAAGGGTCTAATTATCTTCATCCAATAATATTTTTTCATGGGTTGGAGTCACATTATAGTATTTATCATTTTATTTTTAACCTAAATTGCTAAATTTACCCTTAACCATGGTAAAAACATTTATATAGATTACTATTGATATTTTCAAAAATAATAAGAGACCTATTCACTAAATTTGGTTCTTATGAATATAAATTTGGATTCTATTTTTAAAAAAATTATAACAGTAAATTCCCATAATTTAATTTAATATAAAATCAGTAAAACCCTATAAAAACAGTTTTTCTGAAAAAGGCCATTTTAAAACAAAAAATTTTTTTCTAAAAAATTAGAGTATAAATTTCTATTTAAAAATTGATAATTTATTTTTTAAAATTTAAATTTACTAATTATATTTTATTACTACTAAAAAACATTGTTTGGCCTTGTAAATGCTTTAAAAAATAAAATATTATTTTCAATCTATATTATTATCTTCACTATTTCTTAAAAAATCAATGTCTTCAGATTTTTTTTAAGTTATGAATTGAGAAAGGAGAATAATTTATTCAAATCTATTTTTTATAAATTACGAAAATTTATTTTCATTCCTAAAAAGGAGAAAAATCAATTTTGAAAAAAAAATTGAAAAGTAAGTAGTTTTACTAAAATTTTGTGATTTCTTTTAAGTACTTAACAAAACATTAATACAGAGTTATAGAATTACATTTATTTCATAAATTAGACATTCATATTTATTCCCTCCAATTTAATAGCTAGGTTAAATGAATATTGTCTGAGGATTTGTCTATACTAATGGTTTCTTCCAACATAAGATATAAAAGAATTAAAAAAATTAAATGGAAATATATATTAAAATATCAGGATATTACATCCACACCCAAAAATATATTTCATATTGAGATTATTTTTTGGAAAGGAATCACTATGGTTGATAATGTATAAGATAATCCACATCGAGTTTAAATGAAATTATAAATATTATTCAATAATGACAGTTATAACCTAGCCATTAAATTGTTAAAAATGAATAGTATTTTTTTCTTTATGAAATTTATAATGATCCTACTCATTAAAATTATATTAATTAAATTTTTTAAAATAAATAATATATTTTTAGTAAAGTCATTTTATTCTTCCAAAATATATGTTTTCATCAAAAATGATTTTTATTTATTATTATGAATAATTATTTTATTTTATTTATAAAATTTTCAAACAAATAAGTTGAAACAATTAATTTCAATTTTGAATTTATTATTTAAAAATTATCATTTGATGAATTTTTGAGAATTTTCTAAAAAAATTGAATTTTTAAGGAATAGTAAAAAAATACTGATTTTTCTTGAAAACTATATATATATATTTTAAAATATTTACATTATCAAATTAAATTTTGGATTAGTTTTAAATTTTAATAAATTTATTAATATTAAAAATAATGAAATTATATTTTATAAATGGGTTTTATAATTTAATTTATTTTTAAAACATTTTATATTTTAAAAGGCCATTTTTCAAATTGTTTGTTCATTTCTTTTTTTTCAGTTTAATTTTAAATTAAATCATGAATCATCTTTGTATATAATTTTAAAAAAATATTAAAAAAATTTAATTAGTTTTTCAAATTTAGTAATTAGGTACCTTTTATTTTAGATAAAAATGAATAGTAAACTTAGTTATTTTATTACCATGATTAAGGATAAATTGGGTATGAACCATAAAATGAACCAAAACATACCTAAATCATATTGTGTTAGTATATATTGACTATAATAAACCATGTTATGAATTTAATTCATTTTGGGACTACTTGGATAATACTATGATCATTATAGTATTCTATTTAATGAAATATCAGACATGTCACACTATAGTTTTGAATTACTGTAATATTTTTATTTTAGTGTTATCCATAAAATATGTTAGAATATAATTAATATTTTAAATTTTAAAATATTAATCTTCTTCATGGTAATTTATTTTTAATTTTAAAAGTTAAAATAAGTACCTGAAATACATTCACGATAAAAATGTAGTAATTATTAATTTATTGGAAATATCGAATAAATTATATTAAAAATATTAACATAAATATAATCAGAGATAATTAGTTTTATCCAATAATTTTATAAATTCGCTTAACAATATAGGGATATAAATAATTGGTTTGAATTATAAGTATTTTCTTAATATTATTGAATTCAATGCAATAAATAGTTACTAAAATTAACATTCTGGATATATTATAGTAAAAAATATTCTGGGATATAAAATTTAAAAAAAATAAATTTCATAAAATTGATTGGTATAAGGTTATAAATATAAAACGTAGTCTATTTATGGATCTTTTTCTATTTTATTAGTAAATATATTTACCCTAAAATAGTAAAAATCTATGTTGTCCTGATCAGAGTTAGATGGATTAAATATTAGTTAAAACCAAAAGTTAATCGCAAAAATATTTTAAACAATTATAAACTTTTTAGGATAAGATTATTTATACCCAACCACATATTATCTTTTAAATAACTCACTTTTGTGCTATTTTATATTTAAAATTAATTTATATTAATTTAATATTTTGATAAATTTTAAGAGTACCCCTCCCCTCCTATATATAAGAGAACATATTATTATCATTTCATCTAATGTCAAAACCAATTTGTATCAGCCAATACCAACCCAAATTAATTCCAAGAATCATTAACCTCATTCTAAAGATATTATTAACATTATAAAACCAACTTTAGTGGACCTAATTTTTTAATCAAGGGATATTTCCCAAAGTGGAGGTATCATTTTTAATCAACCGTTTCGATTTTGTTGGTTCATACACATACCTGAAACATTATTCAATCCTGATATAATAAAAACTATATTAACATACTTATAATTATATTTTATTATGTTTTTTTCAGTACCTATATCCATCATCACATCCATCAAATGGGAAGAGAATTCTTTGATCATGTGTACAGAGGACTACCGTCTCACGAATCGTTATAGTTTTATTTACATCATCGAATCTTATGACTATTTATAATGATAGAACTAATTTTTATATATGATATTCATGATATATTTATCAATAAGAAAATATAATATATGATTTACATTCTTACCACTTTATGCACATAAAAATGATAATGTTGTTAATGTGTACTTGTCGACTACCACCTATACAAAGCATTGTGATTAGTTTTTCATCACTATGTCACATTAATGATAAATATAATTATATTTAAATATATAATATTATATATATTATATTATTATAATTCTAAAAATATAAAATAATATATATCATCTTTCTATATTTATCGTTGAAAAATGGAAACGTTGTTCATGTTTATGTATGGAATACCGTCTCTATGATTGAAACATGCATCATTTAACGTACCCATATTTTGTGGTCATATTTAAAAGTATAATTAATGTATAAAAATGATTATTATTTCTTTTATATTATCATAGATGTGATGGATTATTGATCTCTTTTACCACAGTCATTCTAACGAAGTCATTGAGGACTTATAAACCAAATATCATGAAAATGTCCAATGAGAATATAGATGATTATGTAATTGGATATAACATGATAATAAGTGATATAAAAGGTATAATAAATTTGATAATGTTTCTTAATAAATTATAAATTATCTTAAGTATATTATTTTGGATTATAAATAATAAATTTGATAAAGTTTCACAAACCCCAGAGTCGGTGCATTATTACATGACATTGGCATGATCACAAAAGATCAAGTCTCGAAAGACCGATTAGTTTAGTAGCCTTGGAATCACTAGATACATTAATAATGTTTACATTACATAGTAAAATGAAAAACTACCACAACATCTAGTCTCTATAGACCACACTCATATCCCCTCATACTATCCCTGCACGTCATTCATAAAATACTTCTTCACAACATGGAAAAAATAAAACATAGAATGGGGTGAGCTCAGATGCCCAGTAAGGATAACAATATAACAGAAACTTTCAAAAATAAGAATAAACATTTAAGGCAATGTATTACTAAAAAAGACTTTTAAACTTTAACTTCAACATAATATGGTAGAAATAAAATTAAATAATTCCCTTTACTTATTCACATGGATATTCTATTAATCGAATAATCACATGAAATATCAATAACCACTTTCATAATGATGGAATTCAAAATGTCAAACTATCATAACCACATAGTCAAGGCCTTTTTCAAAGATTACAAATAAGATTTTTTCAAGGCCTTGTTCCATGACACTAGTTTTTCTCATGAGATCTACTGATGCATTAAGAAGCTATAGCAGGCTCCACCCATCACTTATTAAGTCCAATGCATTCCTCATATGAACAGGTTTAAACATAACATAAACATTCGTATTAAAAGTACTATATAAAATATCAATACATTTTCAATAAATCATGAATGGTATAAAAATAACACATCCACAGTCAAACATATCATAAAACCGTCAATACAATATGGAAGTTTTGTATCATAATAAATCATCTTCAAATAAGCTTAAAATCCATTAAAGGATGATGACATAGATGAAAACAAAACTATTTGACAGAAATATCTTTTTTTAAATCATTTAAAAGTCACAAAATTATGAAAGGAAAAATATACTTTGAAAATAATCTTATGAGCTTGTAATGGGAAGTTTCGACAATTTTATAATGGTGGAAAATAGCTGCACCCTCCGTATAAGTTAAAAAAATACATTCTTACCTTAATTCTGTCGAAAAGATTAAAAAGGAACTTATTTGGAAAATGACGGAAAGATTCCTTTATAAACACCTTATAAACAGTCAAACAAGGGTATAAATTACTTTAACCCATAGTCTGTAAAATAGTAATAATGATTTGAAATACATTTTTAAGAAACATGGATGTTGATGATAAAGAGGTCCCAGTAGATAATTACGTACAAACAACCTCTGATAATGAAGAGATTGTAAAATAAATCCTTACCTTATACTTTTACATGTTCAATAGTAGCTTTACCTCTTGTATAATGGTGAAATAATTGTTATTAAATTACACAAGAATCATATACATTAATATGATATCATATATGAACTTCTAACATTGCATTGTTAATAATATCTTAGTATTATCCTTGTTTCAGGTGTAAACTTACTTGTTTTATTTTTTATGATTTTTTACATTAGCCTTGTTTTTTATGGATAGGTTGTATCTTATTGATATCCAGAATTATATCAAGTCCTAAAAATTATTTTTAATCATCAAATGTGAATTAGACTTGAATGGATACGATGGGGAATGAATCCCATCGCGTTTGTGGAGATGGTAGTCCGTACGTACGCACGAGCGACATAATCATTCTTTTGATATTAAAATAATATATAATTGGATGGTATATCATATATACATAATCATTATAATGTTATATTTATTATTTAATTCAATTAATCATCGTTATCATACCCATCCAAATTATAATGTTTTGAATAACAATTACACCACGACATGGACACGGTAAGCCGTACGTACACACGTATGGTGACATTTCATTCAAAGGATGGATAGAATACTGAATATGGTTGTAGCATATTTATAATAACATCACAGAATATAGAAGATACTGGAGTTAATATTTTATAATGGAAATAACAATGAAAGAAGAAGTGGGAGAAGAAAGGAACCTGAAAGAATGTGGTGAGAACATTTCCTCTTCTTCGGGTTCTTCCTTTTGATTTTATCAAAAGGGCTTCTTAGGTTGGATTTCGGATCAGACTAAGGCCTCTAAGATGAATTGAGGGAATTTTAGAGAATATTGGGGTAGGGTTTGATTGATCCAAAATTCTTTGAAGGTGTGAATTAAAGAGATTGGGGAGTTCCCTTTTATAAGAGGGGTGAGGGGAACCTTTGGAAAAGCTAGAAATATTATTTTATAATAAATTTATATTCGATTTCTAATGTCTCCAAAGTGGATTATTTGAAGGTTACAGTGTGGATAGGTTGAAAACCACTTGACCAATAGGTTTAAGATAGGTTTGGTTCACTATATTAACTTTATCTATTTTATTTAACTTTTAATTAAATAGTTTGACATTTACCATGTCTCTTTGTATTTTTTTATTATATAGTTAACAAACAAACTATAGACTTCATGAGAAAACCAAGTGGTCAATTAATGATAAATATATCATTATATAAATCCTTTGGATGATCCTTATATTTTTAGGATTAGAATATCAATTAATAATATAATATTTGTTTAGAAAACTCCTTTATGTCAATTTTGACACTATTTAATAATTGATTTTTGTTAAAGTCTTCAAAACTTTTTTAATTAGAATAAAATTCATTTAAGTAATACTAATATTTCATATTAACAAATAATATATTTATATTTTCTCCAAACCTTCAAATTATATTTATTTTAACATTTATAATACCAATTATTTGAATCTTTCATTAATAAGGAAAATACTGCATCATTATTGTGTCATAAATAAATTTTATTATTCAATGTATAAATATTATAAATAAAATCCCATTATAGAGAAAATATTTTTATCTTTCTAATTAATATTTATTGTTTAAAATATAACATATATAACCTTGTGTAAAAATTGTTTTTCTAAATGATAGATGCTTATGTCATTTTTATATTTACTTTAACTTAATTAATATAAAGTGTCATTATCACTTACAAGTGACTCTATGGGGTCCCCAAATGGTCCTAAAGATTCCCATGGTCAAACATGTATCAAAAAATAAGGTTAAGACACGTTTTAGGGTAATTTAATATTATTATTATATTATTGTTTTACCCTTATTTACTAGATTTACCCTTTAACAATGGTAAATAAAATATTTACCGAAGTGATTATTCAAAATGTATAAAAATAAAAGTTACCTTTTTATAATATTTGGACCTCATAATTCTAAATATGGAATCCATTTATCTAAATTCAAAAAACAGAAGTGGAAGAAATTAATTTAAAATTAATTCCCGTTGTCAAAACAAAAAGTGTGTTTTTAACAAATAATAACTATCAAAAGATTGACACTTTCTTATATCCAGTTAAAATGTGAAATTATGTCCAATGACCAACATTGTATTAAATAGTAAAAATATAATATAATTATACTTTAAACCCACTAAAATTAATAATTTATCACTATTAATTATTTCGATTAAAAAAGTTGTTTTTAATTAAAATTTATTAATTTTCACTATTCATCAAAATATGAAAGTTATCAGAAAAGAACCAAAAATTCACCCAAAGATAATCTCGATATTCCAAATTCAAAATTGAAGTCCAATTTGAATAATAAAGTTTATTAAATTTTAAAAATTCTGTATTACTCTTCATAACGGCCACATTGATGGGTTATGGTCTGTGTTAGAACCTCGAATTTGCATACAACACACACTACAATATTATTAAAAGAGAAGTGTATCGTGGAATCTTGGGGTGTTTCAATAATGATGGCTCGATTAATGTATATTAATATTAATTATGGAACAATTATTAATGATTTATATTGATATTATTTAGTTTCTTGTGATTCTTATTAATAATGGATCAGTTAGTGGTGATTCTTAAAGTTGATGATTCATATGGTGGTGATTCTTAGGGGTGATGTCTTAGTTATTTGTGATGACAAGTGATGAAGTCTCTGATGGTGATGATTTATAGTGATGATATAATTATTAGAAGTGATTCATAGTGAGATTAGATTAACAATTACTGGAGGTATGTGATGTGATTTGTGGATAGTTCATTCATGCATAGAGGATTGAATGAGGTTGATATACCTCAGGGTTATGAAACCCTACTTTCTTGGATATGGTAAATTTTGATGATGATGATGTAGTAGATATATTTTTGATCAGTGCGGAAGTGGTTTCCATGATCCTTGAATTATATTATTTTTATTATCATAATTCTTTTTTTGATACATCATGAAAAATATTTGGAAATTTATGGGTGGATTAATTAACATATTTACGAGAACATCATTCCTTCTATTCATTAACTAGAGGAATTGTATATTCTTCCTAAATTTTTACAAGAGACTTTAGGTATGGTCTCTCTAAGAATGTATTTTATAATTACCCTATGTGTATATTATATATTTAAAATATTTTTGTGATGGTTTTAGAGACTGAGGTATACACTACTATCTTGGATATTGTATTTTTATTTAGTGGTTACCTTAATATTTTATTGAGTGGTTATGAATATATATATAAATATATATTTTTTTGTTTTTGTTTAGTGTTGTTCATCTTACCTCTAGTAATTATAATATTTTTTATGGTATTTCATCCAATATCATGTTTTATACCCTTGTTTATAGTCTCCAACCTCGGGCCTATTGGGGGAAGGATTAATGGGTCAATCATTATATTAATTTCCCGTCATTGAGGGGTACTAATAAAGTTGGAGGGGTCTTGAAAAAGTTATATCAAAGGTTTTGGGTGATATATTGAATAAATATTTTGGTAATAAATTTATGTAGATTTTAAGGTTTTGAATAGAAATATTTTCATTGGCATACAGAGGTTGGTAAGGAAACAATATATATTTATTATATCCTATAATGTAAGTACGTGAGAATTAATATGAAATTGAATTTTAGGGGGCCATTTGATCCAATTCAATAACTATTAGATTTTTTGATATTATATGGAAAGAGGGACATATTTTTTGTAAGAGAACTAGGAATAGTCTATATATCATGATTTTGTTTCACTTGTGACTGAGTGAGGTGCCTTTATGAATCAAACAAATATAATTAAATTATTATTAATAATTTTTATACAAATAGGGTTATTGATTTGTTTTTTTGGGTGATTTATGTAATTATATTAGGTATATGAAGATATATAACACTTCTCCCTCATGGCTATTATTTCAAAAATCATTTTAAAACCATTCAGGTGGGAGAGGGCTACCCTAAGAGGAGAATATCTTAGTGTAGTGGATATGATCACTTGATCTTTTGGATTATGAAACGTATATTTATACTGATGTAAATGTGTATCAAAAAAGATAAATTATAGTAATTAATAAATTTATTTTAATAAAACTATAATAAAATGCACATTTTAATACTTTATTCAAAAAAAATATAATTTTAATGGATGAATGTTGATTTTGAACACACGATGGAAAAACATGCCTAGAATGAATTTTTAAAATTTTCTTTTGGATATTAGATTTTATGACTAATTTAATATATATAATTTAATTAACACTAATTATATCAAATAATAATTTATTATAATATGTGTAATTAAAAACTTATTAAATATATATTTGTTATATATAAAAATATAAAAATTTAGGGGTAAAAATTGGTATTTTTTTAGAAAACTGCTTCCAAGGCATAATATCTTCCCATTTTAATAAATTAAATAAATCCTTAATGATGAATGATTTTTTATAATTATATATATAATATATCAAACTATATATATTTAAATACTCTTAGTTATTAATACTTGTATTTTATTTAATATAATATCATATTATACTTAGAAAATGCATTTCTTGAAAAACTATTTTTTTACTTATTTTGCAGGTTCATATTTAAATTAAATTTTTACAATAATAAGTATTAAAATTGATAAAATAGAATCAATATTTGTAATCATAATAATTAATATTATAATAAAAGATAAACATATATTTTTATTCATAATGAGTTGCACAAAAGTAAAAATTAATTACCATGGTTGAGATAAAAATGGAATTAACGAGGGTTAACATACAATGATAAGGTTCAAGGTAACATAAAAACATGTCAAAAACCCCATTATATGGTTGTATTTAGACCTTAAACTTGTCCCCTTATATTTTTTTATCAATTTTGTACTCATATTTTCATGAAGGTTTCATGAAATTATTGAAAAATATTAAAAAATTAAAAGTGTTCCACACTTCACAATGATAAAAGAAAAACTCCACCCCTAAATTCATAACACTTATCAATACATTTTTATTGACTAAATATGTAAAAAATATCTCCCCAAAATAAATATCCACATTTTTTAGGTTATTGTCTTTCCAATGGACTAAAATAGGGTCTTTAATAAGAGATCTAATGGAGGTTCTTGTAATATAAGGTAATTCTATCCCCCAAGATATACACTTTTACTTATTCCTTCACAAATATAAATTATATCTTAAAATTTAAAAAATATTAACACAGTTATAACTAATATATTTATATTTTATTTTATTCATGGAATGATATTTACTCGTCTCCTTCTCCATAAAATGGGAAAAAAATCATCACTCATGTATATGGAGGACTACCGCCTCTCAAGCTACAGTAATTTTATTTCCATAAACAAGTCGTACGGATAAAAATAATTATGGTAATAATGAATAAATATGATAATTGTGAAATTTATTTGATTATTTATAATTAAAATTTTTATCCAATTCATTACTGTTTATCCCATTAAGTAAATTAAATCATTGATCGTGCTTGCATATAGCCTATTGTCTCTACAAATCTATGTGATTAATTTTACATGTTTAAATTTGAATAATAATTATAATCATTTATATAATAAATGTATATAATATTAATAACATTAATATAAATTTCTAATTGACTAAACTCTGACCTATTATAAAACTCAAACTTTCTAAGAAAAAATATGCATAAGAAAATGAAGTAGTTAACACTTGAATCAATGGTAATAATGAAATATTATTAAAAACTGAGTGATAAGATGTTTTATTAGGATAATATAGGATATTATAGATTTTAAGATAGTTTCTTCTAAAATAAGAACATGTTTAAAAACATTATGTTAGAGGTTAAATCATTTTTAACAAAATAGATGTGTGATGTAAGGGATTTCATCTGAATTTCCATTCCACTATGGCATATTTGTTATTATTCTCCTATTAACTTTTAGGGTGTGTATGTGATACGAATTATATATATTTAAAATAAATAACTATTTAATCATTATCATTATGGTTTTAATTCATGTTTATTCTTTCATGTGGTTACTATTAAAAATTTTCTAAAAAGGTGGGAATTTATTTTACTATCTCACATTTTTTTGGGATTGAATTTATTTTTATTTAATGAATCATACACTTATTTATTCTTATTATCTAGATATTTTATGAGTTTTTATATTTTATTCAAAATTTTATTCTCTTGGAAACTGGAATTGTGTAATGAAAATATTAAAATAAAAATTAATTTTATTGCTATTTTTATCGGGATTATTTTTCATCAATTCCATATTTTATAAAATTATTTAAAAAATTATTCTTTGTTATTAAAATGATTTATTGAGGATATTTTAATTTATAAATTACATTTAAAATATATGAATGGAGTCATTATAATATCATTTTATTTTAAAGGTCAAAAAATGTTTTTTCAATGTATAAGGTGTTAATGGACATCCCCTCCCTATCATAAACATTCTATGTAATTCCACATCATCATCATGATTTCCATTTTTTCAAAGAAAAATATTTTTTGAAAGATTATTTAAATATTTCACTTCCAATTAAATTTTTTTTCAATGTACATGATCTTATTACAAAACCAACATTTTTGATGAACTGATGTTCATCTCTTATCCCATATTAATTTTATGGTTTTTAACATTCACTTAAGACATTCAATTTATTATGATCATTGTACATTAAATATCTCATATAGTTCTATATTAATTATATCATGGATATCATTATTACTTAAAATATATATCATTTTTTACATATGGTTTTTGATTATTAATGTAATTTTATTGACTGGGGAAAATAGTGATAAATCCATATTCATTACTCAATATAGATATTTACTGATAAATAATAATTTTTATTAATTTAATTGATCATTTAATAGATGATCAACTCAATAGACATAAAATTATTAGTGAGACTTATTTATATATAGACCCTCTATGCATCGATATGTGTTTTGAGAAAATTATGTTGGAGAGAATTAATTTGGTTTTTGGTATATACATGCCCATATTTTGATGTTGTCTCAGGAAAATTTCATTAGGGTATAGATACCATAGTGTATGAGATAATGAAATCCAATATTATTCATTTAATTCATTGAGAATTTATCTTTTTTATCTCTTATATTACATTATTGATACTATCATTGAATTATTTTCATTCTTAAAATATTAATTAAATGGAATTTATTTTTAGGTACGTACCCTTTTGTATTGGTTATGTTTTTTTTACTCATGATATCTTCTATTGTTTATAAAACTTACTAGGAATTTGAGATCAACCTTATTTTATTTCCTTCCATCAAGATTTTATGAATAATTTTTTAATGAGTTCAAGGATACTGAATGTTTTCCATTAATGGATTTTATATTTTATTCCCAATGTGTAATGTGTATCACGTATGTATCTAGATCTCAATGACTATTAATCAAATCACTCCTTTTTTCTTATAACCTGTATATCAATAAAATTTTGATAAAAATAATAAATGGTCATGTTTTACTGGATTCGAGGTTATTGTAGTTGGTATCGAAGGAAGTTTAGTAGAATCCTTATGAATAAGATTTTGGAAAGTGTAGATTAGGGAACATAAACATATTATAGACTTTGAGAATATGTATAATTGTGGACTAAAATACTAATATTTTTATAAGGTTTAGATTATATTATTTTTTTAGAAATAAATCAAAATTTAGACATTATATGTCGACATGGTTTTTGTATAGATGGATCTTGGGTTAAAACACTGATAACGATAGTTTTGAGAATATCTCAACCAATATTTTATTACATAGTTAGTGTTCTCTTACCACACAACTTGTTTGAAACTCCTTGGGGATTTATTTAGTAAATTATCAATTTATTTAAAATAGATTATTAATTATTGGATAATATTTGTATTATTTAAATTTGTTACCAAAGATACCACGTTGATGATTCTGAGATTAAAAATGCATAAATTTTCAATTTTTATTTACTATAACACATGATTCATAATTATAAACTATAGTTTTAAATTACTAATGTCATGAAATAATTTAACATTTAACATTTTTATAAATGGATCTTAATAGAATTAATTGTAACAATACTCATGTTTAATGTATAAATTTCCCAACTAGTCAAACCAACACGGTTAATGTTGGGGCTGAGTGAATCATGTCTATATTAGATAATCTAACTCAGGTTACAATTTATAACATTTACATAATAGAGAAACATGTTTTTCTACTTTATTATTATCATATTTTGGAACACATCATAACATTTAATCCCTAATAATTTAGTTAAACTTCATTATCCAGTGGTAATTGAGCAATGGATTAGGTCTATTGAAAATATATTTCTGGGATTGGGACACAATGATAAGGAAATATATATACTAGTTGTAAATTACCTCAGGGGTGATTCTAATCAATGGTGGTTATTTATCCATAATACTAGAGAGGAAGATGAAATATAACACATGGAATAGTGAAATTTTAAATTAACAATCATTGAAAATTATTTCCTCATGAGAAGCAAACCAAAATAAATAGAAAGTTCCACATCTTAAATATAAATTATAAATTAAGTATTTAAATTTATGTGGATACATTTAAAAGACTATCCACGTATTCCATTAATTATATATTCAATATATAATGAAATAATGAGCATTTATTTATAGGTTTTAAGACAAATATTAAAAGTATACTAGTTTCCCAAACACTTTCTTCATATTATAAAATAGTTTTGTGCACCATAAAAACATAAAATTAATATTCTATGTCTTATATATTAATGATAAATCAATATAATAAGTGGTCATAGGAGAACCATTAAAAAGTTAAAATGTCATATAAGTATAAGTGAACAAATCAATTTCCATCTTCTAAATATTTTAGAATGAAATATCATTAGAAATGCGTGAACGTAATGGGAGTGTGTTTTAAATTTGGTGACTGGGTTTATCCAGATCGTGACAAAAATTGAATGAAATGGACCAAATTTATCTTCTGATTCAAAAATAAGTAAATAGTTCATTATTCAAACCAATGTTGTTATCACCATGGGAATGTACCACAGAAAAGGACAAGAAACAATTATTATCTTAAGTGATCTCTAAACCTAAGGTTGAGGTTCATAAAGTCATGGGGGAAGGTGCATTAATCATATAGTAAAATTTATGTAATGATTAATTTTATTCTATATCATCTTATTCATCTATATCATGAATGTTTTCAAGTAAAATGATATATTTACCTGACACCTTAAAAAGGGGGTTTTCGGTTAAAAATCCTTGTTGAGATCTCAATTTTGTAATTATATACCAAAAATTTTCAATTATGACACATAAAAATATCCTATTGGTGGATATTATTATTATAACAAGGCTTTAAATGTTTATAATCCTTGGTATGTACTGGATTTCAAAATATTCAGTGAAAATTTATTTCAAAAAGAAGGAAATTATAATTGATTATAAAGATGTATAGTTTTTATCATTATATAAGATAATTTATCCTCTGAGTCATGTCAAGATCCACCCTCAGTGGTGAATCAAAATAATATTGTTTAGAAATAAGGGAAAACAAATATACAGATGGAAAATGTTATATTAAAATTGGGGATGTACCTATTTTATAAGAATGTTTTTATGTATTTTCTAAGAAATTATTTGGACATCTACCAAACTGTGAATTCAAGTATTCCATTGATTTAATACTTAATAAAAGAACTATATTAAAGAATCTATTTAGAATTATCGCCATAGAATCGATAGAGTTAAATAATTAACTAGAGGAGTTTTGTGATAAAGGATTTATACACCATAGTATTTCACCTTGGGGAGCCCCTAATTGTTTCGTAAATATGAATGATGATACGATGAGTTTGAGCATTGATTATAGAGAAATCAAGGATAATATAATAAATAAAATGTATCCTCTACCTAACATTGATGACCCGTTTGATCAAATTTATGGATATTAATAATTTGAAATATTGAACTTCTATCAATTCATTAATAATTACTAGTAATAAATGAAGATATTATGAAGATAACCTTTTGAATGTGGTGTTAACATTATTTGTTTATAGAAATACTAATTTGATTGACTAATGCTCCAAATGTTTTAATATATCTAATGAATATATTATTTAGGTAATATATTTATAATTTTATTGTGGTATTCATTGATGATATCTTGGTGTAATAAAAAATATATGACTATGATAATCACTTTCATATTGTTATTAAGTATCTTAATGGGATGAAGTTTTTTGGGAATTTTAGTAAGTGTGAATTCTATATTTAGGATGTTTCTTTTCTTGGTCATATTATATCAAAGGATATAATCTCAATTGATCCTTTAAAAAGCATTAAATTTATTTCCTATGATAATAAATATAACTTTTGTTTGTTTTTGAACTATTTTGGTAGGTTACTACTAATATTTTTTCAAAAAATTTCCTATTTAACTAACCTGTTAACCACGATTACAAAAAGAGTTGTAATTTTTGTATGGAAAAGGGAATGTTAATTTTGGTTTGAAAAATTGAATAGGAGATTGGTAAATTATTCAATTTTTACCCTTCCATCATGAAATGATGGATTTGTAATATATATTGATGCATCAAAGATGGGACATGGTTGTGTTAAATTCAAATAAATAGAACTATCTGACTCACAATATTATGTTGACTATTATAATAATTTAATTGAATATGTGGTGATATTATCTCTATGGAGAAATTTGTGAGATATTAATATACCATAAGATCCTAAAATGAACAATTTCATATAAAAATAACAACACGAGGAAAATGTGATGGCTCAAATTATTCCAAGATTCTAATTTCAACATACACAACCTCCTAGGGTAGGCAAATATGGTAGTGGATTCATTGAGTAGGAATGATCGCGAAGTTATCACTCAAATGAAGATTTTCATGTATCCAATGTTTATATATCAATTAAAGATGTATATGGGAATTATTAAGGAATGGGATACATCACTCATTTTTCAAATGACTACCAAACCATCTTTAATGGAAAAGATTAAAGGGTGACTATCTGATTATGAGAATTTTCAAATGAAAATTATTGACATAAATGATCAGAGTTTGGTAAAATTAATTTGTGAATATTGAGTTCTAGAATTTTGAAATATTCTATAACTGATTTATATAACTAAACTAAAAATGTAAGTTTTGGATGATGATCATAGCTCTTATTCCTCCATACACAATGGTATTTCCATAATGTATATTTATTTTAGGGATCATTTTTTTGGGATAACATGAAGTGGGATATTGTGGATTGTATATCAAGATGAATTGTTTTTCAACTTTTTAAGGCTGAGAGATAGAATCTGTGAGGACTCATTCATCCTATATCTGACCCTATGTTAAAATAATAATACAGTACTATGGGAATTTTCATGGGACTACTAATGAATCCTTTTATAAATAATATGATTTGGTTTATTGTTTGTCACCATACCAAATCCTCATATTTCCTTTCTATAAGAGAAGATTTACCACTTGAGTTCCTTGTATGACTCTATATTAATGTTATTTTAATACTTTATGGTGTAGCACTTTAAATTGTGTCTAATAATGTTCCTCAATTTTTAAAAAATACTTGATGAGAATTAAGAAATATCTGTATACTTAGTTTCATTTTTTTACCCCAACCATCCTAAAATAGATGGATAATACAAAAGGACTATTCAAACATTATATAAAATGTTTACTTTTTGATCCCATGAATTTCAAGGTATACAGGATAATTATTAACCGTTGTTAAAGATTTTATATAACAATAATATCCAATAATGTATTACAAAGGTGTTTTATGAAGTTATATATGGAAAAAGATGTTGTACTCTAACATTTTTGAATGAAGTTGGTGGAAGAAAACTAATAGGCCTAAAATTTGTTGTGGAGAAAATAATAAACGTAAAGACTATTAATGAAATAAATAAATCACATAAAAGTATAAAATAAAGTTATGGTAACTACCATATGATATATTTGGAATTTCCAATAGTGGATAAACTTTTCCTGAAAGTGCCTCTAGGGAATCATGTTGTATGGTTTGGTAAGAAATGGAAAATGAGAATCAGTTACATCATAAATTTTTGTATTATAAAAATAATAAAAACTATGGTTTTATATCTGAACATGACACCAAACCTATAAAATTTATGTGATGTGTTACAAATTTCATTTTTTTTATGTACATACCAAACCTAATTATTTTGTTCACCTTCGAAGAAATAGAAGTTGAACCTGACAGATCATACTGTGAAATTCCAATCCAGATTTTTGGCACTAGATAGAAAGTATTGACTTTTTTGATTAATCGACTAGTGAATGTACAATATAGAACTCATAAAATGGAGCAAGAAACATGGGAACCATAAGATGTTATTAATAATAACCTACCCCAGTTTTTGGAAGGAAATATCCATGAAAATTATGAGGACGAAATTTATTTATGAGGGAAGAATATAACACCCAAAAATAAATTATATTATCTGAACATTATATTTTTATCAAAAAATAATTTTATAATAATTTTAATATTTAATGTCACAAAAAATTAAATTTTAAAGGATGCATATCTATTTTTAACATGTTTGTTAAAAATAATCCAAGATAGAATTTTTGAAATATTCCCATAGAAATAAGATTTTATGAATAATTGAAAATGTAGTATTTAACTAGTCATATTTTTAAATATAATATTGTATTATAATATTTTTAAATAAAAATTTGTTGACTATTAATTTGATAGAGATAAATATAAGATCATTTTTAAGTAAATATGTATTTTTTTTAAAACATTTTCTTTAAAATGCATAGTATTTTCCCATTTTAATTAATTAAAATAATAATTCATAATGAATTATTTGAATTTCATTTATAGATTATATAACAAAATATATTTATATACATCCGTATATGGATTATTACAAGTCATATAGTTAATATAAGATCATTTATTCTTGAAAAATGTATTTCTTGAATACCTGTTTTTCCACATGTTTTACAGGTTTATTTTTAAATTGAATTATACCACTTAAATGAATTTAATTTAATAAATAATATTTAATATCATGAATAATAATAATTAATATTAATTAATTATGTATAATTATTTCATTTTTCATAAATAATAGTAAAAACATTAATAATTAATTAATATGGTTAAGGTAAAAATGGGTTTATGAGGGATTATTCTATATAGATAATGGTAAAAATGAAGAAAACACTTTATAAACACCCATTTTATAATTTTATATCAAATAAATCCCTAAAAACATGTATTTTGATCACTTTTGAAGATATATTTCCATGAAAAATATTGTTCATTGTTGAAAAACATTGATAAATTACATGTGTACAACTCACCTAAATTATAAATGGGCACATCCTCCTTTAACATATTCACATATCCTAAGCCACTTAGCTCAACCAATACATTCCAAAATCTATATAAAGAATCATTTTTCTCATTATATAAGTTATTTTCTTCCCAAAAGTATAACCCTAGGGTCGTTAATAAGAGATCCAAAGGAGTTTCCTCAAAGAGATTATAATTATCTTCACCATACTCTTCTGTTTTACTCCATGAAGCGATGTAATTAATTTTCAATATAAAATATTCAAGAATGATTCAAATAATGTTTCTAGTGAATAAATATGATATTTATTATATTATTAAAATTTTATAAATGACGAAACTATACACGACACAAAAAAATTGAATCATTAATGACCAAACATGATTGAGAAAATGAAGTAGTTAAAACCTGAAATAATGGTAATAATGAATATTTATGAAAAAATGGGTGATAATATGTTATAATAAGATAATTTCGGATATTTTAAATATGAATATTGGTATATTATAAATTAATAACATGTTTAAAACAATAATATATGGGGAAAATGAAGGGGAAAAGAAGGGAAACATGAGGTAATAGATTTAATCTCAATTTTTATTCCTTTCACACATATTTTTTTTATTATTCACCTATTCACGTTTATGTTATTTAAATACTACCACTTTGATATAGTTGACATAATTTTTTTATTTAGTTTGATTAGTGTTTCAATTCATGTATATTCTTTTAAGGGGTAACAATTTAATAGTTTCCTAAGAGACAAGACTTTATTTTACAATCTCAATTTCTTTTGGAATTTCAATTATTCTTATTGAAGGAATATTAACATTTATATTTCATATGTTTGAACACTTTTTCTTTTTTTAGATAATCAAGGATTTTACATTTTTTTCGTACAAAATTCCCTCTCGTTGGTAAATAAATCATGAAAATAATTCTTCAAAGGATTAAATTGTTTCAAAATATATTTTAATCGGATATATTTTTCTTCCATGCACATATTTTAAAAAAAATTAAAAACGTTTTTCTATTACTCAGTTACATTATTAAGGACGTTTTAATTTAACATTGACTGTAAAAATTTATTAAAGGAATATTTACAATGTCAATTTCTTTATAAATTTTGAAAGGAGTGACTTTTTAATGTTTATATTTTTAAGGGACTTCCCCACAACGAAAGTTGTTTTATGAAATTTATACTCTACAAAATATTTCAAATTAATTTTAAAATAAGATTCATTGATGAAATTTTATTTTAATATTTCATTTAGATTATAATTATTTTTGTATTGGAAATTATATTATTATAAAACATATTGTTATTATGAACTAATTGTCATCTCTTATCCCTTATTATTTTTTTGGTTGTTAGATTTCTCTTGAAAATTCTGTTACTCATGATCATTGTACATTACATTTCTATTATATATCCACATTCCTTATATAATGAATATCCTTAATCTCTAAATGTTATTCCATTTTTACATAAGGTTGTTATTTTCAAATATATTTAATTTCTTCAGGAAAATAATTAGTAATCTATATTTATTACTCAATATAAGTATTTATTGATAACACATATTGTTTTGGAATTTAATTGATCCTTAAATATAGGAATAATATATTGGATATATAGCTTAAGGCTCGATCAATAAATTTTACACAATATTGAGTATTTTCGAGAATTCACATTGAGGATCATTTTTGGTTTAGAGCTTTAGATAATTATGACATAATAATTGTATAAAAAACATAAAAATACAAACTTGAAACTTCCAATAGTATCAATTTCTTCCATAACATAAAAATTTATAAAAATAAACATGGTTTATTTTCATGTTTAATCATCATAACTTTTCCTTGATTAAATACTTGACCCTATTCTCTCTAAAATCTTGTAAAAACATTTAAAAACATTGTATGAGCATAAAAATCTTAGTAAGGGACGTAAAAAATAATGACAAACTATTAGTCTAGCTAAAACCTGATAACCCATACAATGTTCTTTGAGCATATGAAACTAAACATATTCTCCTGAATAACACTCATAATTTTTTCTTAATGGAAAACACTAAAACCAATATAAAATAATTAACACTCATTTATTTGACTTAGGGAATAATATAATTAAAAGAATTTCAAACATCTTGCAATTGGAATAAGCATGTGATTTACTTCCAAATATGAGATATATAATGGGGATCACCCTTCATATAATCTATAGTGGGCTCACCCATAACCTACGATGGGGATCAAACCTTTTTATAAGCTCCTATGGGCTCAAAAATGAGCTATAATGGGGGTAAACTCATTTTATAATTTATATCGGGCTCACCATTTTCATATAATGATTATGTACCATTTCATGAATAAAACATGTTCAACAAAAAAAACCTTTTTTGGAAGCTTCTTCTAATCCCATATGAAAAATATTTTTTTATAAAAAAAAAATTCATTTAAGAACCCATTTTCAATACCATGATACCCAAATAAAATAATTAGGTATTTGTTTTTATTTTAAGGGAGTTAATGCTTATAGATGAAGCCAGGTACCAAATAACAGTTACGGTGGTGGAGATGCCGCTGTCACCATATATGTTAAAAAACATTCTTTTTTTTATTTTGTAATTAAATTAAAATGCTTAAAATAAAAATATTTCTTTTTAAAACATATAATGTAATTCAAGAGTGACCTAAAATTTTCTATATATTCCTTTTATACCCATATAAATAAATATGTAATTTAATATTAGGAAGAAACATATTTGATAACTAGATCATTAAATGTTCAAGGTGTCCCATAAAACATTGAACATTTAAATATTAATATCCATTATTTATTAAATAACATTAGTGTAGATAAAATATGTTTATGAAATCTCATAGTGGCTATATATACAAAATATAAAAGAATAAAGGTGAATATTATCCAGACATTCCTCAATGAAATGAGATTGAGATGATGTCCTTAACCTTGAGACTGACTTGCCTCGTTCGATTCTTAATTTCCTGGTTAATATACAGAGGTTAATTTATACTAGATTTAGAACCTCATTAAAGTGTATTATTCATTTTATATCACTTATTACCATGTTATAGCCGTTATTTAATTATTTGAGTTTATATCGAACGTTTTGACAATGTTCAATATTTGAGTCAAAAAATGAACTTGTTTTGTTACAAATTACCCATGTTGTCATAATTACATTATCTCCAAAATATTATTCACGATTTAGATATCATATATATCAAATATATATGTATTTTTAATATTACATAACATTTAAAGATATGAAATTAAATGTATCTACCATGGAGACGACAAGTCGTACATACACATGAATGGTACTTTCGTTTCTTTTTCAAATTAAAGGAGAAAATAAAAGATACATAGTTATATTATAACTAAACTATAATATTTATGTTATATATGTTACATAATTTCATTAACACCATCTTTTATACGTTACATGTATGGAATGAATGATTCATATCACTTTGAGGGGGTCATAGTCCACACTTCCTTTAATGAAATTATCCTATTTATAGACTATGTAAATCACAAAGGTATGTTACAAATAAAAATTATAGAAGAATAAAGAAAATATAAATATAATATATATAATATATTAATACACTTTCATTATAATTTACTCTATTAAAGTAGGTATTATAAAATTGAACAATCATCATTTTGTGAGGAAGTAGCTCACCTTACAAAGAAATATTATATTCTATATCAATTAGATGGATGTGTGTGTAAGTGTAAGTATAACCCTTATAATAAAACCCTAATAGTATATCTCATATACTGGTTTTGTTATAAAATAATGGAATAATGTTTGGGGGGGTTGGATGCGGAAAATAAATGAAAGGACCTTGAGAGAAGAAGTTACCTTTAAATCGAGTAACTCCTTTTGATTTTATCCATAGGATTTCATCAATTTACTTCTACTAAAGATAAGGATTATAGGAGTAATAGAGGTATATTGGTAGCTTATTTTAGCATATTTTGGACGATCCAAGGAGCTTGATAGGTATGATTAAGTTTTAAGAGGTGGTGGCCTTTTATAAGAGGGGGGAGGGGCACTTTAGGAATGTCTTAAAATATTATTATATTATAATTTTATTTTCAGATTATAATTTCTCCAAAGTGATATATTTAGAGGATAAGATCATTATGGGTCTAAATCCTCTTAATAAATAGGTTTTGGACAATTTTAGTTCACAAAATTAAACATAACTTTTAGCTTTAACCATTAGTTAAAAACATTAACTCTTACCATGTCTTCTTTTATTTTCATAATATTTGTTTACTATAGTTACTATATAATAAAAACACAACCAAAAGTGTATCATTAAAGAAACTTTTGACATTATATAAGTATTTTGGAGGAATATTTTATTTCCTAGGAAAATTATACAATTTAATAAAATAGTATTTTTTTTAATAACTCATTTTTGTCAATTTGGACACTATTTAGAAATTGATTTTTGTTAAAGGCATAAGAACATAATTCATTCAAAAAAAGGAATAAAATAATCATACACATATAAATTTAATTCAAAAAAGTCGATTATGGCATTAAAATGTTAAAATTATATTTATTTTAAAATTTATATTATCATTTTTTGAATTTTTCATTACTAAGGTAATAACTACATCATCATTATATCGTAAATATATTTATTTATTTGTTGTATAAAAAATATGAATAAAATAACATTAAGTAGGAAGTATTTTTCACTTTATAATGAATATTTATATTATAATATATTATTTATATTAACCTAACTATTGTTTTTGTTAAGATACACATGTTTATGTTATATTTACCTTTTATTTCAACTAAATATTATAAAAGGTCATTATAAAACACAAGTGTCTCTATGGGGTCCTAAATTTTACCCAAGGATGCACATGGTTTGAAATATCTCATAAAATATGATTATAGAACATGTTAGAGTAGCTTTATATTATTATAATATTATTTGTTAATCTTATTTTCCTGATTTACCCTCTGACGATGGTAAATAAAAATAATAACTAAAGTTACAGTTCATAATGTCAAAAACATAAAATGCAACTATTTACATAATTTGGAACTTCTGATTCAAAATATGGAATTCATTTTTCCAAATTTAGAACATGGATTTTTTAGAAATTATTTTTAAAATTAATTCCTATTGTCAAAACAACAAAATGGAGTTTTTAGAATTAAAAATTATCAAAAGATTAACATGTTTTTATGTCCAATTTAAAAGTGAAATTACATATAATGGCCATAATTGGGTTAAATAATAAAAACATAACATAATTAAACAATAAAACCTATTATATAGAAAATCTAATTTTATAAAAAAATTATATGAAAAGGTAGTTTTGAATTAAAATGCATTATTTTTAACTATTAATAAAAATATTGATTTTATCAGAAAAATACCAAAATTTAAACTAAAGTAAATTTTGATGTCCCAATTATAAATAAAAGTTTTAATTTATAATATAGAACATAAAAAAGTGAAAAATACAATTTTTAAAAAGGTTTCTGCATCAAAATGAGGCAAAATGGCCATTCAAAAATATTAGAGTTTTTATGCTTAAAATTAGATTCATTATCATTTTAGGCCTATAGAATTCATTGGATAAATTTAAAAACATTTAGAAAATATATAAAATCAATATTTAGTTAATTATTTTCATTACCTCGAATAAAATATATAGGTGTTAACTATAATTTAAAATAATAAAATTTTTATTGTATTATTTTTCAGTATAACTCAGTATTGTGTTCATCGTAAGGTTTCAGAGAAACTCGTTGTAGCATCTCAGGTACTCTATCATAAATAGTGTACACTTTAATCTAAAATTAATAATAAATTCAGAAATAATAATAGATATGAATGTATATTATTCTATAATACCTATGATGTTATATATAGTGATGGGTGTGGCCTACTTAGATAGCCCCTTAAGGCATATACAAGTCTCATGACACAAATAAGTTTCTAAATTTATATGGGTTTTTGGTGTATACATACCTATTATTTTAAATTGTCTTACCATAAGGTTTTGTGGGTATAGATATCATAATGTCTAAGATAATGAAATATGATATTATCCATTTCATTCATTGATAATACAATTGTTATTACTAGCATGTAAACTATGAAATTGATATTATTCATAGATTAATTTAATAATAATATTATTTATTAAATAGATTTTTTTATTTTTTTACCTTCCCATATTTATTATACCTTATTTACTCATGATATCTTCTTATGTCCATATCCCTTGCAAAGGATTTTGGTTCTCCCTTATTTTGTTTACATTCACTATAATATGAAGAATAATTATATTGAATGAGTTTAAGGACATTTTTTTATATTATTATGTTTTATATTCTATAAACATTATAAAATTTTTATTAAGTTTCCATTTGGATATCTAATACTAATAAAAAATAATTCCTTCATAATTATACAAATTATATTTATAAAAATGTAATAAAAATAACCACCGACTCTAGGTTACTAGAGTTGGGGTTGTTAAAAAATGATTTTTATAGTTTATTTAATATATTATGTTGATAAATTAAAACATTAATGAGTGATCACATTCCCCTAATTTTATTAAAATATTTAAATATTTAGTTTTGAGTGATTATTGTGACACATTTCTATTGGTTAATAATATGTTAATAACCTATATAATCATTAATGTAAAACCCAAATCATATTAACCTAGAGTTTGGTTTTAATTTATTACAATGTTAAAAGATATAGGATATCTCAAAAAATGATCTGATTAGTTTTTAGGTCTTTAGATACTAGTTACATAAATGATTTCCATATTACATTGGGAAAATAAAACATAGTATGGAAAAAAAAGATTTTGTCCTTGAAGACCATTCAATGTTCCCTTCATTGTATCATAGGGAAAGTAAAAAATAATAATGGCTGAGATAAAACACTTTGTAAGTGAATAAATACAGCAGAAACAATCATGTGTATATAAGGAATTAAAAATTTGGGAGAGTGGAAAATAAATATATATACCATTTAATTGAATACATAAGCTTCAAAATGTTTTAATAGAATATATTAACATAACAACGGTATGTATATGAATAACTAAAATCATAATTATGGGAACACATAATTTAAGAAGTCATGATCTTAGCATCAAAAACACTTCCCAAGACATCATGAACCTTATCATCAATGTTGTGTACCATGACATTCATATGAATGGGTAGGTATACACCAAATATAAAACTAATTTAGCCAACATTTTGTCTCAAGAGAAATGTCAATGTATTGAGGGGATATCCATAATCAGGACCCTCCCCTCACATAATTATTTCTAATTAATTATTTATATTTTGAAATAATAAAATAACACACAATCAATATTCCTTATTTATAAATGAATATCCCTAATAAATCAAGGATACATAACATCAATATTTGAACACCAAATGAAATATCTTTCTTAATATGATTTCATCAAATAACATCGAATGTCGTAATGTTATATGGTTAAGAAAATATTGAAATGATAAATATATCTATAACTCAAAATAGAAATGACATTAAGAAGGAAAACAATGTCTAATGAATACCATAGAGTGATAGGGAACATGATAAAAAGAATGTTAATCACCAAAAAATAGGTACAATCTATATATATATATATAATCTACAAAATACCCATGATTCACATGAAATTTTGGTTTGAAATAAAGGAAATTAATTTTATTGTTAAAGTGGAAAATTCTTGAGAAACATTAAAAATATATTTCCTTAAATATTTTGTAATTTATTTTTATAAATTAGGATATAATTCATTACCAAATTTGTTCCAAACTTCTTAGAAATATTCAAATATTATTTTAATATAAAAGTAAAATGAACATAGAATAATGTAAAAATGAATTTGGCTGAAAACCCATTTAATCATAAAGAGGAAACTAAACAGTGAATAATTGTCATAAATTTTGGGAAAATATATTTACACTGTATTAGTTAAAAATAACATTCCTTTCACAATATATGAAAAAAGAAAAAATAGAAATGTTCTTAAAGATACAAAAAAGTTATTTAAAACCATTTTAATGATATCAAAAGTAGTATAAAAATATCATTACCAAAATTATAATATTCTATAAAAATTCCATGAAGTAATTTTTAAAAAAATGTATGTGAAACAAAAATTATGACAAAAAAATTATAAGTTTTAAAAAAACATTCGTGTAGTATTTGAGTATCAATGAAAGGAGAAGTTTGATTAAATAAAAAAACCTAAAAATAACCATACGAGAAGAAAATAGATTATTCTTAACAGGATAAATATCATATAATTCTTCTAGAGTAAATTTAAACCTGAAAAATATTGAATAGGAGTGACATTGTAAAATAAATTTATAAATATAAATGTTTTTAATTAAAACCTCATTAAAAATAAATCATGAATCGAATCATTAAATACCATGAACAATGATTAGTTATTTATTTATTCTTATAAATGTTCATTATATAGAATATATAAAATAAATTAGGTGTATAATATAAAATATGTCACAATAGAGTGGAATTGATAACAAAATCCTTGACCTTGGATTTGGTCTTTTTAGGACATTTTTTTATCAAATTGAATAATCAATTTCAATTTATTGAATACATTTTTAATAAAATATTCATTTATATTAAATTATTCAATGTAATTTAATAATAAGTTTACATCCATTCATTGTGTAGTTCTTGCTTATGTTGATCACGTGGAGTTTTTTGGTCAATTTCTCTAAAACTAATTTAGTATATTTATCGTGAAAAATTGTGTTATTAAATGGATCAATCATATACATAATATTATAAATCTAATATATATAATTATTCTAATTTTATTAAATTTATAATCATCCATGAGATAATGTAATAGAAAAATAAATTATACCACTTTATGGATGTGGTAGTCTAGACGCATGCAAGAGCAACATTATAATTTTCCAATGCGTGGTAGGATAAGAAGGATTATGGTATAATATATTTATAAAATTAAAATTATATAAAAATTATCATATATATAAATATTTTCATTAATTATATCTTATTAATCATTCATGCGATTCAGTGGTGAAAAATGAAATTCATCACTTCATAGAAAAGGTAGTCTT
This sequence comes from Viscum album, assembly GCA_963277665.1. Classification (NCBI taxonomy): domain Eukaryota; kingdom Viridiplantae; phylum Streptophyta; class Magnoliopsida; order Santalales; family Viscaceae; genus Viscum; species Viscum album. The sequence goes on along the minus strand of OY728137.1, from coordinate 1,870,856,257 downwards.
TATGTACACACAAGAAGTGCCTTCATTTTCCATTTTATATAATTGATAAACAAAATGTAATTACAAGAAAAAACATATATTTATTGTTAATAAATTAATATAATTATTTTATGATGGTTATTGAAGATTTTTAGGATATTAATGAAGATTAAAATTTGGAAAGTATCAGCAGGAGCATATACTTATTCCATTAGTAATGTCTTTTAGAATAAAACATGGTACTTCTTAAAGTGTTATTTTATTGATACAAGGAACTATAAGTCAATAAGAACAAGGTTAAGAAGGTATTTTGGTTCTTATGGGTCAATATAGGTGGATCAATATGTGTTGTTATGAGAGGAGTGTAGGTTTCCTTTTTAAAGGGATGTGGGTGGAAAACATGTAAATAAATTAAACCATATTATATAATTTATATATCACTACAGTTATTGGGATTAAAATTTAAAACTAATTGAATATTATAGGTTATGGTATAAATAAAACCAAAAATGATAATTCATTTAGTGTTTTATTTAATTATTATTCCTCATCCATTTATTTCATCCTTTTTCCCCAATTAACCCTTTAGTAAGGTGATAAATATTTACCATGGTTACTATTCATTCTAAAAATATTATATTAATATTATTACCTAATTTTAATTATGAGTATTCTAAATTTGGTATCAACTTTTTATGATTCATGTATTATATGTGGTAAAAATAAATTTAATATAATTCTCAAAAATTCAATAAAAACTATTTTTAGAAAAATGTGTCTTATGTAAAAAGAGATTTTACACCAAATTAAAGTATAATATTGATTACCAGGGAATTAAATTGATTATTATAAATTAAAGAATATTTATTTTTATTTAAAACAACACAAAATGGAAAATAATCTAATAAATACTTGATTAGAAAATAAAAAATAGTTTTCATTTGAATAAAATCATTACATAGTTTACAAAAATGATAAATATATATTTAGAAGATAAAAATTATTTTTTAAATTACTGATATTATTTCTTAAATATATATTTATTATATAATAAAATGATTAATAATCATTAAATTCATTATAATTTCATAAAATTTATAGTATTTGTAAATTCACAATTTGTCTTTATTCTAATAGAAATTAACTATTTCTGAAAAATATTTTAAAAATTTTATAATTTCATTTTGAAAGGATAAATTTGGAAATGAAATTAATTTCATAAAATTAAAATTATAAAATTGTATAATTTATATTTTAATAAAATTATCAAATAAATGTGTGTGTGTAATGCTATATTTTATTTTAAAAGAAGACCTTACATAATAAAATTGATTATTTGGAATAACATTGTTCTCCCCTTCAAAAAATTTAACCAAAATATTTTTATAATGAAACCTAATATATAAAAGTGGGTATTTCTTCATCATAAAATTTTTCATTCCAAATTTTTCGTCTTATATATTATTATTCTACTAAAGAACCTTTACTAGCTAAGATGTCAGACTCTTCAACACAATTTATCTAGTGTCAAGAATCATGATATTATAGTTACTTTATAATTGATTTTCTTCAAATTAAATTTATTTGGATGTGATTAAATATTTTTCTTCAAGAATATTTCTCCTGAATAATGAGATGTGGAACACACCGTTCACTTTTGAGAGGTTGAGTGGAATTTTTAAATTGTAATCCATTGTTCATATTCTTTCCAAAATCTAAAATTCCATAATTTATCTGGGACATAGGTTCCCTTTTGTTGATAAACTTTGTAAATCCCTTCCATAAATATGTATTCAGAAAAAATTTACCTCTAATGTGAAATTATTTATCATTTCTTTAGTTTTTAGAATATTTAATTTTCCTACATCGATCTTCCATGATAAGAATCTGAATAATTCATAGTTTTTATTTTTCCTCCTCTTAAATTTTTGAACCTAAAATATTTATATAACCACATTTATCCAAAAAAATTAGTGTACAATATCTTTTCCAATAAAAAAATTCATATAGTTTCATTTTAATGTGTGGTTAAAAGATTTTATTATATAAAAATTCCACTAAATGTATATACTGATCCCATATAGAAAAAATGTCAAGGGATAATGACTTTAACATGTATTATAATGTTTGAATAGTCATTTTGGACTATCCATATATCTAAGGATGATATATTGTGGAAAAATATAAAAAGTGTCAAGATCCTTATGATTATTTTTCTTAAATATCAATGTATACCTTGGGTAATGATTAGATATAATAAAAATAGGTATATTAGGAAGTCTCCCAATTTCATTGATAGAGAGTTTTGTGTAGAACACAATTCGTAAATCCTCATTTCTAGATCAGAAATGTGTAGAAAAGGTAAAGTGATAAATAACAACCCATATGAAATCATTTATTTTATGAATATTTGAGAATACAACAACAATTTTCATTGTAATATTATCGTATATTTATATAATAATTGGTATTGGTTTCAAAAATATTTTAGGACATTATCCCTTCTAATTTACCTATTGAATAACGAAGAATATTAATACATAGTTAACAATTTTCCACTTCATATTATCCAAAAAATATTCTCTAAAATTTGTGTACATATTGGTTATTCCATGGTGTATAAAGAAATTTGAGTTATTTTATTCATTAATTAATTCCCTCTTTTGATCATGTATTGATGGAACATATATCCTCTTTCTAAATTTCAGCACACCAACATCATAAATAATGTATTAAAGATTTCCATCATTCACAACATTAATATTCTTATTTAAATTCCATTAATTATGTTAAGAACTTTATATCTTTTCTGAAAATTATGGTTGGATATCATTTGAAAATTGGGTTATGTTTCTTCTTCCCTAATGATTCTATTTTCTAGATTTACTAAATCCATAAATATGATAATTTTTTTGATCCTTGTATTTTTTATAACGCTATGATTATTCCTACTCAATGAATAATCTACCTTATTCTTCTTTTCAGGGTGATAGTTATCTAGGAAATCTTAATATTTGAGTTGATCTAGTCATCTCTTTTTTTATATTAAGAAAAATTTGTAAATAGATGTATTTAGAAAACATTGATCCATATATACCTCACATCATTTACCATTGAGATAATAACTCCATAATTTCATGGAAATGATTTGATATACTATATCAATATTATGGGTTATATAATTCTATTCACATATCATTAACTATATTTATGCTTAACAAACAACCATATTATTCCACATAAAGATTCATGTAAGTCATTTATCCAATTCTTCACTATACATAAAAACCATTTATTCCCAATGGTATTGTTAATATAAATTTATTGAACAGTCTCCACTTATGACTTTTAAAACAATATTTACATTATCCCATATGAATTTATCCCATTTATGTGTCAACTTGGTTAATGGGTTAGCTAATCAAGGATTTTGTTAACTAAAATTCACATAATAACATGCTAATCCAAGGGAACTATGTATCTCTATTATTATAAATTGTATTATTTGTTCTCTGATTTCATTTATAATTACATGATTAAAAATTGATCCATCCTCAGAGATAATATTTCCATGAAAATAAACTACCATAATCATGAATGTTTTATTACTAAATTCACCATACAAATTATTTTCTTTGAGATTTTTAAGAATTACCCCCATAATACATTTGTGTTCTTAATATATTTCATGTATACTAAGATATCATTAATAAACACCACAATGAAATTAAAAAGATATAAATTGAATAATATTTTCATCAGATCTATAAAAATAGGGGGTTATTAGTCAATCCAAGTGGAATTAATGTAAACACATAATGTCTACACCTCATTAAAAATTCCATTTTTGAATATTTTTCTTCATTAATCATAATTAATGATACCCAGAATATATATAAATCATTAAGAAATATTGAGATCTTTGATATGGATTAAATAGATAATCTATAAGAGTTATAGGAATTTTTTTAATTATTGTGATGGAATTAAATTCATTTTAACCAATTTGTAACCTCATAAACTCATCCTTCTTCATAAAAAAATAATAGGTGCTCCCAAAGGTGAAACTGTTAGAAGAGTGAATAAATTTTTATATAACCCTTGAAATTTTTTCTTTGGATACAATAATTTTACTAAATACATTCTATTAATACTCAAAGATATAGGAGTTTCTTTAGGGATTTGTTCAGTAGAAAAACCAGCTTCATGCTCAGATTAATTTTAGGGAAAATTTTCAAGAAACACAACAATATATTCCTACACAATAGGTACATATTATGTGATAAGGTTACCTTTTCCACCCATATGAGTCATATTATCTTCTTCTCGTAGTATTATATTAGGAGATCTATTTTTGGTGGATCCATACATGATTTATATGATGATATTTCCACTATAAAGAAAATGGATTCCACATATCCATCATAAATAATACCCTCCCTATCATAGAAATAATTTTTTTCATTATACATTTATATCCAATAAAAACCATTGATTATATCAATTTCACTCATTGATATAATAATAGTGATTTCAAATACCCCATCTATATGCATAGTAATGGGGACCAACCGACATAACCTTGTTGTAAAAGTATTTCAACTAGGATTATTCATTGAAATTTTTATTCCTATAGTTCTAGGGAAATATTTAATGTTTTGACAAACACGAAGGTTATAAATGGTTTGATGATCTTGAATCAAATTAATCATTATCTAACATTGGTTTTATAGTCAAAGAACAATACACCACATATTTAGTGACATCAACTTTATCTGTATTAATTTTATAATCCAAAAAATCACCCCTAAAATCTACTATGGTAGGTTCCCATAACCCTTAGGGTATTTTTTTAAATAATTAACCATATCCAGAAATATGAATCATTAGATAATATTAGTTTCATTCATTCCATTAAATTTAGGATCAATATAGCCATTATCTTTAAACTATTAATAAATTCCCATTTTATATAAGCATTTATAGGATGTTTCTTTAAAAAATTATCTCATTATTGAAATATCTTCATTCCTTTATTATTTTTGGATTCATTTATTTTTCTTTGCTTCTCATCCCACTTTTTCTTTTCATTAAATATCTTTATGATATAATACCTATAATTTTATTTATTTTTCTTTATATAATATGATACTACATTATCATATGATGAAAAAAATTGGTTACTAGTTCCCTTTTAAAGAAAGGCTCAATTGTAATAGAGAAATAATCAATGTGTCCTTCCAACTCATTTATATTCTATACTAAATTCCATTGTAATTTGGTGATTCCAGACTCATATTCAGTATAACTTTTATCTTATTTCTATTTTAGGTTAAGTAATATTATATCTACACCAAATTTTTTAATCTACAGATAACTAATTTATAATAAATATCTCTCTAAAATTTCTCTATTACAAACATTATATTTCATCACATTATTTAGTTTTATGGATTAATGGACACTATTTATCAACATAACCCTTTAAAAAATCTACTACTACAATAAAAGTTTAAATTAAATTCTGGAATATATTTTCATGGGACTTGATCCATAGCTCATCTACCTATGGATTAGAAGTAACATTAACTGATGGAGGATTTTGTCCTATAAAGAGATCTATCATAGCATTATTCTGTAGAACAAAATAGTTCTCTCTATGAAAATTTTTAATTATTGATATTATACATGATATTTCTTAATATTTCTAGGATATTCTCATCTAGAGAATATTCTTTATTATTTTTCTCAAAAAAGAGCTCCCTATATTTACTATATCAGTTTACATGTTTTCTATTTCTTCCTCTATGATCCATATCTAGGAAATGAAACACAAATAATTATCTCATAAAAATATAAATATTTGGCCATAGCCTAAAAATACATAAAAATTATTAAAAATTATAATATTTTATCATAATTCTCATGTTATTCATACTCTTCTGAAATATTTTCCATAAGGTTCTTACTATAATTCCTTTGATAACAACTATAATATACTTAGCCCAAGTAGCCCCAATGTTGTGTAAAAATTTTTACATTAGAATAAGATAAAGTGGATCACAAAATAAAGGATGGATCCGTTTAATATTCGTAGTAGACTAGATATATATATTTTTTATTAACAATATAAGGAAAAAACATAGCATAACATGAAACATTTTATTGCATCCTTAATGATCATTCAATGATATCTCATTCATATATAGGGAAAGAAAATATAACAAATTATTATATAAAATTATAATTAAGGGAATGTATAGAAAATAAACTATCATGAATAGATATGTAATTAAAAATATGGTAGAGTTTAGAAGAATTATAAATTTCATTTAATCAAAAATATGATATTTAACATGTATCATTGAAATACATAAAAATAATAATCACACGAATAATAAAAAAATCAATGAAGGAAATTTATAATTTTGAATGTCATGATATTACATTCAAGGCCTCATACAGCGACATCAGAAACTATACTATCAAGGCCTTGTTCCATGAAATGTAATGAATATAATGGTATACATGATGTTTCCATCCAATTTGGAAATTTTTTTATCTAATTATACAATTCAACGCATCAAGGGGATATCATTAAGTAGGACCCACCCATCTATTAAATACGTCCAATGAATTCCTCATATATAAAAACTATAATATATTATATATTCATAATCCTTATCATTAAATAAGTATTAGTATTGAATCAAGAAAATAGTACATTAATATTTACCCAATAAATTAAATAACTTCATTAATAAAAATCCTTCAAGAAACACATTATGTAGTAATTTTATATGGTTAAAAAAATATTTAAATGGTAAATATATCCAAGATACAATAGAATAGGGATTCAGAGGATAAAAATAATATCCACCAAATAATTAAAATTCATAGATAACTAGGTCACAAGAATGTAAAAGATCAAAAATCAAGGTGTAATCCATAAATCAATAAACAATGAAATATAATAATAGATTTTTAAGAAATAATGGTTTTATATAAAGAACATTATTTTGATAATTAGAGATGGATATTGAATAAGATAATTAAAAATAACATTACTTTAGTATTTCATTAAACATTTTTGTATAATTGTTTTTATAAATCGTTTTGAAATTTATTTTCAAACAAATAGAAAATAATGCATTTTTATTTTATATAAAATATAAAATTATATGGAAAAATAAACAACTTATATTATTTTAAAAAACATTATTCTTTATGAATATAAATAGAGAAAAAGGGTCATTTTTTTGGAAATTGTTTTTCATTATATACATTAAATTAAAATATTATTTCACACTTTTGGAAAAAATAAAAAAAAATTACATGTTTGGAAAAATTTGGAAATATTCCGTTTGAATAGTTGTAAAAAAAATAAATTGTAGTATTAAATAAACATTACCAGTAATTAAATTTAGATAAAAATTTTCATGAATCAATTTTAAAATATGTATATGAGAAAACAATTCATGACATTAAAGAGCAAATGCGGTTAGTTTTTCATAAAAATGCCCTTTAAAGTTTTGTGTAACAAAGAGAGGAAAATATGGAATAAAATTATGGGAACCACATAAATAAATATAAAAGAAAAAAATAATTTTAATTTAAATGATAAATAGTATATAATTCATCTAATATAAATTTAATACTAAAATATCCTAGATATGAGTACGACTAAAAAATAAAACATTATAGATTTAAGGATAATTGAATCAAAACACTTAAAAAGTGAAAACTTGAAATGAAAAATTTAATGAAAATAATAATGATGAATTCATGATTCATTATGTCAATTGGTTATTGTATAAATAATATAAAATAAACTATATATATAATATAAAATAAATTATCTTGAATATATGAAACATGGCTCAAATGAGTGGAATAGGGTTGAAAACCCCTAAACCTGGATTACTTCTTGGTAAACAATATTATATATTTATGAATTCAAATTTTAAATTTATTAAAAAAATTAAATATTTATATTTATATTTATTTCATTTTCTAATAACACTTAAAAATCATTTTATACTCATTTATTGTATATCTCTTTCGTATATTGAGAACATCTGGTTGTTCGGTCAATTTCTGCAAAACTACTTTGATATATAGAAAATTGTAAAAGGTGTTAAAAATGGTTCCATAATATCCATATTGTCAAAATTTTAATGCATATAATTTATATTCATTATTTAAAATTTATAATCTTCCATTGAATATAATATCAGAAAACTGAATCAAATCTCTTTGTGGATATGGTGGCCCAAACAAATGCACACAATACATCATCATTTTCCCAGGAATGGTTGGGTAAGAAGTAATATGTTATAATATATTTTGAAAACCATAATAATATCATTATTATAATATATATTAATTATGATCATCTTTATAACCATCCATGTGTTATATTAAATAATAATGATATATTTCCCTTCATAGATATGGTTGTATGTACTTAAGCAAGGGAAATGTTTTAATTTTCCATTGGATGGAAAGGAGATTGAAAATTAACGTTCCATTAACATAGAAATATATATATATGTTAAAAAAATTATGTAATTATTTTAAGGTGTTTATTGAATATTTAAAGGATATTTATAATGAAATTCACATAGAAAATATCGATAAGAACATATACTTGTTCCGTTGGTAATTTTCTTCAGACTGAAACATATGAATTATTAAATTGATATTTTAGAAATGCCATGACATCTAGGATTATCTAAATAAGTTAAAAATTTATTTGGGTAGGAATTTATTAAGTTACGTGTCTCAAGAAGTGTGTATAATAGATCAGAGGAAGTGATCTTTTATAAACGATTTTCGTCAAAAACATGTTAATATGTAAAATATTATTATATATAATATGTATTACTGAATCATGTGCAATAATTATCAAATAATGCATTATAATAAGGTTAATTTTTTAATTCAACCATAAAATGAGATTTAATTATGTGTTTTGTGTAATCCTGAAGCCATATCTTTATTTTTTTTATTTTCCATGTTTTACCAGTATCCGAGCGTATACATATTTATCATGGTTACTGACCATTATTACCAATAAAATATGTTGAAGTCTTTAAAAAATATTATTTTTCTAATTAAAAATAGAAAATCCATTTTACAAGTTGAAATACCATGATTTGGTAAACATTACCATTGATATAAGATTTAAAAACACAATGAAAACTATTTTTAAAAAAATCATATTTGAAGAAAAAAATATTTTACACCAAAAGGATGATTATTACTGATTCCGAGGAAAATAATTATATTATTTTAAATCAAATGGGATTTATTTCACATTAAAATGGGACCACTGAAAAGGAACCTTAGGAATACTTTATTAAAAAGTAAAAAACACAAAATAAATTTTAATTTGAACAAAAACATTACTTTTATTTCTAAAAATGTAAAATATATATATATAAGTTTAATATTATATTTCAAAATGAATGGTATTAAATATTAATTATATATTTCGTATAGAAAAAATGATTTATAATTTTTTAATTTATTATAATGTCATAAAGGTCATAGTGTTTGTTAAATCCAAATTTCTTACAATTCAACAAAAAGTAGACTACTTTTGAAAAATATCCAAAATTCATCAAATATAATTTTTAGATTATAAACTCAATAATGAAATTAATTTTATAAAATTATAATTATAAGAAAAATTACTTCACATTCTCTATAAAAATTTCAATAAATCAATGTGCATTATGTTATTGTTTATTTGGAAAAAATAATTCACTTACTATTGTTGAAGCTCAGATGTTACATTTAAACATTATAAAAAATGTTTTTTAACATCATGTTTTATAAATAATTTTATTTATTGATTTATTTTATTTAGAGTCGATGTTATTCATGTTCATAATAATTTGGAAAATAGCATTATAAAATTACATTTATTGAATGAGAAAAGTATGATAAAACAATGATTAATGAATTGATGTAGTAATGGTTGAACTATTAAATACCTTAAGTTGCATGATATGTTAACCTATATGAATTATTGGGTGGATTATTCTTCATTAATTTTAATGACATATTTAAAAAAATATATGTCCTGGATTTGATCTTGTTGAACATGAAAACGTTTTCAAGGATTATGTAATAAGGTCTATAGTGTTGTTTTAAAATATTTACATGATATTTTTAAATGATAATGTTCATTGTTTGTAATAAATTATTCCTCAATAAATGACATTTTTTTATTTTTGGAAATTTCAAAATTCGATCTTAAAAAATGGTTTGAGAGTGCTATAAATAGAGTTTTATTGCCACGTTATTTTAAAGGAATATTCTATATTTTATATTTAATGTTTTTTTGAAATGGTTTCTATGTTTTCATTAATCAATAATTTTATAAATATTTTTTTAAGGAAGAATTTTTATATTTTAAAATCAGTGCTTTTTAATTTTTTTTCAATCACTATCTATGTCATTGGAATTCTATATTTCTCATGAACTATGATTATAGTATAATTTAGAATTTATATTATGAATATATTTAGACTATTAAATTATGATAAAATGTATTTATTATATGTGTTACTTATAATTAGATAACAATTAGTTTAAAATGAATCATAGTAGCAAAAATATGTTTCATTATAGTTTTGGAAATGAAGATATTTTTAATTCTTCTTAATAAAATGACATGTTTATTTTAAAAATATTGTAATTTTAATTAATAAAGTTTTATGTGATTTTTAGAAATAAAATATATATTTATAATTGATATAGATATTATATTAATGTATATCCATTAATGAAATGAATTTTCTAATATATTAATGATGCAATGAAAAACTGTTTGAGATTTTTTTTTCTTAATTGAGTATTCTTTATTGGTAATTTTTTTATTTTGGAAGTAATGTTTTAAAAAAATCATTATATTTTGAAATTAATTTATCTGAAATTAGAATCTATTTATTATGACTAAGTTGATTATAAATAAATTTAGGTTGTAAGTATGATTAATTTAGTTAATTTTCATGCTAATATCCGTGAATCCTTATTGATTAGCTATAGCGACATAAAGAATATTCAAAATGACTTTATAAAAAATATTTTATTTAGAAAATAAATTAAGGAGCGATGAATAAAATTGAGAAAATATGTATTGAAATTTATTAATGAATACTACAAACAAATTCTATCTAATCATACTATCTTATGATAAATATTATCTATTCCCTATTAATCTAGACAAATTTCAAATTTTATGAATTATATTTCCTTCATGGTTTAGTATTCCATGATTTGATTATGTATGAATCAGTGAAGGAGAACAAGTATAAAATTAAAGGATAAATTAAAATCATGATAAAACATTACTAAAAATATTAATCGATTATGAATATTATGATTTTATTATTGTAAGCATGTCATGATTTTATAGACACTGCACATGAAACAAGCTATAATCACCTTCCATGAGATGTGTTTATAATGCCATGTATTATTCATTGATAAAATGATTTCCATAACATATTTTTGTATAAATTGAATTCTATTTAAATTTTCTAAATTCATAACATGTTGAACATCTTTTATCATAGTAAATTGTGCTTACTATTTTCATATTATGTGTTTTTTAAATCTAGGAAAAATGAAATATCCCATAATATATTCAATGTTTTTAGACTATGATTATTTACTTTGGATCCCTTATTAGATGAATATTTATTCTCAACCAACATTTAATGACATGTGTTACCCTGTACTCATAATATATTAAATTCATGAGTCATATATTTATTTTTAGGTTTGGTTTTAGTAAATTATTTCTAAAATTATTAAAATAATATAAGCATTATTTGTGTTAACTCATCAATAATTTATTGATTTAAAAAAAAATGGACCTGCATTTTCTATTCAAGTATTTTTTGTTATCAAAACATTTCTGTGATATAGATAAAATTTTTAATTCTATTTCATAGTTAGTTTTATGAACTTTGATAATAATGTGTATAATTAGGGTATAATTGTTTATTATTTGATGCAATTATGAAGATAATGAATATTTATGGGATTTTTTCTGATGTCAGTAGTGTAAATTTTCTAAAGAAATATTTTCTTAGGATTTCATAAAAAATAAAGAAGAGAAAATGTTTTCCCTTGTTTGTAAAATTGGAGGATGTTAAACTTATAGAATGATCTTTAATGAATGTTCCATTCAATCATGTTTAGCATGATAGGAGAGGATACAATGTGTGCATATTTTCATTTTAGAGTATATCTATATAAAATTATTTAAGTGTTATATATTCATATTTATTAATAATTAAATTAATATATTTAACAATGGGCCATGATGTACTATTTTGATAAATATTACCATCATATTTTGGTATATTTTTAATGAATGTTTATTTTTATATAATAAAAGGTCTACCAAACATACATAATTTCCCAAATAAAATTCTTATGTCGATGTTTTATGTCATATTTCTAAAATTAGTGGGGAGTCATTTTTTTGTACGGTGTTCCCAAATATATTGTTAATATTAATTTTTATATAATGTTATTGAAATCACATTATATAAAAGGATAATAATTTAAAGGTGGTGATGAAAAAAATATGTTTTCATATCTGATATTGGGTGATGGTATTAATACTACCCACACTTAAATCTTGTGCATTGTCACAATACGACCCAAATAACCTAGTACCCTCATAGCCAAGCTGATCCCGACATTGCATATATGGTGTTCTTAATCCACAATGGTTTGTTACTAGAACAATACATAATACAAGATAAAAGAAAGAATTATTTTGTTCACAAAAAGAGTGTAAGAAAACACAGAAAAGTCAGAACGCTCAACATTCCAAAAAGGAGAATGTATGAGAAAACAAATATGTGTATCAAAACCCCAAACAGTACATCATCAATTACTCAAAATAATATAATATAAAATCAATAATCCCAAAGGTATCAATAATCCATTACCAAAGTGTCAATAACATCCACCGCCACCAAGAGGCTCCTTCCCTTTACTCAAGCCTGGAGAAAGAAAATCTATAAATGTTCGAAGGCAATAATATGGTTTGATCTAAAATCCCTACAGGGTCTCACCAAGTGTTCTATAATAATATTCCATAAAAATAAAAAAATCATATTTCCAATTTTAAATAAAACATGAATGGAAGTACTTTTTAATATTTAAAACAATACATGATTTTCATTTAAAATTATAGAAACATTTCTAACAATAGATTAAGTAAATATTTTTATATAAAACAGTTTATATAAATCAATAATATTATATAAATTAGTTTCAAAATCAATAGAATATATATAATTAATCATAATAATCACCATGTTTATCTACCCAATGGTATGACAGATTCTTGTTATAGGATCCTCACAGTCTCATATTAGTGATCATGGAATATATGTACACACGACCCTCAAACGTAAGCCGAATTGGACACATCAACATTCCATGAATGTTATAATCTCCCTAAATAGATTTTTTAGATTTATCATCATCAATATTTTACTATCGAATTAATATCATACCATTCATTTCCAAAATAATCAACTAACAAACTAGGCTCACATGTTATCAATCAATCATTCAATAATGGGGAAATAATTTCAAATCAGTACACAATACAATATCCCCATTTCCAGTTTTAAAATTCCAATCTCATTTAAAAATAAAAATATGAATTTTTAATATCTTTATTAATTTTTCAAGATGAAACCAATCATAGGATCTTATATAATCAATTTATTCCATTTATCAGAATAAAAATTTACAAATAAATTCAGAAAATTCCATCAATTTTAAATCACACCCAAATTAAAATTCCATAGGAATGGGGTTTTTTCCAAAAAACTCTATCCCAATTAAGTTTCAATTCTAATTCTCACCAAATTGGTCTTTCATATTTCAATTTAAAGAAACTTCAAAAAATTAATAAAATCATTGTTAAATAAATTATCCAATCCCAAATGGAACTATCTACCTTCATCACATAGATCAAGTAAAAAAACAACAATGTGATTTTCCAATGATGAATAATGGAAATAAAGATCTATAAATATAACCTAGATTTATGATCCAAATAAATAAGTTCATATCCATCTTATACAAGATGATTTAAAAACAAAATGGAGGAAAGAAAGAGATAGTAGGAGAGACGGAATAGGAGAAGATCACTTATCGGTGAGGGATCAAACAAGGTTTTTTCTACATAGATCCAACTAATAAGGGTGTTAAAGGGGAAAAGGGATTACATAGATCCCTCAAGACTATTAATATCTAGATATATTATTTGTAGTTTATTAGAAGGTAAAAAATTGGTCCATGATTTATTAAAATAATTTCCATAAATAAATTTTACAATTTTCACGGTTAGTGGGGAAACATCTCATGGATAGAGAAATAGTATTACCTAACCAAGTACCCCTCTATTAGGTTTCAAGATTTCTACTAGGTGGGAACATGGTATTTCAAATGGTGTGATAACTATAAACACCCCTACTACTTGTGGCTTCATGGTTTACACTGGGTGGAAGAATGGTTTGGGAAAACATGCACCAACCATTCACAACACATAATTTTCCAAAAATTTCAATATTCCACCCAAAACTGAACAAGAAAATCCCCAAACAAAGAATAATATAAAAGGAGACTCATAGAGGTTTCAAAAAATAGTAACAGTATATTGAAACCTCCCCACCATAGAAACTTTTTTTCGCAGAATGTCAATCAAGAAGTTCCCATATCAAAAAATATGAGGTCACTACTCTTTCATCAATACCTCTCTCTCTCCTACACCCCATGTGTATCAGAACTATATAATCACACCACTCATACCAAAGGTATCATCCACTCATGCTATACCTTTATATCAGAATATTTTATCCTAACTCAAGGCTCAGGAATGGATTAATTAGGATCAACATCATGACCTTTCTAGCATAAAACATTAGATGGATCAATAAGGTACATCTAAATCTAAGATACATGGAAAATATTTTGTATCTGCATCAACAATTTCGTATGTGATAAATATAATGACACTTTCCCCACCATCTCAAAATACTCAAAAGGTCCCATAAAATGATGATTAATTCCCTTTATCTCTTAAGATTTTGATGACCTAAAAAGCAGAATCATTCAAAACACATGTTGACCAACTAAAAACTCCAACTATCTTGACAATGATCTGAATACAATTTATACTGGATCTATGCCATCAAAATTATCTGAAAAATAAACTAAATATTTTGTGTTTTCTATTGAACAATGATCAGTCCAAGAATGAAAATTTCACTTAACTCTAACAAACCTAATGTAGATTAACAAGGCTATCCATGAAGTGCCTAAAAATTAGCCATTATGATCACAGACTTGTAATTATTTTTTTAAGAAAACTTCACCATCTCCAAATGTTCATCTGAATCCCCACTAAATTGTTTTATTAAAGAAGAGATCATATCCTAATGAATCTATATAGATATCTATGTTTGGATATCCGTTTGAAAATTATATTTCATACTCAAAAGAACCAGATATCCCAGTACCTCCTAAAGGACTCTCTAAAAGATAGAAGTAAAACATGGATCCTTATCAAAGACTATATCATATGGAACTAAATTCAAAAAAACAATCTATTTCACTTGTAGATTTAAAATGTACTCAATATTGGTTGTGTTACGAATGGGTATAAAGTGATCTGATTTGGACAGCCTATTGATAAAATCCATATCACATTTTTTATTATCTTAGTACATAGAAACCCAACCAAAATTCCTATAAAGACCTCACACAACTTCCAATATGGAATTTTAATTTTTTGAATCAAACCTCATGGCCTCAACTTTTCAAACTTAACTTATTGGAAAAAATAACCGCATGAAAAAAATTCATCGATTTCTTGTATAAATCCTAGCCTTAAGAATCATCACTGCATGTCGAAGAACATATTAATGGATCCTGGGTACACTTACCTTTGAAAATTATATAAATTACTCATTATTTATTTCCTTACAACTAGAAACACAAAAAAACCAATTTCAAAAACATGGAACACCATCCATGGAAAACAATAAAAAAACCACTCTCCCCTCCATAAAGAGAGCCTCAGATTCAATATATATCATCATCAAGATGATGTTACTAAAGAACCATATCAAGAATAGCATAGTCCTACTATAAACTAGAAAAGACAACCATGGATCCTATTTCACCAAGTCCAATATGAAATAATGAGAATGATCCATCATGTTCCACTCCACTAATGATTCTTTCATAACATGGTTTATAGTTTTCCTACCCACAGAATCATCAATGACATTCCAATTTTCTAGGGAGTAAGAAATGTAAAAATCAAAATATTTCAGTTACCTCACCCAACTCCTCTTCTAAATATTCAATTTTTTAGAGAATATATAACTCAATATATAATAGCTGGAATACATAGTAAAAGTTTCTATGAAATTTTAGTTCCTCTAAAAATTAAGTGCATGCACCAAAACTACAAGTTCAAGGTCATGATTTGGATAATTATTCTCATGCAGATTAAGCTACTACTATCTATATTAAACTATGTGATCACCGTGCATAAGAAAATATCCTAAATGCAAACTCGATGTGTCATAGAAGGCCACATATCCCTTCTCAACCTGTGGAAAAGTTAACACTGGAGGAAATTTCAAAATATGTTTTATCTAAAAAATAACCCTTATATTTTTATCCCATGTGATCTTTACCCCCATAAAAGTTAGATCGATCATCTGTGAATACATCTTCAAGAAATCATTTAACAACTAGTGATAATATCTAGCTAAACCAAAGAATATCTAAATAAATAAAACATTACATGGTTAATCCCATTTCATAACAACTTTCTCCTTCTGAGGTTCAACAGAAATACCATCTTCTAAGACCATGTGTCCCATGAATGTCATATTATGCATCCATAAATTCTATTTTGATGGCTAGGAATAAAATCAATGATTTAATTACCATTCTATAATTACTCTCAAATGACGTATGTGATCCTCCTTAGATATAGAGTAAATCTAGATGTCATCCTCAAATACCACCATTAATATATCAAGATTCTCATAAAATATCACGTTAATTAAATCTATAAATACTACAGGATAACTTGTTAAAACCAATGACACGATAAGGACATATAATGGACATTACTTTCTAGAAGGTGGTTTTATAAATATTATATATACATTTATTATCAACTGCTGATAACTAGATCGAAGAAAATATTAAAGAACCAGTTCCCCCATTCAACTGGTCATAAAGATAATCAATTATTCACAAAGGATTCTTTTTATTTCTGTTAACTTGGTTAAGTTTATGGTAATCGACAGATATGAGAAGTGTTCTATCAGATTTTTTATAAGATAGAACCCGCACTTTCCAAGGGGGCACACTTAGGCATATAAATAATTTCACTAAAAAAAATTCCATATAATTCATTAACTCTTTAATTTCATTTGTGTTTTAGAGTAATAAGGCATAAACATTGGTTGAGTATGAGGCACTAAATAAAGATAAAACTTAACCTCTCTTACTGATGGAAAGGTAGGGAATTTGGAAAGGAAAACATCAGGAACCTAGATGACCACTAGAGGTAGATCACCACTCAAAGATTCCCACTCTAGAAAAAAAATAATACACTGATATTACACTTTATGACTCTTGATAATACTTCCTTTCATTGATCAACCTCAGGTCCCATTATCCATGAAATATTTGACATACCCCATTATACATATTGAAGGATACCCATTGACGATAAAAATAAATTTGGGGTTTGTTATTAATGAACCAATCCATCCCAAAAATTACATTAAGTTGTTTTTTGTCATGAACAATACAATAAAAAATAATATTTATCTGTTCTAAAATGGAGTCACAAGATAGAAAATGAAGAATCTTCTATCTCTTTATTTAGAGGGGTGTAGTAATATCCATAACATAATTTAAAAGCTTTATAGAATGATTTAATAAGTTCAAAATACAAGA
The DNA here is from genome assembly GCA_963277665.1 of Viscum album. Taxonomy (NCBI): domain Eukaryota; kingdom Viridiplantae; phylum Streptophyta; class Magnoliopsida; order Santalales; family Viscaceae; genus Viscum; species Viscum album. The sequence continues at coordinate 1,870,838,239 of OY728137.1, read as the reverse complement.
TGATATACATTTAGTAGAGGCACTGATATCAAATAAAGCATTAACTATTGATGAAGTTATAGTTATAGTACCTCTCATAGTTGTCAAACTTGTATTTTTTTCCTCTGGAGGCACTTCCACTACGTGATGAAGTTTTTTCTAGATTACTATGGCTAGAACCTCGTTGATCTTGAGGCATATCATTTCACTGCAGTACATTTTTGTGATTATGATCAAGTTACTCTATGTAGTGAATGAAATGTGTAACATAAATTTTTCAAGTAACTTGAGCATTTGTAGGAGTGGCATACCTTTAATGCCTCAGTGAAAAGATAAATTGAATGAACATTCATCCACACTAGAATAATTTATAAGGGAATATTCTAGGAATGGTATGTGTTATATAATAACTCATCTATTGAGATCCACAAATGATGTTTTCATAGTTTCTATTTCATTTGAAGGGACTCAAAGAACTTACAATTAGAAAAAAGGAACACCTGTTAACCCAGACATACCATCTTATCAAGATTGACCATCAGAACCATATCCAACATGTTATTATAAGATGAAAATTCTAATAAGAAAACATGAGATCGAATATAAAATTTGATTTTCAACTCGACCCATAAAGTCACCATCTTCACATTTGAGAATATATCATGTGAAAACAATATAATCATGGTAAAATTATTTTTGAATTATGTTAGAATCATGTAGACCTATTCAAGGTTAAAAAAACCATATCCTTATCTAGTACCATATACTCTAGATAGAACTGGTCAGTAAAGATAACAATAAATTACATAAACTCTAAAACTTTGTGCTTCTTTTTCATCGAAATCACATTCCACTATCTCCTGATAGGTTCTTCATCATGATGGTGGCATATTTCACTGTGATCACATCAATAATTTGCAAGAACTCCAAAAAATATCATTATTTCCCATCCAAACCTATTCCATTTGAAGATCATTTGAACCTTGTAATTCATGTGACTTTTGGAAAAGAAATCATGGAAATTATTAGAGAAATCATCCCTCTGTGGTTCCATAATTGATACCTAGATGAGAAAGGGGGAAAGGGCATATCCTAGATCTTGAACATTAAACCCAATAACCTCAACCATATTCCGGTCCACAAGAAGATTCTCTCATTATGGTTTACCATCAAATTCCTCCATGATCCTATTACCATGTCCTCTCGGAGGTGGGATGATATTTATCATTAGAAAAAACATATAAGACATCAAAATATTACTCAGATTAACACTCAAACAAGAGAAATAGGAAAATTCTTCCCATTAGATGAGAAAAATTTATTTGGATTTCAACTTATAAAAATAAACAGCAGTAAAAAGGCTAGAATTATTCTTTAAAATGTCGTTCTCAAACCAAAATTTGTGAATTAAGGCTCAGTATAATGAGATATGGCTAGGCACTCACTCTAAACTACCTTCCATATCCTAACAAGATCTCAAACTATGTATTGACATCATGGAATGATCGAAAACCTATCATTGATACCAATTAGTCTTGAATTGGCCTAGATACCCTAGTATCTTAATGACTTATCCAATCCCTACATAGCTTTAAGAGAATTCCCAATCGTCACATGTTTTTGACTAGAATATGGAATTATACAAGTTAAAAGAGATAATTATTTTTCCATAAAATAATTGGAAGATAACATATAAAATTAGACATTCTCAATACTATAAACTAATAAAGTACCATAAACCAAATAGGTAAATAAAAAATCCAAACAACACGACAAAAATCACTCAAAATAATGCATGATATACTCAAACATCCTGAAGGTATCGACACTCCAATCCAAAAGTTTTATTAACATCCACCTCCTCAAGGAAGTGCTTCCCCTTTACTCAAACCTGGAAGAAGATAATCTATAAACACTTGAAGTCAAAGGTATGGTGTGAGTTAAAATCCCAATAGTATCTTGCAATTTTATATAAAGAATAATACATTAAATTGTAAATAAAATAAGAATATAAGTTAAATTTCATATTAAAAAAACATGCTTTTCTTTTAAAATGATGGAAATATTTCAAACAATGTATTATGTAAAAAAATTATAAAAAAGTTTATGTAAATAACTTGTAATTATTAGGGTAGTTTTAAAATCAATAGTATATATATATAATTAATAAAAATAATCATCATGATTATCTACCCTATGGTGTGATAAATTCTAGTTATAGGATCATATAACTCTTAAATAATTGATAATGGAATATGTGTACATGTGACCCTTACTCTTATGATGAATAGAAATAATCAACATTCCATCAGGAATAAAATATTCCTTACTATATTTTGTTAGAGTAATCATAATCAATCTACTAATAGAGAATTATCGTCCTAGCGTTCTTGTCCCAAATAACCCACTATCAACCGAGGCTCACATGTGTTCAATCAATAAATCAATAATGGGAAAATCATTTCAAATCATTTTAAAATAAAATTACCCCATTTCTTGTTTCAATATGATAATATCACTTTAGAACCCATAATGGGTTTAGAATAAATTCAAGCATCTTTAAAGATAAAACTGATCATTGGTTCTTATCAACATAGTTAAATCCATTTTCCCAAAAATCAAATTAAAATCAATTCATTAATTTCAATTAGTTTCATATCACACCTAAAATTCAAATTCCATTGTAATTGGAGTTTTTACTCTAAAATTCTTACCAATTCAATTTCCAATTCCAATTTGCACTGAATTGGGTTTTAATAATTCAATATAAATCATTTTCAAATATTTAAGCAATTTGATTTTAAATTAATTGGCCAATATTAAACCAAACCACCAACCATTATCACATATATCATGTAAAACAACACCCACAACAACATTTTACATTGAAGAGTGAGGAAAATAGTGATCTCACAATCCAACCTAGATTCAATATCCTAATAAAATAATTTCAAATCAATCAAAAACATATGGTCTAAAAAACTCTATGGATGAAAGAAATAGAGAGAGGGATAGAAGGAATGGGAGAAGATAACTTCCTAGAGAGGGATAAAATGAGGTTCTCCATGCTTCATTCCACATATTAAGAAGTTTTGCGGATCAAAAATTGGTTTTTAGGAGCCCCCAAGACCGTAGAAATCATGATTTTAGGATTTGGAGTTGTGTGGGTGGTTAAAATGTGTTTGATGAGTTTTTAATATTATATTTGGAAATAAAATTTATCATTCACATAGTTAAATGGGTTGGGCCTCACAATTAGAAAAAATATGTTCCCTAATTATGTGGTCTCTAATATAGTACATAGTTTCTAATAGGTGGTAAAATGGGTTGTAAAACCATGAAAAAACTGTAAAAACCTTCAATGTCCAGGATTTCATGGTGTATAGTAGGTAGGCATGCAGTTTGGCCAAATTTTCTGCCAACTATACACAACCAATAATTTTTCAAAATTTTAAAATTTCCACTATAAACAAAATAATATATTTTACAACCAAATAATGATAAAAATATGTGGTTTGGGTGTATCTAAAAAATATAAACCTGATTTTTCATAAAGACAATAACAAAATTCATTGTTAATATAATTTGTTGGTTGGACTTTCTATACATGCCTATATGGATTATATTATGGGTTATATGACTTTAATTGGGAATTTTTTATTTCTCCAAAAAATCCATAAATCATTATTTTTTTTATTCCTTTTTTATTAAGACTGGATCAATCCCATTTAGAATTATCATTCCCATGGGTGTGGTTTTTTATACTGATGTTTTATATTTTTATAACCATGCCCTTTATTTGGATGGGGGTTATCTTTTGGCTAAAATAAGGTTATTTTAGGTATCTCACATAATAATTGATAATAATTTTCACTTATTCTTTCCATTCCATGTTTTTTTAATTATCAAGGATTTAAATAATTTTTTGGTATCTAATGTGATGACACTGATCTTTTTAAGAGTTTGAGTGATGGAGGTGAGTATTATAGGCTTGAGGATTGATAGGTTATTGAGCGATATTAGAGTAGTTCATAACACTAGACATTGGATCATGGGGTGAATGATGTCTTTATAAACATATATATTTCATTTATCTAATGATGGTGGTTTTAAAAAATATGAATTTAGGGTTGGATCTGTCGAGGTTGGACATGTGTAGTTCTCTGCATGAACCTATGATTCATGGTGTGATGTTTTGGGGGTAATGTTTGGTAGGTTATATGTTATGGTGGTTCATGATGTGAATGAGCTTGTTGACAATGTTAAATCACATGTGTTTTTTAGGATATAGTTACATGGATTTAGGTGAAGGATTTACTCAAAATGATCACAATCAGAAAACACACATTCTGATATGAATTGTGGATTCCTCTAGTAATTCATTGTGTGAAATAGTATTCCACACCATGAATAGTTGTTCTCCATCCCTAGTAAATATTTTGGATCCCTTTTTACTTCCACCATTATTGTATTGTTTCCATTCACCATTGTGTTCATTTAGGTGATTTTATGAGGATTTTCCACCTGTTATTGCTGGATTTGATCATTTACATTGGCATGTCAAATATCATACATATAATCAGTGTTTTATTTTTTTGGCCTCTTTTTTCCCCTATAAATCATTCCAAGTCGGTTTTGGTTATGTAAGTGTCTGATCTATGAGATGTTATGGAGAAATATTGATTGGGACTGTTGTGGTTCAAGTTTATTGTTGTTCTTTTTTTCTGGGTGTATCTTGGTGATCATCATTCCTTTCCATTGTTCTTTCATAGTGATTCTAAAATATTTTTACTAAAGTAAGGGATTCTAGTGTTTTCCTTATTATATTCATCTATGATACTAAAATTCTTTTGTTTTTTATTTGGTTTGATGTTAAGGGAAAAATAAATAAGATAAACTACCAAATCTAATAAAAACTAGGGGATTATATTTATTTGCATCTATTTCTTGATATTTCTATCAATGTTATTTTCCTTATGCTTGTATTATATTGGGAATACCCTGTCGAGATTTCAATTAATTATGAAACTATGGTGTGATTGATTACATAAATTCAACATTCATAAACGGTTAATCACATTTATGTTGATAATACACTGGTTGGGTATCAATCGAGAAATTATCAAAAAACACCATTGTTATATATGATTAAAGGTAAGTTAATACTTCTTTAATTTTATTTTTCAAAATTATAGAAAATATATTTATAGATATAATTATTATTGAACTTTTTGTATGTTTTCCAATTTTATTTTGGGACTTATGTAGAATCTTTATAGTAATAGTGGGGATTGATTCAAATTTAAGATGTTTTATTCTAGTAAGCCTATATTTTTTGTGTATAGATTATGGGAGGGTTGTGTATAATTGTCAATTTATGGATTTTTATGTAAAATGGTTTGGATACTATTCATAATTAGAAAAGGGAGTGGTGTTGGTGTTGTAAATTTTTTGGTCTATTATGATGAAATGTGTTTCAGTTTCACGATATCTATGGGATTGTAATAATGATACAATAATAGACTGGGATTCAAATTAAATTTCCATGGAATGAATTAAGAATATGGTAATTGATAAATGTTCTGAATGATAATAAATTGGATGGAACGAAAAATATTGTTAATAAAATTATACATAATGTGTGATTGATATTTTATTGTATCCAAATATAGAATTGAATAGTTTTTAAGAGTAATATAGTTATAAATTCATAAAATATGGATTTAGGTTGAATTTAAAAATATAGACTGGAATTATGGGATATTTATAGCTATTTTGAAGGTTGATTTATATTTTTTAGTGCCAAAAGATAGTGAATATTTCATGGGGTAATGTGGTAGTTATGTGGGTGTGGACAGTATTGATTGATTTGGATTCTCAGTAGGGGTTTTATGAGTCACTATTATACATGTATGTTTATTTTATTCAAAAGAAACTCACACCTAGTGTATCATTTCGTATAATTACCAACATGGTTCTTGGGTTCCATGTATTTTCCCCACACTCTCTATGACTGTAGTGGAGATGTTTTTTAAATAATGGCGATTCCCTGTAATGATTTCACCTATAGTGGTTATATCAAAAGATAAAATATCAGTTGTTGGTAATTCATATTAATGATAGCTTAGTAGGTGGTCATGCATAGTGTAAATGACACAATAAGTTGTGAAACCTAGTGATAATGGATCAACTAGTGGTAGTTATTGGGGAAAAATAGCTAAATAGTGGTTATGCCTAAGGATAATGTCTTAGTTAGTGGAAATTCCTTGTGAGGGAGATTACTGGTTGATAGTAATACATGATGTGATTCATAGTGGTTCTCCAACATGATTGGAGGAGGGTAAAAAGTTGATGTGCGTCATCTTAAAAATACCCTACTTTCATGGATATGAGACACTTTAATAGTGATGAGGGTTTAGATATATATATATATATATTCTCAGTTTTTATGTGGTTTCATTCACCATTATTTTATTTAGGAAAATATTGATTAAGTGTCTGGTTTTCATGAATAATATTTTAAACCATTTTCCTCCCATCCATGGACTACCCTATGGATTCTAGTAGTACTTTTCACCTTACTCAAGGCATTATAATTTTCACCTACCAACATTTACCATAGATAAATATGTTTTGTCGGTCTGTTCCTACACCTCTTTGGATTTTTAGATGTTATTTCCAGTTTGATGTTCATATTTTTGTTAAATTTCCTAGTTTCTCCTCTATTTGTGTAATATTTGATGGGAATTGCTTTTCAGGTTTATTTATTTTTATTCCACAATTTTTATAATATTCATTTCAAGTGTTTTTTTAATTTACTAAGGCATATTCCCCACCATTTTTCCAACTCCTAGGGAATAAATGTTTGTACTGGTTTGATATTTCATAGTTAAAATGTATTTTAGATATTTAGAAATCATTTAAATACATCCCAAGGGACCATGGTTCAATAGCCATAATACCTATATATGAAAATATTCATATAGTAAATTCAATTTTCTTTTAATCTATATATTAAATGCCCATAATTCACATATTAAGTGATTGTTTGGTTTAATACTAAGAATATATGTAATACTAGTAAGTAATTTCATATTATTTTGTATTAATATGAATTAAATATTGTTAATAATATCAAATTCATAATTATACTATTTCTAAAATTTCAAGTAAACATTTAAGAATGTTTTCTTACTCATGGGGATACTTATAATTTATAATTTTAATTTACCAATGATGATTATTATTTTAATTACTGAAAAAAAGATTATATTCACTCATTTGAATATCTGGTAAGAATGAAATTTATTACTTATTGTAGATTCATATCATTCCATATTCTTTGTTATATATTTTCTTTGATCAATATCCAAATATACAAAGCATGAAACTAATCATAATTTCTATCACTTTTGGTTGGTGTTTTAAGAATTCAAATTTCTTATTTCATTTTTAGGATCATGTAATATTATCCCTTCCTCAAATTTGGAAAAAATTTACTATATACATTGGGGAAAATAATTATCTTTAATAGAATTAATTTATTTATAGTTGTTTCAAAAACATATAATTATAACTAATTCAATAATGATTGAGTAAGATAATTACTATGATATTAATGATATTTCTATTTTAAAATATTTTGAATATCTCCTTCTATAGTTTTACTTTATGATTGAAAAATATTGGATGGTTTGTTTTAAATATTTTAACTTCTTAGTTATCTTGAGTTCACCATTGATAATCATTTTCTTAATAATATATATAGGTTTTGCATCATTTTTTGGCCCACTTCATGGAATGTTTTCTTAATAAAACAACATTTCTTCCCATTCCATGTTAACTATTTTCAGTACCCATTTGGAACTTTTTTATTTTTTGTATTATTTTATAGTTTAATAGAATCAACAATCCTTTTATGCATTTGGAAATGATCATTGTGAATATCATTGTATCAATTACTCCATGACATGGTTGACTTGAAAATTTCTAGTGTAATTGTGTGATTTTTCATTATGCATGGATAATTGCCTTTTATTTTGGTAAGGTCCCTTTTAGGGGATAGTGGAAATTATAGAGATTTAATGTATATTTATATATATGTTTAATTTCTCCCATGATTTAAAATTTTTGTGGTAAGTGTTAATCCTATTTTACCATGATCCAAATTTATATTTCCTTATCATCCCATGGAACAAACATCTAAATAACATCATTAGTTCTTTGGGACCTATTTTATTAATTAAGTTAACCAAATTTTGAATGAAATTTTTTTCTATATTTCTTTTTAGATGATCATTTTGTTATTCAATTTTCATCGAGTTTTAAATTCTTGTTTGGTGGGGATTAGTTGTTTCAGATGCTATTGTGTTGCGTCTAGATAGTATATAAATTCATGTTATTGTAATATAGAAATTTAACTTGGATATAGATATATATTGATGATTTTTTCTCTAAACTCTGATAATAAATTTGTTTCTTTATTTTGGTGGTGTGGTATTAAATGACTAGCAGACCAGAAGATGTTTCTCTATTTTATAAGATCAGTGTTGAAATTGTTGTGGAAATTTTCTTGAAGATTTTTTATTTTAATTCATCACATTAAATGGGTAATGTGGGTTTCATAAAAGAAAAAAAATTAAACACTGAATAGAATATGTTTAACTCCCATTTATTGAATGTTTTTTCTGAATTCGTTTCTAATGATCTCCTACCACATAGATGGTAGATGATCAACCAGAGTTAAAAGTTTATTTTTTTATATTAGATTCAATTTATATCGACAGTTTTTTATTTAGTTAAGTATTATTTTACTAAAACCATTGATATAATCGATTTAGAAATTGTAATGATGGAAATCGCTTATCAAATATATAACTAAGCTGTTATTTCTTTTTAAATGATGCCCATTTTATTCTATTAATTTTTTTATAATTTTCTCTCTTTAAAAGTAATGATACTAAAAAAATGTTATATTTCTCGATTTAGTGTTATTTGATGACACTATAACGATGGAATATAAATTTGGGTTGGATTTAGTAAGATCATAGGGATGTGATGATTGGTATGTGATATTATTTTCATATTTTTCCTATTAGAAAATAGTAATATAGGTTTTATTTTATTGTTATGTAATATGGTCTTTCATTTGGTCAAAGGCATTGTAGAGTATATTGTAATATGGTTTTCGTTTTCATGAAAATTGGTATTTAATATGGTTTTTATATTCCTTTTAGTAAATTTTTTGTCTTGCATATTGGTATGTAATATAGGTTTCATGTTTTTGGTTATGTAAAATAGGTTTCATGAGGTAGTGTATATTTTGAATAATTATTTGTTGGTTTTTCATGTCCATGTAGATTGGTATAGGGCATGGAAGACCATTATATAATATTTTTAATGTTTTGGTAGTTAATAATGTAATATGTATCAGATTAATTAAGGGAATCCAGAATTTAGTTATTTGAGAATATTTATATGTAATCTACTTTTCATTATATTGTTCATAGTAATATAATATAGCTCAAATTAATATAAATCAGGAGTGGGGATGATCATATGTTTATATCCACTAGTGCGAGTTCTACTTATGTTTGAAATTAGGGATGGCATGCTTTATACTATCAATATGAGAAATGGAGTTTCAAGTAATTTCTCTATATTATCTTCCTTATGTAATTGGTTTATTAGATAATATATAGAGTATATTTAGACATTATATCAATAGTTGTATTTTAATTTTTTCATTTGAAATTTCATTAACCCCATGATAATTTTTTTCATCCTAAATTCCTCTATTACATTTACGATCAATTATTTTAAGATCTATATAAGCATATATGTTATAACCAATTTGATCTCAAACCCTGTACAATAAAGACTACATATAAGTCTAGTATCTATATTGGAAAATAAAACATTTGTAACACTACTTAAATCATTTAATAATAAGAATATTTTATATAACATAAGTATGTATACCTTGGTAGATCACAAAAAAAAATCTATTTTCATTATTGAACCTCGTATTTAATGATTAAAAAATTTCAATTGAGAATAAATTTATATTTTAATACATTTTTTGAAGGTTACTAAGGTACCCCTAGAAACTATGAATATAATTAAAACTATAATATATTTTATGAATGATGTGTTTTCTATAAGAATATGTTTTACTACTCCAATGAAATAACATGGTGTAAAAATTGAAATTTATCTTCATAATAAACCATTTCACAGTATGTATGTGTAACTTTTTTTACTGATTAACATATATACATTGAACTTTTCTGAATTACTTATACATTTTATAGATTTTTTATTTTTTTATCTATATATATATATATAGAAATTTATATAAAATGATCATATAGGATTTGTATTTGTTGGTGTTTTTGAAAATAAGTAATGAAATTCATATTGAAAACTGTATCATAGATTGGATATATTTAGATATTGGTTATCATAAAAATATCTTCTATTATATATATTTTAATATTGTTTATAACATACAAAAAACCCGATCTCTTTCTTGTAGGATATTAAAGAATTTAGATTCTAAATAATGCTTAATATCATCTATTCCCAGACAATGATACTCATTGTTGAAATTTCAGAATAAAATATTTTCAACCATCCAAAACATTATGACTAATAGTATATTTAATTTTTTTAATTATAAGAAATCTATATCAAATAAGAGACTTCAATAACACTACACCAAAAAATAATTGTATATTCAAATTATCAGTTTATAAAATTAAAAACACTAACGTTCAATTACACTTGGATTATTTTATTTGGTTTTTAAAAAATCAGGTTTTTCAATGTTTTTAGTTATTTTTACAAGATTCACTAATAGGAATTTCTTACTGATTAAAAATCATGGATTAGTTAATTCTTCAACATATATTCACCAACTTACACCTGTGGTACATAACTCTTCTCTCATCTATGATACTAAAATTAATTTTAAATATGCCATTAAATAATTTTTTGTTGAATTAATTAATTTATAGACAGTAATACAATCTCTACCATAACTATATTTACCATTGTGATACATAATGTTATGATCTCACATTATTGGAATCCATATTGTCTGATGGACAAAAATAAAATAGTGTACCATATATATGAATGAGAATATGGTATATAATTTTAAATTTTCACTTATTTAATTTCAAACTAAAATGAAAATTTCTAATAAGGGTGGATAAATTGTGACATTTTCATTTAGGTTATGAAGTTCTAGCTGTCTAGTCATTTGAATTATTTATTTTTCAATGAATCGTAATTTTTTTCACCTGTTATGAATAATTATTTTATCGACTTATTTAATTTCTTAAATTGAACATAATTTATAAAATATTAGTAAGTTGTCATACAAAAACCTATAGGGGGTTCAGTTTCTAGATTGATTATATGAAATTTTTACTATTATTTATTGTTTTTCTATATTCTTATATTATCTCCCTTTGAGTTTTACCCTAAGAAATTAGAGGGAAAAAGGATCAAAACAAATTTATGTTTATTTAATTAAATATTTCAATTTATTTCCAAAAAAATAACTTGTGTTTCATTCATAAAATTTATAGATATTTATTCACCATATGGTTATTTTTAGAAATAAATTTTACTTTAGATGTGGTACACACATATTACGAAAGAAAATGTTTAACCTAATTTGTTTTGTTTTTTTTCATCATGGTATTAATTGTTTGGAACCAGTAATAACATATTTTCTATTATATCTTTTTGTATGTAAAATTGAGTTTTTTGAGACTTGGTTATATAGGGATTAAATATAATTATATGGCCAGGAAAAAAATTGAATTAATTCAATCAAATGTTTTAGTGAGTCATCATATTATCATAATCCTCACTTTGATTAAAATATAATATAATGGTAGTTCTTGATATGACCATGAATGTATAGCTACCTAAATTTCTTCCCATGACATCTATAAGAATATTTAATGAATTTTATTCTTGTATTATGTATGGATTTTTTTTATTTTTGATTGGAATTATGTTATGCATTCTAGACATAGTTCCTTAGGATTCTTATATTGATAATATCTATGAATCAACATGATATGATATATTTTCTCTGTAAAATGTATAAAAAAATAAAATCATTGTAAATTTAATATATATTTGGTTTATAATAATTATTTATATTATATAAACTATGTAAATTATCCCTTATTTATACATGAAAATTTACACCTCAATTCATATTTTTTCTTTCCATATTAATATTGAACAATATGAGCATCACAAATATTCCCCACATTTCACTAACATTAATAATGGTAAATTTCCTTTCATATTCAGATAATTTATTCATGTTCATATATATATTATTTCAAATAACTCACCATATTTAGTATTGAAAACTTATTTTTTATATATTTATAAAAGATAATTTTATTTTGGATTTGGATAAAGAACACATCATACTCGAACCAGATGAAGGTATCATACCAAAAGATGATAAAATTGATATCTTATCTAAAGTAGATGGATTAAAAAAATTAATTGATTATAATGAGAAAAATAGTGCCATATTTTATGTTAACTATATTACAATTGATGATATTTCACTTTATTCCGTTGAAATACATTGATTGTTATTGATAATAACTCTTACCTTGTTGTGTGATTGTTTATTGTAACATGTTTTTGGGTGTGTTTGTTTTTGTTTTCCTGTATTTATTAAATGGTAATTATTTAAATGTAACGTGGGATTTAAATTAAATACTATGTTTTATTTAATTTTATTTCCCTTTTGGCACTCACAAATTGTCATTTCCTTTAGTTTCATTTGACTTAGTGCTCATCTCTTGATCTTTGATCCCATTTAATGCCTATAATGAAACATATTTTATGGATTTGGATAGAATTGTTTACCCAGGTGGTTAAATAGTAATCTATGCTCCACATTTATAGTTATTGAATAATAATATAGAGTGGGAAGATATACTTGGTGTGGAAAGAGTGTTGTGTTCTAATATGGCTTATGTTGATAAAAATAAGATCATTCAGAACAATCATATTGCATTATGAAATTGAGCAGAGCACCCAAAATCATAGTTGAGATACTTAAACTAGATTTAATTTGGAGTATCATGAGTAACTATCTTGGTATGGTAAAGATGATGAGATCTATTTCCTTCATAGTGGCTTAATACCATGTTTCTTGTTCACTCATGTTCAATCAGACTATTCGTTCTGATGTATTGCAACAAATTTGTGGGTAGGAATTTTGGAGTCATGTATAATTGGGGTTTGAGGGAATTAGTTAGTAAACCTATTTTTTGAATTAGTTTTAAAAGGTGTTTCAAGAGAAAGGGAGTTTATATTGCATCAAATATCAGCTCACCATAGAAATTTTTGGGGGATCCTATTCTATTTGATGTTTAATTTTTCCTAACTAAAAGATTATATCTTATCCCAAGATCATTGGGAGTTGTAATGTGTATACCTAAACTCAATAGATAATTGTGAGGATTTCATGTTGTAACAAGTTGATAAGTGGATAAATATGATCAAATAAGGTTGAATCCATATTATATTTTTCCTCCTCCATTCAACAAGGGACACTATAATGTTTTGGTGGGGGAAATCTAAAAACCACTTAATGAGTTATCTGACCTAAATGTTTAAATAAAAATATTGGTAGAAATAAAATTTGGTGGTTTTATTTAAATAAATTATACCTTTTTTATATTGGTGATGAAGGGGTATCCACCTAGTTATTGGGGATATGGGGGAACCATTATCCCCTTATAGATAGTAGAAAATATAGCACTATATTTTAAGGTTATCCAAAAATTTACTTTCTATTAATTTGTTTTCATTTTTTTTTTATTTATTAGTTTTAAATAATATATTCACTTTTTTTATTTCCAGTAAATAATTATAGAAAATATCCATTTATATAGATTGATGACTATTTATAGATTATTTCAACTTCAAATAAAACATTCAGGATAGTGATTCAGTTTATTTTCATTATTAATAATGTTTCTATTATTTTCTGTTTTAATGGTAAATAAGGAAGGTAGATATTATAATTAAATGGAGACAAATAACTTGTTAGATACCGATTTCAAATATGTAGAAAACCAAACTTGTATCTCTCTTATATATATAGTCTTATTTCAGGCTATTTTTGAATTACTTTGAATATATTTTCAAAACATAATCTTAAAAACATAGTATGGAAAATATTTGATGATCCAAACTATGAATGGTGCTTCAAGTTAAAAAATATTTGAGAAGGATTCCCCCAACTAATGAATGCATTAATGTTGGAATAATTCAAATTTCGATACATAAGATAATAAAACCATCATCAAGGGAAAATGTCATGATAATTATATCTGATGTGTTTGAATATGATACAAAGGGATGCTATATGTGGATCGCATACTATGGGATATCATTGAATTTGATACATGGGACTCAAATTATACCCAATATCATGTAAATTAATACATATTTTAGAGGCACAATTGGATAACATTCATCTAATATTATTTATGCGAGGAATGTAGTTCCTCCTCTCAAGATATTGACACTGGGTAGTATTTTTGACCATGGAGTTATTGGATTCTACAATGACTGGTAATGTTTTTAAATAATGTTATATCCCAATGTTTTGTGAACAAATGATTATTTTATGTTTCTAGATTATTATTTTTGATTTTAAGGTTAATTAAATTTGTGAATCTCACTATTACCAAAAATTATGTTTTTTTGGGTAATTTTGCGATAATAGGTTTGATATTTTCTCAAAATATTTGTGGACTTTTGACTTTATCCAAGATTCCAATAACAAATCATTCATTATGGATTCATTTTTTGATAACATCAAGTATTCTAAATTACCTATTCTAATATTCTTCAAAATATTTATTTGTCAGAAATTTTATAAAATCAAACACATCCTTATTTTAACTCATTTGGAGAGGTGGATTGGTTAGGGATTTTTTATAGTAGGTGTAGCATGGTAGAACTGATGTTGAATATTGACTTAATTTTGAGGCCGAAGGGGACTGTGGATTTCCAGGACACATTGGAAGTCATCATTAGATATGGGAACACATGTTGTATAGTGGACCAATACTAGACATGAAAACGAACAGAGATCAGATAAAAGGGATATGATAATAGTTGCATCAAAAAAATGGATGCTCACATAATTATCTCAATAAAATATATAGGTAGTTGTTTCTTCCTCTATTGTATCATTTTTTACAATGATTTTAAAAATTAATTTAGACATTTACCTAAAACATTAAATTTTATTTGAATATTAAATACTATTTTTTGTGAACATGTTAATATTTCAATGATTCATAAATTTCCCTCTAGATATTTTATAGAACTTATTTGAAATTTATATATTAATTGTTTTAAATGAACTCATGTTTTACTATTTTATTATTTATTCCCATATTTTTTTATTTCTATTGTGAAATATTGGACAATCTTCTTATATTCCTATATTATGAAATAATACTCGCTAACATGAGTGGTGAACCATGATAGTGACAACTGTTTCAAATACATCTAATTATATCCACAATTACATGTGAAATAATGGGGACCTATAACAAAAATAAAGAAAGGAACATTCTTGGTGAACCACAATAGTGTCCACCCTCTCATAGATGTATACTTCCTCTGACATGTAAATGTGGAATAAAAATGATCCTTGAGAAAGGGGATCTACTTTCATGCATGGGTCTCATCTCTGGTGTGAACCAAAACAATGAAACCTAATGTATGAAAGAAAAATATTTCAAAAGAACATGTTTTTAAATTATGTTTGAAGCTTTTTTTATATAATGTTTAATTTTTTGGAGTTTCATATAAGATAATTTTATAATTATTAAATATTAAATATAATAAAAATGTATACATAGTCAAATTAATAAATATAATATAATATTTAACCAAAAAAATTCAATACCCACAAATAAAATTTTATTAAAAAAATATTTCATTAATATATATTAATTGTATGTATTACTTCTAATATTTTTAGTACTATTATATATTGAATAACATATGATGGTAATAATAATATGAATAGGTAAAACTATTGTATGAATCTTTTGTTAATAATTCTAACCAAAATATTACTTATCTACTGATATTATTATAACTACAATAGAATTATTTAATCAGTCGCAATAACATTTAGTGATAGGGTTTTTACCAATAATTTAGTTTCATTTTAATTTTTGTTGGTAAAAATATTTACCAACATAAAATACACTTTTACCAACAGATATAACCCTATTGGAAAATGATAATTATTTTATAGTGTACATATTATTTCCTATTTGGTGTCTTTAACATCATCTGTGGTAATTAGATATGCATGGCCTTTCAAATTTGGATTCTTCTAAGGTAGATTCCACTAAATCTAATGTAATTTATTTGAATAGTCCCCTCTCTATGTGATTTCAAATTACTGTATATTAGTATATTTATACATTATCATTCATTTATTAACCTCGTGGACATTATCTCTACACTAATAATAGACTCCCACTCCATTTAAGCATGTTCCCAAGTGTTTTTGTCCCTAATTATTACATGTTAGATGTTCCACCCTTCTCTTCATCTTATTTTCTATATTTCTTTTCCAAAAAATTTCTTAAGTTCCAAAATACTATTGATTTTTAACAAATAATATAGTTGAATAACATTTTCACTATCCTAATGACACTTGAAACAATTTTAACAGATATTGAAAATGTTTAAGGGAATAGTTCCATTCCGAGGCATATATTAATCCCATCAATTAAATTTTCAATATGTCTTTTCAAATTACATGCGTATCTATAACAAACCTTTCTAATCATGTAATGTTATAAACATACCCAAAAACATTATACTCTTCCTTGTATTTTAAATTATGAAATTTCATTTCAATATGAGCACATTTCAATCAAGGGAATTATTTCTCAAATAATATCACCTTAATTTTATTCAATTACTTACCCATTATCTCCTTCTCCATCATAGTATTTTTTATCTAGGAAAACTATTGAACAACATATCACTTTAAATAAAAAACATCCAATACAACATTCCCCAATTCATTATTAAATAGAGATCTAAATATTATTTCAAGGGACTTGATTGATTGTTATCTACCAA
The DNA here is from genome assembly GCA_963277665.1 of Viscum album. Classification (NCBI taxonomy): domain Eukaryota; kingdom Viridiplantae; phylum Streptophyta; class Magnoliopsida; order Santalales; family Viscaceae; genus Viscum; species Viscum album. The sequence goes on along the minus strand of OY728137.1, from coordinate 1,870,821,076 downwards.
TGGATTACTAGTTCCATTAACGGATAGAGGTTTCTATTATGTAATGTATTAAAACATAATTTTATCATGTTGTTAAGTAATATTATTTCTATATGGGAGTAACTATTTATATTAATCTGATCCAAATTTTCTAATATTTCCATAATATTTATAGCTCTAACAGTATCAATGTTGAAATTCTAGTGAGGTAAATCTCAATATTAATTTCATGTGTTGATAAATTTGTTTTATTATTTCTTCCAGGAATAGTCTCTCTGTAATTGAATATACTTAATTATCTCATCAAATTATAGATATTGAACCACAAAAATCAAATGTATATAAAAGTTCCTGAGTATTCTATGTGCATATAATAATTCTCAACCTTGATGTGTTCTTATAAATTCTTATTCCAAAAGTTATTTTAAAACATTACCTAATACCAACTACAAAAACACTAACTCCATAAACACTAATCTAGTGTTTATTATTTTACATTGTAAAAATATAAAAGTGATATCATCATAAATGATAAAAAAAAATTAGTAATATTTGGATACTAAAAACCTTGAATATTTTCATATAAAATTTTCATTAGAAAAAAACATATAATAATCGTGAAAACATTCATATTACTTATTACACCCCTGAATTATTTTTATGATACATTCTTAGTAACTCGAGGAATAAAAAACAAAATAATGTTTGAATATATATGACTATTAAAGTTTCATATACAATAGATGGGATCATTAATACAAAGGGATGAAAAATATTTTAAAGGGTGTATAATTAATAAATATTTATTATAATTAATAACTAGATAAATAAATATGGCCATGGATAATATACCCATAAAAATAACGTGGAAAAAACTTATTTTTCAATGATGGAATACATAATGTAAAACATTTTAATTTTACTATTGATACACTAACTTGGAAAATTTGAATAAATCATTAGGCATATAACAAATTCCAAAAAATTTACCACCCTACGAATTTACAATATATTCCCTTTTGAAAGTTAATACATTCGATTGCATGTGATACGAACACCATTACACCCAATTATAGTATTTTAAATATTAAATTTTATTAAAACTATAATTAATAAATAATTTTAATATTTTATGGAAATAAATAATAATTTTATAGTCTAAATTTGGATTTTGAACCTACACTTTCAATATAATTATAGAATGATGTTTTGAATATTTCCCTTAGAAATAAACATTTATGAATAATTGAAAATATAGAATTTAATTACTCATAAATTTATTAATAATAATTCATTATAATATTTGTAATTAAATATTTATTAACTATTATTTTTTCTATAATTAATGATAAGAACATTTGTATGTAAATAGAGATATTTTTCGAAAAACTAAGATTTTATCAGAAAATTATTTTCATTTAAAAAATGCATAATGTCTATCTAATTAAGTTAATAATTAATGAAGAATGATATAAATGAAACTAATAGATTATATATATGCGCATATATGAATTTAAATCCATCAATTTATGATCATTTTTCATACAGTAAATATAAGATCATCTTATGCTTTAAAAATGTATTTCTTGAAAACCAGTTCTTCGACAGGAATTGTAGGGTTGTTTTTAAACTAAATTATACCATTTATTACGATTGATTTTAATAAAACGGATTAATATTTTAATTTTAATATTTAATATTATTTAATTTTTTTAACATAATTTTTGGTCATAATGATTAGTGGAAATAGTAAAAACTAATTAACACGGTTGTGTTTAAAATGTGGTTTTTCATGTTACATGTTACTATATTAATATTAATTTTACACAAATATATAAATTTTATTCAATAAATTTAGCATATTATTTAGAATAATTATACATAAATTATTTATGAAGGATTATTTTGTTTTAAACTTAAGAGATAAATTTACTATGTCCAAAAAACTAGTTACCATTGGGATAACTGAAATTATAAAAGTAAACTAAGGTGATATGGGAAATAATTTTTAATAAATGTTTCATTTAATATTTTGGTTGTTTTTGTTGACTATAAAATCATTATATTTCAATATTTTTCAAATTTTGAGTCACATTGGGTGGGAATAAATTCCCATTATTGAATTGATTCAAGTATTTAAAAAAAGTCTCTCCACTTCAATTATAAAATAGAACATCCTCTTGTCACTTCTTCACACATCAAAATCCATTTTATGTGAAAACATACTTCCAAATTATCTCCCTAAAATCTTAATTAACATTATATACCTTCATGTATTCCAAAAATACAATCCCCATCGTGCTTAAGGGGATATCCAAAGGAGGTTTATCTAAAAAAAAGTGAATCGTCTTAATAAATAGCTTTATTTTTATTTCTTCTTTTACAAAATTTTAATTTTAATTAAAATAACAATATAATAACAAACATATAAATTATTTAATAATATTTAACTATCTTTATATAATAATATTTATCTATATTCTTTACCATCAAATGGTTAACAAATCCGTCGCTCGAGTATACATCAGACTACCACCTCGTGAACTGATGTAAATTATTTTCCATAACCAACTAACATGGATAGTCAAAATTGTGGAAATAATTAAATAATATAAAAAATATTACACCATATTAATTATGAAAAGTTAATATACCTTGAACTCCCTTAACAATTCACCCATTAATGGAATGATATTGTTGAATGTGTATAGGTACGACCTACTGTCTCTATGAAGTGACTTGATTCACATTCCATGTAAAAATTTCCATAATGGTTCAAAAAAATGTATATAATCAATAGATATAAAATTTATAAAATTAATATAATTTAGGATATTATGTAACTATATCTTATACACAATAAATGAAACAATCTTGAAAAAACACACAAGATAAAATAAGGGAATTTACCCCAAAACAATAGTAACAATAAAATATTTTTAACGAATTGGTGGAAAGGAGTTATAAAAGGATCATATATGATTTTATAAATATTAATATGGTTATATTAAAATTAAATTTCATGTTTAAAACAATTACTTATAAGTTTAAATAATTTTCAGCAAAGGAAAGCATGATTTAAGAGATTTCGTCTCAATTTCCATTCCATTGAGACTTATTTTTCTATATAAACTAATTCAAATGTATGTGTTATGTATACTAATCCATTGATGTTTTTAACATTAATAAAATATTTTTAATTTTGTTTAATTTTTATATTCATGTATATTTTCTCAAGGGGTTTCAATTTTAATGTTACCAAATAGTTTAGAATATATTTTACAATATCACTTTGTTTTGGGATTTCATTTACTTTCTATAAAGGGGTATTATCATTTATCTATCATAATATCCAATAATTATCTTATCTTCCAAATATTTAAAGAGTTTCTATATTTTTCCAATATTTTTATCTCTCTTTTATTTGAATCAATAAAATATTATTTGAGGAGAATTATCAATTTTAATTCTATTTAAAATAGTCTATTTTTTTTCATTCCCTGTCTTCCAAAATTATTTTACAAATGTACTTTTATATGATAAAGTAAATTTTAAAATAAATTTTATGTTATCCATGAATTTTAAAAGGAATTTAATGGAATATCTATACTGTTTTTAAATGGAAGGTTTTCAATAAATTGTCAAAAGGGTTTTTTCTTTCACATATATGATGATAACATACTTCCCCGCCACCATAATAATTTAAAAAATGTGTCTTATTATTTAATTTTTCAATGGTTTTACAAATAAAAATATTTTATAAATAATTATTTTAATATTACACTTCTATTAACTTTATTCACCCAAATAAAATTGTTGTTCAAAGTATAGTTTTGAAGAGGGGGTTTAATTGAGTATCTATGAAAATTTTTGTTAAAAAATATTGTTTCATGTTCCCTCAATATTAAATATTCAATTTCCATGTTATCCAGCATTGAATTTATAAGAGCTTGATTGTTCCATTAATTTCCCCAAAGATTGATTAGTTCTCAATTTCAATAATTTGATAATTAATACAAATTATTAGACTAATATAATAATTAAATAATATTATTAACAACTTCCGATACTAACTCTCAGATTTCAATTTAGTTTTCTAAAATATGTGATGAAACAGAGTAACACTAAAAGGTAAAAACACAGCAAAAATAAAATAGGAGGTTGAGTCTCAAGAAGAGACTTAATCCTATCCACTTGGTGATCACCTACCAATAATAATTTTAAATTAATAAACAGTTTGATCCACACCCTGTATTGGGGTTCACAATAGCACTAAGGGATATCTAGGTATCCCTTGACCTCTTAAATAGTTCTTTGTGGTAAAAAAACAAATAGGTCACACGTGACCTCTTCTAAATTTCCATGTGGGGAAAAATAAATATGTCACACATGAACACTTCCACAGTTCTACATGGGATACAAATGGAGAAATAGATCATGAGACTAAGGATACCAAGTATCCTTTAATTATGCACATGATTTAGTGGGTGTGTAACAGATAGATACACACACTTCTCTGAAATGTAAATAAATGAACACAAATGAGCTATAGATGTAGAGTTAGATTTATATTCTCTGTTTTTTATGGGATGCAGCTCTGGATTCATTTGATGAAGAGGATTTTAATTTTATTCCCTCTTCTAAAAGTTGACAGAAAAACAGAGTGTCATATTCTGGCCCCCAGCTACAGGTATGGTTGTGCAAGTATATTCTTCTCCTTCGTTGATATGATTAAATAGTTTATCAATTTTATGTTCAGCACGATCAATATCACCTCATGTGTTCTTTTGTTCTTGATTTAATAGTGGTTACATGAGAGTTGTAGATGTTCTTTACTATATCACTCGCAAGCATTCACCACACGCCTATCTTGAAATGTCTAACTTCATTCTTTTAAAATACTTATTATTTTTGAGGTCTAACAAATAGCATATACATACCACGTGAATCATCTCATTGTACCTTGTACTATCTACTAAATGTCCTAAAAAGTATTATAAAATATGTTAGTATCATTAAATGACACAAATATATCCGTTAGAAATAATATTAATAAATGTATTTTTTCAAACACTTTATCGATGACTTGCCTATCGTTGTCTCCTTCTGTCAGTGTCTCCATCTGTCGGTGTCTCCTTCTTTGGGTGTGTCATTTTATCGGTATCGATATGTCATTATATTGGTTGTACCATATATTGGTGACTCATTACATCAGTGAATTGTTTAAAAGGCGAGTCTTTCCTTCTGTTGTTGAGACAGTTGATCTATCATCGACTCATTTAACCAGACAGTGAGTCCTTGAATTAGTAGCACTGTGCAACATTATGTCACTTGGACTGAGGGTATGTCATCTACTTTGGTGAGTCATATGAAATGGTGAGTCATTTTTAATAAATTACTATTTGAACTATCTGTCAGTGAGTCATATTTCTTTCACTGAATCATATGTATGTTGGTTTCAATGAATCATACATAGATAATTTTAGTTTTTCTATCTATCTTATAGTTCAGAAAATTCAGAGAGTGTTAATACTCATAAGTAAATATAAATAATCATTTATAATCATGTTTATAGTTAAACACAGATAAATAGTTATAGGATCAAACTGATCTGATATTCAAGACAATTCCTTGACAAAATTTAGAATATTTGATATAAGGTAAGATATATGTTAGTATATGACATGATTTGTGATAATTAAAACCATTATAGTAAGATATAGTATCCAACAGTTTCTATGGGCAAAAAATCTCCTCCTTTTTGATAATCACAAATCATGGAATTATTAAGTACCATTTGATAAAGATTGATGTGAACAATTATTAATGTATTAGAGATAAGATTAAATTAATATATCAGAGATAATAATGCACATTCACATAATAATGATTAAACTCATAATAATGCTTAATAAAGTTCTCCCCATTTTAATAATGCTTAATGAAATTCTCCCCCTTTTAGGATTAGCAAAAAGTGGAGGGAAATATAATTTATATGAAAAGTAAAATGAATTAGAAAAATTACAATGACATAGCCCTATCAAAAAAATCATTCCACACTACATGTTAGGTTCAAGGGGTTTATTCCCTTATTAAAAGGATTAATTGAGGGTTCATTAGAAGGAGTACTATGAGAAGAATGAGGGTCTGAATGGATTTTGAGAGGAGGTAGAAGCACTCCTTTAGGAACTGTAGATGCGATAGAAGGTTTGTACTGATAAATAAATTGAGGATGAACATGCCCTGTAATGATGGGTCTGATCTAAGATAAGGCATGAGAAACTGACCTGTGGGGTTGAGCAGGCACTGAAACAGCCGGGCCTAGTGGTGCAGTAGGAGGTACCACAATGGCTTCTCTTTGGATATGGTGGTATGTTTTTAACAAATTATTGATATCTTAAATTATCTCTCCGTCATATTTAATTTTCTTTTCAAAATTATATTTTTTTCTATGAAATTTTCCAACAAGTTAGTCAATTATCTCAACTTCTAAATCTGATCCTTAGAATCATTTAATAGTAGAGGGAGAGTAATATTGGTGGCCAAATACTTAAACAGACTGTTCGTATGATTCTTGGTGATGATCTTGGGGAAAACTCATTTATCCTTTTGGTCGGTTTTTCCTGAGTCTGGGATGCACTCCTTTTATAATACTTCACATGGTCATGCACTTTATTTGAAGTGTCCTCAAACTTTTTCATACTAGAAAGTAAATATTGTAGTTTTTATTTCCAAACTAAACTAATAGTAGTAAGATATACATATTTTGAAGACTGAACTGTTGGAGTAGAGGATGAAGTTAGAGCAGTGGAGGTATGTTCCTTAACTGGTTTTCTTAGCTTATCAATCTTGAGAGCTTTAAAATTCAAAACAATATTCTTAAGTCATTTCATGACACTTTCCATTGTATTCCTGTACTCGGTGGTAAAAGCATTCATGCCAGTCATTAACTTCTTCATTTCATTCCTGAGCTTGGTGTTGGTGGTCACAGTTGTTTCAACATTTGTAATTAAGTTTGCATGAATTTATATAATCACTATATTGGATAAATAAGAAGAATAAGCTTGAGATACACTATTTGAGGCAAGAGATGAACTATAAGTTTTATCTTGCTTCATAAAATCAATCATAGACTGAATTGATTTTAAATTTTCAGTCATCTTAGTATTATCTCTCTTGGATTCATCAATTTCATATATTATTTGAGATTGTACAAAATGTCTTATGGATGAACATATGTCTTGCAAGAATTTTTAAAAATCATCCTTAGTGACATAGTCATTAGAAGATGTCTCAACCACTGGTTCCCTTACAGCAAGTGCAAGGACATCATCATTAAAATCTCTAAAATCTAATCCTATTTCCACATAACAAGGATGAATCACCCATTTATCCAAAATATCATAATATAGAGGAGTAAGGGTATCAAGCCTTACTCTTCCTAATTTATTTTGTTCATCACCTTGAGCTGCTCTTCCTTGAGACCCCCTCCCCTTAATGTCATCCTTCTTGGTAGATTTATCCACCTCATTCAATACTTCCTGACTAGGTTTCTTCTCCTGATGTAGACATAATGTTTCTAGTATATACAGCTTTAGCAACAGTTTGGGCTAGAGCAACATTTTCATCTTGAAAACACCCTCAACAAATGAACTAGTATTAGCTTCAATAAATTCCATACTAATATCATTTGGATTTTCATCAGGATGTCCGGAGTCACTATAACTGCCACTTTAACAACATTCTTCATTATCACCATCTCTATTCTCTTCATTTCCATTTTCATCACCAACTTGCTCATTTTTTCTTATTTACCAGATTCTGTATAACTTTCACCACTACCAACTTCTTCTTCTTCATCTTCTTCTCCACTAGACTCACTGATATATTCTACACTTACATCAAATTATGTGTCTTTAATTCCAGTATATACGAGAATAGGATTATGAGAAGTTAAGTCCAAAGGTGGAATTTCATGTCCAATAGAGACTCTTTTTGTTGTTCTAGTAGTTTCATGGGTCACTTCAATCATCAACTAGTGATCTAACAACTCTTACAGGAGTAGAATGCTCCTCCTCATCTGAAAAATAACTTATTTGTTTATTTGGACCGAGGATAGAATTCACTAGATCCCTTGGTCTAACTAGATGATATATAGTATTGAACTTTTCATATATTATATCTTCATCACTAACTCATTCCATTCTTCATGGGTTCATGTTAATCTTGATTCTCTTATAGATGTCAGAGCATAAAAAACCACTAAATTTACTGACTACAACACCATCAACTTCACATACACAACCTTTCTATTTTAGAATTGATGAAATCATTATAGAGTAGAAAATATAATTTGACTTACAACCATGTATTATCATATCATTTATGTGTATCAAAAAATATTAACAAATATTCCAATTAACTCCTTTCAACATCAAATAAACCAAGTATACATTCTGATACTTGAGGGAAGCAATGACCACTTTCCATAGACTAATCTATTACTAAATAAACATAAATTGAATTCTTCACTCACTATTAAATTCTGAGGCAATGGGTCTCTTATGTTCCTCATTTCTAGTTATCTCTTTTAGAGTTGTCTCATAGAAAAATAATTCACTTTCAAGAGGAGAAATACCCTAATAATAATAAAACGTTACTTCATGAGGAACCATAAGATATTAATCCCAATGTATTGAAGAGAAATAAATTCTCTTCCCTTTTACTATTGAATTAACTCAATCTAAAACACTTCCTTCAAACATATGAGACATATTAATGTCAAATTCATATACAATATTCAGGTAGAAAACTATGTCATTGTCTTTGAAACAGTCATTCCAGCCTTGATCTTGCAGCACCTGAAATAAAAAATATTTTCTCTCCATGATCCATTCCACTAGTACATCATTCTCTGAGGTTACAATAAGGTTTACCAGACAATGATTTATAGGACCTGAAGGTTATCTCAATTCACCTTTCTGTTTCTTGTAAGCACAAGACTCACCCTCTTCTAGATCTCAATTCATAGACTCCAATTCAAACAGTTCAGTATGGAGGTCAGATGGTTAATGGTTAGCTGTAAAAAAAGAGAGATGTGGATGAGAGAGTGATAGAGTTACGGTAAAAGAGTAGATAAGATAATTTCAAATTTATATCATTTTAGTCTTTCGAAATTACACAATCATGAAATTGTGAACCAGGTTCATTGGAATTAATGAAACGGTGTGGTTTTGATAATAACATAAAACAAGAAGATACAATGAGTCCTCAGTATCAGTATGACAAATATTGTATAACACTAACGGTGTCATCTTGGAAACAATGTTTGTGGGACAACAGTTTCAGTGTGAAAATGATGTTGGCATGAAAATGTTGTCAGTGTGAAAACAGAGTTAGTGTGACAATGGTGTCAGCATGAAAATCATTTTAGTGTCACAATAGTGTCAGTGTGATGATGGTGTTTGTATGAGAACAATTTCAAAATGACAACTTCAGAGAAAAAGACCAAAGGAAATTCCAACATAACGTCTTACTAATTGATCATTCATAAATCATGTTTGATGTAATTCATTCTTCCAGAGTTCAATGTAGTAGTGAATATGTCAGCAAGCTGATATTTAGTGCCAATAAATTCTAAAGTGATATCACCCTTTTGAAAACTATCTCTCAAAATTTGATGTCTTACATCAATAAGTTTGGTTCTAGAATGAGAAACTGGGTTTTTATAAATTTAATAGCACTTGTATCATCAAAATATATAAATACATGCCTAAATTAATATCCATTATCTAGAAGACTGTGTTTCATCCAAAAAATTTGGGCACAATAGCTACTAGTAGCAATGTATTTAGCTTTAATAGTAGATAATGCAACAGAATTATATTTCTTACTACACCATGAAACCCAACACTTTCCCAAAAAATGACATGCCCTAGAGGTGATTTTTATCTTTCATCCACCATAGTCATTATATGAATAACTCACTATATCAATTTCTTTTCCTTTGGGATAAAAAAATTGATTTAATGATTGAGGTATTAGAAGATTCTTTTAACTACATTTATGTGAGATTATTTGGGATTGTCTTGACAATGGTCTTATATACACACAATAAACAATATATTTAGCCTATTAGCAGTCAAGTAGAGAAAAATTCCAGTCATTACTCTATAAGTGGTTTGATCAATAGATTTACCATCTTTATCAAGATCCAACTTACAATTCATACTCATTAGAGTATCACTACATCTAATACTATTAAAGTCAAAAAAAATTAGAATATATTTTGTGTATTTACATTGATTTATAATAATATCTTATTTATTTTGAAAAATTTTAAATCCAAGAAAGAATTGGATTTCTCCCATCAAACAAAATTAAAATTCCTTTTGCGTCATCTTTGAAAATTCAATGCATAATGAATTTCTTGATGTTCAAAAAATAATATCACCAATATAAATTTGAACTTCTAAAACATCTTTAGAAATTAATTTTATAAAAATAGTAGGATCGACAATTCCTTTTCTAAAACATTTTGAAATAAGGAAACTACTTAATCTATTATACCGTGCTCTTAGAGCTTGTTTTAATCCATATAAATCAATAGTTAATTTGAAACATGATTTGGAAAATGTGGATTTTTAAAATCTAGGAGTTGTTCAACAAAAAGATCTTCAATTATATAACCATTTATGAATGCAGTTTTAACATCCATTTGTTAATGTTATAAATTAATATGGTCAATATAAGGAAGAAATATTTTGATGGTTTTAATTATGGAAATAGGTGAAAAAGTTTCTTCATAGTCAATGCCATATTATTGATTATAACCTTTTGCTATGAGTATATATTTGTTTCAAAATATATTACCATATTCATCAACTTTGTTCCTAAACACCAACCTAGTGCCTATGGTCATGGTGTATTTGGGTCTATCCACAAGTTTCCAATCATTCATTATTTCAAATTGGTTAAGTTCCTCTTAAAAATCCATAATAAAAAATTAATCTTTAATTGCATCATTTATGTTTTTTGGTTCAAGCTATAAAAAGAAGGCTTGACATTCAAACTAATTTCTAAGAGAAGCTCTAGTATGTGTCACTTTATCTATGTCTCCAACAACAGTATCTAAAGGATGATTTTTGATAGTTTTGTATGTTCTAGAAAATGAGGGGCTAGTAAGTTTAGGTTCATCTACAGGTTGGGGTTCATCATGTTTGGATTTTGAATAATTTCTAGAATTTTTTTATTTAATAGATTAGTTTTCAATAGGATTATATGATATTTCATTTATGTCCATGTTCTGCGTATCATCTTCAAATTTGTCTAGAGAGGCCTTAGGTTCATGTGGAAATATTTAATCAAATTTGATATTTACAGATTCTTCCACTCACTTGGTTCTTTCATTAAAGACACTATAGGATTTACTAGAGGTTCAGTAACCAAGGAAGATTCCATCCACCCTCTTGGATGCAAATATGTCAATATTTTCTCTTTTATTTAGGATATAGACTTTGAAACAAAAAAATTTGAAATAATTAACATTGGGTATTCTATTATTCCATTGGTCATAAAGAGTTTTCTTGAGGATATGTCTAATTAATACTCTGTTAATTATGTATCAAGCTATATTCATAGCCTCAGCCCAAAAGTAAACAGGTAAATCATCTTCCTTAAGCAGTGTTCGGGATATCTCTTGAAAAGTCATATTCCTTCATTATAAAAATCAATTTTGGTGTGGTTTCTTAGGGTAAAAGAAGTTATGACTATATCCATTATGTGATAAAAAATATTCAAAGTCTTGATTTTCAAACTCACAATCGTGATCAATTTATAAGGATTTTATTCTAAGTCCACTTAGATTTTCCCCTATTTCAGCATACTTGGTGAAGTAAGTACACACTTCACTTTCTTGATCTATGAAATAATTCAATGTATACCTAGAATAGTCATCTACATGAAGATAAAAATAATGCTTCCCATTTAAACTAAAAAATATATATGGTCCAAAAAAATCCATGTGAACCAACTCTAAAGGTTTTGATGTTAAAACATTTTTATTTGATTTGAAAGATATCTTGTTCTGTTTACCTTTTTGATAAGTATTACATACATTGTAATTTGGAAACTAAATCTTGGGTAGGTCCTTAACTATTTCATTCCTAGTTAATTTCTTAAGGGAGTGCACATTACAAGGTCCTAGTCTTCTGTACTAGAGTCAAGACATTTTTTGAAGGAAACTTAGACAGGAAACATTTTTTGATGCTTGTGTGTCTATGTTTATAGCATATACATTATCATTTATAAGAGTAGTAAATACTAAATTACATTTTGAATAAAAAACATGGAATGAGTAATTATAAATTTGTCATTAAATCCATATTCACATATTTTAGATATACTAAGAATGTTATATTTTAATCCATCAACATAAAGTACATTTGAAATTGAAATAGAGTAAGGTTTACCAATCTGACCTAAGAGAATAATTTTTTCATTTAGCATTATAACCAAATTTGAAATATCCCCCATAAATCTTGATTATGTTTTTTAATCATTAAAAATATCTTATCATGTGCCTTGAAAATCTACTATCTAAGTACCATATATTTTTATTGGAACTCTTTAGTAGTTTACCTACAAAACAATCTATCCATGAAAATATTTTGGTACCCATATTTTTCTGGTTCTAGAAACATTACTAATAAAGGATTTAGAAACCCACAATTATATTATGGTTTTCTTATATGTTTAATGTAAATTATTTTTTAAATAAACATTATTTTTTCTTGAAAAACATCATCCAGTAAAAGATTTTTCAAAACTGGAACCTGCAGTAAAATCTTGATTTTTAGACAGAGAACCAGATTTTCCAAATTACGATAAAAATGTGGTCTTGGTAAATTTCATTGTCCTGGTAGATATCATATTCTAGTAGTTTACCTAGGAGCTATCTGTTTACTAATTAACTAGGTATTTTTTTTCCATTAGTAAAAGTTTTCATATCCTTATTCAATTGGTTATTATATAACTTTAGGTCATTATTTTCCTTTATGGGTTGTGTGTTTATCTCTTTTTCAATAATAATTTTAGATTTAATATTTGAAGAGAGTGCATGATGTTCCTTTAATGATTTATACTTATCCTTTAGTTCATTTCAAATTTCTTCTAGCATATTACAAAACTCAAATAGTTCATGATTTTTCATATTTCCATATTTAGATTCATCTCTAGAATAATAATCATTAGGTATAGGAGAGATTAAGAGTACCTCTAAGGTATTTTTTTAAAGCAAATATTTTCCATATCTTATTTACCATTTTGAGAAAAAGAAGATTAACTGGATTTGTCCTTAGATTCACTCTAGGTGGCCTTCATTACATTTTAAAATTTCTTATCATTATTCTCATACTTCTTCTGATACTTTAATTTAAGGTAGTCAGCTTTGACATTCCATCTCCGTTTTTAATTTCTTTTGTTGTCATATTTTCATTTATAATTATTTTTTCTTGAAGAAAATTTTCTTTCTGTAAAATTTTGTGAATCTTCTAGATAGCTGGGCCATTTCCTAATCATTGTATAAAGATGATTCTTCACTAATTGTGCTCTCAACAGTAGTTTGAATTTTATCTTTGTATTTTCTATTTGATTTTGTAGTATTGAAGACTATATATATTCTCATAGGTTCATTCTTTTCTTCTTTGTTGACTTTAAACTCAACCTCAAACATAATCAGTTTTCAAATGAGTTATTTGAAAGATAATTTTCAGAAGTCACATGATTCTCTAATTGAGACAGAATATCCTCTCTATCTATCAAGTAAGCATCTGAGAATCCTTATAATTTTTTGGTTGGAAGTAATATCTCTTCCAAGGGAGATCATAGTGTTAAAAATTTCATTAAATATGAGCTACATTTCTGAAATAAGATCATTAGGATCCATCTTAATGTTATCATATTTAATAGTATATGTGTTAAGTCTAATTTTCTTAACACTATATGTTCCATCATGTTAAACAGACCAAGTATCCAAAATTTAATGGGCTGCTTTACATGCAAAAATTCTGTTAAATTCCACATCTCTAAAAGAATAGTATTAGGAATTCATGGACTTGTAATTATTTTTATAATCAGTCTTAGTTCGGTCATCCTAAATATTTATACCAGTAGCACGAGTCTTATACTCATCTATAATTGAAGACCAAATTATAAAACCCATATATTTTAATTTTATTCCCATTTTAATTTTCTAATGTGCATGATTTATTCCATTAAAGAATAATGTTCTATTAGTAGTAGAACCTTCGAGCCTATAATCGATAATAAAAGATTTAGAACAATATTTTAAAGACATAAAAATTTATTATTGAAAGAAATTTGACAATCCTCAAAATACAACTAAAATCACAGTTGAAATCACTTGAAGAATATTTGAAAACTAAAAATTTATAAAACCTTTGATATAAAATATTGGACAGAGTAGAGTACTCACAATGGGGGTGAATTCAGTATCTATAAAAATTTATGTTAAAAAATATTGTTTGAACATCCCCTAATATTTAGTATTTGATTTCCATGCTATATAGTAATGAATTTATAAGAGCTTAAATATTCTATTAATTTCTCAAAATACTGATTATCTCTTAGCTGCATCAATTTTATAATTAATAAAACTTTTTAAAATAACCAAAAAATTCTATACTATTATAAAAACTTCCTTATACTAACTATTAGAGTTCAATTTCGTATCCTAAAATATGTGATGAAACAGAGTAAAACTAAATGTTAAAAACACAACAGAAATAAAACATGAGGTTCAGTCTCAAGTAGAGACTTAATCCTCTTCACTCAGTGATCACCTGACACCAAGTAGTTTAAATTAAAAAACAGTTTTATCCCCACCCTAGATCAGGGTTCAAAATAGCACACGGTGTTTTCCAAGTCACCCTTGACCTCTACAACAGTTATTCACGGGAAAAACAAAAAACATGTCACGCATAACATCTTCAACGGTTCAATGTGGGAAGAAAAAAATAGGTCACACATTGCCTCTACAACAGTTCTATATGAGATTCAAATGGATAAATAGAGTCTGATATTGAGGATATAATGTATCTTCCAATTTTGGAAAAGAGTTAGTGTGTGTGTGTGTGTGTGATAGACAGATACACGCACTACTCTAAAATGTAAATAAATGAATACAACAGATCTAAAGATGTAAATTATGGTTGAGAAGGCTCTTTGTGTTATGTGATGCATCTCTGGACTCATTTTATGAAATGGATTTGATGTTCAATCCATCTTTAGGAAGTTGATACAAAAACATAGTGTTGTATTCTATATTTTAGTTATAGGTATGGTTGTGTAGGTATTATCTTATTATTCCTTGATATGCTCAAATAGTTTTCAATTAGATGTTCAACTCGATCAATATTTTCTTGTGTGTTCTTATGTTCTTGAGTTCACATTGGTTGAATGAGAGTTGCATATGATCTTTAGTATATCACTACTATACATGCACCACATAGCTATCTCGAACTATATAACTTATTTCTTTTAAAATAATTCTTATTTTCAAGGGCTGAAAAAGAGAATTTACATTATATGTGTATCAGATCATCGTACCTTGTGTTGTCTTCTAAAACTCCTAAATGGATTATATAATATTTCAGTATCATTAAATGAAAAAAAATATGAACGTTAAAATTAATATTAATAAATGAAGTTTTTTAAATAGTCTATCAGTGACTCATCTGTCGGGGTCTCCTTCTATCAGTGTCTCCTTTTATTGGTGTCTCCTTTTATTGGTGTGTCATTCTGTCTGTATTTATATGTCATTCTATTAGTCTTTCCATACATCGGTGACTCATTACATTGGTGACATGTTTCAACAGTGAATTTTTCCTTCCGACGGTGAGATATTTGATCTATCAGTGAATTATTTCAACTAACGGTGAGTCCTCACATTGGTAGAATCATGCAACGGTAGTTAACATGGACTGACAGTAGGTCATCTTCGTCTGTGATTCATATGTGACATTGATTCATTTAGAATATAATCCTGTTTGAACTATCTATCAATGAGTCGTATGTCTATCGGTGAATCATTTGTCTTTCAGTGTCAGTGTCTCATATATAGATAATTTTAGATGTTATGTCTGTATTATAGTACAACAAAATTAGGGAGTGTTAATACTCATAAGTACACATAGATAATAAATTATAATCTTGTTTACACTTAAACACACATAAATAGTAATATGATTGAAATGATCTGATTTTCAAGAAAATTATTTGACATAATTTAGAATCATTTACATAAGGTAAGATATATGTTAATATAGGACATGATTTTTGATAATTAAAACCATTATAGTTATAGATAGTGGCCAAAGTATTTATGGGCCAATAAAAACGATTTTATTGAAAACCATATATTCACAATGAACCGATGGTCACCACTCATCACTTGATTAATCTTATGATTTTTAAATTTATTTTCATAAAATAATATTCATGTGATCATTTTTATTTTTAAATTAAATTTATAATAAATCTTAATATTCTTGTATGATAGATATGATTATTTCCTAAACCATATAACATTTTTAGATATGTTGTTTATAGTGAATATGATTTTATTAACTAGGGAAATGTTGATAAATTAAAATCCTTTATTAAAAAAATATTTTTTATAAGTCTTATTGATCTATGAATTAATTATATCATTCAACATGTAAGGAATGAATTGTAAAAGGAGTAATGGGTTGGGCTCAGAATTATATATCCCCTTGATGTATCATTAGGTCTTATGAGACAAATCAGTTGGCCAAATAAAATGGGATTTTACCAATAGATTTAAGCCATATTTTAAAAGTTCATGATGGTATATTTACATTGATGTAGGATAATATTTAATCTTAAATTAATAATTTCCTTCATTGATAATTCATTTATTATTAACCATGTGAGTATTTCATTGATATAATCCATGGGTGTGTTTTGGTCCCATATTATTGACTAAATTGATTGTGTCATTAGTTTTTTACCATTCTATATTGATTATCCCTTATCTAATACTGATAATAAAATTATTAAATGGTATGTGCATTCATTTATTAACCTTTTTTTATTTCTTATTCTTTGTTGAGTCATGATATATTCTACTATATAAAACCTATACTAAGAATTTTATCTCAACGTTATTGTGTTTCCATTCCCATAGATATGAAGAAGAATTCATTGAATGGGTTCAAGGATACAAAATATTTTCCATTAAAATGTCTTATTTTCTTTTCCTAATGTAAAATGGGTATCATGTATATATCTAGTTATTAAAACTACTAATTCCTTTAGACTTTTGGCTTTTAACCCCTTGAATCTAGGACAATCTAATAAAGTAACCATTATCTTTAGATTAGTGGAGTTAGGGTTTTTATAGTTGGTATTATAGCCTTGTTTAGTAGAAACCTTAGGATCTAGATTAAGGGAAACATATATTAGGGAGCATAATATTATGATAGAAATTTCGGTTATGTATAGTATAAAATTCTAATTTTTTGTTGATAAAGGGATCACGCTGTTTTTCCTAAAAATATATCCATTATGGATAATGCAAGTGTATATGGTTTGGGAAAATATGGACCTATGAGAAACAACTTCAAAAAAATTGCATTGGGATAGAGAAAATCATCACCTAGTGCCTGAAAATGGGCCTTACTATATACCTAGTCTAACACACCCCAGATATATAATTATGATAATTCATATTTTCTTTATAGACCATTGTGAAGGATTCTAAAATAATTAAATCTCTAAAGAACCCTATTTTATGATTCCTAGATTAAAAACTCATATATATTCAGTTTATCTTATGTATTACTCTAATTTACAAATTTTAAAAAAGGATTTAAATTTGGAATCTTATGATCCAATACATTATATTCCATTTTATCAAAATAGAAGTTGGAAGAAATTTTGGTATCAATACTCATGGACATTGTAGATACTTCCCCATTTAGAAAGTCAATACATTTGGTATTGGGAAAAAGAATATCACAACTCTATTATGGTATCTTAATTAGTTTATGAAAAATAAACATTCCTGAATGGGGCTACCTATTGTTCCACAATGTGATTATCCTATGTTGGATCACATCATGTTATAGAATCCCAAATAATTTAGTGGGATTGAAAATCCAATGGTAGTAAATAAATTTATTAAATCCCTAGAAAGGATATTTCTGGCCATAGGATAAGATTAAAAGGAAAATGGGTCACATTTAGTGCATTTTTTTGAAGGTCAATATTGATCAATGGTGGTCATTAATCTAAAATACAAGGGAATAATAAAAAATAAAATCAATATATGGAAAATGTAATCTTTAAATTGAATATTTTCCAATTGTATAAGAATACACTAGTGTATTTCCTAAATAATTACTTTTACATCCACTAGAGCATGATGTTGATTTTCCAATTGATTTAATCCCTAATGAAAGAACTATATCAAAGACTCCCTATAAAATGGACACATTGGAATTAGTGAAGCTAAGTAAAAATCTACAGTATGTGTGTGTTATGGGATTTATTTTCACTAATTTCTAACCACAGGGATACTATATTCTCTTAATTATTATCAAAATGGATTTTTAGGCTATTCATTGATTATTGGGAATTCAATTCCATTATGATAAAGAAAAATAATCATCTCCCTCACATTGATAACTAATTCGATAATCAACAAATATCTTAATGGTTTCATACATTTGGTTACATTTTGGGTTACATAAATTCGAATTAAAATTGTATGATATTTAGAAGAAAACATTCCTATTGACGTTTGGACATTATGAGTTTATATTATCTCTATTTGGATTTACTAATGAACACTATTTTTTATAGATCTAATGAATAGAGTATTCAAGTAATATGTTTAAAATATCTTAGTGGTATTCATAGATAATATTTTGGTTTATTCAAAAATCATTGAGGACTATAATAATCACATGATGTATATACTTAAGACTCTTATAAGGAAAGAGTTATACCAGAAATTTAGTAAGTCTGTTTTTTGGCTCTTGGAATATTTTTTTGTTGGACATATTGTCTCCATGGATAGAATCTCATTTTATCCTATAAAGATAAAGGCAATCATAGAATGAAATACACCAATGAACTTGAATGAGTTATGTAGTTTCATTACACTAGAAGGTTACTATTTGAGATTCATTCAGAATTTTTTTTATGATTTTCTAACTAACTCTTTAGTTTTACACATAATGGGGTTTGGTTAATTTGGAAAAAGTATTATGAATAATTTTATGATAAATTTAAGACAAGCTTGATCGATAATCAAACTTTGAAACTACAATTTTAAAATTATGGGTTTGTGATATATAGTGTTTCATTGAACAAAGGAATGAGTTGTTTCCTTATGGAAAATGATAATTTATTTTGTATGAATGGATTTGGTTAAAGATTCAAGAACTTAACTATCCAAACCATGATCTTGAGTTATAATCTATAATTTTTTTCATTAAAAATATGGAGACCATATCTTTATTGTGAAAGATATCAGATATACATAGTCCATAATATTGTAGAATAAATTTGTTCAAAAAAAATATCTCAACTTGAGGAAAATGTAATAGATTAATATAATAGAGGATTGTGATTTATGATAAAAGTACCACTTGGGTACGTTAAATAACATAGAAGATGATTTGAGTGGGATTGATCATGGTGTTCTAAAACAAAAGATTTTTTAAATGGATCCTACATTTGTGGATATGTAAAATATGGATATGAAAATTATAAAGGAAGAGGTGAAATCCTTCCCTTTAAAATTATTATAAAACAATTTTTATAAGAAAATTGAAAAAAAATTCAATTTGAGGATGAGAATTCTGTAAAGAAAATTAAATATGTGAATGATGGGATCTCAGAAGTCTTAATTTCTAAATAAGTAATTCTAAAATATTTTAAATGTATTTTTTGTTACAAAAATACATTATTTAAAAAGTTTTTTTGGATGATTCTCATACCCTAAATTTTTTTTACACCCTGGTAGGACTAAAGTGGTTAGGGATTTGAGGGAAAAATTGTGCGATAACATGAAGTAGGAAATTAATTATTATGTTTCCATATGTTTGGTTTTTTAGAAGATTAATTCTAAGAGAAAAAATCTTAGATGAGTCATGAAACCTCTTCTTATTCCTATGTGGAAATGGGATGACATTAATTTGGATATTATCATAAGACTACCAAAGACTCATAGAATGAATGATGGAACATGGTTTATTCTAGATCATTTTACCAAATAGACACATTTCCGTGCTATAAGAAAATATTTACCTCTTGAGTACCTCAAAATGATCTATATTAATGATATTTTAAGCTTTCATGGTGCACCTTTCTCAATCATATTTGATAATGATCCCCATTATAAATAAAAATTTGGGAAGTGTATCCTGAATGATTATGATAATATGTTTCATTTGAACAACTCCTAACATACTCAAATTTTTTGTTAATGTTGAAAGACTATTCAAATATTATAATACATGTTGTGGTCATTCTAACATAGATTTCAATATATGTGGGGTCATTATTTTATTTTCATATATTTTTCCAATAAATATTGTTTCCATTCATGTATTAAAATGGTGTTGTATTTTCATAACCTATCCACCAGGTCCAGTGCCATTACTACCCCTAGCCTGCCATCCATAGGCCAGTGGTTGGAAACTAGCATCGGAAAGGTGTATCCTTAAAATGGGAAGGCATTTACCTTATACCTGTACAAACTCATTGTCCATGAACACATTAAGATGAAAACATGATGTAAAACCATAGTAGTAAAAGTCTGCACTAAAAGTAAATGGGGTTGGAATACAAGCCCAACTGAAAATATAAAACTACAATATAAAATAGAAAAAGGAAAATAGAAAACAAAAAATAGCTCCTAAGATCATCCACCAATGATCCTACATGAAGGGTATGTACATCTCATCTCCATTGCTCTCTATTTTAACTAGTCACCTATGTATAACTCCTGGTCCTAGAGCCTACAGTCTCATCTAATCTTCTCATCATCTGAACAGGACACAACAAGGTGCAGGAGAAGCCCCTACAGCGGTGAGTATAACAATACCGAGTAGGGACCTCGAGACCCTCAAAAGTGTCTCTAAAATTTGGGAAAGTAAAACCAAGAAACAAGATCTCAATAAAAAAGAACAAAGAAGATAACCCAGATGAATCGAAGTATAAAACTCAAAGAAACACAAAATAAGATGTTGATCCACACAGGTTCACTATGTCGTTGATCCACGATGGGCCTCTCTAAGGCTGGTTCTTATCAGGTTGATATAATACTTATCCACACATGTTTACTATGATGATGATCAATATAGGGTCACTGTGATTTTGATCCACACAGGGTCACTATGATGTTGATCCATGACCAGGTGCTCTAAGTTTAGTCCTCGTCAGGTCGCTATGAGGTTGATCCACATAGGGTCGCTATGATGTTGATCCACGACGGGTCACTCTAAGCATGGTCCTCATCAGGTCATTATTATGTTGATCCACACAGGGTCTCTATGATTCTAATCCACACAGGGTCCCTATGATTTTGATCTACATAGGGTCACTATGAATGATTATCCACAAAGAGTCTCTAAAATTCTAATCCAGACAGGGTCGTTATGATATTGATCTACACGGGGTCGCTATGAATGATGATCCACACAAGGTTGCTAAGATGATGAGCCACACATGGTCACTATGAATGTTGATTCACATAGGGTCACTAAGTAGTTCAAACCCACCATAACATTTAACAAAAGAGTAACCCAATGGTTTGCCATGCCGTAAGGGTTCCAACACAACAGACGGTGCGTCAATTGGAGGCCCAGTCTAAGAGTTATAGGAATTTTAGTGCGGAGGGCCCAAAAATATTCGGTTATGATCCAGCCCATCCATACTCAAAATTTATCCAAATCTGTGGTGGAGTATCTAAAACGGACCGCCTCTCAAAAAGGATCCTAGCACAGTAGACGATTTTTTCAACAGATGTCTTCTTTGCAGGATACTGACTTTAAAGCGTATTAGTGGCCGAAAAGTTCCGGTTCTGATCAAACCCAGTCAGGACAACCCAACCTAGCTCGGCGTGGTTGGGCTACACTACGGTAGGCTCGGCTCACTAGTCCATGGACCATCTTGACCCACCTTGGCTGCACTGGGCCGTGGTGGGATCAGCCTACTAGGTCGTGGACCGGCCTGACTTGCCCCAGCTAGTCGGGGCCAGGGTGTCTCAGCCCACCAACTGATCGGACACACACGAGGGTTCCACAGTTCACCTCCCAAATTGCTCAAAGGGTCGTTCGTCTCACAATTACCAGCTCCAGGTGGCACCGCCTGGATGTCTGTGGGACCCCTAGGGAGAAAATCCCCTCCCTTCGTCATGGCTTCGTAGCCCCGACCTGCCTCACTACGGTGTGCGACGCCACCCCACCTCCACCACCGGTCGAGAGCCAACCGCCTATCCATCTGCTACGGTACCGGGTGACACAGACCACCTCTGGTGGCATTGTGCCAGTGCCACACTAGCAGATCTTCTACGGGACACCATGTGAGCTCTGCTGGTATATTTTTCCTTCCAATTGTGCCTATGGGCCTCCCGGGATGCCGCTGTCACTGCACAGCTCCTAGATTCAAGGTTCTGTCGAATTTATAAATTTTTCCCCCAAATAATGAAATAAGAACAATGTGGTGAAGGGTTCAGGCATTGTTCGTTTGGCTTGTTACCTCTATGTTAACATCATAACAAGAGGGACTAAATTTAATTCAACAAAGGTATACTATTATAATAACCCCCATACCTCGAGAATCATTGGTGACTACTGTAGATAGCGGTTCTTCCACATTCAATTGTATTGCAGATGAATGATATGGTTTGCGTGAATGGATGTTCGTCGACCGTCGACCTCTAGATCGATTCCACAATGGGCATCGTCAAATCCTCTATTCTTCGAAGGAAGTAGTTTCGTCAGTGCTTCTCCAGAGGTCACCACAAAATTTCTACCAAATCACAATTTTCCCAGGTTATAATAAAACAAATTAAGAGTTAAGGAATTAATTCACCAATCAATTAAGGGCCTTTTAATTGGTGAAATTAATGAGTCACGTTAATTTAATGCGGTGTAGTTACACAATAGATGAGACAATCCATTAAATTTCTTGAAAACACAGCGTTCCCACCAACGCCACTCAACTATTGGAGAAAAATAATGTATCAATTTTATGTTATTTTATTATTCTATAAAAAAGTCAGAAAACAAAATTTTTCTCCCGGCCCACTGCGGTCGAAGTAAGGCCTCCCTTAAGTGAATCCTGGCATTGTGCATTCAACGGTGTCTTTGAATTTCAAATTCAAGAACTGGATCAAATGTTAGAAGACATCATTCGTACATTTACTGAAAATACCTTTAAAAAAATGTAAAAAACAATTTCAGGCACACCGGGCCTTGGAATCATGCACCGTCTATTTTTTCATACTCATTGTAATCTGAAATATTTTTTTTAAAAACAATTACATGGAATTTCTGTGTCTTTACATTCTCCCCACATTAAGTATTTTCTTCCCTAAATGCTAAAAGAAAACTAGGGGAATAAATGGGGGTACTGAGCATGTATATGAGCCTCTCTCTCCCATTTTCTCTCTTGGAGGTTCACTTCCTTCCAGCAAACTCGCACTAGAGGAATCAACCGCCCACCTATGACTCTATCGTGTCGATCCTATATCTTTACTGGGAACTCTGAAAAAAATCACCCAATCATCATTGTCCATCTCATCCTAGTTGACAACATGTGATGGATCATGCATGTAACTCCTCAGCTATGACACATTAAAAACATTATTCACCTAGTGTATCTATGGGGGAAGAGCTGGATGGTTTTCCACCACACCTAATCTAATGAGGATCTTAAAGTGTCCGATTAACCTCAGAGATAGATTTCCATCCTGGCCAAACCTCCATAATCCTTGTAAAGGTGATACACATAGGACAACATGGTCTCCCTACTCAAACTCCATGTGTGTCCGCCTCCTGTTAACATAAGACTTCTGCCAAATTTTTGCGGTCTTTATCCACTCCTCAATGATTTGCACATTCTCTATGGTAGCATGTACCAACTCTGTATCCATAGGTGACGACTCCCCTTGGTTTTTCTTGTAAAGAGGTGATATGAATGTTCAACCTTACAGAGCCTCAAACGAAGTCATACCATTGGTGGAGTGATAACTATTATTGTATGTGAACTTCACCAGGGCCAGGAGGTCCTCCCAACACCAAAATTGAGGACATAAGCATGGAGCATGTCCTCAAGTGTATATATGGTCTTCCCTATCTGACCAGATTTCTAAGGGTGAATGGTGGATCTCAAGCGTATCTGAGTCCCAAATGCTTCCTAGAATCCTTTCCACAAGTGGAATGTAAAACATGTGTCACGATCTGAGACGATCATCGATGGAACCAGGTGAGGTCCCACAATACTTTACATGTAGAGGCATCCCATGTATTCTACTGATCCCTACTCTTGGATGGGTAGAAATTGGGCCAACATGGTGAGTCGATCAAAGATTACCCAGATGGAATCGTGGCCGCTAGATGAATGTGGTAGCCCTATCACAAATTCCATAGAGATACCATTGCACTTCCACTTTGGTACCTCAAGTGGATGCACTAAGCCTGTTGGTACTTGATTCTTGGACTTCACTTGCTGACAATTGAGGCATCATAATACGAACTCCGCCACTTCTTTCTTCATCCTTGGCCACACGTACTGACACCAGAGGTCCTAGTACATCTTTTCCACTCCAGGATGTACCACTAAAGAGGATGTTTGGAACTCCCTCATCACATCCTCCTGTAGCATCACTCGCATAATGGTGTATCCTATGAAGAGAACGACGTGATCTCAACCTTCAAAAAATCCTTCAGGATCCTATATTGAGGATATATGAGCATGTCGGGCCTCGCAATCAACTTCTGCTAGTTGTGCCGCCCGAACTTACTGAATAAGTGGGGGAGTGATAGTAATAGACTAGATATAATCTACTCCATCTCTATCCACAAAGGATATCTGCAATGCGGCTAGCTGCTTTGTCGCCTCCCTTAGAAATTGAAGACCAGTCCTCTCGCTGACTGTGTCTTCTACTAAGTTCCCCTTCCCAGGAGTGTAGAATATCTCAAAGTCAGAGTTCTGGAGGACCTCTACCTATCGTTTTTGTCCCAGGTTCAGGTCTATCTATGAGAAGATATACCTGAGACTCTCATGATCAAATTAAATAGTAAACTGTTCACCCATCAATTAGTGCTGCCACATATTCAGTGCGAATACCAATCCTTATAACTCTAGGTCATGGGTAGAATGGTACTGATCATTTTGTCTCAACTGTCATGATCCATAGGCGATCACCACTCACTCCTGCATCAGGATACAACCTATTCCAGTCCCTAATGTGTCATAGTAAACTTTATACCTAAATCCCTCTTTGGGTAGCCTCAAGATGGGGTCACTCATCAATCTTAGCCTCATCTCCTGGAAACTTTGTCGGAAATTCTCCGTCCACAAGAAAGGCCAAAACTTCTTCTTCAATGCTAAAAAGGGTGCAGCTACACCGGAGAAGTCAGGTACAAATCACTGGTGGTACCCATCTAGTCCCAGGAAACTCGGCACTTCAGTCTCACTCCTGTGTAGCTCCCAAGAATGAAATGCCTCTATCTTCACCAAATCCACTGCAACTCCATCCTCTGAGATAACAAACCCTATGAAGTGGACTTCTCGTAATAAAAACTATAAATTCAAGATATCTCCATAAAACCGGTGCTCTTAAAGTGTATCTAAAACTATCTGCATGTGTGTACAGTGCCCCTCCTCTGACGCTGAGTATATCAAGATATCATTAATGAAGACCACCACTAAGAAATCAAGGTAAGGCTTGAAGATCTTTTTCATGAGTCCCATGATAACTTCCAGATAATTTATTACACCAAAGGGCATCACCAAGAACTCATAATGACCATACCTACATCTAAAGGCTCTCTTCGGTAAATCCCTGTCTCGTACCTTAAGCTGATGATAACCTGATCTGAGATCCATATTCAGAAACCATCGAGCCCCCTTCAGATGTTCGAAGAGATCATTGATCCTCTGTAGAGGATATGTGTTCTCCATGGTCACCTAGTTCAAGAGCCGATATTCCACACAATTCCTCAATCTCCCATTTACCTTCTTGGTAAAAAATCGGGGCTACCCATTGGGAAACACCGGGCCTTATGAATCCCTTTATATGAAAGTACTCCAACTATATGCTTAGATCATGAAGCTCCATGGGAGCCATTCGATATGATGGTGTAGATATCGATGTTGTCTTGGGATATAGTTTGATGTAAAAGTATAGCTCTCTATTAGGAGGTAGTCCCAGAACATCATCAGGAAAGACATCAGCATATTTATTCACCACTAAAGGATAACTCGGAATCCTCACATCAGCTGATCTGAGGATGAGGATGGAGAACTGATGAGTGATCGGCTACGCCCTCCTTTGAGAAATTCTATCATGTGCGACAAAGGTTTCCTTCTCACTAATGAAGGAATACCTAATCTCATCCTCATGGACACACCGCACATTGCGCCTAAAACACTTGATCTGAGCATGGACTATGGATAGTCAGTCCATACCCAAGATGACATCATAAGCCCTTAATGTTGGTACTATGAGATTCCTACTGAATCTCTCACCTCCTAGAGTGAGCTCACATAACCTGTACCAGTGTGTAATCGTTTAATTTTCTCCCGTTGGAGTCTCTAATCGTAAGGATCGAGCCAACGACTCCATCGGAATCTCTGATCTTCGAATGAGTGTTATAGAAATGAAAGAGTTATTGTCACCTTTGTCTGTAAGTACTATATCTAGGGTGGAATAGACATATATCGTACCTCTAATCATCTCTGGAGTGTCATGGACGAATGCCTTTGTCTCCTGTAGTTGAGCTATCCCATATCCACCGGCTCCCTATGGTCAGGGTGGACCACCTGGGGGTGGTGGTGGTAGGACATAAAACCATCGTCCACCACATGCTTCATGACCTGGTTCCCAACCACATTCATCACCCTATGGACCTCCTCAATCGAACATTGGTAATTACCTCAGAGGTCCCTCAACTATCTGTTGATCGTCAGTACGGTGGGTCAGGAAGTCGTGAGCCATGTGGCCCTTCCAACAGCACGTGAAGCACATTATTTTTCTCTATTTTCCCCCTCAACCTAGTTAGCTATGTACCTCTGAACTCAAATCATGTGGTCACCCTTGGAAGTTCTGTCTTTCTTGGACCTTTGTGACATCTTCTTACTGCCTCCTGCAGATGACTTGGCTACCTATCATCCGGTTGTGTTTCTCACTATCAGTGTATGCTCTTCTAAGAAGATATCCACCAATAATGCTCACTCGATAACTCTTGCATGTGTTGGGATATTGAGTGATACCATCGACTCACTGATCTACCATGGGAGACCCTACTCAAAGGTCTGAGCCCTAAATAAAGGGTCTTGTACCATGTCTGTGAAGTAGCATTAGAGGGTAATGAATCTCTCTGAGTACTGGTCCACTGATGGGAAGCCCTACTATAAGTGCAGTAGCTCTTGGATACACACTGATCATAAATTCACAGGTACGAACTCTGCCCTAAAGAGGGTCTCAAAGTCCAACCATGATAGTGTTTCCTCTTCATGCGTCTGGAGCATCAGGATCCACCATCTCTTTATTGTTCCCTGGAATAGGATAGAATCTACGATCACCATCTGATCTTGTGGTGTCTCAAATAAATGAAAAAGCCCATGATACAGCCTCCATCTAGTCCTCAATTGCCTGGGGATTTTTCTTGCCTCAAAACCATAGAGGTCTCTATCTCTGTAACTCGTGCAACGCACTCATTTAATGTGCATGAAATTCTAGTGGGGATGGTGGAAATTGCTTCCCTCTCAGTGGTGGTGGTGCTGGTACACCACCCGAAGGTGCCAACAAAGTAAGAGTGCCCTACACCGAAGCCTCATCGGTCAGTGGGTTGTCATCATGAAATCTCTCAGGAATCTTGGATAGTTGTCTATGTGGTGGAATCCTGAAAAGAAATAAGTGCACCACAGTAAATAAGTTATACCTGGTGAGCTGAATCAACTAATTAAAAAATTTCCAAAACAGAAGCAATCATTGTTTTCGTGCGTCGTGTCGGGAATCTGAATTCAAGGTCATAGTTTGTGGATATGTCAGCCACTGCACCAAAACTAGACTCCCTGAACTAAAAACCAAACTCAAAACACTTAACACTATTTCTCTACTGGAAAGATCAGAGTCCTAGTTCTTCGATAGAACCAACTCCTCTGATACCACTTTCTCATGACCCATACCCTGGGGCCCATGCAATGACTACCCCAACCCAACCATCCATAGGCCAGTTGTTATTGTCTAGCACAAGAAAATTGTATCCCTAAAATAGAATGGAATTTTCTTTAAACCTATATAAACACACAGTCCAAGAACAAAAACATATGAAACCATGAAGTAAATCTACAGTAGTAAAAGTGTGTAATGAATGTAAAGGGGTTAAAAATACAATCCCACATAAAAAAATAACAATACAATAGAAAACAAAAAATAGAAAACATAAAACAGATCTTGAGATCATCCACCAAGGATTCTACCTAAAGGGTACATACAGTTCATCTCCACAACTCTCTATGTCAACCAGTTACTTCTGTGTACCACCTGGCCCGGGCTTCTATAGTCTTTGCCGAGCTGCTTGTTGTTTCTAGAAGACACAACAAGGTACGGGCGAAGCTCGTGTAGGGGTGTTTATAACAATACCTAGTAGGGAAGCTAAGACCCGTGAAGTTATCTCCAAAATTCCACAAAGGAAAACCAAAAATCATGATCTCAATAAAAAATCACAAATAAAAATACTTAGCTCAAACCAGGTATACAACTTAGAGAAACAAGAAATCAGATGTTGATCCACATAGGGTTGCTATGTCGATGATCTTTGATGGGCCGCTCTAAGGCTCGTCCTTATCAGGTCGCTAAGATGATAATCCACACAAGGTCGCTATGATACTGATCTACACGGGGTCTCTATGATATTGATCCATGATTATCCACTCTAAGGATGGCCCTCATTGGGTCTCTATGATTATGATCCACACAGGATCACTACGACGCTCATCCACGATGGGCGGCTCTAAGGATGGTCCTTGTCGGGTCGATTTGATGTTGATCCACTTAGGGTCTCCATGATGATAATCCACAAAGGGTCTCTATGAATGCTTTACCACACATGGTATCTAATATGCGGATCCACACAGGGTCTCTATGATGCTGATCCACACATGGTTGTGATGAATGTTGATCCACATAGGGTCGCTAAGATGCAAATCCACACAGGATCGCTATGAATACCGATCCACACATGGTCTCTAAGAAGTGAAATCCAGAAAAATTATTCCACAACGGAGTAACCCAAAGGTACACCATGCTGTAATGGTCCCCACACAACAGATGGTGCATCAATCGGATGCCCTGTATGAGAGTTATATGGATTTTAGTGTCGAGGGCTCGGGTGGATTTGGGTATGATCCAACTTGAACGTACGCAATTTTTTTTCTAAAATTCAGATGACGTATATCAAAAGCATTGTCTCTCTCCAAGGATCCCAAATCCATAGACGGTTCGTCAAACAAACTTCTGGTTCGCACGATACGACCTTTTTAGCATATCTGTGGCTGAAAGCGTCTAGGTCCTGTCTGACCTGGCCTGGGTTGACCTGACCATGTCCTATTCCGGCCCAGCCTAGGCCGGCACGAACTGGCCTGGGCCACCACGGTTGGGCTGGGCCATGGCGGGATCGACCCGCTGGGCCTCAGATCAGCCAGGCCCAGCTGAGCCGAGCTACGGCAGCTTGGCCCGCAGATGAAGGAGAAGGTTCGCATGCATTGGCATTCGTTGATCGTCGACCTCTAGATAGACTCCACAATGAGTGTGACCAAATCCTTCATTCTTCATTGAAAGGAGTTTATTCGGCACTTCATCAGAGATAACCACTAAATTCCAACCAAATATCCCTTTTCCCACATTTTAATAAAACAAAGGAAGAGTTCGGTAATTAATTTACAATTCAATTAAGGGCTCATTAATTGGTGAAATTAATGAGTCTCATTAACTGAATGGGGTGTGGTTACACAACAGATGAGTCAATCCATTAAATGACTTGACAACCTAGCGGTCCTGCCACCACATCTCAACTGTTGGAGAAAAATAAAATAACCATTTCATGTTATTTTATTATTCCTTAGAAAAGTCTGAAAACCAACTTTTTCTCCCCAGACACTGTGGTCGTATTGAAGTCTTCCTTAAGAAAATACCAATGTTATGGATTCAACAATGTCCTCAGATTTCAATTCTAAGCACCTATTCAAAAGTTAGAAAACACCTCCCATTTTTTTACTTAACATACCATAAAAAAGTCAAAATTCTACTATAGGCAAATCAGGCCCCAAGATCATGCACTGTCAATTTTTACATACTCATAATAATCCCCAATAATTTATGAAAAAATTAATTTACATGGAATTTCTAGGTCTTTACATGTATGACCATTATTTGGAAAGAGATGTCAAAACCCAAAATTTTATTATAAATTTAGGTAAATGAAACTTTTATTCCTATAAATTGTTGTGGAGACAATGATAAAGGTAAATACTATTCAATCATGTATTAAAGTAGTTCAAATCATCAAATATAGCTATCTTATAAATATGATAAAAGGTCAGGAATTTTAATTGGGATATCATGTATTCATAAAATTATCTCCATTGAATGGGGATATAAGTTTGGTAATATGAGAATAATTAACCTGGGGAACATTAAACCCATTAAAATTCATGAAAGAATTGGAGTTGTGTCTCATCCTTTGGGAATTCCTACATGTATATCTAAAGTCAACTACGTGTTCCATATATCATTGTTAAGGAAGTACACGGAAAACCTAGTGCATGTTATCACCTCTGTATAATAATATAATTGGAACATAATCTATCTATTGTTGAATAACCCATATAGATTCTTGATACTAGAGAGAAAATATTTATGGATCAGATGAATTTACTGGTAAAGGTACTTTAAAGAAATCATAAAATGGATTAGGTATTGTGGGTACCATAAGATGTTATGAAGATTAAATAAACTCATTTCTTTAGAATATAATATCCAATAAAAGAAGAAAGAAATTTTTTTAGGAGGGAAGAATGTAACAAACAGATACATTATGATATATTTCCTTTTAAAATTCAATCTCCTTAATAGCTTAAACTTACTGAATCCCTAAGCCTAAATTTTAGTAAGGGAACATTAAATTTTCATAGAAAAATATTAAAACTCTAATTTAAATATTTAATGAACAAAATATAATTTGATAGGATTCATATAGATTTGGACATACATGGTCAAAATAATCATATAATGAATTGTTAAACATTTCATTTAGAAAAAAGATTTTATGTATAATTGAAAATGTAGTATTTAACTAATAATAATTTTATTGTTATTATATATTAAAATATGTGAAATTAAAAATTAATTAACTATAAATTTTATATAAATAATGATAATAACTTTTCAAGTTAAAAGGGTTATTTTTTGGAAAATTGATTTTCTCAGAAAATTGCATTTGACCAAAAATGATAATGTCTATATAATTTAAATATTCATCAATGATCAATGATATAAATTAAAAAAATATTATATATATATAAATATATTAATTTAAATCCATAAAATAATTATTACTAGTCATATAGTTAATATAATATCATCTTACACTATAAAAATGAATTTCAGAAAAAACTGTTTTTCGACATGAACTATGAGTTTTTTTATGTAATTTTTAAAACATATTTAAATTAATTTGAAAAAAAGGATTCAAAATTTTCAATAAGAAAAATTATTATTATTTAGTATATTCAACATTATTTTTCTTCGTATTGACTAGTAAAAACTATAAATACTAAATGACATGGTTAAGGTTAATAGGTGGTTTTATGTGTCACTTGCGCTTACGTTAAAATTAATTTTTCACATATATAGAATTTTTATTATATTTTTTTCATGTTTAGAATATTTTTTGTAAAATTTGTTAATATGTATTATATTATTTCTCTATCACTAGATAATTACATAAGTTAAAAAATCTATTTACCATAGTAAAAATATAAATGGTAAAAGTATGTAAACATAGAGGATAAGAGGAGAACATGACTAAAACATGTTTTTATACATGTTTTAGATGTGTATATTTACCATAAATTCTCTGAAATCCATCATTTATAAATTTTTGAGGCACTTGGGGTGATAGTGACTTCCCATTATTGACTAGTATTAGATATTTATAAAAATGTCACTCCTCCCAAATTATAAAATGACACTCCTTCCCCATCACTTATTAACACCTATCAAGCCATTTGGATCGACCAAAACCTGAAACAATATACCCCAAACATCCTAAGACACATTCCAGTTCTTCCAATTTTCCAAAAATACAAACCCTATTTTCCTTAATTGGATATCTAAACGAGGGTTCTCTAACAAAATCTTTTTATCTTAACAAATCTCATTTTTTATTTAGAAAATTGAAAATTTAAATTTTGTATTAAAAAATCTAATATAATGGAAAAAATATCTTCCACATATAAATATTTTGTTATGTTTATTGAATATTTTTTTCCATCTCCTCTATTAAATGAGAAACAAATACATTTCTTGTGTGTATAACAGATTACCGCCTTATGAAATGAGGAATTATTTTTCCATCACCGACTCACATAGATAGAAAAAATTATTAAATATATAATATATAATATTTATATCAATTTATATAAATTATATAAAATTAATATTTCATCCAATTACTTACTCTTTCACCCATTGATGGAATGATATCGTCACTTGTGTGTACATTTGTCCCACTATCTCAACAAAGCGATGAGATTCATTTTCTCTATAAAAATTTAAAAAATGGTTCCAAAAATGTATCTAATGAATAAATATGATATTGATAACATTAATCAAAATATTTTTCATGATTTAATCAAATCTTATAAACAATAATAATAACATTCGCGAAAAAAATGCATGATAAAGAAAGAAAATTTAGAGGCGAAACAACAATAATAAAAAAATATTATTAATGAAGGGATGGTAAAATGTTTTAAGTGTATCATGTATGATATTATAAATTTTAATATGGTTATTTAATAAGTTAATAACCTTTTTAAAATCATTATATATGAGGTTAGTACTTGTTTAACTAAAGGGAATATTGAGGTAATGGATTTCTTCTCAGCTTTTATTCCATTGTTACAAATTTTGAAAATATCAACCTATTCACTTTTATGTGATGAATATACCACTCCTTTGATGTTTCTGACATGAATTTAAATTTATTACTAATGTTTAATATTTCAATTCATGTTTATTTTTTCAAGGGGTTACAATTTCAATGTTACCAATGAGGTTAAAAACTAATTTAAAATATCAATTTCTTTTTAGATTGGTTTTAAATTATTTGAAGTAATATTATCATTTATCCTTCATAAGATATAATAATTTTCTAATACCATAGATATTTATATATATTCCATATTTTCAACCAAAATTTTCTCTCTTTGGAACTTGAATATAGAAAATAATACATTAAAGGATAAATTGATTTTCATTATCTTTAAAATGGACATATTTTCTTCCACGACCATGTTTTCCAAAATTATTTAAAAAAAGGCCTTTAATTTAATAAAATTATTTTTAAATGAAATTTTATTCTATATATGAATTTTATAAATTGTTTTAATAAAAATTTTCTACTATTTTTCAAAAGGGTTGCTCTCAATAAAAATTAAAAGAAGGATGTTTTTTCATATATATAGTGATAGCAGAATTCCATTCCATTATAACCTTTTTATGAAATATATCATTATTGTCACGTTTTTACTAGTTTCATAATAAAAAATTTGTTATGAAATAATATTTTGATATTTCACTTACATTCGATTTACTCTTCCAAAATATATTATTTTGTTACAAAACCTATATTTCTAACAAACATATGGTCACCTCACTCTTATTGATTATTTTTTGACTGTTAACATCTGTTTTTGGACAATCACTTTATTGTGATCATTTTTTCTTTCATATTAAATTTCTATTATATTTCCATATTCTTGTATGATAGATATGATTATTTCCTAAACTGTAAACCATTTTTACAAATGGTTTTTACTTTGATAATTATTTTTTTACTGGGGAAATATTCCTTAATCTTTATACATTTATCAATACATATACTTTTTGATAAGGTGTATTGACTCTTAAATTAAATAGATCATTCGATATATGATTTATTCATAGAACATATATTAATGGTTGGGACTAATAATTATATAGTCTCTCAATGCATTAATTGGTCTCATGAGACGAATCAATTGGATAAATTAAATGGGTCTTTAATTATAGTTTTAAATAATATTTTAAAAGGTATTGATGATATAGATACCATGATATATAAGATCCTAAAATCCATTATTAAATATTTCCATCATTGAGAATTTAGATATATTTATCCCTCATATAATTTAATTAATATTATCAATAGATTATTTTTTTCTCAGTTTATTGTATAAATGGAATGAGTGTTTAGTTAGTTACCTTTCCAAATTAATTATTATTTATCTATTAATTATATTAATGTTATAAAATGGAATGTGTGTTATATTATTTAACTTTATTTATTTATTATTCCTTATTGATTCATGTTATATTCAACTGTATATTACCATTACTGAGCATTTATAAGGCCCCAGCCTTAAACCTTACTTAATCTTGAGTTATTATAAGATTACACATTGAGGATATTTTCAGGTTTAGAGTTTTAGAGAATTAGATAATAAAACTTACATTATATTCCACATTTAAACAAAGTGGTTACATAAAAGATAGTATTCATTTTTTCCCATCAACGGAAACATATTTAAAATAAAACATGGATTCTTTCTTGACACTTCCTTGACACTATCATCATATCATGTACCCTTACCTTGACCTATGAAAAACATTTCAAAAACTTGGGATGAGCATAAAAAGCTCAGTAAGGGATATAAAAATATAGAAAGGAAACATGAGTACATATATACACAATAATGAAATAATAATTTACCCATAAAAAATAACCACTTTAACATAACTCATCAAATCATGAATAAATCATAGAAATCATAAGACATAAAGGTAACTTGAGGCATTCATAACATTCTTACGTAGGGAGTAACCCTCTTGGTTACGTTTGGAATACCCACCACAGTATATTCCCTAAATCTCATCGGAGAAACCTCAACGTTTGACTCCTTCACGTTACCCAATGCATTGGAGAGCTATATCAGGCTCACCTGCCCTTAGTTTATCCCGGAACCACCCGTATTCATGATAATTCCCAGAAACAATAACATAATCGTATCACATAAAACATGCATAAAGGAAATATAACATTTCCACTTTTCAATCATAAGATATCAATACAATAAATTGACATAAAAACATTATGAAAACCATTTTCAATACCAAAATAAAAGAAAATTAAAACATGGTATTTATTTTTCCTTTAAAAAAAGGTATAGCTTGTAGAGGAAGCTGAAACTCAAATTATGGTCACGACGGCAGAGAAGTCATTGTTGCTGCATACTTATGACAAACAAAACATTCTCTTTTGTCGTTTAGTAAAGGCTTCATATAAAAAGATTCCTTTTGAATAAACATAAAATTCAAAGGGGTTTATACACCGTATAAAAGAAAGTTGTGTATAAAACAAAATATGCCTCAATGAAAGGATATTGAGACGAAGTCCCATACCTCGGTTCCGACTTCACTCGATCATTCTTTAACCTCCTGAATAATAAACATGAGTTAATTTATACTTGATTAATAACCTTTTTCAAGTTCATTTCTCCTTTTATATCACTTATTACCATGTCATGAACACTATGTAATTATTTATGTTAATAACGGTCGTTTTAACGATCATTGGTACTTGAGTCAAAAAAATAAACTATTTATAATTAAACATTGTTCATGTATCTATTATATCCAGAGTTATAATCATGATTTAGATATCATATATATCATATATATCCAGTATATACATGAATTTATAATTTTACATAACGTTTAGAGGTAAGAAATGAAATGCACTGTTCATGGAGACTGTATGCCGTACGTACGCATGAACGCTACTGTCATTTCTATTTCATATTTTATGGAATGGAATCATAATGATATGAAGTTATATTATAATTCCATTATAATATCATATATAAAATCATTAATTACATCCTTTATACGTCCCACATATGGCATTAACGAATCAAATCACTTTGAGGGGGCTGTAGTCCGTACTTCCTAAAATGAAGATATAGCGTTTACCCATAATGGAAGCCATAATGGTATTCCATAAATGAAAAACAAAGAAGATTAAGTAAAACATAAACATATTATATATCATATATAAATATAGTGTCATCTTAATGGCCACCTTTGAAGGAGTTAAAATAATATTGAACAATCATCGTTTCATGAGGCAGAAATTCGCCATCCACGGAAACAGTATGTTCTTTAACAATTAGATGTTGGTGTGTGTAAGTGTAGCTCGAATACTTCTTATAAAAAAATCCTAGTATATGTAAGATACTGGTTTTGTTACAAAATAAATTAATAAAAAGTGTTTATGGGGTTGGAGAAGCAAAATAAAACATAAGAACACAAGAGAAGACACTACCTTTAAATCGGGTAACTCTTTTTGATTTGAGCCCAAAGGCATCCTTGGGAAGACTTATGACCAAAGTGAGGCTTCTAGAAGTTAGAGAGGCATTTGGAGAGACAAAATTATTAGGTTTTGTCCGAGCCAAAGGCTTTAGAGGTATGGGTAATGAGGTAGATGTGGGGGCCTTTTATAAGAGGAGAGGAGGGGCACTCTTGGAAAGTTACAAAATGTTACTTTATTTTCAAATGAGTTTCGGATTTTTAAGGTCCCACATTGATTTATTTAGAGGATAAGGTGATAATGGATCGAAATCCACCCATCCAATAGGTTTTTGACAAGTGTAGGGCTTATATTTTACATTATATTTTCATTTTATTTAAATCGTTAAATAATGAGGTAATCACTGCATCATCATGGTGTCATAAATAATTTAATTTATATAATGTCTAAAAATTATAAAAAAAATACAATGATGTAGGAAATCATATTATCTTTTCAATAAATATTTATAGTCAAAAATATGACTTTTATATCCCCATGTAAAAATTGTTTTAGTAAAATAACTCATGTTTGTGACTTTTTTACTTTAACAATAAATAAAAAGATATTAATGTCATTTTCCTTCCAAAGTGGCTCCATAGGATCCCCAAGTTGACCAATGGATTGTCTTGGTCGTCCATGACACATCCAATAAGGGTATGACATGTTTCTAGGTCATTTCTTATTATTAAAACATTATTCTTACCTTAAATTACACTAATTACCTCTAATCGCGATTAAAAACTTAAAAGTTACTATTCACCAAAAATTTATTTTAATCCCATTAAACAACATTTTACTTCTTAATGAAAACCATGTATGTCTTATTTTTGAAATTCAAAACACAGAGGTGGTA
Source organism: Viscum album (assembly GCA_963277665.1). NCBI lineage: Eukaryota > Viridiplantae > Streptophyta > Magnoliopsida > Santalales > Viscaceae > Viscum > Viscum album. Next base: position 1,870,783,285 of record OY728137.1, on the reverse strand, counting down.
AATTTTCATTTAAACGAAAAATCAGTTTTTTAAGTACCACTTAGTGGTTTCACTATTCATCAAAAATTGAAGTTTTTCATAAAAATACCAAAACTTCACCCTAAGCTATATTTGATATTCCGAATTCAAAAATTATTTCTATTTTAAAAAATTAAAAACATATAAGTTACATTAATTAATTTAATAATTAATTCCCGCTGTCAGAGAAAATAGCGTGTTTTTATGAAACAATAAGTATCAAAATATTGACACTAGTTTAAGTCCAATTTCAAAGTGAAATTAATTACAATGACCACCATTGGATTAAATGGTAAAAATATATTCTAATTTAACTTTAAAACCATTTAAAAAGATAATATAATCATATAAACAAATTAGATTAAAAAGAGGTTTTGAATTAAAATACAACATTTTTCACTATTCATTCAAAAAAGAACATTATCATAAAAATACCAGAAATTTATCCAGAGTAAATTTTAATGTCCCAATCATAAATAATATGTTTATTTTGAAAAATATAGATTATAAAATTTTCAAAAGTTTGATTTAAAAATGGTTTTCCATCAAAAGGCAGTAAAAAAATCTTTTAAAAATATTAGTGTATTTCATGCTTAAGATTGGATTTATTCTAATTTTTATCCTCTAAAACACTATCTAATTCATAAAAAGACATAGATAAAAATATATATTATTCATTACGTACTAGGGATGTTACATCCATCCCCCCTTTAGAAAATTGCGTCCCCGCAATTTATTTATTTATCGAATAACTGGGGGTATTTAGCCCTCATTGCATTTTCAGATTCCCATGTTGCCTCTTCAATCATGTGTTTTTTCCACAAAACATTTACCTAATGAATCACCTTATTTCGTAACACTTGCTCCCTATGGTCAAGAATCTGTACTAGTTTTTTCTCAAAAAGTAGGTTCTCTTCCAGCTGAACTACCTCTGGACTCAAAACATGAGATGGATCTGGCATGTACTTCCTTAACATTGAAACATGAAAAACATTGTGTACCCGAGATAAAATCGGAGGTAAATCCACTTGGTAAGAAACTGATCCAACTCTCTCCAGAATTTCATATGGTCCAATGAACCTTGGACTCATCTTTCCTTTCTTACCAAATCGCATTACACTTTTCCATGGTGAGACTTTGAGAAAAACATGATCACCTACCTCAAAAGATAGATCCTTCCTTCGTTTATCCGCATAACTCTTCTGTCTACTCTGAGCTGTTATCATGTGTTTCTGTATCAGCTGAAATTTTTCTGCCAACTCTTCTACCAATTCTGGTCCCATCAGCTTCCTTTCACCCACTTCATCCCAGAAAGCTGGAGTTAGACACCGCATCCCATATAACGCCTCAAATGGTTCCATCTGTATACTGGAATGAAAACGGTTATTATAAGAAAACTCAACCAAATAAAGATGTTGGTCCCAACTTCCCTGATAATCCATCGAACAAGCACATAGCATATCTTCCAAAGTCTGAATTGTTCATTCTAACTGCCCATCTGATTGAGGATGAAACGATGTACTAAAATTTATTTCAGTACCCAACGACTTCTAAAGCCCTTTCCAAAAGTTAGAAGTGAACCTGGGATCACGATCAGATACAATGGAGAGGGGAACTCCATGAAACCTGACTATCTCTTTAAGATAAAAACAGGAAAGTTGATCTAGGGAAAAATTATCCCGTATAGCAAGGAAATGAGCAGATTTAGTCAAGCGATCAACAATAACCCCGATTGCATTATTACCTCGAGGTGTCTTCAGCAATCCCACAACAAAGTCCATGGATATATTCTCCCATTTCCACTCTGGTACTGGTAAAGGCTGAAGCATCCCTTTCGGTAACTGCCGCTCTGATTTTACCTATTGAAAAGTCAAACACTTCACAGTAAAATTAGCAATATCTCTTTTCATTACGTCCCACCGGTAATACTCCCGAAGATCTCTATACATCTTAGTACTGCCTAGATGAACTGAAAACGGAGAACTATGAGCTTCGCATAACAACTCTCTCTTCAAATGTGAATCACAAGGCACACATAATCTCTTCCCAAATCTCAAAACACAATCATTATCAATGTTGAATTCAGGCAACTTACCCTTCTGAACCAGCTCTACCTTTTTCTAAAACTCACTGTTCTGCTTCTGTGCTTGCTTGATTCTGTCTGATAGAGAAGATTTCACTGATACCTGAAACAAAATAGAAGAAAAACCTGCACCAAAAACTTTTATGCCAAAGTTCAAAAAATCCTTAACCAAAGTATCACGTTCCAAATGCAACATTGTTAATGAAGCATTACTTTTTCGACTCAAAGCATCAGCCACTTTATTTTCTTTTCCCGGATGGTAATGAATTGTACAATCATAATCCTTGATTAATTCTAGCCATCTCCTCTGTATCATGTTCAATTCTTTCCGAGTGAATATATACTTTAAACTTTCGTGATTGGTATATATTTCACACTTTACTCCATACAAGTGATGCCTCCAAATTTTTAAAGCGAAAACAACAGCAGCTAATTCCAAATCATGTGTAGGATAATTTACCTCATGAGTTTTCAACTGACGTGGAACATAAGCAACTACCTGATCATTCTGTATTAAGACGCAACCAAGTCCTTTCAATGAAGCATCACTGTAGATAACAAACTCACCATTCCTGGAAGGTAGTGACAAAACTGGATCATTCACCAATCTTCTTTTCAATTTCTGAAAACAATCATCACATTCTTTTGTCCAGATAAACTTAACATCCTTCTGAGTTAGCTTAGTCATTGGACTAGATAACCATGAAAATTTTCTAACAAACCTTCGGTAATAGCCTGAAAAACCAAGGAAACTACAAATCTCAGTTACATTTTTGGGTCTTGGCCATTCTTCAACAACCTTTGTTTTTCCAGGATCAACAGTTATCCCATCTTTAGAAACAATGTGACCAAGGAAGGAAATTTTTTGCAACCAAAACTCACACCTGATGAATTTCCCATAAAATTTCTTTTCTTTTAAGTTTTTTAAAATAACCCTTAAATGTATTTCAGGATCCTCTTTACTTTTATAAAACACCAAAATATCATCAATGAAAACCACCACAAACTTATCCAAGAACTCATGGAAAATTCTATTCATTAAGTCCATGAATACAATAGGTGCATTGGTTAGCCCAAAAGGCATTACTACAAATTCATAATGGCCATATCTTGTATGAAACACAGTCTTTGGAACATCTGCTTCCTTTACCTTCAGCTGATGGTACCCCGATCTCAGGTCAATAGTTGAAAAATACTGAGCTCCCTGGAGCTGATCAAACAAATCATCGATATGAGGAAAAGGATATTTGTTCTTAACAGTGATGTTATTCAAGGCTCTATAATCAATGCAAAGTCTCATAGAACCATCTTTCTTTTTAATAAATAAAATAGGAGTACCCCATGGTGATGTGCTGGGTTGAATGAAACCTTTCTCTAATAAATCTTTCAATTTCTCCTTCAACTCTAAAAGTTCAATTTGAGCCATTCGATAAGGGGGTTTTGAAATTGGCCTAACATCAGGAACTAAGTCTAAAGTAAACTCAACTTCCCGATCTGGAAATATTCCAGGAAACTCATCAGGAAAAAAATCAGGATACTCATTTACCACTGGCACATCATTAATCTTAACAGTTCCTTTTTTTCAACGATGTGTGAAAGGTAACATTCATTTCCATCTTTTACATGTTTCTCGGCCTCTTGATAAGTTATCAATAGTAAGGGTTCATTATTTTACACAAACTGAAAGTCTTTCTGAAAAGAAACTTCTTTATCTCTATAGTCAATCATAGCATTGTAAATAGAGAGCCAATCCATACTCAGGATAACATCAAACTCTACTAGAGGTAAAACAATAAGGTTTTCAAGTAGGTTCTTTCCACAGATAAGGATATGAAGATTCTTATAAATTTTTTTGGCCTCAACATTTCCCCTAGGTGTTTTTATCACAAGTTCAAGAGTCATTTCTTGAGATGGTATTCGCATTTTAATAGAAAAGGTTTCAGAGATGAAAGAATGTGTAGACCCCGAATCAAACAACACACTGGCATAATCTGAAAAAACAAAGTACCTGATACCAATTCATTTGATGGCCCGACATCTGCTGAAGTAGTTGAAAAGGATTTCACCACCCCTTTCTGCTTGTATTCTAACTACTTCCCATCACTCGAGCTCTTTGTCAGACACTTGTTTGCATAGTGACCCATATCATTGCACTTAAAACATTTCAATAACTGTAAATCAAATTTGTTCTTACCATCACTCTGATCTTTTTCAGTGCAATCACGAGCCTTATGTCCCATCTTACTGCATCAGTAGCACATTCCAGAATTCAGAAGACATTCCCCAGCATGCCTTTTCTAACATTTATCACAAACTGGAAACATAGTTTTCTTACCGTCATACCTTTTTAAAGAATTCTTTCCTTTCTCCTGCCACCTCGGTCTCTTCTTCTGCTGGTTGTTATAGAAAACATGATCATTGTAAAACTCCATTTCCACCTTCTCAGCACATCGAACAAGATTTTCATAACTTTTGAACTCATGAGAAGCTAATTCCCTTCGATATTTTGGCTTTAATCCTGAGTAAAAACGATTTATTTTACTATCAAGGTCTCGAATAAAATTTGGAGCATACCTTGCCAATCGAGTGAACCTCTCTTCATAGGCAGCTACTGAGTCTTCCTCTTGCTTCAATTCAAAGAATTTGTTTTCCATCCTAAGTCGAATAGACTTAGGAAAATACTTCTTAAGAAACATACCTTTGAATTAATCCCAGTCAAGAGCATCAATCTCATCAGTGTCCCTGATATTTTTAACCATCGACCACCACTGATCTGCCTCTCCCCCAAAACGGTAAATAGAAAGACTAACATTTTGATTGTCTGAACACCCCATAACATCAAAAATATTCTCCAGTGCTTTAATCCACCGTTCAGCTAGCACAGGGTCAGATGATCCTCTTAATTATAGGGGATGTTGCCTCATGAAATGTTCCACCACTGACATGTTCCTCTGCAGTTGATCTGGCTGATCTCATGCATGGATACCACCACCATTTATCGCTTGAGTCAACTGCACCATTACTGCAACAAATTTTTTAGTTCCAATTCTGACCATCTCAGGATGCTGATTCGGAAGGTTATTTCCTTCTGTATGCCTTCCTAGCACTGCTTCCCTATTTCCTCTGTGGAAAACCATTCTGAACAAACATGTCTTAGATGATGCAACATGGTAATCGTCAAATGATATATCATTTCAATTTGACCATAAAAAAAATATTTTTAGATAATCATTTAATAGAATTCTAACTCCTAAAGTTATCTAAACTGACCTATGATACCAACTATAAGGCCCCATCCTTAAACCTTACTTAACCTTGAGTTATTACAAGATTACACATTGAGGATCTTTTTAGTTTTAGAGTTTTAGAGATTTAGATCATAAAACTTGCATTACATTCAACATTTAAACAATGTGGTTACATAAAAGATAGTATTCATTTTTTCCCATCATCGGAAACATATTTAAAATAAAACATGGATGATTTCTTGACACCTTCTTGACACTATCATCATATCATGTGCCCTTCCCTTGGCCTGTGAAAAACATTTCAAAAACGTGGGATGAGCATAAAAATCTCAGTAAGGGATATAAAAATATGGAAAGGAAACATGAGTACATATATACATAAGAATGAAATCATACTTTACCCATAAAACATAAGCACTTTAACATACATCATCAAATCATGGATAAATCATAGAAATCATAAGACATAAAGGTAACTTGACGTATTCATAGCATTCTTACATAGGGAGTAACCCTCTTGGTTACGTTTGGAATACCCATCATAGTATATTCCCTAAATCTCTTCGGAGAAACCTCAACGTTTAAGTCCTTCGCGTTACCCAATGCATTGGAGAGCTATATTGGGCTCACTCGCCCTTAGTTTATCACGGAACTGCCCGTCTTCATAATAATCCCCAAGAACCATAACATAATCGTATCACATAAAACATGCATAAAGGAAACATAACATTTCCACATTTCAATCACAAGATATCAATACATCACATTGATATAAAAACATTATGAAAACCATTTTCAATACCAAAATAAAATAAAAGTAAAACATGGTATTTATTTTACTTTTAAAAAAAGGTATGGCATGTAGAGGAAGCCAAAACTCAAATAATGGTCACGGCAGCGGAGAAGTCGTTGTCGCCGCATACGTACGACAAAAAAAACATTCCGTTTTGTCATTTAGTAAAAGGCTTCGTATATAAAGATTCCTTTTGAATAAAAGTAAAAGTCAAAGGGGATTATACACCATATAAAATAAAGTTGTGTATAAAACAAAATATGCCTCAATGAAAGGAGATTGAGATGAAGTCCCATACCTCAGGTCCGACTGGACTCGATCGTTCTTTAACCTCCTGAATAATAAACATGAGTTAATTTATACTTGATTAATAACCTTTTTCAAGTTCATTACTCTTTTTATATCACTTATTACCATGTCATGAACACTATGTAATTATTTAAGTTAATAATGGTCGTTTTAACGATCATTGGTACTTGAGTCAAAAAAAAATAAACTCTTTATAATTACACGTTGTTTATGTATCCATTATATCTAGAGTTATAATAATGATGTAGATATCATATATATCTAGTATATACATGCATTTATAATATTACATAATGCTTAGAGGTAAGAAATGAAATGCACCGTTCATGGAGACGGTAAGCCGTACGTACGCATGAACGCTACTTTCATCTCTATTTCGTATTTTATGGAATGGAATAATAATGATATAAAGGTATATTATAATTCCAGTATAATATCATATATAAAATCATTAATTACATCCTTTATACATCCCACATATGGGATTAACGAATCAAATCACTTTGAGGGGGAGGTAGTCTTTACTTCCTAAAATGAAGATATCGTGTATACCCATAATAGAAACCATAAAGGTATTCCATAAATGAAAAATACAGAAACATAAGTAAAACATATACATATTATATATCATATATAAATATAGTTTCATCTTAATGGCCACCTTTGAAGGTGTTAAAATAATATTGAACAATCATCATTTTGTGAGGCAGAAATTCGCCATCCACGGAAACAGTATGTTCGTTAACCATTAGATGTAGGTGTCTATAAGTTTAGCTCGAATACATCTTATAAAAACATCCTAGTATATGGAAGATACTGGTGTTTTTACAAAAGAAATGAATAAAAAGAGTTTAGGGGGTTGGTGAAGCAAAATAAAACATAAGAACACAAGAGAAGACACTACCTTTAAATCGGGTAACTCTTTTTGATTTGAGCTCAAAGGCTTCCTTGGGAAGCCTTATACCCAAAGTGAGGCTTATAAGAGTTATATAGGGATGTTTGGAGAGACAAAATGAGTAGGTGTTCGCTGAGCCAAAGGCTTCAGAGGTTTGGGTAAGGAGGTAGAGGTGGGGGCCTTTTATAAGAGGAGAGGAGGGGCACTCTTGGAAAGTTACAAAATGTTACTTTATTTTCAAATGAGTATTGGATTTTAAAGGTCCCAAATTGATTTATTTCGAGGATAAGGTGATAAGGGTTCTAAATCCACCCATCCAATAGGTTTTTGACAAGTTTAGGTCTTATATTTTACATTATATTTTCATTTTATTTAAATTGTTAAATAATGAGGTAATCATTACATCATCATGGTGTCATACATAATTTAATATATTTAATGTCTAAAAATTATAAAAAAAATACTATGATGTAGGAAATCTTATTAGATTTCCAATTATCATTTATAGTAAAAAGTCTGACTTTTATAACCCCATGTAAAAATGGTTTTAGTAAAATAACTCATGTTTGTGACATTTTTACTTTAACATTAAATAAAAAGATATTAATCTCATTTTCCTTCCAAAGTGGCTCCATGGGCTCCCCAAGTTGACCCATGGATTTTCTTGGTCTGCCATGACACATACAATAAGCTTAGGACATGTTTCGAGGTCATTTCATATTATTAAAACATTATTCTTACCTTAAATTACACTAATTACCTCTAATCGCGATTAAAAACATAAAAGTTACTATTCACCAAAAGTTATTTTAATCCCATTGAACCAAATTTTATTTCTTAATGACAACCGTGTATGTCAGATTTTTGAAATTCAAAACACAGAGGTGGTAAAATTTCATTTAAACGAATAATCAGTTTTTTAAGTACCACTTAGTGGTTTCACTATTCAGCAAAAATTGAAGTTTCTCATAATAATATCAAAACTTCACCCTAAGCTATATTTGATATTATGAATTAAAAAATGATGTCTATTTTACAAAATTAAAAACATATAAGTTACATTAATTAATTTAATAATTAATTCCTACTGTCAGAGTAAATAACATGTTTTTATGAAACAATAAGTATCAAAAGATTGACACTAGTTTAAGTCCAATTTCAAAGTGAAATTAATTCCAAAGACCACAATTAGATTAAATTGTAAAAATATATTCTATTTTCACTTTAAAACCAATTAAAAAGATAATATAATCATATAAAAAAATTAGATTAAAAAAAGGTTTTGAGTTAAAATACAACATTTTTCACTATTCATTAAAAAAAAGAACATTATCAGAAAAATACCAGAAATTTATCCAGAGTAAATTTCAATATCCCAATCATAAATAATATGTTTATTTTGACAAATATATATTATAAAATTATCAAAAGTTTGATTTAAAAATGGTTTGCATCAAAAGGCAGTAAAACAATCTTTTAAAAATATTAGTTTATTCCATGCTTAAGATTGGATTTATTCTCATTTTAAGCCTCTAAAACACTGTCTAATTCATAAATAGACATAGATAAAAATATCTATTATTCATTAATTACTTGGTATTTTAAATCATTTTATCCCACCTTTATTTTATTTCCTTTTAAAAATATATGAATATTAAATCATTGAATGAGTTCATAGATACGAAATGTTTTCCATTAATATGTTTTATTATTTTAAACTCTAAAATGTGTATCATGTATGTATCGGGTTATCCAAAACTAATAATCTAATCAGTAAATTGGTATTTGTTCCCTTGAATCTATTCTATGGTAATAATTTCACCATTATATATTGGTTACTAGATTTGGGGTCATTATGATAAGTATGGAATGACAAATAGTTTCTCTTTAGAGACAAATATAATGCGTCAAGGTGATATCTAATTTTGATCCCCACCAATTTTAAAGAATGTCCAATTCATTCCTTTTATATTTATTTAACAACACTATAAAAATTAAATATTCCATTTTAATGAATAAATACCCATATTAAATCATGTAAAATAATAATAATATTAATTAGTCAATAAAATAAATTTCATTATTAGCTTACCTAAAGTAACATTATATATAGAATTGTGTATGAAATTATGAAAATGTAGAGTTGTTGTTGAATATGTTCAACATACTATATAACATGGATTTAATAAATAGGAATTATATCAAAATAAATATAGAGGGTGTTGGGGAACATTACTTAATTAGAACTAATGAACAGAGGGAAGAAATGAGAAAAATATGGAATAAACCATAAATTAATAAGAGATCGAAGGTTACTATCAAGTCATCATATATAATTGTTGTTATAATAAATAATTATTTAGAAAATGGAGAGAAAAAATGAAGATAATATGTGAATAAAAACCTTATGAATACTTTCTTAAAATAGTCACAAATAAATGTTAAATGATACTTCAAAAAACATTTCCATGAGGTGTAATGAATTATTTTAACACAATTTTTTAAAGTAATATAAAATCACACGTTCTTTTATAGAATGATTCTTAAGAAATAATATGTGGTGTGGAAGATAAATATATTCCTAAGTGAAATGAAATACATTTTTACAAAATTAAATAAGATAATATCCTATTATTTTAGAATAAAGGCAAAAAATTAACTAAATATATGAAATATATAGTACATTTCAACACATATAAACATGGAATGGAAGATTAATAATAAATAATTTTCATGATGGGTGGAAAATATATTCTAGAAGAAAAACGTAAAAAAAAATATTACATTCATACTTTTATAAATAATATAAAAAGTAATTATATAGAAGTTATAGACATATTCATTTTAATAATTTAAAATCATATACAATGTTAAAAAAAATTAAATTAATAAATTATTAATGTATTTGAAATATCATTCTTGATAAAAAATATAGAATATGAATTTGGTAAAAAAAATATGACAAAAAATGAGAAATAATATATGATTTTCATATAATTTTTTTAAATATACATTTAGTACCAATGAGAGAGTGAGTTGAATGAATACATGAAAACAATAAAAATATTAATAATAAAATATATGGGTATTATGAGATAAATAATATATAATTACCCCAATATGAAATTAAATATAAATAATCCAGATAAAAAAATATATTATAAAAAAAATTGACATGGATTCCTTATTTATCATATGTCTTCTATCATATTGAATAATAAAATTAAATATATTAATATTTGTCTTTAGAAAAGCATAAACATTAGATTTTTTTAATATCTATTAATTATCGTATTTCAATAATTTATTTTATTTTATTTTCTTATATTGACCACTTGAGTTTTTTTGGTTAATTTATCAAAAACTAATTTTGTATTTTGTTAGTTTTCAAAGGTTTTACAAAAAAAATCCATTATCTAAATAATAGTATAAATATTTTTACAAAATTATTCAAGTATTATGAAATTTTTAAAAGACAATATGTTTTAATTGATTGATTAAAAGCTATAAAAATTTCTTAGTATGCCCTTTTTAGGTGTAAAATTTCTCAATTGTCATTTATTTATAATATTACTAACATATTCTAACACCCCAATATTTTATACATTTTTTCATTCAAATATATCTAACTTCTTTGATAACATGTGTTACACGTAACTGTGGGTATAAGAGAACAAGGACATACTATTAATAAAATTGTTATTAACTAGCTTACGAATTTGATAGTATGGATAGGATTAAATACATTATTAGTTATATAAAAATTCTATACTCAATATAAATACTTAGTGATTAATCTCTCAATTTAAAGAAATGTGATTTCTTTAAAGTGTATTTTCATCAAAAATTCTTTTTTTGAAAAAATAATATAATTATTTTTTGGAATATTTAAAAAATATATTTGATAAAAATAAAAACATTTTTTAATCCATAATATCAATATTATATTTGTTTGAAAGTTTGGAATTTTCTGAAAATGTGGATTTTTTAATGAATAGTAATTTTTTTTATAAAACTGCCTTTTACATTTTATATATATTATCATTATGATTTGAATTTGATCTCAAGTTAAGATAAGTATTTTTTAATTATATATAATCTAATTAACTTCATTTTATTTATCATATTACATTATTTTTTATATAAGTTCATTTTTGGGCTTAAGAACATTTTTTTTATAAAAAACAATTTATGTGTTTTATTCCATTATATTGAAAATAATTTATGAAACTTCTAGAATTTTAATATTATAAAATAATAACATATTTAGAATCAACATGATCAAATTTTTTAAATAGGACCTTTTTATTTTTTGTCCAAATTAACAGTAATTATGGTAATATCTATTCGCTCAGTAAACGGTAAATCAGTTAAATATTGGTTAAAACTAAGTGATAAAACAATAATTATTCATCACAATTCTCATTGGATAAAATAAATTAGACTATTATCACATTTTTCAATAATTATAAGTTTTTAATGGACACATTTTTATGAGAGTGACTTAAATATTTTATAAACCAAAGGAAGTGAAAAATTATCACTCTCTTAGTTTAAAATATCATTTTTGTGATCACATGGATAAAATAATTATTTATTAATGAATAATAGTTGTAATTTTATGAATATTGAAATTATATTAATTATGGTAATTCATTTTTAATATTTAGGAATTAAATAATTTCTCTAAATACTTACAAAGTGCCGATGAAGTAATTTTTCTATTTAAGGAAAAATCAAATAACTTATATTAAAAATAATAAAAGGATTGTAATTTGAGATAAATAAGATGCTTAATATTTTATAGATGACTCGAAAATTTTTGGGATGTTTTAATATGATGTTTTCAAATTCTAATTATTTTTCTTGATGTTATTAATGTCAATGAAATGAATAGTGTCAAAGCCGATAATAATGATATTTTATGAAAAATATATTTTATTAAATTATTAAAAAAATCATAAAAATAATAAATAATGACAAATGGGATATAATATAGTTTGAAATTTCATAACTTATACATTTATGAGTTAATAGTTACCTTAAATGTAAAATTATATCCTTTTAAGAGTGAAAAATATGTTGCAATAGTTAATGTTAAAATAGGTTTATTAAGCGGTCAATCCAAAATATAATGATTCAAATAAAACTCAAACCTATCCAAATTTTATTTTTTGATGATATTTTAACCATATCCTACCATATTATAAAATTAAGGACCATTTGGAAGTATTTTAAATTACAATAGTCTAATTATGATTTATTTTCTTTAATAAATTTCAAAAGTGACCCGAACCTAGTATATAAAAGGACACCAAATAAATCACTTAATTAAACCACGTTGAGAATTATAGCTTGAAAAAACTTTGAAATATTCTATAATAAAATTTCATAGTCATGTTATGGTAATTATGGTCTTCCAAAAAGACCAACCATAGATCCCTTTAGAGGAGATCTAAACCAGTTGTTTTGAAGAAGATGAAATCTTACTAACTGATCCCCTTATTTTTCAAATATTCTTTAACTTCTCTAAATATATGATATTTACCAATAAATAATAAATTTAGAATCATCATTATTCTTATATGTTGTTATTATTATGAAAACACCATTATACACCCTCGTTCCCATCAAATAATAAGTTCAAGTATGACTCGGGCATATGTAATAAGGATTAATTTTAAGAATATATATGACATATAAGATAAAATAATAATTCTTTAAATGATAATTTTTATTTATTTTTCTTTAATTACAATAGTCTAATAATTGAAAAAATGTTCATGAGTATGTATTACCTACCATCTTCATGAATGATGTAATTTATTTTTTTATCTCTAATTTTTATGAATGATTAAAAATATGTATATAATTGATATATATGATATTTATAATATAATTTATATTATTTAAATTGTGGTACCATGATAAAATTATAAGGATCGGGACTACCAAACTGAATCCTTCTTGGAAAATGAAGCAATTACCACCCAGAATAGTGATTTTAATAAATAATTATTAATAAACAAGTGATAAGAATTCATAAATAACTCATAAATGTTATTATTAATATATGTATATGGAAACAAATTATAATTAATCTATATTTATTATAAATCATGATTTAATTTTAATAAGGAAAGGAAATACTTGACGTAAGGCTTTATTTTACAATATCGTCATTATTTAAGATTGTCTATGTTTAAGCAATTTCTGGGAGAAATTTCTCTTCTATATCCATTTTTTCAAAAAAAAATTAAAACTTTATTCAATATTCTTCTATAATTTCATAAATTCATTTTTAAACAAGTTTTATATTTTACTAAATGATTGAAAGAAATGTTTTTTTCATTTTCTGAATGAGTTATTTTGTGTCTTTTCTGAAAAAAATATTAATGGAATGTTTTTTAACTTATATTAAATGAACGAATTTTCCCACTATCATGACACCATAATGATTTGAATAATAATTCAAAATTTTACAAGTATATTTTAAATGAAATTTTATTTATTTGTACGTGAGATAAATTTTAAAAATCGAATTTATTTCAAAATGGAATATTTATTTACCCAATAATTATTCCAGGCGATCTTTCAAATTCACTTTTATATATAATATGACATTGTTTTATCCATAGATACAAACATTATTATTTTTCTATATGTTTATTTTTATTTTTAAAATATATTGATGAAATCCACTCCCTTTTTCATGGGTTATACTTTGATAAAATTCAAATTCTTTCATGAGTTCTGAGAATATGAATGTTGCATGATCTTGTGGAACATATATATGATTTTATTTTTAGGATGGGTATGACCTATATCAACCATTATTTTATTGGGTAAATGTTAATAAATCATAAGGTAAATATGATACTAATGATCCCAATTACATGTTCATAATATTTTTGTGTGGACTAGGCTTTCATGTTTATAAGTTAATGTGTGGAATAGGATTTAATGTCCATAATTTTATAAGAGGGACTATTTGTTTCTTTAATATTTTGTATTGACTTGTTTTCCTATAAATAAACTACAGTGAGGGACTATTTTCATGTCTTATGCTTAATCAGTGAACCTGTTTATATTTATACATGTTCAAGAACTTATAAGCTTATGTGTATTACACGACCCCAAGTATTGTGTCAATGTTATACTCTCATGGGTTATGTTATTTGATTATTTTATGACACATGTCTTATGAAATACTAATATTTATTCTGTTACAAAATATTATGATATATGATATGAAGGGTGTATATTTAAAATTTTATGTTCATTTTATCACACCCTTATTCTCAATGTTATGATTATGTGAATCTGAGCTCAGATTTTCTTTTTCTAATTTACTCAAGTTATAAAGAATTATTTTAGAAATGATTTGTCTAAGAAGGATGTTTATTATGAAGAAATTATTGGGAGATGAAAAGGAAAAAATTTTAACCAGTTGTTTATGTGTCTAAGTTTCCAAAGGCACTAGAACAATACGATTCTATAATGCATAAAATAAATTTATAATAAATGTTCATCTTTATAAACATAATTACAATATATAAAAATTCTAGGTTTTCATATTTGTTATAAGAGTTGAGTATATGTATGATTTGGAAAATCATATGTGAAAATTTTGGTAAGAACCTATGGGGATTATTCTAAGAATAAGTTAACATCATAAATTTTTTGATCATAGAAAACCATGGTTAAACCTAAGGTGTTATAGATTGAAAAGAATATGTCTTGATTTAAAAATCCATTGAATAATTTTTCATGATTATATGGGTTTTTTCTGAAATTATCATTTTTTACACTATGTTTTTTTTTAGTCAATGGATAAAACTAGAAGGAATTATGTGAATAATGAATGTGTTAGATAATGTAATAACCATACTTATGAGAAATCAACTGGACTGAGCATCAAGATACAATATCTGGTGAATATTCTCACTTAAAAATCTCAATATATTGGTGGAAACATAGATCATGTTTAATATTTGAATGCACCAATAAGGGATAAACATGTTTTTAAATATTTTATTCTACAACATCCACCATCCTTCTATGGGTTTATTATTTTTTGAGAAATGGATCAATGTGATGGAAATGATATTTTATACTCTTCAGTGATTAGAAAATGAAATATTTATCCTAACAATTTATTATTTTGAAGGTGAATAAGATAAATGGTATAATCTCATTCAGAATATGAGTAAAGAGAAAGAAATTAGATCAATACAATGGGATCAGTTTATGAGGTTATTTTTGAATAATTTCATTCCTCATATTATATTAGTAGAAATAGAAAAATAATTTCTTATTATTAATTATAAGGATGATGAATCCATTGGTACCTATGAGTTAATTTTTGAAAGACTTTCAAGGTATGATTTAGGTTTAATCATTAACCCTAAATTAAATATTGATCAATTCTTTACGACCTGAAACAATGAATAATAAATGCATTATCCATAACGCGCTTTGAAATCTATGAGAAAATCAGTTGATGTGCAAAGAAAGTTGAAATGGAATCTAGAAACCATCATGGTTTTGGTAGTAAGATAAAGATAATATAGATTCATGGAAACTCATGTGGCATTCCACATTGAGGAAAGAAAATGTATCAACCTTCTACTTACTAAAATTGTTAGAAGAAGAACTCGTGAGAATGTGTCAAAGGATTAAGAAAATCTTTCATGTGTGGGAATCCTGGATATCAAGAAAAAGAATGTTAGAATGATGTAAATAGTCCATCCAATGAAATAAATGGAGATAGAGATATAAAAAATAAACCACCATCACTTCATTGTTTTAATTAAAAAAGGTTTTGGAACTATGTGTAACATTGAATAAATCCATGGTAAATTGATGATATTTAGATAGAAAAAATAATCAGTCAATAGAAAATGGTAAAGCTTGTGAAATTACAATAGTTAAATCGAATCTAGATATTTGGGGCCCAAATATACTCTACTCTAGAATTGGGGATTGCATATTTACTTTTATAAGAATAATCCCTATGAGAATATTATTTTTTAGTGAAGTTTGATGGGATTCTATGCATTTATTATCTATACCTACAAAGATTTAATTTATATATTGAATCGACATGCGATTATTTATCTGTGAAAGGATGCATACAAACCTTCAATGGAAATATTTTTTTTCTAAAATAAGTGATTATTTAAATAATAAATGGTAAATTATCTTTTAAAAATATATATTATTGTGACCGTTTTGGGAAATGGTTAGTGCACATATGAGAATATAAAATCAGTATATATAATTTTTTTAATGAGCCTTTTTGAATAATTAAAATTATCATTATACTGATCATGGAAGGATATGAGATTAAATAATATTTTTTTTGAATATGTTTAGTAATATTTTGGAGGAGTATTAAGGTTAAATTCTTGTGGAATAGATTAAAGTGAAAATCTAAATATTTTTTCTTGACCTGTGTGCTTCCCTTTATCTCTTTTCTTAATAAAGTTTTATTAATACTTGTTATGATATAGGTTTCCACATAGAAATTTTCAAATAAAAAACCTTTCATTATTGAGTGTAAATTGAAAGCATTCAATTTATTAAAAGTAGGATAATGTAATATATAGATATTTAACGAAATATTTCTTTCAAATATATTTAACTTCTTTTATAGCTTATGTCACACACAACCGTGAGTTTAAGTGAACTATGATATACTATTTAAAATATTATTATTACCTAGTTGTTAAATTATATGGTATAAATAGGATTAACAAATTTATGAATTATAAATAATGTTCCTACTCAATATAAATATATAGTAAATAATCAATCAATATTCTCTAATGTTATTTTATATTTCAAAAATAGGTTTCATTCAAAAATGAATTTTATTACTTTTTTGAGAAATTATTATTATTAATTTTTTGAACATTTAGAAAATATAGTTGATAAAATTAACTTTATATTTAAAACCAACACATCAATATTATCTTTGGGTTATTTTTTTCCATAAAATGTTAATTTTTTTAATGAATAGTGAAAAATATTGATTTTTACAAAATTGTAATTTTACATTTCATATAAAGTGTAATTTTGATTTGAATTTGATATCAAATTATCATAATCATAATTTAATTTTTATAATTTAATTAAAATTATTTGAATCACCATTATACATGATTTTTGTATAAGTGCATTTTTGTGCATGAGAACACATTTTTCTAAAAATTGTTTTTCTCTGTGTTTTACACAATTATATTAAATGTATTTTTGAAACTTATAGAAATTTAATCTTGAAAATGGATTAAATATTTATAATCTAGAGGTTATAATTTATTAAAAATTCTTTTTTTATTTTTTATCATGATGAATAGTAACTGTGGTAAAAATTGTCATCTCGATAAAAGGTAAATCATGTAAATTGTGGTTAAAACTAAGTGATATGGATGTAATTATTCATATTAATAACTATTGGAGGAATGAGATTGCACCCTTTTCAGATTAAGATCAAATTTTAATTATTTAATGGTCACTTTTCAATGAAAATGACTCATATATTCTTTAAACCAATGGATATGACAAAGTATCACTCACATAGTTTTAAATATCATTGATCTGTTCACATAGGGAAAAAAATTATATGTAAGGTGATACATGAATTTCAAATATGGACATGAAATGTTTTTCATTTTTTTTAAAAAATATTTCTAATTATAAGGGTTTTCTAGAAGTTATTAAAGGGAATGTAATTAATAGTATCAAAATCGGTAAGAATGTTATTTTTTAAAAATAATATTTTGTTGAATTATCTAAAAATAATTAAAATATTAAATAAAGAAAAAGAGAATATTATATAGTCTAAAATGTCATACCTTATCCATTTATGAGTCAAAAGTTAGCTTATAATCTAAATTTTAACCATTTAAGAGTGAACAACTTGTCACGATGATTAATGTTAAAATAGGTTAATTAATGGGTCAAACCAAAAGATAAGGTTTAAAATTGAACAAAAAATTTAAAAAAAATTATTTTTTCCCATATAATAACCATATCCAATTTTATTTTATAATTTATGAACGTTTTGATGTATTTGGATCTATAATTGTCTTATTATATTTTATTTTCTTTAACAAATTTCAAAATGTCCACTCACATCAATTATAATAGAACATGAACTTGATCACTTAATTACACCACTTTGATCCTTCTAGATTGACCATAAATGGATAAAATTTCATATCCAATTCACTAAAAATATTATAGAGGTTTTGGTCTTCCAAAAAATCCATCCTAATATCCCATTAGAGGGGATTTAAATGTTTCATTTAAAATAAGGTGTAACTGCTCTAACTGATCACTATATTTTTATGCACTTCTTTTCTTCTTATGAAACTATGATATTTATCTTAATATAATTAAATAAGTATCCGAAATATTCTTAAATTTTATTATGATTTTTAAAAAACCATTATACACCCACATTCCCAACAAATATGAAGTGAAAGTATCGCTCGTGCGTACGTATTACTTATTGTATCCATGTAGTGATACAATTCTCTTTTCATCACCCTAATATATGGATGGTAATTATAATTGTTTTAAAATTTATATATTATATTTATTAAATAATTATACATTTTAATGATAATAATATTTATAACTTCTTATCATCAAATATTTTTTGAAATGACAATGTCGCTTGTGCGTAGATATTGATTACCATCTACACAATTTGATATGATTTTATTTTCATTTATATTTTACAAGGATTTTAATTATAATGAAATTGATTATTATATATTCTATATATGATATATTAATAATTTTAAACGGTTAATTATTATATAATGTTATTTACTTCCATTATTTAAAAAATGGAAACACCGTTTATACGTGCATACGATCTAAGGTCTCCATGAACATTGCAATTTATTTATTCATTTATTATTTTGTAGACATCTTATAAATAATAATATATTTTATATATTTTATATTTATACCAGGATTAAAATTATTTAAATGAAGGTACAATGAACAAATTAGAAGGATCAGGACTACCAAACCGAAACATGTATGGAAGATGACACTATTATCGCTCAGAATAAAGATTTTAATAACAAATTACTAATAAATTGGTGATAATTTGTTATAAATTAATCATAAATCTTTTTATAGATATATTGATATGTAATAAAATTTTAATAATCCCCTATTTATTATATGAGATGTTTTAACATGAATTATTAAAGGTGAGACTTTAGGTATGACTTTACTTCACAATCTCAACATTATTGGGATTTCTTATGTTCATGTCCCTATTGTGAAATATTTCTATTAGATGTCCTTTTTTTATGAAACAATTTCAAATACGTTTTTATATATTATCTTAAAAATTTTCAAATACATTTTTCCCATCTTTTACATTTTACTAAATAGTTTGAAAGGAATATTCTTATTATTTCCCAAATGAATTACATAGTGACTTTTCTGAAATAAAATATAGAAGGAGTGTTTTTTTAACTTATATAGGTTGAGATTATTTTACCTCCCTCATAAAATATTAAAGATTTGAATATTCCATTACATGTTTAAAATATTATTTTGTAATAATTTTTTTATTTATAACTGTAAATATTTTTTAAAAAAGAAGTGCTTTTAAAATGGAAATGCTATTTACCTCAAGATTTATTCCAAGTGATATTTGAAAATAATTTTTTCATATAAAATGGAATCCATTTATGATAATTAAGTTTTAATATGGATATGGTACAAGGATACAATCATTATTCATTTTCTAGATGGTTTATTTTTATGATGACAAGATGTTGATAAAACTCGTTCCCTTTTTCCAGGGTTAAAATTTGATGAATTTGATTTCTTATAATGAGTTATGAGTAGATAAATTCTTTCTTATTATTTTCAAATTAAAATATATGATTTTATTTAGGTGATTTTTGAGTACTATATCTCCCCCCAAATCATTTCATAAATATTAATAACTCATTTGGTAAATATGTTATGATTGAACCTAATGTCATGTTCAAAATTTTATGTGTCGACCTAAATTTCATGTCAATATATTTAAGTATGAACCTATATTTCATATCTATAATTTTATGTGTGGACTTGGATTTCATTTCCATTTGATTATGTGAGGACCTTATTTCATGATAATAATTTTATGTGAGGGACTAATTTCATATCCTAAACTTAAGGAGTGATCCTTTTTCTATTTATATATGTTCAAAAAGTTATAGGGGTTTTTTATGTCACAACTCCATGTCTTTTATTAATGTAATTATCTAATGGGTTGTGATCTTTTATTATTTTAATATTTATGTCTTATGAAATTGAAATCATTGTTCCATGACACATAATTACGATCTATGTTATGGAGGCTGTATGTTTAAAATTTCATGTTCATCTTCCAACACCCTTATACTCATTTTATGCTTATGTGATTATTTATGTCACTATTGTTTAACCTTACTGAGCATCTGAGAACACCGTATATTATGTTTCCATTTCCTAGGTTTTGAATAATGGTTTTGGAAATTATTTTTCTATTAATGGTGTTTGTTATTAAAAATATAGTGGGATATGTCATAGACCACTTATGATGAAAAACATTTTGTGTACATGTTTCAGAAGGAATAAACCCCATATGATTCTGATGTGGATCGAAATGTTTTGTAATCAATTTTTATCAACCTTGATGTAATATATATGCATGAAACGTCTAGGTCATTGTAGTGAATTTTATAAGGATTGAGCTGCTTGATATGCTGTGAAACCCTTGGCAGTGAGGGACGGAATTCGATTGTAGATGCGGGGATCTCGACGACTCTGGTTGGTTGCTGCTGGCAACAACGTGGATTCAGTTGACGATGGCGCAAAGCGAAGGATGGCACGTCACTCCCTGGTGGTGCGGCTATCAGCAAGGGCTTCTCTTCATGGGTTTCTTCCAATCTTCTTTTTTTGCATGGGTCGTGCTACTGGCCGGTGTTGTAGGGTACATGAGGCGCAGACCAAGGGATGGTCGGTGTCGTCGTGGTGTGGAGGGTAGGCCGTTACACCAATGATACCTCAGTGCGATGTGCGTGGGATGCATGCGGGGCTGAGTGGGATCCCAGTGGCGGAATCCTAGCGAGGCCCTTCGAAGCTTCGGTCAGAGTGCGTCGGGTATCGGTGACGGCGCGGCAGGTGTGGGACCCTAGTGGTAATACAGTTTGGTGGATTCTGGAGGCAATGTGGCCGACGATGAAAGTTGTAGGAAGCGCAGGGTAGAGGCTTCAGGAGGCATGCTGACTTTCGGATGCGCTTTACAGGAGGTGCTTGTGGGAATGAACAGTTCAACACTTCATTTTTGGGCTGAAGATTTGAGTGTGGCATGGCAGATGAGTCGACGGTGGCCCAATGGCGAGGTGCGGCGTCCTACCGATGGGGTTGGCTCACGACGGTTCTATGCAGTTGTGCGATGAAGGCTCTTGAATGACGATGGTTTGGAGGATGACGATGTCAGCTTCATGGGATGACGTCTGCATCACAATGGTGATTTTCAGATCGGGCCAAGGGAAGGTTGTGGTCTTGCTGGAGGTGACCTCAAGTCTTGCGGGCGTCCTCAGGTCACAGAGAGACAGCTGGGTGGTGACCTCGGGACGTGCAAAGAGCTGGGATGACTTTCTGTGCGCTGCTGAAGGGTGTAGGTGTTATTGACAGGAATACTTATTGGTTGTGGGTGTTGATGGCGATGGGGCCCGATAGGTGTTCTTTTTTCCAATAGGCAGGTTGGCGGTCTCATGATATGTGCTGGATGTGATCTTAGGGATTCTCTGACTCCGTGATGGTGACACGTCGGGAGGTGGCGTGCAAGACGGGATTGGTTGCCGACACATGGGCGGCGACTTGTGGATACTGGTTGGTGAGAGAAGTGCAAATTAGGGATGTTTTGGGATTGATTATGTTGGGGGAATTTGGTCTTTTTGTGTTATGGTCGTATTTGGTTACATTATTCCAGTGGCTCTTGTGTCACATTTATTGGTGTTTCTGTACTTTTATTTTAATTAATAAATTTTTAGGACTGAGTACACTCGGATCCTGAACTTTCCTCATATAACATGGGAAGAGTTTTTGTTTTTCTAATGCATATGGGGGAGGTACATGATGGTTCTTCAATAAACATAATTATATTTACATGTATAAATGATACTAATTTCAATATATTATTATGGGTATAATATATTTATAGGAGGATTAATAAGAATGAAACAAGGAAGAACTCTAATAAAATAGTTAACCCTTCCTCTGATATCGTCCCTTGGATATCTCCTTAAGCCTTATTAAAATTATATTTTAGTTAAAAATGATCCTATTGGACAATTAAAAGAGATTTAGATTTTTATGGTCTTGTAAAATATAATATGGTAATGGTGTGTGAGGAAATGAGGTGGTGAAAGGATCATTTTAAAAGTTTTAGGGGTGGTCCTTCTATAAATAATTGTAATATTAACATAAAATAAATATAATTATAGAAGAATGTTACCCCAAACTATCCAAATTTTAAATATTTGATAACGCTGTTAAATAATAAAATAAAATTATAAATAAGTGACAATTTTATATGATTTTTTTATCATTTTCACTATATTTAACCTCTTCTTTATCAATTTAAAATTTTACTATAGTGAAAAACATGAACCATGGTAACTCGTTTTTTAAAAAAAATGAACTAAAACTTATTAAACAATTTTAACTTGTTGGTTACAAAAATGAAAATAAATTTATTATTTTTAATTTATAAAGGTAGTAAAAATTATTTTTATTGAAATTATAATGAACATCATGAAAATAATTTTTTGAAAAAAAATATCAGTCATAAAAATTAATTTACAGAAAAATAATTTATAGTATTGATTATCATGAATTTTATTTATTTTTTATTGTACCAAGGAGTGTTATTTTACATCAACATCAATATAAAACTGAATAATACCATCCAAAAACATAATTAAATGTAAGGATCCAAAAATAGTTTTTTTATTAGAATAAAATATAACAGAGGTTCCAAAAATGAAAACAAGGATTTATAAATTATATATGTTATTTTTAAAGACATTTTATTTCTCTTTAATTTAATTTTTCATAATAAAATTATCACATATTTTTTAGCCATGGATATTTCATAATGATGTCATACTAGTTACTATATTTTTAGAAACAATATTTTTACTATTCAACTGAAAATGAACCATTTTTAAACATCCCCAAAATCACCACAAACTAATTGTGAGATGATAAATTAAAAAATATCATTCATATTATCAATTTCAAAATGAAAAATTTAGAAATTTATTTGTATTGTAATAGAAAATATTTCATTTTGATATAGTTTCTTTAATATATGATGTTTAACTACTATAATTATATTTATAGTCTTACAAAAAATTTCTTATATCTATTTATGTGTTGAGAACAAATTATTTCCATGTAACTATTATTCTAGATGATGGAACACATCCTATTTAATAGAAATTTATAACTCTAAATTTTTTTTATATTAACTTTCATGGTCCCACTAATATTATTAAACAAATAAATAGGAACCTACATTTTTCAAACCCTATGATGATTAATAGTTTCTATTTATCTAAAATAATAATCCCAATGGGATCTAAAATGTTGAAATTTGTTCACAAAAAAATGTTTTCCTAAAATACCCCCTCTATTAAAATCAGTATCAAATGGTGTATTTTTTTGAAATAATTAATTAAACTAGAATTATAGCTTTATAAAAAAAATAATGTTCAAAGGATGCATTAATATGTTTGAACAATCTTAAGGGACTATTAAATTTCACCCTATACAAGGTAAAAAAAATATACATTATTGTTTAGACTACTAACATCAAAAAATTTATCTATAACAATGTTAAAATAATTATGAGCTGAAACAAGTTTATTTTTAGTATTTAACACAACAATAAGTTTATAAATTCTATAGTCAGCTTTATGAACATCTTACATTGATGAACCATAGTCTTTCACCTTCATTTTTATTGTTATAATCTATGAAATACACATATTTAGCTATTTATTTTAATAATGGGGAATCATCCACATCTATATCATTCAAAGAAAAATTGAAAGAATAATAAAAAGATAAATTCACATGGGATACAATCATTACCTTTACCATGAAGTATAATTAATTCTATAGAGATTTAGTTGTGTCTTAATTTTTCATATATTTTCACGTTAACATCAACTACTATTTTAGAGGATAGATCTTCTCAATCACTATAACATTTATCCATTTCTCTTAAATATTTTTTTAATTTTATCATGTAGAATTTTATAGATTCATTTTTTCATTTGTATCCTTGGACAATCTAGTATAATGTGTAAATATTTTTACATTCATAATAAATAATTTACATTAAATAATTCATTTCATATTTATCCTTTTTTCCTTTTTTTGTCTTTATAAATTTATTCTTTTCATAATTCATGTTTATATGCCTTATGATATGAAAATGTTTTCCTATAATAGTATCAAAAAAATTGTTATCCTAATGTTGATTATATTTTCTATTCATATTAATGGACATAGAAGTATTTAGAAGAAAATTTAAATCACTAAATGATTTTGAAAATAAAACTACATTTTTTCACTTATCTTTGAAAACTCCTATCATTAGTTGATTCTCATATTACATGAGAGTCCCCATAAAATCACTAAGATATAGTTTCATCATATCATTAGAATCACATGTCATAGTTGGTTTGGATTCCACTTCTCTTAGATGATTTTCTTTGTCATTCTTAACTAATGGATACATTTATAATATATTCTCACTAAATTATTTTATCACATCAATTATCATCATAAATTAATAGTGAATTTTTAACATTGACCCTCATGGTGGAATGCAAAATGATTTGGTATATTATCTAATAATAGTATTATACACTTATAAAACATGATATTTTCCCAAATTAATGATATCTATATTTCATTAAATTTAATTCTTGGTGCAAATAATGAAATTTTGTGTACATGTTCAATTTCATTGAATTTAAAAATTGTCTAATACATTCAAATATCCTTATACACCATTTTATCATCAATATTATACTATGAAATTTCATTCTCTAGAATCTTGTAACTACCTATAATCATTTAATAATGATCAACTTTTGTATTAGTAACGAAGGTCATCATATAATCATACCAGTTCTTATAGTCTTCCCCATTAAAAATTGATGTTCATCCCATATTCAAATTTTTTAATTTTTTAATTTCTTTTCATAATGAAATAAATAAATCATACCTTCTCTATAAATAATTGTAAGGAAACTAATCTTATATCAAGTAAAAAATGATCATTTATGTTATGAAAGATAAATATTGAATCTCTTATAACACTTTCTCTTAAAATATATAAATATATTACTACTTCAATATCTCATGGGGGTAATTGAATTTTATATGTTGACTTGTTTTATTTTTCTATGTTAATGATTAAATTCCTAAAAATTTGTAGTTTCCAATTTAATCATTGATCAATAAGAAAATTAAATATGTAATGAGAAAGATAAACTACTAGAAGTTAAATAATTTAATATATAAAATAAGTAGAAAAACAACGAATACAAAAAATAATTTCATGTTCAAAAAATCACATATTTTCATAAAATAATGTGAAAAACCCTATATAGTTCATAATTTACTAAACAATTTGAGTTGTGGGAATTTTAAATATATAACACCAGAAAAAGGAAGAAAAATAACAAAGACTAAGGGATACAAGTTTCATATATGGAGGTTCATTTATTTTTTTTCTATAGAAAAAAATCTGCACAGGTACTTCATCGAAGAACCATTGAACAACATGTTACATAATCCTCAGTTACCTCTTCAACTAGAATGAATGAAAAAACATTTCCACCAATAATAATCATCCAACAACCAAATTCGTAAATATAAAATCATAGATCCAGATTCATTCTAATCATATTGATGAAAAGTATAGTAATTAAAATTTAAGAAATCTCAATTCCCCCAAAATTATAATAATATATTCAATTTACTAAGAATTATAATAAAAAGATATAATATACATATATAAAAATTAAATAGAAAACATTGAGTTAATTCCAAAGAAAATTAAGTGTGTTATAAATTTCAAATAGTGGATTTAAAAAAGTCATTTGAATGAAAAAATCAAACTCAACTACCGAATCTATATCCATAATCTAAGATATTGGTTTATAATTCATGTGTGAGAATATAAATATACTAAATTGGTTTCTCCTACCAAAACTCTAATATCAATACTAATGAACCATACTGATTTATCCATGCATTAAATAAATAAATAATATTAACCAATAAACATGTATATACCTAGAGTCAATCATCCAACCACATAGACCTAAATATACTGAATCTAACAACTATCCTCCCATATAGAAATCACTATAACATCCTCATGTTCTTCTCAAAATCAATACACCTCCACTTTTCCAATAAAAAATCATCAGATGACCCCAACTACTTTAATAATTACTTCCATTTCATATAATATATATGAGAAACTTTCCATTTATATGATATCTACTATAATATAACCATTTCTATATAACTATACACCCATATGAAATTTTATATTACATGACCCACTTTATATGTAATGGAATATAGATGCATAATATAAAAGAATTTCCTGAAAGTAAATTAGGATAGAGAAATCTCTTATAGATTTTCGGCATGGTAATAGGTGTACATGAGAGGAATTAATGAGGAAAAAATGGGTCTATAATCATTAAAACATAAGGAGGGAAGTATAGGGGAGGCGTAAAATCATACCCCAAATTTTTTTAATTGAAAATAGATGGTCATAACAATATAAGGGAACTTGGACATAAATAAGGAAAGAAGGAATGTGAGGATCCCTTAGTTGGAATTCTGATCCCAAAGGCATGGGAGAGTCTTGAGAGAAGATTCTTAGGATCCTAGGGAACCTTGGAAGGATTTTAGTGAGATGAAGAAATATGTTTTTATATCTAAAAATGGTTTGAGTGAAGATGAATCAGATATTGTGTGGGTTTATAAAGGAAAGGGGAGAGAATTCTTTATTATTTAGGTTTTGGACACTAAACATTAAACTAATCAAAACCACACACCATCCCATGGTTCATTCCAATGTTTTTTTGTAAAATTATATGAAAAAACTATTTAATAATATCAATTTTCGAACTCATTAAAATATTAGGCTTTCTTATGTGGAGGCGACTCATGCTCTCTAGGAAATCATTTTAAAAAGTTAAAATATTTTATAAGTCTTAAATGGTCCACTAAGGCACCATAAAACTAATAAAAATATATAAAATAACTTTATTTTAAATATAAAAAATATATTTTCTGAATATACCTTTTATAGTATTTTATTACATCATTATTGGATCATTATGATGTTATAAAACATATTATATATTTAAATAGTATTTAATTTTCACCCAAAAATTTGAATGTCTCTGAAAATTATGAAAAAATCACCATCAGATAATTTTGACATCCTGAATCAAAAAATAATATTCATTTTTTCTAAATAATTTTCTAAATATTTTAGTTTTTACTTTTTTAAAATACACATTTACCGAAAATTCATGGGTTTTGACAAAAACAACTTTCAATCCTTAATAAAAAACAATTGTATTCATAAAAAATTATACAATCATTTATATTTAGTTAACATTAATTTATTAATAATATTTTATTAAAATACAATTTAATTCAAAAATCCATTAATTCATCCAACTTAATTTATTAATTGAATTTAAATATTAACTAAAAATACTATTTGTGCTTTAAAAACCATTTAGAAAGTGCCAATAAAAAAATGAATGTAAATTATTTATTCTACAAATAAATAATGAATATAATCATAATGTCGGAGTCTTGTTATGTAACCCTTATTAACACCATCATAAGACCTAAGTGTAATGTGTTCAATGGTGATAAACTCTTGGGGTGGCTCAGATAACATCAATCGGGTGGTAATCTCTATTAACTTCCACTTTTCCCACAGGTGGTTCCATTCAAGATTAACGAGTTGAATCTCGGATTGGTATTGGTCCAAAGATAATCCCAGTGATGCTACCTCCTTTCTGATCTTTGACAAATGGGCTTTGAATAGAGAAATTTTACTGGACGAGGCCATTATTTCCTTTGTCTGAGTAAATTAGATTTTTTAAATCCCTATATCTATATTAATCATGTGATCACTATTCAAAGACTATGTTATAAATGGTAATAATTGTTAATGGTATTTTAAAATTGAAAAACATAAAACCAAGGAAGTTTATATTTTATATATAACAATTTAATATAATAAGACATTTAATTAGTTAAAGAGGAATTTTCATTAATAAAATATTGGGTCGTTACAATCTCCCCCATTAAAAAATTTTTCCCTCAAAATTTCATTTTCATGCACTAAAATAGGTGAGGATAACTCTACTTAATCACTTCCTATGATTCCCACATTGCCTCTTCAAACATTTGGTTTCACCCCAACACCATGATGAGGGGAATTATCTTATTTCATCAAACTTTTTCCCTATGATCTAATATCTTCACATGCTTCTCTTAATTGGATATTTCATTCTACAATGGTACCACCTCTAGATTGAGTACATGTAGAGACCCGAAGCTTAACGTACATGGACATTACATTACTTTTGCAGAATACTTAGTACATAACAAAAACACACACACACAAGGACCGTAATAGTTTAGTGTCTTTGGAAACTCGGAATATAATCTTCTAATCGTGGTGAAAGATCTTCCTTTTTTTACCTAAAACCTTTCTTTATATCCTGGGGAAAATAAAACATAAAAGAGTGAGCTCAAATGCTCAGTAAGGGTAAACAAAATAAATATCAATCACATCATATACATAAGAACATAACTTTTGGAAATCTTAACCTGCAAAAGAAATCATAATTTCATAACATGGGATAAATCATAGTAGTGAAATGTAATCCCAATAATCATAACTTAAAACATGAATCGTTGTGGAATACACACATAATCATTGAGAATCATTTCTTATTAGTCAAGACTCATTTCCAAGACTATCTTAGTGGACAAAGTCTATTTCTAAACCGAGTTCACTTCTTGATTCAGTCCTGTTTCACTGAACCGGTATAACCTGCCGTTCCAGCCATGCCTATCTCATGAGATATAAAATATTTACCCAATGCATTGGAGGGAGATATATGTCTCACCCATCTCATAATGATACCATTCTTATGTGTGCCACAAAATCATAAACCATACATCATAGCATAACCCATGTAATAAAAATGGGAATCTTAAACATCGTGACATCATAAAACAAATCATATAAGATAAAAGAATTCATAAAAATATTTTCATCACAATATAATAAAATCAATGTAATAATAGGGATAGAAATAGAACCCTATATTATCTTAGATGGAAAATAATTTTGATAAAATACTTGAACTCCATTCTTGAGGAAAATATCCTTTCTACTTCAAAAACACTTTTCCTTTCTTAACATGTCATACAATTCTAAACTAAAAGAAGTTGATTAAAAATAAACTTGAAAAATTGTAAAGGTAGCTTCTTGGAAATAATGTTTTAAAAAACCATTCATGCCGTATAAGTTAAAAAAACATTCTTCTCGTACTTTTGTCGGAAAAGTCAAAAAGTACCTCATACGAAAAACGACAAAAGATTCCTTTCGTATCTTTTACTAAAAACTCTCTGAAGGGTAAAATTGGATATAAACTATTGTAGAATGATGTAAATATTACATATTGAGGAAAAATGGATGTGGATGATAAAATACACCCCAGTAAATACCAAAGTATAAACAATCTCGGATAAAAATGAGATTGTGATATTTTCCCTTACCTTAGGTCTGATTTGCTTCGTAAGTGTCCGAACCTCCTCTTCTTTGAAGCACCTCTTTGAGACCTCCTTTTAGGGCACTAAAATTGGTCTTTGAAGAAGAGAAGGACATCTAAGATGTTTCTAAGGAAGTGGAGAAGATAATTTGGTAGGGGTTGGCTGAGCATGAAGGCTCAAATTGGTGTGAGGAAGAGAGGGAGGAGGTGCCCTTTTATAAGGGAGGAGAGGGGCACTTTTGGAATAACTAAAAATATTATTTTATTATAAAGACAAATTCAGTTTTAAATAGCTCCAAATTGATTTATTTCAAAGATAAGGTTGGTATGGGTCTAAATCCTCTCATCCAATAGAATTGATACAAGTTTAGGTTCCTATTTTAACCTTATCATTTATATTTTACTTTAAGTTAGATAATTTTACTTTTACCGTGTCTTTTTGTGTTCTTATACTATAATTTTAATAAACATACTATATTAATCCAAACGAACCCAAAGTTGTTTATTATTAATATATATAACCTTATCTAAGTCATTTGGACGAACCTTATATTTTTAGGAATAAAATAACAATTAATAATATAATATATTTTTTAAAAACTATTTTATGTCAATTTTGACACTATTTTGTAATTGATTTTTGTGAAAATCATAACAGAATGATTAGTTAGAAAAAAGTTTTGTAAATCAATACTAACATGTCATATTAACCTAGAAAATAATTGGAATTCATAAAAAGTCTCAAATTACATTTATTTGGGTATTTATAACATCAATTATGTCAATATTTCATTAATAAGATAATTACTGCATCATCTTTGTGTCATAAAAAAATTAAATTATATAATGTCTAAAAATTACAAATAAAATACCATTATATAGGAAATCTTATTATCTTTCTAATTAATATTTATAGTCGAATTTATCTTATGTATAACTCTATATTAAAAATGATTTACTTATTAAACTTTGATTTTAACTATTTTAACCCTTCTTTAAATAAATTAATAATAAATGTCCTAATCTAATACAAGTGGGCCTAAATGATCATATTTTATTCTTAAGGTTGTTTTTGGTCGAATTACACTTATCCAATAGAATTAGGACATGTGTTAGGGTAATAATAATATCATTTTTACCCTTAATTACCCTGTTTACTTTTAACCATGGTAAAAAAAATTAAAAAGTTACTATTCACCAAAAATTATTTTCATCTCATTGATCCACATTTTACTTACTGACATCAACCGCGTCTCTCGGATTTTTGAAATTCCACTCACAGAAGCGGTAAAATTAAGTTTTATGAAAAATTTAATTTTTTTAACTACCACTTAGTGGTTTCACTATTCATCAAAAAATGAAAGTTTCCAAAAAAATACCAAAAATTAGGCCTAAGCTATATTTGATATTATGAACTCAAAAATGATGTTTATTTTAAAAAATTCAAAACATATCAGTTGCATTAATTAATTTAAAAATTAATTCCCGTCGTCAAAACATATATCATGTTCTTAAGAGATAATAACTATCAAAAGATTGACACTTGTTTATGTCTGGTTTAAATGTGAAATTACATCCAATGACCAAAATTGTATTAAATTGTAAAAATATACTCTAAATATACTTTAAAACAAATCAAATTAATAATTTATCACTATTAATTATTTCGATTAAAAATGTTGTTTTTCATTAAAATTTAGTAATTTTCACTATTCATCAGAAAATGAAAGTTATCCGAAAAGTACCAAAATTTCACCCTAAGCTAATTTCGATATCCCGAATCCAAAAATGAAGTCCATTTTGAAAAATAAAATTTACAAAATTTCAAAAAGTGGTTATTACTATTCATAACGGCTAGTTTTAATAATATTTTAATAGCATATCGTTGTTTAGTCAAACTCGGTAATGCGTACTACACACGCTATCGAGGAAGGTCGTGATTGCATGTAATGCAAAGAAATTCAATGATGCGTGTTGTGCAAGCTCCTTTTGGTGTAGCATACAACACAAGACATTAATGAAATTAAAAAGAATATTTTTCATAAAATCTCAGGGTGTTACATTCTACCCCCCTTAAAATGAATTTCGCCCTCGAAATTCGTCGGTGTTATAAATGGTTTACTACTCGAATATTTATTTAATAGAAACCCACATCGCAAAAAGGAATACCAACACCAATCTTTAAAAAAAAGTGTGAAATGTAACGGTTACCCAAATAAACTATTCACTAGGTTTCCACATAGGTGAAAATATGGATATGGAAGAGAAATCTAACCATCATGTTCTGATAAGGAGTGGTAGAGAACATGGCTATGAAAAATCCAACAATCACAAATCCATAGATTTGTGATGATCTAAGGTACCATCTAATTCATCAGATTTAAGGTCACTAAGACAACATTTTTGGTTTTTAAGATCATTTCCCTAAAGTTGATGAATTAAAAGAAATACTTACATGATTTTGGTACAATCTCACTGTTGTTCGTGAATTGAACAATTTCTACTTCATCCCTTAATGAAATGAAGTTGAATTTTTCATTCGTGATGTGTTATCAGATCATGTGATAGAATGATGGGTCATTCCATCTGTCTATCAAAATAATACATAAGTCCATCTATAGTGAGATTAATCATATATGGTTCCTAAAATGGACTTATACTTCATATATCATACTGCTTAATATAATCAAACTAGTTTCTACTAAACAGGGACTTCCTGTAGGCCAGTGGTAGGCGATAAAGGACAGTCGCACTTCGGTTGAGGGTTCGATTCCCACAGCCTTGTCCGACGCGATGGGCTGTCGTCCATCCTGCAGGTTGTCCTTTTTCTAAAGCTATATTACTATAACATCCCATCAATAATATCGAAAAAAATTCTATCCTTAAATAATACTAACTTATGTCCAACATAATCCATTCCAATCTTTAGGCTTATCCATAATACTGCAGTCCACTCTCATAATATAGTGAAAATGATTACCAGAAATTTAATACCATCGTTGATCCCCATATATCATATGATATGTATTGTTGGTCACATTCCAAACATTCGAAGGCCTTAATCATGTATTCTATTGAAAAATGAATACCCCTTGAACCTTAGTGAAAACATGAATGTAGTTAAAAGTTAACACTTTCCACATACCAAAATCCTCAAAATTCTATATACTCAAACCATGATATCACTTAGTCCTTATATCAATCATGAGCTCATGAATACAATCAAAAATCTCATTATATTCTTATTCCTTCATTATGCGCATATCATCTACTTTAAAAAAAATATCTGAATAACCTTCCATGGTTACTAGTACCATTCAACATATACATTCAAATACTTTTAGGAAATACAATAGTGTAACAATCCTTAGATGATTAACATAACTCTCGATAAACATAAAATCATTCCACTACCTTCTAAAACAACTGAGTGAGCTTCAACACTTCTTTCAGCTCATATA
This sequence comes from Viscum album, assembly GCA_963277665.1. Classification (NCBI taxonomy): domain Eukaryota; kingdom Viridiplantae; phylum Streptophyta; class Magnoliopsida; order Santalales; family Viscaceae; genus Viscum; species Viscum album. Next base: position 1,870,749,553 of record OY728137.1, on the reverse strand, counting down.
TCATTTGTAGTCTCCTCATCATCATCCACATAAATACTACCCATATGACCCTGCTAATTCTCTTAATGAGATTTTCCATTAGGGCATTGGTTTGCATAATGCCCGTACATTCCACATTTAAAACATCTAATCATTGTTGATGTCGTAGCAATACCATTATCCTTGTCCATGGTGTTAACTGAACCTTTTCCTTTGCACTTGCTGGCTTTGTGTCCTTCTTTTCCACACCCAAATCATCTTCCAGTTCCTTTGAAACAATCTCCCTGATTCCTCTTCCCACATGATTTACATGAGGGAAATTGAACTTTCTTTACTCTATGATCATCATGAGACTCCATCTTTGTCTTATTATTTGAGTCGGGAAACTTACCAAAGTTGAGATTATTTATCATATTATGAGATTTCTGATTAGGCATAATAACGCTGTTTGGAATTCCAAATCCCGTTTCATTTGGTTTCTCATGAAGAATATCATTCCATTGTCCGTCATATCCTCCATTATCATGAATCTTCCTGTTTCCAGCCATTTTTTAAAACCCAAAAAAGAATAGTGTGAGAGGAAAAAATCATTCTAGGGAAAACAACATATTAAAGGAAGAGTACCCTCAATATCTAACATTTTAGGTTAAATTCTAAGATCGTTGGCACAATTCTTGGACTATAACCTATACTTAAACTTAACCTTAGGGACATCCCTAGACACACATTAGAAATATCTCTAGGGATCTCACTAAAGTTCTCGCATCCTAGATTCCAAAGGTTGACTAAACCTTTCCTCTGATACCAACTATAGAGACCCGAAGCTTAATGTACATGGACATTACATTAATTTTGCAGAATACTTAGTACATAACAAAAACACACACACACAAGGACCGTAATAGTTTAGTGTCTTTGGAATCTCGGAATATAATCTTCTAATCGTGGTGAAAGATCTTAAAAATCTCCCATAAAGATCTTCCTTTTCTTTACCTAAAACATTTCTTTATATCCTGGGGAAAAGAAAACATAAAAGGGTGAGCTCAAATGCTCAGTAAGGGTAAACAAAAGAAATATCAATCACATCATATACATAAGAACCTAACTTTTGGAAATCTTAACCTGCAAAAGAAATCATAATTTCATAACATGGGATAAATCATAGTAGTGAAATGTAATCCCAATAATCATAACTTAAAACATGAAACGTTGTGTCATACACACATAATCATTGAGAATCATTTCTTATTAGTCAAGACTCATTGCCAAGACTATCTTAGTGGACAAAGTCCATTTCTGAACCGAGTTCACTTCTTGTTTCAGTCCTATTTCACTGAACCTGTATAACTTGCCGTTCCATCCATGTCTATATCATGAGATATAAAATCCTTACCCAATGCATTGGAGGGAGATATAGGTACCACCCATCTCATAATGATACCATTCTTATGTGTTCCACAAAATCATAAACCATACATCATAGCATAACCCATGTAATAAAAATGGAATTCTTAATCATCGTGACATCAAAAAACAATTCATATAAGATAAAAGAATTCATAAAAATATTTCCATAACAACATAATAAAATCAATGTAATAATAGGGATAGAAACAGAACCCAATATTATCTTAGATGGAAAATAATTTTTATAAAATACTTGAACTCCATTCTTGAAGAAAATATCCTTTCTACTTCAAAAACACATTTCCTTTATTAACATGTCATACAATTCTAAACTAAAAGAAGTTGATTAAAAATAAACTTGAAAACTTGTAAAGGAAGCTTCTTGGAAATAAGTTTTTAAAAATCCATTCATGCCGTATAATTTAAAAAAACATTCCTCTCGTACTTTTGTTGGAAAAGTCAAAAAGTACCTCGTACGAAAAACGACAAAAGATTCCTTTCTTATCTTTTACTAAAAACTCACCGAAGGGTAAAATTGGATATAAACTATTGTAGAATGATGTAAATATTACATGTTGAGGAAACATGGATGTGGATGATAAAATACACCCCAGTAAATACCAAAGTATAAACAATCTCGGATAAAAATGAGATTGTGATATTTTCCCTTACCTTAGGTCCGATTTGCTTCGTAAGTGTCTGAACCTCCTCTTCTTTGAAGCACCTCTTTGATACCTCCTTTTAGGGCACTAAAATTGGTCTTTAAAGAAGACCAGGACCTCTAGGATGTTTCTAGGGAAGTGGAGAAGAGAATTTGGTAGGTTTTGGCCGAGCTTGAAGGCTCAAATTGGTGTGAGGAAGAGAGGGATGAGGTGCCCTTTTATAAGGGAGGAGAGGGGCACCTTGGGAATACCTAAAAATATTATTTTATTATAAAGCCAAATTCGGTTTTAAATATCTCCAAATTGATTTATTTCGAAGCTAAGGTGGGGATGGGTTGAAATCCTCTCATCCAATAGAATTTAGAAAAGTTTAGGTTCATATTTTAACCTTATCATTTATATTTAACTTTAAGTTAGATAATTTTACTTTTACCGTGTCTTTTTGTGTTCTTATACTATAAGGTTAATAAACTAACTATAAGAAGCCAAATGAACCCAAAGTTGTTTATTATTAATATATAAAACTTTATCTAAGTCATTTGGCCGAACCTTATAATTTTAGGAATAAAAGAACAATTAATAATATAGTATTTGTTTTAAAAACTATTTTATGTCAATTTTGACACTATTTTGTAATTGATTTTTGTGAAAATCATAACAGAATTATTAGTTCGAACAAAGTTAAGTAAATCAATACTAACATTTCATATTAACCTATAAGTTATTGTAATTCATAAAAAGTCTAAAATTACATTTATTTGGGTATTTATAACATCAATTATGTCAATATTTCATTAATAAGATAATTACTCCATCATCTTTGTGTCATAACTAAATTAAATTATTTAATGTCTAAAAATTACAAATAAAATACCATTATGTAGGAAATATTTTGATATTTCTATTGAATAATTATAGTCAAATTTATCTTATGTATAACCCTATATTAAAAATGATTTACTTATTAAACTTTGATTTTAACTAATTTAACCCTTCTTTAAATAAATTAATAATAAATGTCCTAATCTAATCCAAGTGGGCCTAAATGATCATATTTTATTCCTAAGGTTGTTTTTGGTTGAATTACACTTATCAAATAGAATTAGGAATGTGTTAGGGTAATAATAATATCATTTTTACCCTTAATTACCCTATTTACTTTTAAACGTGGTAAAAAAAGTAAAAAGTTACTATTCACCAAAAATTATTTTCATCTCATTGATCCACATTTTACTTATTGACATCAACCGTGTCTCTCGGATTTTTTAAATTCCACTCACAGAAGCGGTAAAATTACGGTTTATGAAAATTTCATTTTTTTAACTACCACTTAGTGGTTTCACTATTCATCAAAAAATGAAAGTTTCCAGAAAAATACCAAAAATTAGGCCTAAGGTATATTTGATACTATGAACTCAAAAATGATATCTATTTTAACAAATTCAAAACATTTCAGTTGCATTAATTAATTTAAAAATTAATTCCCGTCGTCAAAACATATAGCGTGTTCTTAAGAGATAATAACTATCAAAAGATTGACACTTGTTTATGTCTGGCTTAAATGTGAAATTACATCCAATGACCAACATTGTCTTAAATTGTAAAAATATACTCTAAATATACTTTAAAACCACTCAAATTAATAATTTATCACTATTAATTATTTCTATTAAAAAGGTTGTTTTTAATTAAAATTTAGTAATTTTCACTGTTCATCAGAAAATGAAAGTTATCCGAAAAGTACCAAAATTTCACCCTAAGCTAATTTCGATATTCTGAATCCAAAAATGAAGTCCATTTTGAAAACTAAAATTTAAAAAATTTCAAGAAGTGGTTATTACTATTCATTACGGCTAGTTTTAATAATATTTTAATAGCATATTGTTGTTTAGTGAAACTCGGTATTGCGTACTACACACACTATCGAGGAAGGTCGCGATTGCGTGTAATGAAAAGAAATTCAATGATGCGTGTTGTGCAAGCTCTTTTTGGTGTAGCATACAACATAAGACATTAATGAAATTAAAAATAATATTTTTCATAAAATCTCAGGGTGTTACAGTACATGTGATGTGTTGGTTTTTTAATTCCTCAAGAGTGACACATGGAACACATAATATACTTGGGATAGGTTCGGTGGGAGTGCTAGTCGATAGTCCACATATCCAATGAAATCAAGGATCTAAAATGGGATGATATACCTTGGACTAAGCTTTCCCTTCTTCTGAAATCCCATAACTCTATTCCATGATGATATGCGGAGAAATACCTTGTCTCCAACATGAAACTCTAGGTTGCATAAATGATTGTTAGAATATCTCTTTTGTTGACGCTAATCAAATTCAATGTGCTTCTGATGGTTCTAAACTTTATAACCATTTCTTTGACCTATTCTGGACATAGGATTTTTCACTCCCTAGCTTTATCCCAACATGTCAGTGTTCTTCACCTCTTCCCATAAAGGGCTTCATAAGGAGACATTTGTATTCTTGAGTGGAATCTATTATTTTGAGAGAACTCAACCAGAGGAAAATGTTTATCTCAACCTCCATTTAAGTCCATTGAACAAGATCTCAACATGTCCTCAAGTGTTTGGATAGTCCTCTCAGATTGGCCATCAGTTTGACGACGATAATCCGCACTAAAGTTCAGCTCAGTATTCATAACATATTAGAGACTTTTCCAGAACTTAGAGACAAATGTTGGATCTCGATCGGATACCATAAAGAATGTTACTCCATGTAGCCTTACCACATCTCTGCTGTTTATACATGCTAGTTTATCCAATGATAAATCATCTCAAATTGCAATGAACTATACAATATTTTTAAGATGATCTACAACAAACCAGATAGAACTTTTTCCTTTAGATGTTTTTGAAAGCCTGGTGACAAAGTCCATGGTGATGTTTTTTCATTTCCATATTTTTATGGGTAATGGTTTCATCATCCCCTTAGACTTCTTCCTCCTAGACTTCACTAGCTAACAAACCAGGCACATTGATGTATACTCAGTGATCTCCTTCTTCATTTTACCCCACAAATAAGGCTCTCATATATCTCGTTACATCTTTGTGTTTCCTTGGTGGATAGAAAAATTCTAACTATGTGGATCATCTAAAAGTTCTTTATTTAACTCTGGATTCGATAGAACACATAGTCTTGTCCCAAATCACACAATTCCTTCATCATCAACATTTATCTCTGAGGATTTTCCTTTTCTGATAGTTTCCATTTTCTTATGGATTCTCGCATCATCCTTTTGAGCATCCTTTAAACTTTCCAAAAGAGACAGTTGATCAATCATATGTGAAAGTATTGGTGATGTTTCCTTTTCTATGATTCTTATTTTCATATTAACGAAATCTAACAATATTAGATCCTTTTCAATTCCCATCAATAAAAGAGTTGTTGGATCCTTTATTTATAGAGCATCTTCTAACTTGTTCGCTTGCCTTGGATGGTAGTGAATTGAGTAGTCATAGTCTTTGAACATATCTAACCATCCTTGTTGGTGCATGTTCAAATATTTTTTTTGTGAATATATACTTGTGGATTTTGCGATCCATATATATTTCACACTTATACACAAAGAGTTAATGTCAACAAAATTTTAAAGCAATGATTACTACAGCCAACTTCAGATCATGTGTTGGATAGTTTTTCCCATGGACATTCAATTTTCCTAGAATCAAAGGCAATGACATTGTCATTTTGTATCAACACATAGCTCAGACCCTTCTTTGAAGTATCATTAAATACCACAAAAATTTCCCCACATGTGGTTAGTGCGATCATAAGCGCAGTGATAAGCCTCTTTTTCAACTCCTTAAAGATTTATTTTTATTCATCACTCCAATAAAACTTCACTCCCTTCTGAGTTAACTTGGAATGAGGGTTTGAGAATCGTGATAAACTACTCACAAATTAGTGATAATATATAGCTAACCCTAGGATGTAACAGATATCTGTCACCAATGTCAGACTCAGCCATCCCTCAATTGAATTTGTCTTGGATGGATCTATAGATATCCCATTTCTTATGATGATATGACATAAGAATGAGACTTATTTCAACCATAAGTCACACATGATGTACTTTTAAAAGTGATTTTCATTTTACAATATATCTAGTACAGTTCCTAGATGCTCATCATGCTCCTCCTTCATTTTGGAGTATATTATAATATCTTCTATAAATACTATCAAAACATTGTCGAGGTAATCTCTAAATACTCTATTTAACAAATCCATGATGAGTTCTGGATCATTAATGAGTTTGAAAGGCATTACTATGAATTCATAGTTTCTATACCTTGTAAAAATGGAATTCTTTGGGATATCCTTCTTCTTCACCATTACTTGGTAATATCCCAACCGTAGATCCACCATGGATAAGTTTTGTGCTCCACGTAGCTGATTATATAATTCATCAACTCAAGGAAGTGGATACATATTCTTTAATGTGATTTTGTTGAGCCCACAATAATCTATGCAAAGACACATTGAACTATCCTTCTTCTTGCAGAAGAGGACTACTTCACCCCATGATGAAACACTTCGGAGTATAAACCATTTATCAAGATTCTCATGTTGTTGCTTCTTTAGCTCCTCATAATCCAAAATAGCCATACTATATGGAGTCTTGGATATTGGAAATACCCTAGGTATACTATTAATCTAGAATTGAACATCACATCTTGGAGGAAGACTAGGAAATTCCTCAAGAAACACTTCGGTGAATTCCATCACAATAGGAATGTCGTCAAGGGTGGGTTCTTCATTAGAATCAATTATCTATGCATGATACACATTCTCATAGGAAAGTAATATCCACACTTGAGATACTGCTTCTAAATAAGATTCATCCTCTTACTTTCACTTGTATAGAATATGGGGTTGATTCTCCATGTATAGATTGATTTATCTCTCACAACAATTTATGTGGGATCTATATAGGTAAAAGAAAATTCATGAAAAGAATTGCATCAAATTCTACAAGAGGGAGTATGAAAAGGTTTAACGAGAATTTCAATACATAAATTATGACAGGGGAGGAGTTATATTCATGGGATGCAATGATTTCCCCATTTACCATTATCAATGACAGCTCTACTTCTATGATTTTTGGTGGTGTTGGTATTGTTCTACTACACTTTCCAGATATAAAAGAATGCTAGAACCAGAATCAAAAAGTATGTTCACTATTCTTAAATGAATAACTATTGTACCTATTAGCAGTTTATTATTGAGTTTTCTTCGGTGATAGTGATGGAAAAAGATTTCCCTTTCTTTCTCAGAGGTTGTTGGTTGCCCCTAAAAAACCCTTGGATTAGGGACTTGGTTTGCAAAGTGCCCTTGTTTTTTCTAGTTGTAGAAATAAACAATATGTTGAGGATTGAATAGATCATTCCTCTCCTCTATCACAGCAGTGGTTTTTTCTTATGGTCAATAAATGGCCATGTTCCCTTATTTTTCTCACCTAAAAAATTTCCCCATCCCCATCAGACAATTTCCAAGGAGTTTCTTTTTTCACCTTTGGAAAGTGGGGTGCTGGAATTTCTTAGAACTGTTAGATTTATCTATCGGAACTCCAGAATTAAATTCCAATTTCCTCTTTTTATCCCCATGATAACCATGAGATTTTCTGATATCTATTTTGACTTTGAGGGAACATTGGAATATTTCATTATAGCTATCGAAGTGAAGGATCACATAGGATTTGAATAGGCTAGGTTTTAGCCCACCAAAAAAGCATCCATCCTTGTATTCAGGGGAAATGACAAAACTGAAGGCGTATCGTGCAAGCCTTGTGAAGTTTTCCACATACGCTCTGAAGGATTTTTTTGTCTTTTTTCACCAGGAAAATATTTATCGAATTTCTTATTCTGAAAATCCTTCCATTCTAATGCCTTGATCTCTTCCTCACACTTCATATTTTTTATAAATGTTCATCATTGATCATCTTCCCCCTCTATATAATAAGAATCCATAAGAACCTTCTCTACTTCATAACATTAAATGATGGATAAGAAATTATTAATGGAGTTGATCCACTGTTCAACAATCGAGGGATTAGATGATCCATTAAAAGTAGATGTCCTTTGTATCATTCTGTCATGTTATTTCTTGGGGGGTGTATGTATCTCTTAACCCATTTTTCTATTCAAAACATTAGTTAACTGGGATAGTATTGTAAAAAAATTTGTAATTCCCGCTCCCATCAGATAGGGCATCTCATTATAATATTCATCACATTCTTCTTCACATTGGTTGTTAGCTTAAGTCCTCATATTACTGACCATTGGATGGAATAAAAGGAAATTTAGGAATACCATATAATGAGTAATCCAATAAAAAGGGGATAGATTATAAAAAACATTTATTTCCTTAACTTATTAATTTTTAGGCTTCAATCTATGTTATCCATGATCTATTTCCCAATATATATTCTTATGGGAATTTTTTTATTACCCTAATAATGGTTTATACTAAGCTTATGAATTTACCAAAACATAACCCTTGGGAGTTTCGAACCGATAGTGTAGTAAGACCCAATTTTGTGCACAAGTTCTCGTTCGAGTCTAGCTCAAAGGAGTGTTTTTTGGTTTACCCCCTAGGTACATCTATTCTAGAGACACCTATACTTGTTCGTATCCAGACATGGATGTATTGGATTGATAATAAACTTAATATATACTCACCAAAATTTAGGGATTTTTTTATTATACTTAGTATTATCCCTAACGATAAACTAGGGTTTTTTTATCCTAATCCCAAAAATATCTAAATCTATCATTTGATACCAACTATAATAACCCTGATCTTTATTACATATTTAAACATGACTTATTACATAAACTTGCACTTAAGAAAAATATGATGAATAAGAGGTCTAGAATTTTTTTTCATTAGGAGCATTACATAACAACTTAAAATATAAAATAAAACATCTTTATTGAAAACTTATTTACATGACCAGAATATTTCTTCGTACTTAGCATTTCATGGGATAACCTGAGGACATGCATAGGAAAAGGGTGAGCTATAAATCCTATTAAAGGAGTAAATAAGGCATAAAATAAAGAATAAAATACATTTTAGGACATTGGAATATCAATTAAGCAGAAGGGAAACATGAACATAAAGGCATGATATAGCATGATTATTATAACGTGGAGATGTAGCGACAACATTTAACATAGTATGAGACAATGATCATTGAACATGGAGCATGATTAAACCCCAATTTCACTTGAATTAGCATGATTAAACCCTTATTGAACTTTAATTAGAATTAGTGGAAACTCATTGCACATGGCATATTATGATACTATTCTTTACCCAATGCATTGGAGCGCTCTCAGGGTGCACCCTTCCTAATCATTTCATTTCATGCATAAATGTGCCACATATATCATAAAAAATTGATTCATTAAACCTCATAATTTGTTATATAAATAAGATATGTGTAATACATAAATTTAAGTCCTAAATAAACAAGTACATGTGCATAAAGTGAATACCCTTGATAGAGAAATGGGTATTTTATTCTCTTACACGATGATTTTGGCATGGAAATTTTGGGGTAACTTCGGTATCATAACGATATGAAATAGAAATCATAAAAAGGTTTGATTATATATAAAGGGGTCTCTTGTCATTTATAAATGAAATAGATAGTATTTTGGGTCACGTCTCATAATATTCCAATATATATTTGTAATTTCGATAAATAATATAAATTAATTGCATGAAAGTAAACGGGAAGAGGGAAATCCCTTATGGAATTTCAGTATGGTAACAGGTTCACATGGAGGAATTAATGAGAGATAAAGGCGTCTATATTCCTTTAAACATAAGGCGGGAATTATAGGGGGATAATAAATCATAACCCAACATTTTTTATTTAAAATAGAAGGGCATACAAATATATGGAAACGTGGGAATAAATAAGGAAGGAAAGTGAGGATCCCTTACTTGTAAGTGTGATCCCAAAGGCTTGGGAGAGGCTTGAGATAGGCTATTTTGTTAGCTTGGTGGGCCTTAGGAGGATTCTAGATAGATGATGGAATAGGTTGGTTGAGCTACCAATTGTTTTAGTGAAGTTTAATGGTAGATTGAGTGGGTTTATATAGGAAAGGATAAGGAATTTGTTATCATTTAGGTTTTGGACACTACACATTAAACTAATCAAAAACACAAACCATCCCATGGTTTTTTCCAATGGGTTTTTATAGAAGTGGATTGGAAAAAAATTATATGTCCAATTTCTGAAATTATTAAAATATTAGGCTTGATTATGTAGAGGTGAGTCACACACCCAAGTAAATCATTTTAAAAAGTTAAAATATATTATAATTCTTGGAGGGTCCACTAAGGCACTATAAAATTAATCAAACAAACCTAAAATAACATTATTTTAACATTAAATATTATATTGGCCGAATATAACTTTTATAGTATTTTATTACATCACTATTAGGACATTATGATGTCATAAAACACATTATATATTTAAATGGTATTTAATTTTTACCCAAAAATTCAACTATCAAAGAAAATTCTGAAAAATTAACCGTGAGATAATTTTGACATCATGATTCCAAAATTAATTTTAATTTGTTCTAAATATGTTTAGAAATTTGTGATTTTCTACTTTTAAAATAAAAAACGACATTTACTTAAAACTCTTGGGTTTTAAAAAAATATCTTTCAAACATTAATAAAAATTACTATTATATTCATAAAAATTATACAATAATTTATATTTAATAAAAAGTAATTAATAATAATATTTTATTAAAATATTATTTAATTTAAAAATCCATTAATTCATAAAAATATATTTCTTAATTGAATTTAAATATTAACTAAAAATACTATTTGTGCTTTAAAAACCATTTCCAAAGTAACAACAATAAAATGAATGTGTATTATTTATTAAATAAAAAATAATGCACATATCATAATGATAATGTCTTCTTACATAACCCTTTATTAAACCAGCATAAGACTTATGGGTAAGGTGTGTAATGGTGATAGACTCTTGGACCAACTCAGATAACATCACTCGAGTGGCAATCTCTATTAACTTCCACTTCTCCCGTGGGGGGTTCCATTCAAGATTAACGTGTTGATGCACAGTTTGGGATTGGTCAAGAGAGAATCCTATTGACACTACCTCCTTTCTGAGTTATGAAAAATGGGATTTGTATGGAACAATTCTAATGGATGAGGTCATCAATCTCTTTCTCTGAGTAAATTGGATATGTTAAAGCCCAATATTCATATTGATCATGCGATCAATGTTCAATAACTATATTAGCAATGCTAACAATTCTTAATGGTATTTTAAAATCCAAAAATATCAAACCAAGGAATTTCATATGTTTTATATAACCATTTTAAATAATAAGACATTTAATTAGATCAAGAAGAATTTTCATTAATAAATGTTTGGGTTGTTACATCTTTGTATACCCAAAGATACTATTACTAATTCAATAGGTTTCTAATTTGGGTTTTTCCCACAACATCCCATATAAGTAAGGTAAACTAAAAAAATTAGGTAAATTCACTAAATTACCAGTTATCCACCCATAGAGACTCCCCCTCCTATATTTATGTCACAACTACCATATCACATATCCACTACGACCAGTCATATCATCCACTATTATAACCCCCACTATCATTTATAACATCAACATTATCATCATTATTATGAAATATATGATAACTAGATTTGGAATCCACGTCACTATCATATATCACAATAATGAAATCATGCTACACACTTATACCACTCTCTAATTTGAGTATAACATTTATACTCTATGAAGTAACCACCACATCAAATGATTAAGGAAAACTACCACCTAGGTCTATAATAATTTAAATCATAGATATTAGTACTATTATACATCACTTACTACACCACTTTGAATTTTCACCTCTATCTATTCACACTAGAGATGTTATCTTGGGTTTTAACAATATTCATATTCCACTAGAGGTATTAACTGTTATCATTAACATCAATCCTTTTGTTCAATAGTATGAATGGATTCTATTATATTTTATATGTCCCCATTCCAAGGGGGATTAACCCATGTGTAAATAACAACACCCAATATAATAGCCTCCCAAAAGACTTCCAATTATGAAATATAGAAAAACCTTTGGTAAATGTGGAATAATCTATTTGACTCTATTTTATATCACCCCCATTTTCCTCACAGTAACTTCAATATATAAAACATATATCGTGGTATCTTCATTTTTCTAATTTGTAATGAGTTATAGTAAAATAAATAATTTCACCCACTCTCCTTCAATGTGTTTTCTTTGTTTTGTCACTATTTTGGTATCTAAATTGACATTGGGGACATAAAAAATATCACAACATTATTCAATAACAAAAATAAAAAACAATTACACAATATAAAATTTATGAAATAAATAAAACATGAATTATCAATTTCACATATCAGGATATTCTTCACTTCATCAAATATTTTTCAAAAATATTTATAAGGATATAACTTCAATTTTTTCACTATAAATAAATGTAATCCATATCAATCATCATATAATCATACTCTTCAATCATATCTAAATTTTAATTTATCCTTTCCTACTATTTCATAACTATTTTTTATTTCACAATCTAAAATTTGTTATTATTCATCTTGAATAATGTTCCCACAAATTTAAAAACTATATATCATTCTTAACTAAACCTCTTATCAATTCTAAAATGTAATATGAAAATTACTAAATAATTTTATTTATTTTAATATAATATTTATTTTTTATATATATATATATTCATATATAAATAAATAGTTCATTATTTTCTATAATTTATCAATATTCTTAATAATTTACTCTTTTCTTACAAAATTTCATTTAATTTTTTCAAAATGAATAATTATTTTATAAATTTTATACTCATTATTCATTTTACATGGATCATTCAAACTAAAATCAATCATTTTATCTTTATATTCATAACCCTATTTAAATATTATCATTAAATTATCTTCAAATTTAATCATAAACCATTTATACAACTAGACGAACAAGTTCGTGATAAATTTATATGAATAATTATGTAAATGGTATTTAAAAGTCCCTAAACTAGATTACATAAGGAATTTTATTTCTAATTCTTTCTCTATTTGACATCACTTTTTTAATGAACAATCTCATTTTATGTTTTTATTTCATTGATCTTTAACACTATTAAAATATGTTATACATAAATAAAAAATAGTTTACGAAATTTTGTAGCCACCAGATAATTTTGTGAAAACCCATCATGCTTTATAAATTTCTAAATCAATGGAAAATGGTGAAAGTCACATCAAATATCTGAAACAATTATCTAAATTTAATATTGACTACTAAAAAATTACCATTTTCTAGAAATAAATATATTTTTAGAAAATACGAAAATATCAAATTATGGGTCACCATATTACACACCCCTTTAAAACCTCTCATCCTCTTTGTTTTTCAACAAAAATAATAAAAAGGAAAAAATCTACACCTTCACATATATTAAATTTTTATCATTTCAATAACATCCATCCTCAAAACAAAATAGTTGGAAAATCAAAAATGAATATGGTTTCATCTATTATTCCCTCTCCAATATACTTTCCTTTAGTATTATTTACCTCTAATGAAGACACTCTAATATAAAATTAAGACTCTAATGTAAATTGAAACGCACCATATTTCTACAAGTATAAGTCCAAATGAGGTAAAATGATCTATTTTATTACTAGTAATTATCCTAATACATATATTCTATAGTATATAATGCAATTGGTTAAAATTGGATAGTTATTATCCTAAACATATAGTACATCCCATACTTAAAAAAATCTATCTATGTATCCTAAAATCCCACTAGATTCATATAATTATATATCCACAAACAAAAAAAATTATATACCTAATTATCAATAACTTATTCAAGATATAAAAATTAATTTAATCTAAGTGATCAGAGCTTTTTCCGTATCATATTTATTGAATTCCGATATAGGTTTTTCTAAACTGTAATCCACTCGGTCTCTCTTTGTATCCAAGATTAGGGATCCTTTAATGAATCGAATCACAAAATTATCTCAAATTGTATGCCAAATAATATTTATGAAAAAACTTAGATCCTCAGTTTGAAATTGTTAAAAATTATATGAGAAACAACAAATAACGTTTTTATCTCTTCCTGAACAATTCTTCTCAATCTTATTTTCTTAACTACACACATCTTCGGAAATAATGGGTATCATCAAAATATTTAACCAAACCTATTTCTTATTTTTTATTGTAATTATTCTTCAATTAACTATCCATATTCAATAGAACTAGGTTTGATTCCTTTTATTATTATTTGACAATCAAAATGATATTCTTCCTCATTAGAGTTTTATTAAGTTATCTTATTCTTCACAGGTTCACACATCTTCTCTATATTGATTCATCCTATATTTTATATACTTCAAAAATCAATGATTTTTTTATATATTTTATATATTATAATTTTTAAGTTGTATCAATGTTGTGGTATCCTCTAATATTACTCAATTCCATCACCTATATTTTCCAAGAAGATCATATATTATACCATTTTTTTCAAAACTTCTTTTCTCACATTTTATAATGTGAATACCCTCTTTTTATTTTATTTTCATAAAATAAAATTTCCATTTAATTTCTCAATAATTTTAAATAATATTTTTCTCAAACTCAACTCCACTAAAATATATATTGGATTAATCATAATAATTTAATGAAAAAGATCATTTCCATTGTTGTGATATGAGTTCTATTAACAAATTGAGTACACCTCCTCAGTTATAATATAGAATCACCGAACAATTTTTTATATTCAATATAATTAACAACGGTTATATAATAACCTAACATAATTTACAAAATCAGTTATTTAGTAATTTATTAATTTGTGATTTATTTAATTTCATTAAATTAATCCATATTTTATTGACATTATTAATTTTATAACTTTCATATTTGGAGGTCCTAGAATAATTTAATAGTGAACTCATTATTCCCTTATCATATATTCATAAATAATTAAATCATGAACCTTGGAAGAACAAAAAATTAAGAAATTTTTCTCTTGAAAATAGCTTCATAACTGTCAAATTTTTCATCTAGAAGTTTCTTCTTGGATTTATTCAACATAAAAAAATCTAACTATTATAATATTATAAAATTTATATATGTTTTTTATATCCTATTGAGACCCTTTTCTTTTCCGAATTTTTAGACAATAACTAATATTTATAAGACTAAATTAGTCTTACAAAATACATATATTAGTCTTAGAAATTAAGAATTACTCAGTTTTTAACTCATGATAGTTCTTATGAAATCATTAAAATATTATTCAAATTTAATGCATCCCCAAATTTTGACTCATAAATAGCATACACTTCATTAAAATTTGTTACAATTTTAGCCAAAGTATTAAAATAATATGAAACAATATTACATTTTTCAATATCTCATCTGAATTTTATCTTAAGGGTTGTGAAATTTAGGATAGGATTATAAAATTTTAGATATATCTTATAAAATCAAGCCTTTTAAAACACTTATCTATCCAATGACTCTTATTCTCATATATATAACTCTATAAATTTCTTCCATTACCAAATTTTTTATTTCTATTATGGTAATGAATCAGATGAATTATTTAGGACCTTGATATTTTTTAAAAAAAATCTATATTCAGGAATTATAACTTTAAATCTCTTAATATACAAAAATATAAAATCTATAGTTTTCAAAACATACACAGTTGTTTCTAAAATCAACAAAAAATAATTTGAGAAAACATAATAATGAATTTAAAAATTATTTAAGTATTTTCAAGGATCTTATTTTTTAATTATATATTTCTTCTAGTATATAAACTATTCACTGAGTGATTAAATAAAACATTACCAACTTATCATTTCCTACATCATATTTTCTCTATACTGCTTATATAAGAGATGTTCTTAATTAATTACACCTATCATAATGTTGAATGATCAATGAAGTGTTTATATATATTTCAACCATTTTTTGTTTATTAAACAACATATCTTAATCTGTTATATGATCAAATTTTACCAAAAATACTCAAAAATATTTTCAAAATTGTTTTCTTTATTCTATAAACATTTGTATATAATTCATATACGGACAATCATAGTGAACATTCAATTTAATGGGGCATTATCATTTAATCTATCTAACCTAGATATAAGAAAACATATTCTTTTATTCCTTTCCATTATCAATAATGGGAGTAGATTTCATAAACAATAGGCTCTTCCTTCATCAACCAACATCAACAAACATTGAATTTTCATTACACAAATATATTTAAAACAAATATACAATTCAAATCTAATTCTAAATTAAATTTTATTCTTATCCCTAATATTCCCAATAAATTAAAAAGTAATTTTTCTAGGGGATGGATTCTGATCTCATACTCATTCATTTCCCATGATTTAAAATTATATCCTCTATCTTCTTATTCTCTCTTAAATTTATTGATTCCACTTAGAAAAACAACAATTTAATTTTTTGTGGGAATGGTAACATCACATTTCTCTTAATAATGATCCACTAACCAGTAAATTATATGTCTATATATACAATGATAATTTTAGAAAACAATAGTGAATAATATAAACCACAATTATATCCATAAACTATATAAATTTTGACACAAAATTATATTTGAATTATTATATTATTTATAGGTATATATTACAATAAATTTTATAACCTTTTACCTTATTTAAAAATATGATTAAAAACATTCAAGTTAAATAATTCCATTCCAATTTAAAAAATATTTTATCTATAACTCATACATACTAACTTAATTATGTATAAACTGAAATAGAATGAAAAAATTAATCCCCATACCTTATCTTCACCTCTTAAAAATATTTTTCATGATTTATGTTATGTCATAAAAAAATAATACTCTAGAACCGTGTTCATATAATTATCTCTATCTTAAAAGATTACTTTAAATATTAATAATTATATATTTAGCCCCGTTAAAAATAAAATCCATGGATTATTTGATGTAAATTCAGGTGTTTCAATGAATAAACCTGACATCATTTGTAATTTTGTATAATCCCAAAGACTTATAGTAGTATATTGATATAAAATTATATATGTTTCAAATATTTCATGTATAAACACCACATCCCTATATATAAACATTAAATTGGTAGATATGGGAATTATATTAGCCTATATTAGCTCTATAATGATACAAAAGGTATTGATAATTAGATATAATCCTATAAAATATCTTTATTTTAGGTTTAAAATAAGGAGAACACTTTATTCTTCCACTTCCTTAAACATTATATATTTAAAACTCCTTTGGTAGCATAGAATTATTGATCTATTTAGTATTTGATCTAATATGAACTTTCCAATTAGATGGAATGGGATTTTTTCGATTTTGTAGAAATACATATTTACAATTTTCTACAATCTCAATTTTCTTAACTAATTGAACTTCATAGGACATGTGTTTAATCATTCATTTGGTACATGATCAACCATATTTCTTATTGTATAATTATTTTTCATAATATAACTTTTAGTAAAATATGTTACAAATTATTTCCCATTGTTCATTAATATGTTTTATTATTTTGGAATCATTTTTATGGAATTGTTAGATATATGTCCAAACTATTTGAAACTTCCACCCAAATCCTTAAAAACATTTGTGTTGTCCTTTTTGAATAAACTATAATGAAATTTGGATTCATTATTTTTACATTCAATTCAATAAAACCATAGTGTTTTTACTCTTGTGGATTAATTCCCTTAAAATTTATATATATCTTCCAATTGAATTCATCCTCAAGTCTTATAGACCTTGATACATGATGTACTCTTTCCTACCATAGTAAAAAATTTCATCCTTATTTATGAGATAACCTTTATAGTTTTTATTTGGGGCAAATTAGCTCAAAAATATTTTTTTATCATCCCCAAGGAAGAGTTTTCTTCATTATTACATTGATTATTTCTATAATGTTTTGTTTTTATAATTTATACTTATAAAAAATATTACAATGGTTTATAATAATAATTCACATATTTTTTTACCACTTATATTGAAATTTTCAGAGAAATGTATTAAAATTTGTTCATGATGGGCATATTCACTTTAACCGAAGACCTTTACTTATATATAATGAGTTTACTTTTATTTTTTTTCTTATACCCCTATATTAAGAATTTGTATGTTTCATAAGATAAAATATTATAGAAACATTATATAACCTTAATTATATACCTCAAATATCTGTAATACATGTGAAAAATATTATTCTCTTTAAATTTTATATTTTCTATACTGATTGAATATATTATTGTTTCTTAACAGATGTACCACAATTTTTATGTTACTTTGAGGAGATTATATTTTTAATTTTATTTATATCCACCTTTTTAACATTGGAGGATGTTGAAAAAAAAGTCACATATATTTTTCTATATTTTTTATTAGTATTAGAAACCATCATCAGTACAAAAATATTTATTTAGAGCATGGGTAACCTTTTTTATGATCTTGTAGTGTATATTTATTTAGAATATAAAAATATTTTCTTTATATAAATTTGAGTTTTTTTAGAGGTATGAATCTTTATAAATAGATGCTATAGAACTTCTTTATTTATTTACTTCCTAGGATGATTTAGGTTTAGCATCTTATATATTTATTTGTGTAACTTTATGTTAAATACACCTCGTGTAGAGAGTATTTTTCTCAACCTCAACAGATATAAAATATTCTCACCTTTCATACTTTATTATCATCATTAGATCAACATGTATATTATTTTACTCATGTATAGAAATACAAATCTCATTTATCTTCTATATAAAAATTTCTAGTGTGTATCTTTTAAATATTAGAAATTTTATGAAAAAAATTCAATGTATTGATCAATTCAAAAAAATCTAAATAAAAAAATTATCATTATCACCCATTTGAAATTATTCTTTAATAAATTAAACACTTCCTTTGAAAATTGAAGTATATTCTCCCTTCATTTAATATTTTTTTGTGACAGTGATATGCATTTGTATCTTCATATACAATGTAACTTACACTACATAAGACTCAATCCAAATCAGAAATATTTAACATTTTATACCCTTGATGTATGAAAGTATATATGTGACAACATTACTGGGGACCCTTATAACATAATACTTATATTCTAAATAAATATACTTATGTGATTCAGTGTAAATTTATTTTTCAAATATAGAACTAAAATCATTAAGAAGTCATCAACATCTAATTTATAAAATCCAGTACCACCCTAATTATTTTAGGTAGGTGTTTTGGATCCTCTTTATCATTTTTATTTTTTCTTAATTTCATGGACACTCTTTTCTTAAAAAATTTCATTTTCATTACTGAAACCTCTCATTATTCATTTTCTGGGATGGAAATAATATATTTTGTATTTAACTATTATGTTATCTATTAAAATATTCACTTATTATAATTCAGATAAAAATAATTAGATTAAAAATAGATCCAAATATAGGGATCCTGGTTTTCTTGAACCTGGATTTTAGATCCCATGAATGGGTCCAATATCTTGAGAGTTGGGGTGGAGGTAAATCTAGTGTGACTAATTTTTTCCAAATTTCAATTGTATTCCATTTGGTATTTAAATCCTTACCTCTTGATAAATTTAGTGTATCTAATTTTGTTTTACATAATAGAATATACCTATATGAAATTACAAATGTAAATCAATTAAAATTACAAAATTTTATTACTAGGATCAGTTAAAATGCGGGAAACCAAATTCTTTTTTTATCCAATTAATATCAAGATTTATATATTATTAACTATATAATGTAAGTGGATACAATAGGGCATGGTTTGTCTATAAAAAATAGTGCACACCACACTTACCCAACACCCAGTAGTTCATTCAAGAATCCCACAAGATATAGATATTACCAACACAAGTTAAAAAATAATTATAGACCTAATAAACAAGATATTATTCTATCTTCTATATTCCACTAAGTTGATATGATTAGATCCTCTATCTTGTCATATTATTCAACTACCTCTTGGAATTCTTCTAAAAAACTTGAAACTATGTCTCTGTATTTTTCAATATCATTAAATCTATCATAAAATTAGATCACTAGTCTCTCTCTACACTTGATCAAAGTCAAATTTTCAAACCTAGTAGATTCTAAATATGAAGTCCTCATCACCCAGATAAAGAAAAAAATATACAATTTATGTCTCTACCTCAACTATTCTCCTCATTCTTCTCTTATTAACTATTCTCATTTTATATAATGCAAGGAACCACACGAACATTTTACTAAAAAAATATTATTCATATAATTACTTATTATATCTATATCTAGAACTGATTAAAAAATTAGGTCCCCTTATTATTATTCTTCTTCCTCACTACTCAGAATTCTCATCTTAATATTTATAGTATTATTGGTTTCCATTATTATTTATATGATCAAACCCTTCATTACTCCTAATCAATAAATAATTTTTTATATTTATAAATTAAAAAAATATATTAATTCTTTGTTAAATATAGGAAATACTTAAAAAATTTAGTGTTGTGTTCTCCTATAATTTTCCTCATCAGCTTTATGTGGTTTTAAAACCATGATCAGAAAATTTCCTATTCTTTTGCAACTTCATGTCTCACATAATATTAATAAAATATAGTTCGTCTCAATAAACCTCTTCGACCAAGTTCCCATTTATTTTATCCGTAGGACTCAAGAATATTTTTTTAAAAAATAACACCATTAAGATCCATAGTTAATAATCATTTTCAAATTTATGAAAAACCTATATCATAATCGTTACAGTGTTTCTTCCCAACAAGATGTGAGTGCATCACCTTAGTTTTCAACTAGAATAAATAACCCATGTATAATATTTAGGTCAATAGAGAACGATACATGAATTTCATGATTTAATTTATAGAATTAGTTATTCTATATTTTAACCATTTTCAATTTTTTTAATATATCAAAAATCCTGCATCTTTAATCACCAATATTAATATTAAAAATTTTATATTTTAAATCCTAAACTAACTCAGTTGTGATATTATCATTATATTCGGAAATAATCTCCTAAAAATTTATGATTGAATCAAGGATTAAAAATTCATTATTATATTATTGTATTGAGAAAAAACATCAAAATCATTTTATTTATCATCTGAATATTAATTTTGTAATTTTCTCGACATCAAGAATTTCTCAAACTCTTAGAATCTTTAAATTTCAACAAATGTTTTTTCAACCCAATCTGTCCCTTTGATTTTTTCGAAAAAAAGATAAAAAATTTGTATTTCATCAGACATAAACATTGTTACAAAATACCTTAATAAGTCTTATAATACACTAATAAAACAATGGTTATACCAATAGTTTGGAACTATCTGTATAGGACAAAAATTATTTGTAATTGTACATACCATTGGTCTAATGGTTTATTTGGTGTAATTATATTAGGAAATACACATACCAATAGTTTATTCAAACCATTTGTTTCAACAGTCTACACCAATAGTTCTCAAAGTATTGGTATAGATCATAGAAATTAATTATACCAATAATTTATTTAATCCATTTAAAAAGACATTATTTTGGGAAAAATTATATAAATGAGTATTGAACCCAATACCATCCCATTATTTTCTATTAACAATAAAACTATGCTACAGTAACTTCTATGTTGACATATATATATATATATATATTTGTGTGGTTGAAAAAATAGTTACTAATTTAGTACTATTTATTATTATTAATATTATTATTCATAAGTAATTGATTCACTTATACAAATAGTTTAATCAAACTATTATTATAGGCCACCTAGAGATACATTTTATCAAATCATTGTTATAGGTGTCCATATGAAAAACCTATAAAAATGGTTTACCATACCATTGGTATATGTGGACAAAAACCATACCTATACCAATAGTTTTCTAAAAAAATTGGTATAGTTTTCCAAAAATCATATCTATTTCAATGGGTTTCGAATGCATTAGTATAAGTTATATTTATAATATTTAAATGATAAATTTAAAAACATTTGTACTCAGGTTATGTCATACAACGTACATAAAAATGTATAATCTTATAATAAATTTTACAAATTTTGACTCATAAAAAAGTATTAAAGTTTTACACAAAGTTTTATGATTTCAAAAAAAAGTCATTCAAAAATATAAGATTATAAAATTTATATATATTTTACAAAAGGAATCATATAATTTATAAAATTTATAAGATTGATATGAGATTACAGATATGTTTTCTCATATTGTGATTTTTAAAATATTCAATCTTATATTGAATCCCACGCCCAGATAGAATACTCATATGATTTCTTCCATTATTTTTTTTTTCATATTTATATTGAGAGAAATTCTTATTGAATATTAATGACTTAGCTATTTTCAGCCACTTTATCTTCTAAATTTATACCATTCAAACACTTAAATCCCCAAATTATAAAATATATAATTTCTATAACATACATTTTAGGTATCATATCAACTTAAAATTTTTTTAGAAACTATTGAGTGGTATGAAAAATGACCTATTTTTTTCTAAAATTTATCATGATTAATTATCAATTACATTAAAATATTAACTCTTATTTGAATTATTCAATGAAACTTCATTGATATATCATTTACTACATCATATAATCCCTTTTTTATCCTCTTCAAATAGATATCCATTACTAATTCGAGATATTTTACTAATAAATGATTATTAAATGTATTATTTCATAACATTCCACCAATTAAATAACAAATCATAAAGGGTTTCAACATCAAGATACATCAAACATACTAAAAATTATTGTATATAGTTATCTAAATAGTATATCAACACTTTTCATTAATTTCCGTGATGATCTTCTCTACAAACATTATATTTAAGGAGGTTACCTACTTGAAACTGTTTAACCAATACAAAAAAACTCACATTTTTTACTTTCCTTACAATCTCAATAATGGTAGTAACATAAAAAAAAAATTTATATTTCCCCACCACACATCTCTATAATAAAATTATATTCCTTCATAGAATTATATTGACAATAAATTTAATTTAAACTATGTTAATAATTTTTTTTGTATTTAAAATAATACTTCTGAATTATTGACACATGGATCAAGTCTTAAAGATATTCAAATAGTAGATGTGATATCAATTTATAACCTGCCTCCCATCTCAATGATACATCTCTAATTAACTAATATATATCTTTGAAAACTTCATTATGATAAAAAACATTTGATTACAACACTAATGGGAAACCTATAAAAACACAATATCACTATAAAAACTCCAAAGGTCTCCTCATAAGGTTAAAATATGACTTTAATAAACTATAGGAAGTAAAAATGTGATTGAATGTTACCTTAATGAATTATATATTATTATTACCATGTTCATCAAAACTACAATAACCTCTTAAGACTATAAAAATATAGTTATGAACAACATGATTCCTTATATAATGCCTCAAAATGAAAAATCCAAATAGAGAAATAAAAACATATATAATAAGAAAACCTTAAAAAAGATAATTGATTCGACCATGATCATATAAAATCCAATATATATATACCACCAAAAAATTCCCCAAAATATAAAATAATCATGTAGGAACTTTATGTTTAGTGTTATAATACTGGAATAGATGGGAACATAAAACAAACACTAAAATAACATTTAACATCCGCAGAAACCAAAATTGATTCTTTAAAACAAGATAGTCATTATAACAATGATATATTGTATAAAAGATAAAATATGAAACTCTTATAAATCCATGATTTACATGATCTTAAGAAACTAAATACACCCATTGAAAATACCTTCATTTCTCTTTATCATCATACTGAACATTCAATGTATCATTATTTACAACCTATTTTATCCCCACCTCTACTTTAGAATCTCATAGTGATGAATCATCCACTTTCTAACCCAATAAATATTTAACCATTATCTAAAAGATGAATTACCTCTCATTATTCTCCCAATATAAAATGAAAATAGATGTAAAAAATTCCATCTAATTCATTTTCATTATTTTTTATTTAATATTGTAACCAAAGTCATCCAAATAAAACCACCCCCCACCATCGACAACCTAAACACTTGACCAGTCTTATATTATAAAATTCTATGAAATAGAAAATCCCAAAAAAATACACCTCTTAAGCCTTGAATTAACACATATACATCTTACCATACAAATGATGTTCCTTGAAAAACCACATAACCTTATTGTTATTTTATTTATAATTCTAATACTATTTGGAAGACCAAAATTTCATCAAATAAGATAAAAAACAATCAATGTTGCATTAGAACACCCTATTAATCAACCCCATAACCACAGTTACTGTATTTAATCTCCAATAAGCTTCTCTATATACTCAAAATTCCCATATCAACACAAATAATCCATCATAGAAATGGATACTACCTTAATTAACATATATTGATATTTAGTTTTTAGTTTCATCTTAGAAAACCAACACATCCCTTTCAAATAAATAAATAAAATCTATTTTTGGAAGGCAATAACGATTCTTAACATTTTCTTGACCAAACAAGTATTTATTTCCACAAAATTATGAACTCCATTCTTCCTTATTTTCAAATAAAAATAAAGCATCCCATGAAAATAAACATTATTGAATAATTTAAAAATAGAAAATAATAATAATTTCAAAAAAATAAAATATTCTCACAGCTCAATATGTCTCATCCACAAATGGAAAAAAATATATTTAACAAACGTCACATAAAAAATTGAAAATCACCCATAGATGATAACGTTGAAAATAATATTTAGTAATGTTTAAGAAATACCTCACAATGAAAAAAAAGCATATAGTTATATCTATAAAAAGACTAGATTCCATGAGAATCAATATTAACCTATAACCTCAGGACCATTATCTTCTTGAACATCCATAGAATGGAGTTATCCTATGTAAACCCCTAGTCTATATTCTCCATACGACATCAAATTAACAAATCTTGGGTTGGTGCATTATTGAGATCCCCTCTTATTTCCTCTTAAAAACATCCTTAATCTAGTGGTGCCAATGGTAAACAATCATACTACCACTACAAAAAATTATACTAAAGAGACTAAAACATTTTATAGGGTGGTATTTTAATAGTTATAATATAATCATATATATTTTTATCACCATAAAAATATAAGGTTATACAAATTATAATTGTCCTATACCATAACAATGGAATCATAAAAATCCATGTTCAAACAATATTTATAGAAACTAAACACATTATATATAAATGATCATTCCATAAGATAACTTCAATGGCCATATTTGAGCCTCGCTTTATTAATATATTAGGGCATCAACCTCTAGCTCGACATTAAGAAACACTTTATGCAAGCCCCTAAAAAATATCTTATATTTATTAAAAATATTTATACCATCATAGAAATTAAAAATATCTATTTTACATAACACAATGAAATTATTTACCATTATCATTATTTTTGCAGACTTATATACCTTTTTAAATGATAAAAGAATAAATTTTCATTTGTTATAAAATTAATGACTATGATTTTTTCATGTATTACTTCATAATATTATATGGATAATTGTTGGATCTATAAACTAATACATCCTGATATTCCATGGCTCGAGGAGCTTGGAATTGATATTTCAAAAATGTTATGAATTTTATTATGATGCAACCACATTTTTCCTATAAAATGGAATAAATCATAAATTTAGGCTCGAATTGAAAATATGAGGCCTCTATTGAGTTCAAAGCATGAATCTTACTCTTGGAAAAAAATAATCTATGTTGGCATTGGGTGTTGATCCTGATGTCATTCATAATAAAATAATTAACTAAATTCAATAATATTAATTAAATTATTATATTTAAACTGTAAACTAAATTATTTCTCAAAAATAGGATTCAATTGTCAATTTTCAAATTTATTTGAAAAACCTTGTAAATTATGAAGATTTGTTAGAGGTAAGAATTGAAGGAGATGTTGGATGATGAAATTGAATCATGATTAGATTGAGGATCATTAAGCCATCAAAGTTTCTGGATTAGGCCTGGGATAGAAATACAGGACCATTCATCGCTAGTTATCATTCCAAATTCTATGTATAATGTTTAATTTTTATAATTTCATATTTTCTATTAACCTGAAAAAACATGGATTAATTATATGGAAGAATAATTAATTCATGGATCATTATAGATTTGTTTATGGTGGATTTATTTGTTCATTGTTTATTTTCCTCACTATTTTGACAATTCTTCTAAAATTAATTAATAACAAAACAAACAATGTCAAAGGTGTTTTCCTCACATTATTATTATTTGTAATTATCCCCTGTTTCTTTAGATATTACTCATAAGAAATTACAATGGACTATGTTTTGATGAAATAACTGATATTAGATCATTATGCATCTGTTCTTTTCTGAAACTGATCGATATCATGTGTATAAATCATGATCTATAATTATATTGAGGTAAAATGATGATAGATTATGATTAGAGTCAAATCATAATGTGTTGATGGTTTTTGTTAATCATTTAATGATGGAGAAGTTATGAACAATGTTTATGGATGATTCCTAAGCTGTTTCAAAGGTCAGATCCCCAAGATTAGTGATTGTGAGGGTCAGATGACCCCATATCATTATTTTCCAGTTATAATTTCATATGTGATATCTTATATGAATCAATGTAGAAGAATCTATGGGCTTTGGAAAATATCAGGTTACACTGTGGGTAATCTAGAATTACATGTCGTGAGGGACCCCCTAGACGGTGCTAGGATTTCGGAGAGAATAAATTATCACATTATGTGTGACATCTGTCACATGCTATGTGAACCATTCTAGATGATTTTAATGGCATATATGTGTACTCTGATAGGGCTAGAAGGCATGGGCAGGGTTCCAAAAGACCTCAACATTATTGGAAGTATGTATCTTTTTTGCTAAAAATGGATTATGGTTTGTGTTTGTTTTCAATCCTCACATGAGAATTTAGGGTGTTTACATGAAATGGTGTATTACAGTTCATGCTAAAAATATTATTGAAGGTGGAATAATTTCCTGATGTTTTCCAAATTTTTTGTGTTCCAAAACAAAGAGGATTTCATTACATTCCAGAAAGTAGACTTCATTTATGTAATTATGAAAATTTAGAAGAGACATGAGTTTCATGAAGTTGGGATACAAGAATTTTATCTCATGAACGGTAAAGTAAAGATGACGGTGATCTATTTGACAATAACGAGCATCATGAATGATGAATAATTAGAGCTTCATGAATGATGATAGTGATCTCTATGATAATATGAATTTGAGCATCATAGTGTGTGAAGAGTTTTGACAAAAATATTTTTGGTTACGATGAACATCCTAAATGGAAAATTACCATGGAGCATCATGAATGGATGAATGTCTTGAAAATGTTTTTGAAAGATTTGGAAAAATCATTAGAGGTGGAAGATTATTGCAAATGGCAGAGCCTATAAATATGATTCTACCCCCACTTCGTTATCATATTTTTTATGAAGGAAAATCTTGAAACACTTTAATTTAATGAAGCTAAGGGAGCTTCCTAAATTTTGATTTCTATGTTATCTTGAGAATCATGAAAAGAATATTAATATATATTAATTCCAATTATTTTTATTATAGGTTTATTTGCAATTACGTGGTGTTTTTTATCGACTTAGTGAGGTTCGTGAAAGAATTTTGTTTCCCGAAAGAGTGAGATTTGTGAAAGATCATTATGAAAGGTAGTTTTTAATATTAGTTTCATAGTGAACTGGATTTAAAAGTGCATCAACTCAGGTCTATAGTGAAAGAGGAGTTTTGTTCTAGATAAGGACAAATAATTTAATTCCAATCCATTAAAGAGAAATTCAAGTTATTAAAATGAGTTATACTTCTCTCAAAGTAGGGATCTAGGGGGAGGCGACAAAAGTTTACCAAGGGATGCATTTTAGTATCCCTAAAACCGTGTAATAGTAGTGTTCCTAGAACAATGTTACAATATAAAGTTTCTATATTACATATCTAGTGAATATAAGTGGATTTAGGTATGACTGACACACTATTTGCGTATGCTCCTTAGATTATCCCTTAGTGGTGAACCAAGTAAAATATGTATGTTGTCTCTCTACATGTGAATGTTTCATTACTGATCGAATTCATTATGTAGGTTTAATTAGTTCCTAACATCATGGGAACAAGATCAATTTCTTAAAAAGAAAAATTTTACACCTAGATTCACCACTCCCCCCTCAAGGAGTTTTGGGTCAAACATAGATGTCATGTATACTTACTTATACATTGTGTACTTTGTGGTTTACATTCCATTTGTGTAAGTACAACACGGGAAGACCAAGGGTTTAACAAACACGCCATGTACCCATATTACACACCATGCAGCCATTTTGAGGGTGTTTGGAGCCCTTTTTTCTTTAGTATCTGACCATTATTGGTTAAGTGTGTTCCCTTCATCCATCCCTCAATGTAACAGTGTATAAATATTTTTATATACCAAGATTATAATCCCCTCTGTAGGATGATTCTATGAGAGTGTTTGTGGTTTCCCTCTATGTGACTGGAGTATGATCCTTTATTATTTCTTCTCATACCCAAGGTGGGGTTTATTGAATTGATATGACCTACATAAATTTATCATCAATAATCCATCTAGAAAGTTATTTAAGTAGGGTTTGAGATTTCATTTGTATAAGATCCTCTACATATCTGGTTAAACATGAATTGTTTTGTGGTATCCCCCAACGAATTTCGGTGTGATCCCCTATATGAATATCAGGGTCTTCAGACACCAGTGATATTCCTTTGATAGGGTCCAATAATCATGATCTCTTGGATGATTTTCTTCAATTATATCATGGATTATAGAGTGGGTTCTCCCATAATGAGATTTTCTGAGAAGGTTTTGGGAGGATCCTATGGTTTTTAGTTTGTTTCTTTCCTATTAGAGACAGAGTGTCCTTCCCATGTATATCTAGGTTTTTTTTATGCATTGATTTCTATAACCTTGTCATGATATGGATAATCATGATGCAGCATGTTTAGTGTTTTATAGGTGTCCTACTGGGTATTTATATAATCACCCCTGTATGGGATCTTCCCCCACATGTCACATCTTGTGTAGAAGATGACCCATTTGACTATGTCGTGGGATGAAAGGGAGCTTGTGGAGCATATCTTGATCCAGAAATACCGAGGTGTTTTTTAGGTGGTTTCATTTTATTGTAATACTCAACATCTTAGCAGGTTAGACAATCTATATTTTTTAGTTTTTATTTTATTTGGACCCTTTATCGCTTTCAATACATTACTTTTATACTCTGATTGTGAAATTATATATGAATCTAAGCGTTGGTTTTAGTTGAATTATATTTCTATACTGTGCTCATAGATATGGGTGCATGTGTATATGTATTTTAAGATAATTCCCCTTATATGTGTGATATACCTACATGGTGCTGGTCGCCAGTCCCAAGCCTATTGGGGGTGGTCTTGGGGTAGTCATGGATTGAGCCCTATTTGTCCAGGTCTTGATAAAATGGTATTAGAGAAGCTGGTTATACCTTAACATCATAGTCTATGAGTTTGGTTTTTTTTTATGTAAATATTGTTGAGTATTATGAGTTTGGACTTCAGGACAAAGACGTCAGTTTTGGTGGGGAAGTTAACATATCCATACACCATGAAATTAATCACCTACCTTTCAACTCGACAAGTATGTTTCCATTGGTTCTAGTGAAAACACTGGAATATCAAATATATTGTTTTTTTTGTGGCGTAGATTTCCTTCTTGAGTCACCTCCCTAGATACACTCTTTGATTATGAAATATCTTGTTTATTTCATAATTACTCCATGAAGACACAAAAATATGATTCCACTGTATGATCATTATAATTATCTACCGAGTGACAAGGATTTACTATAGGGTAATGTATCAGAGATAATACCTATGGGTGGTTTACCAACTATACCACCACCCAATGAATAGTAATTAGTGCTAGTAGTGTTGGATGAGGATGAAAACATAGCGAGTTTGTTTCCTGACTTCTAAAGGTAGTGACCTCCTAGATTTTGGGGAAAGAAAGGCCCTCTAGTGTCTGAGGACAACCTAGTGGAAGTCACTTGAGTTTTACACCTTGTGAGGATGCCTAAAGATCATATGGAATTCCTCAATGTGAGTCTTATTCAAGACTTCATTGGAATTTTGTGGAGTCTAATGACTTATTCACTAGATGATACAACTCTATCAATGTAAAACTTAAAGAATCGCTATCGCTAGTTGTTTTATTTGGCTATATTGTGATCAATGAACATCTAGGAGGTTTTGAATCTATAATAAGATATTATTACTATATAGAAGTATTCAGTGATGTCTACTGATCTCATGTGATACACCATATATGTGTTGTGAGATCTATTCTTCAAGGAACAAAACTTTTACATGGAATTACACTTAGATATTAGTGATTCCATGAAATCTCATTATATTCCCACTTATTCTGGAGTGTGGGAGTGATCCTTAACTATGGAGAGATTTATGGAAGATAATGCAGCAATAGATGGTGCTGGTAGCGGGAACCATAGAGAAATGACCATGACAACAAGTAACCTATGGATTTCATAGTAAAATAAACATTTCAAATTCTTTAGGAAATAATCACATGATAAGGTTCTAGAAATGTAAGTCACTTAGGATGGCTTACATTAGATGAGGGGGAGGTGGTGTTTCTTCTACGATGATTGAATACATTAGGTATGGGATTATCTGACCCATCATAGAGCTAATCAGGATATGGTATAGGGATCACAACGATATAGATAGAGGTAAGAGCATGGAGGTATTCAGGGTGGAGGATGTGGTAGAGGGTCCAATAGAGCTTAAGGAGGTGGTTGTAGCTTTGAACTATTACCCCCAAACACCCTAGGTGGTCCACACTAGGCTTAGGGAGCTAGTGGTAAGGGATGAGTACAACCACAGGCTATAGAGAGCTATGACCCTGAGTCTCTAATGGTGATACCAGGTAAATTATGTGTCTATTTTACTATAGTTATAGTATTTATAGACAATGGTACGATTCATAACTTTATTTTCACTTCTCTAGTTCAGGACTTAAATATTTTTTATGATCTTTTGGATCAATCCTTATGCTTGGAGACTCCTAAAGGAAGTGGCTCTATGTTTGAAATTTTTTTCCAAAAGTGAAAACTAACACTTTTATGAAAGAAATTTTTATGGTATATATTTGTAGAATTGATGAGCCTATATTATGACACCTATGGTTTTCACTAGCTATCCACATTTCATTCCTATATTGACTATTGTTTTGTGGAGGATATGGTGTATCTGTGGTGATGGGAAGAGGCTTTCCATTTTAGATGAAATGGAAACCTTGGTCTAGTAGGGAATTATTAGAAAATGTAGAGTGTATATGATTACTAAAGAATTTTCTAGAATGAATCTTGGAGTATTTAATTTTATGGGATACCAATTTCCTATAGTGGTGGCGGAGTACAAGGATGTATTTCCTGATGATTAGTCATGACTTACCTCCCTTCCAAGAGTTATAATTATATAGTGACATACACAATAGGATGGACCCTATATTTTAACCCTCATATTAGATGTCCCCTTCATATCTTTTTGTGCTAAGGGTGTAGTTAGAGGACTTGTCAGAGAATGGATGTGTGAGAACCAATGTTTCATTCAGGGAAGCCCTAGTGTGATTTCCATGAAGGGGGATATGAGATTGAGGTTATGGATGAATTAATAGTGATTTAACTAGGTGAACATGAGGAAAAAGTATCCACTACTAAGGATAGATATGACCATTGATTAGTTGAGAAGAGTTTGATGGTTCCTGAAGATTTACATCATGTCAAGTTATCACCAGCTATGAGAACAAGTAAATGATATTTTGAAGATGAAATTTAGATTTCACTATGGTCACTATGTGTACATGATGATTCCTTTCATCCTAATGAACACCCTAGTAGTATTCATGGGAATTTTGAAAAAGATCTTTCATCCTTTAATAGATTGGTTTGTGGTGGTCTTCATTGATGATATCCTTGTTTACTCAGCATCTAAGGAGGTGCACGTGAGACACATGAGGATGGTCCTGGACACATTCTGAGAGAACCTACATTACGATAATATCTCAATGTGTCAATTTTTGATTCAATAGTTTTACTTATTGTGTAAATAATATCATAGGCAGTAGTTCTAGTGGACTCAAAAAAGGTTGAGTTAGTGATATCTTGGGATCCATGAATGAATGTCACCAAGGTGAAAAGTTTCCTTAGGGTTGAAGGGTACTAATAGAGGTTTTAACCTCAATTCTACAAATTAGAAACACACTTTATATATTTAACCCAAATGGGGAAGCCTTTATTGTGGACTAAGAGGATACAGATGCATTTTAAGGATTTAAGAAAAATATTGAAAATCACCCCCATATTGAGATTGTCATAGGAGGGTGTTGAGTACATAGTGTCATATGATTTCTTAGGGAATGAAAATTGTCTCTTCTAAAATATAGAGGAAGGAAGTGAGTTCATATGGGTACAATAAATTGATATCTCATGAGAATAACTATGTGACCCACAAACATGAGCTAAAAATGGTAGTTTTCTCCCTAAATACGTGGTTCCCCTGTCTAATGAGAGATCAGTTTATCATCTACTTTGACCACAAGAGTATCAAGTATATCATATTCTAGAAGGATCATAAAATGATGAAAATATAATGTCTTTCTATACTAAAAGATTATAAAGACCCATAATTTACATACATTTTTAGTAATTCAAAATTGAATCACACTTATTAGAACATATAACAAAACCAGGAATGGACCGTATAGGTATAGAGTCTTTAGAAACTGGGAAAGATAAACAATTGGGTCATAAAGCATCAACTTTGCCTCCCACTTATTTCATCATATCTAGAGTCCCTTTTTGGCATATCCTACTTAATAACCTTCTTCCTGACCTGGGGAAATAGAACATACAAAAGGGTGATCTCAAATGCTCAGTAAGGGTAAACAAAATTAATATCAATCACATCATATACTTAAGAACATAACTTTTGGAAATCTAAACCTGCAAAAGAGATCGTAATTTCATAACATGAGATAAATCATAGTAGTGAAATGTAATCCCAATAATCATAACTTAAAACATGAAACTTTGTGGCATACACACATAATCATAGAGAATCATTTCTCATTAGTCAAGACTCATTTCCAAGACTATCTTAGTGGACAAAGTCCATTTCTGAACCGAGTTCTCTCCCCGTTTCAGTCCTGTTTCACTGAACCATTATAACCTACCGTTCCAGCCATGTATATCTCATCAGATATAAAATCATTACCCAATGCATTGGAGGGAGATATAGGTCCCACCCATCTCATAATGATACCATTCTTATGTGTGCCACAAAATCATAAACCATACATCATAGCATAACCCATGTAATAAAAATGGGAATCTTAAACATCGTGACATCATAAAACAATTCATATAAGATAAAGGAATTCATAAAAAAAATTCCATCAAAACATAATCAAATCAATGTATTAATAGGGATAGAAACAGAACCCTTTATTATATTAGATGGAAAATAATTTTGATAAAACACTTGAACTCCATTCTTGAGGAAAATATCCTTTCTACTTCAAAAAAACTTTTCATTTCTTAACATTTCATACAATTCTAAACTAAAAGAAGTTGATTAAAAATAAAATTGAAAACATGTAAAGTAAGCTTCTTGGAAATAATGTTTTAAAAATCCATTCATGAGGTATAAGTTAAAAAAACATTCTTCTCGTACTTTTGTCAGAAAAGTCAAAAAGTACCTCGTATGAAAAACAACAAAAGATTCCTTTCATATCTTTTACTAAAAACTCACCGAAGGGTAAAATTGGATTTAAAAAATTGTAGGTGTATGGAAATAATATTACATATTGAGTAAACATGGATGTGGATGATAAAATACACCCCAGTAAATACCAAAGTATAAACAATCTCGGATAAAATGAGATTGTGATATTTTCCCTTACCTTAGGTCCATTTTGCCTCGTAAGTGTCTGAACATACTGTATAATGATTTAAATAATGTTATTGACTTATTCCAGAATCATACTTATTGTTATGATATCATATATGGTCATATTCTTAGCTTCTTATTAGTAATATTTCATTACTACTTGTTATTCAGATGTTTATTACTTTTTGTTCTTATGCGTGTTTTGTCGAATAAATTCTTATTATTATTTTTAGGTTATAGATACCTCATTTCCAAAATGGTATTAGTGTAATATATATCATATTCATTCATTCAATTCATTTATATAATCATTATGAAATGAAGATCATGTAGAACGAGTCGCATCACATCGTGGAGACGGTATTCCGTACGTACGCACGAGTGATGATATCGTTCCTATGATCGTGGAATTGTATTGGAGTGTATGTATACTATTTCAGAATCAATATCACTGTATAATAGTCATATATAGTCATTATTTACACCATTATACCCATCCAAGTAAGGTGGTGGTGGAAACTAGATTACACCACGGCGTGGAGACGGTATTCCGTACGTACGCACGCGCGGTGATTTCTTTTTCCGTAGGATGGATAGATGGTGAAATAGGGTTGTTTCATACCTATAATAACATATCCGTATATGATTGATACTGATGTTATTACTTCATAATGAAACAACTAAAGAAGAATAAGTGGAAGAAGAAATAAAGATGAAAGAATCGGTAACGGACATTACCTCTTCTTTGAAGTGCTTCTTTGAGACCTCCTGTTAGGCCACTAAAATAGGTCTTTGAAGAAGACCATAAAATCTAGGATGTTTCTAGGGAAGTGGATAGGGGAAATTGGCAGGGGTTGGCCGAGCTTGAAGGCTCAAAGTGGTGTGAGGAAGAGGGGGAAGAGGTGCCCTTTTATAAGGGAGGAGAGGGGCTCCTTTGGAAAAACTAAAAATATTATTTTATTATAAAGTCATGTTCATTTTTAAATAGCTCCAAATTGATTTATTTCTAAGATAAGGTGTGGATGGGTCTAAATCCTCTCATCCAATAGAATTTAGACAAGTTTAGGTTCCTATTTTAACCTTATAATTTAGATTTAACATTAAGTTAAATAATTTTACTTTTACCGTGTCTTCTTGTGTTCTTATAGTATAAGGTTAATAAACTTACTATAAGCAGCCACACGAACCACAAGTTGTTTATTATTAATATAGATATCCTTATCTAAGGCATTTAGCCGAACCTTAGATTTTTAGGAATAAAATAACAATTACTAATTTAATATTTGTTTTAAAAACTATTTTATGTCAATTTTGACACTATTTAATAATTAATTTTTGTGAAACTCATAACATAATTATTAGTTAGAAAAAAGTTAATTAAATCAATACTAACATGGCATATTAATCTATAAAATTAGTGGAATTCATAAAAAGTCTCAAATTACATTTATTTTGGTGTTTATAACATTAATTATGTCAATATTTCATTAATAAGATAATGACTGCATCATCTTTGTGTCATAAATAAATTAAATTATTTAATGTCTAAAAATTACAAATAAAATACCATTATGTAGGAAATATTTTTATCTTTCTAATGAATATTTATAGTCGAATTTATCATATGTATAACCCCATATTAAAAATGATTTACTTATTAAACTTCGATTTTAACTATTTTAACCCTTCTTTAAATAAATTAATAATAAATGTCCTAATATAATCCAAGTGGGCCTAAATGGTCATATGGTATTCCTAAGGTTGTGTTTGGTCGAATTAAACTTGTCCAATAGAATTAGGACATGTGTTAGGGTAATAATAATATCGTTTTTACCCTTAATTACCCTATTTACTTTTAACCGTGGTAAATAAAAGTAAAAAGTTATTATTCACCAAAAAATTATTTTCATCTCATTGAACCACATTTTACATAATGAAATAAACCGTGTCTCTCGGATTTTTGAAATTCCACTCATAGAAGCGGTAAAATTAATTTTTATGAAAAATTCAGTTTTTTATCTACCACTTAGTGGTTTCGCTATTCATCAAAAATTGAAAGTTTTCAGAAAAATACCAAAATTTCACCCTAGGATAATTTCGATATTCCGAATCCAAAAATGAAGTTCATTTTGAAAAATAAAATTTATAAAATTTCAAAAAGTGGTTATTACTATTCATAACGACTAGTTTTAATAATATTTTAATAGCATATCATTGTTTAGTGAAACTCGTTATTGCATACGACGCAAGCTATCGAGGAAGGCCGCAGTTGCGTGTAAAGCAAGCCAAGCTAGTGTTGTGTGTAGTAAAAGATTCATTTGATGATTTATATAATATAAAAACAAAATATTTCACATAAAAGTCTCGAGTGTTACATTCTACCCCCCTTAAAATGAATTTTGCCCTCGAAATTCGTCACTTTGTAACAAACAGATGAGGATACCTCTCCCTCATCATATCCTCAAGCTCCCATGTAGCTTCTTCTAATTGGTGGTTCCTCCATAAAACTTTCACCAATCGAGTGGTCTTGCTTCGTAGTACTTTTTCGCTACGATCCAGAATATCTATCGGCTGTTCTTCATAAGAAAGATCTTGCTCCAGTGGTACAAATTCTGAGCTAAGTACATGTGAAGGATCAGGTATGTACTTTCTCAGTAGAGATACATGGAACACATAGTGACCTTGAGAGAGATTCAGTGGAAGTTCCAATCAGTAAGCTACCTTCCCAACATGATCCAGTATTTCGAAAGGACCGATATATCTAGGGATCAACTTCCCCTTCTTTCCAAATCTCATGACCCTCTTCCAGGGAGATATTCGTAAGAACACTTTATCACCCACTTCAAACTCTAGGTCTTTTCTTCGGTTGTCGGCATAACTTTTCTGTCAACTCTGAGCTGCTCTTATGTATTGTTGAATAGATCTGACCTTTTCTGCCATTTCATCAACGAGATCAGGTCCAAATAGCTTTCTTTCCCCAACTTCATCCCAGCAAGTTGGAGTCCTGTATTTCTTTCCATAGAGAGCTTCATAAGGATCCATCCGAATACTGGAGTGAAAGATATTATTATAAGAAAATTCCACCAAAGGTAGGTTTTGATCCCAACCACCTTTGAAATCCATAGAGCAAGTACTCAACATATCTTCTAGAGTTTGAATTGTTCTCTCAGACTGACCGTCTGTCTGAGGATGATAAGCAGTGATGAAACTCAACTCTGTATTCATAGTATGCTGAAGACTTCACCAGAACTTCGAGGTAAATTGCGGATCCAGATCAGATATAATAGAAAGTGGTACTCCATGAAATCTTACCACTTCCTTCATATATATCCTGGCAAGCTGATCCAGAGAGAAATATTCTCTAATAGCAATGAAGTGTGCAGACTTTGTAAGACGATCAACTATGACTCAGATAGAATTATTGCCTTTGGATGTTTTAGGAAGTCCTGTGACAAAGTCCATAGTGATGTTTTCCCATTTCCATTTGGGTATGGGTAATGGTTGTAACATCCCCTTAGACTTCTGTCTCTTAGCTTTAACTTGCTGACAAACCAAGCATCGAGAGACATATTCAGCAACATCTCTTTTCATACCATCCCACCAGAAGTACTCTTTTAGGTCCCTATACATCTTCGTGCTTCTAGGATGAATAGAGAATGAAGAACTATGAGCCTCATCCCGCAGCTCCTTCTTTAATTCCAGGATGGGAGGAACACAAACCCGATTCCTGAACTTTATTATCCTATCACAATCAAGGTTGAATTCAGGAAAATTTCTCACCTTCTTTTGTAACTCGACATCTTCTTTCTGTGCCTCTTTAATCTTCACATGTATAGATGGTTGAACATTAATTTGAGAAAGATAAGATTTTCCCACTTCCATTATAATTCCAAGATCCATCCTTTGTAAATCCATAAATATTGGATCTTTTGTGATCCTCATCATGGATAAACTGGCATGGTCTTGTCGACTTAATGCATCTGCCACCTTGTTTGCTTTCCCAGGGTGGTAATGGATTGAGCAGTCATAATCCTTAATCAGCTCCAACCATCTTCTTTGACGCATATTCAGCTTCTTTTTTTGTGAAAATATACTTTAAACTTTTATGATCAGTATAAATGTCACACCTTTCTCCCTAAAGACAATGCCTCCAAATATTTAATGCAAAGATTACCACAGCTAAATCCAAATCATGTGTTGGGTAATTTTGCTCATGGATTTTCAACTGTCGGGAGGCATAAGCTATCACCATATCATTTTGCAAAAGAACACACCCCAATCCCTTCTTGGATGCATCACTATAGATCACAAACCTTTCTCTACTACAAGGCAGTGTGAGCACAGGTGCACTAGATAACCTTCTTTTCAACTCCTTGAAATTCTCTTCACATTCCTCCGTCCAGACAAACTTAACTCCTTTCCGAGTCAACTTGGTGAGTGGATTAGATAATCTTGAAAGATCTTTCACAAAACGTCGATAATATCCAGCCAAACCAAGAAAACATCGGATCTCAGTTACTGTTGTTGGTCTCGACCATCTTTCGATAACCTCTATTTTTGCTGGATCCACAGATATTCCCTCTTTTGAGATTATGTGACCCAAAAATGAAACTTTTTGAAGCCAAAATTCACACTTGGTAAATTTGGCATAAAGCTTCTCCTTTCTCAGGGTCTTTAATATAATTCTCAAGTGATCTTCATATTCTTCCTTGCACTTTGAATATAACAGAATATCGTCTATAAAGACTACCACAAACTGATCAAGATAGTCTCTAAACACTCTATTCATCAGATCCATGAAGATAGCAGGGGAAATAGTAAGACCAAACGACATCACTATAAATTCATAGTGTCCATACATTGTATGGAAATACGTCTTTGGTATATCTTCTCTTTTAACCCTTAATTGATGATATCCTAAATGAAGATCAATCTTGGAAAAGTATTGAGCTCCTCGTAGTTGGTCAAATAAGTCATCAATGCGTGGGAGAGGATATTTGTTCTTGATAGTGATCTTGTTAAGTTCTCGATAATCAATGCAAAGTCTCATTAATCCATCTTTCTTCTTAACAAATAGAACAGGGGCTCCCCAAGGTGATGCAGTAGGGAATATGAACCCCTTATCAATATTCTCTTGGAGTTGCTTCTTCAATTCCTGCAACTCAATTGGGTCCATTCTATAAGGTGTCTTTGAAATAGGCAAAGAACCCGGTACAAGTTCTATTGAAAACTCAACTTCACGATTTAGTGGAAGACCCGATAATTCCTCTGGAAAGACATCATCAAACTCCCGTACAATGGGCATATTCTTAATCATGAGTTTCTCACCAACCATTTGAGATAAATAACCTTCATTTAGTGGAATAAATACACATAAAATGGATGAAATTTCCACTGGATGGTTATGTTCATCCTTGCATCGATAGACGATCATAGATTGATCTGGAATATGAAATGTGACTTACCTTATTTGGAAATTGATATGAGATCTATGTAGAGAAAGCCAATTCATGCCAATAATCACATCAAATTCCACTATAGGAAGGATCACAAGATTTGCAGGAAGCACTTTCCAACAAACTTCGATCGGAGAAGAATTATAAACTTTTGATGCGACTATTGTACCATTAGGTGTTGTCACAGCTAACTCAACATCTAATTGTTGAGGTAATACGGTGATACCCTTAGAAAATTCTTCAGAAATAAAAGAGTGGGTGGATGCAGAATCAAATAAAAAATTTTCTACTTTAGAGTGGATGGTAAGTGTACCTTTCACCACATCGTTATCGTACTCCACATCGCTGATAGAAATTGCATGTGACTTTCCTTTGTCTTTAGCCTTAAGAGTTTGTTGACGTCGACCACCATCATCAACCCTTGGATTAGGGCATTTATTGGCATAATGCCCCATCTCCTTGCACTTGAAACATTTAAGTGTAGTAGGTTCATTCTGTGTATCCCTTCCTTTGTTTGCATCATTAGACATCTTCTTCCCATCATCGCGGCATTCAAATGCCCGATGACCTTCCTTTCCACATTTGAAACATTTACTTGTCCCTTTATGACAACTCTCTCCATGTTTCTTTCCACACTTTGAGCATAAGGGAAAGCTCATCTTCTTTTCAGTGTGCTCTTTAGATTTTCCTTTGAATTCCATTTTCCTCTTCTTATCAAACCCATATGACTGATGGGTTACTCCAATCTCCATCTCAACTTTGAGAGCACATCGAACGATTTCCTCATAGATATTGAATTCCCTTATGGCTAAGGCCCTTAGAAGACTTGGTTTTAAGCCACTAAATAATTGATCGATCTTACTCTCATGTTGGATAATAATACCAGAAGCGTACCTTCCAAGTCTTGTAAAATTTTCTTCATAGGTACCAACAGATTCATCATCCTTTTGCTTCAGTTCAAGAAACTCTTTATCCATATTTGTTCAGAGAATACGAGGGAAGTACTTATTGAAAAATAAGTTCTTGAACTCGTCCCATTCGATGGACCCAATTTCATCCCTTTGCCTCGTATTCTTCATAAGATTCCACCATTGATCAGCATCACCTTAAAAACGATACACTGCTAAGAAGACTTTATCATGCTCAGAACATTGAAGAACTGAAAATATCTTTTCAGTAGTACTAATCCATTGTTCCGCAACTAATGGATCAGTAGACCCGCTGAATGAAGGTGGATGCTGTCTCATGAAGGATTCAACAGAATGTTTCTCCTTCCTTTGCTCGTTTGGAAGTCCTGCATGATTCATAGCTTGAGAAAGTTGTGTGAGCATGGCTACAAGATTTTGCATTCCATCTCCCATAACGTTTGGTTGCTCAGGGGGACAATCATTGC
Source organism: Viscum album (assembly GCA_963277665.1). Classification (NCBI taxonomy): domain Eukaryota; kingdom Viridiplantae; phylum Streptophyta; class Magnoliopsida; order Santalales; family Viscaceae; genus Viscum; species Viscum album. The sequence goes on along the minus strand of OY728137.1, from coordinate 1,870,708,369 downwards.
ATTGCCCGTCGCATTCCGCATTAACACGGTTCCTTCGGGTTCCAGCCATTTACTAAAACCAAGAAGAATAGTGTGAGAAACATTAATTATAATAGGAAAACCATGTAATAAAGAATAAAATTTCACACTTAAGGTATTATCCTAGGCTATTCATGGCCATTTCTAAAACACTAAGATTGTGTTCTATGCATAGAATTATCCTTAGGGTTCTTGCTAAGGATTTCACATCCTAGTTTCCAAAGGATGACTATACCTTTCCTCTGATACCAACTATAACGACCCATACTTTACATACATTGTTAGTACTTCAAAATTGAAGCACACTTATTACAACATATAACAAAACCAGGAAAGGACCGTATAGGTATACAGTCTTTAGAAACGTGGAAACATAAACAACTGGTTCATAAAGAATCAACTTTTCCTCCCACTTATTTCATCATATCTAGAGTCCCTTTTTGGCATATCCTACTTAATAAACTTCTTCCTGACCTGGGGAAATATAACATACAAAAGGGTGAGCTCAAATGCTCAGTAAGGGTAAAAAAAATAAATAACAATCACATCATATACTTAAGAACATAACTTTTGGAAATCTTAACCTGCAAAAGAGATCGTAATTTCATAACATGGGATAAATCATAGTAGTGAAATGTAATATTAATAATCATAACATAAAACATGAAACTTTGTGGCATACACACATAATCATAGAGAATCATTTCTTATTAGTCAAGACTCATTTCCAAGACTATCTTAGTGGACAAAGTCCATTTCTAAACTGAGTTCGCTCCCTGTTTCAGTCCTGTTTCACTGAACCGGTATAACCTACCATTCCAGCCATGTCTATCTCATGAGATATAAAATCTCTACCCAATTCCTTGGAGGGAGATATAGGTCCCACCCATCTCATAATGATACCATTCTTATGTGTGCCATAAAATCATAAACCATACATCATAGCATAAACCATGTAATAAAAATGGGAATCTTAAACATCGTGACATCATAAAACACTTCATATAAGATAAAGGAATTCGTAAAAATAATTCCATCACAACATAATCACATCAATGTAATAATAGGGATAGAAACAGAACCCTTTATTATCTTAGATGGAAAATAATTTTGATAAAACACTTGAACTCCATTCTTGAGGAAAATATCCTTTCTACTTCAAAAACACTTTTCCTTTCTTAACATGTCATACAATTCTAAACTAAAAGAAGTTAATTAAAAATAATCTTGAAAACATGTAAAGGAATATTCTTGGAAATAATGTTTTAAAAATCCATTCATGCCGTATAAGTTAAAAAAACATTCTTCTCGTACTTTTGTCAGAAAAGTCAAAAAGTACCTCGTACGAAAAATGACAAAAGATTCCTTTCATATCTTTTACTAAAAACTCACCAAAAGGGAAAATTGGATTTAAAAAATTGTAGGTGTATGTAAATAATATTACAAATTGAGTAAACATGGATGTGGATGATAAAATACACCCCAGTAAATACGAAAGTATAAACAATCTCGGATAAAATGAGGTTGTGATATTTTCCCTTACCTTAGGTCCATTTTGCTTCGTAAGTGTCCGAAACTCCTGTATAATGATTTAAATAATGTTATTGACTTATTACAGAATCATAATTATTGTTATGATATCATATATGGTCATATTCTTAGATTCGTATTAGTAATATTTCATTACTACTTGTTATTCGGGTGTTTATTACTTTTTGTTCTTATGCGTGTTTTGTCGAATAAATTCTTATTCTTCTCTTTAGGTTATAGATACCACATTTCCAGAATGGTATTAGTGTAATATATATCATATTCATTCATTCAATTCATTTATATAATCATTATGAAATGAAGATCATGTAGAACGAGTCGCATCACATCGTGGAGACAGTATTCTGTACGTACGCATGAGTGATGATATCGTTCCAATGATCGTGGAATTGTATTGGAGTGTATGGATACTATTTCAGAATCAATATCAATTTATAATAGTCATATATAGTCATTATTTACACCATTATACCCATCCAATTAAGGTGGTGGTGGAAAATAGATTCCACCACGGTGTGGAGACGGTATTTCGTATGTACGCACGCGCGGTGATTTCTTTTTCCGTGGGATGGATAGATGGTGAAATAGGGTTGTTTCATACTTATAATAACATATCATTATATGAGTGATACTGATGTTATTACTTCATAATGAAACAACTAAATAAGAAGAAGTGGAAGAAGAAATAAAGATGAAAGAATCGGTGACGGACATTACCTCTTCTTTGAAGTGCTTCTTTGAGACCTCCTTTTAGGCCACTAAAATAGGTCTTTGAAGAATACCAGAACCTCTATAATGTTTCTAGGGAAGTGGAGAGGAGAAATTGGCAGGGTTTTTCCGAGCTTGAAGGCTCAATGTGGTGTGAGGAAGAGGGGGAGGAGGTGCCCTTTAATAAGGGAGGAGAGTGGCTCCTTTGGAAAAACTAAAAATATTATTTTATTATAAAGTTAAGTTCGGTTTTAAATAGCTCAAAATTGATTTATATAGAAGATAAGGTGGGGATGGGTCAAAATCCTCTCATACAATAGAATTTAGACAAGTTTAGGTTCCTATTTTAACCTTATCATTTAGATTTAACATTAAGTTAAATAATTTTACTTTTACCGTGTCTTCTTGTGTTCTTATACTATAAGGTTAATAAACATACTATAAGCATCCAAACGAACCCAAAGTTGTTTAGTATTAATATATATAACCTTATCTATGTCATTTGGCCATACCTTATATTTTTAGGAATAAAATAACAATTACTAATATAATATTTGTTTTTAAAACTATTTTATGTCAATTTTGACACTATTTAGTAATTAATTTTTGTGAAAATCATAACAGAATGATTAGTTCGAACAAAGATAATTAAATAAATAATAAAATGTCATATTAATCTATAAAATTAGTGGAATTCATAAAAAGTCTCAAATTACATTTATTTTGGTGTTTATAACATTAATTATGTCAATATTTCATTAACAAGATAATCACTGCATCATCTTTGTGTCATAAATAAATTAAATTATTTAATGTCTAAAAATTAAAAATAAAATACGATTATGTATGAAATATTTTTATCTTTCTAATGAATATTTATAGTCGAATTTATCTTATGTATAACCCCATATTAAATATTATTTACTTATTAAACTTTGATTTTAACTATTTTAACCCTTCTTTAAATAAATTAATAATAAATGTCCTAATCTAATCCAAGTTGGTCTAAATGGTCATATTTTATTCCTAAGGTTGTTTTTGGTCGAATTACACTTGTCCAATAGAATTAGGACATGTGTTAGGGTAATAATAATATAATTTTTACCATTAATTACCCTATTTACTTTTAACCGTGGTAAATAAAAGTAAAAAATTACTATTCACCAAAAAAATTATTTTCTTCTCATTGAACCACATTTTATGTACTGACATCAACCGTGTCTCTCGGATTTTCGAAATTCCACTCAAAGAAGCGGTAAAATTATGTTTTATGAAAAATTAAGTTTTTTAACTACCACTTAGTGGTTTCACTATTCATCAAAAATTGAAAGTTTTCAGAAAAATAGCAAAATTTCACCCTAGGCTAATTTTGATATTCTGAATCCAAAAATGATGTCCATTTTGAAAAAGAAAATTTATAAAATTTCAAAAAGTGGTTATTACTATTCATAACAGCTAGTTTTAATAATATTTTAATAGCATATCATTGTTTAGTGAAACTCGGTATTGCGTACGACGCAAGCTATCGAGGAAGGCCGCAGTTGCGTGTAAAGAAAGCCAAGCTAGTGTTGTGTGTAGTGAAAGATTCATTTGATGATTTATATAACATAAAAACAAAATATTTCACATAAAAGTCTCGTGTGTTACAAAGACTACAAATTCTTGATTTGTAATACTCTTAGTAAGGAGAATGTGGTGCAAGAACACTCAGCAGGAGACCTTGTTCTCAATTATTGGTCAAGATGTCAGATAATTAAACCTCATTACAATTGTACCTACTAGACTAGGGTTTTCTTTGATATCCAAAAATTGATATTTATTACCCCCGCTAATTTTAAATCTTGTTAGATAAACTCATCAAAGGGATATCAATTGTGAGTCCTTACATGTTTATATATTTATTGGATATGGTCGTGATGGATTTTATGACGGTGGTGATCACATTATTCATTTTAGAGGAGGGAATGTAGGACCAGTGACATTGTGGAATTTGGTAGTGATATATTTTCATATATCCCCTTTGGTGGTACATCCAATTGTCAAAAAATATTCCCTAGGACCTCTAACATCAATTTTCGTATCATGCATGAAGAGTTGTGTTGCAGAGTTTTTCTCTCAATGTCTCATTTTCAGTAAGTAAATATTGAGCCCAAGGATCTAATAGGTTTATCTCAACACCTTTAGGTTCTTGAGAGAAATTTTAATGGGATATACACAAACTTTGTGATGTATTTACCACATACATCTAGGGAATATGTTAAAATCTCAGTGACCATAGACCAACTTTTCAAGTCAAACTACTTTTTATTCATTCAAGAGAATATTTAAGTAGATATCTAGGTACACAAAAACATGTAGGATATATTTTGGCTCCTTGTATCTCCTATGATGATCGTTTTATACTATTATGGTCACTTCACCTCTAGATTATGGAGAGGATTACATGGGTCTTTGGGTATATGTTCCACTGAGCATGGTGTCCCCCCACAGACTGATATCCATACTAAGTGGACCATTTAGGTCTTGGAGGACATGTTACATGTTTTTTTGTTGGATTTTTTTCATAGTTGGGAGGATCAACAACCATTGGTGTAGTTTTTATAAAACAACATCTTCCATTCCACCATTATTATGGCATTATTCAATGTTGTGTATGGGAAACTCTAATATTCACAGCCTTTTTGAAACAATCTAGGGGAGTTTTCACTCATGGGCCTAGAAATGGTTTTATCTGTGATAAAGAAGAGGTAGATCATCAAAGAGTAGATGAGGAATTCATATAGTGGTCATATTTCATATGTGTACCTATAATGGAGGCCTTTGTAGGTCAATGAAGGGAATCCATGTGTTCCGGAGGTTCTCACCTCGACATGGATTATAGAGAATTGGATGAGGAAAAAAAATATATGTGAGATTCATTGGATCATTCCTAATATTATAAACCATGGTGTGGTGGAATACCTCTTATTTATATAGTTGTAGTTAGATCGGGTACATGATGTCTTTCACTTGTTATAGATGACGAGGTACATGCATGACCCATCGAATGTTATCAATTTGAGTGATCTATACATTGATGATGGAGCTAAATTTTCTGAGTACCTAGTAAAGATAAATGATTTATAGTAGAGGATCTATCATGGTTTATCTATTCCCCAAGTGTGTGTCTATTGGTAGAATGTGAATCTTTAAGAGAGAACCTAGGTGTGGGAGACCCAGCTGCAAGCACAATAACCTTATATTTTTCAGTAGGGGTTTCTCTTTTCATGATGAAAATCCCTATGGTGGTGGGAATTTAATAACTCTTATTTTCCCATATATTACATTAGAATATTATATAAAAAAATTTCATAGCCTGATATAAATATGGCGTGATATTTTAAGGTCCGGTCATCCCAAAATTGATATTCAAAAAATATTATAAATATTTTTATCATGATCACATATGTTTCCTAAAAAATTGAAAAAAATATTAAATAGAGGATAATATCATAAATATAAAGCCTTCATTGATTTCATATCATGTCTTTACGCTATGGTAGACATAATCAATGTTTTCATTGGGAATTACGCATGAGTGCCTTCATGGGTGATTGATTAAATAAATTTAATTATATTTATTTAATTATTTGACTAAAAGTTTAAACCTAACGATTCCTTATAAATATGATTCTATGTCTAATTTACTATTTTAGCTACAAAAATTTTAAAATTTATAGGATACATTGGAGAGAATCATTTTAGGATATCTTGGAGGATATCATCAAGTTGAGAGTAGATTGAAGATCATTGCACCATCAAAGGTTGGGGTTCTCCCTAATGACAAAAACATAGTACCATTATTCATCAATGATAAATAAAAACTCTAGGTAAGATGTTTGATATGAGTAATTCCATCTCTTTCTTTTATCTCAGTCCAACATTTATCAATTTACTAAATAAGAATTCATTCTCACATCGATGTTAGATATTATTGGGGTGGGTTTATTTTTCCACTGTTTATTTTCCTCTACATTTTTCTAATTCATAGATAATGGATTAAGGATAAAAAATACGAATTTTCCTTCAACAAATTTTACTATTTATTTATTTTTCTCTAGTCTCTTCACATATTGTTCATGGTAAATTTCTTTGGCCCTCAGTTTGATGAAATTCTTGGAATTTGATCATTGTGTGACCATTCTTCGATGTAATGGATCAATAATATGGGTACGAGTCATGATCTAGGTTTCGATTGATTTTTAAAGATGACAGAGTATGACTATAGGTGGATTCAAATGCATTGAGGTATTTATTTCATCCTTGATCAATGGTGTGGCTAAAGATGATGCATATGGATGATTCCCAAGTGGTTTTGAATGACAGATCCTGGTTATCAATGACAGAAATGGTCAACCAACCACATATCTTTATATCATTACATGACTTACTCTAGGGAAAGATAAGATAGTGAGGCAGATAAAACCTTGTGCGATCTAGAAAATACCATGTTATATGGCATGTAATTTGGAATTTCCAGTTGTGTAGGACCCTATGTGTGAAACTAGGTTTTTCATGTATAATAAAGAGTCACATATCATGTGATGACTTCCACACACCATGTGAACCATCCTTGAAGCATTACATGTGACTTAGAGGGTACATGAGAATGGGAAGGTCGGTGTTCATGGAAATGGCTACAGTACATGTGCAGAGCCTTGTACTTGGAAATGGCCAAAAAACATAAGTAGGGTATCTGCAGACCTCTACACACCATGTATACTTACTTACATGTTGTTTAATTTTAGTGTTACATGTCGTGTGAGACAACACCAAATGGTCAGACTGGGATTTGGATGGATATTCTAGGTACAAATAATACACGTCGTGTACCCCCTTTATGGGTGTTTATAGCCCTCTATTTCTTTAGTATTGGACCATTATTGGTTGAGTGTGTTCCCTTGGTCTATCCCCTCGATGGTACATTGCAACGTTATGTTTTTATCTCTATATTGTGATATCATCTAGGGGATGAGTCTCCAATAGAGTTTTTTGTTTCCCTCCATGATACTAGAATGCGATCCTCTATCATTCATTATTATACTCTAGGTGGGGTTTGTGGAATCATCCAGACCACCATGCTTTAGGTGTTGATCCTCTATCTATAATTTAATTTCAATAGGGTTTACTAAATTTTTTTATAGGATCCCCTATATATATGGTTGATCTATTTTGAGTATCTGGAGTCCCCTAGTGGTCTTGGGTGTGATCCCCTATCTGATTATTAGGGAATTCAGAGACAAGTTAAATTTCATGGGTGTATCCCAATGATCATGACCACTATTATGAATTTCTCTTAGGATAGAATGGATTGTGGAGGGGGTCCTCCCAGGATTATAATTTCCTATAATATCATAGTATAATTATGTGGCTAACAGTTTGGCTATGACCACTAGGAGGTTTGTTGTCCTTCTTGTGTGTATCTGGGTTTTTCTTAGGATTTGATTAATATGTCCTTATTATGATCAGAATCATCTTGATGTTATGTGTTTATTATTTTTAAGGTGTCCTTCTGGATATTTATATACTCTCCTCTGCATGGGCTCTACCAACTTATGTCATGTATTATGTAGAGGATGTCCCCTTCTATGATATCATAGTAAGAAAGGGAGCTAGTGTAGCAAAGATTGATCTAAGAAGAATAAATTGTTTTCCAAGAGGTTATATTTTATTGTAGTCATCATATTTTAGGAAGGTTGGACCCTTTACAGTTTTGTGTTAGGATTGTATTTTTAACCTTTACCACTTTCATTTCTTTACTAACGTACTCTTATTGTGATATTATAGATGTATAAAGGAATTTAATTCATTTTTTAATGATTTTATCAATGTCATCTTGGATATTTATGTGTGTGTAAAGATACATTAGGACAGTGACTCCCATTTGTGTGGTACTTGTTGAGTCAATAAGGATTTCCTTATGAATTTTCCATTCTTTCATACTTGGGGGATATTGTTAAGTAAATAATGTTTCCTTATGACTTTACCATTCCTTCTTGTTTTTAATATCACAAACACCTTTTCTCAAGGGAAATTTTTTTTTACCCTATGTTTTACTTCTATAAAGAAAAATTTCCTTCCCCAAGGAAATTTATCCTTGCGATGTTCATCGTTCATATCATAATTTTTATAAGTATAAATTTGGTTTGAAACCAAAACATAAGAATCCTATAAATTCCTATATATGAAACATTATGTTTTAGAATCCCAATTATCATAATTCTGATTATGAATTCTGGTTACGAATTTCTATGAGTTCTGACTCTGAATTCTGAATACGAATTCTAGTTAAAAATTTCTCTGAGTTCTGAATCTGAATTCCGAATACAAATTTTTTTATGAACATATTTGAGTTCGGACTCAGAGTTCTCTGAATATAGACTCTGAAATCTTATGAGTTAGGACTACAAATTCTCATGACCTCTGACTCCAATCTTTTTATGTTCTGGTTCCGAATTCTTGTGAATCCAGATTCCTAATTTCCTTGAAATTCAGACTCCGGAATTCTATAGAGTTCAGGTTTCGAATTCCTAGAAAACAGAATCTGAATATCTTTGTTTTATAGACTCTGAATTCATTTTTGGTTAGACTCCAAACTATCACTTTCTTACATTCTGAATATTGGATTTTAGTTATTTAATAATATTTTTTTCTAACACTTTTTGTGTTATAAAATAATGTCATGCATTCAGTTACTAACTAACCATTGTTTGAGTGACACGTGTATAGGTCCCTCCAATATTCAATAAAAAATATGACTGTTGGAGGATAGAGCCGACCGTTGAAGTTATCCCTAAAAAAAGGAGTTCATTTGAAAGAGATCACAACTTTGATGAATAGTTCTATGAATCTAGATATTACATGTTACTGAAGAGATTTCTAGAGAGAGACTCTCACTGCTTAGTGCGTAATGAACTTATGGTTCAGTTTTGCTTTGTGTGACTCCGATTGTTGCTGTGTACAATTGAGGGCTTCCGGGGATAGGAATACAGTGGTGCCGACTACCTTGAAGTTGATGGATTCCTTGCTAAGGAAGACAGAGGTGCCAACTACGAAGAAGTTGAGGGATTTCACAGATAGAAAGACAGACTCTGATCTTCGTATCAAGGTCTTTCCCTGGTGTGGGTAAGACATACTTTCTTGAATGTATAAATCAAGGGACCTTTACCCATGGTTGTTGGATACCCTTCCCTTTGGGTTAAAAGATTTAATAATTGTTACTTGTTTTTTACAAGTTTTCCACTGCATTTGTATTGTTGAGGAAAGTATAACAATCTTATACTTCCTTATATTTGTACTCTGATTTAGTAAGATTTTATACGATTTAAGGAAGAATATTTATTGTTGTAAACATTAATTACGTTTCACTTGCCAGAACCATCTTTCTTGAATCACTTTCTCAGAATCATATTTCCAGATTCAAGCAAGTGTTTAGAACTTAGAGGTTTTTTGAATTACCTTGTTTAACCTTGTTAAACATAACCATATTTAAAAGTTCAAAAGGAATTTTTAAAATAATACAATTCACCCCCTCTTTTATTTTCAATATCTTTCGAAACTACATATAATATCTCTATTATTCCGATCCTACATTTGGAATTGTAGAGTTTATCATACTCACATACCATCTCAACAATTGGTATCAGAGCATTAGTTCAATATGAATTAATCTCATGATTAGATTTAGAAGAGAATTCATCTCATTCTTTTCCGGAATCAATTTTTTAGACTCATAAAGTTTGGATTCATATTTTTCTTAGATATACTCTAGTTTTATTTTCCTTTCTGAAGAATATTTTTCTTATTTACAAATTATTTTTCTATTAATAAGTTTGTGTGGAAAGAATTTTCTTTATGCTGGTAGGAATCAATGTTGGTTCCATAGACAATCTCAATCCAACTAGACCTCCTATTTTTGATGGAAATGATTATGAATATTAGAGAGATCAAATGAAGACTATTATTATCAATACTGGTGTTGATAATTATGTTATGCTTACTAGAGGATACAAAATCCTTGAAAAAGAGGTTTGAACCTTTAATAATAAGGAAAAGCATGAATATCTACTGAATTATAAGGTACAAAATACTTTTATTTTCTCTATGACTAGAAATATATACAACCAAATTTCATCTTGTGAAGCAGCAAACATTATTTGGAAGAAACTTGATGTTACACATTTTGGTACATCTAATGTTATAAACCCAAGAAGATCTATGTTAATAGCTGAATACCATGGATTTAACTTTACTTATGGAGAACCCATATGTAAGGTGAAACAAAGGTTCATAACTATTTTGAATAGTTTAAAATCAATATGTAAAAAAGGATTAGATGATGCATCTCTTTTTGATAGAATCATAGACATCATGCCCAATGAGTGGGAATCCTAGAGGACTGCTATTGATGAGAACAGAAAGTTTACTCAGATTACTCTTGATAAACTTTTTGGAACTCTTCTACAACATGATACTAGAATGAAGAGTGATGCTGATAATTAAAATAAGATGAAGGGAAATAGAAGTGTTATGTTTACTACAACTTCTAATCATATGAAAGCTAAGAATTCTGAGAGAGTTACTAGATCCAAATCTAAGAAAGTTGTTATCCCATCCAAATATAGTGGATTTGAATCCTCAGAGAACGAATTAGCCAATCATTCTCGAAGGATGAACAAGATAGCTGGACAGAGGAACTTTAAATCCAGATATAAGAGGAAAGAAAGGAAAGATAAGAAAGATTCAGAAGTTACATGTTATGAATGAAAAAGAGATAGAAATATAAGACCTGATTGTTCTATGCTTAAGAAGAAATAAATAAAGGAAAATCATTCTGAGAGAAACAAAAAGAAGTACTACAAGGCTAAAGATAAGAAAGTCTTGATAGCTAATGACACCTGGGGTGCCAGTGGTGGAGACTCTTCAGATGAATCGTTGAATTATGAATTTTCTGGACAGAAGAATCTTGGTCTAATAGCCAGACTACCAATTGAAAATCATTGATTTATGGATAAGGTACACAATGTTGAATCTCTGACGAATGTATCTTTGAATGCTTATGATAGTGAATATTATAACTCTTCATATGAAAAATCTTCTTCTGATGAAGATGATACATTACCTTCCTATGAAGAAGTTTCTAGGTTTGCTAAACTTATTGAGATTGAGAATTCAAAACTCATGAAAAACCTTGATAAGGGAAAATCTAAGAATATTATTCTTACTAAAGAAATATCAGATCATTCTAAATATCTTGATAAGAAAAATGATGATTTTGAAAGTATTTCAAAAAATCTTGATGAAGTAAATTATGAGAAGAATAATTTTTCTAATGACCTAGAAAATGTAATTTATAAGAAAAATGTTTTCGAGCCTAACTCTAGTTTAGAATCAAATGTTTTGGAAGACAAGAACCTGGTTATCAAACTGAAATCTGAAATATTTTCATTAAAGAAGTTTTTGTCAAACATTACCATAGGTAAAAAAAATATTGATAAAATGTATTCACAAGTTCGTCCTCTAAGGAATAGTTCTAGTTTTGGTTACACCGGTTCTTAACTGATATTTAGTAAAATTTATTTTGATCCTCAAAGTGCTCCATTCTGCACTAACTGTCAGTGTGGTGGACACTGGGAAAAAAATTGTTCCCTAAACAAAACCCGGTCTTTAGGATTTCACAATGCCTATTTTTCTAAAAATATGTGGGTGCCCAAAATTTTTCTTTTTGAGATTTCTATATCCAAGAAAGTCTGGATTCCAAAAACCTAACATTTTATTATTTTTAAAAAAATGGAGAAGGTACCAACAATAATACATAGTATATGGATAGTGGATGTTCCTGGCATATGACTGGTAACAAAAACTATTTTGAAAATATTATCAAGACGAAAGGAGGGAAAGTATTTTTCAGAGATAATTCTCATAGAGAAATTATTGGTATAGGTAACATTGTTCTTCTTAGAAAAACTTTGATTTCAATTTTTTTTTTTCATTAAGGGTCTTAAGAACATCCTTATTAGAATATGTCAATTATGTGATGAATGTTACCTTGTGATTTTAGGAATGAGACGTGCTTAGTACACAATTCCAAGGAATATTTTATTCTTTCTGCCCATAGGCAGGATAATGTATACACACTAAACATATAAGACCTTAGGATCCAAGATCTACCTTACCTTAGTGCCATAGAAGATCATTCTTGGTTATGGAATAGAAGGTTAGGACACTATAACCTTAAGAACTTGTGAAAACTTTCTAAGAAAAGGTTAATTAAGGATACACCAGAGCTTAGATTTGATTATGAAAAAGTATGTAACCCTTTTCATTAGGGTAAGAAACATAAATCAAGTTTTAAATCTGTTGGTGAAGTCTCAACTACTGATTCATTACAGTTATTTCATATGGATCTCTTTGTTCCTACACAAACAGGAATCATTGGGGGAAAGTATTATGTATTTGTCTTGGTTGATGATTACACTAGGTTTACTTGGGTCTATTTTCTAGAAAAGAGGTCTGAAGCTTTTTTTTCTTTCCAAATTTTTAAATCCCAAGTTAAAAAAGAAAAGAACCTTCCACTGAAAACTATTCACAGTGATCATGGTGGAGAATTTCAAAATTCTGATTTTGAAACATTTTGTAGTTGAAAAGGCATTACTCTTAACTTTTCAGCACCTAGAACACCTCAACAAAATGGTGTTTTTGAAAGAATAAATAGAATTCTTCAAGATATAACTAGAACTATGTTGAGTGAGTATTTTCTATCCAAACATTTTTTGGCTGAAGCTGTAAGTTCTGCTTGTTATACTATAAATCGAGTTTTGATTAGAACTTTTCTTAATAAAACTCTTTATGAGTTATGGAATGGTAGAAAACCTATAATTTCCTACTTTAAGGTTTTTGGTTGTAAGGTATTCATCCTGAATAATAAAGATAATCTATATAAATTCACCCCAAAATCTGATGAAGTAATTTTATAAGGCTACTCAACAACTTCTAAGGCTTATAGAGTTATCAATAAAAACACGTGTACTGTTGAAGAGATAGTACATGTGATATTTTGTGAAACTGATCCTTATGTATTTAAACAACCTCAACCTAAATCTTCGGATGTGTTTTCCAAAACTAATTATCAACCTACTTTAGATGATCCTTCTGATAAGGAAAATGTCCAAGACGATGTTTCTGAAGTATTTACCCCAAAAGATTTCCTACCCCATGTTGATGAACAGTTTTTACAAAACCAAAATCAGTAGTTTATTAAGAATCATCCTAGTGATAGCATCCTTGGTGATGTGAATAAACCAATAAGGACTAGAATTTCCTTAAGAAATGAAGTAGAACATCTAGCTTTTCATTCCCAATTAGAGCTAAAAAACACTGATGAAGGTTTAGGTTATCACTATTGGATTAAATCCATACAATATGAACTAAATGAATTCAAAAGTAATAAGGTCTGGACCTTTGTTGAAAGACCTAAGAAAACTTCTATTATTGGTGTAAAATGGGTCTTCAGAAATAAGTGTGATGAAAATGGAATCTTTGTAAGAAAAAGAGATAGATTAGTTGCAAAAGGCAATAATCGACAAGAGGGAATAGACTGTGAAGAAACCTATGCTCCAGTTGCTAGACTTGAATCCATTCGTATCTTAGGTTCCTTTGCAGCATTCTTTAATTTTGTACATTTTCAAATGGATGTGAAATGTGAATTCCTTAACGGTTATGTACAAGAGGATGTTTTTGTTGAACAACCTCCTGCTTTTGAGGATACAAAACATCATAATTATGTTTTTAGACATACCAAAGATTTGTATGGACTTAAGAAAGACCCCCGAGCATGGTATGATAGACTTACAAGATTTTTTCTTTAAAATAATTATGTTAATGGGAAATGCAGATCCAAACCTTTTTATAAATAAATATATTAAAAATGTTTTGATTGTTCAAATTTATGTTGATGACATTATATTTGGTTCAACTCAACAATATTTAACTGATTCCTTTCTAGATCTAATGAAATTTGAGTTTGAAATGAGTATGATGGGTGAGTTAACATTTTCCCTTGGTTTTAAAATCTCTCAACAATCAGAAGGAATCTATATTTCCCTACATAATTATATTAATGATATACTTAAAATGTATGGATATGACAACACTAAGAGTATATGTACTCCCATTGGTACCTCAAATACACTTGAGCTTGATGAAGCTGGGAAACCAATAGATCAAACATCTTTTTGAGGAATGATAGGAAGTTTACTTTATATGATAGCTAGTCATCCAGACTTAATGTTTTCAGTATGCTTGTGTTCAAGATATTAATCCAATCATAAGGAATCTCATTTAAAATCAGGGAAAATTATTTTTCACTACTTAAAGGGAATCGTGGATTTAATACTTTTTTATACTTCTGAAAATGATTTTGTTTTGAAAAGTTTTTCAGATGCTGACTTTGGTGGATATAGAATTTATATAAAGAGTACATATGGAACTTTTCATTTCTTAAAAGATTCATTAGTTTCTTGGTAATACGAGAAGAAACACTCAGCAGCACTTTCCACTGGGGAAGTTGAATATGTAGCAGCTGGTAGTTGTTGTACTTAGGTGTTGTGGATGTAACACACACTCACAGACCTTGGTATGAGTTTTAACAAAATACAATTTTGATGTGATAATACAAGTTCCATTACCCTTAGTAAAAACCCTGCACATCACTCTCATGCAAAGCACATAGATATTAGTCACCACTTTCTTAGGTATCACACACAAAAAGGAGATATCATTCTTCAATTTATCGAAGAGCAAGATCAACTTGCTGATATTTTCACAAAATATTTACCCTCCGATAGATTTGAATACATTGAAAAGAAGTTATGAATGATAACTGTAAGGTAATCTTTCTTGTTAACTTCCTGTGTAATCAATCTTTTTATAGTAATAAACTCCTTCTCAAAGGGGGAGTATACATTACTATTAGTTTTTCATATTTTTCATAATGAAGTTTTTCCTAATTAAGTTTTTCATATTTTTCATAATGAAAATTTTCATAATGAAGTTTTTCAAATTTTTTGTAATGAATTTTTTCGTAATGAAGTTTTTCATATTTTTTGTAATTAAGTTTTCCCTAATGATGTTTTCAATATTTTTCATAATGATGTTTTTCATAATAATGTTTTTCATATTTTTCAGAATGATGTTTTTCATAATATTTTTTTTATATTTTTCATGATGAATATTTTTGTAATGAAGATCTGTGTAATCAATTTTCTTTCCATACTCAAGTTTTTTTTTCAAAATCTAAAGTACTTCATGAATAATTTTCCTCAATACGAATAATTCACCTGAAAATATGAAATGTATAATTCTTTCTTAAGTTTTCATAATCACCTTTTACTTGATGGTAGTTTCCTTGGTTTTAAACTTTCTTGGATTCTGGTTTCCTAAATCCGAATGTTTTCCTTTAAAACCTCAAAAGATCGGATCCTACCAAATTTTCCTTGCGGGTATCATTTCAATCATCAGATATGATCAGAATAATTCTCATCCATTTTATTGAGATGGGAAGTTGAATCATCACATCAACACCTATAATAGGGGACCCCCTGAGGGTTGTCCTACATTGGTTTTCAAAGATTTTGTGTGTCGAAGCTCTGCCCCATTTTAAAATCCACTTGCAGATTTTCAAAATTTTCTCAATTACAAATGTCTAGTGAAGTTACTTCTCAAGATATGTCTTCTCTCAAGCTGATTTCGGAGTGGCATGTATACAGAGAGAGTTTAGTGAATCCGAATTTATTCAATATGTATGATTCTATAATCTCCAAGAACATCAAGCTCAATATATGGGAATGTGTCTATGTATCAAAGCCTGGAGCTCAAGACCCGGTATATCTAGATCTACTCATTGATTTTTATGACTCAGTGTGTTTCTTTAAGGAAAAAGAGAGTGAAAAGTTTTCATTCAAAAGTTATGGAAAAAACTATGCTTTATCTTACACTAAGGTAGCCATCTTAGTTGGAGTTCCATATAAAGGAGAAGCTAAGTTCTGTTCCCACAAGCTGCTAGATGTTTAAGGATGTTTTGTAAAAGTAAAGGCTATGGAGTGTCATGGACTTATAGATGTCAAGACTGAAAAGATTTCTCATTTATGTACCAATAATTGGATCCTTGAATTATGGGTTCAGGGTTTTATCATACCGAGAAAGGGTGACAAGGAAACCCTGAAGAAAAGTGATATGTATATCTTAGATTTTTTGGTAAATCTAAGGAAGATCAATCTAATTAATAATATTTTCATTAAGATAGATAATATCAGGAATGGGAATTTGAGAGTAGAGATAATCATATATCCTACTCTACACTCCAATTAGACTGTTCGGTGTCTTGAGTCCTTCAAGATTCCTTGCAGTTCCAAGATGAGGAATTTAAAAGTTATGTTAGTTAGTGATGACACTTTGAAAAGAATGAATATCAGTTTTTGTAAATATTGTGTAGAATTTTATGATTTACCAGTGTGAGAAGCAGAAGTTGATCTGAAAAATACAGAAGAGGCTGAACCGATGAAGAAGGTTGAAATGAAAAGAATATTGAAGGAAGTATAAGTTGAAGGTTAAACTCTTAAAGCTAAGGAATCTCAAACTGTACCTCTAAATCCCAAGAAATAGAAAGCCTATCCGGATGAGGTAGTAGTCAAATGGTGGGAGGATATAAAGAATCGAATGGAAGGAGAACCACAGTTTGGTATAGATCCTGCTAAGGCCAAGGCTCTAAAAGAAAAGACTGCTAAAGAGAATGAGAAGCAAGCCAAAGAGAGGAAGATTAAGAGGAAAATATCTGAGGCTGAATTTTTTCAATCCCCTCTAAGGGATACTGAAATTGCATTCGAGAACATTCCAGTACCGAATGACTTCTTAGTATAACCATTACCTGAGACACCAAAGAAGAAATTAATGACTCCGGAAAAAGTACTAGAGAAGGTTGTTGAATAAAAGAAAGGTGTAGAAGAAGTTCAAGAAGATAAAAGCAGTGATGATACAGCTGATCTGATAAAGAAAGTTGAAGACTTTCATGAGAAGGATTGTGATTCTGAAAAATTTTCAATCTGGACTTCTCAAGCTGGATCTTTCAAACAAGCTACTCCTAGAATAGATAAAAAGACTTCAGAAAAAGTGAACAAGCTATTTGGGGAAGAAATCAATAATCGTCACTTTATTCATCCTCAGGATATTAAAGAAGGATCCTAGAATGAAAAAATTGATAAAGATAAGATTGTTCAGTTATCTGAAAGTGAGCATGACTCTCCAGATGAAGAAGCTGTTCCGAAAACTGATAAGGGGAAAATATTGGTTGTCGATACACCAACAAAAGAAATTCTAATAAATAAGTAAGTTGGTGCATCTTCTTAGAGGAAGCTGGTCAAGCTAGAGGAAGAACCATTACCTAGAAAAGTTTCATATTCGGACTCATGAGCTCTGGGGCATGATTTTTTTATTCAATATCTAAAAAATCATGTAGATATCATTCTGATCTTTCTAACCATTTACTCCAGATGAAAAATTCTTCAACATATTATGAATCTGAAATCGGATTCTGTATCCATCATGATGGATAGGTGAATAAAGATTGAGGCTGATTACAAGAACTTCTTTATCAACTACGATGCCCATAGAAAATCTTGTAAGAAAATGATCAGATGGTCAAAGAATGTAGTTAAGGATTTGAGAGAGCATGATGACTTTCAAGGTGATGTTTTGGAAACTTTTGATACTCAAGATAGAAAAATCAAGGATCTCACAAATAGATTTATGGAAAAGCTAAATATTGAGAAGAATTCTCAGATTCAGGATGTCAAAGTTCTGAATGGGAAGTTAAATTATGTTGTCCAAAGTTGGAAAACAGAAAGGGATATCCGGATCAAGATTGAAGAGAAGTTAGTGAAGCAATATGACCTATTGAAGGCTCAGGCAGAGACTCTGAAGGCTTAGGATAATAGGATCAAAGCCTTATAAAAATAATCATAGGAATATCACAAGGACCTAAAGAAGTTGAAAACAATAGTAAAGAAGTTAATACCCAAGAAGAATGAAGGAAAATAGATCAATCCGATCTTTTTTTTTTATTTTTTCCCTTGTATATATTCATCCAATATTAATGAAATTTTGGGTTGCTCATTTCTATTTGCATGATTTATAATAATATTTCAGGTACCATATTTTTTTCCATTCCCTAAAACTCTTTTTTAAAATCCCAAAGGGGGAGAAGGAAAAATAATGTTAAGTAAAGAAGTAATATCCCTAATAAAGAAGGAGTTTATCTAAGGATTAGTTTTCATACAGAGATTTTTGTACTCAAGATAATGAAAAATCTCATTCTAGAAATCTATAATATGATACTTAGTGTTCCAAAGTCTAAGGGGGAGTTAGTCGTATTCATCTATGCTAGTGTAAATAGGGAGATAAGTTTTATTTCAAAGTCTAGGAAATTTTTCAAAGTCTTTATATTCTTTTTCGTAAGGATGTTTGTGTTTTCCAAAAAGGGGGAGACTATTGAGTCAATAATTTTTTCCTTATGAATTTTCCATTCCTTCATACTTGGGGGAGACTATTAAGTAAATAAGGTTTCCTTATGACATTAAAATTCCTTCTTGTTTTGAAAATCACACACCATATCTCAAGGGAAAAAATGTTTTTACCCTATGTTTTACTTCTATAAGGAAAAATTTCCTTCCCCAAGGTAATTTATCCTTACCATGTTCATGGTTCATATCATAATTTTTCTATGTGTAAAATTCAGTTTGAAACCAAAACCTTGGAATCCTATAAATAGCTAGATATGAAGACTTCGGTTTTAGAATCCAAATTATCAGAATTATGATTACAAATTATGGTTATGAATTTCATTGAGTTCTGACTCCGAATTCTGAATACTAATTCTGGTTACAAAATTATCTATGTTTTGACTCTGAATTCCGAATATGAATTATGGTTATGAACTTCTATAAGTTATGACTTTGATTTCCCTGAATATAGACTCAGAACCTTTATGAGTTCTGACTCTGAATTATCATGAACTCTGACTCCGAACATTTTACGTTTTAGTTCCGAATTCTTGTGAATCTAGATTCCGAATTTTGTTGAAATTCAGACTCCGGAATTCTATAGAGTTCTGGTTTTGAATTCCTAGAAAATAGAATATGAATATCCTTGTATTATAGACTCCAAATTCATTTTTTTAGACTCTTAACATTCACATTCTTACATTCTGAATATTGTATTTTTTTTATGTAATCATTTTTTTCTAACACATGTTGTGTTATAAAACGATGTCGTGCATTCAGTTACTAACTAACTATTGTTTGAGTGACACGTGTACAGGTCCTTCTAAAATTCAAGGAAACATATGACTGTTAGAGGAGGTAGTCGACCATTGAAGTTGTGCCTATAAATAGAAGCTCTTTTGATATAGCTCAAAACATTGATGAACAGTTATATGAATCTAGATATTACATGTTGCTGAAGTGATTTCTAGAGAGATACCCTCATTGCTTAGTGCGTACTGAACTTATGTTTTAGTTTTGCTTTGTGCGACTCTGATTGTTGTTGTGTACAATCAAGGGATTCCGGGGATATGAAGACAGAGGTGTCGACTACCTTAAAGTTGAGGGATTCCATGTTGAGGAAGGCAGAGGTTCCAACTACCTTGATGTTGAGGGCTTTCGGGGATTGAAAGACAGACTTCGATCTTCATATCGAGGGCTTACCCTGGTGTGGGTAAGATAGACTTTCTTGAAAGTATAAATCAAGGGACCTTTATCAAAGGTTGTTGGATACCCTTCTCTTTGGGTTAAAAGATTTACTAATTATTACTTGTTTTTTTACAAGTTTTTCACTGCATTTTTATTATTGAGGAAAGTATAACTATCTTATACATCCTTATATTTGTACTCTGTTTTAGTAAGACTATATATTATTTAAGTTATAATCTTTATTGTTGTAAACTTTCATTAAGTTTCACTTTCTGGTACCATCTTTCCTGAATCACTTTCTCGGAATCATATTTCTAGATTTAAGAAAGTGTTTAGAACTTAGAGGATCTTTGAATTACCGTGTTTAACCCTGTTAAACATAACCATCTTTAAAAGTTCCAAAGGAATTTTTAGAAGAATACAATTAACCCCCCTCTTGTATTGTGAATATCTTTAGATACTACATAGATTTTCTCTATTATTTCGATCCTACATTTGATATTATAGAGTATATAATACTCACATACCATCTCAATAGTACTCCTACTCAGTGATGTTCACCATCCCCTGAACTATTTAAGGTGATCTTGTAGTAGTCACATATCGATCCACATTAGGGTGGACGATGACAATAAAATCTAGTGACTAAAAAATAAAATGCACAATTTGTATGTTGAAATCCTGGATGAAAGATATCCCATGTAGTGTCACCAATAGCCCTGAATACCACTCAAAAACAAGAGTCTCTCATTTTATTTCTTAAATGAATAACCTTTAAAAATAGGAACATTCCATTATAGAGACTTCATGACATCCCAAGTATATAATCCACAACTAACATGCTAACCATTACAATAAATAGACTATTAATGGAATGAAAACACAATATAAACCTCTTCTTATCAACACTCAACCCAATTATATATATATAAGGAATTTTGAACCACACATACATATGAACCATAGGTATAAATTTGTATAAATATCAATAATTACAATATGAAAAACCCCCAAAAGCACAAAAAACAAAATAATCATGATTTGAAACTATATGATATCTGAATTCACACCTGTTAATCTACTCAGAATACATCACAATATTTCTTAAGTATTAATCCATTAATTAGAAAGTCCTAAAATTTATCATAAGGTCCCTTATTCATTGTGATATATTTAGTAATATACTTCACAAACAATGTTCAAGTAATATTATAAGAATAATAACCTTGAAATTATTAGTAGTGATTATTCCAAACTATTTCTTTTAATTGTTACTCTGATTCCATTGTATGATGACTCACCCTCACTAGTAATCCACATAATCTGGGAATAAGTTACAATTTGCTCCTTGAGTTGATTTTTCAATAGTTCACTAGTTTGTGACTATTAGTATGGGTATAATATCACAATTATATGAAATTAATTACCATGTTTATATGAAAACTCATGAAATTATCATAAATATAAGTGAAAAAACCTATGAACTCATGATGGACATTAATGGTTGATCAGTTTATGAATGTGGTCAAACTAGGGGAATGGTTGGTTGTCTGGTTGATTGACATGCACTGTTTGTTGTTTGGAATGGTTGATTATATATTCACTTATGATATGATGGACTTTCATATAATATTGGACTAAACATGTGTTTTATCACCACGTCTTATTGGGGTGTATTTATTCTTTTGGTGAATATTTATCATTATTGGTATAACTTATTCTCGTGGTCAAACAAAAAATTATGGTCTATTTTAATGCACATTTTTTTCAGTTAGGATTTACATGGTTGTTTGGATTTAATTGTGTGGTGTGTGAAACCCTAGTAATTTCTTGAAATCCTTGTAAAAGGATAACCATATAGTTGGTTGAAGGTCAGAGTCTGTCGACCCTCATTGATGATCAAAGCATAGCTATTTTTTGAACTTCTACCTACTCATATTGATAATACAAAAGCTTTAATTATTTTTTTTCCATTTTGTTCCTAAATTTTAAAAATTATAATTATAATAAAATACCTTTTAACTATGAAAAAATTATCCAAACCAATGTATGGAATAACTATTAAATCCAAAAAATGGTCAAAACCCCTAAAATTATTTTTTCAATATATTTTTCTTTTATTTCTAGATTTCAACAACGTATCTAAAATTGAATGATTTACTAGGTTTTCTATAAATTTAAGGGTTTAATTTCCAATAAAAATACAAAGAAAATATGAAACATTTGGCTCTCATCATTAGCCATATCTTCTAATGTCATCACCAACATAATAGTATACATCATCATCGTCATGATCATCATCACTATTGTTTAATGTTAGGTAAACATTAATGACATCCACATAACTATCACATATCAAAAAAAGTAATAATACTAAAAATATGTACTATTCTCTCATCATGTTATATCACAATCAAATCACAATGATTAATTACCAAGTCTCTCATTCATATTTTTCTCTCACCTATGACTATCATAATTTAATTCCAAGGGGGTATAACCACACCCAATTATAAAAAAATCCGTATTTTTTAATAATTAAAACCTTTTATAATAAAAAATAATTATATTAGTTCTTATTTTTTTAATTCAATAAGAATAGTAATCTTTTAAATTTCATATTCATCTTTCATATTTCAATAAATCATGTCTGCAAAAATAATTTATTTTATCTTTATATTTATAATCTCATTACTAATTCATCATCCACACTTATTATTGATTTATAATGAAACATTTTTCAATAAAAAACCTTATGATCATAATAAGAATATGACTCAAAAACCTTGAATCCATAAAAAATAATTAATACTATATTGATTAACATCATTTCTTCATCCAATGCCCCATTGTCTTTTTAATTTTCTCTAAACCTCAATGCCATTAAAAATATTGGGGTTCTCGAATTCCAATCTCCCTGAAACGCCACACCATGGGTACTCTCTTCTATGAGAATTTATAGTATTATAGGATTAATAAGTAAATAAAAACCCTAAAAAATGAATCTACCCTAAAATTTGAATCCCCTAACATCACTTTATTTAATTCCAAAAAAATGAAAATAAATATTTTTTTACATTCCATTAAATCCAATAATTCAAATGGCAATTTAATTTTTCCATCCTTCCACACAAATTAAAAATTAGAACCCATATATTTAATATTTTCAATCAATTTCCACCAATGTGTCATAGATCACCATTATTTATTTTATAAAATAATTCATGAACATTTTGTAACATAAATAATAAAATAATTTATTAAATTCAATAACCAGATGATGATTTTAGATAGAATCAAATACCTCACAAAATTGTTTAATCCCCACCCAAGCCTAGAAATCATGTAATACTAACATGAACTTAAAATCAGATGACTTTTTACATATTTTTTTAACATTTTAATCATTTAATTAATTAATAATCCAGATTTTTTTATTTATTTTCACTTTAATAATTTCAATGTTAAATTTATTAATTAATCAACTTTTATAATTAATTTTTTACTTTTATCTTTTAAAATTATGATTTTTTATTACTGAATTTTCTTATCTTTGTTTTTCTAATTACATTTTCTTTTTGTATTCTACAAGACATAATATTTTTTGGTTTGTTTATTTTTATTAACTAATCAATTTATCAATTTATTCTCATTAAATTGACTTAAAATTTAAAAAAAATAATTTTAGATCATTAATTTGTTTAAATTTATATAATGAATTTTAATATTTATTATCATTTTACTTATTAATTTAATTCTTTCAATTTATAAATCAAATTTCAAATTATTAATTTGTTCTATTTTTTTTATTTTAGACGGTTTTTAAATTTATGTTTAACTTTAGTTTTTAATTTTTAATTTTCTATTAGAGATTTATTAATTAGTTAACTATTTTAATTTATTTAATTCAATTTTTAATTTAAGTTTTATTTATTTAATTAATTGAATTAAGTTTTTAAATATTTATTTATTTTATTCTTAATTGTTGTAATTTTACTAATTTTTTTAATTTATTTTTGTTTTAGTTTGATGTTCAAAACTAAAGAAACCACCAGCATAAAAAATTACACACCCCGTCAGACAGGTCATCCCTCCCTTGTGAACAAGCCACACACCCATTAGTGAGTCATGTATCACCGCCAGCAAACTAGCCTCTTCCAGCCCTCCCTTGTGAGTAACCATTATATCTTCATGCCACTACAATCCCACATATCGATGGAGTTTCTCACTTTAAGAAATCTTGTCATCGACATAGCCCTCCCTTGTGAGTCACCATTGTATCTACATGTAAAATCCAATCTCAACCTCACATTCCAATGTCTCACCTTCCATCAAAAGACACCAGATCTGAAACAATTTCTTCCCAGATCTGACGAAGTCACCTCCGTACTGAACTAAAGAAAAAAAAATTGCACCACTCGAGGCTACAGCCGCTGGAGAAGCACTGTCATGAGTCAAACCCGTCTATCGAGTAGCCACTCGCTAATTTTAATCTCCTAGACCAAAGAAGTGGATGTCGGGGAACACCACAGAAGGTCTCCACCACTATGAAAGAACTCGTCAAGCCGCCACCATAGAGGAATGGGGAGCTATGGTTACACTTTATCCATTATGACCAACCCCCATTTAGATTATAAAAAGAAAATAAATTCTAAACTAAATTAATAATAATAATAATAATAAATAAAATTAATAACTAAAATAAAATGATATAATCAACTAAATAAATATAAATTATTAACATTAATAATATATTTTAAACATAATAATGTTATTAAGTGTAATTAAATATTAATAAAAAATTTATAATTTTTAAAAAAAATAATATTATTATATAAAAGAAATAATTATAAATTAATTAATATAATAACAACATTTAATAATTTATAAAATAATAAATATGTTTTCTACTTATAAAGTTATAAATATTTTAACTTTAATAATCTTAAATAAATATTATAATTAAGATTAATAATTAATTAATGTTTTAAATAATATAAAATAGTTAAAAAATATTTATTTAAAATATTTATAAATTAATTAATTTTTTTAATAAAGTATTAATTATAAATTAATTAACATAAATTAGATAAATATATATTTATTTATAAAATAAATTTTATTTTAAAAAATGAGGAAATCTATTTATTATTTTTATTTACTCTATTTTGTGGATTTAAACCAGAGTTCAAATCACATCCAGATACATTACTTAACAACTAGATGCATTTGATTAGAAGAGCATTGATAAAGTCAAATATAATAAAATCATGTTAGAGTAATGCATCATGTGGACAATGATATAGAGAGCATTGAATGAAATCAATGCTTACATTTGGTGACAAAGAGATATATAACAGGGGTATTTAAAAAATTAAAGGCAGACTACAAAGCGAGAAGGATTCATTCATTATTCATCATCCACATCATGAAGACCTGTAGACCATGAGCAAGAGACAAATTGGGAGGTGCAGAATAAAGCATCATCAATATGGATTGCAGCCTATTTTTTCAAAGATCTCTTTTCCTCTGTTTCCATTATTTCATTCAATTGTAATTTTCACTAGTTAATTCTATTTTTTTAATATGAATCTAGGAAAATCATTTTCTGTTTTGTGGAATTCTAATATGCTATCTATTTTCTTTTAATTTTTTATATTGTTCTTTAACATGTTCTAGAATTGATCAGCAAGATCAATTATGAAATAAATAAAATTGATTCGCACCTTTATTTTTAAAAATAAAAACTTCTGAAATGATTAGTGAGATCTATCCCAATGTTTGTTTCTTCTAATTAATTTCTAAAAAAATAGAAACAATTGGAAAAAAAATTTCTACCCACTTTTACATCAAAACTAAATTGAAGTTTAATGTTTCATGGAGTAGAAAACTCCCATATTCTTTTCTCTGTTTGATTACTCTCCTAGTAAGTGGGAGTGATCCAACCCATTTTTTAGGTTGAAACTTTAATAATATTTAAGTGAAATAAGAAATATTATCAACCCAATAGTGTAATGTTTCACCCGAGCATCTATTTTGATTGTATTTCTTCATTCATAGTACTTATTTATTGGTAATCCTTATTTTTTTCCACCCATTTAGCACTTTACAATCCCATATAAATATGTTCCTCACATTTTTTTGAATATAAATGATTTTTTTGTTATTTAATTATGTTAGAAAATAAATAAGCCCTAAAAAAATAAGCCTGCTTCCCTTATGTTTGACCATTCACTGTTATGCTAGTGTATTTTTATTTTATAAAATAAATCATCAACTTTTCATAACATAATTAAGAAAATAATTTATTAAATTCAACCACCATATGATGACTTTATAGAGAACCTGCTACCTCATAAAATTTTCTAATCCCTACCCAAACCTAAAAATCATTTATTATATCCAACCACATGCCCAAAAATTCATTTATTTAAATGACATGAAATTGTTATTTTTATTAAAGAAAATTCATGAGTAACTACAAACTATGATCCTCACGTCGAATGAAAGAAATAAAGACCAAGGGCATCGTCTCACTGAATGCTTACACATTCAGGGGTAAGATATCCCATATAGATAAATAAGGAAAGAGTCTCATTCATTATAGTCATAGAATCAATGAAATATGGAACATTTTTACCTTCACATCATGTGTAACTTACTTTAACATGATCATTCATTAATAAATTTATGCTTTTGGATGATATAGACTTTAATCCAGGGATAACTACATGATTGAGAAGTGTGTACCACCCGAGACTTTTATGAGAAATATTTTTTTATGTTATATAAATCATAAAAGGAATCTTTCACTACACACAACACTAGCTTGACATGCTTTACATGCAACCGTGACCTTCCTCAATAGCTTGCATCGTACGCAATACCGAGTTTCACTAAACAACGATATGCTATTAAAATATTATTAAAATTAGCCGTTATGAATAGTAATAACCACTTTTTGAAATTTTGTAAATTTTATTTTTCAAAATGGACTTCATTTTTGGATTCGAAATTTTGAAATTAGCTTAGGGTGAAATTTTGGTACTTTTCAGATAACTTTTATATTCTGATTAAGAGTGAAAATTACAAAATTTTAATTAAAAACAAATTTTTTAATCGAAATAATTAATAGTGATAAATTACTAATTTGAGTGGTTTTAAAGTATATTTAGAATATATTTTTACCATTTAATACAATTTTGGTCATTTGATGTAATTTCACATTTAAACCAAACATAAACAAGTGTCAATCTTTTGATAGTTATTATCTCTTAAAAACACGCTATTTGTTTTGACGACGAGAATTAATTTTTAAATTAATTAATGCAACTGATGTGTTTTGAATTTGTTAAAATAGACATCATTTTTGAATTCGTAATATCAAATATGTATTAGGACTAATTTTTGGTATTTTTCTGGAAACTTTCATTTTTGATGAATAGTGAAACCACTAAGTGGTAGTTAAAAAACTGAATTTTTCATAAAACATAATTTTACCTCTTTTGTGAGTGGAATTTCGAAAATCTGAGAGAAACAGTTAATATAAAGGACTAAAATGTCGTTCAATGAGATGAAAATATTTTTTGGTGAATAATAACTTTTTACTTTTTTACCACAGTTAAAAGTAAATATGGTAATTAAGGGTAAAAATGATATTATTATTACCCTAACACATGTCCTAATTCTATTGGATAAGTTTAATTCGACCAAAAACAACCTTACGAATAAAATATGACCATTTAGGGCCACATGGATTAGATTAGGACATTTATTATTAATTTATTTAAAGAAGGGTTAAAATAGTTAAAATCAAAGTTTAATAAGTAATTTTTTTTTAATATAGGGTTATATATAAGATAAATTCGACTATAAATTTTTATTAGAAATATAAAAATATTTCCTACATAATGGTATTTTATTTGTAATTTTTAGACATTAAATAATTTAATTTATTTATGACACAAAGATGATACAGTAATTATCTTATTAATGAAATATTGACATAATTGATGTTATAAATACCCAAATAAATGTAATTTGAGACTTTTTATGAATTACACTAATTTTATACGTTAATATGACATGTTAGTATTTGTTTAATTAAATTGTTTCAAACTAATCATTCTATTATGATTTTTACAAAAATCAATTACTAAATAGTGTCAAAATTGACATAAAATAGTTTTTAAAACAATTATTATATTATTAATTGTAATTTTATTCCTAAAAATATAAAGTTTGGCCAAATGACTTAGATAAGGTTATATATATTAATAATAAACAACTTCGGGTTCGTTTGGCTTGTTATAGTAAGTTTATTAACCTTATAGTGTAAGAAAACAAGAAGACACGGTAAAAGTTAAATTATCTAACTAAAAGTTAAATCTAAATGATAAAGTTAAAAGTGAAACCTAAAATTGTCTAAATTATATTATATGAGAGGATTGCGACCCATCCTCACCTTATATTCGAAATAAATCAATTTGGAGCTATTAAAAACCGAATATGACTTTATAATAAAATAATAATTTTAGTTTTTCCAAAGGTGCCCCTCTCCTTCCTTATAAAAGGGAACCTCCTCCCTCTCTTCCTAACAGAACATTGAGCCTTAAATCTCGGCCAACCCCTGACAATTTCTCCTCTCCACTTCCCTAGAAACATCCTAGAGGTCCTGTCTTTCTTCAAATACCAATTTTAGTGCCCTAAAAGGGGGTCTCAAAGAAGCGCTTCAAAGAAGAGGTAATGTCTGTTACCGATTCTTTCAACTTTATTTCTTATTCCACTTCTTCTTATTTAGTTGTTTCATTATGAAGTAAAAACATCTGTATCACTCATATACTGATATGTTATTATAAGTATGAAAGAACCCTATTTCACCATCTATCCATCTTACGGAAAACAAAATCACTGCGCGTGCGTACGTACGGAATACCGTCTCCACGCCGTGGTGTAATCTATTTTCGACCACCACTTTACTTGGATGGGTATAATGGTGTAAATAATAACTATATATGGTTATTGTAAAGTGATATCGATTCTGAAATAGTATACATACACTCCAATACAATTCCACGATCATGGGAACTATATCGTCGCTCGTGCATACGTACGGAATACCGTCTCCACTATGTGATGCGACTCGTTATACATGATCTTCATTGCATAATGATTATATAAATGAATTGAATGAATGAATATGATATATATTACACTAATACAATTCTGGAAATGAGGTATCTATAACCTAAAGAGAAGAATAAGAATTTATTCGATAAAACATGCATAAGAACAAAAAGTAATAAACACCCGAATAACAAGTAGCAATGAAATATTACTAATAAGAAGCTAAGAATATGACAATATATGATATCATAACAATGAGTATGATTCTGGAATAAGTCAATGACTTTATTTAAATCATTATATAGGAGGTTCGTACACTTACAAAGCAAATCAGACCTAAGGTAAGGGAAACTATCACAATCTCATTTTTATCGGAGATTGTTTATACTTTGGTATTTACTGGGGTGTATTTTATCATCTACATCCATGTTTCCTCAATATGTAATATTATTTCTATCCTCCTACAATTTTTTAAATCCAATTTTTCCCATTCAGTTAGTTTTTAGTAAAAGATGTGAATGGAATCTTTTGTCGTTTTTCGTACGAGGTACTTTTTGACTTTTCCGACATAAGTACGAGAAGAATGTTTTTTAACATATACAGAATGAATGGATTTTTAAAAAATTATTTCCAAGAATCATCCTTTACAATATTTCAAGTTTATTTTTAATCCACTTATTTTAGTTTAAATTTTTTTGACATGTTAAGAAACGAAAATGTTTTTGAAGTAGAAAGGATATTTTCCTCAAGAATGGAGTTCAAGTGTTTTATCAAAATTATTTTCCTTCTAAGATAATATAGGGCTATATTTCTATCCCTATTATTACATTTATTTGATTATGTTGTGATGGAATTATTTTTATTAATTCTTTTATCTTATATGAATTGTTTTATGATGTCACGATGTTTAAGAATCCCATTTTCATTACATGGGTTATGCAATGATGTATGATTTTATTTTGATTTTGTGGCACACTTAAGAATGGTATCATTATGAGATTGGTGCGACCTATATCTCCCTCCAATTCATTGGGTAAAGATTTATATCTTATGAGATAGACATGGCTGGAACAGCAGGTTAAACCAGTTCAGTGAAACAGGACTGAAATGAGGAGTGAACTCGGTTCAGAAATGGACTTTGTCCGCTAAGATAGTCTTGGAAATGAGTCTTGACTACTAAAAAATTATTCTCTATGATTATGTGTGTATGCCACAAAGCTTTATCTTTTATGTTATGATTATTGTGATTATATTTCACTACCATGATTTATCCCATATTATGAAATTATGATCTCTTTTGCAGGGTAAGATTTCCAAAATGTTGTGTTCTTATGAAAATGATGTGATTGATATTTCTTTTGTTTACCCTTAATAAGCATTTGAGATCACCCTTTTGTATGTTTTCTTTCCCCAAGTCATGAAGAAGGTTATTAAGTAAGATATGCCAAAAGGGACTATAGATATGATGAAATTAATGGGAGTCAGTGTAGACGCTTTATGAACCAGTTGTTTATGTTTCCCAGTTTCCAAAGACAGTATACCTATACGATCATTTCATGGTTTTGTTATATGTTGTAATAAGTGTACTTCAATTTTGAAGTACTAAAAATGTATGTAAAGTATGAGTCATTATAGTTGGTATCAGAGGAAAGGTATAATCAACCTTTGGAAACTAGGATGTGAAAGCCTTAGTAAGAATCCTAAGGATAAGTCTAAGAATAGAACACAATCTTAGTGTTTTAGAAATGGCCCTGAAAAACCTATGATAATACCTTAAGTGTAAAATTTTATTCTTGATTATGTGTTTTTCCTATTATAATTAGTGTTGCTCACACTATTCCTCTTGGTTTTAGTCAATGGCTGGAACCCGAAGGAACCGTGTTAATGCGGAATTCGACGGGCAATGCAATGATTATCCCACTGAGCAACCAAACGTTATGGGAGCTGGAATGCAAAATCTTGTATCCATGCTCACACAACTTTCTCATGCTATGAATCATGTAGGACTTCCAAACGAGCAAAGGAAGGAGCATCATTATTTCGAATCCTTCACGAGGAAGCGTCCACCTTCATTCAGCGGGTCTTCTGATCCATTAGTGACTAAACAATGGATCAGTACCACTGAAAAGATATTTTCAGTTCTTCAATGTTCTGAACATGATAAAGTCATCTTAGCAGTTTATCGTTTGGAAGGTGATGCTGATCAATGGTGGAATATTATTAAGAATACGATGCAAAGGGATGAAAGTGAGTCCATGGGATGGGACAAGTTCAAGAACTTATTTTTCAATAAGTACTTCCCTTGTATTCTCCGAACAAAGTTGGAGAAGGAGTTTCTTGAAATAAAGAAAAAGGATGATGAATCTGTTGGTACCTATGAAGAAAATATTACAAGACTTTCAAGGTACGCTTCTTGTATTATTATCCAACCTGAGAGTAAGATAGATCGATTCTTTAGTGGGTTAAAACCATGTCTTCGAAGGGAGTTAGCCATAAGGGACTTCAATAGCTACGAGGAAATTGTTCGATGTGCTCTCAAGGTTGAGATGGATATTGGTGTAACCCATCAGTCACATGGGTTTTATAAGAAGAGGATAATGGAATTCAAAGGAAAATATAAATAGCACACTGGAAAAAAAAAGATGAGTTTTCCCTTATGCTCAAGGAGTGGAAAGAAACATGGAGGAAATTGACTTAAGAGGACAAGAAAATGTTATAAGTGTGGAAAAGAAGGTCATCGGGTAATTGAATGTCGAAATAATGGGAAGAAGATGTCTATGGATGCAAACAAAGGAATGGATACACATAATGAACCTACTACACTTCAATGTTTCAAGTTCAAGGAAATGGGGCATTATACCAATCAATGCCCTAATCCAAGGGTTGTTGATGATGATCGACGTCAACAAACTCTTAAGGATAAAGACAAAGGAAAGTCACATGCAATTTCTATCAGCAATCTGGATTACGATAATGAAGTGGTGAGAGGTACACTTACCATCCACTCTAATGTACCAAATGTTTTATTTGATTCTGGATCCACCCACTCTTTTATTTCTGAATATTTTTCTAAGGGTATCACCATATTACCTCAACAATTAGATGTTGAGTTAGTTGTGACAACTCCTAATGGCAGAACAGTCGCATCAAAAGTTTATAATTCTTCTCCTATTGAAGTTTGTGGGAATGTGCTTCCTAAAAATCTTGTGATCCTTCCTATAATGGAATTTGATGTTATTTTTGGCATGGATTGGATTTCTCTATATGGATCTCATGTCAATTTCCTAAGAAGGGAAGTAACATTTCATATTCTAGATCAATCTTTGATCGTCTATCGATGCAAGGATGAACATAACCTTCCAGTGAAAATTTCTTCCATCTTATGGGTATTGATTCCACTAAATGAAGGTTATTTATCTCAAATGGCTGGTGAGAAACTCACGATTAAGAATATACCCATTGTACGGGAGTTTGATGATGTTTTTCCAGAGGAATTGTCGGGTCTTCCACCAAATCGTGAAGTTGAGTTTTCAATAGAACTCGTACCGGGTGCTTTGCCTATTTCAAAGACACCTTATAGAATGACCCCAATTGAGTTGTAGGAATTAAAGAAGAAACTCCAAGAGAATCTTGATAAGGGATTCATATTCCCTAGTGCGTCACCTTGGGGAGCACTTGTTCTGTTTGTTAAGAAGAAAGATGGATCAATGAGACTCTGCATTGATTATCGATAACTTAACAAGATCACTATCAAGAACAAATATCCTCTCCCACACATTGATGACTTATTTGACCAACTACGCGGACCTCAATATTTTTCCAAGATTGATCTTCATTCAGGGTATCATCAATTAAAGGTCAAAAGGGAGGATATACCAAAGATAACTTTCCGTACAAGGTATGGACACTATGAATTTATAGTGATTCCATTTGGTCTTACTAATTCCCCTGATATGTTCATGGATATGATGAATAGAGTCTTTAGAGACTATCTTGATCAGTTTGTGGTAGTCTTTATAGACGATATTATTGTCTATTCAAATAGAAAGGAAGAACATGAAGATCATTTGAGAATTATATTGAAGACTCTGAGAAAGAAGAGGTTTTATGCCAAATTTACCAAGTGTGGATTTTGGCTTCAAAAAGTTGCATTTTTGGGTCATATAATCTCAAAAGAGGGGATATCTGTGGATCCAACAACAACGGGGGTTATCAAAAGATGGTCGAGACTAACAATAGTAACTGAGATCCAAAGTTTTCTTGTTTTGGATGGATATTATCGACATTTTGTGAAAGATTTTTCACGATTATATAATACACTCACCAGGTTGACTTGGAAAGGAGTTAAGTTTGTTTGGATGGAGGAATGTGAAGATAATTTCAAGGAGTTGAAAAGATGGTTATCCAATGCACCTGTGCTCACACTTCCTTGTAGTGGAGAAAGGTTTGTGATCTACAGTGATGCATACAAGAAGGGATTGGGGTGTGTTCTTATACAAAATGATATGGTGATAGCTTATGCCTCACGACAGTTGAAAATCCATGAGAAAAATTACCCAACTCATGATTTGGAGTTATCTGCGGTAATATTTGCATTAAAGATTTGGAGGCATCATCTTTATGGAGAAAGGTTTGACATTTATACTGATCATAAAATTTTAAAATATATTTTCGCACAAAATGAGCTGAATATGCGCCAAAGAAGATGGTTGGATTTGATTAAGGATTACGACTGCTTAATTTATTACCACCATGGGAAAGAAAACAAGGTGGCAGATGCATTAAGTTGACAAGACCATGCTAGCTTATCCATGATGAGGATCAAAAAAGATCAAATATTTATAGATTTACAAAGGATGGATCATGGAATTATAATGAAAGGGGAAAAATCGTATATTTCTCAAATGAATGTTCAACCATCTATACATGTTAAGATTAAAGAGGCACAAAAAGAAGATGTAGAGTTACAAAAGAAGGTGAGAAATATTCCTGAATTCAACCTTGATTGTGATGGGTTAATAAAGTTCAGGAATCGGGTTTGTGTTCCTATCATCCCAGAATTAAAGAAGGAGTTGCTGGATGAGGCTCATAGTTCTTCATTCTTTATTAATCCTGGAAGCACGAAGATGTATAGGGACCTGAAAGAGTACTTCTGGTGGGATGGAATGAAAATAGATGTTGTTGAATATGTCTCTCGATGCTTGGTTTGTCAGCAAGTTAAAGCAGAGAGACAGAAGTCCAAGGGGATGTTACAACCATTACCCATACTCGAATGGAAATGGGAAAACATCACTATGGACTTTGTCACAGTACTTCTTAAAACATCCAAAGGCAATAATGCTATTTGGGTCATAGTTGATCGTCTTACAAAGTCTGCACACTTCATTGCTATTTGAGAGGATTTCTCTCTGGATCATCTTGCCAGGATATATATAAAGGAAGTGGAAATATTTCATGGAGTACCACTTTCTATTATATCTGATCGGGATCCAAGGTTTACCTCAAAGTTCTGGTGAATTCTTCAGTGTACTCTGGATACAGGGTTGAGTTTCAGCACTGCTTATCATCCTCAGACAGTTGGTCAGTCTGAGATAACAATTCGAACTCTAGAAGATATGTTGAGAGCTTGCTCTATGGATTTCAAAGGTGGTTGGGATCAACACCTACCTTTGGTGGAATTTTCTTATAATTATAGCTTTCACTCCAGTATTCAGATGGGTCCTTATGAAGCTCTATATGGAAAGAAATGCAGGACTCCAACTTGCTGGGATGAAGTTGGGGAAAGAAAGCTATTAGGACCTGATCTTGTTGATGAGATGGCAGAAAAGGTCAGATATATTCAACAACACATTAGAGCAGCTCAGAGTCGACAAAAAAGTAATGACGACAACCAAAGAAGTGACCTAGAGTTTGAAGTGGGTGATAAATTGTTTTTACGAATATCTCCTTGGAAGAGAGTAATGAGATTTGGAAAGAAGGGAAAATTGAGCCCTAGATATATCAGTCTTTTCGAAATACTAGATCGTGTTGGGAAGTTAGCTTACCAATTGGCGTTTCCACCGAATCTCTCCCAAGTTCACGATGTGTTCCATGTATCTCTCCTGAGAATGTACATACCTGATCCTTCACATGTACTCAGCTCAGAAGTTGTACCGCTGGAACAAGATTTTTCTTATGAAGAACAACCGATAGAGATTCTGGATCGTAGTGAAAAAGTCTTATGGAACAAGACCACTCTCTTGGTGAATGTTTTATGGAGGAACCACCAGTTAGAAGAAGCTACATGGGATCTTGAAGATATGATGAGGGAAAGGTATCCTTATCTGTTTGTTACAAAGTGACGAATTTCTAGGGCGAAATTCATTTTAAGGGGGGTAGAATGTAACACCCGAGACTTTTATGAGAAATATTTTTTTTATTTTTTATAAATCATCAAAGGAATATTTCACTACACACAACACTAGCTTGTCTTGCTTTACACGCAACCGCGGCCTTCCTCAATAGCTTGCGTCGTACGCAATACTGAGTTTCACTAAACAACGATATGCTATTAAAATATTATTAAAACTAGCCGTTATGAATAGTAATAACCACTTTTTGAAATTTTGTAAATTTTATTTTTCAAAATGGACTTCATTTTTGGATTCGGAATATTGAAATTAGATTAAGGTGAAATTTTGGTACTTTTTGGATAACTTTCATATTCTGATGAATAGTGAAAATTACTAAATTTTAATTAAAAACAACTTTTTTAATCGAAATAATTAATAGTGATAAATTATTAATTTGAGTGGTTTTAAAGTATTTTTAGAATATATTTTTATCATTTAATACAATTTTGGTCATTGGATGTAATTTCACATTTAAACCAAACATAAACAAGTTTCAATCTTTTAATAGTTATTATCTCTTAAAAACACGTTATTTGTTTTGACGACGAGAATTAATTTTTAAATTAATTAATGAAACTGATGTGTTTTGAATTTGGTAAAATAAACATCATTTTTGAATTCATAATATCAAATATATATTAGGCCTATTTTTTGGTATTTTTCTAGAAACATTCATTTTTGATGAATAGTGAAACCACTAAGTGATAGTTAAAAAACTGAATTTTTCATAAAACTTAATTTTACCGCTTCTGTGAGTGGAATTTCAAAAATCTGAGAGACACAGTTAATATCAAGGACTAAAATGTGGTTCAATGAGATAAAAATAATTTTTGGTGAATAGTAACTTTTTACCTTTTTACCACGGTTAAAAGTAAATAGGGTAATTAAGGGTAAAAATGATATTATTATTACCCTAACACATGTCCTAATTATATTGGATAAGTGTAATTAGACCAAAAACAACCTTATGAATAACATATGACCATTTAGGCCCACATGGATTAGATTAGGACATTTATTATTAATTTATTTAAAGAAGGGTTAAAATAGTTAAAATCAAAGTTTATAAGTAAATAATTTTTAATATAGGGTTATACATACGATAAATTCGACTATAAATATTAATTAGAAAGATAAAAATATTTCCTACATAATGGTATTTTATTTGTAATTTTTAGACATTAAATAATTTAATTTATTTATGACACAAAGATGATGCAGTAATTATCTTATTAATGAAATATTGACAGAATTGATGTTATAAATACCCAAATAAATTTAATTTGACACTTTTTATGAATTAAACTAATTTTATAGGTTAAAATGACATTTTAGGATTGATTTAATTAACATTTTTCGAATTAATAATTCTGTTATGAGTTTTACAAAAATCAATTACTAAATAGTGTCAAAATGAACTTAAAATAGTTTTTAAAACAAATATTATATTATTAATTGTTATTTTATTCCTAAAAATCTAAGGTTTGTCCAAATGACTTAGATAAGGATATATATATTAATAATAAACAACTTGGGGTTCGTTTGGATTGTTATAGGATGTTTATTATCCTTGTAGTGTAAGAAAACAAGATCACACGGTAAAAGTTAAATTATCTAACTTAAAGTTAAATCTAAATGATAAGGATAAAATTGATACCTAAACTTGTCTAAATTCTATTGTATGAGATTATTTTGACCCAGAATCACCTTATATTCGAAATAAATCAATTTGGAGCTATTAAAAACCGAATATGGCTTTATAATAAAATAATATTTTTAGTTTTTCCAAAGGTGCCCCTCTCCTCCCTTATAAAAGGGCACCTCCTCCCTCTCTTCCTAAAACCACTTTGAGCTTTCCAGCTCGTCCAACCCCTGAAAATTTATCCTCCCCACTTCCCTAGAAACATCCTAGAGGTATTGGTCTTATTCAAAGACAAATTTTAGTGACCTAAAAGGGGGTCTCAAAGAAGCACTTCAAAGAAGAGGTAATGTCTGTTACCGATTCATTCAACTTTATTTCTTCTTCCACTTCTTCTTCTTTAGTTATTTCATTATGAAGTAATAACATCAGTATTAATAATATACTGATATGTAATTATAATTATTAAACAACCCTATTTCACCATCTATCCATCCTACGGAAAACGAAATCACAGCTCGTGCGTACGTACGAAAGACCGTCTCCACGCAGTGGTGTAATCTATTTTCCACCACCACCTTACTTGGATGGGTATAATGGTGTAAATAATAACTATATATGATTTTTGTAAAGTGATATTGATTCTGAAATAGTATACATACACTCCAATACAATTCCACGATCATGGGAATGATATCATCACTCGTGCATACGTACGGAATACCGTCTCCACGATGTGATGCGACTCGTTATACATGATCTTCATTGCATACTGATTTTATAAATGAATTGAATGAATGAATATGATATATATTACACTAATACATTTCTTGAAATGATGTATCTATAACCTAAAGAGAATAATAATAATTTATTCGACAAAACATGCATAAGAACAAAAGGTAATAAACACCAGAATAACAAGTAGCAATGAAATATTACTAATACGACTCTAAGAATATGACCATATATGACATCATAACAATTAGTATGATTCTGAAATAAGTCAATGACATCATTTAAATCATCATACAGGAGGTTCAGACACTTACGAAGCAAATCAGACCTAAGGTCAGGGAAAATATCACAATCTCATTTTTATCCGAGATTGTTTATACATTGGTATTTACTGGGGTGTATTTTATCATCCACATCCATGTTTCCTCAATATGTAATATTATTTATATCCTCCTAAAAATGTTTAAATCCAATTTTACCCTTCAGTGATTTTTAGTACAAGATATGAAAGGAATCTTTTTTCATTTTTCGTACGAGGTACTTTTTGACTTTTCTGACATAAGTACGAGAAGAATGTTTTTTTAACATATACGGCATGAATGGATTTTTAAAACATTATTTCCAAGAAGATTCCTTTAAAAGTTTTCATTTTTATTTTTAATCAACATATTTTAGTTTAAAATTGTATGACATGTTAAGAAAGGAAAAAATTTTTGAAGTAGAAAGGATATTTTCCTCAAGAATGGAGTTCAAGTGTTTTATCAAAATTATTTTCCATCTAAGATAATATAGGGTTCTATTTCTATCCCTATTATTAAATTGATTTGATTATGTTGTGATGGAATTATTTTTATGAATTCCTTTATCTTATATGAATTGTTTTATGATGTCACAATGTTTAAGAATTCCATTTTTATTACATGGGTTATGCAATGATGTATGCTTTTTTTTGCTATTGTGGCACACATAATAATGGTATCATTATGAGATGGGTGGGAACTATATCTCCCTCCAATGTATTGGGTAAAGATTTATATCTCATGAGATAGACATGGCTGGAATGGAAGGTTAAACCGGTTCAGTGAAACAGGACTGAAACGAGGAGTGAACTCAGTTCAGAAATGGACTTTGTCCGCTAAGATAGTCTTAACAATGAGTCTTGACTACTAAGAAATGATTCTCTATGATTATGTGTTTATGACACAAAGATTCATGTTTTAAGTTATGATTATTGTGATTAAATTTCACTACCATGATTTATCCCATGTTATGAAATTATGATCTCTTTTTCAGGGTAAGATTTCCAAAATGTTATGTTTTTATGAATATGATGTGATTGATATTTCTTTTGTTTACCCTTACTGAGCATTTGAGCTCACCCTTTTGTATGTTTTCTTTCCCCAGGTCAGGAAGAAGGTTATTAAGTATGATATTCAAAAAGGTTCTATAGATATGATGAAATAAATTGGAGTCAGTGTAGATGATTTATGAACCAGTTGTTTATGTTTCCCAGTTTCTAAAGACACTGTACCTATACGGTCCATTCATGGTTTTATTATATGTTGTAATAAGTGTACTTCAATTTTGAAGTACTAAAAATGTATGTAAAGTATGGGTCGTTATAAAGTGAATTGTATATGACTATAGAATATGTCTCCACTACTTCAAATTATAACTTCTTTGGGTGTTAGATCTCCATTCCAGTGATAAAAGACATGACTTATTCCATAAGGGAATCACCCTGACCATAATTAGTATAGAAATAAAATATCGCAATGCCTCTGCCATTATGCACTACACCCCCACCCTGAGCCAAACAACATGTACTGGAACCATCAATGTCTAATTTCAGTCAATCATGTGGAGGATTTAATTTCACCCACTTACCTTGGGGTGATGATTGTTGGATGAGGGAAGGGAGGTATCTATCAGAACACAATTTTTTATCAAATAAACCTTGTTTTAGTTCTTTAAGAGAAACTCAAGATCAACCACTATATTATGAAAACTAGTCAATAGAGTATATTCAGAGATCTGAATTCATTTATACCAATAACTATTCTGTGCCCTCTATATTATTCAATAGCTCACCACAAAGAGCATCAATCGATCCTTATATTCATGTTAGTTTTTTAATATACCTACACACCATAAATGAAATAAATCAGCACATTTTCCATTGTGACCAACGAACCTGAACAGATCCCAAGGCCACCTCTATATAGTGGTCACCTGTTCCCCTTGAAAAAAAGAGATGATTTGATTCCTTATAATGCCGTAAGAAATAGGTTCATTTTGAGGCAAAAGGAATACCCTTCTTCGGTATTTCTTTGTTAGTGGGAATGCTATAATTAATAATTATCCAATCGAAGAATCAAAATTTTACAGAGATATATAGACACCAAATAACCCTTCTACAATTATCCCTTATTACCATTTAATGACACAATACACTGTAGGATTTAAAATTTACAATTCTCGATGGAGATTGTGTGAACACCATTTTATCATCATCATCATTTATCCTGATATTGTCAAATATGTTTTGCTGGTGTGCGTTTAGAATGGATTGAATAAACAAGGAGATATTTCTATCCTAACTTAATGAGATATTAGGAATGAGGCATCATGAGAACCCCAATGATGAATCATCCCAATTGTGACTCTATAAAACTATGTTACCATAGACAACAATTCAATGTGATTTCTTATAAACCTCTCTAGCATTCCCTTGAATCCTTTTTCAGAGTCCCTTCAACTAGTTATTTGAAAAGAGAAAAATTAAATTGTACTTTCATGAAATGAATTTTCCCCATAAATAAAAGCCATTAATACTATCCTAAGAATTCCTTTCTTGTAGACATTTCATGAAAACATGCACATTACCCACATTAATTCCCCTACTTTTGTCTCTTTGGCCATCTTTTCCTAAGAATCCCAATGACACCAGTCGTCATCATTACCATCCCATAAAAACATACCAAATAATTTATCCACTCATCTAATCACCATCTTTTTCACACAAAGAGAGGAAAAAATGTTCACATTAATAGAGGAAAGAACACAATTAATTAACGTAATACATCCTATAAAGAGATAAATCTATTATTCAAATTGTTTATTCAGTCCAAAATTTTCTACAGAAAACATTCAAAATAATGAATATGATCCCAGTGTGGGGAAATGGGAGCACCGAAATAAACCATCAGGAACTTATTCCTTGTTATGAAAATCAAATTTCCCAATCTTCATACTTCTCCTTTTCGAATAACTCCTTGAAATGAAAACATTGCTTTTGTTTTTATTTATAATCTTCCCACTCCATTTTCTATAGTTATCAGGGACCTTGATGATATTGAGAATAGACCTACTACTACCGTTAATAGAAATTATAATTTCATCATCAACAAGTAAATATAAGATACTATGAATGTTGTATTTTCAACAATATAGAAGAATAGATACATTTCCAATACTCATCTTTATGTATCTGCTGAGAATATCATGTGAATGGATAAAGAATGCTTCTGGAAAGAGGGTATTCTTGTATGAGACCCCTGATATCTTTAAAAAATAAAATTTTCTTCCCCATAAAAGAAATATAAAACTAGTTTGAACTATAAAACCTAAAAAAGATCAATAACCAAATAAAAAAACCAATCATGAGCATCATCTTGATGATGAAGCTTCATTACATCATGTCATATGATTTTTCCATATAAAATTTAAGATAATTATTAGATATTTTTTGACCTTAATGTCACTAATTATATCTTTTGACAAGTCTAAAGCTACTTGAATAGACCTTCCTTAAAGAAATATTTACTTCTCCTCTAAAACTATCTTGTGAAAGTGAGGGACTTGCCTTCTATTAATAATATTATCTAGCACATTAAAATAGAAATTTCACATAAATATAAGCCTAAAATGTATGATATAGGTATGATCCTTTACATTTGAAATATGCACCATAGTATTAGCACAATCCACCATTGGCATACTACCCCCTCTAAATAAATCTTGGATGATCATGACCAAATCTTACTTAATAATGATCATGGTTTCAACAGAAAATGTACTAGTAAAACAATCTAGGAAAAGATCATTATCGAGATTGAGTGATTTGAGCACCTATAAAATTTCTTCTTCTCCTAACATGTTTCCAATAGAACAACTCGCTGACTCTAAAACCACCCTTGGTATTTTTTTCAAATAGAAATGAATCACTTGTCACATAACCATCTTACATGGTGGGATTGGCATCACCAAGAAGATGTTATAAATGATCTTTGACCATACCACCAACATCATTTATGTCATTAATGAAAGTACCATCCTCCCTATAAAGATTACGAGTAAAGGGTCTCCTCCTCCCTCTCATACAAGCATGAATAAAACATGTATTATAGTCACCCTATTTGAGCTATAGAGCCTTAAAGAATTCACAGTCCATCCTATCATCATTTAGAATCAACTATAAAATAATTCTATTCTTATTAATGAGATCACTAAAAATATAATCATCTCATACATTCTCAATATTTTTCATAGATACCTCAATCTTTGATTTGAAGGACTCTAATCCCCAAGAGGATTATTGCCTATTCGTACTACGGGAAATCAGATCATCTATAAACTGCATAATATTATTGTGAAATACCACTAATGATGATTCTTTCATGGGTTTAATCTAGGATATGCAGATTTGACATCTAAAAGAAGGATTTGTAATGAACCATCTAGAGTACCAAAACTTCTTATGCTCTATTCCTCTAGACTCAATATCAATGAGAATAAAATATTGATCAGATAATGATCTAACCATGTTGTAAACCTTCACTCCATGAAATTAAGACATCATCTTAAGATTACCCAAACAATAATGAAGCCTACACCATGTTCATTGACTCCTTGAATAACTATTACACCATGTAAATTTGTTCCCAGAGTAATCCAAATCCAACAGATCGTTATTATAAATGAATAAAACAAAATCATTCTTTATCTTTCTTGATCTAGGAAAACCACCCTTCTTCTATAAAGGATCTATGATCTCATTAAAATCCCCCCACCAACCAATCCTCATCTAAAATATTGAACTCACCAAGATCCCTCCACAAAGCTCCCTAAGAATCACATTGCATTTACCAGAAGCGAATGAAAGACATGAATGATTGAGTACCAATACAAATCATTATAGATATTTACTACATAGAAACTACAAACCTCTCTACTTGAGAAGAGTTATCCTAAAAATCCAAATTCTATCATTAATCACGTCTCCATGCATATAACCAGGAATACTAACTCTTTATGAAAAACCTTGAATCTTAAATGAGAGTTGATTGGGCTCCAAGATAGCTGCAACCAAAACCTTCAAATTCCTCCTCTCATGGAAAAGGATATTAGTTTTCACCAAAGCTTTTATACCTCAGGAACTACAAATTAAAATAGTAATCATTTAAAGACGGTTATCTTGTATTTTACACCCAAATGCTTCACACCTCATGTCAATTTTTTTAACTAAATTATGTTAAATAAGGATTATGTTTTTTATATATAAATCTCACAATTTTTTATTGGAAAACCATTTTATATAATTACATGACATCAAATAAATTCCCATTTTTAATTATAATGAACTAATTTAGAATCAATAGGTGTTTCTATATAGATTTGTTATAAAACTATGATCACCACACCTTGTCACCTAGGTTTAATAAATCACAATTTAACTTCTGAAGGAAATGATTGAAAATTTAATATACATATTATATCATTTTATTAGAAATTTATGATGTTTAATTACATTATTTTGTAATTAAATGAAAATTAAATTGATTTAAATTAATAAAAAATTAGCATATCATTATATCATTCTATTACCATTATCAAAATTTGTACTCTCTAACATGATTGGTGTTATGGTGGTCTTGTTAGAGGTGTTGGGTAGCCATATAATTTATTTAATGATGATTGAGAATAGTTGATGGTGGGTATTTTCATTTTTTTATTGTTTGTATTTTAAATATTTATTGGTTTAATATTGCACATAAAAACAATATAAAAAGTATTGAGTGATTATGGAAATATAGGGTGATTTATAATAGAATATTTTTTACTCATTATGTATTTTACATATACCCTCATCTATAAAATTCAAAATTTATAGCATTTTTTATTGTTTAGAGACTAAAAAATCATTATTTCAAGATATATTCTTATGTAGAATTAAAAAAACATAACTAATATCCATTTAAATTTAATTTTTAATAGTTTAATAAAACATAGTCAAATATATGGTTGTACTGAGGTATATATTATCTCATTTATGGTTTTTTATATTTGTTTCATATAGATCCAGGCCTTTTTATAATGTTTTTTGTGAGTGATTAGTGAGAAAAATTTTAGAATGACATAGATAAGATTATTAACTTGTTATTTCTAATTTTTTTAATTTTAAACATAAACATGAAGAGGGATATTTAATTTTTTTTGTCAATTTAGATTCTGTTATATTTTGGTATTACCGATCACCTTTACAATGGATTTTTAATCCTGTCAAGTTTCAGTGATCTTTTTTTTAAATATAATAACTA
The DNA here is from genome assembly GCA_963277665.1 of Viscum album. Lineage (NCBI taxonomy): Eukaryota > Viridiplantae > Streptophyta > Magnoliopsida > Santalales > Viscaceae > Viscum > Viscum album. The sequence continues at coordinate 1,870,663,818 of OY728137.1, read as the reverse complement.
TTATTTATAATGCTAGTTAGACCTTATGTAATTCACATTCTTACAATTTCATGGCCTTAAGGTTGTTCAAGAGTAAAATTAAAAATCCATTTTGTAAAATATTTTAAACATTCATGGAAATATATGGTAATAATTTCGTAGAGGTGAAACTCATAAATATATTTATTTTTCTTTGAGGGTGAAAATACCAATTTAATGGATATAGAAAACCCTTCCAAAAATTAAATTTAAATATTTATTAGATGTTTTTAAATTATTAAAAAAATTCAATATTCTTAATTATTTCTATTGATTTTTTAAGTCCTGTTGTGAAATTTTTTGTTCGAAGTCAATGTTTCAAAATAAATTTGGTGAGAAAAATAATTTTTGAACTATAATAAATAATAAGTTAATTATTTATTTTTGGACAAGGAACATTCTCAAAATCATAATTATGATATATTGATTATAAATCAATGATATATTTCTTTATTAAATAAAGAAGTTAATAATCATAAAATGTTTTAATAGTTCATGATAAATAATTTGAATATGGAATTATATTTTTAATTTGTTAAATTTGTATATTATTTAAGGATAATAAAATATTATTGTTAATTTGATACATTTCTTCTTTAATTAAATATTATTATATTTATTTATTTATTATTTTGAGAGGTTTATATCCAAACATTCTTCAAATTTTTTATTTCATAGAAATTTTAGATTTACTCTTCCTTCCATTTATTCTCATCCTTTACTCTATGTCCACATAAATATATAAGAGTCATCTTACCTAGACTAGTTTGGAATAATATTTTAATTTTCTAGGAAAGAACATCATGTTCCCATTGGTCTGATAGTTTTTTCTTCTCCTCTATTAGTGTATCTTTTTTTTATATTAACAGAATGTTGTAGCACCCTGAGATTTTTATTATAAGAACATCACCTTCAATAAAATTTATGAAACAAAACACAAACCATAGATTATAATATAACATCCTGATATTTTATGATATATTTCTTTAAATATAAATTTAATCTCTTTGATGCCTTGGGATTAATGAAACACTAGGTTTATATGAAACCTGATAATCTATTAAAATATTATTGTTTAAATGTGACCATTATAACATAGTCATTAAGTTTATGGGTATGAATAATACCATTTGAATTATGAAACTTATATGGTTTAAAAATGTATAAAATATATTAAATGGTTATCTATTTATTAGAAATAAAATATTAATGATATGAAATTAAAATAATTGTTTCTTGAAGAATTGTATTTTTATAATAGGGGGTTTAGTCACTCATTGATCACATTATTTATAATTAATTTTTACCAATTTTATTAAATTTATTTTAAAAAATAACAAACATTTTTGAAATAAATATATAAATATTATCTTAGGTTGGATTGATATTATTTTTATGAAATGTTTCATTTCTTTATGAAAAGTTAAAAATAATGATTTTTACTAGAAAATGCCGTTTAATTAAAATTATTTCCAAAGTCAAATTATATTTAAAATTGTTTTTAAAGTAAAATTACTTCATTTATATTAAAATTAGACTAATTTATTTCATTGGAAACAATTTCATACTAAATTTTTATATTAAAACATTTTATACTTATGAGAGATTTCTATTTGAAGACCCTTTTTCCATTACATCTCCAGGTATAATTGTCAAATTAATTCTTCCAATTATATGAATTTAATTTGTATAAAAAATATTTTATATTTTTAAATACAATTTTTATATTATATAATAATTTAAAATTAATTTTTTCCCAAAATTAATAGTGGAAATAATAAAAAATATTTTCCACGATTAAGGTAAAAATGGATTTATCAGGGGTTAAACTATGAATGTAAGCATTAAAATTAATTTCCAACTTATAAAAATCATATTTTATATCCATATTTCCACCTTATATTATCCCAAATTTGAACATAAGACTATTTTTAAACCTTATGTTTTTGACAGACATTATCATTATGGATTATTTTGGGAAATTTCCATGCAATTTTCATGAGGGTTCCCTTTCCCCACCTATAAAAGAGAACTCTATCCCCCCACATTTTCATAACCATTAAGAACTTTTCATCTCCAAAACCTTAAAAAATATCTACCTAAAAACTTTATATATATTCTATATCTTCTATTCCACTTAAAGGAAAATCCTTATTATTCTTAAAAGGTGATCCAAAGTAAGATTCTATTAGAGAAATTAATTTTCTTAACAAAGATCTTATATTTTCATTATTATTTTTCCACCTTCTATTATGTATTAAAATATGTAATATAATAAGACTAATAGCTTCCATATATTTAGATTTTATTATGGTTACGAAATTAAATTTACTATTTACACTTCTGTCAAATGGGAAAAATCATCAATCGTGTGTACAGTGGACTACTGCCTCATGAATCGATGTTTTTTATTTTCCATCATAACCATTCATTAACGGATATGGTGTTGTATTTAAAAAATGTATATTAGATTTAATATATTATTACACTTATGTAATTTTAATATCACATATTAATTTTAATGTTTCATTCTATTTCAAATATCATAATGTCGCTCGTTTGTATGACAGACTCTAGCCTCTTGTAGCGATGTGATTCATTTTTCATTTTTTATTTATGTGGTATGTAATAAACATAAAATTAAGGTATTTATGTTTTAAATATGGCATGATAATGATATTTTAAAATTATTATATCTTCTACTTTCATACCCATTCACTAATTAAGTGAATGATATTGTTGCTCATGCGTATGTATAACCTACCATCTCCATGAAGCGATGTGATTCATTTTCCATCTACAATATTAATAAATGGTTATATAAATATATATGGGGTAAAGAATATATTTATAATATAATAATCATTATTTATATTATATATATTTCCTAGTAAAAGGAACTGGAAAATTCATGGCAAAACAGGCATGAGCAAAGAATGCATTTAACAACCAAAATAACGAAGAAAATAAAATATTGTTAACAAACAGGTGGTCAAATATTCTAATGGGATAATATATGATATTATAAATATTATTATAGTTATTTATATGTTAAGAAAGTTCTTAAACCCAATATACTAGAGGTACGTACTTGTGTTATAAAAATCGAACATGATATAAGGGTTTCTCTTAACACTTTTGCTTCTATGAAACATATTCCATATTATCCCCTTATTTCATTTTTTTTGTCTATATAATTTCCATTTGATATGTTATATCATGAATATATTTATATTTTTTGTATTATATTTTTTTTTATTTTATTTCATTTTTCTGCATCTTATGATTTAAAAGTTACCAAAGTGGTAAGTTTTTATTTCATAATCTCATCATTATTCATGATTTTTTTATTTACATCTCCCTTGGAAAAATTATTTTATATTTATATATTATAATAAATATATATTACTGAAATATATTAACTTATGAACATTTTCATATAATAGTACCATTTTTCACTCCATTGTAGTTAAAATTATTGAGAAAATGTTTAAAAAAAAATACAACTTCATTTCTCTCTTTAGTTGTAAATCCATTTCAATCAAAACCCATGTTTTATAAAAATGTTCTCAATAATTTATTAAACTTTTAAAATGATTTAATAAATAATTTTTTACGCATTTTTTCTTTTAAAAAAAATTAATGTATTTTCCATGCTGTTTTTAAAACCATGCTTTTTTGGATCTTATTGAAAATGTGAAAGGAATATTTGTTTTAACATGTATATATTGATTTTAATTTTCCTCTGTCATGAAAAATAAATGTTTTAATTATTATTTTACAAGTTTAAAAAGTTTATTTTTAATGAAAATTATTTTGAAAATGTTTTTTTCTTCATAAAATGTAATTTTTAAATTGATGAGTTTATTTTTCTCAATAAAAATATTATGTATATTTACATGGTATTTTTATTCATTAAAGACATAAACACCCTATTTTAAATATGATAAATTATGGATATATTATATTGATTTCATTTATATTCATTCCTTGGATGATTTATGATCATTTTTACTAGGGATATACTATTTGGATTCAATTTTCCATATTACTCTGAATAGTTTATGATTATGGGTATCAGTTGTCCTAATTATTAACATTTCATACATAAGTTTTTTTAATGAAAATATTTATGTTGATTATGTGTTACCTATTTCATATGATGAATGAATTAGACTTCCAACATTATAATAGGGGATTTTTATAGTCCCTTGATGCATCAATGGTTACCATGAGACAAACTAAATTGGGTTTTGGCCGAGGCCTTAACCATTTATTTAGATATCTCGTCACAATGTCTCGCTAGTATTTTTTAGATTTATGACATTATTAATTCCATCATTATGAATTCATTTATTGATATTACTTGTGATTATTTAGTTAGTTATAATTTTCAAGTTTCTGTTTTCCAGATTATGTGATTATTTATATGATATTATTTGATCATCATTAATTACTTTCATATTATGATCACGTTATTGATTAAATGTCATGGTTTTTAGATATTTACCTATCCATAATAACTTTACCTTATTTTTTCATAGCTTATAATATTGTATTACCCTTAAAGTCTATCTGATTTAACCCCATTCTTTTTTTTATTTTCCATAAGAAACCAAGAAATATTTTTTTTATTTATATGTAGGGATATTCTAAGAGGAATAATGGTGTCCTCAAATAAAACACTTTCTGTATTTTATGTTATCCATTGTAATATGAGATTAATGTATGTATCTACTTTATAGAGACTAACGAACTATTCAGTCTTTTGTGTTTTATTCAATGTGTCTTATGATAATGAAATAAATTAGACACGGACATTGGGGTACTAGGGTAGGGGTTGCTATAGTTGGTATCAAAGGAAGTTTAATATAAACCATGAGAACTATATTTAAGAAAAACATACCTTAATGAACATAACCCTATGATATAATTTGATAACATGTATATAATAACATTTTAATAGTTTGGTAAGTAAGTGATTATTTGGTTTTTATTTGTAAATAAATCCCTTTATAGATACTATGAGTGGTTTTGGTTCTGGAATAAATGTACCTATGGGTAATAACATTGAAAAGGGAACATTGGACTTCACCCGATCACCACTTGGTGCATTAAAACATACCTTATAACACACCTAGATTAAAAATATGAGGTAATATTCTTAGTAGACTTCACATTTTTATTATAAACCCTTATAAAATATTTGAAAATAAATATATATCCAATGAAAACATGTTTATGTTTATGAGATTAGTTACGCATAAAATTTTCAATCTATATTAAGTGTTTTACTACTTCTTAGATTGGAATTTTTTTTTTCAGAAAACTATAATATAATATATTGTATTCAATTATTTTTAAATGGAACCTTGTTTAAGGTATGGAAACCATATCAATACATGTAAACCAAAGAGTAAGAATTATCTTTTTGTATGGTATTAAGACAATATTTTTATGGTAACTAGTCTCCCAAACATTCTGATCATACAAAGACATATCACTGTGTGCTATGAAGATAGATAAATATCTATCTTAGTATAATTGAATTGGAGGGATCCCAAATATAAAGTGGATTCTAGAGAAAAAATTTATATGGGGATGAAGGGAAATATAGATTTTCCCACATGTAATAATTGTGGAAAGAAACACCCTGGTACCTTCTTCAAAGGAGTTGGTGTTTTAAACATGTTTGGATGGAAAGGCCACCATGATAATGACTGTTATGAAAATAAGAAACTCTTTAATCTTCAACGCATCAACTATAAGGATAAGAGACACAAAATAAATGAATTCCCCAATAATCATGGGAATATACCCCATAAGAAGCCAAGGAATCATGGTTAAACTTATGAAATTACCATATGTGAAGTGGAATGATTAATTTTTATGTGTTTGGAGTAAATAATTATGATATAGTTGTATTTTCTAAATGATATTATGGTTATAAGGAACATTAATTGTGTAAGGATTTTAATATAGTACTATTTATGGAAGAATTTGAGCACATATATTGAATGGTATCGATCACCAAGAGATTTGATTCCATGGTAGGTTGAACTTATTGGAAAAAAGAATGATTAATGTAAGAAAAAAATTAATATATTATATATGTGGAGATAATAATTATAAAGATATATTTATGGGATATTATTTTTGATCAATAATTTTTTATTGAGTTGATGGTTTATTCCACCTTTAATGGAGTTTATTGAAAGTATTGATTTATGGAATATATTTAAAAAACTGTGATTTTATTTTTTGAAGAATTCATGTTTTAATTATGTTTTTATTTTAATCATGGAATTAATATATTTGGAATGTTTAATTAATATCTAATATATATTATTTGGGTCATATAATGTCAATTTATTGACCTTACTTACAAATTTACTAAGGAATATTTTGAATGAACATTAAGGTAAAAAATTTATGGAATAAAGTATGTTTCACTTTAGGTGTTATTAGAAAAATCATTCTAACCATTTTTTGATTTAGTACATAAAATAGTAATATATTGTTTCTCTTTTATAGATTTTATGATTTTTTTAAAAGGTAATTTTAGTTCATTTGGCATAAAAATTCATCTTGGATATTCATTTCTTGTAATATGGATAGAAGTGGAAAATGACTGAAGAAAAACAAAAAGATGAAATTACGCCTTTAAAATAAAAATAAATCCAGTAATTATATTTCCTTACATTCCTAGTATATATCCTAGAATAATATTTTAACTTTAGAAAAAATTACCTTTAATAAAAAAAAATCTTTCCTATTACCTTTATATCTGATGAATCAAATGGCCCATTAACACATTACAACTTTTTGGGTTTTTGGGTGTAGAATTTTTCTTGATCTTTAACCTTTTTGTCATATATGATCTATTTCAACCACTATAATTATTTGGGAATTAAACTTTACATCCATGTCCATATCTTTACTTCACACCTATGTTCTTCAACTTGGAAACATAGTAATGTTATTATTACAAATGGTCATCATACTACCGTTTCATTCTTATTAGGAGGATATTTTATTAACCATTTTATAATATGGGTTTTCAATGAAGGTATTTTTAAAAATCAAACCCTTGTTTATCAAGATCAAGATTAAATTTTGAGAACTCAATTTTTTTAGAGGGGAGTGAATGTACCACCATGAGATTTTAAAAATCGGAACATCATGTTTAATAGAATATATGACACACAACACCAAGATTTGAATAGAATATAACAAACATATGATTTATGACACATATAATTTAAAATAAATTCAATCTCATTGATAATTTATAATGAATGGAACATCAAGTTCAACCAAAACATTATACTCTATTAAAATATTATTATTTAACTAGGATTGTAATTACCTAGTCGTTATGTTAGTAGGATTAAATAATAATAACTAAATTATGAAAATTTAATTTTTTTACACATGTATAAACTAAATTTAATGGTAACATATTTATTGTAAATAAAATTGGAATCATATTAATGTAAAAGAAATGTTTTCTGGAAACATGTATTTTTATAGAAAGGTTGTTTAGTCATGCTTTGTGAACATAATTAATAGTTAAATTTTAACACTTTCAAAACCTTTATTTGAAAAAATAAACTCAATTTTTACAATCATAATAAAAATATTATCTTAGGGTGTTTTTTTATTTTTATAAAAATGACTCATTTTTTCGATGAATAGTTATAAATACCTAATTTTATTAAAAAATATTTTATTAAAATTATATACAATGTTAAATTATATTTTAAATTAGTTTTAATGTAATATTAGCTCAATTATAATATAATTTACTTATTTATTTCATTTATATAAATTTAATTTTTTATTTTTATGTTAAAAATTTCTATACTTATGAGGATTTTCTTTTTGAAAACTCTGTTTTTTGTCGTGATTGTAGGTATTATTTTAAATTTAATTTTTCCAAATCTGTGAATTGAATTTAAAAAAATGGAATCAATATTATTAATTATAATAATTTATATGATCTAAAATTTTCATCTTAATTTTTGACAGAAAATAATAGTGATAATAGTAAAAATTAACTACTTTATTTTAGGTAAAAATGGGATTAGCATAGGTTAAACAAAGTAGATAAAGGTTTAAACCAACTACAAACTTTTAAAAATATTATTGGTGGGACATATTTTTATATTATCCAATCCATAGTTATTTACTAAGGTTATTTTGAATCATTTTTTATTTTAATGGCACTATCATTTTGGATACTATTGAGAAATTTCCAAGTAATTTCCAAAAGGGTTCCCTTTCCACACAAATAAAAGGGAACTCACTCCTCTCACTTAATCACAACCATAAGAACCTCTGGATTGAATAGAACCTGAAAAATATATATATTTATCATACTTATAAATATTATATATTTTATGGTCCTACCAAAATACCACCCCTATGGTCTTTAAGAGGACATCAAAAGGGGGTTTCCCGTAGATAAGGTCATTGTCTTAACAAATCATGTCCTTTTAATTTCTTATTTTTCAACCATAAATTATTTATTAACACATCCAATAATATAAAAATATAATCTCTGATATAATTAGATTTTATTATTATTTTATCATAATATTTATCCCTCTCCACTTCCATCAAATCGAAAATAAAATCATCAATCGTGTGTATGTTAGACAACCGGCTCAGGAACTGATGTTGTTTTTTTCCATTACCAACATTAAAGGATGGATATAATACTGTGTTTAATAAATTTATATGATATTCATGATATTTTTACAATTCTTAAATTTAAATATAAAATATACCTTTTTATTTTTCATTTCGTTCCATATATGAAAATGTCGCTATTGTATACAGAGGAATACTTCCTCATGATGCGATGCGATTTGTTTTTTACTTCCGTTTCACATGGAATGTAATAAGGATAAAATTAATGAATACATTTGATATATATGAGATGATAATGATTCTAAAAAATCAACATGTAACCCACTTTCTTAATCTATCACTCATTAAGGGAATGATATCATTGCTTGTGCATACACATGACCTACCGTCTCCGTGAAGCGATATAATTCATTTTCCATGTCCAACATTTATAAATGGATCTAAAAATTATATACTTATTAAATATGATATTTATAAATTTTTTATAATTATTTAGATGGTATATATATCCTATTCAAAATACCCATAACTTTTATGACAAAATGTGTATGATAAAACAAGGTAATTAACACCCAAAAAATGAAAATAATGAAATATTATAAACAAAAAGGTGATAAAATGTTTTAAAATAATCATATATGTTATTATAAATATTTATATGGTTATTTTATAAATTAATAACATTTTTAAAAACATTATACATGTGGTTAAGAAACATATGATGGAAATCAGACCTGAGGTACGGGTTTCTCATCTCACTCATACTTCTATGAGACATATTCCATATTTGGAACATATTTCCTCTGTGTGGTGTATATAATCCACATTTGACATTTTATATCTATAATATACTTATCTAAATGGTATTTAGTTTTCCATTTGTTTTCATTTATTTTATGGGTCTTACAATTCAAAAGTTTCGAAAGTGGTAACTGCTTGTTTTACAATCTCATCATTATTCAAGATTGTTTAAGTTTATATATACATATAGGGAATTATTGTATATTTATATCTTATAAAGAATAAATCTAATTCACATGTGGTTTTTCTAAATATGTTTTTAATAATAATTAAATTTTTCTATTCTTATTTACATAAAATTATTGAGAAAATATTTTTATAAAAATATGAAATTATTTCTCTCTTCGATCAGAATTTCATTTTCATCAAAATGTTGGTTTTATAAAAGAAAGTTAAAAAAAATAACAATTTAAAAATTATTTATTAAATTCATTTTACCCATTTTTACTTCTAAAAAAATTAAAGGAATCATCATGTAATTTTTTAAATAATGTTTGTTTGTAATTTACAAAAAACAAGAATGAAATATTTATTTTAATGAGTAGAGCATGAACAGGATTTTCCCCCATCACAAATGATTATTGTTTTAATTATTATTTTCAATTTTTTAAAAGATTGTTTTTAAAGAAAATAATTTTATTATTTTTTGTTTTAAAATGTTATTTCTAAAATGTAATCTTTTATTTCTCAAAAAAAATTTAGGATCTTTTCATAGTCTCTTTATATATCAATGAAATCAACCCTCTATTTCACTTATGATCTATTAGAGATATTTTAACATATTTATACTTTTTTAGGTACTCCTTAACCCTATTTTTGATCATTATTTATTTCGGTTTTGTTTCAAGTTATTTCGGGTGATAATATAGAAATATTTTGGAACTTTATGGGTTGTGCATGGTTGGCTTATGATTTTCCCAAATAGTGCACCCACCTAGGGTAAACTATAAAAAAATAGTGTTGTTTATCATAATAGGTGCATGTTTTGACAAACCATTTCTCTACCTAGTAGAAACTGAACACCCAATTTGAGGAGTGCATGGTTAGGGCACACTATTCGACAAATCATACGACACTTTCCAGATAACCATGCATATGGAAAAAATTAATTCCAAAACTGTTATAAATTTACTAAAACCATATATTTCACCCCATCTCTACCCTAACTTTTGATATATCATTTAAGACAGTTTCTATTGATCTTAAGAACACATTTTGTCTTTTTCAAAACCTTTTTAAATGTGATCAAATCAAGGTGATCATCAATGGGTCTCTCCTCAGTAAGAGTTATTCTCTTACTCATTATCTCCCAATCTATTACTCTCTCCTCCTTATGGTTTTATATATCTCAATGTTTTTGGAGGATACAATACCTTTGGTTTTGGATATTGAATATAGGGTTTATTTCTCGATCTCCATTCCTGGTGTTCTTCATTGGATAATCCTACTGTTGGAGTTGTGTTACGTGATCTCGTGAATCCAAAATAGGAGGTTCCATATATGATTGGAAAATTAATTTAAACTAGATTTTATTGATTTTTTTTTAATTTCATTAAATTTAATTATGAAAATCTAATTAAGTGTGGATTTCTATTTTAAATTTTTTTTGGCATAAAATTTGGGGGGAACCCCAAATTCAAGTTAGGTTGGTTGTGATTTTGATTCAATGGAAACTGTGGAATTTGTTTTATCGAAAATGAACTTTTAAATTGAATTTTAGAAAATGGAATAAGTTTTTTTGATAATAACCCTTTGGTTTTATCATAGAAAAGGCATGAATTTATTAAAAACAATTATATATATTTTTTAATATAAATTTACATATTGAAATTGAAAATGAGTAAATTGTGTTTTGAACAGTTTTGAAATAATTTTGACATTATTTATTATAGTTTTACCACATGAAAACTAGGTATTTAGCGAGTTTTTTAGGAAAAACATGATATGTTTGAAACTTTACAACACTAACATAATCATATTAGAGAAGATATTATCCTTTATGGGTTGTTGACTTGACGTTTTTGGCCTATTTTTGTGGTAATTGTGTATATATATTTTCATGATCACACATATGAGTGTGTGAGATCCCATAACCTAGAATTATCATACCACTTGAAATATGATTGGGTTTATATTTTGGGATTATTTGGAATATTTATTCCATTATTTTAAAATTTATATACATATTCCTTGTGAATTAATAAAAACTATATTATATTAAATATTTATTAATACATTATTTTTAAATATGTCCATCTATTGAAAAGAATACCGCATATCATTTTAATATGAATTTATATTTCTATACCTATTTTATTTAATATTTAAGGCATTACATGGTTTCATTTTATTTTAACATTTTTATGGAACACTTGGTGGGACCCTATTATGATTTTAACTCACACCTACCTTTGACATTGGATGTTTTCAAATTTCCATCAGCCAGGTTTGAGTACAGGAAAAGTACCACATAAAGGTTGTGGTTGTTGATTGTTGGGCTTAGAGTGAAGTGACAATTAGGACTTGGTTTATTTAACTTACAATTTTTTGTACATTGTGTTAGAACTTGGTGTTTATATACCTATTTGAATTCTAGTACTATTCCTCATGTGAATATTTTTTTCACTGATACCAAGTTGTACCTTTTTCTTCCACTCTTTATGTGAAAAACCCATTCCCACTTATAACCTATATGATGCCAGGTGCCAGTCACTAACCCATGGAGACCGAGAACACCCTTTTTCTATGTTATATATGACTTGGGTGTCATAGTACTAGGATATCTTGGATGGTTCATGAAAAATTGGTATCATATGTGCTAGTTAAGCATATTTCCTTAATTTTAGTATGAATTTTGAAATATTTTTAGAACATATTAGGTAATTTTAAGTGACTTTATAGCTATATCCCATCATAATGATCTTTAATTCACTATGGCTAGTTTGGTAATGGCGTCTTACGATTAGTTCTATATGTTTTCCTATTTTTAATTTGGATATATTTAAATCCAAATCTTGTTTATCTATTTGATGGGATAAATTTCCACATTTCACTTGTTGGTTATTGACCTGGTTATAATTTCTAATGTCATAAATGATTTCTAATAATTTTGTGTATCATTATGCCTATAATAAGACATGTTAATTGGATCTAGGAGGAATATTATAATTAACCACATTGATAAAATATTCCCATAGATTATAATATAGTTGAAGGTATTGTGTATGTTGTCCAAACTCTGGGGTAGGCACTTATTCCCAATATAATTCAAACTTAATTTGTGAAAACATAGAGAGATGAACTTAGGAATATTGCTTAGGAATTATTTCTCTAGAATTATCCATAGTTATAAGTCTCAAACAATACTCAAGAGGCTGATGATTGGTTTAGAAGGGTTAAAATTTCCATTGAGTTCTTAGAAACACCTGATTCTATTAAGATGAAATGTTCAAACTTCAAGCTAGAGAGACCAGTTAGGAGGTATTAGGAAACATTGGTGGTGGAATAGAATCTTGAGGTCTTATATTAGAAGGACATTAAATCCATTTTCACTGAATAGTTCTATCTATAGTTGATGGCATTATCCAAGGCTATCGAGTTTTTCAAACATGATCAAAGGGACAAGACCATGACTAGATATGAAAATTTCTTTACAAAAAATGTCTAGTTCACATTTGAGATTATATTGAATAGGGAGATTAAGAATCAATAGTTTTATATGGAACATCAATTTTATATTCATTCTTAGGTTTTCTTGCTAAAGATCCTTTTTATGCTGATTTAACTAATAGAGCGTCGATGGTTGATACTAACCTATTTGGTAAGTTAGGGTTGAAGGTACTTCCTTTTTCTCCCAAAGGATATTATTTGTGTTACTCTAATGGAGATAGAAAGTGTGGTAACTCTCATAGTGTAACAAGTTCATCAGACCCAATAATTATTGTTGTTTAATAAAATTCTTCAAGGATAAAAGGGTTTTAGCCACAAGCATCTAAAAAAAGCTTCTTCACATAGTGTAAGAGTCTCCAAAGAAAAACGATATGGGTACAGTGACTTTGAGAGGGATGAACACTATTTCATCATCTTTATTGATTACTATATTTGATATTGTTTCATCTCATTCTTTCATTTCGACACATATTATGAATCATCTAAATCTTCATACAGGTATTTTCTTTTATGTTATAGATATTACTATAGGCCTCAAAATGAAGGGACAGAAGGGTCTTTATTTTATTTCTTATGTAAACTCATTATTATAGAATTTTTACTTGGTATTTTATGGTTCTCAACATAAAACAACTTTATGTAATTTTCATAATAGATTAGCTTGTTACTAAAAATCTGGAATTGATTTCTATCAATAATGAGTCTCCTTTACTACAACTAACAGAGCATGACATATCATTCAGGTGGAATGGGACCTAAGGTCAAGTAGAATCAAACTTCTTATCAATATATAGGGAAATTAATATTTGTTTTTTTACTTTGATCTAAAGTGAGAATCTTGGAGTTCTGATCTCCCTCTAGTTTTCACCAAGTTTCCCCATGCTTTTCTTTCTGAATTATCTCATTTCGTATCGGCAAGGGTGGTAGTTTTCTCAATTGATTTAAAATTGGTTACCTAGCCAATATATATTAATTTTACATTATGGAACCAGATTAAATAAAATATTTAAATACTCGGTTCGATAAAATTCTAGATAAAGGCTTTAGACTACCAAGTGCGTCAACTTGTGTGGCGCATCTTCTCTTTGCTATGAAATTGGATGTGTCACTTCAACTATGTGTTGATTACCAAAATCTCAATTGAGTTGCTATATAGAAAAAAATTTGTTACTATAGAGTGTTGTTCTGTTTGATTTTTTTAATGGGGATATTTGTTTTTGAAGATTGATCTTTGATCTCGTTATCAATAGTTGAGAATAAATGAATATGATATTCTGAAAACCACCTTTCATAGTAGGTATCTCCATTTTGAGTAAATGATCATGCCATTTGGCCTAAAATATTATCCTAATGTATTTTTGGATTTAATGAATAGTATTTTCCATGAGTATCTTGATACTTTCATGGTTTTCTTCAGGGGTTGCATCCTTATTTACTCAAATAATGAGGAGAATCATGTGCATCATATGAGATTAGTTATGATATTTTTAAGAAATCACTAAATTTATGCCATGATATTAAAATATAATTTCTCGATTCAAGAAATAAATTTCTTAGGACATGTGGTGTTAGAAAATGGTATCTCAGTAGATCCTGATAAGGTGAAAGTTGTTATGACATGGATACAACTATGAAATGCCTTTTAGATATAAAGATTCTTAGGTTTAACATGATATTATCCCCAATTTGTAAAAGATTTCATAAATTTGGATTCCTTGATGCCTTCTCTAACTTAAAAGGGAGTATTTTTTCTCTTGGAATGATAAATATCATAGTTATTCTATTGAGATGAAACTTCTTTTGAAAACTATATTGGAATTGACCATAGGATCTTGAGGTATATCTTCTATCCAAAAATATTGGAATCTCTTCTAAATGAAATTGGTGGAATACCTAAAATCTTATGACATTAAAATCGCATATACCCTGAGGAAAGGGAATTTATTTGAAGACTATTTGAGTAAGAAACATTCAACCTAGTTCTTGAAATATTCATCATAATAGTGAAAGTTGGTGGATCTTTCAACACATTTCCATATAGAAGTTAAGGAATGTGGGTTCATGGTTTCCTTGGACACTGTTTAGTTGACCTATTCTCTTTATGAGATGATTCTTCATGGTCAACAACTCAATGATGAATTCCACAACATGAGGAACTCTATTTATGATGGGGATACTATTTCTCTGTTTTCATTCTCCAAAGTGGGTATCTTATATTTTCAAAACCAATACATCATACATATTCATATTAGGAAATATGTTATGGTGTATTTCAATTATTCTTAGTGGGTAGTGAACTGGATAACCAAAAAGATGTTCTATAACATGCGATGATGATTTTTTTCCTAGGTATGAGATGAGGCATTATTGATTTTCCTCTCATTATTTTACATTCCATAAGGTCTAGGACAATCACCAGAGGCATTTAAGTTTTCTCCAACCACATCTAGTGCCATCATGGAAGGGGATGATATATCTATGGACATTTTGGTTGGGTTTTCGTGTACCCAGAGAATGAAGAATGTGATATTTGTTATGATTGATAGGATGGATAAATATTCTCACTTCTTTCCCATTCATGATACAACCAAATTTGAGTAGTTGTGAAATCTATATGTGAAAGAGATTAATCATTTTAATTGAGTTCCATCTATTTTAGTATCTAATAGAGATCCATATTTTACTTCTCACTTTTGGAGATGCCTTCATAAGGAACTGGGATCTCATGTTCGTTTGAGTATGGAATATCATCACAAGTTGGATGGAAAGATAGATAGAACTATAAATATTCTTGATGATATTCTTCATTCCTGAGTCCTCAATATTTTCAGCAATTGGGATCATAATTTAGGGTTGGTTGAGTTTTTTTATAAATATAATAACCACCCCACAATCAAAATGGATCTTTTTAAGTACTTTCATGGACTACCATATAAATATCTATTATGTTAGTTGGAGATTGGTGAAGGTTGCATGAATAGACCGAGTGTGGTTCATGATATGAAGATAATGATTTAGTTTATTATTTAGATAATTTTGACAGCATAGATCTGGTATAAGTCTTATGATGATCACCATTATATACCATTAAAATTTTCAGTTAGTGATCAAGTGTTATTAAAAGTCTCACATCAGTTGGGTTATCAATGGATTAGGAGGAAAGTGAATATTGATCATCTTTTTATGAAACCATCTTTGGTTTCTTAGAAGGTGGGGAAAGTGGATTAATATTTGTCACTTCAACCATATTTTACAACAATACATAATGTATTCCATGTATCATGATTGTGAAATTTTCTTTCTAATCCATATCAAGTTCTGATCTTGAGTGATCTGGATGTTGAACTTTATTTATCGATAACCACGAATATTGTCATTATATTGGATTCTCAAACCAAATAAATTCATGGAAGGATTATAACATTTGTTTGAGTTGTATTGAAAAACTATTCTGATACTCATGAGACATGGGAGAGAGAGAGGCATTGATGAAATAGTTGTAGACTCAAATTCTTGATATGGAAACCTCTTGATATGATTTCTAAGCATATAAAGTTTATATGGTGGGGAGGATGTAAACTTCTGTTACAGTTTCTAGGTACATCGTAACCCTATATTTTATCATGCTTTTTTGGGTTTAATTTTGTGTTTTAGGTGATAATTTATAATTTTTTGGAACTTTATGGGTTGTTCATGGTTTGAACATGGTTTTCTCAAACCATGAGCCCACTTAAGGTAAACCTTGAAAACCAAGAAAGTTAGTTTTTGTATGAGTATCACACAGTTTTAAAAACCAGGTGCCTAGCTAGTAAAAACTGAGCACCCCATTAGAAGGGACCATGGTTTGGGCACACATTTTGACAGACCAAGTGGCCTTTAACATGTAACAGTGCATATAAGAAAATTTAATTCCAAAAAATGATTTAAAATTACAAAAACAATATTTTGGATTCCCACCCAACCCTAACTCATGATATCTCGTTTTCTAAGGTTTTTAGGTCTCTCATGAACCCATTTTTTTACCATTTTTGAAGAGGATCAATGTTAGGTGAATTTTGTTTGATCTATCTCCAATAAGAGTTGTTCTCCTTTTCATTTTGTCTCAATCTCTTCCTATATCCTCATTAGTGTTTGTTATATCTCTGTTTTGTTGGATAATCTAAACACCGTTGTTTTTTATCTTGAATCTATGGTAGATTTATTGATCTTTTTTGCTGATTTTCTTTATTGGGGAATCCTATTTTGGGTGTTGTGCTATGTTATCTCGTGATCCCAAGGTAGGTGTTTCCCTATAAGATTGGATAATTTATTTAACATAGAATTTATTTATTTTTTCACAACCTTCAATTAAGTAGTGAAAATATAAACCAATATTATTTTCTATTTTAAATTTATTTGTCATGAAATTTGGGGAAACCCCCCAATTCAAGTGCACTAGGGTGTGGTTTGGATTTGATGGAATTTTTGTAATTTTATTTGGGGAAATTTAATTGTGAAATTGGTTTTTAGAAAATTGATTAATTTTTTTTATAAGAACGCATTTTTTATCCTAGAAAATGTATGAATTGATTAGAAACCCATGATTGATTTTTAAATAGACATTGGCATATTAAAATGAAAATGGGGGAATTGAATTTTGAAATGTATTGAAATAATTTTCCCATTATTCATTGTGGTTTCATAACATCCAAAACTAGTTAGTTAGTGAGTTATTTGGGTAAAATATTTAAAGTTAGATGCTTTAAAACACTATAAAAAACATAGGGTATCAAATTTTACACCCAATGGGATAAAGATTAGTCCTCTTTGATAAGTGTCAAAGGGATGTGTGTACACATATAATCATGATCACCCATATGAGTGTGTGATGATCCTCTAACCTAGAACTATCGTACCTCTTGGAAGATGACCATTTTGCTAATTTCTGACTATTTTGATATATAATCCATTGTTTTAAAACTTCTTTGCATATTCCGTATGAAAATATATAAACTGTTTTATAAAAAAAATATTATGTCATTTTTTCTGAAATGTTTCCATCATTAAAAATAAATATAATGTTTTGTTTTAAATAAAGTACTGTATTTACAAGACTATTTTATTTAAAATTGAAGAAATAATTTTCTTTATTTATATTGTAATATTATTATGGAATCCTTAATGAGACCATGTTGGTATTTTATCTCACATGAAACCTTTTCCTTTAGGAATTTATGGATTCACTTTTTCCAGTTTTGAACATGGGAAGACCACCAGTTAGATGTTATGGTTGTTGATCATTAGGATTGGAGTTTTGTGTCAGTTGGGACATGGGTGGTTTACCATTCTATTTATGTTACTATGTGGTTTTACAATGAGTTTACATATCTGTTTGACTTATGGTATTGTACACCTTGTAGAGTTTTCATTTAATTATTTTGACTTGTATATGTTTATTCCATTGTTTGTGTGGGAAAATCATTCCCACATCTACCTTGTATGATGCAAGATGCTAGTATCTAAACTGGGGGGGGGGGGGGGGTCAGGAATGCCCTTCAGTTCATGTCAATATCGGAATAGGTATCATAGTACTTGGGTATCTGAGTTATTTCATGGAATATATGTTGTATTGATGTCATCCTTATTTTTTTTCACATATGGTTTATGAACAATTTAAATAGGGTTTTACTATTTAGATACCATTCTCTGTATTACTCTAAATGTTTTATGATTATTGTTATTAATTAAGATAATTATTAACATTTCATATGTTAGTTTGGTAATATGAATGTTAATATTAATTATTTTTTACCGATTTCATATGAGTAATTCATTTGAATTAGTAAGTGATGGTTTGGGGCCTCTATAGACTATCGATACATCAATAGGTCCCATGATACAAACTATATTGAGTTTTAGATGAGGCTGTACCCATTTATTTATATTTCATGGCACAAGACCTCAACATTATGTTTCATATGTGCTCTATTATTCATTATAACATTATGAATTAAATAATTTATATTCAATATGATAATTCAATGAGCTAGAATATCCATGGTTATGTTTTTAGGATCATGTGATTACTTATAATGAATTATTTGATAACCATTTGTTTCATCCATATTATGATCAATTTATTTATTAAATAGAATTTGTTTCATTTATTTACCTTTCCATATTTATTATGCCTTATTTACTCATAGGTTCTATTGTACTCTTACCCTTACTACGAATCCCTGCTCACCACATTCTTACGTTTTTTAACAATATACCATGAAATAGGTTAGGATTGATATGCATGGATATGATAAGGTTAATAATGAAGTTCTCAAATAGAACAAAATTTTAATTTTACTATTTCAATTATAATATTAGATACAAGTATGTATATAGTTTACAATGAATAATAAAGTATTTAGTCCTTTTGGGTTTTGATTACTTGTATCGTATGCCATTATATTAATTTAGAAACCATCTCTATGTTAATGGGGTTGGGGTTACTATATTTGGTATTTTATGGAGTTTATTAGAAGCATTGGGAACTAGATTTATGAAACAAATAGATTAAGGAGAATAACTCTATGATAGACATTGAGTATATTTACAGAATAACATCTTAATGTTTTTGTAAAGAAGAAATTATATGTTTTCCCCATTAAAATGATTCCTTATATTGATACAACAAGTGGATGTGGTTCTGGAATAGATATATCTATGGGTAATAATTCTAAAACGGCACATAGGTCTTGACCTGATCTTTACCTGGTGCATGACAATGGGCCATACCATACACCTAGTTTGACAATCCCATGGGATATTTTTTGGATAATTCATATGTTATTTACCAACCATCATAATGGATTTGAAAATAAATATATCTTCAAAGAAACCATGTTTATTATTATGAGATAAGTTATGCAAAAAAATCAATTTATGTTAAGTATTCCAATATTTCAAGTATTATATATTATTTTTCATAATTTTATGATTTAATATATTGTTTTTAAATATTTTAAAATTTCACCTATTTAATGTATTAGAAACCGTATCATTTCACATAATCCAAATAGTAATAATGATCATCCCATTCAAGGGATCAAGCCAACATTTTAATGGTAACTAGTCCACCAAACATTATCACTATACAAATATATAATATAATGTTCCATTAGGATAGATAAATAATTCTCTATGTACTATATATTTATAGGTAATACATTGAATAATAGTATGGAATAAAAATGTATAATGGGAAGAATAGAATAAAAGATTTTCCAAATTTTAATAATTATAGAAAAAACACAAAGTACTTTCTTGAAGGGAATGGTATTTTTGTACATGTTTAAAGAGAAATGCCACCATATATTAGATTATCAGGGAATGGATGAAATTTAGAATTTTAAATGATTAAATTTTAAGGACATGTGGCTCTATGAAAATAAGGTTCCCAAGCATTAAGGGAATATATTACAAATAAGGCTAAGAGGTCACGATTAATTGTCTTTTATTACCACAGATGAAGTGTGATTAGTAATTTACTTATGTTTGGAGTCAATAATTATTTTATATGATTATTTTATAAATGATATTCCAGTTATAAGAATCATGTAATTTATAAGGATTTTATTATAGTTCTATTTATTAAATTATTTTATAGCATATGTTGAATAGTACCAATGACCAAGAAAATTGATTTATTGGAATGTTGAACTTCTTGAAAAACACATTATTGAGGAAACATAACAATTAATATATTATCGTCATTGAAATAATAATGATAAACCTATGTTTACGGTATAATATTCTTGAACATAGAATTTTTTAGTGATTTTATGTTAGATATAATCTTTACAAGAGTATAATGCCTGTAAGTTCTTTTAAATTTATTAAAAAAATTAAGATTTCATTTTTTAAAGATTTTGTGTTTTTATTATGGTTTATGGTAATCAATGTATTCACTTATTTGGAATGTGAAATTTATATCCCCATTATATTATATGTGGAATATAATTTCACTTTAGTGACTTTACTTCTAAATTTTTTCAGGTATATTTTGGATTATATTTTTGGTTAAATGTTTATGGAATGGATTAAGTTAAACTTTTTGTGTTTTTATAAAACATTTTCTTATGATTCTTTTATTAAAGATATTAATAATATATTATTACAATATTATGGTTCTTATGATTTGTTAAAAGGTATTTCTTGGGATTCAGTCATAAAATATTCATATTGGATATTAATTTGTTGTATTAAAAAATAAAGTGGGAAATTATTAAAGCATAACTAAAAGATAAAATTGATACTGAAAGATAAAAATACATCAAGTGATTATGTTTCCTTATGTTCTTATTCAATATCATATAATAATCCTTAATATTTAGGGAAATGATCTTGGAACAAAAAAATTATCATATTACCTTCATATTAGATGAATAAAATGGTCCATAAAATCAACATTGCCTTATGGTTTTGTGGTCATTAACATTTTGTTGATCATTCACCTTCTTGTGACCAATGACCTCTGTCACCCTCCATCATTATTTGGTCATTATATATTTCTTTCTTGTCATATCTTCACTTCCAATCAATGTTATTCTACTTAGAAACCAATTTATGTTATTATTTCAGACGACCTTCATACTTCCTATTATCTATTATTAAGAGGATTTTTCATTAACCATTTTTATGATTTTTTGTTTTCAATGAATTTATTTTAATAATTCAACCCATTGATTAATGAGATTAATATTATGTGGTGTGGGTTATATTTATTTAAGTGGGGGAAATGTAACACCCCGATATTTTTAAAATAGTAACATCATTATTTATAGAATTTATGACACACAAGAACAACATTAGAAGAGAATATAACATATCATGATGCCAAAATACATATATTTTTAAATAAGTTCAATATCATTGATATATTGTGATGAACGCAACACTAGTTTCATACAAAACATGATACTCCGTTAAAATACTATTATTTAAACCATACCATTATAACCTAATTGTTAAGTTGGTGTGTATGAATACTAATAACTAAATTATGAAACTTTTATGGTTTAAACATTTCAAAAAAATCAGTGAATATATATTGATTATAAATAATATAAAAATCATACTAAGGTAAAATAAATTCAATCTGAAAAACTATATTTTTCAAGAAGGTGCTTTAGTCAC
The DNA here is from genome assembly GCA_963277665.1 of Viscum album. Taxonomy (NCBI): domain Eukaryota; kingdom Viridiplantae; phylum Streptophyta; class Magnoliopsida; order Santalales; family Viscaceae; genus Viscum; species Viscum album. The sequence goes on along the minus strand of OY728137.1, from coordinate 1,870,641,507 downwards.
ACTTTCACACATTATTTATAGTTAATTATTATCTGTTTTTAAAAATTTATTTGAAAAAATAAACTTCATTTCTAAAATAATCATATGAAAATAATCATAGGGTGATTTTTGTGTAATTTTTTGGAAATGTTTTATTTTTTAATGAACAGTGAAAAATATGGATTTTTAAAACATTCTCTTCATTTTAATTATTCACAAAGTTAAATTATATTTTAAATTGTGTGTAAAGTAAAATTACTACAATTATATTATAATTTAACTAATTTTATTCATTTTCGTTACTTTCTTATTTAATTCTGATTTTAAAAACTTTTATACTTATGATAATGTTCCCTTCGAAACCATACTTTTTTGTCGTGTCAATAGGTATACTTTTAATTGAATTCTACCACTTCAGTGAATTTAATTTTTAAAAATTTATTCAATATTTGGAATCAAAATAATATTTATTATCCAATATCGTCTACTTAAAATAGAAAAATACAATTACAGTGGTTAAACTAAGAAGATAAAAATAGTAGTGTAACCCAAAATAATATCATGGTTAAGATAAAAATGTTTTTATCAGGGGTTAAATAAAAAATATAAGGATTAAATGACCAAAAAACTTGTAATAATACTATTATATGACCATATTTCAACCTTTCAATTTACTAAATTAGAACCAAATATTTTTTATAATACTATTTCATTTGAATTAGTTTCACATTTTGGATCCTTTTGGGAAATTTCCTTATAGTTTCCAAGATGTTTTCTTTCCCAAATTATAAAAGGGAAATCCCTAACCTCACTTATTCAAACACCTAAATCCATTTAGATTAAGAAAAACCTAAAAAATAATCCCCCAACATCCATATACATATTCTAGAGATTATGTTTCTCTAAAAGGACCATCACTAGGGTCCTTAAGAGGATATCCAAATGGTGTTTTTCTTAGAGAAGGTAATTATCTTTACAACGCTCTTTAATTTTATTTATTATTTTTCCAATATAAATTGTGGATTAACACATAAAATGTATTAAAAGCAGTATCTATCATATATTTATATTTTATTATTTTTATTTTATGGTTTTTATTAATCTCCATTTCAATTAAATCGAAAAAATAAATCATCGATTGCGTGTTTGATGGAATACCGCCTCACGAACCGATGTAGTTTGTTTTCCATCATGACCATTAAAGTCTAGGTATAATGATGTATTTACCATATTTATATGATACTTCTGAAATAAATATACTTCTCTAATTTTATTATCACATATTAATTTTTACATTCCATTCTATTTCAAATACAATAACGTCGTTCGTGTGTACAGAGGACTACCTCCTCTCGAAGGGAATTAAACCATTTTTAACTTTTGATTAAAATGGAAGATAATAAGGGTAAAATTAATTAATATATGTGATATAATTGAGATAATATTTATTATTTAAAATCAATATATTATCCACTTTGTTACCCTTTCACTCTTTATGGGAATGATATTGTCCCTTGTCCATACAAACGATCTACGGTCACCATAAAGTGATGTGAATCAATTTTCATGTCCAACATTCATAATTTTTTTTAAATGAATATAATGATTTAATATGATATTTTTAACATTATTATATTTTTTTATATTATATATATATATATTCTATGCCCAAGAACATGAAATTTCATGACAAAACACACTTGAGAAAAAAGTGTAATTTACACCAGAAAAATAATGAAATATTTTTAACAAACTGAAGGTAAAATGTTTTAAGAAGATCAAATATGAAATTATAAATATGATTATGGTTTTGGTATAAATTAATAGAAAGAAAAAAAAATTATATATAAAGTACAAATATGTATTAAATAAAACAAACACATGTTAAGTGTTTCCTTTAATTGGTTTATATAGTACCTCTTTGAATTTTATTTCATGGATCTGTTTATCTTCAAGTTAATTGATGTTTCATTTTATTTAATTTCATTTACAGGGTTAGATTTATATTTTACCAAAGTGGTAAGGGTTAATTTCTTTAGTCACATTATTATTCAGGATTTTCTATGTTTACATCTCCCATAGATAATTATTTGATATTTATATGTTAAAATTAATATATTGTATTCACCATTTTTTATTCATGAACTATTTCAATTAATAGTACCGTGTTTACACTCTTGGGTAATTCAAATGATTGAAAAAATATTTTTAAGAAAAAATGATATTATTTATCTCTTCGGTCAGAAATATTTTTTTATCAAAACCAACCATTTATAAAAAAATTAAAAAATCTTAAAAAAACTTTAAATTTATTTTATTAAATATATTTTAACAAATATTTAATTTTTAAATTTTTTTTAAAGGATTATTCACTTCATTAAAAAAAATCATTTTTATATTTTATTAAAATTATTAAAGTGACCTATAATGTGTACGGCATGAATATAATTTTACCCATTATGACAGATTAATGTTTTAAGTGTTTTACAAGGTTACTATTACTGAAATGTTTTTTGAAAAAAGTTTTTTGAATTTTTGTAAATAGTTATCTTATATATGTAAAGGTTATTTTTCTCAAATATTTTGTTAAGGAATGTTTAATGGAAATTTTATTTGTCAATGAAAAAAACAATCTATTCTTGGGATATATTGTATTGAGATCATCCTTATTCTTTATTAGGATGTTTTATTATCTTTTTTAATAGGTATGCACTATTTTGATGTCATTCTCTATATAACTCTGAATGGTTTAGGATTATGGTTATTGATTAGGGTAATTATTAACATTTCGTATGTTACCTTTTTAATATGAATGTTTATATTTTTTCTAATTCACCCACATTATCTATGTAATGAATTGGACTAATTATGTGAGGGGAGGTTCCTGCTATAGCCCCTCAATGTATCCGTAGGTATCACGATACAAACTAGATTGGTTTTGGTTGATGTCTAACCCAGTAATTTTGATGACTTGGGATAAGGCTTGGATTATAAGTTTTAAATGTAATATATTATTCATTCCATCATTATAAATTTATTGATGTATATTCCATGTGATTATTCAATTAGTTATAATATCCATGGATATTTTTTCAATCTCATGTGACTATTTATATGGAAATATTTGGTCATTATTTGTTCATACCATATTATCCTCATGTTATGGATTATATATAATTTTTTTAGTTATTTTTCTTTCCATATTGATTAAGTTTTAATAATTCATATAATATTATGTATTATTACACTTAATAATAATCTAATATCACCCATTTTTTATTTTTTATTTTCCCCAGGGTACTGGGAAATATTTTATGGCTGATACGTAAAAATGTGCTATAGAGAATAATCATATTCTCAAATAATTTTTTGATTTTATGTTTTCATTTGTAATGTGATATTCATGTATGTATCTATTTTACCACGACTACTAAACTATATGGTATTTCAGGGTGTGATTTCCTATAACTTATACTAATGTAAAAAAGTAGACAATTTCATTGGGATACTAGGGTTGGGGTCATTATAATAATAGAAAATTATTTTTAAAGTATTTTATTTTCTAGTTTCATTATAGTTGTACATAATCCATGATATCAATATATTTATTCTAAAAGGAATAAACATAAACCATAGAATAAGAGTGTGAGATAATAAACATGATCCATGTAGTATAATAATACACATATTACATTGAAATATGTAATATCATTGAAATATAAAATAAAAAGGAAATATTTCACAAAACATAATCAAGGAGAATCATCATATTGTGAAAAATGAAATCATGATTTCCCTTTACTTATTTGAAAAACCAATCATGTACACTTTTTAAGTTGTGAAAAAACTCCATGTATGTCCCTGATTCATAATATCATGTGATATTCGACATTAAAATATACATTATAGGGATTTAATCAAGCCAAATGTTTTATGGGTTTAATGGGAACAAACTATTTTATGAATTTCTTAGACCGAAACCTTAATATGAAGTTATCACACACATACCATCATAAGAATTTATAAGACATAAACTATCTCATGATTTGAGAGAGCCAAAACATATCAAGGATTCATAAAAACCAAAACCTTATGGATATATCATAACCATACTATCTCATTATGAAATCCATAATAAATTAGTCCACATGATCATAGACTATTCATAATTTCATCATAAATTAACTAATCCTTGTGAAATAAATTGATTTATGGTATGTTATTTAAAACATCATCATCATAGGAATTCAATGTAAAGGGGTGTATGGTATGAATAGATCATATCCCATATGTGACTTAAAGAATTTTAAAGAATATTAACCAAGATAAATAACATAGTTTCAAGATTATTTGATAAATCTATTTGAAAAACAAAAATATTTTACACTTTTAGAACAATAAAAACTCATTAAAAATGTTTTTCTTTAAAATGAAATATATTTATCTTGATTGAAATTTTAAAAAGTATCCTATAAAATGTTTTAAAAAAATTATAAAAGGTAAAATATTTCAAAAAAACATTCTTTATGAAGATATAAACGTCATATATGCTAGTTTCTTAAAAACACATGTCTTTAAAATCTCTTTTTAAATTTAAGAATTACTTTTTAAAATAAAAACAATTAATTTATAAAAATATAACAATATTTATTTTCATCATTAAAATCATTATGAATTAAAACAATTTGGAAAACTATATAAAAACTTTGAAAATAATATTTAAAATTAATAATTCTCATAATGCTGAAACAAACCACAAATTTGTTTTTAGAAAACACTTTTACCATAGTTGTAAAATATAAATTTATAGGTAAAATTCAGAAAAAATATTCAAAAATGTTATGTGAGACTTTTTCAAATAATTTAATTTAAAAATTAGCCTCAATAATGGAGACTTGAAAAAATATTTATTGGCTGGAAATGGATATTATGAGAGTAATATAAAATATACTGTTGAGAAATGGATTATCTTTTTTGAAAATTTAAAAAATATCATTATTGAAAACCACATCATAAATAAGTGATTAATAATTCATTTGAAAAGTGGTAAAGAAAATTTTAATTACCTTTTTAAATTATTTATATATATATTCCAAAAGAATAAATGACATAATTGACATAAATATTTATCATTTATATGTAACAGAATGAGATCCTTCAGAGAGAATTGGTATTATTCTGAGTACCGTTTATTTTTATGAAGAAAGACATAAATCATTTTAATTCCATATAAAATAAGGAAAAAATTGTAATATAATCTTAGAACATAAGAAAATCATATTGTAAAATATTTTCCAAAAATTAATCACTATGACATTATGAAAAATTAAATCATGAAAAAACTCCTTATGACTTATTAAATGTTTTATGAAAAACCACTTAAAAAAGGAAGCATGAAATTGTACATTATATATAGTGATAAAAAAATAATTCATTATGTTATATATAAAATTATAATTATCCAAACTATTAATATGATATTAGGTACATAAAATAAAACAAGTTTTAATAAATGGAAATTGAGATAAAGCACCCTTACCTTGTAATCTCGCATTATCGAATTCCATATTTACTCCAATATAACAAACATAACTATATTAATAAAATATTTAAGAACATTATTTATATTTATTACAATTTATTATCTAGCGTTATAGAATTTAATTATAAATTTACATGTTATTTTTATTTTATTTCATCACCGGATTTTAGTGATTTTGATAGTTTCACGCATGAATAAATGTTTTAATATAGATTAAAACAACCCCACTCTTTCATTAACACTTAAATATAATTTATTAAATAAAATATGCACTTTATAAAACATATAATATTGATAGGTATAGTGTCTTTGGTGCTTAGGAACAATACATAACAACTTAAAACATGAAATACACATTTTTATTGAAAACATCTTTTACATGACTACACACATTCCTTCGTAATTTAAATTGGATGGGACAACCTAAGGACATTTATAAGAAAATGGTTACTTATAAATTCTAATAAGGTTTTAAAAAAAGAATAATACAAAAAATATAGTACATGTTAGGAAATTGGAATATCAATGGAGCATAAGAGAAACATGAACATAAATTCTTGGTATAACATGATTATCATAACATAGAAATGTGGCATCAACATTTAACATGATATTAGCATGATCCAAGGATCTTTTCACATGGATCATGAGTAAAAAGTCATTTCACTTGAATTATAATTATTCAACTCTCATTTAATATGACGTATCAGGATACAAATATTTACTTCCTTCATTAGAGCGCTATCAGGGCGCTCCCTTATTAATCATTTCATTTCATGGATAAGTGTGCCATATAGATCATACAACATGGGTTCATTAAACATCATAATTTATTACACAAATAAGATATGGGGAATACATAAATTAAAGTGAAAAATCAACAATTACATGTGTATAATGTTGAATACCATTGATAGAGAAATGGTTAGGTTGTTCAATTACACGATGATTTTGGAACATGGAAATTTTGGTGTAACTTCGGCAACACAAAGACGTCAAATAGAAATTATAAAATGGGCTGATGAGATAAAAGGTGGTATCTAATAATTTATTCCTGAAATTCACATTATGGGGTCAAGGAACATAATATCCTAATATATATAAGAATTTATATGCATCAAAAAAATAATTTCTTGAAAGTAAATTTGGAGAGAGAAATCCCTTATAAAATTTCAGCATGGTAACGGGTGTTCAAGGGAGGAATTAGTGAGAGATAAATGGGTATATAATCATTAAAACATAATGAGGAAAGTATGTATGAGGTTATAAATAATACCCCAACATTTTTAATTGAAAATAAATGATCTTAAAAATATATGGAAACTTCGATATAAATAAGGAAGGAAGGAAAATGAGGATCTCTTACAGAATTTCGGCACGGTAACAGGTGTACATGGGAAGCATTAATGAGATAGAAAAGGGTATATCTTCATTACAACATGATGAGGGATGTATAGGGGAGGTGATAAATCATACCCAGACATTTTTAATTTAAAATAAAAGGGTATAACAACATAAATAAGTATGGACAAAAATGAGAAAGGAAGAAATATCTTACTTGGATGTGTGATCCAAAGGCCTGGGAACGACTTGAAAGAGGATTATTGGGAGTGTAAGGAACCTTGGTAGGATAGTAGAGATATTAGTTAAGAGTATGGATGTTATCAAAGGCTCTTTAGTTAAGAGAAGTTGGATCTTGGTTTGGTTTATATAGGTAAAGTGAGATAATTATTTATTATTTAGGTTTCAGACCCCACACATTAAACTAATAAATACCACAAACTAATCCATGGTTTTTTACCATGGTTTTTTAAAAATTGGAGTGAAAAACATTATTTTATAAGGCCAATGGTATAAATTTATAAAATATTAGGCTTTCTTATACAGATGTGAGTCACACTCTCAAGGAAATCATTTTAAATGTTAAAATGTTTTATAAGTCTTGGAAGGTCAACTAAGGCACCATAAAATCAAGAAAAAGTATAAAATAAAATTATTTTAAAGGTAAAACCTATATTGGCCGAAAATAAATTTTATATTATTTTATTACATCACTATTTGTTCATTATGATGTCATAAATCATTTAATATATATAAATGATATTTAATATTTACCTAAAAATTTGACTATCTCAGAAAATTATGAAAAATTAACCGTTGGATAATTTTGACATCTTGATACAAAAAATAATATTCATTTTATCTAAATATTACTATTTTCACATTTAAAATAAAAACCGACATGTATGGAAAATTCATGGGTTTTGACAAAAACAGTTTTCAAACCTTAATAAAAATTACAATTTTATCCATAAAAATTTTAAGACAATTTATATTTAATAAAAACTAATTTAGTAATAATAATTTTTTATTAATATATTATTTAATTAAAAAATCCATTAATTCATTAAAAGAGATTTCTTAATTTAATATTAATTAAAAATATTATTTGTTCTTTAAAAAGCATTTAGAAAGTAATAATAATGAAATGAATGTATATTATTTGTTATATAAAAAAATAATGCATATAATCATAGTGATAGGTTATTGTTACATAACTTCATATAACACTCTCAAGAGACCTAAGGGTAAGGTGTGCAATAGTGACAGACTCTTGGGGTGGCTCAGATAACATTATTCGGGTGGTAATCTCTATCAACTTCCACTTCACCTATAGGTAGTTACATTCAATATTAACATGTTGAATCTCATCTTGGGCTTGTATAAGAGAAAAACCTAGTGATTCTGTATCATTTTCGAGATCCGATAAATGGGCTTCATATGGAGCAATTATATTGGATGAAGCCATCACTTCCTTTGTCTGAGTAAATTGGATTTGTCAAAGCCATGTATTTATACTAATCTTGTAATCACTATTCAATGACTATTTTAGAAATGGTAAAAATTCATAACAGTATATTAAAATCAAAAAAAAATACAACCAAGGAAGTGCATATGTTTTATATAACCATTTTACATAATAAGACATTTGAATAGATCAAGAGGAATTTTAATTCATAAACGTTTTGGTCATTGCAATCTTCCCCCCTTAATAAATTTGGCCCTAAAATTTTCCTTTTCCCACACTAAAATAGATGTGAGTAACTATGCTTCATCACTTCCTCTGATTTCCATGTCCCCTCTTCACATGTTTGGTATCACCACAATGCCTTGATGATGGGCATAGTTTTATTTCATAGAACTTTTTTCCTAAGATATAATATCATTACCGGATTCTCTTAATAGGAGAGCTCATTATCTAATGGTACCACCTCTGTATTGAGTACATGTGTTTGGTCAGGTATGTAATTATTTAAGAGTGATACATGGAATATATCATGTAACTGAGATAGGTTAGGTGGTAGTTCCAGTCAATAGGCCACTACTCTAATGTGATCAAGGATATAAAAAGGGTCGATGTACATTGGACTATGTTTTCCCTTCTTCTCAAATATCATAACTCACTTCCATAGTGATATGAAGAGAATTAAAATGTCTCTAATATCAAACTATAGGTTTTGTCGACGATTATTAGCATGGATCTTTTGTCGACTCTGAGAAGCTTTAATGTTCTGCTGGATGGTCTTATCCTTTTCCATGATTTCGTCGACCATTTCTAGACTTAAGAGTTTTATCTCCCCAATTTCATCCAAACATGTTGGTGTTCTACACCTCTTCCCATAAAGGGTGTCATTAGGATCCATTTGGATGCTTGAGTGAAAACTGTTATTAAAAGAGATCTCACCCAAAGGATGATGCTGATCACATCCTCCTTTGAAATCCATTGAGCATGATCTCAATATATCCTCAAGTATTTGGATGGTCTCCTCATATTGGCCATCAGTTTGAGGATGGTAATTCTTAATAATGTTCAGCTCAGTATTCAGATCTTATTGAAGTCTCTTGCAGAACATAGAAGTTAATCTTGAATCTCAATCATATATAATAGATAATGCTACTCCATGAAGCTTTACCACTTATCTGAAATATATATGTTCCTGTTGATCTAATGAGATATCCTCTTGAATTTCAATTAAGTGTGCAGCATGTGTAATATGGTCCAATATAGCTTAAATAGCATTGTCTCCTTTGATTTATTCTATAGTATGCAGACAATTTCCATGGTGATGTTCTCCAATTTCTATGTTAGTATGGGTAATGGTTGCATCATCACCTTAGAATTCTCCCTCTCAACCTTCACTTACTGACATACTAGGCACTTTGATTATACTCAGTGATATCCTTATTCATGTTATCCCACCAATAATTCTCTTAGATATCTCGATACATCATTATGTTTCAAGTGTAAATATAGAAATGTGAACTATGATCATCATCCAGAAGTTATTTCTTTAACTCTAAATTTGATGGAACACATAGTCTTGACCCAAATCTCACAATTACTGCTTCATTAACATTGAAATCAGAGGATTTGTTTTCTAATAGTTTTCACTTTCTTCTGAATTCCCATATATTCCTTTTGATCATCTTTTGACTTTTCTAAAAGAGACGGTTGAGTAATAATTTGTGAAAGGATTGCTGATGTTCCCTTCTCTATAATTCCCATTTCAATCTTCATAAAATCTATGAATATTTGATCCTATAAAATTCTCATAAATTATAGATTTGTTGGGTCCTTTCTACTTATAGCATCCTCCACCTTTTTATCTTTCCAAGGGTGGTAATGGATTGAGAAGTCATAGCCCTTGATCAGCTATAACCGTCATCATTAGTTCATGTTCAACTCTTTCTATGTGAATATATACTTGAGGATTTTTTGATCTGAATATAATTCATACCTCTCCCAAAAGAGGTAATGTCACCAAATGTTTAAGGCTATGATTACTACAACCAACTCCAGATCATGTCTTGGATATTTTTTCTCATGAAATATCAATTTCCTAGAAGCATAGGCAATGGATTTCTCATTTTTCATCAACACACAACCCATGCCCTTCTTCAAAGAATCACTAAATACCACACAAACTTCTCCAATTGTGGGTAGTGTGAGCACAAGAGTAGTGATAATCCTCCTTATCAACTCTTTGAATCTCTCTTCACATTCATCAATCCAATAAAACTATACTTCCTTCTGATTTATCTTGGTAAGAGGGTTAGAAAATCATGATACATTTCTCACAAAATAGTGATAATATCCAGCTAACCCTAGGAAGCAACGAATATCTGTTACCGATGTTGGCCTCGACTACCCTCAATTGTATCTGTCTTGGATGGATCCACTAATATCCCATTTATTTTAATTATATGACCCAAGAATGAAACCTCCTTTAACCAGAACTCACACTTTCTATACTTTTCATATAGATTCTCCTTTTGAAAGGTCTTTAGTACAGTGATTAGATAATCTGCATAATCCTCCTTGGTTTTGGAGTATATTAGAATATCATCTATAAAGTCTACCAGATATCTGTTGAGGTAATCTCTAAATACTATATTCATTATGTCCATGAATATTTCTGAAGAATTATTTAGTCTAAAAGGCATTATAATGAATTCATAGTTCCCGTATCTTGTACGAAAAATAGCCTTGGGGATATCCTCATTCTTTACCCTTACTTGGTAATATCCCGACCAAAAATACACCTTGGAGAAGTATTGTGCACCACATATCTAATCGCACAATTAATCAATTTAGGGCATATGATACTTGTTCTTTATCATGATTTTTTTATGCTCATGATAATCAATGAAAAGGCGCATTTACCCATACTTATTCTAGACAAAGAAGACTGGTGCACCCCATAGTGGACTACATGGACGTATAAACCCTTTATATAGATTCTATTTTATTTGTTTTTTTAGATTTTCAATCTACACAACATCAATTATATATGGATTATTGGATATAGGAAATTCCCCAGGTATAAGATCAATCTAGAATTCAACATCTCTTCTAGGAGGAAGACCAAAAAATTCCTAGGGAAACACTTCAGCAAATTCCCTCACATTAGGCATGCCTTTAAGGATGGTTGTTTCCTTAGACTCAATCGTATGAGTAAGATATGCTTGATTGTAGAGAAGTAATATTCACGCTTGAGATGATGTTGTTAAAGAAGATTCATCTTCCTATTTGCTCTTGTATAGAATTGGTGGTCAATTTCCCATATGTAGAGCGATTTCCCACTCACGGTAATTTATTTTGACTATGTATAAAGAAATCCAATCCATGCCCAGAATTGAATAAAATTCCACTAGATGGAGTTCAACAAGGTTTTTCGGGAAGTTCAAAATAAAAATTATGTCAAGGGAGGATTTATATTCATGGGATATAATGATTGCCCCATTTTCCATTCACACCGACATCTTTACTTCCATGATTTTTTGTGGTGTTGGTATTATTCTAGTAAACATTAGGGATATAAAGGAATGTGTAGAACCAGAATCAAATAGTATGTTCACTATTATTTAATGAATAACTAGAATACATATCATCACTTCATTTTCTAGGTTCACTTCAGTAGTAGTGATGGAAAAATCTCTCCCTTACTGCCTTGGAGTTTGTTGGATGCCTCTAAAAACCCTTGTCTTAAGCCACTAGTTTGAAAAGACCCATGGTTATTTGCATTTGATGCACATAAAAATGTGTTGAGGGTTGAACAAAGTGTTCCTATCCTCTGTCACAGTCAAGGGTTTTCCATGTCGACAGTTAATGGCTAAGTTCCCTTCTCTTCCACACCTAAGGCATTTCCTCACCCCCTTTAAGAAATTTTCATGGTGTTTCTTTTCACCCATTTGGAAATCAGGGTGCTGTATTTTTTTTAGTAATTTTGGATTTATCTGTTGGACCTCTCGAATTAAATTCCACCTTAAGAATCTTATCCCCATGATCCCCCTGAGATTCTCTGATCTCCATTTCTACCTTGAGGACACATCAGAAAATTTCTTTATGTCTCTCGAAGTCATGGATCACTAGGGATTTTTATTCACTAGGTTTTATCCCATCAAAGAAGTGGGAAACCATATATTCAGGAGTAACGATAATGTAGGAGGCATATCGTGCAATCCTTGAAATTTTTTCCTCATACACTCTAATGGATTCATCGTATTTTTTCTTGTGGGAAAGGAATTATTTTCCTATATTAAGTTGAAGGGTGTGAGAAAAATATTTATCAAAAAACATTTTCTGGAAATCCTTCCATTCCAATACCTTGATCTCCCCCTCAAGATTCTTATTTTTGTTCAATGTCCTCCATTGATCATCTTCACCCTCCATATGATAAGCATCCTGAAAACCCATCTCTTGTTTAGAACATTAAAGGATGGGGATGTTTTTTTCAATGGATTTAATCCATTGTTTGGATATTGAGAGATCAAATGATCCATTAAAAGTAAGAGGTCTTTGTATCATGAAGCTCTCGATTGTGACTTGTTATTTCTTGGGGGGGGGTTGATTGTTTGTCTTGACCCATGTTTCAATTAAAAACTTATGTTAACTGAGAGAGTATATTGACAAAGTTTTTGATTCCAGTTCCTATCAGATTGAGCATATCATTATAAAAATAGTCACATTGATCTTTGAATCGATTGTTAGCCCGAGTCCTATTACTAGACTTTGGCAGGAATAAAAGGAAATTTAGAGGTAACACATAAAGGGTAATAAAAAGACAAAAACAAATGACTTATAAATTAATTTTATTTCCTTAACATATGAATTTATATGCTTCAATCTATGTTATCCATGATCTACTTCCCAAGATATATTCATAGGGGCATTTTATATTCCCTTAATAAGGTTTCTTACTTAGCTTATTAATTTATCAAAGAATATCCCACATGAGTTTCATAACTAAGAGTGAGGCAAGGCCTATTTTCGTGCACTAGTTCCGTTTGAGTCTAGCTCAAAGTGTTGTTTTCAGGTTTTACCCCTATATACATTTGTGCCAGAGCCACATATACCTTCTCATATCTAGATAGTGATGTATTTTTTTGATAAAACACTTAATCAATACTCAAAAAATTAGGTATTTTTTTATTATACTTAGTCTTATCCCTATGGATTTCACAAGGGTTTTCTAATCCTAATCTGAAAAATAACTAATCCAATCCACTGATACCAACTATAAAAACCATGCTCATTATTTCACACTGAAAAATAATTTATTAAATTAAATATTAAATTGAAAAAACATAGAATATAGAGAGGTCTAGTGTCTTTGGGGATTATAAACATTTCATAACAACATAAAACATTAAATACACATCTTTATTGAAAACTTATTTTACATAACCACACACATTCCTTCATACTTAGCATTGAATGGGATAACATGAGGTCATGCATAAGAAATGGGTGAGATATAAAGCTTAGTAGTGGAGTAAACAAGTAATAATACATAGAATACTATACATGTTATGAAATAGAAATATCATTGGAGTATAAGATAAACATGAATAAAAAGGCAGGTATAACATGATTATTAGAGCATGGAAATGTGGCATTAATATTTAATATGATATTAACATGAACCAAGGCTCATTGAACATTAAACATGAGTAAACCATCATTTCACTTGAATTAGCATGAGTAAAACATCATTTCACTTGATGTACCATGATACTAATCTTTACCCAATGTGTTGAAGTGCTATCCGGGCACACCCTTCTTAATCATTTAATTTCAGGCGGAAGTGTGCCACATAGATCATACAACATGGATTCATTAAAAATTATAATTTATTCCATGAATAAGATATATAGAATACATAAATTTAATTACTTAATCAACAAGTACATGCTAATAAAGGTGAATACTCATGATAGATAAATGGGTATGGTATTCACTTACAGGATGATTTTGGCATAGGAAAATTTTGGTGTAACTTTGCTTGCATAACGATGTAAAATAGAAATAATAAAATGGGTTGATGAGAAAAAAGTGGTATATCATCATTTATACCTAAAATAGATAGTAAGGGGGTCATGGAACATAATATCCCAACATATGTAATGGAATATAGATGTATAAGATAAATGAATTTCTTGAATATAAATGTGGAGAGAGAAATCCCTAATAGAATTTTAGCATGGTAACAGGTGTACATGGGAGGTGTTAATTAGAGAAAAAGGGGTCACTCATCATTAAAACATAATAAGTGATTTATGGGGAAGTGATAAATCATACCCCCATCATTTTTAATTTGAAATAAACTGTCTTAAAAATATAAGGAAACAGGGACATAAATAAGGAAGGATGGAAAGTGAGGATCTCTTATGAAATTTCTCCATGGTAACAGGTGTACATGGGAGGAATTAATGAGAGAGAAATGGGCATATAATCATTAAAACATAATGAGGCATGTATATGGGAGGTTCTAAATCATAAATCAACATTTTTAATCGATAATAAAATGGTATAACAACATAAATAAATTTCCACAAAAATGAGAATGGAATAAATCAATTACTCGGATGTTTGATCCAAGGGCTTGGGAGAGGATTGATAGAGGCTTATTTGGAGATTAGGGTGCCTTTCTAGGATACTAGAGAAAGGATAGTAGAGTATAGACTTTATCTAAGGATTTTGAGTGAATAGAAGTGGGATATTGGGTTGGTTCATATAAGTAAAGTGAGGGAATTCTTTATTTTTTCGGTTTTGGACACCACACATTAAAAAAATCAAAAACACAAATGAAACAATGATTTATTCCAAGGGTTTTTTCCAAAGGAGAGTGGAATAAATTATTTTACAAGTCTGATATATGAACAACTTATAATATTTTGCTTTTTTATGTTGAGGTGAGTCACACTCTCTAGGAAATCATTTTAAAAGTTAAAATGTTTTATAAGTCTTGGAGGGTCCACTAAGGCACCATAAAATTTATCAAAAAAATCTAAAATCACATTATTTTAAAATTAAAACATATATTAACCAAAAATCCATTTTAGAGTATTTTATTACATCACTATTAGGGTATTATGATGTCATAAAATGTGTTATATATTTAAACAGTATTTAATTTTTACCCAAATATTCAACACTCTCAAAAAATTATGAAAAATTCACCTTTGGGTAATTTTGATGTCTTGATTACCAAAATAATATCCATTTTATGTAAATAATTTTCTTTATATTTTAATTTTCACTTTTAAAATAAAAATCAACATTTATTGAAAATTCATGGGTTTTGACAAAAACAGTTTTCAACCCTTGATAAAAATTACAATTGTATTCATTAAAATTATATGATCTTTTATATTTAATTAAAAGTAATTTAGTAATAATAATATTTTATAAATAAATATTTAATTCCAAAAAACCATTAATTCATATAAATAGATTTTTTAATTGAATATTAACTAAAAATGATAGTTGTGCTTTAAAAACCATTTATAAAGTAACAACAATGAAATGATTGTATATTCTTTATTCTAAACAAAAAAATAATGCACATAATAATAGTTATAGGTTCTTGTTACATAACCCCTTATAACACCAGAATAATACAAAAGGGTAAGGTTTTGATGGTGATAGACTCTTAAGGTGGCTCAGATAACATCGCTCGGGTGGTAATCTCTATCAACATCCACTTCTCTCGTAGGTAGTTCCATTCAAGATTAACGTATTGAAGATAGGATAAGTATTGATTGAGAGTGAAGTCCAGTAACACTAACTCATTTATGATCTCTAAAAAATGAGATTCTTATGGATCTATTATACTATATGAATCCTTCACTTTCTTTGCATGGGTAAATTGGATTTGTTAATGCCCTATATTTATATTAATCATGTTATCATTGTTCAACGACTATATTAGCAATGGTAATAATTCTTAATAGTATTTCAAAATCCAAAAACATAAAACCAAGGAAGTTCATATGTTTTATATAACCATTTTACATAATAATAAATTTAAATAGATCAAGGGGGATTTTTATTAATTAAGGTTTGGGTCGTTACATGGATTATCATTCATTGATACAAATTCATAATTTCTAGATTATCCAAGGTAATGATATATATTATTTTTTTGATATATATATTTTCTTCTTTATTTATTATTTCATTAAATCATATTTTAGTCATAATTTATGAATACTAAATTGATGATTATCATGTTTCAATTATTTTTTATGGAAAATGTCATCAATTACCAAAACACTTTAATGTTAATATAAAATTTCCATAAAATTAAAAAAATATTATTTTTTTCATTTATGTCAAATAATAATATTTTTTATATTTATGTATTCATAAATGATTTAAATTTAATGCATTTTTAATGTTTATGGTTAAATTGATCAAAATAAAAAACTCATATAATCAATGGTTTAGTATGGTAAAAAAAAATTTTTTTCTTAAAAATATCATTATTATAAAATTAAAATGGCATTATATATATTTATTATGATTTTTAAACATATAATAATATTTTTCTACCATTATTAAAATACTAGATATATGAATAACGAAATATATCACATCCTAAAGGAGGTAGCTCGCACAGACACAATGGTGCCGTTATCATTTTACATGGAATGTAAAGAAAGTAAAAATTGCATTATATTTCATAATATTAAAATTTTAGTATGTATTGTATTTATTAATTTACTACTCCATTTTAAGTCATCATGTATAGATATTGTGAAAAATATTCAACATCACTTTTGGATGTAGTAGTCGGTACATAATATAAGCATCATTATTTATTTTCTAATGGTTGAGTGGAAGATTTTATACCATAAACATTATTACATTTTAGTATAATTATGATACTTATGTAATTATTTCAACATAGTTTGATTAAATTTATTGAAGGTAGTGTAATAAATTATGGGAAAGGAATGAATATGGGGTAATTGATAATTTTACCTTAATCATTAGAAAAAACTCCTTTGAAAATTTGATTTATGATTTTATAGGTGATATTTTTATAATAAAATGACAAATATGAGCTGTATATTATTTTTTTAGAGTTATTTTGGAATATTTTGGGTGAATAGAAGAGGATTCAACATTTAATTAATATGAGGTTGGGATGGATACTTTTATAAGGGAGATGAGTGACAAATTTATAATAATATAAAGGTAAATTCACCATTAAAATATAATGTGGAACCAATAATGGGAAATAATTGTTAAGGGGGTTTAGTAAAGTTAAGAAATAATCAACCATATACTTTGAAAAATTATTTTAACATGTTTTTATGTCTTTTACTCTTATATTTTCCACTTTAACCAATTTATTTTATTAACGTGGTAACTAAATTTAATGAAAGAAATTCACTTTTAATGCATAAAATATAAAATGGGAATTATTATATAATTTGGGAAAAATGATTCCAAATAATAAATATACTTTTTAAGAATATATTTTAATGGTGATAAAAACTAATATTAATTTTACCGCACAAAAATTTTAAAATACAATTTTAAAAAATCATATTTTTATGTGTAAAAATTATGATTAAGATATAATTATTGATTTTTTTGATTTATATGACATTACTAGGATTATTATTACCCCAATAAGAGTTATTTTTCTTTAAATTAAGGAAAATATAAATCCATAATGTTTAAATGTAATTAATATTAAAATGTGAGAAACAATTTTTCATTATAATAAAGATTACTTTAGTTTAAAAATGATAAACAACGATTCTATAAATTCAACAATGTATTTGAAAGGAATAATTTTACACTTTAAAAAAATATACTAATTCTATTTTTTATATAAATGTTTTCACTAATACTTATATAATGATTAACTAAAAATTACTACAGTTTTAATAAAAACTATATATTCACTTTTCTCATAAAATAAATTATTTTACCCCAAAAACCGAAAATTATTCCTAAGATAATTTTAATATGAAGAATTCAAATATGAAGTTTATTTTATGAAATTAAAATTAAAAAATTTAAATTTATTTAAAATGAAAATAAAAAATATAAAGAAAAAAACTATATCATGTTAAAAATTCATATTTTTAGTGTTATTAATATGATTTCATAGAAATTTATAATTTGATTAATATTAATATTTTATTTACATTTTAATAATATTTTAAAAGTGTATTTTATATTTAATTGGATAAAATATACAACACAACAAGAAAAAATGTTATTTAAAAATAATAATCATTTATAATATTAAATCATATTAATTATTTATCTTTTAAATGAAGTATATTTTCATCATGTAATATCAATTTATTTAAAAGTTTTTTTTTATTATTTTAATTTTATTAATAATATTCATCTATTTTATCTCATATCAATTTATTTCGGTGTTTCTTATGAATCAAGATATCAAACTTGTTATATTTATTTAAATGGAACATCTATTATAAACTTTTGAAGTGTTACATTCTCCCCCTAAAAAATTACATCATCACAGTTGTAATTAAAAATCACTAATTAAATAGTTAGTGGTATCTATAACACAAGTATGAAAGATGATTTTATTTCTAATGAGATGTCTACCTTATAATTTTTGGTAATCATAAGAATATTTTTTTTCTAGAATATGTTTCTGTAGTAATTTCTAGATTCATTTCTTTCACATATTCATTTTCATAATCTTGTTATAAACCAAATAATAAATCCAAAAAGATTATAATATTTTACAATAAAACAATAATAAATGATGTTTTAAAAACTTAATCTTATGATATCTTCTATAATGAAAGCATAATTTAAACATTTTAAACTTTTGTTTCAATTTTGATTTAAGTTGTTCAACCTAAAATTCTTTCAATATAACCAAGAATATCTATTTTCATTGTTCAATAATGTCTTCTAAACTAAATAGTAATACATCATATCCTCAACATCCATTTATTTCCTTCATAATGGTTTATAAATGTTATTTTAATGACTGAAGCACGTCCTTAGAAAGTGTCTAACTATATGTTCAGTTGGGTATTATTTTTAAACATCAGGTGATGATTTATTTAATACTCAATAAACCCCTTTTTAGGATACTATCCCTAGGCTCATCTATTCAAGTGCCTGCATCCACTTTTAGTATCCAAGTCAGGATTTCACAATAAGAAAAACCACCTAATTTAAATTTACCAAATTTTTATGAATTTTATTATATACATGTGCTTATCTATATGGTTTTCACAAATTTTCTCTCTCAATAATATCTTAAATATAATATACAAATCTTAATAATAACTAAACCTTTTATTGATACAAATTTAAGTGTGTTAGTCCTAAATTACTAGGTTTTCTGCTAAAAATAAAAACCATATACATATTACATGATACCAATGGAGATGACCCATATTGTACTAATAATTTTGTTATATAGATTAAATAATTTAAAAATTATATATCATAATAATCTCACTATCCCAAACAAAGGATTAGGTAATTTAGTGATAAGATATATAGGGATCTTATTTAATTATACTTACGGATATTCCTCTAAAATAAATCAATAGTAGACCCCCTTTTAGATTCAACATAGTTTATACTCATCTTCATAACATAGGTAATGGGAACATATGAAAGGGTTGGTAACAAATTCTTAGTAAGGGAAAACATGATATCATGTCATCAAGAGATAAATATAAGAATATAATATAACATGAGGATAGAAGAAATTTCTCATTTAAAATAATATGAAAAAATAAGATTTATATATATGTCATCATTGAATGACATATAATCTCAAATAATAAAACTTATATCATGTCATAAGAGTGCGGTAAAACACACATGATTGGTATAGAATAATCATATGAATATGACATATAAATAGTGCACGTCATTGAAATATATAATATTGATGAATTATTGTACCAAAATTAAACATTGGGAATCATTATATTGTGAAAAAAACCTAAACAATTATACCATTTGTGTTCTGAAAAAATCAATACATGTCCACCGTTTCTGTTTTCAATAAATCCATTTATGTGCACACTTAATTATATAAAATTATATGAATACTTAAATAATTAATTAGTGGTAATTAATATACTCAAACCATCATATGGATTTAACAAACCCAAACCATTTTATGGATTTATCATACCCAAACAATTATAAATATTTATCAGACAAAAACCATTTTAGGGATATATTAAACCCAAATTGTCTTAGTGTTTAATTTGTCCCAAATCATCTGAGGTATTTATCATACCCAAACCCTGTTAGATTTTTATTTGACCTAAACCATCAAATCATATAATCCATATATAATTACTAAATAATTTAATAAAACCTTGTTCATTTAATATTATCATAATAAAAAATAGGAACCAGACAGGTTTTATAAAAACTTCCTTAAAAATTATCATCATAATCAATCCAGAGAAATAGGGAAGATGGAATTATAAGAAAATATCATGAATTTAACATAAGTAATCTTAAAAAATATTTGAATATATAAAAAAATACTTTTAAGATAATTAGATAAATAAATTTGAAAAAAAATTCCTCATTAGAAATTATTGAAATATACTTAGAAATATATTCTTTAAAATAGAATATTTCCAGCATGATAATATATTATTAAATTACCCTTTAAAAATACAAATCTATTTTTGAATAAAAATTTTATAAAAGAAACATTCTTTCTGAAATCATCCATTTATAAGATATAAAATCCCTAAACACTTCTTTCCTAAGAAAAGGTGACTTTAAAATCTTTATTATAATTAAGAATCCTTTTTAATAATCAATCATTTACTTTTAAAAATTAAAAAATATTTGTTTTATTTTTAAAATAATTACAAATTAAAAGAATTTTTATTACCATTTAAAACATGTAACTGAAGCTTCATAAATAATACTTCTCATAAGGGTGAATACAATCAGAAAATAGTTTTATAAAACATTTTTTTCATAGTCATAAAAGATAAAGTTATTTGTCAGATTAGAAATTCATTTAAAAAAATGTGAAGTGAATTTTTTAGATAAATTTTACTTTTTAAAACAATATTAAATAATAGATATGTGAATAATATATACATTTTTTCAAAGAAAATTTAGCACATAAGATAAAATGTGTTGTTAAGAAAAGAGAACGATTTTAGGAATTATAATAATACATTTATATAAACCCAAATTGTTAATAGACTTGAATTGATTTGTTTGATATTATTAAAATTATAATTTCAGTAGAATCATTAATAAACTGTATTTTTATCTCAAAGTTATTAAGGATAGAATTATTGAAAGGATTTAACATTTATATATAATAGAAACATCTCATTTGGATAAAATAAAAATTGTTCTTAACATGATTAAATTTAATGAACTAAAAAACCCATTAAATTAATTCCATAAAGAGAATAAGAAATTGAATTATAATACAATTATAGAATAGAAGAAATTGATCTTGTAAATATTATTCAAAGAGTAATAATTATGACTTATGATAAGAATTTTATTCAAGGGAAAACCTTTTACAACCTAAGAAACATTTTAATAGAAACCCCTTTAAAGGAGAACTTATGAAATAAAAATTAAACACCTTTAATAAAAGTTAAATAGTGATATTATATATACATATCTAGTATACACACCATTTAAATGAAATTATATGTATAAAACACAAATTGTCTCAACTGAATAAAATTGAGATGAAACACCCTTACCTCATATTCCCATTCTGTAAAACACACATTAAAATCAAGTATAAAAAACCTAAGAATATTAATTATAACAATTTATTATTATTTTATTAGTTATTTACAAATTAATGTTAAATGGGATCTAATAATTAAAATAAATAGAGTGATAATTTTTTTATAATTAGAATATTAGATTACTTATTATTCCAAATGTTAAACAAGGGTTTTTTAAATTCACTATATTATTCTTATTTAAATTATTTCACTCCGTAAAAATATTTAACTATCATGAAAAAAATTTATAAATTTTTTAAATCATGTTTATATCAAGATATATTTTTAAATACTATGGTATACATAAAATCTTTTTCTACTATTCACCTAAAAAACATTTTTGAACAAAAATAAAAAAAATTCTTATGATAATTTAAAATTAAAAATGTTAAAATATTGTTCATTTTATTAATTGATATATAAAAACAATATAAATTTAGTTTTTAAATGAAAATAAAATATCGTAAGTAATTTTTTTCATTGAAACTGGAATTTATAAATGGTATTTATATTATTTCATAAAAGATTATAATTTAGAGAATGTTAATATATTAGTTTATATATAAGAATTGTTAATAAATGGTGAATTTTATTTATTACGATAAATTATAAAATGGTAACTCTATAAAATTTTAAAAGAAAATTATGTTTGATAATGTATAGAACACGCAACACATGATCTTAAACAAAACTTGAAATATTAAAATTTATATACGACTGATAAAAATTATAACTCTAATTGGAGGATATGAATAGGATTAAAAATCCTAAAATGTATATAAGGTTTATAATCAATAAAAATTTATTTATTCCAAGTAAATAAGAATATAATTTTCAATAAAGTAATTTTATTGTTGAAAATATGTTTTCTTTAAAAAACATTATTGATTTCTGTGAGGGAATATTATAATTAATTTATGAAACATTATTAAATTTTATATGATAATAATTAAATTATTTTTGAAAAAATCTTATCTAAATTATTTTTGGGTGATGTTCTGGGATATTTTTGGTAATATATATTTTTTAGAGAATTCTGAATATATCAATTTTTTTAAACTACCGTTTAGTTTCATTGAAATCCCATTATGAAATAAATTTGATCTCAAAGAAAAATAATTATAAATTAATTTTAAATATACTAATTAATTACATAATAATCATCATTATATATGAATTTCGTATTATTTCTTTTTAAGGTATAAACACACATATTTCTAAAAATTATTTTCGTTGTGTTTTACATATTTACATTAAAAGTAATTATTTTCACTTATTGGAAGTAAATTGTATAAAATGAAATTAATTAATTGAATAATAATGTCAAATTTATCAAAGTATTATTTTTAATATTTTTTTTAATAATCTAAATCTTTGGTGGAGAGTAAAATTAAATAGTTTTTAAGAAATAAGATATTTTTTAAATATCATCCAGAAAAAATATGATAGATAAATTTATTAAAAATATTGAAAGAATAATTTATAAAAATATAAAAACATTATCATAAATACATATTTCAAAACATATAAATTATAATTTATTTCATAATAAATAAAAAACATTTTCATTGTCGATCTAATGTTTGTGCAGCCTTAGAGAATTGAATCTTGGTAACCTAAAGAAAATATATTAAAATAAATATTTTTTTTATTTATTTATAAATTTGATGTATTATTTATGAATTTTATGGAAATATATGAATTAATGAGTTTTTTAACAACTGGCTTATCCAAATTCTATTTTAATGCATATATAAGTCTAGAAAATTCATAATAACATATTAAATAATTTTTCATGACATATATATGAGTAAATATACATAATGAATGAATATAATATTTTATATTGAACTTAATTTATTTTTTTTCTTGATGATATTTTACTTGTAATTATTAATAATGAAATAATTACCTTAAATTCTTATGCAACATCGACTCAGTGCTTGTTCATGTAGTTGAAAAATTATGTTAATGATTTTATAAATTATAAAAGTAATATATTTTATTTAGGTTATGGTGTCCAAAGAAATTTTTGATAAATATAACATATTAATGATGTATTGAAGTTTTATACTTTAAATCTATAATTTTTTTGATTATGTTAAATTTAAATTAAAGTAAGAGTTCCAAAAATGTTGTTAATGAAATTTTATAATAATAATTTTTTTATTAAATGATTTAAACGTTAAAAAAATTATATTCTGACATGTGAATGGGATACATTTTTTTTATATCACACATGGTCCATTTTTTGGGTAACATTTTATTTAATAGTAACTTTATTTACCCCTAATGATTAAACACCTTTCATACCATGGTAATCATCAGAAGGCTTAACATGGGGTTAAAGCTAAGAGTTGTGGATGAAAACCTCAGTAAATTTTTTTGAAATTTTATTTTAGGTGATGATTTCAACTCATACTCATATTATCCCAAATTATAAAATTTTTTGACACTTTGAAATAAAATTTGATTTATATTAATTTTATTTTAGGTGATTATTTCAATAATCCCCTCACTTATAGACCGAAACCTCCTCTCATCTCTTTATCACACCTTTTTTATCACTCTAGTTATATGAAGAACTATCCAAATACCTTACCAACATTCAACTCCATGACCTAAAGGATCTTTTATCATCAAAATAAATTCTTATATGTATTAATTTGTAATCTAAAGGTGATTTTTTGAATAATAGGTATAACTCTTAATTGTACTTTTTTATTTTATTTATTATTCTACCCCTTCCAAATCTTCTTCATCCATGATCAAATAATTAAATTAGTATCTAAAATATAATTATATGTTACTATTTTAGTGTAATAACTTATATTAATAAAACTATAACATTTTATAATATATATTTTTTAAATAAATTTATTTTCTTCAATATTTTTTGTTATAAGTAATACCAACTTTTAAATAATGTTATATAGTCTTAAAATTATTATTTAAACTAGAATATTAAAACAGGGGCATTAAAAATGGTGGAACGCATATGAATAATAATATTTTGATAAATAAATTTGATTATTTTGGATAAAAAATTATTTTTAAATAAGTAATTAATTTTTTGTAAATTTTTTATATACTAAGAAAATATTTTTTTTTTCCAAAAAACAGTTTTTTATTTAGTTTTGGGAAAAATAATAAAATTAAATTTTTAAAATTTTAGAAATGTTATTGGAAAAATTTTAATTTATTTTTTAAATTAAAATTTCAATATTATCTTATAATGAGTTTTTGAGATTTTTTTGAAATATATAATTTAATAATTATTAATTTAAACAGCTAATTTTTATCAAAAACTACCTTTTTGTTCAAAGATTCTAAAAGTTAAAATTTTTAAAGACAGATTAAAAGTAAAATTAGTTTAATTATATAATAACTAATCTTATTGATCTCATAGTAATTAATTTTATATTGAATTTTAAAATTAAAATTTTCTATACATATGAAAACTTTTTCATTAGAAAATCTTTTTTTCGTCACATTTGCTGGTTTAATCTTCAATAAAAATCTAAAATTATATAAATCAAATATGTAAAAATATATAAAATACTTGGAATAATATTAATTAAAACTCTATTATATGTTCAATATAATTCTTAGTTATAATTAATAGTAAAAAATAAAAAAATAATTAGCATGGTTAAGGTTAAAAAATGATTAGTGGGCGGTTAAAATAAAAATATAAGGGTTAAAATGAAATAAAAACATGTGAAAATGCTATTTTTTGTACCTATTTTGGCCTTATATAGTATAATTATTTATAATGTGAACTTTTTTAGTCTTTTTCCTTGTATAAAACATGGATATAAATTTTTTTTCCAAAAATTATGAGTGTGTCTTCCCCCTCAACTATAAAAGGGAACTCCCTCTCCACTCCTGTTAACATATATAATGATTTTTGGATTGTACAATACCTAAAAAAATATATTCATTAATTCCATTCCCATATCCCATATTCCCAAAAAAATTAAACCCACCTAAGACAGCTTTGGATACTAACTTGTGGAGGTTATCCAAAGAAGTTACATCATTCTCATCCAAATATTTTTCATTTATTTATTATTCCACCTATTTAAAATATTATTAAAAATATTTTGATATAATAACATATTTATCTATAATATACTTAGAAATTATTATTTTAATGTAATAACTTATATTCATCTACTCTTCCTTCTAATGGGAAACAAACTCACCGATTACGTGTATGGCAGCCTACCCTATCATGAGCCGATGTAATTCATTTTCCATCACCATCTCTCACATCTAGATCTAATGATGTATTTAAATTTTTTATACTATATTTATCAAATACTTACACCTTTTTAATTATAATATCACATCTACCTTCTTACATTCCATTCCATTGGAAAATTACAATCCATCTTGTGTGTATGTGTGCACTACATGCCTCCATGAAGTGATGTGATACATTGTTTATTTTATATTGAAATAGATTATAATGAGGGTATATTTAATTTATATATAAATATTATAAAAAAATTATTCTTTTATTTTTAAATTTTTTTACCTTACTCTTTATCTATCCATTTAAAAAAATAGAAACAAAGTTCATACATACGTGCAACCTACCATTTCCATAAATGATGTAATTCATTTTCTTTCTCTAATTTTGAAAAATTATTATAAATTCATGTATCATGAATATATTTTATATTTATATCAGTTTTAAAATTATATATGTTATGTAACATTTATCAATATTAAAGGAACAAAAAAGATCATTCACATAAATATACAAGAAAGACGAAGTAGTTATTACCATAATCAAAATTTTAACAATGAATTGTTAATAAATTGGTTATAAAAGGTCCAATGTAAATAATAAATTGTCTTATATATAATATTATGATTCTATAATTTATTTATAATTTAAATATATTTATTATACAAGAGGTTCAAATGCTTATAATGAATATTACGACTTGAGGAAAGAGATTTTCCCCACACTTTTATTTTTTGTGGGACGCATGTTATATTCACCACTATTTTATATTTCATGGTGTATATAACACTAAATAATTAATTTTATAATTATTCAAATGAAAATTATATTTATTTACAAATCCATCTATGGTTATTTATTTCATGGGTGTTATGATTTAAAATTAACCAATTTGGTAAATGTTTTATGTTACAATCTCACAGTTTATCAGGATTGTTTATGATTAAGTTTCTAATGATGATATATTATAAAATATATCACATGGAACTTATTTATTTTGTTATACTATAGTTATTTCTTCATAATAAATATTTTCATTTAATATTTCTCTATTAAATGATTAAATATACTAAAATAATCTTTTAATAAAAATAATCTTTATTTTTGTTTTTGACCAAAAATCTATTTTTTTCATGTCCATGTTTTCTAAAGAAGATTTATAGAAATATTTTAAAACTACAAAATAATTGATTTAATAAATTTTATGCGATTTTTTATTTTTATAAGAGATATTTTTAAAGTAATATTCTTTTTTTTTCAAACAAGACACCTTTTACTTTTTATCAAAAATATAAAAGGAATCTTTATTTTAACTTGTATAGAATGAATTTTATTTATTGATTTCATTCATGCTAAATAATTTAAATCTTCGATTACATATATCCGAGGATATTTTTAATGGAAATGTCTTCATTAATATTTGGGAAATATATAAATTTTAAATAAGTGTTTTCAATGTGTAAAGGATATTTTCATCAACAAATGTTCTAAATTAGTCCTTAAAAATCATTTTCCATCTAAGATAACAACCTTTGATTATAGTTTGATTTAATAGGTAAATAATCCAATGATATTGTCCTTATTATTTCATTGTCTTGTTTATTATTATATTGATAGGATATTTATAAATCCTTTTTCTTTTCTATGGGTTATGATATAATGAGTTGGATAGATGCTTATGAAACCATTTTCATTCCATGGTTCATGAAAAAATATTTCTTTATTATATTATGGAACACATGCATATGATACTCATAATGTGATGGGTGGGACATATATATCCCTCTAATGCATTGGGTATAGGTAAATGTTCAATGATGAAAAATGGTACATGGGAGGTTATCCCAATCCATAAAGAGCATACATGGGAGGTTTTCCCAATATCAAAATAGGTTACACAAGAAGATATCACAATCCTAAAAGATGGAACATGGGAGGTAATATGAAGTTCAAAGAAGGTACATGGTTGGTTATCCCATTTCTATCATTCTAGGAATGTCTTGTTAGGTATCCATGACATAATATTTTCTATAATTATATGTATAGTGAAAATCTATGTCTTCTTTCAATATTATTCTCTCATAGATCATGTTCTTAGATTAATTTATCCTTTATTTCTTATGAAATACCATGATATATTTCAGGACTCGTGATTATGATCTATGATTTTCATGTTCTTATTTTCAAATGTTACTCTCAAAATTTTACACACTTGTGCTCATGTTATTAAGTTGTCTCTCTTATTTACCATTATTGAGCATATGAACTCAAACTTTATTTTTGTTTTTATTCCATATGTTATGAAGATTGTTATTTTTTAGGATATGTCTATGAATGATTCTAGTTATGAAGAACTTAGAGGGAGACTAAGTAGTTCACATGGGTAATAGTCTTTTTTTGAATTCATGGTTCCAAAGGCACTAGTCCAAAATGATTCTGGAATAGATCATTATATTATTTAATGAATATTAATATATTCAAATTTTTTATTATTGTATGAAAATTTTGGTTTACTATAGTTGTTATTATAGAAAGGTTTAGTTGACATTTGTAAGCCTGGAAAAACATTTAGTGAGATCCATAAGGATAAGTCTGTGTAAAAGAAAAATATCCTGGAATTTTTATGAAGCATATTTCTGGTGTTTTCAATAAAATTAGATCACTATATGGATAATACAATTTTATGTGGATCTATAATAGTTTTCTCGGTGGTAGTAAATCTGAATTGGGAATATTGGGGCTTGACTTGATCATTACTCGATGAACGACAATGAGAATTACTACACACCTTGTGTGACTCTCTTGAGGGTTGTGTTTGGGAAATTCACAATATTTTTATGAACAATCATAAAATATTTGAATAATGAACATTAATGGACTATTTTATGCCCATGGTATCATAGATTTAAGAGAATGTGTAGTGATTTATACATGATATAAGTGATTTTTTATGATTATATGGTTTCCCATTAGGATTATGATTTCATAGACTATAAATATTGTTTTCAGTTAAAGAACACAACCTGAAGGAATCTTATTAAGGATGAATTCAAAATAAAATTATTATCCTCTTGAGAATCCAATAATTTTGGGATATGGAATTAAAAATATCATTGTTATACTCACAATACACTCTCAATCTATGAATCATTTTAAACTTCAATGTGAGAAAAAGAAAAAACAATGTTATGTTGAGTCCTTTAAAAGGAAACTCCAACCTTATTTTATTTTTTTATAACATTATAGTTTATGAAAAATATATATGTACCATTTAAAATAAATACCTCATTCCCCAGGGTTAGGATCATGGAGAATTCATTTTGGCTGTCAATCATTTGACAGTCAAAAAAGATCAATTGTGGACTCTTATCAATAATATTAGGCAACATGAATAAATTAAAACCATAGAGTTAGATAATTCCATGATTTATCTTTTATTTAATTACATTTCCCATATTCTATATACAAAAAAAGAGAAGTAATTAGTTGAGTTAAAATAGAAGCAAGATGAATCCATTAGTACCAAAGAGGATAATTTTACAATACATTCAAGGTATGATTGCGGTATTATCATTAGACCTAAAGGTAAGGCCGATCGATTCTTCATTAGGTTAAAAATAAGTCTAAAATGAGAATTAACCATAAGGGACTTTAGTATATATGAGTAAATCATTTTTTGGGCTATCAATATGGAAATAGAGATTGTATTTTTCCCTTAATTGTATAGTTTTGATAAGAAATATTACATACTAGGTAATTATAGAATTATAAATTTTAATATTTATTAATATTTGTGAATTATATGTTGATTTTATTTTAATATGGAAACTATTTTTGATAGCTTACTCAATACGCAACAATGGGTTTCTCTGAAATCATATGGTGTACACAAGACTAAGTTATACCGAAAAATAATATATTTTTAATATTATTATTTTAAATGGTAGTAATCACCTAGACATTGTATTAAAAGGAATAAACATAACTAACTATACTATTTTAACATATGTTTTTCAAATATTTTTACTTTCTTCTAATAGATTTTAGTGGCTTAGAATTAGAATTAATATACTTTTAAGCATAGAATGCTCTAATATTTCTAAAATGTAGTTTTTTCTGCCTTTTAATGGTTAAACCTACTAAAAATATGGTTTTCTCACTTTTATATGTTCTATATGAAAAAAAAAATCTATTTTTGAAGTGGGACATCAAAATTTACTTTGGTTGACATTGGTATTTACAAATAAAATTCATATTTTAATTAATAGTGAAAAATACTGCATTTTATTTCAATACTGGTTTTTCATATAATTTATTTGTATTGTTATATTATCATTTTACATGGTTTTATGCTATAATTATTTGAAATTTTTATCATATAATCCAATTTTATACATTTAATTATTTTTAAAATTATAATAAAATTGAAAAACTATGTGAACTTTTGAATGTTTTACTTAAAAAATTGTTTTCTCAATCCGTCACTGGGATTAGTTTTCAAAATAATTTAACCACAAATGTGAATTTAATATTCCAAAATAGGAATAAATATATATACTAAGTATTAAAACATTGGTCCAATGGGATCAAAATAATTTTTGGGTAATAGTAACTTTAGTATTTGATTTACCACAGTTAAAGGTAAATAGGGTATTTAAAGGTAAAAGTAATATTGTAATATTATAAAATTACCCTAAAACTTGTCATAATCTTATTGTATGATTTATTATAATATATTACCATCCTAGTGATGAAATTGTGACATTTTAAAGCCACATGGGAATGATTATGACATTTATTACATTTAATTTAAAGTGAATGCAAATGTGTGATAAATATGTCTCTCCATACTAAAATAATTTTAATATGGGGTTTTTTAAGAGATATATTCAACTATTAATTGTAATTATAATTATAAAAAGATTACCTATAACCTGGAAATCTATTTATAATTTTTATAAATTAAATAATTAAATTTAATTATTATACTAAGATGATGTAGTAATATATTTGTTAAAGAAATAATCAAATAAATGATATGAATAATATTAAAATAAATATAATTTGAAATATTTTATGCCATAAAATAAATTCATGGTTTAATATGAAAATTAATTATTTAGTTAAATTATTTTTTTCAAAGTAATAAAGTTGTTATGATATTTTATAAAATTCATGAAATGAATAGTGTAAAAGTTGAAATAATTCATATTATAAAATATAAAATATTTAATTAAATGATATTAAATTTTTAAAAATATAATATTTGAAAAAAAAGTTTATATAACTCTAAATATTTTATTAATGACTCATTCACTATTATTTTTGGTTTATTTGATAATTATTTTATCCCTCTATTTGTAAATTACTCGATAAAATTGTAAGAGTTAAAAGGGGTTAAAACAACAAGATAAATATTAAAAAATACTAAAACTATTTTAATTTTAATTTTATGTTTATATATATAACCATAATCATTATATATTATAAAAATTAGTTTGTACTAATTTTAAATTTAAGTTGAATTTATAAAAATTTAATACTGTTAATAACTCTAAGGGTGCCCTCCCCTCTCCTATAAAAAGAAAATCATCCCTTTCTATTCCTTACACTAAAAAAACTGTTTGGTTCATCCTATACCTACCCAAATAGATTATTATAATCCATACCCACATTCTTGACTTCTTATTTTAGGAATAATACCCTTTTTAGAGGCGTTAATGTGTTAAGAAATGTGATCAACAGAATGAAAGGTAATGTTTTTTAAGTATTTTGATGTTATTTTTTCTCTCACTTTCATTAAATATTTATTGGACATGAGGAAAATAAAATCTAGTATCCTATATATAATAATATGTTATTATCTTAATATTATCACCTAAATACATCCCCACTTCCATTAAATAGAAAAGGAATTAGTCATTCTTGTTTACGCATGAACTACCACCTCCACGAAATGATGTAATTATTCTTTTCATAACTGTCTCTAATGACTTGTTATGATAATGAATTTTTTTTTCATATGTGATATTTTTTATATATTAATCATTATATGATAAAAATATATAAATTACATTACTTATTTGCATGCTCAAAAAATGATAATGTTGTTCGTGCTTATGTGTGAATTATCACCTCTACGAAGCGATGTGACTCGTTTTATTCATTATATCAATTATATGATATATATATATATAAGTGTATTTAGATAGTTAATATTATATTAATTATGTTATGATAATTCTTTAAATATAATATAGTACTAAAATTATTTCCATAACGATCAATGAAAAATGGAAAATGTTACACATGCATATGTACGATTTACAATTTCCAGGATTATAACACATTCATTTTTCATAACCACACTTCATGATTTGATTTAAAGGTATAATTTATGTGTAAATGTTATTATTAAATAATTAATATTATTTTTTAGATGATTATTTTATGTCGACATAGACTAGTGACATCAAACCATGTTAATTTTCGACTCAAGTACTGAATATCGACTAAACATCTGATATGAACTTAAATAATTATTTAATTTTTATAACATGGTAATAAGTGATATAAAAGAAATAATACATATAAAAAAGGATATAATTCAAGTATAAATTAAACTAATTTTATTATTCAATAATATAAATTTTATTCGTGAAGAATCGGACTCATAGTAAGGGAATTCGTCCCAATCTCCTTTCATTGAGGCATATTTCTGTAATATACACTACATTTTCTATAAAGTGTATAGTTAACCCCTTTTAATTTTAATTTGATTCAAATGTTTTAAAATTCTAATTTTGTATTTAAATAATTTTACTAAATGACAAAAGGAATGTTTTTAATGTATGCAATGATAATGACTTTTCCGCCATCATTACCATTATTTTATATTTGGATTCCTCTATAATCCTTGATATTTTTAAATGGAAAATAAATTCCATATTCCATTTTCATGTATTTTAGTAGATAAATTTTTTTTGATAAGGGATGGATTATGTCAATGTCTTGAAATGATATCTTATAATTGCAATGTGTAAATGTTATTTTTCCTTTATTATTGTTAATGTGTTATGATTATGTTATGGTTATTCAACATTTATTATGAATACGAGTGGTTTAGTGGTAAAACAAGGGTGAGTGAGCTCTTGATAGCTCTCAAATGATTTGGGTAATGAGACAGTGTTAAATAGTAAGGTTTATCCGAAGTGATTTGGAGGATATACTCTGATGGGTATTTGAAACATAACCATAAAGGTTAATACCTATTTAGTTGTGAAAGAAAAAATGTATGTTTGATATGGATTACATAAATTAAATTTATGATTTATTATTACTAATATTTTTTTCAAGTATCTTATGATTTCGTGGGGTATGTTAAAGAACTTATATTTTAAGGATAAAAATTATGATTTTGTTAAAATAAATTCATGAGTTTAAAATATTCATGGACTAATATTTTCTTTCCTTCTTTTATTCCCTTTATTTATCATTTTATGCCCATATTATATTTTAAAATGTTTTCGATGGGTCTTATGATTTTTATGGACAAATATGATTTCATGATGAAAGTATCAATGTTGTTTCTTGAAATGAAATCACATTTTATTTTAAAAAGGGTTTCTTTTGGTGAAAAAAAAAGAAAATTATATGGATGTTTCCACTTTGTATTCTTATGGTTGTGTTATGTATGAGTTATGGATTAATTCTATAAATATCTTAACATGAAAATATCCTCAATGTAATTTAAGTAAAATTTCTTGAATTACCTCAATAATATGTAATGTTTAAGGCTGGGGCCTTATAGTTGGTTTTAGAGGTCGGTTTCGATAATTTTATAGGTTGGGATTTTATTTATGAATAAGTGAAAAGTTGTATATGACCATAATGGTTAGAAAATTACAAAGACTAATATTTGGTTTGGAAAAATGGAATGAATTTGAGATAACATGGATAAGTATAACATTGCATTTATCTTCTATATAAGATAATATTCGATTATTTTACTGATATACTCACTCTAGGCTTTTAGGTTTTAGTAAATGGTTGGATCCAAGAGGAACCAAAGTGACAATGGATATGAAGTAAAATGTGGTGGTTCTCTAAATAAGTAACCAAATTAAATTGAAGCTACAATGCTAAATATCATAGTTATTCTAAACCGACTATCAAGAGTCATGATTAACCACTAGAACCGTGGTGAGTGTTCTAATGAATCATATATGAGAGAAATTAATCCCTATGGAAGATAAAGTAATAATCATAAATGTAATTATATTCAATGCATATGTGATGAGGATATGGAAAGAAACACCTAAAAAATGTTTAAATGGTACCAGAATATGTTATTGATGTTTAAATAAAGGTTATAAAGCAATAATCTTCCAAGGAATAAAGGAATCATTTAGTTAACTCTAGGAAAAGAAAATAATTTATTTCTAAGTTTCCATTTGAATTTTTTAAATGTGGGGACAACGGTAAATATGAAAGTAGATTTCCTACGAAGAAGTTTCATTAATGGGATAGGAATGACCACATAAATTAATGTTTAGTAATACTTAATTCTATTCTAGTTGAAGGTGATGAAATTTAAAATGTCCTATAAAAGGTATGGATTATTTATTGACTTGTGTTTTGAAATTATTGAATCATAGGACATGATTCATGTTTTTTATAAGAAAGTAGTATTAAAGAATAAGATAGAAAAAATGGTTAAAGGATCATGAATAACATTGAATGATTTAGATGCCTACACATAATGGATTCAAGACTTATGTTAGATTTTAAGATGATTAAATTGTTAAAACTATTAATTCTCTTTTGATGATGGGATTACATTGTAAGACCATTTTTTAGTATGTGTAACCAATAATTTTGTTATGTCAAAATTTAATTTGATGAATGATTATCTTTTCTTATGTGAAATAATTACAATGGTATGGATAACCATTAGGTTTTATATGATCTTTTCCTTTTTTGTAATTATGGGTTATTACATTTTAGGATTCAAAATAAAAGGTATGAGATAAAATTTAAGGATAAAATGTGTTATGTTTATTTTGTGGATTTTACCTATCTTTTTGAATGTTATAATAAATATATTATTTTAGAAAAAGAAAAACCCACATGATGGGTGACAACCTATCACATCGGACTAGGTTGTGAGAATCGAACCCACAATCGAAGAGCGACATGGGTACATAGCCTACCACTGGACTACATGAAGTCCTTGGTTACTATGACTTATTATTTTTAGTTAAACGAGTTGATGGAATAAGAATAAGTTGATTTTTAGTAACCATGTTTAATCTAATAGATAATATTGGTATTGGAAAATGATTTAGTGATTAAGTGATAAATGTTTTTTGGAAGACGTTCAATATTTTTGGAAACTTTACAAAGGGATTTTATTTGAGGAATAAAAGATGATTTATATTTGGTAACCCCATTTGTTTATATTGTGGAATTATAGTGATTTATGTTATTTGTGGAAATTATTAACCTATCATGAAAACATTTGTGATTAGAGTAATTTCATTTTAGTAGGATACTTCAAGAGTACTTGATAAATATTTGGATATAAATTTTAGAACTTATTTTGGAAGATTATGTGATAAAATAATTATGATTTTT
Source organism: Viscum album (assembly GCA_963277665.1). Taxonomy (NCBI): domain Eukaryota; kingdom Viridiplantae; phylum Streptophyta; class Magnoliopsida; order Santalales; family Viscaceae; genus Viscum; species Viscum album. The sequence continues at coordinate 1,870,605,487 of OY728137.1, read as the reverse complement.
TTGTTTCAAACATATTTTCGATTATTTTGAGATATTTTAATGATGGGTATTTTTTAATGGTCTATGTTGAAATTTTGGTATGACAGTTGAATTATTCAGATTAAAAGATGTTTTTCATTATCTAGTGTTTTATTCTTTTTGGGGAATTGTTTTATCTTATTCTATCCATATTGGTTTCGATTAGTGTTTTAAGATAGAAGAAATAGATAGTTAATCATTTGAAGACTATGTGATCCAATATAGGGTTATTAATCATGAATAATCCTCGTTTAGAGAAAAAATATGTGTTTGTGTTGGAATTTTATTAAAGGATGAAACTCTACTTTTTAATTAACAGTAGTAGAAAAATGGGGTTTAACATCGATAGTTTAACTTCGATTAATGTAGACTGATGTTAAAAGTATGTTTTTGGCATCATTTTTTCAAATAACTCACATTAAAAATTAAATATAAGTTTTATATAATTTCTCAATATTTTATTTGATAGGTCATGGAGATAAAACATAATTACAGATCCAATGATATAGATGTCAGAAGTTGAACATTATAAGACTTGATTTTTAACGTCATTTTTCCAATAAACGACATTAAAAGTCCTTTTTTGGAATCTGTTTTTCAAATAACCAACATTAAAAATAAAAAAAAGGTGTATATAATTTATCAATCTTTGATTTGACTGGTTGTATAGAAAAAATAGACTTACTGATCAAAATTTATGGATGTCATAAATTGAACATTATAAGACATGATTTTTAACGTCGATTCTTTTCAATAACCAACATTAAAAGTACCCTTTTGGTATTATATTTTCAAATAACCGACATTATTAATAAGAAAAAAGTTTTAGATAATTTTCAAGCTTTTATTTGACAGGTCGTGGAGAAAAAAATGTCTTACAGATCAAAAGTTATGGACGTCGGAAGTTGAACATTATAAGACTTGATTTTTAATGTCCGTTTTTTCAATAACCAATGTTAAAAGTCCCATTTTGTTGTTGTTTTTTCAAATATCCGATGTTAGAAATAAAAAAAACATTTAGATAATTTCTAAATATTCAATTTGAAAGGTCTTGGAGAAAAAAAGACTTACGGATCAAACTTTATTGATGTCGAAATTTGAATATTATAGACCTTGATTTTTAACGTCTGTTTTTTCAATAACCAACATTAAAAGTACCCTTTTGGAGTTGGTTTTTCAAATAAATAATGTTAATAATAAGATAAAAGTTTTAGATAATTTTTAAATATTCTATTTTACAGGTTGTAGAGAAAAAAAGGACTTATGAATCAAAAGTTATAGATGTTGGAAGTTGAACATTAAAAGGCTTTATTTTTAACATTGATTTTGTTAATAACCGAAAATAAAAATACCCATTTGGCGTTGGTTTTTAAAATAATAAACATTAATAATAATTAAAAAGTTTTAGATAATTTTTTTTGCTTCGATTTGATAGGTCATGGAGAAAAAACGGACATATGGATCAAAAGTTATGGATGTTAGAAGTTGAACATCATAAGACTTGATTTTTAACGTCAGTTTTTTTCAATAACCGATGTTAAAAGTCATATTTTTGTGTCATTTTTTCAAATAACTGACATTAATAATCAAAAAATAGTTTTATATAATTTCTCAAGATTTTATTTGATAGGTCATTGAGAAAAAATTGACTTACAGATCAAAAGTTATAGATGTTAGAGTTGACCATTAGAAGAGGTGATTTTTAACTTCTGTTTTTTTTCAATAACTGGCGTTAAACGTCTCTTTATGGCATCGGTTTTTCTAATAAACGATGTTTTAAAACATTTTTTGGATTTAGTTTTTCAGTAACTGATGTTGAAACCCCAACATGAGAATATTTTTAACATCGTTTATAATTTTAACCGATGTTAAATGTAAAATTTCAAATACACGGTTTTGGTATTTCAATTTTTTCCCAACTCGCATTTCTATTTTCAATATCCCACATAAATTTTAATGTATCACCACCAATAATATTTTCATTTAAAATATATATAACCTCATACTATTTCTTTAACCATTTTGAAATCTTCGATACAATAAATATTTCAACAATTATTCAATCGATGATCTGTACACTGTATTTATTTTCAAGATTTAATTTTATTATTATAGTTTTTCTTATCGCTAAATATATTGATATTTTTATTATGGTGATGAAATATTATTCCGATCGAGACACAAAGTTGAAACTTCTATATGATATTCATTTGTTGAGGTGAAAAATTCTTTATAACTCACTATTTTCATTACCGCATTAGTTCTTCATTAAAAAGAGGTGAAATAACAACAAACATGATATTGATTTGAATGAAACCAATAAAATAATTAAAACTAGTTTGAATATTTATGTTTATTTTTTTGTTCATTTGTTGTATATTTTTTAGTTCTTTTTTCTTATGTTTTCTTTGAATCAATTCGTATCTATCGAAACATAAAGAGCTACATCTTACGATGACCAAAACTTTTGATCTGTAAGTACTTTTTGGCTCCATATGCAGTCAAATCGTAGCCAAAGAAATAATCTATATTTCAATATAAATAAAATAAATGTTTTAACGTCGGTATTTACCAAAACCGATGTGAAGAATAAGTTTTTTTAAACATACTTTTCACGTCGGTTTTTATCCAAAACCGATAATAAAACTCATGTTGAAGTTGAATCTTGATGTCAGTTTTCTAAAAAACCAATAATGAAGACTATCAAGGCCTAACTTTTGGTGTCGATTTATAGGCAAACAGATGCTGAATATTATCAAGGAATGACTTTTGGTTTCAGTTTATATGAAAATCGACGCCGAAGAACCAAGGGGCATGATCTTTGGTGTCAGTTTATATGAAAACAGACGCCGAAGACAATCAGTGCCTAACTTTCAGTGTCAGTTTATATGAAAACTGACACCGAAGACCCACCGAGATCGATGTTTTATGTCAGTTTATAAAAACTGATGTTAAAGCTTATATTTTTTACATTTCCTTTATCGACGTCTGTTAAAAACCGACATAAAATTTAAAGAAACCGACATGGAAATACATTTTTCCACTAGTGTAAGTATATTTCTTTGTGCTCTTAGTCATTGAATTATATAAATTACTCAACATTATAAAAATGATATTAAAACAAAAAAATGGTTTATTCTCAATTTTATAACTATGAATTCAATGACTGTTTAACCTATCACAAATTTATTGTTTTTTATAGCTAACTTTTTGCTAAAAATTTATTCTATCAAAATCCATCAGAACTTTATGGTTAGTTTTCTCTTCCATATCCATGTATTCCTAGATGGAACCATAGTATTTGTTATATTGTTTTTCCTTTTTAATTAACATTATTTCTTTTCAAGTGGATTTTTTATTAAGGCATTTTTCTATATGTAGTTTCGGTGAATTCAAACATTAGTTACCAATACCAAATTTAAAATTATGGGGATGCAATTTTCAAAGGGGGGAAGGATGTTACTTCTCAAGTATTTATAGAATAATATTTTTTCCTATTTATTAATATTTTTAAATTAGATAGTTATTTTACCTTAATAGGGACACAATGTTCAGTAGAATACTTAACAAGAAAAAATGGGATTCTCAGAAATATTTTTTTGTACACAAGACTGAGTTATACTAAAAAATAAAAGATTATTAAATTTATTATTTTAACTAGTAATTATCACATAGCCATTATATTTCTATAAAATAATATAACAAACTATATTATGTTTACACATGTTTTTTCAATATTTTTACTTTCTTCTTATAAATTTAAGAGGCATAAAATAATAATAAATCCAATTTTAAGCATAAAATACTCTAATATTTTTAAAAGGATGTTTTACCACATTTTAATGGAGACCATTTTTTAAATCTTGTTTTTTTCATTTTATAAGTTCTATTTGATGAAAAAAAATTGAATAGGGACCTCAAAATCTACTTTGGATGAATCTTTGTTATTTTTCAGATAAAATTCCAATTTTAATGAACAGTGAAAAATACTTCATTTTAATTCAAAACTAAATTTTCATCTAATTTATTTATATTATTAGATTATCCTTTTACATGGTTTTAAAGTATAATTAGATGATTTTTTATCAGTTAATAAAATTTCATTCATTGGATACTTTTTCAAATTAAAATTAAATGGAAAAACTATGTGAACTTCTGAACATTTTACTCAAAACTCATTTTCTTGATCCATCAATATGTTTAGTGTTTGACCTAATTTAACTACTTATTTGAATTGAATTTTCAAAAATGGAAATATAAGGTTATACTCAGTGTGAAAAATTTGGTCCAATAGGATCAAAATAATTTTTGGTGGATAATAACTTTAGTATTTTATTTACCCCTATTAAAGGTAAGTAGGGAAATTAAAGATAAAATTGATATTATAAAATTATAAAATTACCCTAAATCTTGTCTAAATATTATTTTATGATTTAGTATTGACCAAAACCGTCCTTTTACTGAAATTTAAACCTTTTAAATCCACTTGGGTGTGATTATGAAATTTATAAGTGGCATGCCCTATCAATTAAATTGGACTCTGGTAATGTTGTCACTGCTCTGAAGTCATGAATGAGGAGTGTACCAAAGAATCTCTCATAGATTTACTACATGGACCAGTTAATCAGCTCAATATTTCTATTTCACATGTGTATAAATAAGCTAATAAGGTATCATAAGCTTTGTCAAAGAGGGTGTTTCTTGAAGTTAGCACAACGTGGACGTTCAGGACGCCTGATTGTTGTACCACTTTGGTGAATGATGAAATTCATGGGTGGTTCACTCCTAGGTGTGTAATCCCCCTTGTACTTCCTAACCTATTTTAATGTACTTATATATTTTTAGTATATCTTTTTCAGACCAGGCTCAGCCAGGATCGTGGAGCTTCCTTGGTAAAGGCAAATATGTCACAAGTTTTTCCCTCCTAACTAAAACAATTTTATTATAGGGTTTTTATGTGATATTTTTAACTATAAATTCAATTTATAAATCTCAAAAAATTACATAAAACATAGTGATTTATTTAAAATGTTGTTTTACTAAATTAATAAATTTAATTTTTTAAAAAAGATGATGTAGTAACATATTTATTATAGAATGAATCAAATAAATGATATAAATAATATTAAAATAAATATAATCTAAAATATTTTTTTCCATATATAAATATTATGGATAAATGTTATATTTTATTATTAAGATAATGTATTTTGGTCGAAGGAATCAAGTTTTTAGGATTTTTTTTAAAAAGTCATGTAATTAATAGTGTTATAATTGAAATATTTCATATTTTAAAATATAAAATATTTAATTAAATAATATAAAATTTCTATAAATATAATATTAGGCCAAAATGTTGATATAACTCTAAAAATTTCAATAATTTCTCATTAATTGGTCATTTGGAATGATTTTATAATTATTTTAACCCTCTTTGTGTCAATTACTTGATAAAATAGTAAGGGTTAAAATGAATTAAAACAAAAAGACAAGAATTAAAATAATACTAAACCATATATAATATTGATTGGATGATTTTATTTCAGCTCATACACATCCTATATTTGAACTAAATGTGTTTTTACACATTTGGAATCGAAATTGAATTTATATTAATTTACTAATTTTATTAATTCTAAGGGTGCCCCTCCCCTCTCCTATAAAAAGGCTCCCATTCCTCTTTATTCCTTACACTTAAAAATCATTTTAGTCTGGACAATCCTTCCCAAAACCCTTTCTATAATCCCTCCACACATTATGGAGGACTTATTTCAGGTATAAAATCTTTCGTAGAGGTGTAATGTGTTATGAAAGGTGATTATCTGAAGCAATGGTAAGGTTTATTTAGGTATTTCTATGTTATTTTTTATTCCACTTACATTAAATCTCCTTAATCAAAGTGGGAATAATAACTATAGTATTCTAAATATATTGATATGTTATTATGTTAATATCATCACCAAAATCCACCACCGCATCCATTAAATTGTAAAGGAATTAATCGTTCGTGCATACGTGTGAACTATCACCTCAACAAATTGATTTAATTCATTTTTCATAACTGTCTCTCTTGACTGGTTATAATAATGGAATTGATGTTCACATGTAATATTCATGAAATATTAATCATACTATTATAATTATATATCAATTGTGTTCTTACTTTCTATGTGCATAATAATGATTACATCTTTTGTCCGTACATGGGAGCTATCACCTCCACGAAGCTATGTGATTCATTTTTATTCATTATATCACTTGTATGATATATATAGTTATATTTAATAGATTAATATGATAGTAATCATGTTATTCTAATTATGAAAATAAAAAATAATACTTAAATTCTTTTCATAACAATACATGAAAAATAGAAAATGTTACTCATAAGTTCGTATGGCTTACTATCTCCATGATTATAATGTTGTTCATTTTTCATAACCACACATCATTTCTTGATTAAAAGGTATGATTTATGTATAAATATGCTAATAATTTCATTAATATTAGTATAGTTATGATGGACTTATGAATACATTGACAAGTGACATCAAACAATGTTCATTTTCGACTCAAGTACTGAATATCGACAAAACATTCGATATGAAAGTAAATAATTATATAATATTTATAACATGGTAATAGGTGATATAAATAAAATATTGAATTTAAAAAAGGTTCTCAATAATGTATATATTATCCTACGTATATCATTTTGAAATATTAAGATCGTACATGATAATTCAGACTCATGGTAAGGGACTTTGTCTCAATCTCCTTTAATTAAGGAATATTTTGATAATATAGACCACCTAATTTTATACGATTTATAATTAACCCATTTAACATTTAATTTCATTTAATGTTTTTTGAAAGGATTTTTTTTAAGAATAGTTTTACTAAACAAAAAAATGAATTTTTTAAAGTACTTGGTGATAATGACTTTTCTACTGCCTTGACTATTATTTGATATTTGGATTCCTCTATAAGCCTTAATGTTTTTAAATGGAAAATAAATATAATATTCCCTTCCATTTATTTTGGTATTGAAAATAATTTTGATAATGGATTTATTATGTCGATATCATGAAATTAAATCTTTTGATTTCAATTTGGAAATATTATTTTTCCTTTATTCTTGTTAATGGGGTATGATTAGGTTATGGTTCTTAGGAATTGCTTATATATATAGGTGGTTCCCTGATAAAATGAGGGTTAGTGAGACCATTATAGCTCTCCAAATAATTGGTTAATGATACAATGTTAAATAATAAGGTTTCTCCAAATATATTTAGGGAATATAATATGATGGGTATTCTAAACATAACTATAAAGGTTACTCTTTATGTAGCAATGAAATCTATAATGTAAGTATGATATGGATACCACAAGATACCTTTCTGATTTATGATTACTTATAATTTTTTCATGAATCTTATTATCTCATGAGGTATATTAAATAACTTATATTTTATAAACTATAATTGTAATTTTTTTAAAATGTTTTCATGAGTTTAAAATATTTATGGACTAACAGTTTCATTCTAGCTTTTATTACCCCTAATGAGATTTTGGTGCTCATCCTAAGTTTTAAAATGGTTTTCATGGGACTTAATATTTTTTAGGAAAATTATTATTTCAAGAAAAGAAATCATTTTTTATTTTAAAAAGGGTTTCTTTTTGTGAAGAAATGGATACTATTTGGAAGTGTCCACTTTGTATTCTTGTGGTTTTGTTATTTATGAGTTATGGCCTAATTCTATAAATATATATACTTCAAAATATCCACAATGTTAAATAAAAATAATGATGACTTACATCAATAATATGTAATGTTTAACACAAGGGAATTATAATAAAATAGTGAAGTAATTCCAGGGAAACTCTAAAACCCATGGAGAAAAGAAGATGAGATTTACTTTATGATCAAAGTGTGGAAGGAAAAATTGAATGAATTTTCTTAATAGGGCTATGATTTGTTTTAGTTTGGAAATGATGTTCATTGAGTGGATGAATTCAAATGTGTTGGGAAGCAGTTATCTAACGATGTGAGTAGAGAAAAAGCTCCACAGAATGAGCCTCCCACACTCTAGTGTTTCAAATGAAATATTATTGAAATTTGGATATATACTTATAAAATATGAATGATAAATATGATGAAAAATGTTATCAACCTCTTAGGTTCATAGAAAAATCAAAATCTCATGTGATCACAATTTCTTAGGAGGGGTATGATTATTCCATGTTGAAAGGTACAATTATTCTTCACTCTAGAAATACTTATATGAAATCTGATTCAAGGTCTAACCACTCAATTATATTTGATGAATTTTATAAGGGTATCAAAATTCCACCCAAATTATTAGATGTTAAATTAGTATTTGAAACCAATTTTGTTATGATGATCACATCTATAGTCTACGATTCTTCATCACTTAAATATTATGGTAATTTTCTTCATAATATATTTATATTATCATTCTTGTTGAAATTAATGTTATCTTAGGCATGGATTGGATTTATATACATAATTACCACATCATAGTTTATGTAAGGGATGTCGCATTTTATATTTCAAACCAACTGATGACTGTCTGTCAGTGTGATGATAAATACTAACATCTAATCGAAATTTAAACTAATTTGTGTGTATTGATTCCCATTGAAAATGTGTGTTTATCTCATATGGTCTAGGATAAATTCATCATCAGTGATTTGATTATTGTATGGTATTTTCCATATAACTTTATAAAAGTGATTCATATTCTTCTTTTGAATTGTGAAGTTGAGTTATCAATATAACTCTAAAATATAGTTATGCCTAATTTCTATACTCTCAATAGAATGTCCTTGATTGAGTTTGGAGAAATATAGAATCAACTCCAAGATTATCTTGACAGAGGATTCATTCAGAAAAGTGTGTCACCATGGGGTGCATGAGTTATTTTTTTTAAAAGAAGAATAATGGATCTATATGACTTTGCATTGATTGCCCAGAATTAAACAAGATAAAAGTGTTGAACAGATATCACCTACCCCATATTAATGACATGTTTGATCAACTATGTGGAGATAAATACTTTTCCATGATTTAATTCATTCTGGATATCATAAATTGGGGGTAAAGAGGGAAGATATATCAAATAAAACATTACATATGAATTATGAACACAATGAATAAATAGTGATAACTTTTAGTCTTAATAATTCCCCTGATATATTTATTCATTTAATGGATATATTTTATATATATTACCTTTATCACATTTGTGGTAGTATTTATAGATGATATTATTATATATTTAATGTGTAATTATAAGCATAAAGATAACTTGAGAATTTTTCTAATGACACTACGAAAGGAAAAACTGCATAAATAATTTTCATAGTGTGCATTTTTTGGCTATAAAAGGTTACATTTTCCTTTCATATAATATCATGAGTTTTTATATCCATGTATCTATAGAAAAATAATGTTATTTAATGTTTCCCAAGACCAACTACCAAGAATAAGATTCAAAATTTCTTTTTTGGATGGATATTATCCATAGTTTTTAGAAATATTTTCTTGAATATCTTATCCAGTCACCATATTACTATATAATGGATCCATGTTCCTTTGTACAGATGAATGTGAGAAAACTTTCAAGGAACTAAATATAAATTTACTCAACATACATATTCTTATATTACCTTGTAGTGGAGATGGGTCTGTAATGTTTATTTATGCATCAAATAAGGGATTGAGATGTATTCTAAATCAAAATAATATGGTGGTGTATTATGACTCATGATAATTAAAGGTTCATGAAAAAAATTACCTAAATCATGGTTAGAACTTAGTTGTGGTAATGTTTTTCATTAAATACATGGAGGAATTATCTTTATATTAAAGTTGTTATATATATATACTGATTATAAAATTTTGAATTATATTTTCACACAGATATATTTGAATATACACCAGAAAAGATGGTTGGATATGATTAAAAAAATTTATTGTTAAATGCATTACCACCCTGGGAAAGAAAACAAAGTTGTTGATGCTTTAAATCCAAATGATCATGCTAGATTATCCTTTATAAGGAAAAAATAAAGATCAAATATTTTTGTTTTTTAGGGGACAAATATAAAAATATTGAATGAAGGGGAGTAAAATTATATTTATCAAATAAATGACCAAACATCTATCCAATTAATGATTAAAGTGGCACATAATAAAGGTGAAGATTTTTATAAGAAGGATATAAATATTGTTCAGTTTAACCATTAGTGTGATGAAATGATAAGGTCCTATAAATTTGTATATGGTCCACCCATATCCTATTTAAATTACTTGTTATAGGAATCTTATAGTTCTTATTTCTCTAATCATCATCGATGTACAAAGATTTAAGGACATTTTAAAGAGTATTTCTAGTGTGTTTACTGTCACAAATCGTCCCCCGGGGCCTATGTCATGACTACCCAAAGCCCACCTTCCATAGACCAGGGGCTGGCTTCTAGCATCAGAAAGGTGTAACCTAATAACAGGAAAGCATTTCCTTTAAACAGGTATAAACACACAGACTAGAATTCAACAAGATGCAACCATGAAGTAAACAATTGTAGTAAAAGTGTGCTTAAAGGAAATGGGCTAGAATTCAAGCCGAAATGAAAGATACAAGTACAACTGAAAGGTACAATACAACTAGAAAGGGGAAAACAACTCCTAGGTCATCCTATAATGATCCTACTTGAATGGTAGGTACATATCGCCTCCTCAACACTTCATGTCTTCTCATCTCCTCTGCGTACCACCTAGTCCTAGCTAACTCAAATCTCCTCCCAGCTACACATTGTCTGCAGAAGGCACAACAAGGTGCGGGCGAAGCCCGTGTAGGGGTGAGTGTAATAATACATAGTAGAGACTCTAAGACCCCCGAAGGTCTCTCATAATATCACAATGTAAAACCAAAAATCATGATCTCAATCACAATGCACAAATAAATAGGCACGGCTCAAATAGAGTCTCAACTCAAACTAGTTTTTCAGTGAAGTATAGAAGTACATATGATTAGTCGTGAAGCTAGATCATCTTATTCAGTCAAGAGGCACTACTACTGACCATACGGAGCTTGACCCTCATATTATCAATAGGTACTAACTCTTGCGATGACCCACACCGGATCTGATCCACCTAGGATCTATAGGTAACTAACCCACATTGACCCATACAAGATATGACCCACACAAGATCTATATATGCTGACCACACCGGATCACTGAGCACTGACCCACACCGGATCGGTATGCACTGACCCACACAAGATCATTGAGTGTTGAACCACACAGGATATTACCCACACAGTATTGGTGCTTACCCACACAATATCACTCAATACTAACCTTGTATGATCTATCGCCAACCTTCACCTCACTGCCAGCCACTGGATTCCTTTCACCCAATGCGCTCGAGTTCTATAATATCTACCCCTTGAGATATCGGCCATACCTAGACCATCACAAAGTTCCACGATGGTGTAACCCAAAGGACAAAAATTTTGTAAGTGTTCCAACGTGATAAATTGTGCTTCAATCAGATGCCATGTCTGTGAATTATAAGCATTTTTGATCTGGGGGCCCGGTTGGATTCACGTTCGATCCAACCTGGTCATATTCCAACTATCTCCAAAACTCAGGAGGATTATACCAAAAGTACCATCTCGATCCAATGATCCCAATTCCATAGACGGTTTTTCAAGCTGATGTCAGGTTCTCATGATATGGACATTTAAGTGTTTCTGGGCCTGGTTGGGCCTGGGTCTGGTCTGACTCGGTCTGACCCGCCCTGACCCGGTCTAGGCTGGGATGCGGTGGGATCGGCCCACTAGGCCGAGGACCGGACCGACCCGCAAGGGGGGAGACCCACAATGGGCGGTCCGTAAGGGGGTGGCTCGACTTGAAAGGGGGCATCCCGCAAAAGGTAGCCCACAAGGGTGTGGCCTCGATCAAAAGGGGGAGGCCCGCAAAGGGTGGCCCATAAGGGGGAGGCCCGACCCAAATAGGATGGCCCGAAAATGGTGGCCCAAACACATAGGGTGCGGCCTTCAAGGGGTAGGTATGCTATTACCCACCCGAGCAGAAAAGGGGGGAAATGTTCCCCCCGGTATCCCAAACATCCTGGAGGCCATTCGGTTTCGTGAAACAGAGATGCCATGTGGGAGCCGACCGGTCAAAGTGGAACCTGCGCGGTGGGTTCCTCCTCCACTACTACTTTGGTTGTGGATTTTGCATCCCAGTGGCGTGCTGGTCGCACCACCTCTCTCACTCACCGGTGGCGCGGTGGTCCCGCCGCCTCCCTTTCCATGGCCGGATGAAGTTTCGGCCGCTGCCTCCGATAATCGCGGATGATGAGCCGAGACCCCTTACTCACCGGCAGCACATGAAGACGTGTCACACCTCCTTTTTGGTCATCCGGCATCAGTCGTTCCGATGACCGTTGTGGCTTTATGTTGTGGACTCTTCTTGCGGCGTGTGTTAGTGCACACCTTCTTCGTAGCCAATCGGTGTCATCGTACTGGCGGTATTCCATGAAGAACTCAAGGGTGTAGCAAAGTAGTAGAGGGTTTCAGCTAGGTTTATTAGGCCCATGTCATCCATCTTAGCTCATAACATGAGGGAGGATAAAGGGTTCAATAAATTCACTTGAAATAATGATAATCAAACCCCCTACCTCATAAACACTTTGGAGAACATTCGCACTTGAAGGTGGATCAGTGATCTTCATTCCCGCCACAGGCTTCCAAGGACGCCACATACACATCATCCTTCGGTTCTGGGTTTCAGTGTTTCTCATCACCTCTCACCAGAAACGGCTCCGTCTTCCAAGGGTTTGGCATCTCGACACTTTTTCAGCACTTTGTTTCGTGGCGAAACTGTGGCGACACCTCTCCCCAGGCTCCAAATAAATAGTTGAGGGGGAGGGTAAGTACCGAAGTGGGGAATTGATGGAGGTTCATTAATTAGGAATCTTTTTAATTATCCAACGATGTCATTGCTTAAGATTTAAATTTCAATCCATTTATTGTCTTGAAACGTCACTGGTCCCACCTCCACTTGTCCGTTGGAGGATAAGTTAGAAAAAAATATAATATAAAGTTATTTTATTTATTTCTTTTAAAAAGTCACAAAATATCACTTTTTCTCCTGACCTACTATGGTCAATGTAATGTCTTCCTTAATAGAATCATGGCATTGAAGATTCAATAGTGCACATAGATTTTTAATCCGAGCATCAGTTTAAAAGTTAGAAAACGCCACTCACGCTTTTACTGAACATACCTTAAAAAAAGTTCAGAAATTCATTCCAAGCACACCGGGCCTCGATATCGTGCACTGTCAATTTTTGTAAACTCATAAAAATTCCATATAATTTAAAAAAATACATGGAAAATATGTTTCTTTATATTCTCCCCACTATAGGGCTTTTCTTACCCAAAAGCCACAACATAGACTAAGGAAACAAATGGGGGTACTGAGCACAAATATGAGCCTCCTGCTCCCAAGTGCTCTTCCGGAGGTTCCCTTGCTACCAGTGAATGTGCACTGGGGGTATCGACCACCCATGAAGGTCCCACTACTGATGATCCACACTCTTAACTGGAACCTCTACAAATATCACCCAATCATTAAAGTCTATCTCACCGTGGTCGATGATCTGAGATGGATCATGCACGTATCTCCTCTACTATGATACATTAAAGAAGTCGGCCACCCTCTACAACTACAGTGGAAGAGACAAGCAGTATTCCACCTTGCCTATCTTTCGAAGTATCAAAAAAGAACCGATAATCCTTGGTTATAAAGTGCCACCTCATCCAAATCTCTATTTTCACCATCGAGGAGAGACTTGAAAGAATATGTGGTCCCCCTCCTGGAACTCCAAAGGTCTTTATAGCCTATCAGTATAAAACTTCTGTCTACTCTGTGTAGTCATCATCTGCTTCTAGATGATATGAACCTTCTCAATGGTAGCTTGTACCATCTCTGGACCCATAACTGCCGATTCCCTTGGTCTGTCCAACATAGAGGTGATTTGTATGGTTGACCATATAGGGCCTCGAATGATGCCATATCGATGGTGGAGGTACAACTATTATTGTATGCGAACTCCACTAAAGTCAACTGATCCTCCCAACTTTGGACAAAATCTTGGACGCATGCACAAAACATGTCCTCCATCATCTAAATGGTCCACTCCATCGGACCATTCGTCTGAGGATGAAAGGTGGTGCTCAAACGCAGTTGAGTCCCGAATGCCTCTTGAAATACCTTCCACAACTGAGATGTAAAACGTGTGTCATGTTATGAGACGATCATCGTTGTCACCCCGTGAAGTTGTACAATCTTCTATTCATAGAGGCGTCTGAATCTGCCTACTGATCCCTTCTCTTAGATGGGTAAGAAGTGGGCTGACTTGGTGAGTCATTCAACGATCACCTAGATGGAATCATGTCTCCTAGACCTATGTAGAATCCCTTTCACAACGTCTATGGAGATTCCATCCCACTTCCTCTCTGGAACCTCTAGTGGGTATGCTAACCCCGTTGGAACCTAATGCTCAGCCTTCACTTACTGACAAGTGATGCATCATGAAACAAACTATACCACTTTTTTCTTCATCCCTGGACACCAGTGATGACACCGAAGGTCCTAGTACATCTTCTCCACACCAGGATGTACCTCTAGAGAAAACATATGTAAATCCCTCAACACATCATCCTGTAGCAACACCTGTACCATGGTACATCCTCTGAAGAAGATGATGTTCTCCCCACCTTCAAAAATTTCGTCAGGTGCATGTTCCTGTGGAAAACTAAGCATGTCGAGCCTCATAGTCAATGTCCCTGAGCTGCATCTCCCTGAATCACTAAAAGAGTGGGGGAGTGACTTTCAGAGATTGGAGGTAAGGTGATCTATCTCTATCCATGAAGGATATTTGCATCACGGCTAACTGATATGTCGCCTCACTCAATAACTGCAAACCAGAGACTCATGTTATCAGAGTAGACTGTAAAATTTTCACAATCAAGTAATGTCACCACACCTTCAAGGAGAAAAACACTATTTCTAAATCTAGTTTGATGGTAGCATAGTTATCTTCATGGTGCCTCAACTGTTATGAGCCTTAGGAGATCATTTCTCACTCCTACATCAGGACACCCCCAAGTCTGCTCCCTGACTCGTCGTAGTAGACTACATACCCAACACCCTCTTCTAGTAACCTCATGATAGGGTCACTAATTTGTCTTTCATTCAACACCTAGAAACTCTTATGGAATCTCTCCATCCATACAAAGGGATGCCCATTATTTCTCAATGCCGACAAGGGTAAAAAAACTACGGAAAAGTGAGGCATGAACCTCTACTAGTATCCATCCAACCCCAGGAAACTCGGCACCTTAGACACACTCTTGAGTGGCTATTAGGAAAAATGACCTCTATCTTTTCTAGATCCACTATAACTCTAGCCTCTAAGGAAACATGCCCTAAAAAGTGGACCTCTCATATCCCAAACTATCACTTTGAGAGCTTACTATAAAGCTGGTGCTCTTGGAGCGTATCTAGAACTATCTTCAGATGATAGGAATGTTCCTCCTCCGTCACTGAGTATATCAAGATGTCATTGATGAAGACTACCAAAAATTGATCTAGGTAGGGATGAATGATCCTTTTCATGAGTCTCATGAACACTGATGGGGAATTGGTCATGCTGAATGTCATAACCAAGAACTCATAGTGGCCATACCGACATCTGAAGGCTGTCTTATGTACAACTCCAGCTCATACCCTGAGTTGATGATAGCCTGATCTGAGATCTATCTTTGAAAACTAACAAACACCCTTCAACTAATCCAAGAGATAATCAATCCTTGGAAGTGGACACTTGTTCTTCATGATCACCTAGTTTAGGTTTTGGTAGTCTACACAGAGTCTTAAACTCCTATCTTCCTTCTTGGTATAAAAAATCGGGGCTGCCAACAGAGAAACACTTGGACTTTTAAACCCCTATCTCTGTAAGTCCACCAACTATACTCATAACTCATGAATCTTTGCAAGAACCATCTAATTTGGTGGTGCAGATATCGGACCCATCATTAGGTATAGGTAGAGGTAAAAGTCTACCTCCCTATGTAGAGGTAGTCCTAGAACATCATCAGAAAAGACATTGACATACTGGTCCACCACTACAAGATATCTCAGACTCTAAACATCTACTTATATGATGGTAAGGCTATCCAATTGATGTGTAATCGGATGCACCCTCCTTTGGGTATGTCCATCGTGTGCTGCAAAGGTTCCCTTCTCACCAGTGAAGGAAAACCTGCTCTTGTCCGTGCAGACACACCGCACTTTGCGTCTAATACATTCAAGTTGTGCATTGATTGTGGATAACTAGTCCATACCCAAGATGACTTCATAATGCCTCGATGCCACTACTATTAGATCCCACCTGAAGCTCTCCCCTCCAAAAGTAATCTCACACTACTGGCACCAGTGTGTAATCGTCAAATCTTCTCCCGTAAGAGTCTCTAGCCATAAGGATCGAGCCAACGACTCCACCTAAATCTTTGAGCTCCGAACGAGGGACATGGGAACAAAAGAATTACTAAAACATGTGTCTACATGTACAGCTGCTAGGGTGGAGTAGACTCAGATCGTACCCTTAATCATTTACATAGTGTCATGGTAGAAGGCCTCAGCTGCCTGGAGCTGAGCTCATCCATATCTACCTGCTCCCTATGGTCGGGGTGTGCCACCTGGTGGTGGTGGTGATAGAACCTTGAATCGACGCCGACCACCTGCTACACGACCTGCTCCCCTACCACGTCTACTTATCTGCAGACCTCCCCACTTGTACCTCTTCCTTTTCCTCGGAAGTCCCTAGACCGGTTGCTTATCATCCATACGGTGGGTCGGGCAATCTCAAGCCATGTTACCCTAACCGATGCACATGAAGCATTTGATGTCCCACATCTGACCTCCTATTCCTCACTATCCCTCAACCTCCGATCTTGCATCCCCAAGCCTTCCACCAAAAGGTTTCGTCCACTTGGACCCCTGTGTCCGCTACCTTCTACTAGACGTAGATGACTCTACTATGTATCACCAGGTGGTGGGTCTCGTTGTTGGTTCATGCTCAGTTATGAAGCTCTCCACCAAAAGTGCTCGATATAGAACCCCAACCTACATCGGAATGCTAAGCGATATCATCAATTCTATGATCTCCCAGTGGTGACCCTGCTCAAAGGTCCGGGCCCTAAAGAAAGGGTCACATACCATGTTGGTGGAGTAGCGGGAGAGATCAGTGAACCTCGCCGAGTAATGATCCATAGTCAGGCTGCCCTACTATTGGTGCACCATCTCTTGTATACACATAGAGAGTATGGTCCCTGGGATGAACTCTTCCCTAAAAAGGCTCTCAAATTCCACCAAGATGAGGGTCACCTCATCTTGTATCTGGATCATCAAGATCCACCATCTCCCTACTAATGACTGAACAAGACTAGCTACTAGGATCACCATAAGGTCATCTGGTGTCCTAACGAAGCAGAAAACATTGACTACAGCCTCCAGCCAGTCCTCAGCCTCCTGTAGGTCCGTCTTGCCTTAGAACCTCGGAGGCCACTACCACTAAAACTCGTGCAACGTGCGCAGTCGGCAAGCACCATTTACTATTAGGAATGGTGGAAACGGCTACCCAATGGGTATTGGTGATGCTGGTACACCACCTAGAGGCTCCAACACAAAAAGAGGGCCCTATACCAAGGCCTCATCATTCGGTGGGCTATTATCACGTTCTCTATTAGGAATCCTAGCAGACTGTCTACGTGGGGACATCTTGAAATAACAAACATGTGCCATGGTAAATAAGTAATATCTGGTGTGCTGAATTATATAAATCACGAGAAAAACTCTTCAAAACCACACACAATTAGTATTTCTGTGTACTAAGTTCGAAATCAGAATTCAGGGTCGTGGTGTATGGATATGTCGGCTGCCACACCAACTCTGGACTCCCCAATCTAAAAAACCACACTCATAACACTTAAAACTACTATTAAATTCAAAAGATCAGAGTCTTAGTTCTTCAGTAGAATAGAATCCTCTGATACCACTTTGTCACGACCCATCCCTTGGGGCCCGTGTCATGAATAACACAGGCCCGCCTTCTATAGGCAAGGGGTTGGCGACTAGATTCGGAAAGGTGTATCCCTATAATAAGAAGGCATTGCATTAAAACCTATATAAACACACAAATTGGAATGCAATAATATGCAACCACGAAGTAAACTGCTATGGTAAAAGAGTACAGAAAGGAAAGGGGTCGGAATAAAAGCCCAACTGAAATGTACAAGTACAACTGAAAGGTAAAATACAACTGAAAAGGGATAACAGCTCCAGGGTCATCTTCCCAAGATGCTAACTAAAGGGTAGGTATATATCGCCTCCTCAGTACTCCAAGTCTTCTAGTCTCCTCCGCGTACCACCTAGTCTTGTCTCCATCAAACCTCAACACAATTACTCATTGTATGCACAAGACACAACAAGGTGTGGGAAAAGCCCATGCAGGGGTGATTGTAACAATACCAAGTAGGGACCCCGAGACCCCAGAAGGTATCTCAGAATTCCACAAAGGAAAACCAAAAAGCATGATCTCAATCACAAAGCACAAAGCGATAGACACATCTAAAATAGAGTTTCAGCTCAAACCAAGTTTTCAGTGAAGTATAAACGTACAGATGATTAGTTGCGAAGCTAGATCATCTTATTCTATCATGAGGAACTGTTACTAACCATATGAAGTCTGGACCACATTGGATCTATAGGTACTAACCCCCACAATAACCCACATAGGATATGATCCTCCCAGGATTGATAGGTAACTAATCCCCACTAACCCACAGAGGATCTGACTCACACATGATCAATATGCGCTGTCCTACATAGGATCGATGAGCACTGACCGACATAGGATCTGACTCATATAGGATTGGTGCTGACCCACACTAGATCACTCAGTACTAACCTTCGTATGTTCTGTCTCCAACCTCCACCTCACCGCCAGCCGTTGGATTCCTCTCACTTGGTACGTTCGAGTTTTGTAGAATCTTCCCATAGAGATATCGATAATACCTTGACCATCACAATGATCCAAAAAGTTGTAACACAAAGGACCACAATGTCGTAAGAGTTCCAACATGATAGATGGTGTGTCAATCAAATGCCCAGTCTGTGAGTTATAAGTGTTTTAGTTCCGGGGGCCTAGTTGGATTCTGGTTCGATCCAACCCGACCATACTACAAATGTATCCAATATTCAACTAGAGTATACCAAAAGGCCCATCTCGATCCAAGGATCCCAACTCCATAGAAAATTCATCAAACAGACATCCGGTTCTCTAGATATTTCTCTTTAATTGTTGCTGGGCCTGGTTGGGCCTAGGTTCGGTCTGACCCGGTCAGACAGACCCAGCTCGCAAGGGGAGTGGCCCCCAAAGGGAGGCCCACAAGGGAGTGGCCTAGCCCGAAAGGGGGATTTCTGAAAATGGTAGCTCAACCTGAATAGGGCGACCAGCAATGGGAGGCCCGACCACGTAGGGTGTGGCTAACATGGGGAGGCACAACCTTGGGGGGCGTGGCACGCAAGTTCTCGCCCAGCTATTTCCCGCCTGAGCTAGAAAGGAGATTAACTTTACCCTCGGTATCCCAAAAATCCAGGAGGACATTCAGTTTCGTGAAATGGAGGTTCCATATGGGCATTTCTTGATAGTCGCGGAACCCGTGTGGCGGGTTCCTCCTCCGCCGCGGCTCTGGCCATGGCTTCTGCTCACCAGCGGTGTGCTGGTTTTGCTACCTCACCCACTCGCTGGTGGCATGATGTTCGTGTTGTCTCCCCATTCATGGTCGGTCGAAGTGTCATCCTCCTCCTCTGATCGCTGCGGCTGATAAGCCGTTATACCTTGCTCACTGGCAGCACACGATGGCACGCCGCACCTCCTCTATAGTCGGCTAGTGTCAGCCATTCCGATGACCACTGGGGCTTTGTGCCAATTCCTCCTATTTTAGCATGTGTCGGTGCACACATTCTTCATATCTGGTCGATGTCACCTCACTGGCAGTATTCCACAGAGAACGCAAGGGTGTAGAAAAGTATCAGAGGGTTCAGGCTGGGTTTGTTAGGCCTGCGCCCTTCGCATTAGCTCGTAACAAGAGGGAGGATAAATGGTTCAATAAATTCCCTTGAAATAATGAGAATCAAAACCCTACCTCATTAGCCCATTGGAGAACATCCAAACATAAAGGTGGATCAATGATATTTGTTCCCACCACAGGCTTCCAACGACGGTGCTTGCATGTCGTCCTTTGGTTCGGGGTTTCGGTGTCGCTCATCACCGGTCATAGGAAATGGCTCTATCCTTCAAGAGTTTTGCATCTTGGTACACCTTCAGCACTTCGTTTCTTAGAGAATATATACTGACACCTCTCCCCAAGCTCCATATAAATAGGAGAGGGAATGGTAAGTAACGATGTGGGGAATTAATGGGGGCTCATTAATTAAGAACCTTCATAGTTCCCTAATGACGTCGTTACTTAAGATTTATAGTTCAAGCCATTTATTGTATTAACACGTAACTGTTCCCACTTCCACATGTCCATTGGTGGATAAGTAAGGAACAAATAAAATAAAAAGTTATTTTATTTTTCTAAAAAGTCACAAAACATAACTTTTTCTCCAGACCTACTACGATCAAAGTAAAGTCTCCCTTAAGCGAATCCCTACTCTGTGGATTCAATTTTTCCCTCCAATTTTTAATATGAGAACCAGTTCGAAATTTAGAAAATGATGCTCGTTCATTTAATGAACATACCTTAAAAAAGATCAGAACTTCATTTAAGGCACACTGGGCTTCGGAATCAGGGATTGTCAATTTTAGCAGACTTGTAATAATTTCATATAATTTTTAAAAATTTACACGGAAAATCCGGGTATTTACATTAAAATAAAGAGATATATTAAAAAATATGTATCTTAGTGCTTTGACTATCAATAAGTTAAGGTTGATAAGAAATAATAATGTGATTTTACCCATGCTAGAATGTAAATGGGAAAACATCACATTTTTTTGTATGACTCCCCAAAACATCACAATGGAATAATTTGATTTGGGTAGTAGTCTGTCACCTTACAAATTCATCACACTTCAAAAATCATAGAGATGATTTTTATCTTGATCATCATGCTAGAATATACATTAATTAAATTTTAAGGCTATATAGGGTACCACATTTTATTGAATATGATTGGGATCTGCGGTTTACCTTTATGTTCTGGGGATGTTTTAATCATGCTCTAGATACAAGGTTGAGTTAAAACACTCCCTATCATCCTCAAGATGATGTTTAGTCTAAGAATACAAATCAAACCCTAAAATATATATTGAAAAAAATTTATGGGGTTCAACAGTGGTATAGATCTAGACAACCCTTTAGTTATGTTTTCATAAAAAAATTGCTTTCACTCACGAATTCATATGGATTCTTATAAAGCTCTGTATAGAAATAAGTTTAAAAGACCAACATGTTAGTATGAATATAGATAAGGGAAGATATTAGGATATGATCTAGATGAGGAAATAAAAAATTAAGTAATAGTCATTAGATAACACAACAAGTCATCTCATAGTCGACAAAAAAGTTTTGCTGATAATCGTTGACATGATATAGAGTTTGATGTTGGTGAAGGTGTTTTCTATTAATTTATCAATTGACGATAATATTTGGAAATAAATTAAATCTATTACTTAGGTATATTTTCCATTCCAATAACTTTTATTGAGTATATATTTTTTCTTTTTTCATCGAACACCCACTAAACCTCTCTCATGTCCACGATGTGTTCAATGTATCTCTCTTAAGAAAGCATATACCTAATCCTTAACATGTTCTGAACTCATTGATCATATAGATAAATCATGTCCATTACTATAAAGAAAAAAATGTGTATACTTTGGATCATAGATAGAAAGTTTTATGAAATATGACCACTTACTCGGTTACGATTTTATGGTGAAACCAATAACTTGAGAAGTCACATGGGAACTTGAGGATATGATAAGGCAGAAGTAATCTTAGTTTCTAATATAGAAATGATTGAATTAAAAAGGAAAAATTAAATTTGAGGGGTTATAATGTGACAAACTAATGTTTTATGAAATATTTTTTTCAAAATAAATTTAATTTCTTCGGTACCTTGCTGTACACATAACTCCAAATCGTAAGGAACTACGATATAATATTAATATTTTTTAAAGGACCATTATAACCATTCTGTTAAAAATTGAGCTATGAATAATAATAACCACATATTGAAAAAATACATATGAAGGTTTTAGATAAATAAAATATAGTTACAACTAAATACTTAATTATTGGTAATGTCTTTATATGTGTGGAAAAATCATTTTTCCCGAAAAATTTTTTTTATTTTTTCTTGGGAAAAAATAATAAAATTAAATTTTCAAACATTTATAAAATATATTTGAAAAAATGAAACTAATTTTTATGAAATAAATAAGTCAAAATTAACTTAGGTTCAATTTTTAAAAATTTTCAGAAAATATTACTTTTTAAATGAATAGTGAAAATGCTAATTTTTTATCAAATCTGATTTCTTTTTACAAATGTAAAAGTTATATTTTATTTTAATATGGTTTTAAAAGTAACATTAGTTAAATTATATCTTAATTAACCCACTTTATGTTATTTTAAAAAAAATAAACATTTATTTTTTATACTAAAATGTTCTATTTTTTTTGAATACTTTTTCATTGGAAAATTGTTTTCATCTAATATGTGGATTTATTTTTAAATAAAATTATACCAATGTTATTATTTTAATTTTTAAAAATATATTCAATTTTGGGAATAATAAAAACTAATACTATATAATATGGTTAACATATTTTATGGTCGTAATGAATATAAAATAAAATAAAAAATTAATTTCATGGTTAAGGTTAAAACGGGTTTACCAAGGGGTAATACTAAAAAAATATTGTTAAAAAGAATAAAAAAATGTCAAAATAATATTTTATATAAATATTTAGACCTTATCTCATTTAAGGTTTTATAATTATCTATTTTGAGCTCTTTTTTATTTTTAAAATGAGAGAATAATATTTATTTTAAAATAACTTAGTGTGTCTCCTCCCTCACTTATAAAAAGAAACCCCTTATCCTCTCATATTCAAACAAAAAATGAATTTTTGTTAACATAATAACAAAAAAACTGTTATTAAAAACCATATCCATAACCTAGAGTACTTTTTTTATTAGTAAACACTCCTAGATATCTTTTTGTGTTAACCTAAGAAGGTTTTCTGAAGAAGAGGTATTATTCTTAACCGAAATTTCTTATTTTATTTATTATTCCACGTCATTAAGATATTATTAAAATATATTGATATAATAAATAATTATATATTACATAAATATATTTTGTTATGTTAATTTAATAACATATATCCATCTCTTCTTCTATAAAATGGGAAATGAAACTGCCAATTCTGTGTACAATAGATTATCACCTCAAGAACTGATATATATTTTTTCCACCACCACCTCATATTTATAGATATAATTTTTTATATAACTAATTTATATTATATTTTTGACACAATTAAACATCTATAATTTTAATATCACATATAACTTCTCATAATCAAATTTTTTGGTAAAAGATATTGTTGCTCGTGCATACTTGTGGACTACTGCTACCACAAACTGATGTGATATGTTTATCATTTTATATTTCAAAGGATGGTAATGAATGAATATTTAATATATATATATATATATAATATTATATAAAAAATATTATATAATAGTTAATTTATATTTACCTCTAGTTTTTTCCATCCATTGAGAAAATGGAAACAATATTCAATTGTATGTATTACCTATCATCTCTATCAACATTGTAATTAATTTTCTGTCTCTAAGTTTAATTAATTTATATAAATAAATGTATAATATAAATATATCAAATTAATTTCATGGATAAAATTATTTTTATTTAGGAACCATGATCAATGTTAAATGCAATAAAATACTGAAACAAAACATATATGAAAAATAAATTTCTTATTACCTCAAACGTGATTATAATAATGATTTTTTTAAATAGGGTAATAAAATTCATAAGTAAATAATATATGATATGATATATAAAAATATACATCTATAATATATGTATAATAAACCTCAATTTATTATACATTAAATCCAAACATTTTATGATAATTTTGAGACTTGAGGTAAGGGTTTTTAATATCACTTTTATTTTCATGGGACACATCCCATATTCACCCCTTTTTATTTTGAGTGGACTATATAATAACTATTAATTCCTTTTATGATTATTATTATGAAATTTATGTGTATTTATATATCCATATAAGGTTAATTATTTCATGGTTATTATAATTCAAAATATACCAAAGTGGAAAATTCTTTATGTTACAATATCATTATTTATCAGGATTGTTTGTTATTATGTATTTTATGATGAAATATTATGACACATCTCTCGAAAAACTCATGGATTTTATTTTAATATGGTTATTTTTATATAATACATGTTTTAGTTTAATTTTACTCTCTTAATGGATTAAATTGACCAAATTAATATTTTAAAAAATAACTTTAGTTTTATTATATGCTAAATATCATTTTTCATCCACATTTATGTTTTAAAAAAAATTAAAGAAAAATTTTATAGTTATAGAAATATTTCATAATTATAAAATGATTTTTTAAAGATATTTTAATCATTTATTTAATTTTTTTCAAAATGTTGTAAAATTAATATTCTTATCATTTTCCAAACAATACTCTTTTTAATTTTTACAAAATATATGAAAGGAATATTTATTTTAATTTATATGGCATGAATGGTATTTCCCACCATTATTAAAGCCCAATGATTTAATTAATCCTTTAAAAGTTTCAAAGATTATTTTCAAATACATTTTTACATAATATTTGGGAAATTTATATATTATAAAAAATTATTCTCAAAATGGATTGTTTATTTTCTCCAATAAATGATCCAAGTGATCCATCAAAATAATTTTTAGTCTTTGATGACATATTTTAATGGAAAGTTTGATTTACAGGTGATATTATCCTATGATTCCATCACTATTCTTTTCATAGATGGTTTATGATTTTGTTGACATGATTTTTATGAATCTCATTTATTTTTTATTGGTTATGATAAAATGAGTTAATGATATTCTTATGAAACCTTCTTATTTCCATAATTTATGATAATTTGAATGGTTTATGATCTTCTGGAACACATGAATTTTTTCATTATTTTATAGGCGGGACCTACATCCCCCTCTATTTCATTGGATAATGATAAATGTTCTATGAGATCAAAGGATAATAGGATTTTATTCCAACCCTAAAAGAGGGAATGTGGGAGGTTATCATAATCATGAAAAATGTTACATGAGAGGTAATCTTTATCCTAAAGGAAGGTACAAGAGAGGTTATCCCAATCTCAAATTAGGTTTAGGTGTTATTATCCATGGCTTTACATGTTATGAATATCTTGGTAGGTAGATATAACATAATATTTTATGTACTTATGTGTATACCAAAAATATATATCTTATTGAAATTTTATACTCTCATAGATCATGTTATTTGATTCCATTATTATCCATGTCTTATGAATGGCTAATATTTATTCCAAGACTTATCTTTATGATCTATGGTTTGTATGGTATGTCTTTCAAATGTTATTCTCATGTTTGTATACATTTATGTGTATGTTATACTAATATATCTCTTGTTTAACCATATTTAGCATTTAATCTCACCCATTATTATGTTTCTATTACCCTAGTTTTGAAAAAATTTATGTATGATATTTCTATGATGAGTGGATGTTATAAAGAACCTAGGGGAGATGATATAGTTCACCTAAGAACTAGTTGTTTATGATTCCACGTTTCCAAAGGCACTAAACCTGAACAATTGTGGTGTGGATCATTATTTTATTTAATGAATATTCTTCTATTGATATGTAATATATATTTATGAAAAGTTATTTTCACTATAATATCTTTCCTCTCTTCCATAAAATGAGAAATTAATACATCATTCTTATTTATGAAGGTCTACTAACTCACAAACCAAAGTAATTCATTTTCCATCAACACCACTTATAGCTTGTTATAATGATAGATTTAATTTACATATATAATATATTAATTACATCATAAAAATTCTTGAAATATGAGTTATAATATATTTTATTACATTTTCATCCATTAAAGAATGATAATATTGTTCGTTCTTACATCTGGATTAATACCTCCAGGGAGCGATGTGATTCAATTTTCTTAGCCATGTCACATGAAAGATATATATAAGTATATTTAAAGAAATAATATATCATTTTTATATAATCATAATTATAATAAAATAAAACAATACTTATATTATTTTTATCATGATCCTTGAAAAAAAGGGAAATGTTACTTATTCATAGATACATCTAACCATCTCCATGATTGTAATAGAGTTCATTTTTAATGTTTACATTTTAAAAAATAAATAATAAATAAAACTGATAATTATTTTCAAATTATTATTATTATATATGTAACACCCCGACCCCAGCTACTCAGATCCGGTGCGTTACTTCGTAACATTGGCATGATCACAAAAGATCAAGTCTCGAAAGACCGATTAGTTTAGTAGCCTTGGAAACACTAGATACATTCATAAGTCTTTCATTACATCAAAAAGTAAAAAAACTACAATAACATGGTCTTCATAGTCCACACTCATATCCTCACTGACTATTCTTGCAAGTCAGTCATAATACACTTCTTCACATCCTGGAAAATATTAAAACATTGAAAGGGGTGAGCTCAGATGCTCAGTAAGGATAACAATATTACGGAAGATTTTATAATAAAACATAAGCATTTAAGGCAATGTATAACTAAAACAAAAGCCTTATTGAACTTGAACTTCAGCATAATATGGCAAAAGTAAAATAAAATAATGCCATTACTTACTCACATGGATATTCTACTAGACGAATAATCACATGAAATATCAATAACCACTTTCATAATGAGGAAATGTATAATGCCGGACATTCTGAAACATTTTGTCAAGGCCTCGACCAAGACATCTAAAATGATTAAGGCCTCGGCCAAAACCATAAATCAAATTGGGAAAGGGCCTCGACCAATTCCACGTCTAGTTGTCTCATGAGACCTACCGATGCATCGAGGAGCTATAGCGGGCTCCACCCGTCACATATTAAGTCCAATACATTCCTCATATGAATAGGTTTAAACATAACATAAATATTCGTATTAAAACTAGCATAAAAAATGTCAACAATTTCTCCATAAACTATGGATGGTATAAAATAACACATCCACAGTCAAATATTTCACAAAATGTTCAATGGAATCTTTGTATCATAAATCAATTTCAATTAAACTTAAAACCCATCAAAGGATGTTGACATCGATGAAATCAAAGCTATTTGAGAGAAATATCTCTCCTTTTTGAAATCATTTAAAAGTCCCATAATTATAAAATAATACATTTACTTTGAAAATATTCTTATAAGCTTGTTAGGGAATCTTCGACGAAGTTATAATGGCGGAAAATAGCCGCACCCGCCGTATAAGTAAAAAAAACATTCTTACCTTAAATTTGTCAAAAAGGTCAAAAAGTACATTGTTTGGAAAACGACGGTAAGATTCATTTCAAAAACGTATAAGGGTATAAATGACTTTAACCCATTTTCCATTTAATAGTAAAAATGTTTTGAAAGACATTTTTAAGAAACATGGATGTGGATGATAACGAGGTCCCAGTAGATAATTATGTATAAACAACCTTGGATAATGAAGAGGTTGTGAAGTAAACCCTTACCTTGTACTTTACCTTGGTTGGGGTAGGTTAAACATCTGTATAATGGTGAAATAATTGTTATTAAATTATACAAGAATCATATACATTCATATGATATCATATATGATCTTTTAACATTGCTTTGTTAACAATATCTTAGATTTATCGTTGTTTCGGGTGTTAACTTACTCGTTTTCTTTTATATGTTTTGTTACGTAAGTCGTGTTTTTCATGGATAGGTTGTATCTTATTCATATCCAGAATGATATCATGTCCTTAAACATTATTTTTAAATCATCAAATGATAATTATACTTGAATGGATACGACGGAGAATGAATCTCATCGCGTTCGTGGAGACGGTAGTCCGTACGTACGCACGAGCGACAATATCATTTTTTTGATATTAAAATAATATATAATTTGATAGTATATCATATATACAGAATAATTATCATGTTATATTTATTATTTACATGAATTACATATCATTATTATACCCATCTAAATAATAATATATTGAATAACAATTACACCACGACGTGGAGACGGTAAGCCGTACGTACGCACGTATGGTGACATGTCATTCAAATGATGGGTAGAATACTGAATATGGTTGTTCCATATTTATAATAACATCACAGTATATAGAAGATACTAGAGTTATAATTTTAGAATTGAAATAATAAACAAAGAGGGAGTGGAAGAAGAAATAAACTTGAAAGAGGGTGATGAAAATGTTACCTCTTCTTCGGGTTCTTCCTTTTGATTTGATCAAATGGACTCCTTAGGATGGCTTTCTGACTAAAGTAAAGCTTTTAGGATGAAGAGAGAGAAGTTGGGAGAGTATTTGGGCAGAGTTTGGCCGAACCAAAAGGCTTGGAAGTGTGAATAAGGTGGTAGAGGTGGGGGCCTTTTATAAGAGGAGAGGAGGGGCTCTTTTGGAAAGATTGAAATGTTACATTATTATACAATGCTTTTCGGATTCTAAAGGTCCCACACTTATATAATTCGTGGATAAGGTGATAAGGGTTCGAAATCCTCTCATCCAATAGGCTTTGGACAAGTGTAATCCTTGGATTTTTCATTATCTTCTCATTTTTTTTAAATCGTTAAATAATGAGGTCATCGCTGCATCATGATGATGTCATAAATAATTTAATTTATTTAATGTCTAAAAATTATAAAAAAAATACTATGATGTAGGAAATCTGTTTAGATTTCTAATGAATATTTATAGTCAAAATTTGGATCTGTGTAACCCCACTTAAAAACTGTTTTAGTAAAACAACTCATGTTTGTGTCAATTTAATTTTAACATTAAATAAATATATATTAATGTCATTTTCCAACTAAAGTGGCTCCATGGGGTCCCCAATTTGACCCATGGGTTGTCTTGGTCGCCCATGACTCATCCAATAGGAGTAGGACAAGTGTCAAGCTCATCTTATATTATTAAAACATTATTTTTACCTTAAACTACTCTAATTACCTCTAATCGCGATTAAGAACTTAAAAGTTACTATTCACCAAAAAATTATTTTAATCTCATTGAACCAAATTTTACTTCTTAATGACAACCATGTATGTCGGATTTTTTAAAATCAAATCACAGAAGTGGTAATATTTCATTTTAACGAAAAATCAGTTTTTAACAACCACTTAGTTGTTTCACTATTCATCAAAAATTGAAGTTTTTCAGAATAAGGCCAAAATTTCACCCTAAGCTATAATTGATATTCTGAATTCAAAAATGATGTCTATTTTAAAAAATTCCAAACATATAAGTTGTATTAATTAATTTTATAATTAATTCCCGCTGTTACAACAAATAGCGTGTTTTTAAGAAACAATTTATATCAAAAGATTGACAATTGTTTATGTCCAATTTCAATGTTAAATTAATTATAATGACCACCATTGGATAAAATGGTAAAAATATATTCTAATTATACTTTAAAACCACTAAATAGTATAATTTATCACTATAAATTATTTTGATTAAAAAAGTTGTTTTTAAGTATTTTTGACTATTCATAAAAAATTAGAAGTTCTCAGAAAAATACCAAAAATTCAACATAGGCTAATTTCGATATTCCGAATCCAAAAATGAAGTCCATTTTGAAATATAAAATTTCTATAATTTTAAAAAGTGGTTATTACTATTCATAACGGCTACTTTGATTAATCGTTGTGTTTTAGAACTCGAAGTTGCATACAATGCAAGCTATTTCATTATTGAATGAGAAGCGTATAATGGAAGCTAGGGGTGTTACATTCTCCACTCCTTCAATAAATTACGTCCTCGCAATTTGAAATTTTTTTCTTTGAAAATAAAAGGTTGAAAAGATAAAATACCTTTGTGGAAAACCCACATCGGAAATAAGATTAATAAAATTTAGCCTTAATAAGAGGGAAATGGAAATAAGAAAGTCACCACCAAATTATGATCTAGATAAGGAGAACATTGGTGGCAATTAGAGACATATAATTGGAGGAAAAACGTAAATATTTGTTGGGAGTGATTGAGGTCATCAATCACAATCAACTGTCAAATTGAGGGCCTCAAAGCCTTCAATCTATGTTGATTTAAAATATAATCAGTTCAACAAAACATAAGGTATTAGGATAATACATTTTTTTTGTTTTAATATCCCTTTACTAAAGTTTAAGAATTAATTTATTCATTGAATAAGAGATAGGTATATATATATTTATGCTTGATAATTAGAGTTTCAACCTTCAACTCATCTTTCACTCAAAAAGATAATAGAACTCAAAAATATTATACTTATCCTAATTGTATAAGGTTCCAAATATTAACACATACCATTTAGATTAGTAAAATTATTTTGTAATAACCAGGGACTTCCTGTAGGCTAGTGGTAGGAAATAAAGGCTTGTCGCACTATG
Source organism: Viscum album (assembly GCA_963277665.1). NCBI lineage: Eukaryota > Viridiplantae > Streptophyta > Magnoliopsida > Santalales > Viscaceae > Viscum > Viscum album. The sequence continues at coordinate 1,870,574,556 of OY728137.1, read as the reverse complement.
GTTGTGGGTTCGATTCCTGCAGCTTTTTCCGACGCGACGGGTTATGCCCCACCCTGCAGGTTGTCCTTTTCCTAAAACTATAGTATTATAATATTCCAAAAATAATCTTCATAATTTTTTTAACCTTAAACAATACTATCCAAAGATCAACTTAATCCACTCCAACCTTTATAGTTATCCAAAATACCTATGTCCAGACTTTCCCTAAGAGGTCTCTTAATTCCAAAATCAATTTATCAGATTCCCCAAACAAAGTAAAGTATCTCTTATTGTCACATACTCAAAATATGATTACCTTCATCATATTAAAACCTTACTGAAACAACAAGTACTGCAGTACAATCCTTATATATATATCACATTATTCTAATAACCAGAATATAATCCATGAGTCCAAAAGCACCAATACATTAATTATTCTGCTTCAACTGTAGTAACAGCATAAGATTTTCCTTGATCCCTTGGACTTTTCTGAGGTAAGTTTCCCTGATGCTTAGGACATTCATTTGCATAATGCCCCATTTCCCTACAATTGTAGCATTCAACATTGATAGCCTCTTTCTTTCCATTGCAATCACGCACCTGGTGACCTTTTTCTCCACATTTATAACAAACTCCCATTCCTTTTAGGCAAGTACCAGGGTGATTCTTCCCACAATTATCACATAATGGAAAATCCTTATTTCCCTTTTTCCCTTTATCTGTCTCTTGTTCCACCGTTCTCTTCTTCTCTTGCTTTACTTTTTTGTCATAAGACTTAGAGAATTCATTTTCTATCTTGATAGCACATGAGACAATATCTTCGTATGTTGAGAAAGATTGTGATACAAAAGCTCTACAGAGAAATGGTTTTAACCCATCAAAGAAACGATCAGTCTTACTTCTTGGGTTACGTATGTAATCTGCAACATACCTCGCTAACCTTGTAAAGTTAGCCTCATACTTTGCGACATTTTCATCCTCCTTCTGCCTCAGACTCAGAAATTGCCTTTCCATATCCGCTCGATGGTCTCGAGGAAAGTATTTTTCTAAAAACATCTCTTTGAACTCCTGACATTACATGTTTGTTAATTCATCATCTTCCTTTGTGTTTTGAATTAGTGACCACCATTGATCGGCATCTCCAGTGAGGTGGTAAACTACCATGACAACTTTCTCCCTTTCACTACCCCCAAGGCAAGGAATATTTTCTCTAAGGAATTTATCCATTGCTCAGCTACTATAGGATTTGTACTCCCATTGAAGGTTGGTGGTTGTTGCCTCATGAAACGGTCTAGCATTGATCCTCCACGTTGCGGATCAGGGTGCTCCATACGAGTAAGGTTATTATTCATAACCTGAGTGAGTTGTCCCAGTATGGTAATAAGTTGATCAGCACCAGTTGTATCTCCAGATCCACAATAATTATCTTGAGCAGGAGGGAAATCCCTACACGGAGTGCATGCATTAATACGGTTTCCATTCCTTCCACTAGGCTCCATTTCTAAACAATAGCATAAACTAGATTAGTTTATGAAATAAAATACATAATTCCATATTTGTAAAACACTTTACATAAATTGAACTATTTATGGATATAATCCATAATCATAAAAATAAATGTTTCCTTTGAGGAAGTATATACTCATAACCCTTCATAGTGATTTGTAAAGAAAATGAGAATTATCCTAAGCATATCCCCCGGGAGTGTCGTAACCAAGAGTGCAACAAGGCCCGTTGTCGTGCACCAGTTCCCATTCGAGTCTAGCTCAAAGTGGTGTTTTTGGGTTTTACCCCTAGGTACATCTGTGCCAGATCCGCCTCTACCTGCTCGTATCCAGACAGGGATGTATTGCTCGGAAAACTCACAAAATCTCTACAATAACAAAATTCTAGGAAGTTCTTCTATACTAATCCTCAAAGTCTATTTTTGGGCTATGTGCTCTAATCAGAGTTTATCTAAATCAAGCTTCCAAGGTTAGTACTAAACTGCCTCTGATACCAACTGTAACGCCCCGACCCCAGCTACTCAGATCTGGTGCGTTACGTCGTAACATAGGCATGATCACAAAAGATCAAGTCTCGAAAGACCGATTAGTTTAGTAGCCTTGGAAACACTAGATACATTCATAAGTCTGTCATTACATCAAAAAGTAAAAAAACTACAATAACATGGTCTTCATAGTCCACACTCATATCCTCACTGACTATTCTTGCAAGTCAGTCATAATACACTTCTTCACATCCTGGAAAATATTAAAACATTGAAAGGGGTGAGCTCAGATGCTCAGTAAGGATAACAATATTGCAGAAGCTTTTATAAGAAAACATAAGCATTTAAGGCAATGTATAACTAAAACAAAAGCCTTATTGAACTTGAACTTCAGCATAATATGGCAAAAGTAAAATAAAATAATACCATTACTTACTCACATGGATATTCTACTAGACGAATAATCACATGAAATATCAATAACCACTTTCATAATGAGGGAATGTATAATGCCAGACATTCTGAAACATTTTGTCAAGGCCTCGGCCAAGACGTCTAAAATGATTAAGGCCTCGGCCAAAACCATAAATCAAATTGGGAAAGGGCCTCGGCCAATTCCACGTCTAGTTGTCTCATGAGACCTACGGATGCATCGAGGAGCTATAGCGGGCTCCACCCGTCACATATTAAGTCCAATACATTCCTCATATGAATAGGTTTAAACATCACATAAATATTCGTATTAAAACTAGCATACTAAATGTCAACAATTTCTCCATAAACTATGGATGGTATAAAATAACACATCCACAGTCAAATATTTCACAAAATGTTCAATGGAATCTTTGTATCATAAACCAATTTCAATTAAACTTAAAACCCATCAAAGGATGTTGACATGGATGAAATCAAAGCTATTTGAGAGAAATATCTCTCCTTTTTGAAATCATTTAAAAGTCCCATAATTATAAAATAATACATTTACTTTGAAAATATTCTTATAAGCTTGTTAGGGAAGCTTCGACGAAGTTATAATGGCGGAAAATAGCCGCACCCGCCGTATAAGTAAAAAAAACATTCTTACCTTAAATTTGTCAAAAAGGTCAAAAAGTACATTGTTTGGAAAACGACGGTAAGATTCCTTTCAAAAACATATAAGGGTATAAATGAATTTAACCCATTTTACATTTAATAGTAAAAATGTTTTGAAAGACATTTTTAAGAAACATGGATGTGGATGATAACGAGGTCCCAGTAGATAATTATGTATGAAGAGGTTGTGAAGTAAACCCTTACCTTGTAATTTTCCTTGGTTGGGGTAGGTTAACCTCCTGTATAATGGTGAAATAATTGTTATTAAATTATACAAGAATCATATACATTAATATGATATCATATATGATCTTTTAACATTGATTTGTTAACAATATCTTAGATTTATCGTTGTTTCGGTTGTTAACTTACTCGTTTTCTTTTATATATTTTCTTATGTAAGTCGTGTTTTTCATGGATAGGTTGTATCTTATTCATATCCAGAATTATATCATGTCCTTAAACATTATTTTTAAATCATCAAATGATAATTATACTTGAATGGATACGACGGAGAATGAATCTCATCGCGTTCGTGGAGACGGTAGTCCGTACGTACGCACGAGCGACAATATCATTATTTTGATATTAAAATAATATATAATTGGATAGTATATCATATATACAGAATAATTATCATGTTATATTTATTATTTACATGAATTACATATAATTATTATACCCATCTAAATAATAATATATTGAATTTCAATTACACCACGACGTGGAGATGGTAAGCCGTACGTACGCACGTATGGTGACATGTCATTAAAATGATGGGTAGAATACTGAATATGGTTGTTCCATATTTATAATAACATCACAGTATATAGAAGATACTGGAGTTATAATTTTAGAATTGAAATAATAAACAAAGAGGGAGTGGAAGAAGAAAGAAACTTGAAAGAGGGTGATGAAAATGTTACCTCTTCTTCGGGTTCTTCCTTTTGATTTGATCAAAAGGACTCCTTAGGATGGATTTCTGACTAAAGTAAAGCTTCTAGGATGAAGGGAGAGAAGTTGGGAGAGTATTTGGGCAAAGGTTGGCCGAACCAAAAGGCTTGGAAGTGTGAATAAGGTGGTAGAGGTGGGGGCCTTTTATAAGAGGAGAGGAGGGGCTCTTTTGGAATGATTGAAATGTTACATTATTATACAATGCTTTTCGGATTCTAAAGGTCCAAAACTTATATAATTCGTGGCTAAGGTGATAAGGGTTCGAAATATCCTCATCCAATAGGCTTTGGACAAGTTTAATCCTTGGATTTTGCATTATCTTCTCATTTTTTTAAATCGTTAAATAATGAGGTCATCGCTGCATCATGATGATGTCATAAATAATTTAATTTATTTAATGTCTAAAAATAATAAAAAAATACTATGATGTAGGAAATCTTGTTAGATTTTTAATGAATATTTATAGTCAAAATTTGGATCTGTGTAACCCCACTTAAAAACTGTTTTAGTAAAACAACTCATGTTTGTGTCAATTTAATTTTAACATTAAATAAATATATATTAATGTCATTTTCCAACTAAAGTGGCTCCATGGGGTCCCCAATTTGACCCATGTGTTTTCTTGGTCGGCCAGGACTCATCCAATAGGAGTAGGACAAGTGTCAAGCTCATCTTATATTATTAAAACATTATTTTTACCTTAAACTACACTAATTACCTCTAATCGCGATTAAGAACTTAAAAGTTACTATTCACCAAAAAATTATTTTAATCTCATTGAACCAAATTTTACTTCTTAATGAAAACCATGTATGTCGGATTTTTGAAAATCAAATCACAGAAGTGGTAGTATTTCATTTTAACGAAAAATCAGTTTTTAACAACCACTTAGTGGTTTCACTATTCATCAAAAATTGAAGTTTTTCAGAATAAGGCCAAAATTTCACCCTAAGATATAATTGATATTCCGAATTCAAAAATTATGTCTATTTTACAAAATTCCAAACATATAAGTTGTATTAATTAATTTTATAATTAATTCCCGCTGTTACAACAAATAGCGTGTTTTTAAGAAACAATTTATATCAAAAGATTGGCAATTGTTTATGTCCAATTTCAATGTTAAATTAATTCTAATGACCACCATTGGATAAAATGGTAAAAATATATTCAAATTATACTTTAAAACCACTAAATATTATAATTTATCACTATAAATTATTTTTATTAAAAAAGTTGTTTTTAAGTATTTTTCACTATTCATAAAAAATTAGAAGTTCTCCGAAAAATACCAAAAATTCAACATAGGCTAATTTCGATATTCCGAATCCAAAAATGAAGTCCATTTTGAAATATAAAATTTCTATAATTTTAAAAAGTGGTTATTACTATTCATAACGGCTACTTTGATTAATCGTTGTGTTTTAGAACTCGAAAGTTGCATACAATGCAAGCTATTGCATTATTGAATGAGAAGCGTATAATGGAAGCTCGGGGTGTTACAATATAGATTATAGAATATTAACCTCATCAACCATAGAAATTTATGAAATCTATTTTTTCAATATGAATTGAATATCATCAAAACATTTGAAATGACCTTAATTGATTAAGTAAATATATATTTAACATGATAATATATAAAATACGAACAATAATAATGTTGAAAAAATTTCTTATGAAAGAAAAAAGTAACATATGTAAACCATCCTTTAAGGAAAATAATGTACACAACGAGTCGAAAGTGAGGTAAGGGATACTTTAACATAATAACCCGGTTTTAAATGTTTTAAATATTTATTTATAAATCATTTTATTCAATGTCCATATTCTCAAAAAATCCTTTTTATATTAATTTATATGGAAATAAAATAATTATAAAGGAAATTTTTTTATTTTTGAATTATTTAAATTGTTTTGAATAGGAATACTTTTGCATATATTATATGAAACATTGTGACCAAATGGATAAAGTAATGTTTTTCTTTTATCATATACAACATCAATGGTTTTCCCACTATTGAACCCATCATTTTATGTATGGTATATTTTTAAATATTCCATGTTTTCATCAATATAAAACCCCTCTATCTATTTTTTGTATATTTTAGTTTAGAAAAATGTGTTTTAAAGGAAATGGGTGTATCATTATCCAAAAATGATTTACTTATGTGTTCAATAATCAATTTTTAAAATGTTTGAGAAAGTAAATAAATGTTTTTAATATGGAACATTGAAATTGTTAATAAATTTCAAGTGAGATAGATTTATATTTTATGATGGGTGCTCCCAATATTTCTCTCTAATGAATTAAGTAGTGAATAAGTTATCTAAATAATTTTATTTTAATATTACTTTATTTTATATTCCACTGATAAGGGTTATATTAATTGTTACGGTTATATGATTATGTTTTTCCAAGCCACCTACTTGAATTTTCTATTCATTCTTATGATTTTTTTAAAAATTGTTCAATTTGAAAAAGTAATATAATGATCTTTGTTTTTAAAGGAATAATTATTCTATTTTAGGGTAAAAGGAACATTTTTATAATATGTTTTTAATGGGATAAAATTTTATATAATGGACCCTCATTATTATGATTTTTCTCTTTCTATTTTCTTATAAAGTGATTTATGTAAAAAATCATAATAATACTGATTTTTAAAGTAAACTATAATTTGAGTTCAAATTTTATTATGTTAATGGAAAAGTATATTTTATGATCCCATGATTATAATATAGACTAACATGTTACATTTTTCTTATTATCCCCCTTAATAATATTTTGGTGCTAAGCTAACATATTTAATTTTTTTCGTAAGGTTATGTATGAGTAAGAACAAACAAGAAGTCATTTTCAATGTCATGAATATTTATCATTCACCAAGTGGTCATGAAAAATCAAATTGATTATGTTTTTAGGGTTTATTTAATGTTTAGGGAAGACCCTAGGTCGTCTGTCAAGGAGCGTTGGTGGCTTATAGTTTGTATTTTTAATAAAGATTACTGAAAGATGGGGTGATTTTGAATAAAGTTTTAAGAAAATAACTTAACTTACAGAGTTTAATAGTTGATAGAATATGGTGGAGGATTAATAATTATGATATAAGTAGGTCACTTCATGTTCACTACACATCTTTTATAGTTCATTGTTCTGAAAATTTCACATGGTTTTGTTTATTTCTTTGGTTGAGGGTTCTCATGATCTTGATTCCCCCTCTTGCCTCTCTAAACATTGAACAATGTACCAACCCTTGACACAACAACCATGTTGTAAAGGTTTGGACTTCAAGAACAGATTAAATTCTACCAAATCATACTAATATATTTTTTTATGAGTGATAGAAATAGGATACTTATGTTTTCCAATCGTAACAACTCAAATTTCCCACTTGAAATCTCCACCCAATCAGTGCTGAAATGAAAAGAAGTTCACTTAATGAAACCAATGAAATGAACTCAAAGGGGAAACATGTTTAGATAAGACATAATTTAAATAATATACACACAAATTACCAAAAACTATTATATTATCAAGTGATGTAACTCCATCCCAAGTATGTGTAGCTCCCTCGTAATGATCGTCCACCGTTTAGCTCACCATCGAGAGGAGGAGGAGGCTCGGGTAGAACTCCCTCTTCATCCTTGATTACCCTATGAGGATAGGGGCCTCTATAACTTCAATAATTAGGAGAGAACTCCTTTGGATCTCCAAAATACCAGATCTTTTCCCCCTAGCCTAACTTGAAAATGAGGAGCCCATGGTGCCATTTTATAGGAAAATGGGAAGGTGGTTTTGAGCACACAGAATTATTAAAATAAATTTTCACAAGAGTTTCAACATCCATACATCATTATCTAGATTTAGATAAAATAAAAAATTTAATACCAACCTCTTGGATGTCTCCACCGAATTTGGGGCACAATTTAGACACCTATAGTCTGAGATATGGACATATCACAACACACAACTTTTGAATCTGTGTATATTTTGTGTGCTGGATAGATCAGGTTGGAAAGGCCATTAGATGGCCCAATGTGTCTTAAGTATATTAATATGAAATGTATCCCAATTATTTTTGGACTAGACAACAAAGTTTCATCCCAATTGGAGGCACAGTCTTGTTGTAGTTTTCATATTAATCAACTTGTGTGCTTGGATCCTGCGTAGTTTGGCCCATTTTTCTTAGACATCATTATAGGCCCTCTAAATCACCTTCACCTTCAATGAAATTTTCAAGACAAGTAACATTATACTTTTTAATACAGATAAAAAAACAAATTATTCAAACATGGAATTAAATTTGTTATTATTTTTATAATTTACAATACAAATTCAGTTTAATACAGTGGTGTAATGGTGAAAATGACACAGTGATCATGGTACTATCAGACCCCCACACCTAAACATTTTCACTCCTAGGAAAAGTAACATATCCAAATAAAATTATGCATATATATATTCCCAAAATCATGAAGATTTAACATTTGAGAAAATTTTAATTCACTAATGTACTATGATCAATGCCCGAACCACACAAAGGAGTTCTTCCTAGTGAAAATGGAAAAATGTGACTCATAAATCATATCACAATAAAATTAAAAGAGACTCATGACACCAAAATGAGCAATGAATTCAACAGTAAACCATTCCACTAACTATCCATGTGTATGGGTGAAAACCATTCCATTCTATTGTTTCCACTTTCTATCAAATAAATATAGGGTTGTTTAATATTATTCTGCTTTAAATGATTTTACACGAAACCCGTCCTACATCGTTTGCAATCATATTTCCAGACCCACTCACTTAAGCATTCCCAAAAGTCAAACCATAATCTCCTAACCTAGATATCCCCATATATTTCACATTTCATCACACCCCTCATTTATTATATTTTTTTTTGAAGATGCATTTGGAACAAATCTCACACTCATCTCTCAACCCTTGTTTGATCTCCTCACGACACTAATTTCAATAGTTATAACAAGATAAAAGATTGATGATGAGTGGTTTTGGAACTTCCCAAGACACAATTTTTTTTGAGGTCATACAACAATCAGACATTAGGTACACACACATAGGTCAATCTGGTATAGTAATGAAACAGATCGGATAAGGAACGAACGCATGAAAATATCATTTAAAGATGAAAAATATTAACCTAACATATATTCACCTTATATTAAGTAAGAAATATTCATACTTAAAGGTTTGGTTCAAAAATGTATGGAGATATTAGTGACACATTTTTCCCAAAACTACTCACCCAAGGGGAATCAATCATCTCAAATGTTTCACAGTGATACAACCATTTATATCTTTGACAAAAAACCAATTCACTAAAAATCACTTCATAATGTTAACATCATACAAATTTTTTTTTACCATTTGTTGGTATTTTATCTTCCCCCTTGATGGGGGAAAAATGAAAATACCATAAAGAAGGAAAAAAGATAAGAAAGAAGAAATATAAAGAGAAATGAAAATTCCTATCTAACCTAGGAGTGTACCCATCCCCCCCACACCTAGAATGTGTAGTTTTCTCACTGTAATAATTGAGAGGGTGAGAAGAAAAGATAAAACCTGGTGTGATTCACTGGTATTTTTCTTATTGAACATGTAGTTCCTCCATCTAGGACTCCATAATGGATTCATGGAAGTTCTTCTTCTGCTTCCCATTGATAGTGAATGTTGTCTTAGTTTTTTCATTGTGAACTTGGACAACACCAAATGGGGAGACATTAATAATAGTGTATGGTCCAAACCAGTGGGAAAGAAGCTTACATGGATGAAACTTTAGCCATGCATTATAAAGTATGACCTTCTTCCCAATGGGGAACTTAAGATGAAGGATAATACGGTCATGGGTAGCCTTGGTTCTCTCTTTATAAATCCTGGAGTTTTCATATGCATCTCTTCTCATTTCCTCTAGCTCCTGAATCTGAAACTTTCTTTGAGCACCTACACCAGAATGATTAGAATTGTATTGTTCGATGTACCAGTAGGCTTGGTTCTCAATTTCAATAGGGAGATGAAAACTCTTTCCAAACACCACATGATAGGGTGACATTCCAATAAGAGTTTTTAAAGCATTACGGTAGGCCCATAATGAATCATCAAGTCGAAGACTCCAATATTTTCTATTGGGTTGAACCGTTCTTTCAATAATATATTTTACCTCTCTATTTGACACCTCGGCTTGACCATTGGTTTGTGGGTGATATGTAGTAGACACTTGATGACCAACCCCATACCTACACAAAAGTTATTGCATTGTTTGGTTGTAGAAATGAAAACCTTGGTCACTGATGATGAACCTAGGTAAGCCAATCCTACAGAATATTTGGGTTCTGAAAAATTCTACCACTACCTTGGAATCATCAGTCCTTGTAGCTTGTGCCTCTCCCATTTTGACACATAATCAACTTCCAAAAGAATGTACAAGTTTCTGAAGGAATTGAAAAATGTCCCCATAAATTCAATACCCGAAACATCAAAAATGTCATGAAAGAGCAACGGTTTTTGTGGAATTTTATTTCTTTTATATACATTCCCCGTTCTTTGACAGCGAAGACATTATTTTCAAAAATCATGGGCATCCCTAAAAAGTGTTGGCCAAAAGAGGCTAGAATCAAGGACCTTGCGGGAATTCTGTTGGGGACCAAAGTTTCCCCCACAAGAAAGAGTGTGGAAGAATCTAAGGATGTACTGAAACTCACTATCGAAAATAAAATTCCTAAGGACTTGATCACTACAAGTGTTCCAAAGGCAGGGTTCATCCCAAATCTACCAACAGGACTCGTGTTTTAGATAACTGGATTGGTTTCTGTTGAAATAAGTAGGTATGCAAGATGCCACCAAATAATTTACAATTTCAGCATACCAAAGAATAACATCTTTCACTCAGTACAATTTCTCATCAGGAAACATATCTTTAATAGGATACAGGGGGATGAGTCAATGTCCGAGGATGGTAGAATCCTACAGATATGATCATCCACCACATTCTATGCTCCATTTGTATCTATAATTTCTATATTTAATTCTTGAAGTAGGAGCATCCAACAAGTGAGACATGGTTTGGATTCTTGTTTCTTAAGAAGATATCGGAGGGCTGCATGGTCTGAGAACACAATGACTTTTGACCCCAAAAAGGTATGACCTGAATTTTTCTAAAGAAAATACAATGGTAAGAAATATCTTTTCAGTTGTAGTGTATTTTTCCTGGGTAGGTTCCAAAGTACGTGAGGCATAGGCTATGACATGCGGAGGTCGGTCGACCCTTTGTGACAAAACAACCCCAACTGCATAGTTAGAGGCATCACAGATGATCTCAAATAGTAAATCCCACCAAGGTGGTTGGATTACCAGGTGTGACGTGAGACTCCATTTTAACATATTGAAAGCATCCTCACATTATTTATCAAAAACAAATTCCTTTTATTTTTGGAGTAATTGGGAGAGGGGGAGTGCAATTTTACTAAAGTTACGAATGAAACGATGATAAAATCTAGAATGAACTAGGAAAGATCGTGCATCCTGTATATTTTTAGGGAATGGAAGGGAATAAATGACATCAATGTCTGATTTATCTACTTGGATACCATCCCCAAAAATGACATTCCCAAAAACTATACCTTGGCACACTATGAAATGGCATTTCTCATAATTTAATACAGGATTCTTTTCAATACAATGGCGTAGGACTGAACCAATACTAATCAAAAATTCATCAAAAGAAGATCCATAAATTTTGAAATCATCTATGAATACTACCATGCAATTATCTATGTAATACGAAAAAATACTCACCATGCATCGTTGGAAAGTACCTGGAGCATTGCCCAGACCAAATGGCATCCTTCTATAGGCAAATGTGCCAAAGGGGCAAGTGAAGGTTTTATTTTCCTGATCCTCTAGGGAAATATGGATCTAAAATTATCCAGAATACCCATCAAGGAAACAGTAGTGGGACTTACCCGCTAGCCTCTCTAGCATTTGGTCAATGAATAGAAAAGGGAAATGTTCCTTCCTCGTGTGTTGGATTATTCGGCGATAGTCCATAAAGACACGCCAACTATTATGCACACGATTTGGAACCAATTCATTGTTTTTATTTTTAATTAATGTAAGGCAAGTCTTTTTAGGAAGTACGTTAACGGGACTGAACCATTGGATTTCATAGATGGGGTAAATGATTTCAGCAACCAATAATATTGTTACCTCATTTTTCATAAATTTTAAGAGGTTTGGGTTCAGTCGATGTTGTGGTTGCCTCATTGTTTTAGCCCCATAATTCAACAAAATATTATTTGTACAAATTGATGGGATAATACCAGGAATTTTAGCAAGTTTCCATCCCAAATATTGTTTATAATCCTTCAAAAGATCATGTAGTCGCAGTTCATTATCAGGAGGGAGTGAACTAGCAATGATGACGGGAAACTTGTTTTCATTCTCAATATATGAATATTTTAAATATTAAGGCAGTTATTTTAGTTCTAATTTAGCTTTATTTTGGATTCATGTGAGTGTGTGTGTAAGTGAGAGGTCACTGATCTCATCTAACTGCTCAATGGTATCAACCTCAGATGAAGAATGAGATTTTACAAGCTTATCAGTATCATCTATGGTCAGTGGATCATCAGTGTTCATGCAATCATCAATCAATGAACATGGATGGAACTTTTCTAGAACGCTACAAAAATCAATGCATGAATCATTTCCTATAATTTCTATCAATGAAGAAAACTCAGAAAGGGGATCGGGGGGGAGTTGTTTTTTTAGGGGTAGGGAGTTCATCAATTTAAATAACAAAGAGAGGGAGGAATGTTCTTCTGATGGGTGCTTCATGGCATCAAGGATGTTGAAATGGCCTATGTAACCACCAAATTCCATAGATAATGTACTATTGTGGACATTAATTATGGTTTTGGTGGTTTTCATGAAAGGTCTCCCCAATATAATCGGGGCATGTCCATTCATCCTATCATCCTCCATTTTAAGCACATAAAAGTTAGCAGGAAAAATTAAATTTTGTACCCTCACAAGAACATCCTATAACACACCAAAGGTGTGTGAAGTACTCCAGTTAGCTAGTTGAACAATAATTCTAGTAGGAATCAGATTCCCAACCTACAATGTAGAGTAAATAGAGTAACACATCACATTTATAGAGGCACCTAAATCAAGTATAGCATTAGAAAAAGAATACTCCCATATGGTGCATGGAATTGAGAATGTTCCAGGATCATTGAACTTGGTGGAGAGTGATGGCTCTATCAATGCTGAAACATTCCTTCCCAAGCTCACATTATCATCACCTCGAAGTCGCCTTTGGTGTGTACACATCTCCTTTAGAAACTTAGTGTATCGTGGAATTTGCTTCACATCATCAATCAATGGGGTGTTAACTTGCACTTTCTTGAAAATTTCCAATATTTACTTATCAAGTTCAGTTTTATTTTTGTTTTCTTGGTTGGGTGGACCTTTAAGGAAATAGAATAGGAATGGTTGGGCTAGGTGAATCATTAATATTTACACTCTTTTTTTTGGAAGGGATTATCTCCGGACATGGTTCTTCCACATTTGGAAAATTCTTAATGGTTGAGATAGAGGTTTCATCAGGATGGTATGACTCTAATGGAGGATTCATTTTACTTTCTAGTTGTTTTCCAATCCTAAGGGTGATGGTACTAAAATTTCCTTTATCCCTATGGTTAACTACTGGTTGAGAGGGATGTTTACCTGACCCATGAATTTGAATTTTACCCACTGAGTTAGATAGTTGGCCTAATTGTGTTTTGAGGTCTTGTATGTCTTCTCGAGTGGTTTGTTAGAGTTGGAAATTGTTGGTAGCCATTTGTTTTATCATATCTTCTAGGCTAGGATCGAGTTTTTTAGGGGGGTTTTGGAAAGTCCTTTGGGGTGGTTGAGGGTTTCTAGGTGGTGGTGGTTGATGACTACTCTACCCTGGTTGGTTCCATTATTGTTGAGGTTGGTTTGAATACCCCCTTTCCTATAGGCTTAGTTCTCTTTCCACCTAGGTTTGGATGGATAGTAAGGTTCTTGCCTAAAGGGTTAGTAATAGGAGAGGCATGAAAATATTACATCACTAATATCAAATGTTTCTGTTAATTAAGGACATTGGTTAGAGTAGTTGGTGTCAGAAGAATATATACCACAATAGATAGAAGGAGGATATTAGTATTTCCCTTGGTAAAGAGAAAGTTTCCGAATAAGGGTACTTACCTCTTCAAACATTGTGTCCACTTTCTTCTCAAATTCATTACTTTTCACCTCATGGACACCTAGAATCGGTAAATTGGTCCTTGAACCAAATTGTTGTGTGTTTTGTGACATGTTCTCAATCCGGGTTCTTGCAGCAATTGGGGTCTTATCAACTAGCACACCACCTATAGAAACATTGATCATATTTCGATCGATAGTGATTAAACTTTCATAAAATGTTGAATTAAAAGTTGATCACTTATTTGGTGGTGTGGGAAAATTGAACATAACCTTTTAAAACGTTCCCAATATTCATTTAATCTTTCCCCTTTAGATTTCCTTATCCCACAAATTTATTTCCTTATTATTGCAGTTCGGGAGGCTGGGAAATATTTTTCAACAAAAAGGTGTTGCAGGTCCGTGCAACCTCTTATTTGTGAATTAACATAGTACAACAAATATTTCACAGTTTCTTCTAAAGAAAATGGGAATGCTCTAAGATTTACTTTATCCTCATCCACATTAGAAGGTTTAAATGTTGAACAAATAGTATGAAATTATTTTATGTTCTTGTGTGTATCTTCTCCAAGAAGTCCATGGAATCTTGGTAATATATGAATTAAACAAGATTTTATTCAAAATTGGGTGCTTGGCCTTGTAATTGTATGTATCTGGGCTAAATATCAACATCAGGTGAGGTTGGTTCTTTTAGTGTTCGATTGTTTTCATCCATGTTATTCACATTAATTTGAGTTCTAATATGGGTTCTCGAAGATGAATAATAAGGATCAAGATGAGTGTTGATGTTTTTCGCCTCCTCCTTCAAAGGTTCATCTTGTGTATCTCGGGGTCGCTGATGTAGGATCCTCTCTGGTTCGGGTTCGAAAGGCTTAAATCTCCCATAGTAGAATTCATCATTCACCAAACCTACACAAAAAATTTATCAGAATATAAAATATAGGTAGAGGAATAAGATAAAACAAATAAATATTTTCAAAAATTAAAAAAAAACATATAAAAAAACGCACTAAAACCAAAACGCTCCTCGGCAACGGTGCCAAAATTTGACCATTTTGTCATGACATGTCAAATTGATTATGTTTTTAAGGTTGATTTATAGTTTAATTAAAACCTTAGGTCATCTCTCAACGATCGTTGGTGGATTAAAGTGTGTATTTTTAATAAAGATTACTGAAAGAGGGGGTGATTTTGAAAACAGTTTTAAGAAAATAACTTAACTTAAAGAGTTTAATAGTTGATTGAATAAGGTGGAGGATTAAGAATTATGATATAAATAAATCACTTCAAGTTCACTACACATCTTGGATAGTTAATTGTTCTTAAAATTTCACATGGTTTTGTTTAATTCTTTGGGGGAGGGTTGTCAAGATCTTGATTCCCCTCTTGCCTCTCTAAACGATGCACAAAGTACCAAACCTTGACACAACAATCGTGTTGTCATGGTTTGGACATCAATAATATATTAAAGGCTACCAAATAATACTAATATCATTTGAATGAGTGAGAGAAATAGGATCCGTGTGTTTCCCAATCAGAACAACTCAATTTTTCAACTTGAAATTTCAACCCAATCGGTGCTGAAATGAAAAGTGGTTCACCTAATTAAACCCAAGAAATGAACTCAGAGGAGAAAAATGTTTAGATAAGAAATAAGTGAAATAATCCACACACAAATTACACAAAACTAGTATAGTATCATGTGTTGTAACTCCCTCCCAAGTATGTGTATCTCCCTTGAAATGATCGTCCACCGTTTAGCTCACCATCGAGAGGAGGAGGAGGCTCGGGTGGAACTCCCTATTAATCCTTGATTCACCTATGAGGATAGGGGCCTCCATAACATCAATTATTAAGAGATAAATCTTTTGGGTCTCCAAAATACCATATCTTTTCCTCCTATCTGAACATTCAAATGAGGAGCCCAAGGTTCCATTTTATAAGAAAATAGGAAGGTGGTTTTCAGTACACTGAAATATTAAAACCACTTGTCATAGGTGTTTCGACCTCCATACATCCTTATCTCAATTTGGAGAAAATAAAATAGTTGTATCCATATATCTTGGATGTCTCTACTAAAATTATAGCACAATTTGGACACCTATTTTTTCAGATATGGACAGATCACAACACCCAACTTTTGATTCCGTGCAGATTTGATGTGTTAGATCGATCAGGTCAGAAAGGCCATCATATGGACGAATGTGTCTTGGGTTTCTTCATATGAAATGTATCCCAATAAGTTTTGGACCAGCCCACAAAATTTTAGCCCAATGGGATGCACTTTATAGTAGAAGTGTTCATATTAATCCACTGGTGTTCTTGGATCCAGTGCAGTTTGGCTCATTTCTCTTAGACATCATCATGGGCCCTTCAAATCACCTTAACATTCAATGAAATTTTCAAGACAAGTAACATTGGACTTTTTAATAGTGATAAAAACAAAATAAATGATTCAAACATGGAATTCAATTTGTTATTATTTTTATAATTTACAATACAAATTCAGTTTAATACAATGGTGTAAGGGTGAAAATGACATAGTGAATCGTGGTACGATCCCTCATTAAAATAAAATCTGGTTCATTATAAAAGTTTTATATTTTAAATAATGGATATATAGTTGTATTGTTCATTTTTTAATATATGTGGTAATTATTTAATTTTATGAACTAATTATCTAAAACTCCACACCAAAAAGATCCCCATAATGATTTTTTTTATTTTCTAAAGATTCAATTTATAGATTGTTTAAGGTTGGGTCCTTATGTAAGAATCAAAGGAAATATTTCATTAATTTTTGATATTATGATTAGAAAACTTTTTTAATGGCCTTGTGGATAATCATATGATATGGATATAATCCTCATGTTTTGTTAAATTATATAATGATTGATTTATTATTAATGAAATCTTGTTTGAAATAATAGCATATGGATATGTATGTATCATAGATGCACCTATGGATAAAACCTCGGAAAGTGGAATATTGGATATTAACTCAACAATCACCAATGCATGATATGTGAGTAAAAAACTATAAACCTTTCTAGATACTCTCAAGGGATAACTATTTGGTTAATTCTTATTCTCTTTAAGAACCATTATGATAGTTTACATAATAAAGCCTATGGAAACGATTGGTAATATATAAGGAAATAGGATAACCCTAAAGTTTCATGAGTTGATAATTCTAAGTTTTATCATATGTTTATTTTCATACATAAATATTTTTAATTTTATGTGATTGGAATACTTTGGGATACAATTATTGATTTTCAAAGATGTTTCAGGTATATCTAACCATGATGATTAAAATATGAAAAAATTATTTGTGGGAGAATTCTTTTAAATTTTATGGATACAAGATTAAATTTAATGATATCCCGTATGGTTTGTATGACCTTTGATTTTTAGGTAATTAACTATTTTTATAATTTTTGAACATATGTTTTATTATATACGTAAACATGGTATTGAAAATTTATTCTGTAAACAAGTGAATAATTTTATTTTTGATGAATATTGCTATATATAGTGACCATGAACCAAGTAGCCCAGAGTCGATGAAAACTTTTTTACATTGTCATAAGATAAAATTAATCTCATCCCAAAGGACATGAATAGTTTAGTGCTCTTGGTGAAATAAATACATACATGATTTCCATATTACATTTGAAAACCCAAATTAAAAAATAATTATTTTAGAATAAATTTATTCCAACTAGCATATCCTTACACATCAATCATAATATACTTCATAAAATCCTGGGGAAAGGAAAAAAAATAATGGTGAGATCAAATTCTCTTTAATGTTTAAGTATATTGTAAGTTATCATGAATCAATAAATAATAATCAATATTGAAGGGTAAATAAATAAACACTTATTACATTTAATAAATGACTTAAATATCACAATTAGATAAGGCATATTCAATATTTCAAGGTAAATAAATGAAAACACATTCCATATAATCATTAAACTAAGAATGAAATGAATCTAGAGATAATATAATTTTTAAAATATCATTTATAATAAAATTTGTCGTAATAAAAATGGAAAAGTAAATAATTGAATGAAAATTCCATTTAATCAGTAAACTTTGAATGAAATTAATCAATATGAAATATTATTTAAATAAATTATGGATAATAATAATTAAATTCTTAATAAAGTAAATTCTTAATAATTATAAATTATATTCTCAAGAACATGATACCCCTACCTTCATGGCCTTTCACAAGATAGTTTGAAACTATAGGTAGAAATCTATTTAATGATAGCTTATTGATTCACCTCCTAAGAATACCAATTCATCAGGGGGCTATATAATTCTATGTCCCGCCCTTAACTACATATCCAAATCATTACCCATATATCGAAGAATAAAATTATTTCACGTATAATGTGCCCTATCCTGAAATATCCTTATGGAGTAAAAAATAAGTATTTATAAATATTTACCTATATAAACAAATAAGTATCAATATAGAAAACCATATGCGTAAATGATATATAATTTATGTAATAAAAATTCAAGGGATAAATAATATAGATATATTGGGGAAATTTTGAGTCTAATTTTCACAGGAAAGTGAATATATTAATGCAAAGTTAATGACTACAAAAATAAATCAAGGAAGTGAATGCAAATAATTTCCTTGTTCAAAATAATCAAAAATCATACCTATAAATAATATTTATTTTATAAATACAACATATCCCTAATGTATTATAATTAAATTAAATGGTTGTTTATAGTGATAAATAGAAATACCACAAAATATCATTAAAAATATTTGTGAGGAAAATATCCTTTTAATTTTGAAATTCACCTTTTAAAAATAAAATTTCAAAAAATATTTTGAAAATAGTTTTCTTTTAAAATAACCATTTAATTTTATAATGGATTTTTCAAAACATTTTAGGGTTCATGAGGACTTGAAATTATTTTCATGTTGTACATGTTAAAACAAATAATCTTTCTACATTTTTGTTAGAAGAAATATGGGAATTTATTTTTAAAAAATAAAAATCACTTTAAAAATTTTTAGTAAAAAATAATAATGGGTAAAAATTTCATTAAAAATTAATCTGTAAAAAGTTAAAAATATTTATGAAAACATATTTAGATAACATTGTTTTATAAAAAAAGGATTTTCTATAGAAGACCGAAATGAAGAACGATTTTCGAAAAAAAAATTCCTAATTATTTTAAGTACTAATGAGTAGAAAATTTATTTTTATTAATCCAAAATATCATGAATAAATAGAGGAGAATAGAATAAAATTAGTATTTTATTAAATGGTCAAATAATCCTTTAACATAAATTCAAAAATAGATAATATCAATTAGAATGAGATTGTGAAATAAACCCTTACAATGATCATATCAATGAAATGGTAATTGATAAATGATTCAATTATGTGTATCAAAATTTAATATACATAATTTTTTTTGAAATCTATCATAAAATAAGAAAAAATAATTTTCCACATAATAATAGAATATCAAAGATGATGAAGAAGTAATAGAACCCAATAAGAATAAAATGAGTTACAAAATTCCTTATCACTAGTTAACTCTTATGTAAAATCCCCTTCGATTAAATAATTCAAACCGAAACATAAAATACCATTAACTATTAATGAATCATTATACTAAATTTAAAAATGGTATTTTATACACCATATAAAATAATTTTTTTATAACATTGCAATATGCCTCAATGAAAGGAAATGAAGACGAAGTCCCTTATAAAGATCATATCATTTATGTGGGGATTAATCCATGAATTGATTGTGAGTATAAAATTTAAATATAGATACAAAAGTGGATATCCAAAATAAAATAATCAAATGTTAGTAAAAACATAATCATATCATGACATAATCAATGATGTGAAGTTTAACCCAACAAATGAAAATTGAGGTAAAAATCTCTTTCCCCACGTTTCATTTTGGGCCGAGATGCTTTAAAGTATAGTATCAAGATTTTAAAATAGTTATAAAGTTATAAAATAACCATGTTAATATTTTTAATATAATATGTGTTCCTTTTATAACATCTTATCACTTATTCAATAATAATTGTTTGTTATTTTCATTATTTTATCTGTTAATTGTCTTGTTTTCTCAATCATGTTATGTCATGAAAGTAATGGTTCTTAGTCATATTATATAGTTTCATCATTTCAAAAATAATAATCTAGACATAATTTCCATATTTATATATAATTTATACTATTAATAATAATCATGTAAAATGATTTTTATAAATGTCATTTCTTATAATCATGGAGACATTTGGTCGTATATATACATGGGTAACATTTCCATTTTTCAATGATCATTATGTAAATGGGGTAATTAATATTTAATATTTAAATAATTATAATAATATCATAAATAACATATTATTTATTTATATATAATTATATATATAATTCATGTGATGTGGCGATGAAAAGAGAGTCACATCGCTTAGTGGATGCGGTAGTCCACACGTACATGAACGATGTAAATATCTACAATGAGTAAAAATATATAAACGAAAATGATATATTATATTTATAAAAGATAAATATTTCATGAATATTATTATTATTTCATCTATATCACATATATTCATTCTATTAACCATTGTAACCTTCTATGTAAATCATCAATGAAAAATAAATCACAACGCTTCATGAGGTGGTAGTCCACCGTATACAAGTGTGTTGTTATCATATCCTCAACAGAATGGAACATAAAATAGTATATATTATATAATTACTAATGAAGTGTAATTATTTTTTAAATATCATATATATTTTATATCAATCATTATACCAAACTGTTAGAGGTGTTAACAGAAAAAATGAATGACATTAGTTTGTGTGGTCGTAGTCTTCCATATAGATGAATGTTAATTTCATAACCCATTTAATAGAAGTGGGGATTGTTTTTTTTAAATTACCATAACATAAATACATATAATTATATTCAAGATACCAAATATATAATATAATTATGTTTTAGTATTAATTGAAGAACATGGTGGAATAAATAAAACAAAAACTCATAGTTAGAAATGTTACCCCTTCTCGAAAAACCTCTTTAGGATTATACCTAAAGTTTTCCTAGAATGGATTAATGACCAAAATAATTATTCTAGGATGATAGTAATCATGTTTTTAAGTTATTTGGGAGGTTCTTAGAATTTACAAAATGGATTTATGATGTGAATATGAGAGGATATGGGTGTCCTTTTATATGTGAGGTGAGTGGAACACTTATAATTTTTTTGAGTAAAATGGTGAACCCACGTTTTTTATAAGAAAAAAGTGTCAAAATGTATTATTATATATAATTAGATATTATAAGGTCGAAATATTTCCATAAAATTTATTTTAAATACATTTTTAGGTAATTTTAACCCTTATCATCTTAGTTTAATTCCATGTAAGCCCATTGTTTCCTTAACCATACTAACTAATTTTTACAGATTTGCCTATTTTTTATTGTAAATTATTAAGTTAAACTAATCTGATAATAGAAATTATTCTGATTCTAAATTTGAAATCCATTTCTCCAAATTACATTCACATAATGGAACAAAAATAATTTAAAATTAATCTCACAGACGTGATGATAATACGGGTCTTCAAAGACAAATACTGAATGTTTATATGGTTTTGATATTAATATTCAATATGAAAATGATTCCATTAACCTAGATTAGTTTAATTGTAACATATTTGATCTAATTTAAATTTAAAACCAATTTCATATATAATTTTACTTTATAAATAATTTAAATTAAAATGTCGTTTTCAATTAAAATTTTGTATTTTTCATTATTCATCAAAAAATGAATCATTTTAGATAAATACAAACAACATACCCGAATATAATTTTTATATACTGATTTAAAAAAATTATTTTCATTAATCATATAGTGTTTCTATAAAGGTCAAAACATAATTTTAAATTACTTGCGCAGTGAGAGACTAAACCATCTTTTCGAAAAATACAGTTTTTGGGGAAAAAAATTATTTTTATTTAAAACAGTTCTTATTCTATTTCTAATCTACATATATCCATAATTTTTATAATTTAGTAATTAATATTCATTTCATTCAATTTAACTAATAGGTTATAATGGTATGTGATATTATGGTTCATTTTAAGTTGGGGTTTCATGTTCCACAATCTATCCGATAAATTAAATTTGAAGAAATATATTTCACGGGTTGTTTAAAATTAGTGTTACGTTTCATGTACTCTATCAAAAAAAAATTTCTTATTTTAAAATACCATATATTTTCATTCCACTAACCTTAAATAATTTTTTTCCTCACAATTAAAACTTGATCTTAGAAATCAATGGTCTGTAATTTGGAAATACCATGTTGAAAAACAACATCGTGAACGGGATAATAAAACATCACAATAATTAGAGAAAAATGGAAATATTATGTTCATATGTAATAACACATAAATAAGGATTTTCTTAAGATAAAATTAGTTCAAATTTAATATATGGAAATTGAATAAAAACATTAACAATTAAGGAGAGTGGTAGAGGTCATTGATCACAAGAAAGTGAGTACTGAGTGGCTCATTAAGGACCTCAAAACCATAAATATAAGATCATGTAAAAGACAATATGATTTTCTAGATATGAAGGTAACTGGATAAAATTTCTATTTAAATACAATTTTACTAATTATGAGTAATTAATTTACTTACTTAGAATGTAAATAATTATAATTAATTGATATTTTTCTATTTAATATGAAAATTTTCATCATTTGTTTGTCCTTCGAAAAATTTATAATTCAAGCCTTACATAAAGAAATGAATACCCAAAAAATGAATTTTTTATTCCTAAAGCACTAACATTTAATTTTAAAGCATCAAGAGATTCATAATAGAATGATAATTCATTTATTAGATGTCTTTTTATTATTAAAATAAAATGGTTAGTATAGGTTATCCAACAAATGGTGAAGTAATACATAACTCTATAAACCCTAATACAAAGATCAAGATAAACCATTTCAAAAATGTTTAACCTTATGACACATCCAAAAAATTGTGATCTATAAATTTATAAATATTGTCACTAAATAAAAAAATTAACTAATAATTTATCCCACAATTATCATGAAGTAGCTCTTAATCATCATATACCAAACATATGAATACCTTCATCATATATTCTCTTGAAACATGGAAATAACCTGAATTACCATAAAACCTTCTTTAAAACATGCATTCTTCCTTATTTATTAAATAAAAAATAGACTATTAGATATATTCATTCAATTCAAAAATGTTGTAAAATCCATTATTCATATCATAAATAACTTTAAAAAAAAACATTAATCAGTTCCACGGTAGTCAGTACTAGGAAATTTACATTATCCATATCAATCATCTCTTTATCCCATTATCATTCTATCAACTTGAATAATATATTAAGGGTCATATTTCCCTCAATCATGTATTTTCCAAGAAGTTAAAATTTCCACTAAATCATTTTTCTTGGGCATCAGTACCATTCAATATATTATTTTAAATCCTTAATGATAAAGTACAACAGTAAAATACTTATACATTTTTTAATTTTTATAAAATGGATATCATTGATAAAATAATCAAATTACATAATTCTTGAATCCAAACATAAAAACATTAACCATTCCAATTATTATATGGTAATAGTATAAGCATTACAATGATCAATTAGCTTCTTTTGTGGTGTGTTCCTTTTATGCATGGGTAATTTGTTTTCATAGATCCCTGTATCCTTATAATTGAATCATTTAACATTGATAAATTCTTCCTTACCCTTTAAATCAAAATGTTTATGTTCTTTCACTCTATAGTTGTAAAAAAGTCACATTCCTTTTAAGAAAGTACCAAGTAGTTTGTTTCTATAACTATCACATGTTAGAACATATGTCCTTCCCTTTTTCCCTTTATTAGTATTTTTGTCTTTTTTCTTGTTCTTATACTACTTCCATAGTAATACATAATACATAGGTAATTATACCTCTACCATGTTAGAAAATGATAATATATCCTAATATGATGATAATTGTTTTGGAGAAAATTTTTCTTTAACATAATGGCTTAAACCCAACAATGAAACAATTATTCCTACTCTTTGGTTTACATGAATTTATGTGGGTCACATTCCTTATTATGGGTTCATTTATTAAATGACTAAATATGAAATATTATATCATATAATTATCAACATAATGTATAATACAAAAAATATTGAAATAATTTACCTAAATTGAAAAAAAAATATGCATAGAAATTCTAATAATCATAATAATTTCATTATGGATATATTAATTTTAAAATTTATCATAATGGTGGGTAAATAAATATTGAATTATCCAAATCATATCTCTCCATAGTATCAAACCATGTGTGTAGTGCGGCCTTTTTTTTTGCACCGAGTAATGATTAGGTCGAGCCCAATGCACCCTTTTTTGGAGTTATTACCCCATGGTATATCTCTTCTAGAACAACAACCACTTTCACTATTTATATATGGGTATATTTCAAATAAAAACCACATAATAATTTTATTATGAAAAATATCAGATTGTATTCAATACCTATCCTTAAATTTTATCACAGGGTTATGTTCTCTAATCTATGTTTTCCTAATTCTCATTCCCAAGGAATATAATAAACTTTCTCAAATACCAAATTTAGCGACCCTAACCCTAGTAGACCATAGACACTATCAGTTTTATTACATTGGGATAATATATAAGGAATTTCATACCAAAGGATCAAATATTTTATTAGTAATGGATAACTAGATATATAATGATTCTCATATTACATTTGAAAACAAAAATTAAAATATAACTTAATTTAGTAATACCATCATTACTTATAGAATATCGTTGCACTTCAATTATAGTACACTTCATTGGAATCGTAGGGAAAGAAAAAATAGGGATGATCTTAAATCATCTATAAGGTAAAAGTAAAATACGATCTATCATGAATTAATATGTAATAGTCAATATGACATGTTAAATAACTGAATACACATTCCATTTAATCAATAAATTTTCTATCAAATTTATAAAATAATTAATCAACATAAAAAAAGGAAAATAAATAAAAACACATTCAATTTAATCAATAAACTAATAATGAAATGCATCTAGAGATAATATCCTTGTGAAAATATCGTGGACAATAAGATAATGCATAATCAATACGGAAAGGTGAATAACTGAGCACATATTCTATTTAATTAATAAACTAAAAATTAAATGCCTCTAGTGATAATATCATTATGAGAATATTATGGATTATAATAAATAAATTCGTAGTGAAGTAAATGATTAATCATTTGAGATCATGTTCTTAGGATCATGATAACTTTATTGTAAATACCATTCACTTGGTAGTTTAAAACCTTATAAATAAATGAATTTAATTCTAGACTACTTATTCACCTCATTAGACTACTGATGAAACTAAGGGATATATAATTATGGGCCCCACCTATCACTTCATTTCCAAATCATACCTTATATATATAATAAAATATTTAATTCATGAACAATTTTCATTAGCATCAAATATCCATATTGAGTAAGGAATACAAATTTATCAAACTTTTCCCAAATAAAAGATATTCTTTTTAATATAGAACACCATATATCGAATTGAAATATAATTTAAACAATAAATATATCCCCAATAAATAAGATGAATATTTATAGTAAATTTTATGTCCAATGATCATTGGAAAGTGATCATTTTAAGGTAAATTTAACGATTATAAAATTTTATTACAGAAGTGAATGTCAACATATTCTTGGACAAAATAATCATAAAACATCCATATAAAGAACAATTATGGATTAAATACAACTTATATTCAATCTATTATATTTAAAATAATTTTTTTTGGCATTGTTGAAAATAAATACCATACAAATATTTAAAAACATTCCAAACGAAACTAACATTATCATTTTGAAAATAACATTTTAAATCAAAAAGTAAAAAACCATTTTGAAAATAATATTATTTGAAAATAACTTTTAAAAAAATTTATTTATTATTTAAAACATTTGAGTGGTCATGGAAGTTGTAAATTCTGTTCATTTTGTACATATTAAAACAAATATTCCTTCCTATTTTTCGGTAAAATCCAAAAGGGTATTGTTTTGAAAACAATATAAAGATTCCAATCACAACATTTTCCAAAAACTAATTTAGGTAATAATGTCTCTAATAAATCATTTTTAAAAGGTTAAAAATATTTCTAAATATGTTTTTATAAAAAATTGTTTGGCAAGAAAATATATTCTCAACCTAAGAGAGAAATGAAGGTAGATTTTATTAAAAACATTTTCGTAATTATTTAAAATTCCAAAAAATGAAAAAAATTGTAATGTTACATGAAAAATAATGATGAACCATAGGATAATAAAATGAATTTTTTTTATTAATAAATTTTCAAGTAATTTCATTGAACTAAAATTCAATATTAAAAACCTCGACTAGAATGAGACTGTAAAATAAAACCTTACAATAATTATATCATTGAAACCAGATTTAATCATTTAATAGATTATTTCTATTAAATATAAACACAAATAAAACAATTTTAAATGCACCATAGAAAAATACATTCACACATAATCTTATAATATCAAATACAATGATGTAGTAATATATCCCAAGGAAAAGAAATTGAGTTATGAAATTATTTACAACTTGATAACTCTTAAGTAAAATACCCTTGGATGAAATAATTAAAATTGCAATATAAAATAACATGAGTTATAAATGAATCATTATATTACAATTAAAAGGGGCATTATATACAAAATATAAATTAAATTAGGTTTGTAACATTATAATACCTCTTAATGAAGGGAAAGAGAGATGATGTCTCTTACAATGATCATATCATTAAAGTGGGGGTTAATTAATGAATTGATTATGTATATAAAATTTATATTTGAATAAAATATTTATAAATACTAAATAAAATAATAAAATTACATTACACACATAATATTATTCTAACAAAATCCATGATTTAGAATTTTTACTCAGTGAATGTAAATTGAGTAAAGAAATGCCTTACATCACACTTCCTTTTGGATGAATATGATTTAACCTCATTTATAATGGTATTAACCATTTTATTATCTTATTAAATAAACATATTAACATTTATAATATCATATACAATCCTTTTATATCATTTTATCACTTTTTCATTAATTTTATTTCAGTATTTTCATACTTTTCAGTGTTAATTTTCCTGTTTTCTCATCATGATTTGTCAGTACTTTTCAAGATTTTTTGAATATTACATAGTTATATCATACCCAGAATAATGATCATGAAATAATAATCATATTAAATATCAATTATAATTTTAATAGCAATCATTAATGTTATTTTTGAGAAATGAAGTGTGTTATGATCATGGAGATGGTAAGTCATATGTATGTGTGTGTAAGATTTCAATTTTCCAACTATCATTATCGAAAGAAGTTAAGTAATATTTTATATTTACAGAATTATAATAATATCATAAATTCCATATCACATCATTAAATATACTTATATACGTATATATATCATCCATGTGGTTTTTTGATGAAAAGAGAGTCACATCACTTCGTAAAGGTGGTAGTCCACACGTATATGAATGATTGTATCATCTTTCAGAGAGTGAAGTGGTAATAAATAAAATGATATATTATCAAAAATATAATGATAAATACTTCATTAAAATAAAAAAAATCATTTATGTCACTTATATTCATTAAATTTACCCATATTTCCATCCATGTAAAGCATTTGTGAACAGCAAATCACATCACTTCATGACACGGTATGCCATGGTACAAATAAGTAATGATATCATATCCCCTATAGAATGGAAATAAAAAATATATATATATATTATAATGAATATATAGATATAATTATGTTATAAATATCATATATATTCTTTATATACATCATCATACACATCTATGATAGGTGGTAATGGAAAAATGGATGAAAAAAGTTCGTTATGTGGTAGTCCCTCATACATTTAAAAGATCATTTTCTAACCCATTTGATGTAAGTGGGTATGGTTTTAGGTAATTAAATTAAAATAAAAAAATCTTAGTATATTTAATACACTAAGTTTATAGTATTAGCTTTGTTAAATTTGAATTTATGGAGGTAGAGGATGAAATAAAACAAAAACACATAGTTAGGTATATTACCTCTTCTCAGACCACCACTTAATGATTAGACCTAAAGTATTTATAGAATAGATTCATGACCAGAAATTTGATTCTAGGATTTGGGTATAGATTTTGGGAAGTTAATTTCTTAGGGATTCTATGATCCAAAATGTTTTGATGGTGTGAATAAGAGAGGATAGGGGGAAACTATTTATAAGTGAGGTGAGTGGAATACTTTTTATTTATTAAAATAAAAAGGGTAAAAATTGATTATTCTATATAATTAAAAATTATAAGTTCTAAATATATCCATAAATTAGATTTAAGAAAATTATTTATATTATTTGGATCCTTATCTTCTTAGTTTATCCCGTGGTAAAATCTTTTTTTTCTTAACCTTGGTAAATACTTTTTACTTATTTTACTATTAATTATGGACAAAAACAAAGTTCAACTTATGAGTTGATATAAATATTTTGTATACCAAATAATGAATCAATATTTCCATTTTCCATTCAAAAAAGTGGCAAAATTTTACTTTAAGATTGATTTTGCTGACATGAAAAAAATACTTTTCAATGTGAAAATGTTCAAATGTTTACAACGTTTTTATATCAAAATTCATTATGAAAACAATTATAAAGACTTATATTACATAATATTTTTTAATTTAACTATTTTTATTTTAAAATAAATTTATAAAATAATTTAACCTTATAAATAATTTAATCAAAATGAGATTTTACAATTAAAATTCTATATTTTTCATTATTCATTAAAAAATTTAACATTTCATATAAATCCTAGAAATTCACTCTATTTTGATTTTGATATTATTATTTAAAGAAGGAAATTTATTTTAAATTTTCTAAAAGTTTAAAAAAAAATTAAATTATGTGCGCATGGGTGACTAAACATTATTTTAGAAAAATACTACTTTAAGAAAACATTTATTTTTATTTTAAATGATTATTACATTATTTCTAATAAATAGGTAGCCATAATTTTCATAACATAAATAGTACTATTCATACCTAAAAATGTAATGGTTAGGATATGACGGTATAATATGTTATGGTTTATTTCATCTCTGGGATTCACGGTCTGTAAACTATTGAAGAGATTAAATTTAAAGAAATATATTTCATGGGTTGTTTAATCTCAGTGTTTTGTGTCACATGATCTATCAAAAAATGATCTTATTTAATAATATTTGGGTGTTACACAATATTTTTAGGGAAAATTTTATGATTGAGGTAAAAATAATATTATTATATAATATGTGATTTTAAATTAGGAATAATTTTTGAATTATGTTTTAGAAGTATATATGATTTTAATGATGCATTATGGTGATTCATGTACTTTATTGAAATTATTAACATATTTTAGATATTATATGACACATGAATATAATTTTTTTGGTAAATGACATTATGAGTGACTAATGTATATTATGTATCAATGGTATATTAAGCATTGAAAAATATTTGGTTAAATCCATCTTCTTTTTGTTTGAACATGGTCAAGAATATTTTTTGGAATTTAGGTTTGTCTGTTGTCTAATAATCTAAATAAAACATTGGTTATTATTATTAAGGATTTAAAAATAATGTTGTATCTATTTGTATGAAGCTTTATTCATTTTTTTAACTATCTTACCTTGTGTTTTTTTGTTAATGTATAATGATAGTAGAAATAGCTTATTATACATTTATTTAACAATGTGATCTATTATAAGATTAATTTAGTGATTCAGGAAAGAAAAAATCATCTTGAATACTCATCATTTGGAGTAATATATGATACTGTTGTTGAAATTTATTTAAGGGTGAAATTTTACATAAAAGGAAAGCATATTTATTTACGTTCTTATTCTTGATGGTAAATCAAATTTTCAACTTTGAGAAAATGATAATGAATGAAAAATTTTATTCTATTAAAATAATTTCTAATGAAATGATAGTCTTTTAAAAATCTCTTTGGTTTATGGTTCGGTGATCATTAAAATTCTCATGATCATTTAATTTTTTATGATCATTGTTCTCTATAACTTTATATTTTTATTTGGACAATAATTTTACATCAACGTCTATATTTTGACTTCCCACTAGTATTTTCTTATTTTGAAACCTATTTATTTGTTATTCTAGATGACCTTATTATTTCTTTCTCCCTCTTTCCAAGAGAATGTTTTATTATCCCTTTTCATAATTTGGGTTTTAAAAAATATACATTTAAATATAAAATTTACTGATTATATAGCTCCAGTTATGATTTTCATGATATAATTTATTAATTTAGGGTCATGTCACACTATAATAATTTCAAATAGAACTACATTTGATATCATGAAACATGAAAGACTAATTTTAAAGGAATCACAGAATTTTATTATTTAAACATGACCAATATAACAAAGTTGTTAAATTAGAGGTTTTGAATTTGAGTAACCAATTTAAGAAATATATATACATGTTCTACTCGATAAAAATTTAATAATTATTAATAAATAAGAACATAATTTTCTATAAAGTTATTTTATGCTTCAAAAATACACTTTTTTTTAAAATGATTTTTTTTCATTTTGTGAGGGAATATTATAATTTATTTATAAAAATTTGAAAAATGGGGAACATGGTACTGTAGCAGTACTGTAGTGGTACTATAGCAGTGGTGGTACTGTTGATCGATGGAACTGTAGCGGCAGTAGGGTACTGTAGCGGCGGTAGGGTACTATAGCAGCGACGGGCATTGTAGAAGTTGGGTTACAATTCACAAAATGGGCCTTAGGCCAAAAATCTGGGCCTCCGGGCTATGTAATGGGCTTCAAGCCCACTGGGCCTTTGGGCTATGTAATGGGTCTCCCTCTACCCAGTTAAAAGAGGTCTTTACTTTTCTTAAATAATAAAATGAGGCTTCGTCCCCAACCTTTTTAAAAAAATCAATACCCCCTTATTAAATTTTTTTATTAAATTAGATTAATTTTTTGATTCAACATGAAAATATTATCCTAGTATGAATTTTTAGATTTTTCTGAATATGTTAATTTGTTGTGAGTAGTAAAAAAATACAGTTTTTATAAAATACACTATCTTTTATTATATCACCAAGACATAAATATGATATAAAACATTATTCAAATTAATATATGAATAATAAATAATAATATAATAAATATAAAATAAATAAATAAATTCAAATTATAATTTATTTCTTAATAAATATGTATATCATTTTAAGTGCCAACACAATGCTTGCACAATAATGGAAATGTCGAATTTGGTATCCTAAGGATAATATTTGGGAATTAAGAATAATTTTATAAACTTTTTAAATTAATATGAACTATTTTTTATTATTTTTATGGTTATATATTAATTATGGTGTGATATAACAAGTAAAATATCCAAACTATTTTGTATTGATTGTGCAGGGCTAGAAAAGTAAAAATAACATATTAAATAAATTGTCAAGGAAAATTGATGAGTAAATATACATATTGAAAAAATATAAAAATTAATCATGTATTGATTTTGTTAGTTTTTATTATTTTTATTTATTTTATAATTTCTAGGGATGAAATAATTACCGTAAATGCTTAAGCAATACTGACTCACTACTTCAGCATAAAATAGAAAAATCAATTAAATATTATTATAAACTATATAAGTATTTTTTGTAATATTTATATATTAAATATAATTATATATATAAATATTAAATATTAGTTATTTTTAAAATTTTTATATTTCATTTAAATTATAATATTGATGAAATTAAAGTAAAAATAAATGAATAGTTCTAAAATGGAATTATTGACCTTTTATAATAATAATTATTTTATTAATTGTTTTAAATTTGATACAAATCCCATGTTGATCCATTTGGATGTGATATGGTTTAATATATCATCCATGTTCCATTTATGGGTCACTTTATCTTTTACAGTAAGTTTCACGACCCCTAATGAGTAAAAAACATTCCTTTCACACTAACCGTCAAAAGGGTTAATGTGAGGTTAAATGAAAGAGATAATGGTGACAAAATCATATAAAATTATCAAATTTTTATTGAATTATAGTATTTAAAAACATAACCATTTTATATTATAAATATATCATTTTGGTTCCAATTTTACAATAAAATTAATTTATATTAATTTAATAATTTAAGAGAATTTAAGAGTGCCTTTCCCTCACTTATAAAAGGGAACCTCTTATCCTTTTATCAAAATACCTTTTGAGAAATATATTTCATCCAATACCTAAAATAATTAATTTTTAACTTTCCTCTACATGATATGGTGTCTCAATTATCATCAAAATACAATCTTATAAGGCTTTCTGTGTAAGATAAATGTGTTTTTTCTAAGAAAATGTATAACTCTTAGTGATGCATTTTTATTTTACTCCTTATACCACCATAAAATATTCATCAACCATAATTAAATAATAAAATAATTAGTTTAAACATAATGAGTTATTATTATGTTAATTTCATATCCTTTATTCTCCTCCACTTTAATCAAATGGGGAATGGGATAGTCATTCATGTGTATAACAGACTACCGCCTCACGAACTGATATAATTCATTTTCTATAAAATCCTATCATAACAAGTTAAAATGATGGATTTTATGTATATATATATATGATATTAATTAAGTAGTTATAATTATTGAAACATTATTTATAATCTATTATCTTACCTTTCAATCCATTTAAAAATGAAAAATTCATTCAGACAAACGTGTGGATTGTCACCTCCACAAAACAATGTGATTCATTTTTACTATCACATTTCATGGATACATTATATAAGTGTTTTAATGAAATTTTATTATATAATTTATTTAATAATAAATTTTTAAATATAAAATAATACTTACCTTCATTCCATCATGTTCGTTGAAAAATGGAAACGTTACACATGTGTATGTACGACCTACCGTCACTATGATTACAACATAGTTCATTTTTCATGGTTAGTTTTAAAGGTATAATTAAATTATTAAAATAAAAATTACATCATGATTATTATTTAGTATATTATAGATTAATGGCCTAGTTTACCATATTAAACTTACCAAAATTATTCAGTACATATGAGAAGAATATCTTCAAAGCCTATAATTTGAACTTGATTGATTAATTAACATTCTAAAACATGGTAATAAATAAAATAAAAGGAATAATATTCATAAAAATGGTTCCTAATTAAGTAGATAATTTATATAAGTTTATTATTCAATAAAATAGAGAAAATATGTGGTGACTTGGACTCAAGGTAAGGGACACTTTACCATAAAACCTCACTTTAAATGTTATAGAGATGGATTTTCAAACTATTTTTCTTCCACAACCATATTTGTAAGAATAATTTATTTAAATGAATTATAAGGGGAATTTTATGTCCATTTTTAATTTCTATAAATGTTTTTTAAAGGGAATCTTTGTATGAATTTCTTATGGATGGTTTTTTAAAAAGGGAAAATGAGTCTTCTATTTTAATGTATATGACATAAACAGTTCTTCTTACCACCATAACTATTACATGATGTTTCTTTTACTTTGTAATATTATTTTTTTTAATAAATGAAAACTAAACTACTTTTTTGGTAATTTAAATTTTTACAATTGTGTTTTAAAGAAAATAGATATATCAATATCCAAAAAAATATATTATGGGTTCAGAATGATTTTTTTAGTTTGAAGACATAAATGGATGATTTTATGTGTTTAATGCATGTTATGGACCTTGGAAGTTGTTTATGAATTAAAATTGATGATGATATATCTCTAATATTGCTTGACCACAATATATCTCTTTTATTCATTAGATAATGTATAAGTTCTCCTATGAATTATTTTAGAAGTTGACAATATTGGTTATTTCACTTATAATGGTTCATGTAAGGGTTAATTTAAGGGTTCTATTATGGTTATTTATAAAGGATACTATAACTATTCTATGATCACTAATGATATTTCCTGGAAATTCGTTGAATTCTAAATGTAAG
Organism: Viscum album; assembly: GCA_963277665.1. Classification (NCBI taxonomy): domain Eukaryota; kingdom Viridiplantae; phylum Streptophyta; class Magnoliopsida; order Santalales; family Viscaceae; genus Viscum; species Viscum album. Next base: position 1,870,540,019 of record OY728137.1, on the reverse strand, counting down.
CTAATGATATTTTAAAAAAAATAATGATTATGAAATTTTATGGTAAAAATGTATGTTTTGAATAAAATATTTTTCATGGATTCTAATGTTTTCCTTCAAAACCTAATGATTAATAGTTTTTTTACACTATATTATAACGTTCATTATGTAATAACATCAAATAGTAAGTAAAATTTCTGGTGTAGGAAAATAATAATTTTAGTAAAAAAATTATTATGTCAAAGGAAAAATCTTTATTATTTTCAAAAGGTTTTAAAATAGACTAATGGGTTTCTTTCAAAAAATTTTAAATGTACCATACTATGATTTTTGTTATCATGCCAAATTTTTTAATGCATTACATGGGGTTTATGGATGAAAATAATACGGAATTATTCATGCTAAAATTCATGAATATTTTTCATGAAACTAAAATGTGTTTCAATAAAACATCAATATATTGTATATAAAATGGTAACTTGTTAGAGCTGTCCATTTTTTAATATATTTATATATAGGTTCATTATTTATGAAATTTGACTTAATTATCCAATACTAGGAATCAAAAATATCATCAAAAGGGAATATTGTGGTTTCTTTTCAAAAGATTCAATATACAGATTGTTTAAGTATAGGTCTTTATAATAACATTTTAAAAAATAATTATTTGTGAAAAAAATGATTTTTATTATTAAATAATATTATATATTTATAATCTAAATATAATAAGTTTTAGTTGATTTATATATTTTTATTTAAGAGTTTTTATTATTCATTTAATTTTCATAGTAACATTCATCTAATATGTCACATATCATTTTAGTTTTATGCTATTTGTGGATCAGTCTGGAGAACACATTCAATTTTTAAAGGAAATATATATAGCTAAATATTGGGGAATTAAAATATCAATGGATTATTTTTGAGAATAAATATTCATGGGTAATATTCTAATTTTCTCAATATAGATCTTATGAATGAGTATATGTGGTCCAGATGGTTCTTTTAGTCATTATTTGTATCCTTCAATTATTTAAGTCACTAAGGCTTGAGGTAAGGTTATAATATGATTAGACAAAAATATCTCCCAAAACATAGTGTTAGAATGACGGTATATAAAAAACACTATTATGCAGGTATTAAAGGAATGGTTTATAATCACCATTTGTGATTTTAAGTTGGGGAGAATTTTATTATTAACAGTACAAATTCCTTGTAGAATATATATTCACAAGTTTATGACTCATATTGTTGGTGATCACCAATATAATCATGGAATAACATAATGTATTATTATATCATCATATTTTATTGGGGTTTTTATCATTAAGAAAAATTTATACATATTAATATTTTGGGATATTTTAATTAGACCATATATTGACATTACCTAGGTTCCTCACAGATGATTATATTTTTAATTCTACCAATAATTAGTTATTAAATGATACACTATTTATTAAAAATTTGGTTCTATTTGTTGTCAGAGTATTTTTGGTGCTTAATTTTTGGGGTTACTCTAGAACTATTTTTTATTAGAAAAATAAATATTAAATCACCATATGAATATCATTATGTTTAATCAACATAAAAGAATAAATTGTACTTTATAATACATACTCGCACCTTTTTACCTATAGGATTCCTAATTAGATTCAATATTTGAACTCCCGTGTCAAGTAAGACATTATCTTCATTGAATTTAATTTTTTTATCAACTATATTTTGTAATAAACTAAAATTATAATATTAGTTCCTATGTTATTTCATCCAGTATTTATTTATTTTAAATATATTCTAAAGATTAAAATCCATTTCATGTATTTATATACATTTTTTTGTATCTAAATTTAAAATTACAATAATATACATCCCAAAGATATAATATTTCATGATTTTTGACATTAAAATCTTGTAAAACATTCCCAAAAAGATATAGGTTCAATTTCGTAGGTAAATTAGACTGATCAAAAAAATTATAAAATAAAAATGTAATAATTTAGTTCTATCTTAAGGATCCAAACATAGAGAACATCATTCTCCTATAACTACATTGTTTAACCAAGGGACATACAAAAAATGGGGGGTGATCGAAAAAGTATAGTAAGAGTAAAAATTATGATACAAATTGTTTGAGATATCTTTTGAGTTAATAAATATAACATGGAATCAAAATAATAAACATTGGATAAGTGATAAGAGGTCATAAATTATTTTTAATCATGATACCCTAATTATATTTATGAAAATAAGGCATGTGATCAAAAATATAGTTAAGGATCACCACTAAGACGTTATAATCATAGTTCAAGGTTTACTTATAAGAGGTTATAAAAAATTTCAAGTATTTATGCTAATAATTCAAAAAAAAAATTCAAGGCTTACCCTCAAGACATCATAACATAATGTACAAATATGACCACATATACCCATTCTTAGGGATCTCACTAGATTTACCTTATTAACGAATTTTTTGGGGGGTTATAACTATGGTACCTCCCCTCATCATAATATGTCAATCATAGTTATTACATATAAAACATAAATATACACAAGTCATAATCCTTAAATAAACCCATGAAAATGAAATTCCTTATAAAATGATGTCAAAAAGAGAATCATTTAGATACCAAAATTAACAATTAAATATAACTTTTTTAATGATAACTGGTCAAATAAATATATAATAGGTGGTTTTCTTTAATTTTGAAAATAATACAGGATAAATAAAAAACGAGGTGAATATAGGGAAAATAAAAACAAAAATAAAATAGAAAAGCTTCCCTTATTATCTTCATAGATATTTACATAAGGATACAATAGAAAAAAAATAAGCATGTGAACATCCGTATAAAAAAGAGATATAACGAATTTTAGAATAATGATTTTTGGTATAAATTTAATGTCTAAATATAAATAATGATATATATCTATAGGGTGATATAGAATAAAAACTCCAAAACTTGAATGAATTGGAGAGAATGAGAATGAAAGGGAAAGAACCCTTACATCATGTCCAATAATTCTCCAAAATATTCTCTAAAATCTTTGGTAGTGAGGTTATATCTTATAATTAATTTATTTAAAAAGGTTTTCAAATTTATTCCATATATTTAAACCCATTTTTTATTATTTTTATTTAATTTTTAAATTTTTAAATTTTATATATATTATTTTTTGGTTTTTTGGTTCATAGTTGTAAGACAACATCAACATAGAGTTAATGGTTGAAATAAACTATTCAGTGGTCATATAAGATATATAATTTTAATGGTATATAGTTCATAACATATTATAAGTCATGGATATATATATATATATATATATATAATTTATGTGAATCTTCCTTTGTTAGATTATTTTTCATGGTTAGAAACAACTTCCACTATCAAAATAAAATATCAATATTTTCATACCTATTCATTTATTTTTTAACCAAAAAAATTATATTATTTTATTATTATGTTATATTCAAGCATGAAATAAATTTTTAAGAATATATATTAAATAAATATGTGAAAATTAAATTATCACTATTATATATGGTAGGAAAAAACTATTATGTGTGAAATGTTGATGTTAAGAAAGTTTTAATAAAGATAGGTAAAACTATTAAATATTTTAGTTTTATAAAAGAATTATATTAAATACTCTATTTTAATGATAATTTTTTTATTACTTATCTTATATATTGGGTAAGAGGATAACATAGATAGGAACATGGGTTTTAAAACTTGAATCACCAACTTTGAGTTTCCCTCTTTAGATTGAGTCTAAATACTTAGGTAAATGGATGTTGGGTTAACAGAGGGGATTAACGATATCGATAGGTAGAGTTTAGAGATTGATTTATGAATATATTTATTAAGGAAATATTTTTTACAAGTTGACAGAATGGGGTGGAGGAGGGGTATTTTTATACATCATGGGGAGAGGTTTTTTTTAATAATGTTTGGATTATTTTAGTATTTTTGACAAAGACAGTGAATAGTAATGAAAAAATGAATTTTATTATTTTATGATTTAAATAGTTATGTTTCATTGTAATTTTAAAACCCTTAAAAATTTAACAATACTTTATTAAGTGAAAAAAAATTATAAATAGTTTCTTATTACAAGAAATATTATATAGGTTATGAAAATTAATTTATATTTTTGAAATTAAGCATATTATTTTTATTTAATTTATTTTACTTCATATATAAATTTTAAATCATAAAAAATATTTTGAAAATTTTATAGAGCATTTAGTACATAATGACATCATAAAAGTTATGATATTTGTAAAAGAGGAATTTTTCCATCTAAGAAAAATTAAAATATTTTAGAAAATGTAGAAAAAATCTCCATAAGATAATTTTAACTTGTTGATTCAAAAAATAATTCCCTTTTATCAGATTTAATTTCTTTGTATTAGAAATTCATTAAGAAAAATAAAATAATTATTAAAAAAAATTTCTGAAGAAATAATATTTTTTCCCATGAATGCTTAATAATATTATCATTTTAATCTGTCCTATTACATTTCAATCTCCATTTATTATTATTTATAGTCATACGGTATTCCAATTTTCAAATAAATACTATAATTTTATTGAATTTCTATTATTTTCTTTATTATTCATCCAATTTATTTTTATCAATGTTAGATACATTTCATTAATTAAATTCCAATATTAATTCAAATAGTTTGTTTTATTTTTATAGTTTTTATATATCTTAGATAATTTTAAAATATAGATACACAAAAAAATTTCAAATTTTTGTTAAGTAATTTATATATGTTTGTTACCCTGTTTAATTATTCAAAATTTTATTGAGTTTATTCTCATATCATAAGTTATGTTTTTTATTTTGATGTGAAAGATGATGTTTGGTTTTCTTATGATTTGTATATGATTTGTTCTATACATTATACATAAATATGATAAACTATTTTTAGAGAAGGATAATTATTATGTTTCAAACAAATATGTTGTTATATTGATGAAATTTTCTAAAAATCATGAAGGGGTCAACTGTACTATGTTTATTTATTATTATTTTTAAATTAATAACATCTATTTCCTCTAATATTTAGATTATGGACAAAATGTGGGTAATTTTTCATTAAAATTATGATTTTGGGTGATCTATAAACAAGTCATGGATATTATTTTGTAAAATTTAGACTACATGAGTAAAATTTAGGCTAGAGAATAATCCTTCCATATCTATTATTAGTTATTAATTTTTTTTTCTCTTCTACTTTGGTAAATTAGTATAATTTTCAGATTTCTAGTCATTAATTTATTTATTAAATAGAGTTTCCTATTAACATGTTCATTATTAATCCTAAATAATATAGCTTTATAGTATAGTTTCTTGATGAGTATTTTGATATTATTAGTTTTTAAAATAAATGTAAAAATAACGAGAGGTGATTATTTTATCAATTTTTTGATACTTCCTTACCCACTCCCATCATTTATAGCTATAGTGTTGAGTAATTTTTTGGGAGGCTTATCATAATAATTATGTTTCAATAAGATTTTTTTGGAGTTGGTATTTTCAATTTGATGGGATTTTTCTTATTTATAAAATATATCTTTATTGGGTTAATATAATTTTTTATGGTTTTTTAAAACAAATATCTATGATTAAGTAAGTTTTATATGATCTGGGTAGTAAATTTTTAGGATTTTTATGTATTTTAATTATATTCTCCTCCATATAAGCCTAAATTTATCTAAATTATTCGTTTTTATAGACTAATAATTGATTTATATTTATATATTTTTTATTATGTAGTATTTAAACCATAAATTTTCTCCCCATATATATTAATAATTAATTCTCAGAATAAAAAATTTTCATTAATGGGCATATTTCGAGGTGATAAACATCTCAAATATCTAACTTTGGGATCTATTTCATTTAATATGTATTTGGGGTAAAAACCAATCCAATATTGTTAATATATGAATTTCATTCTTTATAAATATCAATGAATTATTTTTATAGATTTTTATTAACTATAATAATATTAAGTGATTTACCAATCCAAAAGAAAAAAAATTATTCTTTTTAAAATTAGTTTCATTCATTATATTGTTTTATTAATATATTTAATTTTGAAAATTTAATAATTTTAATTTAAAAAAAATTACCTGATTTTTTAAATCATCAATTCTAAATTATTTTTGGGTACTTTTTTTGTAACTTTTTTAAAAGGATATATTTTTAAGTGAATAGTTAATGATGTAAATTTTTTAACACTTTCATTTATATTCATTAAATAAAGTAATTATAAAGTAAAATTATTTTATTAATTAGATATTAGATTGAAAAAATTATCATTTAATTAATAAGATATAACTAATTTTAATGGTATCATAATTATACATGATTTTTTATTAGATAATTTTTATTCTTAAAAAAATATTTTTCTAAAAATTATTTTTACTTTATTTTATGAATTTATATTAAAATTAATATTTTCCACTTGTAGAAATTGAATCTTGAAAATTGATTCCTTATTTTAAATTATAATGTTAAATTTTCTTACATATCCCTTTTATTTTTGTTAATTTCAAATTATAATCTTAGTAAATATTTTTCACTTTGATTAGGGTGAAGTAGTTAAAGCTGGTTACAAATATGGGCTATAGCTATAAAATATCTTTAACATGTGCCATCCTCATTTCATATAAGTGGTTTTGAAAGAAAGATGTGTTTAAGGATTTAAATAATTTCATTTAAAACATTATTTTTAGTTTTTTTGAAGCTTGACTTCTTTGAAGACGACTTATAGTTTATTCAAATATAAAAAAATATATTATTGGGTCTTTATATTTAATTATATAGTGGAATTTTTATATTTGGGTTTTAATTGATTATAAAGTCTATAAACCATACTTTTATTCTAAAATATCCAAAATAAATTTTAAAACCCATATTTTCAAATGATTTCATTGTAAAATGATTTTATGCTTAAATCATATATTTTCCTAAAAACAACTATTTGTGTGGTTTGTATAATTATATTAATTGTATTTATTTCACCTATATAAATTGAATATGATAAAACAGATTATAAATTTTACAACACAATTTTAAATTTTCTTTGATGAACCCTTTTGTTTCTTTCATATAATTCTGTTATCATGTTAAAATGTTAACTTATCAAGGTTAAGGTTTAAATTGTATTAAGGTTTTTAAACAAGGAAATAATGCATAAAATGTACCCAAACCCTATTCAAATATGATTAGTTTAGTTTATTTAGAACCTATTAAATATTATCTTTTAATTTTCAGTTCCTTGGAATAAATTATTATGATATATATATATATATAATTCTTTTATATAATTCTATGTGTGTGTTTCCATCTCTTACAAAAGGACACATCCTCTCCTCTCTTCCACACACAATTTGAGCACTATAGTTTGTCAAATCCCTATGAAAATATTTTTAATATAACCCCTACCAACATATTATATGTCCTAGTCATAAAGAAATATGAATCCTAGGAATATTATAGTGTTACTCAAAGAGGTTATCTAAGGAGAACGAGTCAAAAAATGTTTCTGGAGAGTTAGGAGATGAGGTAAGGTAATTATAGCCACAATTCAGTTTTTTGGGACTTAAGTTATTTTCACCACATTTTTTCTTATATATGGTCTATAATACTACCTTATCCATATATTTTTTTATTATTCAAAATGAATTAAACTATTTTCAAATCTAATAAAAAATTTTCCAGCAATGTTTCATTGGTTCAAAAGTTATCTAATAATAAATAATATTTTAAAATAATACCTAGTTTAAAAATTATTTGAAGATTTATTTTTAATATTTTTATTATATATCCATATTGTTTGATTTATTTTTAAAAAAATAAAAAATTAATTTAAAAGGTCATTTTACCTCGCCTTTTACTTTTTTACAAAGATCTTTATAAGAATTTTTTTTACATATTTCATACAGAATATTTTACATTATTTACAAAATTTAAAATTGATTTTTATTAATGAATATTATGAAAATTGATTTTAACAAATCCATAATTGTTATTTTATATTTGGATTCATTTAAATATTCCATATTTTCATCAAATAAAATCCCTTTATTCCTATAATTTGGTATTTTAGTTATATAAATGGGTATTTAATGTCAGAGGATATAACAATATTCAAATATGTTTTTATTATAGGTTCAAAAGTAATTTTCTTGATTTTTATAATAAAAAATAATGATTTTATGTGTTTCATTTAAATTATGGTTATTCGACATTGTTTATGATAATGGGTGTCCCAATTTATCTCACCATTTCATAGGTTAATGATTATGTTATCCAAATAATAATAGTGGAATTAACTAAGTAGGTTATTCCATTTAAAAGGGATATTGTAAGCTTTATTGTCATAGTTATATGAATATGATATTCCAAGGAAACTATATGAATTTTATATTATTTAAAATGAATTATTTTGGATATATTTTGATTTTATAAGGTAATATAATGATATATATATTAAATTAATGATTATTACCATTAAGGGTAAAATTATATGTTTTAAACAAAAATTTTCTTTTGGTCTCTCATGTTTTCTAAGAAACTACATTTATTATGATTTCTCCATTACATTTTCTTATAATGTGTTTTATTAAAAAATTTCTCAATAAAACTAATTTCATAAGTAAATGATTATTTGATAAAAAAGTTTATTATGTTAACAAAAAAATGTCTATATAATCACTTGGTTTGGAAATGGACTAACAAGTTCAATTTTATTCTTTTGTGTTTCTTAATGATATTTATTTTCTCATCAAATGTTTTAAAAAAATTTTATAATAGGGTTTATGGATGATTAGGAATAATTATGATGTTAACTTAAAAATCATGAATTTTTTCCATGAGAAAAACATGTTTTATTTTAAAATTAATATATTGTAGAAAAATTGATACTGGGTTGAATTGTCTACTTTTTAATGTGTAATTTTATTATGTAAGCATTACGACAATTTTTTTAAAAGTAATAATTGTAAAGATACTCAAAATGTTAGTAAATGAATTATTTATTTAAAACACAATATTATGTAATGTTTTAAGGGAGGGTCATTATAGTTGATATTTAGAGTAATGTTGAGAAAAAAATTATATGATATGAAAATATTAATAAGATATTTTTGAGAGATTATAATTTATGGTAATGTTGGAATGATATGGAAATTTAAAATTACCATATATATTTATTTAATATATTTCTATTAAAAATGGTCTTCTATAAATGTAACTAGGAATATGGGGAAGGAATAAACCAAGAGGAAAATATCCTTAAAAATAAGTAACTTTGAATGGATTGAATTGTAACAAAGATATTTGATTCTATGATGGCTTAATTGACCCAAACTATTACTAGTGGTGGTATCCATGAAAGATAGAAATTGTATTCACCTCTAAAGATCATGTCCATTGTAGATATTTTCATGAAACAATACCCTCTATAATTCAAAGGATCATATGGCCTTTTCATTGATGATGTATGGGTGAAATCCCTGAAAAAATATATTAAAATTCCTGGGTTTTTTAAAACATCAAAATTTAATTTTTTTTTCTACTAAATTTTTTTGAAGGTGATGCCAATCAATGGAAGTTAATGGTTAATAATCTTAGTGAAATGGAAGATATTTATTTTTTAAAATAGAATAAATTTAAGAATATTTTAATTCAGAATATTTTTCAAAAAAAATCGTATAAAAAAACTAAATTCATGGAATTAAGGCAGAATGACTATGATCCTGATCCTTAATATGAAGAAAACATCACCTATTTGGAAAGATAAGAACCAAATTTTGTTCAAGATCTTTAAATTAAAATTAATCAGTTTTATAAACTATTTATTCCTAGATATTGAATAAAATTTTATTATCATTTTAACACCCATGGTTGTTTATACTTTAAACTATTATTATGAATTTTAAAGTTATATAATTCTTGGGATCATTTTTTATGATTTTTTTTGGATTGTTTTGGCATTTTTTTAATATTTTTTAATGGTACATTGTTTTTCTACTATAATATGAAACCATAACATACCTTTATTAAACTATGTAGGATTTTTTGGGTGTCACTAGTTAGTTACTCAGTTAGTTCATATCTTATAAAAACCATGTGGCTACCCTAATGATACCGTGAAATTGTAGATAATGGGAAATTCAAAGTTGAACCATAGCTTTAAAAACCATGAAATCCTATCATGTGATGGGATATCCTTGTGAATGTATCATTTCACATTTGGGACATAGTTTACAAAACCATATTACATTACCATGTAGTTACTTATGTGTTTTCTAGTATCAGGCACATGATTGGTACACTATTTGACAAACCGTGCGGTCTTACCATGCGATATGGAATTAACACTCCAAAATGTATGTTTAAATTTAGATTAAGGAATATTAACACTCATATTTTTCTTTTTATCTCTATATCTCACAATATTATCCTCTCCTAGTATCCCTTGAAAATTTCCTTTTGTCTGAATGCAATTATTAAGGAATAAAAGTGTGAGGGATATTTAAAATAAGTGGTAGTACCTCATTTATTCTCTTTCTATTTAAATATTATTATCTTATCTCACTAAGATCTTTAAATTTATTTTTTTCATTAATTTATCTATGTTTAATTTTTTTGGATCTCAATGGGATCATGTTTGATCTATTTAAGGGAATAATATTCAAGGATAGATCTAGATTTTTTGTGTTTCATTCCTCTATTTCATTACTGGTTTTCATCTAGGTGGCATCAATATCATTCTAGTTCTTATGTAACTCAATGTATTGGGGTTTAAATTACATTATCTTTGATTTTTTTAGATTATCACTTTTTTAGAAACTACATCCTTTTTTTATAATGATAATCATAAGGTGATATTTTAAAAAAATTAAAGTGGATGTTAAAAGAAAATTTTTATATGGAATAAATAGATATGACAACATGGAATAAATAGTGGTGTCTATTCATGTGCATTTTGGATGGATAATAGTGTTATGTGCCACTATCATAGTGGGATAGAGTAATGGAGTGAGTTTCCCCCATTGTAACACCAAATTATGATTTTTAGGCACTCCATTGTTAATTCTTTATTTATCATCCTTCGTTTGGGTGCTTTGCCAGGATTATCAAGGATGGAGAAATTTTGATGGGTAAAATTACTTAATGTAAAGAGATGTATGTTTTTTTGATTTAGTGGAATCTATTTATAAATGTTTCAAAGTACATACACGTTTCTCCTTGAGTTTAGATAATTGATAAGGGGTTTTTTGGATTTTTTGTAGAAATAAAATATTTGATTTTAGTTGGGTGATTACATGCCATGTAAAGGGATTTAATGTATTTTAATTCTCATTGAGTGGATTCTATGAAATTTGATCAGTGAGTAATTTTTACACATTGTGTATTTTTAATTCATATCATTTAATGGATAAAATCAGGTTTTTATGTAAAGGTGATGTGTTATTAAATGTTATCAATCTATTTGGAATTCACATCCTAAAATTGTATTAAACATCATGTAAGTTTTTTGGTATGGAATTTTAGAGAGATATATGGGTGTCTATGATTTCATTCCATATGAATTTTCCCTCTATCAACCCGTACCTCACCCTAATAAATTTTAAAGATCTCCACTCCATCTAGATCATTCATTCAACAATTGATCATCAGGGTTGTATTGGTGCACCACTCCAAGTAAGAATTCCCTCTAGTTCATTGTTCCTTTTGTCATGTCTAATATGTTAGATGCATTAATGGTTTAGATTTATGATTGGATAATGTTTTTTATCGATCCTTTTCATTTTATTGGATTGCCTTTTCTATCTAAGGATACTCTCTTGGTTTCTAATCACAGTTGTCAAAGGTTGATAGGTTCATAACGTTATGAGGTCGGTGTCTCTATACAATGGTTTAATTGGATGAATTTATTATTTTTCTAGATAAAATAATTTGGTTTTTTAATTAATAGAAGTTATTTTTGGTTTTAAATTATTTCATGTAAAGATAATTATTTTAAATGGTTCACTTTTGAAAATAGATTAAATCTAGTTTGGAAATGTGTTTTTTAAACACCGAAGTGGTTTGGATTGGATTTAAAAAATGTTTTTACAAATTTTGATCATGTTTCTAAAATTTAATTTGATAATAATGAAAATTTTTGAACCTTGTCTTGGTCAAGACATATAAATAGGCATCCTTAGTGCATGTGACACTACTAGTGGTTCTTTTTTTTATATTGGAAGACTATGGAAGGACTCTATATTAGTTGGATTCAATGTTTACCTTGTTTAGGATACATTATGTCTAGTAAATATTATTCCATAGTATATATCCCAAATGATATTGTTCATTTCCATTTCCATATTTTTATCCCCATATAAGTTTCATCATGGATTGATGATCACTTATTTTTATATGATATTGAATAACATGGAATCACAAGATGGAGTCTCATGGATATGTATATACTTACTTACCATATGATACAATGAAATTCTCCCTTGTTTTATCACTTCTACTTGTCATATTTCTTTATTTCAGAAAATGAAATTATTTTATGAAGAACTAAATGGAAATTGATTTGAAAATGGGTTTAGTTTTTATAAAAATGATTTCTAAAACTATTTTTTAAAATCTATATTTTTCATTATTAATATTAGAACTTTTATAGAAGCTATGATGGTATCCAATTAGGATTTCTTCTCACACACTACTTATTACTTTGGGAGGATATAAATTTTATATTATTGGATACAGGTAAAGGGAAGTTATTCTTCTAGAATTTCATCTTCTCTTTTGTTGTTACATTAGTAGAAGGATGGTTTTTTGGTAATTGTTGGTCACATTGATATTTTTCATTCTTTTGGTTTAGTGTGTTTCATCTTGGACTATAAATTATTTTTTATATATTTTCTTCCACTTTAAAATTTTGTTGATTTACACATTTCTGGTATATTTAAGACATATCTCTATACGATTTGGTTCACCATACTTTGGAACATCTAACTCAGTTTGTATGGTTTGGTTAACTTGGATCAGTTTCTTCCAAATTGGTATTAGAAGGATGGCTCATCCTAAAGTGTGTTAACACTACATGAGTTTTAATTTGTGTCATGGGTAGATAGAATTTAGCCACTTCAAAATTTTGATGGTAATTATAAAAAATGGGTCTGGATGTCTCACTTCCATGACTGAATTTCAGTTATCATGGGTTATTCGGGAATCTAACCATGTTTGAGACTCAGATATTGGGTTCATTTGAATGAACTATATGGGATGTTTATTTAAATTTAATTATTACTTTTTAAGTAATGTATTTCATTGGAATAATTATTAATTACTTTAAATAATTATTATTTTGAAGCATTGGCTTGAATTATGAAAGTGGTCTTATGATTATGGAATGTTCTCATGATCTATTTGGTTATTGTTTTGTTTTTTTATAAAATAACTCTGGGAAGAGATCATTGAGATCCAAGAGAGGAAGCTATAAGATGGGTTCCATAGTTTAATCCTACAATATACCCTTCTTTGGTAGAATATTTAATCCCCACTATTCATACTTTAGGTAAAGGGGGTGTCGGAAACCCAGTACATGTGGTGGATCATGGATATAAATTTATTAATCAGTATCCACCTGTATTATGTGGTGGCAAAGGAATAAAGTAATATAAGTATCTTATTGAGTGGATTGAGAGTGTATTAAAATTTTTTAAGACTATTGAAGAATCTAAAGTTGTTTTTCCACACACATTATTGAAAAACATGGAAGGAGATTGTTGGAGTTGATTGTGAAAGCTAGGATTCATAAGCGACTTACATGGAATTCATTAGTGAAAATCATTAATATGTAGATTTACCCTAAGATTTTATTTGTGGAGAACACCCTAGAGTTTTTTAGCTTGGAGAAGGGGGAGCATACCGTTCAATAGTATTCCACACATTTTTCTAATTTAGTGCATCTGCCACTAGATTTTGTTAGTATTGTGTAACTAAATGATTAAAGGTTTGAGATGGTATTGATTCCTGAAATTCAGTTGATGCTAATTATCATGTGTCTTATAACCATTTTGGAGATAGTTGACAAAGAAAATTTAGATAAGGTACACATATCTAAGGATATAGGTTTTGGTAGAGATTTAGTAGGTTAAATTGTTACCCAGGTCATATCTTCTATCCATAAAAGGAAGTGTAATGTTATCATGTTTTCTTCAGAAACATTCTTAAGGGATTTTTCAGGACATAAATATTTTTTTTAAATCAGTGTAGGTATCCTTGTCATACCAATTTTAATTTTGTAAAGTCACCCAAAACATGTCATCTTTATGGAAGATATGGCAACATAAAACACTTTTTTGAAAGGATATACCAATACAGTAAGGCGGGATCCACATTCAAAAAGGGTTGGAAGGTATATGTTGCGGATTCCAAGGGAGGTTGGTTATATTGTCAAGATAAGGGTGATGTCCATGTGGCGAAGAAATATCTTAGAACAGCTAAGACTGAATGTATTTATTTAGTGGATTGTGCACTAGAGGAAACTATAGTTGGGTCAGTTACAGTTATAGGTATGTTGTTTATTTCATCTTCGATGATGCTATAATTTTTTGATATAGCTTCTACTCATTATTTTATATCATCAAATATTTTTTACATACTGGTATTGCTTTAAAATCATATGTATTACATATTGGATCCTTCTACACCTTTGTGAATGAGTTTCAAAAAATTATTTAAGAGTCATGCATGTCGGGTGATAATTTCTGACATTGAGGTGGAATGATACTTTTTAGTTCTTGATATTGATATATTTAACATTATTATTACCATGGATAGGATGGTCATTGTAAATTCCCAAATAGACTATTATCAACATCATGTACTATTCTTATCTATTTATGTGGTCACTAATGTATTTTAGAATGAGTGGGACCCTATATCAGAACGGTATGGGCCTAATTATTCATATGATGTGGTAATATTGTGTAGGTTTTCAAAGATGTTTCTGGAAGTAGTTTACCCTTTAGGGTGGTTAACTTTTTACAGTGTTGTGTCCACACCCTGAGGTCATTGTAGATTATTTTTATAGTTTACCTCTAGATATATTGGTTGACTTTATGATTAAATAGCTCCATGGTATGATGCCCATTTTTATTCCATCTTCTGAAATGGTACCTGATATGTTACTATAACTTACGGTATTTCTTATGGACCTAGAGGAAAGATGATTTAATCAACCTAGTGTGTCACTCTGGGAAATTTCATTCCTCCTTGCAAAAAAATAAATATGGGAGCCTCAAACATTGTATATATTATCAGAAGATTAATATGGTGACTATTAAAAAAAAATATCTTTTTCTGAGGATTGATGAAATTTTTTACTAGCTTTAAGGGGCATGATGGTTTTAAAATATTAACCATCATTCAGGGTACCGAAATTTTAGGGGATTAAAAGAGGATATACAGAAGACAATGTTTAAGAGATGGTATGGAGATTTTGATTTTCTGGTTATTCCATTCAGTTCAACTTGTGTTCTTGTGGTGTTTATGGATTTGAATAACTACATCCTTAATAAATTATAGGAAAACTTAATTTTTTTTTGTTTTTGGATGATATTTTTGTTTACTTTAAGTCTATATAGGACTACAATGACCATTTTGATATCGTTTTTCAAACATTGAAAGAACACTGTCTATATGTAAATCTTTCCAAATGTGATTTTTTTATATAAGAAGTAAAATTTATGGGGAATGTGATATCCTAGAGGGGAATCTTAGTGTATCATAAAAATATATAGGTTGTTATATACTTATACAATCCAAGAAATGTGTTTTAGATTTATAGATTCTTAGTCTTGACTAGTTACTATAGAAAATTTATTTAGGATTTCTCCATGATCACATCTTTGAATGCATATTTAACCTATATGGATGTATGGTTTTAATAGAATGATGATTATTAGATATATTTTGAGGAGGTAAAGGTTAGGCTCTATTAAAGCCTAGTTCTGATTCTTCCAAAACTAGGTTTGGGTTATGATGTTTTTTTATGATTCTTCTGGTATGGGTTTGGGATGTGTCTTGGCATAGGAGAAACATGTGTTGTACATTGGCTCATCCCAATTACACCCTCAAGAGAAGCACTACCCTACCCCTGATCATGAGTTGTCTGTGGTATGCATGTACTCAAAATGTGTGGACACTACCTCTTTAGGTAGATGTTTACTTTGTATTTTGATTATAAGAGTTTGAAATATATTTTTACTCATAGGCATATCGACTTTCATCAAAGGCATTGGTTGAAGTACCATTTTAATTTTAATTTTTATATTTCATACACCCATAGGATGTGAATTTTGGTTTCTAAAGTATTTATCATTAAATTACCGATTGATGTCATGAAGGAATAAGTTGAGTCGTTATCTCTAATTAGTTTGTTTACTAAAATCATAATGGGAGTAAAATAGGTTTGTGGACAGGTGTTCTTGGATTCAATGAAAGATCGATATTCTTTTAATGGGTGATTTTAGACTGAGTAAGTGAAATTCAATGATTATAAATGATTGGGTAAAATTATTTATGGTGGGGAGATCGTGGGTTAGTGTTCTTTGTCTCCCAAAGGCGCTTTGTTATTTAATAGTAGGGTTGTTGTGTTGTTTTCTTTGAGGAAATAGTTTATGGACATTGGAAACCATTCTTGTTGGTCCATGAACCATAGGGATACCAATATGTATCATTACATTATAATTCTCCATTTTTATCATGTAATGAGAAGGTATATTCTGGATTTTGTATCATGGTTTCTTACAGGATAGAGAATTAAAGTGGAACATAGGAGTCCACTGGTTTATTTGTATCCCTTACCCATTCTCCTATGGAAGTGGGATGAGATTTCCATGGATTTATTCATTGTTTTTCAGAGAATCCTCATAGAAAGGAAGTTATTTGTTTTTTAATTGATCAAATTATAAATTCATTTCGTTTCCTCTATATCAAAGAGATGATAAATGTGGATCATAATGGGGATTTTTATATCATATAGTTTGTCAGAATTCATGGGATTTTCTCTACGGTTGTTTCTAATAGGGACCCAAGTTTCATGTCTTAGTTATAGAGTGGTTTACAAGTGGTGATGGGTTCCCATATAAAGTTTAGTATGAAATATCATCCATAGGTGGATGAAAAAAATGGAGGTTTATCTAGATTCACGAGGATATTCTTCTGGCTTGTGTGCATGATTTTGGGGGATCTTGGGAAAATAATTGGAATCTATTTTAATTTTCCTATAATAATTTTTATCATAATTAGATAAATATATTTCCCTTCATAATTTTTATTGGGGTCCATATAGATATTTCTTATTCAGGGAATAATTTTGAGTGTGGTCCTTAGTGGATCCAAGTATTATTCAGGATATTATAGAGAGGGTTCAGTTGATCTATAAGAGATTGATCATGGCACATATCCACAATGAATTTTATGTCGATCATAATTAGTGGTCATTAAAGTTTGAGTTTTTTTATTAGTATTTCATTAATGTTTTAACTCCATTAGGAAATAATTGATTATATATGAAAGGTATGTTTTCACCAAGGTTTATGGACACCTTTCAGATCATTTCATGATTGGGAATTGTGGAATATATGTTGGAATTTATATCTAGTATGTTACCTATCCATGATGTGTTCCATGTTTCTTAGATGAGGAGGTATTTACTAGTTTTTTACCTTTTCATTTGATTTGAGGAATTATATATTGAGATAGGTACCACTTTAGTTGAGCAGTATGTTTAGATTATGGGTTATTGAGAGATAGTACTATGTTATAAAATTATTCCTCTCATTTAGGTAATGTGGAAGAGAATTAGGGATATCCATGAGATGTGTAAGAGTGAATTATTAATCAATAAGAAGTTAGATTCACCTTTTTAGGATTCTAGGAATCTGAGTGATTTTTTGTGGCAATAAACATTTATTGTGGGGATATTGAAACACTCTATTGTGATTTTAAAGTACTTCTTTGCTCATGATTCTTTTATCTTCCTTTTTGGGTGTGTTTTCAATATTATTGGTTATATAGATCCTTTTCAATGTAAAATGACCTAATGTTCAGGTATGTATACTTTTTTTAATTAATGGTGTCTTGGTTTAAATCTTCCAAATTCCATATAGGGTTCTACTAGAGTCTGGATAATGATGAAGGTAGTTTTGGGATTTTGTGAAGAATTGGCATGTCTGATATATGCTGGGGGTTACAAATTTTATAAATGGATTTAACACCATGTAATAGTTTCCAAGTAGATTCTATGAATCTGGTTTAGGGTGTGATGTTTACACATTGTGTATTTGGATTTCACATTGTGTAACGGATAAAATTAGGTTTTTATAAAAAATTTATATTTTTTAAGGAATTTTCATCTTTCATGGAATTCACATTGTGTAATGGTATTACATGTCATGTAAGTCTCAAATCATAAGTTTTTATGGCCTTGTGAATGTAGTTAATATTTCATACTTCCAATAAATTATCTCTCTTGAACCAAATCTCACCATAAGTGATTTTGGAGATATCTTCTCCTTTCAGGTCATTTGTTCGATGATCGATCATCATGGTCGTTGTGGTCAAACTCTCATAGTAATCATTACTTATAGTAATTCAATCCTTTCTTTAAAAATATGATTTTTGGATTTTTTTATGGTTCAAATTCATGATGGAATAGTGTTCTTTATTGGTGCTTTTCTGTTTCTTCGTATTAGTTGTCTTTTCATGGCCCATAACTTGGTCTTTAACCACCATTGTTGAAGGAGGATAGGTTTAAATCATTTTGAGGATGGTGTTTCTATAAAATTGGTTAATTTGGATGATTTATTATCATTCTTGAAAAATTACATTTGATTTTTATTGAATAGAATTGATTCTTTAAGTATTTTGTAGAAAGATAATTGTTTTTAAAGGGAGTTTATTTAAAAATGTAATTTTAATAATTCAAATATTTTTTTTCAAACAAAAAAGTCATTTTTATTGGCATTGAAAATTGTTTTTATAAATTTCCAGCATGTTTTTAAAATTTAATTTTACATTATTGGAACATTGTTAACTATGGGTGCATTAGGAAATGGACATAGGCAAACCTAGTGTGTGTATCACTACTAGGGGTTTCTTTTCTGATATTGATAGGTTGTGAAAGAAATCAATTTTAGTTTAATAGAACATTTGTCTAGGTGTAGGATCCTTTATGTATAATATTTATTATCTCATATGCTATAGCTAAAATTATAGTTTCCTTTTTCATTTATGGATTTTTATTGCAAGATAGTTTTATCAGGGATTATTGATCTTGGGTTTTTATATGAGGTTGTACCGCATTGAGATAAAAGATGGTATTTTAGGGATATCTTTTTAATTTCATACCATGTGATTCATGAAAATTATTTTTTATCACTTCTACTTTTCATATTTCTAGCTTTGATATTATGAAAGTCTTATGAAATACTAAAGTGAAAATTATTTTAAATTGGGTTTGGATTTTATAAATGTATTTTATAAAATTGACTATGTTTTTAAAGATAGAACTATTTCGTTCTCTAAATTAGACCATGTATATAAAATGTGGTGGTATCCTAGTAGAATTTTTTATCAAACCTAAATTTTACCATTCAAAAATTATAGATGTTTTATTTCAAGATACGGTTAAAGGGAAGGGAATATTTTAGCACGTCATATTTTATTTTTTTCATTTTCTCTGTAGAGGGGAGGTATGGAGGTGAATTTTGTTCATGTTGAGTTATTTAATACTCTTGTGTTTAGCTTATTTCATATTTTATTGTATGTTTTTTTGTTTTATCTCTTTTATTTTTCCTTTTTAATCTATTAGTGTGTCTTGTTTTAGCTATATTCATCTCTTATTTTCATTTTCCTTATTTGACCTCACCTTGTGATGGATGATGTTTGTGTATGTTTTGGTCGAACCAGATTGGCCTATTACCACCATCATAATTTCTCACCAATATATAACATGGGAAAAGGTTGACTCACCAAGAATGAGTATAGGGAGGTCCATTGTTTCATGAATTATATGTGTTTGTGGGTGCAGAAATGTAGTGATTATTCCAAGTCATTTCATAGGAATAGAAATTTTGATTATTGTTTTTCAAACATTAAACTTTTTTATTATTTTAATACTATCTATTTATCTATTTCTCTTATGTTTTATTTAAAAAAATTATTCGTTATTGTCCTTGTGGAAAGTGTGGGGAAGAATTTTGGGATTGCTTACTGAGTTTATACTCACCCATGCACAGGCACATTGGTGCATTTTTAGATATCATATATTATTATATTGGTTTTGGAAATATATTATTTTTATCTAGTGGAAAATTACGATTTGTTTTTATTTATTCTGTGTCCAGATATTAGAGATCCCTCTTCGTGTCATTAGAGTGATTACACTTAGGAGTTATTGTGTTTGGATGTCTTTGGTTTCTTTTATAATCTATATTATATTTTCATTTATACTCAAATGTTATTAGTTCTTGGTTATTATTTAGGTTGTATTTTTATTACTCATGCATCATATGGTTGGATCATTTGTTTCTATTTTTTTGAGTTTTTTTTTGAGTTGGTTATTCATTTAAAATAATCCCCCAACATTTATCTAATCCCTTCTCATTTATTTTTAGCCTTATGTGTCCTGGGGACTTAAAATAAGGTTATTTTCACTCAACCACTTATCAATATAATGATTTAGGGAGGGTTGTTACACTCATGAACTCAAAAGTTATGATAAACTTTTTTGACTATATAAAATGTAGAAAATGGAGTTTTCTAAGGATCATATGATACATGAAAAGAAATAAAAAACTATTCTAGGTGGAAACTAATGGGGAAACACCCATAAAATAAATTTAATGGTTTGAAAAAAATGTTTCCATAATATGATAATTGTTGTGAAAACAACCATAGGATATTTATTATAAAATATGATTTGTTTTTCCAATGTATAATATTTGTAAATGTGTGCCATGAATGCCGTGAAAATGATTATAACAATTAATAAAAGTTAAGAGTAATATGTTTTAATTGTAATGTGATGTGTCATTATGAAAGTACTTGTCAAAAGATATAAATAAGTGGTGGAATTTATCATGATTAAAAGTGTAATTGTGTGTCTACATCCTTTTTACCTACTTCATTAGAGGTTGGACCATCCAGTTATGTGGTTTTAGGTATATTTCATGTTTATTTAGATTATACCAAAGACTTTCTGATTGGGATCTAAACCATTATTCATTTTTGAGAAATAAGATATTAAATGGAAAATTTTACCTAATGAAATAAATCTAGAACATTTAGTAAAAACTCCAGGGTGGAATTAAAGAAAAAATAAATTATAATAATCATCATATTATCATTTGTTGATAGGATTTACCTACAGACCATATTGTATTACCTATTATAGAATTTGATATTATTCTGGGATTGGATTTGATTTTTATTTATCATGACAAGAGATATTGTGGTGATAATTTAGTTGTTTTTAAGAATGAGTTTCATTTTGTATACAATAATGAATTACTACCATTGATTATATATCAAGAAGATCATAAATTGATTAAATATTGATTTTTAGGTTATCTTACACATATTTTTGCAATGAATGAAATGATTCAAATTTGTGATATAACATAGTAAATTAATATTTTGATGTATTTCCTAATGAACTAAACTGTATATAAATGTTATATTGATTGATTTTTATATAGAATTGTTTCTTGATGCTAAAACAATAATCCTCCTTGTCGAATGGGTCAAGTAGAACTTTTGGAATTGAAAAAAAAGTTTTACATGTTTTTTATAAAGGTTTCCTTTGTCTAAGAACATCACAATGGAGTTCCCCAATTGTTTTTGTTAAAAATAAATATGGTTCCAATGGATTGTTAAAAATTATAAATAATTTCGTTACATAAATTTTTAGAATAGGTGTTTATTTTCTCATATCAATGACTTATTTGATCAAATCTATGGAGCTCAGTAAATTTTCAATGGTTGATCTATGTAAAAATTGGGTCCATGTGATAGCACAGACTCCCCACCTTTAACATGGATATTGGGTCATGGCCTACCACGTACCATCAGTAGCCCCACAGACACGTGGTCCCCACCCTGGGGCCCACCCACCTACCCGAACGAGTTATCTAACTAATGACTGTCCCCATAGTCCAACACTTGTCATTTCTATTGTGATTTTTCCCCACTCATACACACCCGGGGAAATATCCCACATATTCACCCATCCTAATCACTACTCCAAGCGAAGAACACTTAACTATGGAGTTCTAATCAGATTGGTTCTTTAAAAATAAGTTACACATTATTAACATGAGTCATATGATTTAGTCACTAAACCCTTTATCATTTTGGGGTGTTACATTATCCCCCTTTAGAGAATAACATCCTCATTATGGACCCTACATCTCAACCCAGGTAGTGCATCACACTTAAGGTTGGGATATTCCTCTGATACCAACCATGGTGACCCCGACCTCAGAAGTTCGGAGTCAGTTCCTGGAACATGGTGTGCAATTGTTTTCGTAAAAAATGCAGAAAAAAATTAGATATCTCATTACATCACATATAATAGTTTCAGTTAAGGTTCTAGAAAACCAGATACTGAGGATACATTCCTTCAAAAACTTGACAAATATAGACTTAATATTATTGTCATCACATAAGAGTACTCACAGCATGATAAATATACTAAAACCTATTAAAAATAAATTGAAAATGTAGGTTTGGAATAAGAATTCCATGTAATTGTTTTCAAAAAACAATTTTATAAAATCCCTTTTTTAAACAAACAAACTTTGAAATAACTATGAAATATTTTCTTATTAGGAAAACAATACTTCTTGGAGAACATCATAAATATTTTTCAAATGGTGACTTGAAGACATTTTCCAAAAAATCTATTACACAAAAATTATTTATATACTTAAAAGCTATAGGTAAAACGTATATCACATTGGACATACAATTACAAAAATTTAACGGATGATGCATGAACCATAAATTGATCAAACTCATTTAAAGGTGACATTTAAGGTTTAAAGTACAAATTATCAAATAAGTTAACACTTCCTTAGAATTTCAAAAGTGACAATATAATGATTAACATAACACTTAAAATGAAATGATAGATATAATATCAACTTCAGTTTCAAAATTTTTATACACATTCCTTATATAACGTTCCAAGTGCATACTTCATTTTTTCATATGTATTCATCACCATTATCATAAAATATTATTAACCAAGGGATATTCTACTATTAAAATAATAATTTGGTTGGTCATAAACTAAAACATATTAAAAGAATGTATAATTCTAGACTATGTCAAGGGATTTGACTAAAACCATACATAATCATTCCTTAAAGGCCTCATGCCAAGACCATACTGGTAAAAACATAACATAAATCATCTCATAAGACTTAACTTTACCCAATGCATTAGAGCACTATATAATTCTGGGCACACCCATCACATCATAACATTCATATTATGCTATATCATTCTTGGATCATTTTTCACAACATATAAGTCTAATACATTCCTTATATGTCTTAGTATGGTATTATATTGATAGTGACCCATAAAAAAACGAATACTTACAATCTTAATCCATGAGTTATCAAGAGAGATAATTTCATTCTCACATACATATTCAATAAATGAAAAAATGGCTGTATTTTTTATTTTTAGGTTATGGTTGCATTAGATTTAATAGTGACATGCATGGACCAGAATGACATGAGTTTTTAAATGTAATAATAAATAGTGCACAGAAAATAATGGGTTTTCATATAAAATAATAACTCTTGCATTAAAACCCTTTCACATGAATGTAAACCTTTTTCATACCACAATTTATATGTTTTTGACTTTCTGATAATTTTAATTCTTGTTTAAACCATACATTGTTAATTGAAATATCAAATATATTGAAACATAAACATAAATAATTAAAGGAATTCCTTATGGAAAATTGGAATACAAAGAATAGATGTAAAATCATTTCTTCATGTGAAGTATTCGTGCATAAAAAATAATTAAACACATGTGCTTATGCATGTATATATATATATATATATATATTTACGCTTAAACATGAAAAAAATTATACAACTTAATAACATAGATAATACTATTTAAAAACACAATAAGTCAATATTGAAATACATATATGTATATAAGTGGGTTTTATAATTATATGAGATCATATATATACACAATGTGTATACTTGCGATTTACACAACCAAAACAAGTTTTAATTAATCCTTATAAATATTGTACACTTCAAAAACATAATTAATTAGGAAAATGGGTTTTATGAGAATATAATTCAGATTATAATTAAAACATGTATGTATATATACACATTACCATATATACACATATATGTTTATATGGTATAATTGATGAAAAAAATTAATCCTTACATGGATTACATGTAATTAAGGACATCATTTATGAAAATATATTTTTCATTCAAAAACAATAAAAACTGAATAGGTTTATTTATAAATGAACATACATACATAATCATATATACATAATTTGTAAACTTGGTTTTTAATATGTAAAACAAACAAAAATAATCCCCTTTCAAGCATTATGTGCATCAAAACATTAATTAAACACTGAAAAACCCCAGTTGAAAAGCTGAAATAGATTTGGTTTGGCAGTTATATAAATTTTTTTACATAAATATATAAAATTAAATATAAGGGTTTGTATAAGGAAATAATAGAAAAATATCCCCTTACATTTTTAACATGAATTAAGAACACCATAAAAAACAAATGGCCATCATTCAAAAATCATAAAATATGAATTGGTTTCCTATATAAAGAATCATATATACATATATAAGTATATATATACATGGTTTATACAAACTCAAAACCAGATTAACCCTTACAAGTGTTATACACCTTAAAAAATCAGTTTAACATTAATAATCATATTTAGAAAATATAAATTGAGTCAGTATCATGAGTTATATAAAATTTTATACATATATATAACTGTGAAATAGAAAAGTATATAAAAGGGTTTGCATATTGAAATTGAAGAAAAAATAATCCCTTATGTGGCTTCAAGAGATGGACTCAGTCGAGCAGAGTCTTGGAGGGGAAACCAGGGAGAGTTATGTGTGCTATTAGGGATTATATAAGTTGTATGTGTATATATTATATACATAAAGATTCATATATAAAATGTAAACAAAGACCAACGAAATTGAATAATGAAAAATAAGTCTAACACCCTAATTATAATAAACCCTAAAAAATAATTTATTTTAATATATATATTTATATATATATATAATGATTGTGGAAGCTTTAATAGAAATCCAAAGAAAATAAAAAAAAGATCAAAAGAGGTCTTATGGGTAGAAATTTAAGGCAAGGTCCTAGGAGATGATGGAGAGTCACAAGAGAAGAAAAGAAAAAGAATATGTGGATGAAAATTGAGGCAAGACCACTAGTTCAAGGGTTTAGGGATAAAGAAGAAGAATAAAGGAATGGACAACAGAGATTGATATGGAATGATTGAACGGATGTGGTGAGTTCTTGGATTTTAGAAAAAAATTGACAGTTTCAATCTATCTGGGTATTGATCAGATGAAAATGGTAAAATCCACGAGTTTTAAATGGGTTTAGTGGCTATAATCATCCATGACATGATTCAACGACCCCGATTAGATCCTATAAAAAAACTGCATCCCACATCAAAACAAGCACGATTTTGAGACTACCATAAATACCTAAGAACCTATTCTATTCACCAATAAAATAAGAACACACACCATGGGATCATTACACATGGTACACCCACCCTCATGGGCCCCAACTTACCCACACATGCATTGGTGCACAATTTGCCTCACCCCATGCTCGCTCATGACTATGCCCTATACACAGGTTTGGGCATGCGCTTACGCCTCACCATGCATGTCCTATGTGAAAGCCTCGGCATGCACCATGAATTCACCACCGGAGGATTCACTAAACTTTAAGTTCTTCATGAGACACCCACTAGACCTTGAGCACTTGTCCTTCAAGACTACCCTCTTTTAGTTGGGTACTCACCCAACTTTTGTAAAAAAAAACTTTATTTTTTTAAACATAAGAATAATAATGTTTTAAAAATAAAACATATATATATTAATTTCTTTATATATAATATTTATTATTATATTGTTCTCATAAGTTTGTATTTATTTAAAACATTATAACTTCCAAATACCTCCAAATTGATTTTATAAAATTATATTCATTTTAAAATAACCATTATGGTTATAATAAAATATATCCTTAATTAAAACTATGTTATTATTTAACATAGGAAATAAGTTTGAAATATATAAAACATTTTCAACATGTGAAACATATATATTTCTTTATAAAATGATTATTTAAATTCCATTTTTATTAAAATATAAATAAGTATAATCTTTTAATACATAGAGAGTTATCATTTCATTTACTTAAAAACGTATATTTATTTACTAAAAAATTATATTCCATCATTAAAAACCCTTAAAATTCTTAAAGTACTTAAAATAATTAAGATACGTAAAATATTTAGAATAAATAAAATACTTATATAATTAGAATACTCAAATAACCAAAATAATAATAATAAAAATCACCATACTTTAAATACCCAAGAGTTATAAGATTTTAGGACCGTTATAAAAACAAACAGTCACCTAGGGATCGCAACGACTATTAATGATCACAAAGTCCATATAAATAGGTGTTTATAGTATTCCAAACTTTTAAAAAATAACTTTGTGAAGATGGTGCTCTATATACCATTGATGTTTAATATGATTATCTTTTTTCATTCCATACTATTTTTCATCATCACAGATCCAAAGGACTTCTACAATTTTCTTGTCCTGTTTGTGGTGTTTGGGGGTCTCCTGGTGATTCTGATTAGTCTTCTAGTATGAATTTTAGGTTAGTGAGGTTCTTTTGGCCTTATGGAAATGTAAGGTGTCTATCATTCTTATTGAATAAAACATTTCTTTAATTTTTTTTTGAAAGTATTCTTATTTTAGATGCCCCATTGTTAAACAAAACCAACATAATAATAATTAAAATATTATTATTAAAATTTAATATTGTTTGGGGCGTTACATTATCCACCCATTAAAAAAATAATGTCATCGCAATTCCATTTGTACTCACAGACACTGAACTTCCTCCATTCACAGTAATTTCCCTTCACAAGTACCACTGATGTTGGAGATTTACCATGTTTCCGGTTATACGAATTCCTAGCACAATTTCAAAACTCTAGATTTCCCTGGTCCAAATGCAACATGAGAAACTCGGGTCATACTTGAGTAAACATATATTGTTTCTAGAGAGTGAGGAATGAGGGGTGTGATGTTGGGATACATTATCAAGGACTTTATGTATGTAAAATGATTGAAAGGACTTGACTTTAAGAATTTCAAAGTTCCTTACTCGTCCAAAATTTTTATAGGAGAAAATATGACATAGATATCATGCACAGAGGTCACCCACTCTTACAAGTTTTTAGAAATCCTATAGGGATACAATGACTTTTTCTATAGTGAAAAATTTAAAAAAACCATCATAGTACTTCCCCTGACGTGCATAGGATGGAAATTGGGCATGTATCATGATTAAATAGTCAAATTCTGAACCACGATGGAGATGAAGTTCTCGAGGAGAGTTAAGTACATGGTATAGATATTTTCATGTCAAACGAATATTTTCAATGGGATCATAGTCTTCTATACATGACTTATAAATTATTATCTCTATAATCTCAGTAGTAAGTGACAAAAGATTCATTGATTCTCTTTAATCTTCCATTTGAAAATTTTAATGAAGAAATAAACTTAGGAAGGCATAAGTAAATTTTTAGTCTTGTTCAAATTGTCCAGAGTTGTCTAAACTGATCATCTGATACCAAATGTAATAATTGGTTCACGATGACAGCATAGACAACCCGCCTTTAACATGTCTAGCAGGTCACAAGTTTCCCCACAGACATGTGGTCCCCACCCTGGGGTCCACCCAGGTGCCTGAACGGGTCTTCTAAGTAATGACTATCCTCACATTCCAACACATGTCCTTTACAATGTGTTTTTACTCACTCACACACACATTGGGAAACATCCTAGAAGGTCACTCATCCTGACCACTACTCTAATCCAAGCACATTTAACTTTGGAGTTTTAATCAAATGGGATCCTGATAAGGAAGGGTTGCCTTGTAGACATGAGTCATATCATTTAATCATTTAACCCTTTATCATTCTGGGGTGTTACAATCTACGGTTCAGGTACCAACAAATATATGTGAGGGGTAATTACATTTTGAAGATGGTATTTTACACTATGTATGGTTATTATGAGTTTTTGTTTATTCCTTTTAGGTTGAAAAATTCTCCAACTATATTTATAAACCTTATGAATAGAGATTTCCTTCACTTCATCGATAAATTTTTTGTTGTATTTTTTGATGACATATTGATATATTCTAAAATTAATTATGATCATGAGAAATATTTGATGGAAATTTTATAAACCAAAAAATTAATAGAGTTATATAGAAAATTTGGTAAATGTGAATTCCAATTGAGATAGATTTTTTTCGTGGAAAATATTGAAAATAAGGACAGAATATTTATAGATCCAGTTAAAACTAATGTAGTCAAACCATTTCCAAGAACTAGAAATGTTAAATATTTTTATTGTTTTCTTTTATTAGTGGGATACTAATAATTATTTCTTGAAAACATTTATCATTTATCTATCCCTCTAATTATATTTTCTTCAAAAGTAATTAAATACCTCTAGATGAAAAAATGTGTTGAATATTTCCATGAATTGAAATGAATATTAGTGAATACTCTGGTTTAGACCCTTCCATTCGTAAAAGGTGAGTATATTTTCTATATTAATTGTTCATTGATGGTACATGGTTGTGTTTTATTACATAATGACTATTTAATTTATTAAACTTAATGATAATTGAAACCTCATGCAATATATTATTCCACTCATAACCTTGAAATGGTGGCTACGGTGTTTTCAATGAAAATGTGGAGACATAATTTATATGGATTTAAATGTGAAATATATTTGTATCATAATATATGAAATTACATATTTACTTATAAATATTTTACCATGAGGCATATAAAAAGTATACAACTAATAAAGGATTATGATTTAATGATTAATTACATCAAACAAAATAAAACAGGATATCTAATGATTTAAGTAGAAAAGATAATGCATTATTAACTATTCGATATTTTGAACATGATCCTTTGGTAAATCATTTTTTGAATATTAGAATATAAATTAGGAATACATAAACTTAAATTGTTTTGTTTCATGAGACATTTTAGTCATCATTATCAGAAAAAATTCAAAAAAAACTCAAAAGGAGAATCATCTATATAAGAAATATATGATTTTCTAGGAAAGGTAATTTTCCTAAATATATCATTCATAAAAAAAAAGTGTTTTCATATTCATTAAAGGATTATTTATACCTTTTAATTTCCAATTTTAGAAATAATTTTTGAGTGAAAATCTTAGATATACATTTTCTATTAATCCAAGTAGCATTAAGATTTATAGAATTTTGAGAAAATTTCTTATAGGATAGAATGAAAAGATATATTGATGATATAACCATGAAATGGTTTACTTATCAATATGTTAATGTATAATTAAATTTAACAAATGTGATGCATAAACTTTTCTAGTTAAGGATTGGAAATAGTAGAATGTATCTATGGATTTCAGTGTACTTTCATCCATACATGTCCATGTTCTATCGGCGAACAATGTGCCGAAGGGGGTGGTCAGGTCTATTGATAAGATTCTGGCCAGGTTTATATGGGATGCATCCTTGAAGGGGAAAATGAATTAGGTCTCTTAGAGTAAGATGGATCGGCCCATTCAGGAGGGAGGGATTAATGTGAAGAGCTTAGAGGTCACGATCCATTGTATGCATGCGAAACTGGCATGGGAGGTTGTTGAAGAATGGTCCTTGTGGGGGAGCCTCATGTCGTTCAGGTATAGGGACAGTGTTGGTGGTCATACGGAAAGTGGCTCCCCTCTGTGGGTGGTGGTGAGCAGCATCATTCCAGAAATTATTCAGCTATCTCGGTGGATTGTTAGGGAGGATAACATCTTGTTTTAGCAACATAACTGGTCTGGTAGTCTTCTCAGGTATCTGGGATGTTCTGCACCTTTGATCACTTTCAATGAGGTGGCTCAGTATCCATCATTCTTCAGAGCCGTTCTAGAGGATGACCAGCATGAGATTTTTGATTCTCTAATCATCAACTCGGAGCGAGACAGATGTGTTTTCACTTCTGACTCTATGGGGAAGTTTTCGTCGAAGGAGTTCTGCCGGAGTAGCATCTTCCAAGAACATCAGGCTGGGTGGAGTGGCAGGATTTAGTGTAATGACCTTCCAAAAATGTTCCATTTCCTCACATGGTGTTTACAGAATGGTGTGCTTCCATCTGATGATAACATTAAACGCCTGGGGATCAGTATGGCCTCACGATGCTGTTGTTGTGCTGCTTCTTGTGAGGAGAAGTTGTCTCGCATTTTTGTAGCAAGTGACTAAGCCCGTTCGGTGTGGGGTTTATTTGGAAGTTTCTTTGGGCTTTCCTTACAGGAGATGGATGTTGGGGACTTCCTGTCGGACAGTTTCTAGGGAGTAGATGCAACGGGAAATGATATTGGAGAGTGGGCGGTTACCCTGAGTGCTAGGTGTTGGGCACTATGACAGGCCCAGAACCGAGCGAGGTTTGAGGAAGTTTATTTGTAGGATAGGAAAATAATCGCTAGGATATTATACACCTTTAAGGACATGTTGTTTCTTGCAGGTACATGGAAGGAAGCTTCGACGATGAGGGCGTTGTACGGGGCCAGAGTTTTGGCTCAGGAGCCAGGTCTCGGGAGGTAGGGCGCTGGGTGAGGTGGCGGCCGTTGGAGGAGGGATTGAAGTTAAACGTCGATGGGTCATGCCGGCAGGGGATGATGTGTGGGGGAGTAGCTATCCACGACGCAACTGGAAGCGTGATACTGGCATTCTCTGCGACTTTTAGTGCTAGGAGCTTATTACAAGTGGAGGTGAGAGCGGTTCTCACAGGCCTTTCTTTATTAGACAGATGGGAATTCGTTTATTGCAGGTGGAGACAAACTCCCGCTTCACTCACGATGCTCTTCAAAGTAAGGAAAATTTCCCATGTCCAATAATATATATGATTAGGGCATGAAAATTCTTAATGACTAGGGGCATTGGTGTTACACATACCAGGAGAGAGGGCAACAAACTAGCGGATCACTAGGCGTCCCTTGCGGGCGAGGACATCGCGGTCACCTGTATTTATAATTTTTCTCAGTTGGCACCTGAGGGAGTGAACCTAATTTAGTGGGATGACCTTGGTCTGCATCTTAGGCCCCCTTATTACTGTTTCTCTTGTTTACATTTCTTGAATAAAAATTGTAATGAAGATGATGTATATATGGATTTCAGAAATAGAAAACCAAATACATCTGAAGTTAATAATGTGATAAGTGTTATTTTTGATAAATTTTCTAAATATACACATTTTCATAATATTTAAGTTAATATTCATTTGGATAATCATTCAATTCATTGGGTTGAAGATATAGCAAGATTTCATGCATTAAAAATTTCAATTGTATCTTATCAGGATCAAAAAATTACATATAATATTTGAAAAATCCTTTTCAAATCATTGAGTATTGAATTAAACATTCATACTGATCTTTATCCTCAACCTGATGGATAGTCAGAGAGAGAAATTTAGACATTAGAGGGTTTTCTTATAGTTTTTTCAATGGATTTTGAGGTAATTTAAAATCAATATATTCCAGTTGTTAAATGTTATCAAAGTCATAGTTTTCAAACAAGTATATATATGGAACCTTTGAGGTAATATATCAAAATAAGTGTTAGAATAAATTTTATTCAGATGAAGTTATTCAAAGAAGGTTTATGACATTTGAATCGGTATAATATATTGTTATAAAAGTTTTGGTGATTCATTATCCTGTGAGGGAATATCATGGCTTGAAAAATGTTAAATAGATAACTGATGAAAATATATTTCATTAAAAATAGGATACTATGTTTCTCCTTAAGTGTCTTCTTATAAAAGTGTTATTCATTTAGATAATACTAAAAATTTAAGACCATGATTAATTGTGACATATAAAATTTCATAGAAGATTATATTGGTTTCTTATCAAGTTGGTTTTACCGTGAGTTTATCTCAAGTACAATATATGTTTAATGTTTCATTATTATGGAAACATGTTCCAGATACATATAATGTTTTTAGTCTTAAATTTGTTTAGATGGAAGGGAACCCTTCTTATTAAAAACAAATTTTACAAATTATTCCCCATAAAGAGTTGATGTTATAGAATAATGTGATTTTCTAGGTTAAGGTTTTTTAAAAATACAATATTACAAAAGAAACAACATGGGAATCATAAATTGTTATAAATTAAAAATATGTCTACTTTTTTATGTAAATAATACAATTAAAAAGTATAAGATTTAATAATGGAGAGAAGAATGTGAAAAGACACGTGATATTGATAATATATCGACTTTATTCTTTGAAAATATTCATAAATTCTATTTTCTATAATTCTATTCACTATAATAATATTATTTCAATTTTTAATAAAATATAGTTTAATAATAATTAAAGTTTGTTTCATGCATTATACGGTTTCATTCAATAGTTTAATTTCAAAATATTGGAATTTTATTTTTACAAAATTAACCACATTTTTGATATCATCAAGTCAAAAATATCTTAGGGTGTCATTTTCATAATTTTTTTAAATGATTCATTTTTAAGTTAATATTAAATGGTATCATTTAATGTAAATATATCATTTATTTACATTAAATAATGTAATTCTAAAGTCACATTATGTTCTTAATTTTACCATAGTGTAAAATAAGAATCGATTAATGAGAAATAGTCCTATTAATTTATAAGGAATAATTATTATACATGGTTTTTATAGGTTAATTTTTTGTATTAAAAACACATTTTTTTAAATATTTATCATTGAGTTTTAAAATTTTAAATTAAATTTTATTTCTATAACATCTATAATTTTAATCTTGAAAAATAGATTTTATATTTAAAATTTGGTGGTTCATATTTTTAAAATAGATCCCTTTTATTTTTTGTCATTATAAATAGTAACCATAGTAAATATTTGTATCCTCAGTTAGGATACAAAGGTAACATTTGATTAAAATTATATAGTAATGCTTTAAAATATCTCTAACACTTACCATTATCCCTTTGGATGAGTGGTTTCTTACCAAATATATGTTCAAGGAGTTAAATAATGTATTTTAAAGTACAATTTTGAATTTGGTTACCCAATCATGACTTTTGTGAATATAAGTTAAATTTTATTCAGTAAAAAGTTATATTTTTGTTCTTTACACTTAATAGTATTATTATATGGTTCCATATTGTATTGTATTCAATAAAAATTACAAAAAATATCCATTTATTTATTACTTAACCAAAATAATTCATGGAAATAAATTTTTTAATTTATTTAAATATAAATTTCTTTTTACTCAAAAAATAAATTATTTTTCTAAAAATTGTTTCTCACCCATTTTCTATTATAACATTAAAAATAATTTATAGAACCTGTGGAAATTGAATCTACTGAAATAGATTCTAAATTTGGAATCATCATGTCCAATTTTTTTTAGTTTAATGTCTAGGAAATTCCCTATAATTGTTTTTATTATATTGAATTATTCTGAGACCACATGCTCAGATAGCATGTGATTCTGAGGCCCGGAGCACCTGAAACTGAATTTTAAACTTTTTCAAGATACGTTTAGTAAATGTGCGGGTAGGTTTTTATAGCATTTGAACCGGTGGTTGGATCAAAAATCTGAGAGAACCATTGAACTCAGAACGCCAGGTTTCACCTAGAATTGACTTAACTTTGAGGGGTAAGGGCCAAGTGGAAAAGTTATTTCTTAGAATTTTTGAGAAAAATAATAAAATAATTTAAAAGAATAATTTTATTTTTGTTCTCACCATTTAGTGGAGGATGGAGACATTTCGGTGTAGCTATAAGGCAGCGATGAGGTGCATTAATGAAACTCATTAATAGATCGTTAACTCACAGTTTAATGACACTTTAATGATGCGAAAGAGCATAACGATGCAACATTGCAATAAAACGGAAGTGCTACGATGTTTTTCCTTTTACAAGTCAGACGCGTTGGCGGAATGATGATTAAACTGGGGGGATTATCTTAAGAACCTCCAACAGACATACTCTCCAACAAAAAACGGAAAACTCCGACGAATTTGAACAACTTCGACACCCCATGAAGATCGAAGTTGGAAGTGATGAACGAATTCAACATCTTGAAACCACAAGTACGAAACGATACAGCATAGAGTTTCAATAAGGTATGGGTTTTTATTTTAATGTTCTTCCCTATTCTATTCTAAAAACGATGAATGCAGATCAACCCACGAATAGGTTGATCCACGAATCATGAATTCATGTGGGAGGGTAAACATTTTTGTGATTTTCCTTATCTAGGAATGTAATTATATTTTGTTTATTGAGCCATAATCCCTGAGTCTTCCCATGAATATGAACAACTAATGCGGAGGGTGCAGGACAACATGAAAAAGGCCTAAGCCCCTCCAGATGTGTGCTCTTTGTGAACAGATTTTCCAAATCAAAGACAAGATGGGTTTGTGACATTTTTGGTGAATAGTACACTCCCTAGAGGCTATAGGCTCTAGCAGCGTCAATAACAGACCACCAGAGTGTGTCTGGAGGTCCCCTGAAGAATCCTTTGCCACGTCGGTGATGGTAGTCTATGGCGGCAGCTGGAGACGGAGGATGTCGGCGTGCCTGTCGGAGCACTGCTTTGGTCGGAGGTCATGACATCCATAGGGTGATGTGGTGTCAGGAAAGTTCTATGTGGAGGGATTTCCTGCATCCGGGCACCCAGATGAACTGGCAGTTGTAGTCTATTGACCGTGGAAAGAGGACATCCCTGTATCCATGGGGCCAGCAAAGGCCAAATACGGAAAACTATTGTGTCCCAGTAACACCCAATCAGCCACCCACATGGCCGGTCTTCCAGATTTCGGGTTGTGCCGCCAGCCAGCGGGCTGCGCCCTAACCACTAGGTTGGGCTGGGATGGGCCGAGAAATACTAGAACAAGTCACCGGGTAACCCAGCGGGCAGGACCCTCAGCCAAATAATGTCGGGTCTAGCGAGGCCCATTGGGCATGGCCCAATGGCCAGGTCAGACCAGACCGACCAAGAATTGAACTAGGTTAGGTCGAGTCAATCTAATTTTAATATGCGGTATGTGGGACCCCCAAGCCGGGTTGGTCGGGTTAGTATGACTGGGTCAGACTAGGCCCAGACTCAATCATCCCATGTTTACAAAAATTCTTTTATCTTGCAAACCGCGCAACCGATTGATGGTTTGTTTATGGAATTGGGATCTTCTCGATGAGGTGGATGTTTTGACATGTCCTGTCGAGGCTTTAATGAAAGTTGATATGCGAAGAATGGATTAAGGAGTGGTTCTCCTAGGAGTGTTCTGTACAAAACCCTATGGTTGGTAGAGACCTAAAGACTACTAACTTTCAAATCTGTGAGACTCGACTATGGCCCATAAAAAAGCACTTCTATGTGACTTTTCTGGCCCACGGTGGAAAACACTTTTACATAACTTTCAAGGCCCATGGTACGCGATGAGGAGGAGTACCTCAGTTGGCCAAGATTAGTGGGATCCAATTTTTTGTGACATTAATGGCCTATAGTACGCAATGAGGAGATGTACCAAATCAGTCCAAGTTTATTGGGAAGCACATATGTGTGGCGTGGGAGGCCCACGGTGCTCAAAAGATGGGGAGTTATCCAACAACGGAGGTGTTCGATGATGAAAATGATGATTATATTATCACAACCCTAAAAGTATACATGGTGTGAGTTGTCTTGTGCTTCCTTATTATGCTTCAAACTTTTCTTGGAGGATTAGTTTCTGGTTTCTCCAATGTGTTTTGGGGTCCCCTATTGAGTATTTTGTCACGCATCCTTGTATGGGATTCGCCCGCACATGTTGTGTCTGGTGAAAATGATCGACATTTCAATAGAGGTGCTTAAGTATATGGGACTGATGGACTCTACAATGGTGGACTTAGTGGCCTAGGACCAAGAAAGTCCTAGTACAATCGAGTGGACATGATATTCTACTTCACCTTCCATTAGCTACACTACCCTCATCATCATGTGGGGTTTTCTGCGGATTGCCATTAGAGTTTCCCTTGGTAATTTCTTGTATTTAGTTCTTTTGTTAGGTTTTTATTTTGGCCCACTTGTATTAGTTATACTTGTAATCAGATTTTTTTAGTGGTACTTGTTTCATTTTTCAGTGTGTGGGACTTGGTTGGGCGTGTGTGTGTGTGTGTACAGGTACTTGGGAAAATGTCTTCCACATGTAGGTTGATGCCTTCAGTGCTAGTTTTCAGCCTCTTGCCTTCAAGAGGTGGGCTTGGGGTAGTCACGACATGGTCCCCTGGGGACAGGTCATGAAGAAGTGGTATCAGTGGGTGGTTGTTCATACCACAAAGACTGGGATATTGTTGTTTTGTTTTTTGGAAATAGTATTTAAGTGTTGCGTCTTTGACTTTCAGATTCAGAGATTCCAGTGTTGGTACGGCGGCTGACGTATTCATACACCAAGACCTTGAATTATTCATTTTGGCACAATACAGGAAAACATTGGTTTCATAAGTGTTTCCTTATATTATTTTAGATAATAGTCAACTAATCATGTATAATGTTTTGATCATGGTCCATCTTGATCTATATCAGGATGCCTCTAGGTGGATGGCTTGTGAGGATCTTGATACGAGGTCGTGAGGACAGTCCACCTAGCGATGAGGTATCCATTCAAGAACCAGTTCAAGAGATGGACCCTCTGTGTGGTGCACCAGTGCTACCACCACCCAATGGTAAGCATCTACTGTCGATGGTTCTGGGAGAGGATGTGCGTAGACTCTGTGCCATGTGAGAGTTTCAGAGATAGAGACCTCCTAGATTCAGGGGAGAGACAAATCCTCTGGTCACTGAGGACTGGCTGAAGGTAGTGAAGCGGATCTTCAATTTAGTGGGGAAACATTCTAACCATAAGGTGATCTTGGCAGCAAGCCTTATATAGGGATCGAAGGAGATATGTTAAATCTTGACCACCGAGGTGCATGATGAGGTGATCCTCGCCTAGGTAGACTTCGAGTGGCTTTTCCAGGAGAAGTGTTTCCCCTCAACCTTGCACTTTGTTCACATTCATGAGTTGCTTCACATACAACAGGGCAGTATGATGGTGGCTGAGTACTCATAAATTTTCACCGAGCTATCTCATAAATCGACAGATATGGTATGAGACCCTTTCTTTAGGGCTCGAGCCTTTGAGTATGGACTAAGGCATAAGATCGGGGCATTAGTGTTGTCTCTCAATATCCTAACCTAGGCTTGGGTGCTGGAGCGAGCCCTTCTGGTAGAGATCTTCTTGGCGGAGTAGGAACCAACAGTTAGAGACACCAGTATACCCAAGGCAATGGAGTCTTCAGGAGGTAGTAGACAGTAGGTGTGGGGTCCCAAGTGGGCTAGGTCTTTAAGAGGATGACCCCAAGACTCATGGTGGGTAGTGCAGGGCTCCCAGACCATAGGGAGTTAGTGGGGAACTAGAATGTTATTCTCATGTTGCAGGAAGGGACACATGGATGGTGACTAATCAGCCCACCATACAGATGACCCATATATGGTTGAGGGGACACTGAGGCAGAGGCAATGGTTCTACCGAGGTGGTCAACAGGGTACTGGACATGGTAGGGGAGCAGGCCTAGTGGTAAGCGGTGGGTGACAGTTTGAGGTGTTACCACCACCACCCCCAGGTGGTCCACCACGACCTCTGGGAGAAGGTGGACAGGGGCGATCTCAGCTCCATGTAGGAACAAAATATGAATGTACATTCTTGATTACAAGAAGGGGTAGTGAATTCTATGTTTAAAAAAAATTCATTTTTAACCTTATGGAAAAATATTTTTAACAAAGTTAAAAAATGTAAATTCATAAGATCTCTTAGTTCTACAAACATTCAAGGTTCCGAAAATATGGTTCTAGAAATGAAACATAATAGAAGTTTACAATGAAAATATTCTACCTTAAAGCGTATATAATCTTATTAATCAGATTAAATAAAAGAACAAGAAAGTATAAAATGGTTATACATTCTTACGTTATCAAAATACAGCGAAATATAAACTTGAAACAAAATAGGTAACAAGTATGAAATCTTTTAACCCAAAGAGTAGGATATCCAACAACCTTGGATAAAGGTCCCTTGATTTATACTTTCAAGAAATTATTTCTTACCCACACCTGGGTAAGCCCCCGATAGAAATATCGGAATTTGTCTTGTTATCCCCGCAAGCCCTTGAACTTCAAGGTAGTCGCACCTCTGTCTTCTTATCCACGAAAGTACTCTATTGAACACAACAAAAATCAGAGTCGCATGAAGCATGCTGAACAATATGTTCAGTACGCACAAGGCATGAGACTCTCTATCTCTATAAATTACTTCAGCAGCATGTAACCTCTAGATTGATAGATCAGTTCTTAGTTTTTTTGAGCTTGTTCAAATGAGCTCCTATTTATAGGCATTTATCCAACGGTCGACTCCCTCCTCCAACGGTCATATTTTTCCTTGAATCTTGTAGAGACCTATACATGTGTCAGTCAAACAACGGTTAGTTAGAAATAGATTTTAAGACATCATTTCATAACTATAACAGGGGTAAGTAAAATATGGTTACTTAAACAAATCTAATTTTTGAAGTCTAAGGAAAAATA
Source organism: Viscum album (assembly GCA_963277665.1). Classification (NCBI taxonomy): domain Eukaryota; kingdom Viridiplantae; phylum Streptophyta; class Magnoliopsida; order Santalales; family Viscaceae; genus Viscum; species Viscum album. The sequence continues at coordinate 1,870,500,941 of OY728137.1, read as the reverse complement.
ATGTTTGGAGTCTAGGCACATAAACACTTGGAGTCTATAAATCATAAAAATTAGAATTCTATTTTTCGAGAATTTGGAACCTGAATTCTATATATTTCAGAGTCTGAATTCTACAGAATTCCAAGTCCAAATTCTATAGAATTCGGAGTATAAATTCTGAGGAATTGAGATTCTGAATTCTAAAGAATTCAGAGTCGGAATTCTGTGGAATTAGGAGTCTGAATTATATGGAATTTGGAGTTTTAATTCGATAAAATTAGGAATCTAAATTTCATAGAATCTGGAATCTGAATTTTAGAGAATTCGAAATCTAAATTTTAGAGAATTCGGAATCATAATTTCATAAAATTTGGAATCTGAATTTCATAGAATTTGGAATCTGAAAATAAAATACTTTATTTCTAAAGATTTATTGGATTATGATATTTTAGATGTGAAACTTATTTTTAGAATTTAGAATAAGAAAAAAAATTATAAATAGAGAAATTATACTATGAACAATAAAAAAGGAAAGGATAAAATTTCCTTGGGAAGGAAAAAATTTCTTTATAAAGATAATTTTTATGGAAAATAAAATTTGTCTTAAGATAAGGTGTTTCTGATTTTCAAAAGATGACGGAATGTAAAATTCATAAGAAAACCTTATTGACTCAACAATCTCACCATTTTTGAAAGGCACAAACATCCTTATGAAAAATAATATAAGGACTCAAAAATTTTATGGACTTGATAACAAAAACTTATCTCCCTTTTACTTATGGATAAAAATGAATATTACTAACTCCCCCTTAGGTTTTAAAATCCCTAAGGATTTTATTCTATTTTTCATGGATGATATTTTACATTTTATTTGAAAATGAAAACCTTCTTTGATAAGAAATTCCCCTTATATGAACTCCCCCTTAGAGAAATATAATCTTTACTAGTAATCTTTTTATCATTTCTTTCTCCCCATTTTAAATTTTTAAAAAGGAATAGAGGGAGTGGAAAAATGGTACCTAAAAAATCAGTACTAAATAAGAAAATATATACAGAACAACCAGAATTTTATTAGGATTAAAATAATTTGTACAAGGAAGAAATTCAACAAAATATCAAAATTGGAAAAATTATCCTTATTTCCCCTTTCGTATTAACTTCTTTACAATAATTTTTAGCTTTTTGAGCTCCTTGGGATCTTCTTAAATGTGCTTAAGCAACTGATCCTTATTTTCACTTTTCTTCTCTTGGGCTTTTATCTTTTCTTCCTGAGCCTTAAGAATGTCTGCATGAACCTTCAAGTCTTCTTCTTTCTTAACAAGATTCTCTTCAAAAAAATTTCTTATATCCCTTTCCATCTTCCAATTAATGGACACAAAATTAGAATTTTTTTTTAAGACCTTGACTTATTGCTTTTGATTTTTCTATTTGAGCATCAAAGTTTCCTCAAATCTCTTAGTAAGATCATTAATCTTTCCATATTTGGAGGTAAAGGCATCTTTGACATTATCTTAAAATTCATCAAAAGCTATCATGTCTTCGATAGTATTCTTTTACTGTCTTGTAATCTTCTTGAATGACCTTTTATGAGCCTCATAACCAACAGGAAATGATTTGAAATATTCTCCAAGCCTGGAAAATTTATCCATAAGCATTGAAACTGAATCTGATTTCTGATTGAATGAATATCGAAGAAACTGACTCCTCAAGTCAATACTCAGAAACAATGGAATAGTACCAACCAACTTTTTTAAAGATTTTACCACAAAATCATGTCCAAGAGTGGATGATTCTGAATCATAATGTTTGGGTAAGGAGGGTTCTTTTTCTAATTCTTCAGCTTTCCTCTTTGATGAACATCAAATAACTTTCTGTTTCTATACAGATTTTCTAGTTGTATGGGATAACACCTGCTTTCCCTTATCAACTCTCTGAATGATTTCTTCTACTTTAGGTGATTCATTCTCACTATATGATAACTAATCAACTTTATCTTCCTCAAGAATTTCTTTCTCATCATTTGCCACAAGATATCCTGGCTGAATAAAATCATGAATTCTACTTTCATCATATGTTGGATTATTAACTTCTTCCTGACCCTTCTCTTCATTCCATGTAGTAGAAAGTTTTTAGGATTCATCTTGAGATATCTGGATCAATAATTTTGTATAGGTACTTTCCTTCTAATGGAAATATTCAACTTGCTTTCTTACATCATAAATGTCATCCCATCTTTATTCTTTTTCTTATTCTATTTCCTCTTCCTCTTCTTGAACAATTTCTTCTTCTTATTCTAGATCCAGAATCACATCCTTCTTTCCTAGAGTCTCAGGATGTGATTCTAACAAAAATGATTCTGGAACTGGGATTTTTTCAGATTTTTTCTCAGTATCCTTGAGAAGGGATTGAACAATTTCATCCTCCAGTAACTTCTTCCTCTACTTTTTTTCTTTCTGTTTCTTCTCATGATATTCTGTAGCCTTTATATTTAATGATTTTTCCTCAGCAGGGTCCAATCCCAAAGTAGTATCCCCTTATATTTTATTTTTCTTATCTTTTCTCCACTTAGAAACCACTTCATCAGAATAAGACATTTTCTTTCTAGATTTGGTGGAGCTGACTGAGTTTCCTTAAGCATAGTGATTTTTCCTTTCTCTTACGGTTCCTTGGACTTCCTCCTCCTTCTTCCCTTCTTAAAAGTTTCATTCACTTCCAGTTTCTTTAAAAAGGCTCTACTTCTTATTTAGAAAAATCATAGAAGTATCCTGAATCACTAGAAAAACCAATTTTCACTCTTCTTAGAGTTTCATCACTCAACAAAATCACCTTGTAATTTATCAGCATAGAACTATAAGAAATTTTGAAAGAATCAAGACAAAGGAAAATAATCATCAAGAGAATAGCTAGATACATGATGATTTGAGATTTCAAAATTTTATTCATGATATTCTCAATCATAACAAAGATATAATTAACAAATTTTATCTTCCTATGGTTCACCATGAGATCCAAAATGTAGATATCACACTTTTTCAGAGTATCCTTATCTTCTTTCCTTGTAATAACAAAACCTTGAACCCACAATTCAAGAATTCAAAGATTCATAGACAGATGAAAAATCTTCAGAGTATTTACCTCTGGAAGACCAAGACATGATTGATCTTTTTCATTATCAAAATATCCTACTACATCTGGTAGGTTCTGAGTACAGAACACTACTTATCCTTCATAAATAATTCTAATCAAACTTGTTGCCTTATTGTAGGAAAGGTCATAAGTCTTACCATATCTCTTAAAGGAAAACTTGTCTCTCCCTCCTCTATTGATGAAACTTACTGATTCATAGAACTCGACTAACAACCCTGGATAAACCAGATCTTGTACCCTCAGTTTTAACATACATAGGCTCTCCCATCCATTGAACTTAGTATTATTTAAAATGATAGAGTCATACTTATCATAGAATTTAGGATAGACCAGCTTTTCTCACTATATCTTCCACTCAGATATTTCCTTTACAAAATAAATTTCTTTTTGAGGAGAGGCTTTTACAGGAATTTGTAATTAATCAGACCTTGAAGACTCAGAATGACATTAAGTAGAGAAGCAAGGATTCAGCATGCCCGAACTTGAATATTGATGTGGGAAAAACATTTAGGTGTCCTTATATAAAAAATTGAAGTGACGGTTCAACTTTATTAATTAATCCAATGGTTGAAATACTCTGGATCAGATCTGATAGTTGGGATGATAACCAAAGAAGGATTTTGGTAGGTTCTGATCTTTTGAAGTTTTTAAGATAATCATTTGGTTTTAAGAAAATGTGAATCTAAAAATTTTAAAACAAAATGTAATTACTACCATGTAAAAACATGATAACGAAAATTTAGGAAAAGAAACATTCCTTTCAGATTACATAGGGAAATTATCCATAATGGTGATAATTCTTCTTAAAGAACATTAGTCTCTAGAAAATTTTAAAAACTAATTTAACGAAAAAAAATTATTACAAAAATTTTGATTATGAAAAATTTTGACTAATAAGAAAATGTACCCACCCTATGAAAAAGAGTTTATTAGTGTAATAATAAAAGTTTCAAAAAGGAGTTAATATGGAATATTACCACACAGTTATCATTCCTAAATGTTGTTTAATGTATTCAAATCTTTCAGAGGGTAAAGATATTTTGTAAATATCATCAAGTCGATGTTGCGTTCTGATAAATTGAATAATTATATCTTTTTTCTGTGTGTGGTCCCTAAGAAAGTTATTCCTAATATCTATGTGTTTTACACAAGAGTGATGTGCAAGGTTTTTACTTAAGGAAATTCCACTAGTATTATCACACAATATTTTTGTTTTGGTAAAATTCATACCATAATCTGTGAGTGTGCGTTGCATCCACAACACTTGAGCACAACAACTTCCAGCTGCTACATATTCAGCTTTAGTAGTGGAAAGTGCTACTAAGAGTTGTATTTTTCATGACCAAGAATCTAAAGAATATTATAAGAAATGAAAAGTTTGGGATGTACTTTTCCTGTCCATTCTACATCAACCAAAGTCAGCATCTGAAAATCTTTTTAAAATAAATTCATTTCCATAAGAATGAAAGAGTCTTAAATTTGTGGTTCCCTTTAAGTAAAAAAATCATTTCACTACCTTAAAATGAGATTTATTAGGATTATATTGATGCTTTCCATATAAGTATAATGAAAACATTAATTCTATATGACTAGATGTTAAGTATAGTAGAATTCATATCATACCTCTAAATGATGTTTGAACAACTAGTTTCCCAATATCATCAAGGTCAATTGATTTTGAGGTACCAATGGAAGTACTAATACTTTTAGTGTTTTCGTATCCATACTTTTTAAGAAGATATTTAATATACTTATGTTGAGATATATAAATTCTTTATGGTTTTTGAGAAATTTGAGAACCAAGTAAAAATGTTAACTCACCCATCATACTCATTTCAAACTTGGATTTAATTAGATTTGCAATCGAATCAGTTAAAGATTTCTATGTTGAACCAAATATAATGCCATCAACATAAATTTGAACAATAAAAACATTTTTATTATCTTTCTTAATAAATAGGTTTGGATCATCATTTCTCTTAATGTAATTGCTTTAAAACAAAAATCATGTAAGTCTATCATACTAGACTCTAGGGGATTATTTAAGTCTATATAAAGCCTTGGTGAGTTTGAAAACATGCTCAAGATATTTTGTATCTTCAATACCAGGAGGTTGTTAATAAAAAACTTCCTCTTGAACATACCCATTCAGGAAAACACATTTAATATCCATTTGAAAATGTTTTCTATAAAATAATGCTGCAAGGGCAAGTAGAATATGGATAGATTCAATTCTAGCTACTGGAGCATAGGTTTCTTCGTAGTTTATTGATTCCTATTGATTGTAGCCTTAGAAACTAATCTAGATTTATTTCATACTATGACTCTATTTTCATCACACTTATTTATGAAGACTCTTTTTACTCCAATAACAGATTTCTCCTTATGTCTTTCAACCAAGGTCCATACTTTATTCCTTTATAATTCTTTTAGCTCATCTTGCATGAATTTTATCCAATCATCATCACCCAAAGCTTCATCATTTCTTTTTGGTTATAATTGAGAAAGGAATTCTAGATGTTCTACTTCATTCCATAAGGAACATCTAGTCCTTATAGGTTGATTTACATCACCAATGATGCTATCACTGGGATGATTCTTAAGAAAATACTGATATGGATTTTTTATACCCTATTCATCAACATATGGTAAGAAATATTATAGGGTAAATTCTTCAGAAACATTTTCTTGAACATTTTCCTTATTAAAAGGATCTTCTATCAATGGTTGATAATTTTTTTTGAAACACAATGGAAGATGTAGTTTGAGGGTATTTAAAAACAAACGGAATGGTTTCATCAAATTTAACATGTACTTTTTATTTAATAGTATTATAGTTTTTAATGAAAACACTCTAAGCCTTTGAAGTTGTGGAGTTGACAAAGAAAATTCCTTCATCATATTTGGTTGTAAATTTATATAAATTATCTTTAGTATTCAGAATGAATACATTGAATCAAAATACCTTAAAGTAATAAATTCTTGGTTTTCTACCATTCTATAACTCATAAGGGGTTTTATTAAGAAAAGTTTTAATTAAAAACTGATTTATAGTATAGAAAGTAGTACTTACAGATTCATCCAAAAAATATTTGGCTACCAAATATTTAGTCAACATGGTTCTTCTTATCTCTTGAATAATTCAGTCTCTTCTTTCAATAAAACCATTTTTTGAGGGGTTCTTGGTGATGAGAAGTTATGAGTAATCCATTTTCTACTACAAAAAGTTTCAAAATCAGAATTTTGAAATTCTCTTCCATGATCACTATGAATAGTTATAAATGGATGATTTTTACCATTTTTAACATGGGCTCTAATGATTTTTAAATAAGAAAAAGATTTCGATTTTTTTTGCTAGAAAACAGACCCACGTAAATCTAGTGTAATCATCAACTAAGAAAAATACATAATTTTTGCCTCCAATGCTTCCAGTTTGTGTTAGACCAAAAATTTCCTAATGAACCATCTATAATTCATCAGTAGTTAATACTTCACCAACTGATTGAAAACTTGATTTATGTTTCTTTACAAATTAAAAAGGATTACAAACCTTTGAAGAATCAAATCTAATCTCTAGTGGATCCTTAACAAGACCTTTCTTTGAGACTGTGCATAGGTTCCTAAGGTTATAGTGTCTTAATCTTCTATACAATAACCAAAAATGGTCTTCCATTGCACTAAGACAAGGTAGATCTTGGCTCCAACGGTCTTCTAAGTTTAGTGTGTATACATTCTTTTGCCTATGGTCATAAAGAATAAACTCTTCCTTGGAATTATGTACTAAACATTTTTCAATCCTAAAATTCACAAGGTAACCTTCATCACATAACTGAATTATATTAATAAGGTTGTGCTTAATACCCTTAGCAAATAAAATATTTGGAATCATTGTTTTTTCAAGAGTAACAATGTTACTTATACTAAAAATTTATCCCTTATCATTGTCTCCGAATGTTACTTTTCCTCCGATCATCTTGATAATGTTTTCAAAGAATATTTTGGCACCAGTCATATGCCAGGAACATCCATTATCCATGTACCATGTATTTTTGTTGGTACATTATTTTTTTCGGAAAATAAGAGTGCTGGACTTTCAAAACCCAAACTTTCAAGGATCCAGAAACTTAAGAAAGAAAAATTTTATGTATCCACATTTTCATAGAAAAATAGTCTTTATGAAAACCTAAATACTAAGTTTTGTATAAATAACAATTTTTTTAACCAATGTCCACTACACTTACATTTAGTGCAAAATGGATCACTTTGAGGAAGAAAATAATTATTATTGAAAACTGGTTTAGAATGAGTATAACCAAATCCAGAATTATTTCTTATAGGATGAATTTGGGAATACATTTTATCATAGTTTTAATTTCCTATGGTAAAGTTTGAGAAACACTTCCTTAAGGAAGATATTTCGGGTTATAATTTAATAACTATGTTTTTATCCTCAAAAACATTAGTTTTAGTATAATTATTAGTCTATAAAATATTCTTCATATAAATTACTTTTTCAAGATCCTTATAACCTTTATCCTTCTCAAAATTAACATCCTCATGGTTTTTTGAAATAATTTTAAAATAATAAATTTTTTTATCAAGATGTTTTGAAATATCTAATACTTATTTAGTAAGAATATAAATTATATAATTTTCATTATCAAGTTTTTTCTTGAGTTTAGAATATTCATTCCCAAGAATCTTAGGAAACCTAGAAACTTTTTCATAATTAGGTAATGTATTATCTTCATCTGAAGAAGTTTCTTCATCTAAAGATTCATAATATTTATTATTACTATAATTAGAAATTAAATATACATTATTTATAGATTCTTCATTTTTTACTATTACCATTATACAATGATTTTCAATAGGTATCTTGAAATGTAAACCATGATACTTTTGACTAGAAGATTCATACTCTGAGGTTTCATTGGAATAGTCTCCACCACAGGCACTCCAGGTGTCATTATTATTCAAAACATTCTTAGCTTTAGATTTGTAGTACATATTTCTATTTCTCTTATAATTCTTTTCCTTTTTATCCTTTATCTTAATCGTAGGACTATCAGGCTTTATATACCCTACTCTTTTGCATTCATAACATGTTACTTCTAATTATTTCTTGTCCTTTCCTTTTTTTCTTCTTAAATCTATACTAAAAGCCTTTCTTTCCAACTATCTTGTCCATCCTTCAAGAAATATTAGATATCTCATTATCATAATGTTCTCATTATCTAGATTCAGGTAACACATTGACTTTCTTTGACTTGGATCTTATAACCCTTTTAGGAGTCTTGACTATAATAGTAGTAGAGGCTACACTTCCATTGTTATTCTTTTTCTTATTTAAATCAGTATCTCTTTTCATTATTGTCTCATGTTGAAGAAGAGTTCCAAAAAGCTCATCAAGAGTAATTTGAGATACTTTTTTATTTTTATCAATAGTTGTTCTCTTAGATTCCCACTCATTAGGAATGATATCTATAATGTTGTCCACAAGTGCCTCATCAACTAAACCTTTCTCACCCATGGATTGTAAACTGCTAACAATATTCATAAACCTTTGTTGTACCTTGCACATTGGTTCTGTATATGGAAATAGGAATCTATGATATTCTACTCTAAACATAGCTCTTCTACATTCTATAAACGTGGATGTACAAAAATGAGTAACCTCTAATTTCATCCAAATAAAATTTACAGCTTCACAAGAAGAAATATGACTATATATATTTCTGGTAATGGAACACAATAGAGTATTGTGTAACTTGTAGTTTAGTGGATATTCTGACTTGTCTTGATTAGTAAAAGTTTTGACTTCCTTATCAAGAATTTTGTTATCTCAAGTAAGCATAATGAATTTTTCCACTTCAGTATTAATAACAAAAGTCTTCCCACGGTCTTGCAAATATTCACAATCATTCCCATTAAATATAGGTGTTGTAATAGGATTTATATTTTCAATTGAACCAACATTAATTCCTACCATCTAAAAGAAAATATATTTCCACAGAAACTTGTTAATAGACAAAGTTTGTAAACAAGGATAAAAATCCTATGCAAGGAAAATATATTTAGAATAATGAAAACTGTATCCAGAAAACTTATACGTGAATATAATTATTTCAGAGACCTCCCTCTGATACCAATTGTAGGATAAAAATATGAATGTAGATTCTCAATTATAAGAGGGGGTGAATTGAAAGTTTAAAAACTTTGGTTTTTAACCTTAAAGAAAACTATGTATAACAAAGTTAAACAATGTAAATTCACAAAACCTCTTAGTTCTATAAACTTACTAGGTTATGGAAATATGGTTCCAGAAATGAAACATAATAAAAGATTACAAGGAAAAGATTCTACCTTAAAGTGTATATAATCTTATTAATCAGAGTACATAAAAGAACACGAAAGTATAAGAAAGTTATACTTTCTTCCTTTATCAAAATACATCGAAATATAAACTTGAAACAAAATAAGTAAAAATTATAAAATCTTTTAACCCAAAGAGTAGGGTATCAAATAAACATGTATAAAAGTGCCTTTATTTATACTTTCAAGAAAGTCAGGCTTACATACACCAGGGTAAGCCCTCGATATAAATATGATAATCTATCTTGTTATCCCCGCAATCCCTTGAACTTCAAGGTAGTCGGTACCTCTATCTTCCTATCCCCAGAAGTACTCAATTATACAAAGCAACAATCAGAGTTTCATGAATCAAGTTAAACAAGAAGTTTAGTACGCACAATTCATGAGAGTATCTCTCTAGAAATTACTTCAGCAACATGTAACCTCTATATTTATGGATCAGTTCTCAATTGTTTTTGAGCTCGTTCAAATGAGCTCCTATTCATAGGTATTTCTCTAATGGTTAGCTCCCTCCTCCAATGGTCATATTTTTCCTTGAATCTCAGAGGTACAGGTACATGTGTCACTCAAACAATGGTTAGTTAGAAATATATTGTACGACATCGTTTCATAACTATAATAGGGGTAAGTAAAATATGGTTACATAAATTTTTTTTTTTGAGATTCTAAGGAAAAATAATGTTCGGAGTCTAAGAAAATAATCACTTGAATAATATAAATCATAAATATTAAGATTCTGTTTTTTAAGGTATTTGGAACCTGAATTATATAGATTTCAGAGTCCAAATTAAAAATAATTCAGAGTTTGAACTTTAAGGAATTTGGAGTCTGAATTCTATGGAATTCAGAGTCTTAATTATAAGGAATTTGGAGTCTGAATTCAATGGAATTCGGAGTATGAATTATAAGGAATTCAGAATCTGAATTATGAGGAATTCAGAGTCTGAATTTTGAGGAATTTAGAGTATCAATTCTATGTAATTCGGAGTCTAAATTATAAGAAATTCAGAATATGAATTTCAGAGAATTCAGAATCTGAATATCAAAGAATTCTGAATCATAAAATAGAATACTATATATCAATGTATTTATAATATTCTGAGATTTTAGATGTGAAACCAATTTTTATAATTTAGAATAAGATAAAAAAAGATATAAATTGAGAAATTATAGTGTGAACATTGAAAACAATGGTATGAAAAAAAATTCCTTGGTAATGGAAAATTTTCCATATTAAGATATTTTTTAGGGAAAATAAATTTTTTCTTAAGATAAGGTGTTTCTGATTTTCAAAAGATGAAGTAATGGAAAATTCATAAGAAATTATTATTGACTCAACACTATAGGCAGTAGATGCTTATTACCACGATTCTTTGGAGATGATCTGAGATATGATCTATGTCTTCTCTACCCAAGCTGATGTTCATATAGACACAGATGCTAGTCACTCCTTGCTTTCCACTGCTCTTGTTCAGAGCTCAGATATTCTGTTGGAGCCATTGGCTCGATCCTTATGGCTAGAGACTCTTATGAAAGGGTATTCTATGATTACACACTGGTGCCAGAAGTGTGAGCCTAATGTAGGAGGCAAGAACTTCGGCAGGGATCTCTAAGTAGCAGCATCAAGGCCCTACGACATCATCTTTGTTATGGAATGGTTATCTACAGTCCCTACTTAGATCGACTGTTTTAGGAATATAGTGCAGTGTGTCTGTGGAGATGGGATTAGATTTTCTTTCATCGGTAAGAAGAAAACCCTTGCATCACATGATATTCTTTCATGGAGGTGGGTGTATTTGATCACTCACTGGTTGGCTAGCCTCACCCTCGGTGTGGGGGATGATAGAAGTCCAAGTTTTCCTATATTGGTGGCTGAGAACAATGTTGTTTTTCCTAAAGATGATCTAAGACTACCTCATCATAGAGATGTAGACTTTTGTATCGACCTATACCCCGATATAGCACCGATATCCATATTTGAATATCGGATAGCTCCCACAAAGCATCATGAGCTGAGGGTACGGCTGGAGGACTTGCAAGAAAAATGGTTCATAAGCCCCGGTGCATTCTTCCAAGAAGGAAGATGGGAGTTTGAGGTTGTGTGTGGACTTCTGAAACCTGAACCAGTTGATCATGAATAACATGTATCCACTACTAAAAATTGATTATCTCTTCGAACAGCTAAAGGGGGGGAAGTGGTTCTCAAAGATAGACCTGAGATCATTCTATCACTAGCTTCAGGTACATGATAATGATATACCAATGATTATCTTCAAGTGCTACTAAAACCACTATGAGGTCCTGGCGATAATTTTTGGCATGACCAAAGCCCCAACATTGTTCATTGGACTCATGAATAGGATCTTTCAGCCTTACCTTGACTGGTATATTGTGATCTTTATTGATGACAACTTTGTGAACTCAGTGTCAGAGGAGGATCATGTTACACTATTTCAAATTATCTTGGATACACTCTGAGAGCACCAAACTTATGGTAAACTCTCTTAGTTTTAGTTTTGGATACAAGAGGTCCACTGTCTGGGACACGTTATCTTGGAGGTTGGAGTTGTAGTAGATTCGGTGAATATAGAGGCGGTGCTTTCATGGGAGCCACCCAAGAGCATGACTGAGGTGTGGAGCTTCTTGGGGTTTCCTGGTTACTATGGGAGGTTCATGACCAAATATTCTATAGTAGCATCACCCTTATCTTCTTTGACACAAAAAGGTACAACCATTTATATGGACAGATAAATGTTATCAGAGTTTCCCAGAGCTGAGGCGGAGACTAAATAGTTCCCCCATCTTGAGAATTCCAAAGGAGGGTGTTGGGTATATAGTTCAATTCGACACATCAGGAACCATAATGGGATTTATATTTATGTAAGAGTGATCAGTAATCATCTATGGCTGATGGTAGTTAAGACAGAATGAGCAGAACTATGTGACCCATGACTTGGAGTTAGCAGCAGTAGTCATTTCCTTGAAGATGTGGCGACACTACTTTATGGGTGAGCCGTTTACAGTTTACTCTGACCACAAGAGTCTCAGGTATATCTTCTCCCAGTAGGACCTATACCTGAGACAACAATGATGGCTATAGTTCCTCAATTACTATGACTTTGAGATATTCTATACTCCTGGGAAAAGGAACGTGGTGGAAGATGCACTTAGCAGGAGGACCGGTTTTCAACTATTGAGAGAGGAGATGGAGCAGTTATCCTTGATGTAGATATTCTTCATGGATGATGGGGAGATTCTTACCTTCAGTAGATGACAATTACTCCCCTACTCTTAATGCGAGTCAAGGAGGCATAGCTGGATGTTGATGATTATGAGGCCTAATGTGCTTAGTTTTCCTTAGGATGGGCTCCTAATGGATTTTCTATTGGTGGGGATCACATCATCATTTTCATAGGGTTCACTATAATACCAATGACATTGTAATAGGGGGTGTTGAGGGAGTTACGTACCTCCCCTTTGGTAGTATATCATGGAGTGTTGAAGATGTACCAGGACCTCCAGCGTCAGTACTGGTGGGCAGGGACGAAGAAAGTGATAGCTGAGTTCTTTTCATGATGCCTCACTTATTAGTAAGTAAAGGTCGAGCATTAGGTTCTAACAGGCTTGTCCGAACCACTTGAGGTACCGGAGTGGAAATGGGATGGCATCTTAATGGACTTCAGGATGGGGTTACCAGTTATATCTAGGGGCAATGAAAATATATGGGTGATTATTGACCAAATCACTAAGTCAGATCACTTCCTACCCACATGGGAGTAGGAACTGGTAGAGGGATTGGTATTCCTCTACATCCCGTAGATGGTGCATATTCATAGGGTTACTTCGATGATCGTCTCAAGTCATAGTGGTCTCTTTACATCTTGGCTGTGGAGGGGATTGTAGGTGGCATTTGGGATGCAGTTGCGCTTGAGCATAACTTTTCATCCCCAGACGGATGGTTAGACAGAGCAGACCATATAGACCTTAGAGAACATGCTACGTGATTGGAACCTGGATTTTGGTCATAGTTGGGAGGACCACCTACCACTGGTGAAGTTCAAAAACAAAAATAGATATCACTCCTCCATTATCATGGCATTGTTCGAGACTTTGTACGGTTGGCCTTTTAGATCATCCCTATGTAGGAAAACCCTAGGGGAGTCGATACTCAGGGGGCCATAGTTAGTATGCGATACCACTGAGAAGATGCAGATCATCTAGGATTGGATGAGGACTGCATAGAACAGGCATAAGTCTTATGTCGATAGGATATTGAGACCCTTGAAATTTTAGGAGGGTGGCCATGTATTCCATTGAGTCTCACCCAGTTGAGAATTATGGAGATTTGTCCGGGGTGGAAACCTATCTTTGAGGTTCATCAGACCTTTTCAGATCTTGAATAGAGTTGGTGACATGGCATACCGCCTAGATATTCCCCCACAGATACATATAGTATGTGATGTTTTATATGTGTCGTAGTTGAGGAGGTGTTTGCATGATTCATTGCATGTCATCAACTAGGGTGATCTAGAAATTGATGATGTGGTAACGTATTTAGAGTTCTCAGTGGAGATAGAGGACTGACAAAAGTTGGTTTTACATGGGTGTTCTATTCCTATGGTGCGTGTTTTGTGGCAGCACAAAAATCTCTAGGAGAGCACATGGGAGCAGGAAGTACAGATTCATCCTTAGTACCCCCATCTGTTTGATTATATTTTGTTTTAGATTTAGAGGATGTAAATACATAAGGTGGGGAGAATTTAATTTCTTGAAAATTACATTTAATTATTTTAATTTATGGAATTATTTTGAGACCACACACTCTGACGGCAAATGATTCTGAGTCCTGGAGAGCCCGGAATGGAATTTTTAACTTTTTGTAAGGTACATTCAAAAAACATGCTCTCATGTTTTCTAACTATTGAACCATTGATCGGATCAAAAATCGAAGTGTACCGTTGAACTCATAATGCTTGCATTCACCTAAAAATGACTTAGCTACAAACAGAAAGGGATGGTCAGAAAATTTATTTTTCGGACTTTTCGAGAAAAATAATAAAATAAAATAATTTAATTATTTTATTTATTTTCTCAAAATTGTTTGGAGGATGATGACTCTATGGAGCAGCGACGAGGTGAAGAAAATCCAAATTAATGTAACTCATTAATGGCTCGATAACCCATAGCATAACAACACTTTAATGAATTGAAACTGTGTAACGATGTGACATCGCAGTGCAACGGAAGTGCTGCAATGTGTTTTATTTTAATAGTCCTACATGTTGGCGTAATGAGGAGTAAACTATGTGGATTCTTTGACAAACCTCTAGAAGACATCCTCTCCAATAAATAATGATGAACTCTGATGAACTTCAACATTTTTGACGCCCCTTGAAGATTGAAGCTGGAAGTGACGAATACCGTCGACGTCCTGAAACCTCGTGGAAGAAACACTATGTCATTGATCATCAAAAAAGTATGGGTTTTTACTTTAAAGTTCTTCCTCATTATTTTCTAGAAACAATGAATGTGGATCAACCCATGAATAGGTTGATCATCAAATCGTGTGCTTATGAAGGAGGGTATCCTTTGTTGGGATTTTCAATATCCAGGATTTGAATTATCTTCTGTTGATTGAACCACATTCCCCAAGCCTCACTATAATTATGAACATCTAATGAAAAGAGAACAAGTACCAAGCCCCTCTATATGTGTGCTCTTTGTGAATGAATTTTCTGAATCAACAGAATTGTGGGTTCGAGACATTTCTGGTGAAGAGGACGCTCCTCGGAGGTCGTAGGCCTAAGAAATGTGAATAAAAGACCCCCAGAGTGTGTTTGGTGGTCTGTTGAATAATCCTTTGGCATGCTGGTGCTGGTGGCGGATGTGGGCGGAGGATGGAAGTGTGCTCGTCGGCATACCAAGATAGCAAGAGGGCATGACTAGATGGTTGCGGTAGTCGTGGGGGGACACGACCCCAAGTGGCGCCGCGTGGAGGAGTGGCCATGTCCTGGGCACCTGAACGAGCTAGAAGATTCAATCGATTGACTGTTATAGGAGGAATGCCTCACATCTGTGAGGCTAATGGTGGTTGGACACGGTCGGGTGTCACATTCTAGGAACACCTGACCGGCCGCCCACATGGTCGACCTTTAGGTTGGCGAGCTATGCCCCCAGCCAGTGGTCCGCGCCCCAGCCACCAGTATGGGCCGCTCCCATGGACCAGTAGATCGGACTAGCACCAACAGGCCAGACCCATGCCATTCGTGCCAGGCCATACTTGACCGGGTCACCAAACGACCTACAGGGCTGGACCCTCGGCCAAACCAGACCAGGTCCAGCGAGGCCCATCTGGCATGTCCCACTAGCCAGGTCGGACCGGACCAAACCAGACCCGAACCATGTTAGGCCGAGTAAGTAAAATTTTAAATTGGGGTATGTGGGAACTATAGTCCTTGTTGATCAGGTCGGTTCGACCAGGTCAGTCTGGGCCCAAGTGCAATAGACCCCTATTTACTAAAATTTATGTACCTTGCAAACTACACATCTGATTAACGAGTCATTAGAATCGTTGGGATCCTCTCTAGGAGGTGGATATTTTGGAATTATAAGAGAAGGCTTTCATGTAAGTTGAGATGAGACTAATTTCTTGATGAGTGGTTCTCCCATGCATGCTACATACAGAACCATGCGGTTGGATGAGACCTGAAGAATGCAGACATTCGACTCTGTGCAACTCGGCTATGCCCTAGTGAGGATCCCTTCCGTGATAATTTGCTAGACCATGGTGTAAAGCACATCTGTGTGAATTTTCAGACCCATGGTATGAGAAAATGAGGAGTATGTCAGCTGGACAGGATTAGTGGGAAGCACTTTGTGTGACTTTTTAGGCCCACTGTACTCGACAGAGGAGGATTTCTCTATCATCTGAGGTGTTCGATGATGTGAATAATGATTCTACTATCACAACCATAAAAGTTTACGTGGTTTCATTTTTCTTCTAATTAATGATTATACATCATGATTTTCTTTGAGGATTGATTTGTGGTATTTCCTTTTTATTTCAGGGTCCCCTACTTAGTATTTTGTTACTCACCCCTGGATGGTCTTCGCATGCTTGTGTTGTGTTTGGTGCAGACAATCAATGTTTTGATAGAGGTTCTCAGAGATACTGGACTGACAGATGCTACGATGGTGGACTTGGTGTCCTAGGACCAAGTAGGGCCTAGTAGAATTGGGTGGACATGACATTATACTTTGGCTTCCAGTAGCTACACTACTCTCACAATCAAGTGAGGTTTTCCATGGATGGCCCTCATAGTTTCCCTTGGTACTTTCTTTTTTTTAGTTCATTTGTTGGGGTTAAATTCTAGCCCACCTATATTAGTTGTACTTGTACTCGTATTTTTTTAGTGGTACTTGTTTCTTTTTAGTGTGTGGGACTTTGTTGGGTGTGTGTGTGTGTGAGTATAGGTAATCAGGAAAATGCCTCCCATTTTCAGGTTGATGCCTTCGGCGCTTGTCGCCAACCCCTAGCCTTTAGAATTCGGGCTTGGGGTTGTCAGGACACCAGCCCCAGGGGATGGGTCATGAAATTTAGAACTCCCCTTTTATTTTTTTCATATAATTAAATTATCATGGTGAAAAATATAGGTTATCATGGTTAAGTTTAAAATGGGTTCAAGTTGTTTAACTATGAGAAAAGGATTAAAATGAAAGACCTATATGAATGTGATTGGTTTTTTATTTTGACCCTACAACATCACATATTAAAATTTGGGGTTATTCAGTTCATTTTTTCATGATTATGAGATATATATTATTTAATCTTTTATGTAATCTCAAGTGTTTCATTTCCCTCACTTATAAAAGGGAACCTCCTCTTCTATCTTACTCAAACAATATGGGCACTTTATTTTAGACCGGACTTACAAAAATATACAAAAACATCCCTATCCACTTATTAGAGATTATTAGATCAAAAAAATATAATACCTAGAAGTATTAATGTGTATTCTAAATAATATATTTAAGGATAAAGAGTTAAATAATATAGATGTCATATTGGGGATGTGGAAGGGGATTTATATTCTCAGTTCAACTTTATTGATACCTAAGTTATTTTCAATATATGTTTTAATTTATCTGTTTTATACTAATTCTAAATGGATAAGTTTTATCATTATTATATAAATATTAAACTATTTGTAAATCCATTAAATGATCTTTCCATTGGTTCCAATTTTATCTACTCATAAGGAATATTCAATCCCAAACCTAATTTTAATTTTTTTGAATATTTTAATCTAATGTTTTACCCTAATTTCTATATTTTTAATGGCTCAAACCTCTCCAGTCCACTACTTGGTAAAAATGAGGTGTTAGAGGCGTTCCAGGAGGTCAAGGTAACATATCCCCAACACTTTGACAAAATCTTCCTTTTTGATGAACAGTTTCAATGGTAGGCAGCTGTGAACGGTAACATAACATTATGTCTTCAGGTAATCTTGATGTTTCTAACTACCCTTGTTTTGATGTAGTGACTTGGGGGGTGATTTTAGGTTAATAATTAAGGAAAACTAAAGGGAAGTGTCTTTCACATGGGTTGCGCACGGTTTGTCTAAACTGTGCGGCCATACCGCGTGTAGTTAATACTGGAGGCACTAGCTAACGCATGGTTAGTGTTGGGCGGAAAAATGATGGCAAGAGGGGGGGGGGTGAATTGCCTTTTAAAAATTAATTAACAATTTAAAACAATTATCAAAGTGCAGCGAAAATAAAAGAGGCAAGACACACAACTTGATAACGGAGTTCGACTTAAACCCAAGCCTACGTCTCCGCTCCCAACTCAACCGTTGAGAGATTTACTACCGCTTGCTTTTTAATGGTTTTAGCAAGAAACCCACTAGACTTTAAGGTAGTCTAGAACCTATTACAGCTTGCTTTTAATGGTTATGAAAGAACCCACTTGCTTTTAATGGTTGAGCAAGAACCCACTAGCTTTCTTACAGGTGAAGGCTAGCTCACCTATTGACTCAAGCCTTTTAAAGGGAATGCTTGACTAACCTCTTCACACCTTGAAGGTGGTGTGAAAACCCGAAGAGAGGATGAGAGAAAGAGATGGGGGTTTGTAGGCACAAACCCAAATTGATGCTCAAAAAGATAAATAAATAAAAACCCGTAAGAGGAGAAGTCTTGGGCGCCAATGGATTGATTAGAGTTGATGAAGAGTGCTCCCAAGCTTCTATGGTGGTGCTCCTTGGTTGTGGAATTGAGTTGGAGCAAGTGGGGTTCCTTGGAAGAATCCGCCGGAGGTTCTCCAAATGATAAAAAATGTTCCCGTGGGCTTCCTTACGTTTCCGGGGCTTCCTAGTCCTTTATTTATAGAGGGGGAACCCTCAAATGGCCTTTGGGGGTCTTCGGAGCCGTTGGAGAGGTCTTCGGAGCCGTTGGGGGTCAAGTGGACAAGCCTGGTCAAAGCCCAACAGCTAGTTTGACTGGCTTCACCGGCTGACCGGTGCTTGGCCACCGGTTGGCCGGTGCTTTGAAAATGGGAGAGGGCTCGGGCTCAGGCACCACCGGCTAGCCGGTGAGGAGGCCACCGGTTGGCCGGTGAGGAGGCAGTAGCAACCTCTTCTGTCTGGGTTCCACCGGCTGGCCGGTGGTGGGACACCGGTTGGCCGGTGGTCTGGACAGAGGGATGCCTTCTGTCCAGGCTCCATCGGCTGGCCGGTGGTCATCCACCGGTTGGCCGGTAGGACTGAAATCAGTCCACTTTGGCTTTTCTTGGCCCAATTCCTTGGCAACCTTTTGCCTATCAACAAAAACACTTAAAACAAGATTAGATAAAAAAGAGAGTGATTGTGATCATGAAAATTAAACCACAAGGGGTACGAGAGGTACAACAATCTCCCCCTATTTTGATGATCACAATCACCAAAACGAGCAATGTAAAAGATTGAAATGAAAGGCATTCTTTGAAGGATAAATTGAAAAGTAAAAGATTGTGATCATGAAAATTAAACCACGAGGGGTACGAGAGGTACAACAATCTCCCCCTATTTTGATGATCACAATCACCAAAACGAGCAATGTAAAACATTGAAATGAAAGGCATGCTTTGAAGGATAAATTGAAAAGTAAAGCAAAGTATGAGAGAAAGATTTCTCCCCCAATCAACCAAGAATTTCTCCCCCTTTGTGATTATCAAAATAGCACGGGGCGTAAAACTTGATTTAGAGAAAGGTTGAGAAAAAAGATAGAGTTTTTCAAAAAAATTGAAATTTTTGAAATTTGAATTGAAAGTTTTGAATTGAAAGTTTTGAATTGAAAGTTTTGAAATGAAAGTTTTGAATGAAAGTTTTGAAATGAAGGTTTTGAATGAAATTTTTGAAAGAAAGTTTTGAAATGAAAGTTTTGAATTTAAAGTTTTGAAATGAAAGTTTTGAATGAAAGTTTTGAAAGAAAGTTTTGAATTGAAAACGCAAATTAAACGATCCTAACTCCCCCTAAATAAAAACAACAAATCACCAGGGAGAGGTTTTGAGAACCGAGACAAATTTTGGTCCGGTGAGACTCACTAAAAGGGATTTTTCAATCCAAACATGACTTGTGGCGGTTCTTCTCCTATGAAATTCATCATTAAAGAAAATGGTTTTGGGCCTTCCATACTGGGAATTTTTGCAATTGCACTCATAAATTAAGTTCCCGGGTTTTTTACAATAGTTTCAAAATTTATATTGGGAGCTCCCCCTTAAAAAAATTGTTGGAGCATGGGAAGAGGAAGCTTGCTTGGAATAGCCAAGCCCTTGGGTGGTTCTAGATATGCATTGGAAACCAAGCAATTTGGTTAAATTTTGTTCACCTTGGGTGAACTTGGCTAGGGATTCCCTTAAATCGTTGATTGTTGATTCCATAGAATCAACATCGGGAAGGTTTTGGACCTTGAGGGACAGCTCCTCCTTTTCTTTGAGAAGTTGTTCCTTTTCGGAAGAAAGTTTTTTGAAATTCTTTTTTAAAGCAACAAATTTGGAAGAAAGTTCGTGAAAACCTTCCTCCAATTGATCTCTAGCATGTTGGAGATCCTCGTAAGATAGATGATTGAAAGAATTGGAAGAACTAGAGGATGAGGAGTCGGAAGAGGTTACCTCATGAAATGCCATTAGGCATTTTTTACCGTTGTCAGTTGAGGAGGAGGAGGAGGAGGATGTGGAGCTATCACTCCATGTGGCCTTGAATGCCTTCTTCTTTTCCTTTTGCTTGGCCTTTTTCTTGTTGAGTGGGCAATCGGGCTTGTAATGGCCTTTCTTGCCACACCCGTAACATGTTACCTCGGGCTCAGATTTTTCGTTGGGTTGAGCCTTGCGGGATTTCTTCTTTGTGTTCTTCTTCATGAATTTGTGCATATTGCGGGCAAGGTTCTCCATTTCTGAATCGCTTCTTGAAGAGAAAGACGATGAGGAGGAGGAGCTTTCTTCTTTTTGAACTTTGAAGGCGATGTTCTTTGGAACTTTGATCGGTTTGCCTTCCTTTTCAGCTTGCCTCCTCATGGTGATCTCACAGGTCATAAGTGATCCAATGAGCTCTTCGACCGGCATGTTCTTGACATCCTTCTCTTCTTGGATTGTCGTCACCTTTGTAGCCCATGAGCTTGGTAGGATCCATAGGATCTTTTTGACCATCGTTTCTGCAGAAACATCATCTCCAAGAGATTTTCTTCCATTGCAAATGTCAGTAAAACGAGTAAACATTTCAGAAATATTTTCAGATGGATGCATGGTAAAAGACTCAAAATCTTGGTGATACATGTCCAATCGAGTATCCTTGACTTTGTTGGTCCCCTCATGGGTAACCTCCAAAAGTTTCCAGATTTCATGTGATGAGGTGCATGTGGAAACTCGATTGAATTCATTATGATCAAGGCCGTAATGAAGAGCGTTCATGGCTTTGCCATCAAGCTCGAAATTTTTAATATCGGCTTGAGTCCATTTGGATTCATCGGGAGAAGATAGAGAGTAACCATGCATGAAAATTTTATAAATGGGATAACCTATACTTCTAAGAAAAGTGGTCATGCGGGTTTTCCAATAGGTATAGTCGGTTCCATCAAAGAATGGAGCACGACCCAAAGAATAGCCTTCAGGGGCGAAAGAAGTTGAAGCCATCACAAAGGATCTTGAATTTGAAACCGGTTAAGGTATTACTCAAAACCTCCCTCTGATACCAATTGTTGGGCGGAAAAATGATGGAAAGAGGGGGGGTGAATTGGCTTTTAAAAATTAATTAACAATTTAAAACAATTATCAAAGTGCAGCGGAAATAAAAGAGGCAAGACACACAACTTGATAACGGAGTTCGGCTTAAACCCAAGCCTATGTCTCCACTCCCAACTCAACCGTTGAGAGATTTACTACAGCTTGCTTTTAATGATTATGCAAGAACCCACTTGATTTTAATGGTTGAGCAAGAACCCACTAGCTTTCTTACAGGTGAAGGCTAGCTCACCTATTGACTCATGCCTTTTAAAGGGAAGGCTTGACTAACCTCTTCACACCTTGAAGGTGGTGTGAAAACCCGAAGAGAGGATGAGAGAAAGAGATGGGGGTTTGTAGGCACAAACCCAAATTGATGCTCAAAAAGATAAATAAATGAAAAACCGTAAGAGGAGAAGTCTTGTGCGCCAATGTATTGATTGGAGTTGATGAAGAGCGCTCCCAAGCTTCTATGGTGGTGCTCCTTGGTTGTGGAATTGAGTTGGAGCAAGTGGGGTTCCTTGGAAGAATCCGCCGGAGGTTCGCCAAATGATCAAAAATGTTCTCGTGGGCTTCCTTACGTTTCCGGGGCTTCCTAGTCCTTTATTTAGAGAGGGGGAACCCTCAAATGGACTTTGGGGGTCTTCGGAGCCGTTGGAGAGGCCTTCGGAGCCGTTGGGGGTCAAGTGGACAAGCCTGGTCAAAGCCCAATGGCTAGTTTGACTGGCTTCACCGGCTGACCGGTGATTGGCCATCGGTTGGCCGGTGCTTTGAAAATGGGAGAGGGCTCGGGCTCAGGCACCACCGGCTGGCCGGTGAGGAGGCCACCGGTTGGCCGGTGAGGAGGCAGTAGCAACCTCTTCTGTCTGGGTTCCACCGGCTGGCCAGTGGTGGGACACCGGTTGGCCGGTGGTCTGGACAGAGGGATGCCTTCTGTCCAGGCTCCATCGGCGGGCCGGTGGTCATCCACCGGTTGGCCGGTAGGAATGAAATCAGTCCACTTTGGCTTTTCTTGGCCCAATTCCTTGGAAACCTTTTGCCTATCAACAAAAACACTTAAAACAAGATTAGATAAAAAAGAGAGTGATTGTGATCATGAAAATTAAACCACGAGGGGTACGAGAGGTACAACAATCTCCCCCTATTTTGATGATCACAATCACCAAAACGAGCAATGTAAAAGATTGAAATGAAAGGAATGCTTTGAAAGATAAATTGAAAAGTAAAAGATTGTGATCATGAAAATTAAACCACGAGGGGTACGAGAGGTACAACAGTTAGCACATGGTTTGTCTAACTGTGCGGCCTAACCGTGTGAGGAGTGTTTGATGTGGTAGTAGAGACCACACAATTAGTGCACTTATTGTCTAACCGTGTGAGCAAACCATGTGGGAACTTAAACTAGATCCTAAAATGGTGGATCTCAACCATTTTGCTTCTAACAATCTCATTTAAGCTATTAGGCAGACATAACTCGGGAATACCCACCCATGAAGGTAGAAGAACCACTCTCATGTATTTTGGAGGCGATCCAAAGTCTTATCTTAGTGAATCGAAGCCATTTTCTTGAGGTATGTGATCGTTCTTCTTCGTTCTTCTTCGTTCTTGACCGGTTTCTTAGATCCACTTGGATCTACTTCCCCTATTCTCTCGGTTTCTTAGACCTACATCCGATACGAATAGATATAAGAGTTTCAATGCCAAATGTGTTGATATTTTCTCTTGTTTGTGTTAGGAGAAGAGATATAATGAGAATTCTTGGAGAATCAACCCGTCTCTCTTGTGCGTTCTTCATTTTTTGGGGTTTTCTTCAAAAACCTTTGAGGTAGGGGATTCGTTGCTTCTCTTTCTTTTACGTGAAACTGTATTTTTATCATGTTCAATCCCAATAGATGACAATGTAATTGACATAACAAATATTTTTGAACCGGATAAAGAATTTGTTATCAATCGTCTGATATTGCCTCTTGTTTTTCTGGATAGTGTGATGTCTATTCTTGTTTTCCTTAGCTTTTTTTTTTCTTGATGGAAATTAGTAAAGAAGGTAAACTGGGATTAATTGATAATTGTTTGGATAAAGATAAAGAGGCATGAAAATGATTATGGTTCTTGTTGTAATTTTATGTTAATAAAATTGGTGCATTAATCATGTTTAATCATTTGTGATAGCATAGTGGTTAGGTTTACCGATGTTGGAACCAATGGATTATAAATATATTAATTCAAGATGAATTAAATATTTTGATTGTTTGATAATTCCTTGAAGGTTTTTGAGTTACCCTCTTGTTTGTTAAAGGTCCATAGCCCAATTGATATGATGGTTATTTTTCCTGCTGCTTGTGTTAAGATGTGACCTTGGAGGGGTGTTGTGATATGTGGGGGCATAGAGGACTTTTGGTTGTGGTAGAAGATGATGCCTACAGTGGAGAGATTCATTGGTTTATGCATGTGGGTGTCGGTGAGGACACTAGGGATAATGGAAAGGGGATGGATGGTATTTTTGGATGCTTGATGATTCTTTGGTTTTTAATCTGCTTTACTTTTCCCCGCCACTCAAGGTAGTTGGTCTTGCTTACCCTTCTTTCGAAAGAGGCAAAGACATGCGGGGCATGCCATGTGCTTTCCGTTTTAACTTCTCAAGGGATAATGGGTATACACTCTTGCTATAGGCGGAAAAGACTCGAAGGGTAGTACATCTACCCACCGTGTTCAGCCCCTCTGTGTTAGTAGCATAGAATAATTTTCTAGAATACCAGGGTACATGGGAAAGTGTTTCTGTAATGAATGTTTTATTAAATGGTGTAAACTCATGGGGTTGGAGTCTCCAGAACATAATGATGAGGTTGAAAACATTTGAGGAACAATGGATTTTGGGTGTGATGCTAATGAAATTTAATGTGGGACTGTTCATGGTTAATTAATGTTTAAAGAATTAATTAGCATAAAGTGGAACCAATAAAAAAGGAAATTGAGAAATCCAATAAATCTCTTGATTTATTGTGTGCTTATAGGATACCTAGTCTTAGAAATAGAAGCCCAGAGTCAGAGAGACATTAGATACAGTTGTGTATAAGACTAGCTTATGCCCATAGTATAGTTGTGAGATATAGTATATTCTGTACTTTTTGTGTCTCTATACGCTACTCCACCCTGTCAGTAACGGCAAGTGACACCTTGGGGATTCTGAGCCCTGGGGTGGTGTTTTCCCCAACATTCTGATAGGAGGATGAATGGTTGTCTACCCCCTTTGGCCCCACTCTCTTCTCTTGGTATTTACTTGTGCTGGTAGGAACAATGGTTATTTTTACCCATATATGTGTGTAGAGGGTTGTGTGGTCTTGTGGTTATTCACACACATATATTCTGTATATAGTTTTCTATGGACTACTATAGATGTAACGTGTATAGGCTATGATGGCTTGAGGATCCTTACTCGGAGTATGGGCTTTAATGGATTAAGGTATAATACCCGACGTATGATACATGTTATGAGAGCTGTGGTGGCTCCCGGAAACTACTTGGTTACTTTGGTGTGTGGATGTGGTGGTTTTGTTGCAAGACGTGCATATTGTGGTGCTTCGGCCAGGTGTCTACGGGCAAGCCTTTTTAGAGAGAGATTCTCAAGATGTGCGATGTTTGGGCAAAGTGGAAAACCAGTGGGGAAGTAGTAGCGGGGTACCCTTGATATTCTTTACTATATGCTATATTCTTGTATGCGTTACTTGGCGAGAGTATCCATGGTGAGGTTGGAACTTAGTATACCTGTTTAGGTGACGAGTTAGTTTCACTAGTGTTCACTGTGCTTTAGCATGCTTTATTTACTTTTTCATGAGAGGCTTCGGGGAAGATTCTACTGAGAATACAGTTATTCTCACCATATGTATATATAAACTATTTTTCAGGTCACTTGGAGCTGGTTGGAGATCAAGCTAGTTTCTACTAGCTTGTGGTTACAGGAGCTGTTTGGGCTTGTGGTTACTTCTGTTTTACTTTTTTTGGGTACTTATAGTTTTTTCATTCTATTTGTAGTAGTTTTTCATGAAATTTCATATGCATACTTGGGTCTTCGTTTATATTCTAGTTCTGAGTTGGAGTTGGCTGGTGTCTATCTTATCTCTCTCTTCCGCATGTGTTCTCTTAGAGGGTAATGCCTCCCATTTGTGTGTTTATTATACCCTTGGTGCTAGTCACCAACCTAGGGACTACTGGAGGCCTGAATCAGGGGTCATTATCTCCTTTTTCACATTGCCGACCCAGGAGGGGTACCCTTTGTGGGAAGGGGGTCGTGATAGAGTGGTATTAGAGGATCTGGTTGAGGGATAGGATGGATTTTGGAATTAGTCACAAGCGAGGTTGCATGGGTTGGTAAGGAAATGATGTCATTCTTGTTTATAAAGTGTGGAAAACACTAGAGACTGGCTGAGACATAGGTGTTTAGGGACCCCTATGATCTGATGTACAGACCATTATGTTTACAATTGATACTAAACAAGGTGATACTAGTTGCACGGTAGAGACCTAGGAAAGGATCATCCATAATTATTCTTTGTTTCTATGTTTTAATGGGTAGAACTTGGGATAGGTTAACCTAAAATTAATAAAAGAAAATAATTGATTAATTAATGTTGAGTCGTCTTTATTCCAATTTTAGGAGCTTTAACAGGTTTTTATTTTATAGGTATGGCTCTAGGTTGACGTCCTTGTTAGGTTTGCACTGAAAATGTCCAGTAGGCTGTTCCAGAAGATCACCGTAGGGTAGAGGTTGACGACGACACTTGGAGGAAGACACTCTGAGAGTTTCATTGCTATAGTCTGCAGAAGTATGAGGGTTCCATTTCAGATGCAGTCACAGAAGACTGGTTGGAGGGTTGAGATAGGCTTCAGTTTGATCCATGCTCAGAAGGAGCACTGGGTGTCCATAGCTATGATGATGCTGCGTAGAGTAGCAAGGCAGTGGTGGATCCTGTACCTCAGGGATCGTGAGGAGTTAGAGATCTCATGGGAGGAGTTCTAAGACAACTTTAGAGTCAGGTTCCTTTCTTCGACTGTGAAGGCTTCCAGTCGACATAAGCTTCTTACCCTTCGATAGGGGAGCTCTATTGTTCGAGAGTTTGAATCCATTTCAGGAACTTTTTACGATATGCTTCGGACCTATTTCCATATGAGGAGGCCAGGGTGAGGCATTTCAAGGAGTCTTTGCATCCAGAGACCCAATTTCAGGTCACCCCATTTATGAAGAAGACGTATCTTGAGGTGCTGGCGAGGGCAGAGGTTGTCGAGAGGACTTTGGCCAGGACTGCATCATCATGAGAGGGGGATCTTCATGATACCTCATGAAGCAAAGTTGTGGTCCGGGGTTCCCTGTTTTCAGGGAAGAAGAGTTTCTATTTAGCTGGGGGTAGGTCCCAACCCTTCACATCTCGTTTCTCCCGAGGCAGCAACCCTCAGGACTATACCAAGGGATCATGTGCTTGTTTTTTGTGGTGGTCATGGCCATTAGTAGCGAGATTGCCCGACCTTTCAGAGCGGTCATCATGAACCAGGTGCTACACTTCATGTTCCTCCTTTGAGGTAGTTCCAGCTGAGGAAACAGAAGCATCAGGTTGCACAAAATTTAGATCAGCAGAGGATAGATGGGGCAGCTAGGTGACAGCCCCATGACGCCCCCATCCTCAGAGAGCAGAGTGCGGCTATGATGGTGGTCTTCATCAGGGTCAGACAGGCCGTAGAGGAGGTCATGGTCATCTTCATGCTCTAGTGTTGTGATCCCCAGGCGAGCCAGATGTTGTTTGAGGTACCCTTTTTTTTCTACCAGGGTTTATGCATTATTTGATTCAAGAGAGACACACTCCTTCATATAACCTACCCTTTTCCATGCTTCGGGACTTGAGGTAGAGAGGCTTCAAGTTCCCTGGGCATTAACTAAGCTAGTTGGAGGTTGATCTGACTTGTTTGAAGTATGTATAGACTATGAGCTAGTGTTTGGGAAACACCACTATTGGGGAGATTTCTTATGTTTATGAATACAACCATATGATGTCATCCTCGACATGGATTGGTTGTATTCTGTGTAGGCTATTGTGGATTTCTTCAGGAAGAATGTCGTTTTCCTTGGTGCGGATGGAGAGAAAGTGTTGTTTGTAAGTAAGCGAGATCCTCATATGGGTCATAGGCGTGTTTCGTCCTTATCATCCATGATGGCTGAGATGATGCTGAGTTCTTCAGAGGTTCAACAGTTGGAGTTTCCTAGGGTCATATAGGAGTACCCTGATGTCTTTCCAGAATAGGTTATAGCATTATCCCCTTGACAAGAGATTGAGTTTGGGATCGACCTATAGTCAGGAGGGTCTCCTATATCTATGTCTCCATATATAATGGCCCCTTCTGAGTTACAAGAGCTACGTATATACCTTGATGGTCTGTTAAAGTGTGGTTTTGATCAGCCTCGTGTGTCACCGTGGGGTGCACTAGTTTGTTTGTGAAAAAGGCTAACGAAATTTTGTGGTTGTGTGTCGATTATCATCTCTTAAACAAAGTGACAATAAATAATCGCTATCCTCTTTCACAGATTGATGAATTATTAGATCAACTAAAGGGTAAAAGTTAGTTCTCAAAGATTGACTTATGGTCAGGATATCATTAGATGCGTGTGAAGGATGAGGATATCTCGAAGATTGCTTTCCGTTGTTGTCATGGGAATTATGAGTTAATTGTAATGCTGTTTGGCATGAAAAATGCTCCAGTTGTATTCATGGGATTAATGAATGTTGTTTTCTGAGAGTTCCTAGACAAGTTTGTGGTAGTTTTCATTGACGACATCCTTGTGTACTCCATGTCTAAAGAGGAGCATGCAAAGAATCTACAAGCCATTTTGGGAGTCCTTCGTCAACATAATCTATTTGGGAAGTTGTCTAAGTTTGAGTTTTGGGCTCGAGAAGTCCGTTTCTTAGGGCATGTTGTGTCCCAACAAGGAGTAGCTGTGGATCAATTGAAGATTGAAGCAGCTGTATCTTGGGCAGCCCCCAAGATAGTGTCAGAGGTGTGAAGTTTCCTTGGCCTTGCAGGATACTACAAGAGGTTCGTAGCCAATTTCTCACGAGTTGCGACCCCTCTAAAAACTTTGACGAGGAAGGATCAGGTATTCATATGGACTGTTCAGTGCCTATAAGCTTTCGAGTATCTAAAGTAGAAGTTATTAAGTTCTCCAGTCCTTTATCTTCTTGCTGAAGGAGTTCTGTTTGATGTTTTCTATGATGCTTCACATCTGGGGTTAGGTTGTGTTCTCATGCAGCAGAGGTCATTTGTTTCTTATGGGTCTCAACAGTTACGTCCTCATTAACGCAACTATTCCACCCATGATCTTGAGTTGGATGTCGTGGTGTTTTCTTTGATGTTTTAGAGACATTACCTCATTGGTGAGCGCTTTTTGGTTTTCACCAATAATAATATTTTGAGGTATGTTTTCTCCCAGTGTGACCTGAACTTACGACAGCGTCAATGGATAGAGTTATTACAGGAATACAACTTCGAAATATAGTATACACCAAGAAAAAGGAATGTTGTAGTAGATGCGCTGATCCGAAATTCATGTATTGATGTTGTGTGTGAATCCGGTGATTCCTGGAGAGTAATAGAAGAACTGGCAGCATTACATATTGATATGGGAGAAGTTGGGAGTAGAGGCTGTCTTTTTCAGATTATGGTACAATCATCCTTTATGCAGAATGTGGAAGAGTCCCAGTTGCGAGATCTAGAGGTGGAATTCTAGAGAGACCGAGTTTTTGGTGGAGAGGCCCCTGATGGTTGGTCTGAGGATGAACAACACAGAGTGTTGTTTCACGGAAGGATTTTGGTTCCTTTGATGATGCGTGATATGGTTCTCAGAGAGATCCATAGTTCACCTTTAGCAGTATATCTTGGCATGACAAAGATGTACCGAGCCTTGAGGAGTCAGTTTTGGTGGCCTGGGCCGAAGCGTCCGGTTGCGGAGTTTGTGTCTCGATGTTTAGTCTTCCAGAAGGTGAATTCCAAACACTGTGTTCTTAGTGGTCTTATCTAGCCATTAGAGATTCCTCAGTTGAAGTGGGAGGACATCTCAATGGAATTTGTTACTGGTTTACCTTGATCTCTGGGAGGAGATGATACTATTTGGTTGGTAGTGGAATGTTTAACAAAATCGGCCCACTTTATTGAAACCATGGAGTCAATCTCAGTGGAAGTTTTGTCGAGGCAGTATCTAGAGGAGGTGGTGAGACATCATGGAGCCCCTAGGATGATGATTTCTGATCGAGATCCTTGTTTTACATCTAGAGTGTGGAGATGTCTCCAACATGATTTTGGTTCTCAACTATGCCTTAGCACTGTTTTTCATCCTCAAATAGATGTTCAGAGAAAGAAAACCATCCATACTCTTGAATACTTGTTACGCTCTTGTGCTCTTGATTTTGGAGGATCATGGAAAAGGCACTTTCCCTTGGTGGAGTTCGTTTACAATAATAGTTTTCACTCCACCATCGGTATGGCGCCGTTTAAATCATTGTATGGCCGACCTTTTCATTCTCCATTGTGTTGGACTGGGGTCGGAGAGTCAGCAATTCTCGGACTGGAACTAGTGCAGAATACAACAGAGATGGTTCAGGTGATTCGTGAGAGGATGAAGACAACACAAGATCATCAGAAATCATATGTCGATCAAAGAAGGAGACCCTTAGAGTTTAATTTTGGGGATCACATGTTTCTGAAGGTGACTCTCTGTTGTGGTCAGCAAAGGTATGGTAGTGGAATTTAGCTTTCTCCTCGGTTTGTTGGGCCTTTCGAGGTGTTAGCTCATGTTGGAGTTGTGGCGTATTGAGTATAACTTCCCCCACAGATGAGTTGGATAAATGATGTTTTCCATGTATCACAGATCTGTTTTTATCTTCATGACAACTCTCAGATCATCGATTGGGGAGAGATCTATGTTGACGATGATGGAACATTTGAGGAGCGACCTGTGGAGATCCAAGACCGCAAGGATAAGGTGTTTCGCAGGCATTCTATTACTTTAGTTCATGTCTTGTGGCGAAACAGTGGCTTGGAGGAGAGTACCTTGGAACGTGAGTCAAAGATACGTGCTCAGTACCCAGAGTTGTTCGATTTTTAACTCTTTTCATGTATCGATGTAGCTTTTATGGTTGTGAAACTTTCATGTTTATGAGACGGCTCCCTTTGTTGTTTTGGTGGCTTGCTCTCTTTTGAGAGGTATCTCACTGGGTGGTTGTTCAAACCCTGTTTTGTTTTCTCTTTATGTGGGTTTTGGATTCTCGAGGATGAGAATGTTTTGAGAGGTATCTGATGTAATGGCCCAGACCTCTCTAGTCCACTACTTTGTGAAAATGTTGTGTTAGAGGCGTTCTGGGAGGTCAAGGTAACTTTTTCCCAATGCTTTTCCAAAATCTTCCTTTTCGATCAACCGTTTGAACGGTAGAAAGTTGTCAACTCTAACATCACATTACGTCTTCATGTACTTTTGATATTTCTAACTACCCTTGTTTTGAAGTAGTGACTTGGGGGTATGTTTAGAAGAATATTTATGGAAAAATAAAGGGAAGTGGATTTCTCACAGTTTGTCTAAACTGTGCGGCCATACCATGCGTAGTTAATACTGGAGGAAGTGGCTAATGTATGTTTAGAGCACGGTTTGTCTAGCTATGTGTCCTAACCATGTTAGGTGTGTTAGACAAGGCAGTAGCGACCGCACAGTTAGCGCATGATTTGTGTAATCGTGTGAGAAAACCGTGCGGGCACTTAAACTAGATCCTAAAATTGTGGATCTCAACCATTTTTCCTCTAACTTGCTCGTTTATTCTCTTAAGTAGAAATAACTCAGTATTACCCTCCCATGAAGGTAGGAGAACCTCTCCCAAGCATTTTGGAGGCAATCTAAAGGCTTATCTTGGCGAATCAAAGCCATTTTCTTGAAGTATTTGATCGTTCTTCTTCATTCTTCTTCGTTCTTGATCGGTTTCCTAGATCCACTTAGATCTACTTCCCCTCTTATCTCGGTTTCATAGACCTACATCCATTATGGTTAGATCTAAGTGTGTCGATGCCAAATATAATTAGATTTGGTCTTGGTTGTGTTTGGAGAATAGATCTAAGGAGTATTCTTGGAGGATCAACTAAGGTTTCTTGTGTGTTTTTCGTTTGTTGGGGTTTTCATCAAAAACCTCTGAGGTAGTGGATTCCTTGCTTCTCTTTATTTTATGTGCAACTGTATTGTTATCATGTTTAATTCCACTAGATGATAATGTAATTGACATAATAAATATTTTTTAACTGAATAATGAATATGTTATCGATCGTATGATATTGCCTCTTGTTTTTCTAGATAGTGTGATATATATTCTTTCATTGCTTATTTGTTTGTTCTTGATGGAAATCGGTAATGAACTTAAACCAAGATTAATTGATAATTGTTTGGATAAAGATAAATAGTCATGAAAACAAATCTGATTCTTGTTGTAATTTGATGTTAATCAAATTGGCACAGTAATCATGTTTAATAATTTGTGATACCTTACTGTTTAGGTTTCCCGATGTTGGAACCAACGGATTATAAATCTGTTAATTCAAGATGGATTAAATAATTTTATTTTTTTATAATTCCTTGAAGGGTTCTGAGTTACCGTATTGTTTGTTAAAGGGCCATAGCCCAATTGATGTGATGGTTGTTTTTCATGCTGCTTGTGTTGAGACGTGACCCTGGAGGGGTGTTGTGATATGTGGGGGTATAGAGGCCTTTTGGTTGTGGCAGCGGATGACTCCTAGAGTGGCGAGATGAATCGGTTTATGCATGTGGGTGTTGGGGAGGACACCAGGGATGATGGAAAGGGGATGGATGTGATTGTTGCATGCCTGCTGAATCCTTGGTTGTTTATCTGCTTTACTTTTCCCCACCGCTCAAGGCAGCTGGACTTGCTTCCCCTTCTTCTGAAAGAGGAAAAGACACGTGGGGTATGCCACACACTTTTCGTGTTTAACTTCTCAAGGGAGAATGGGTCTATGCTCTTACTATAGGTGGTAAAAAATCAACGGGTAGTACATCTACTCACTGTGTTGATCCCCTTTGTGTTAGTAGCATAGAATGATTTTCTTGAATGCATGGGTATATGGGAAAGTGTTTCTGTAATGAATGTTTGATTAAATGGTGTTAACTCATGGGGTTGGAGTTTCCAGAACTTAATTATGAGGTTGAAAAATTTTGAAGGAACAGTGGATTTTGGGTGTGACGCTAATGAAATTTAATGTGGAACTGTTCATGTTTAATTAACATTTAAAGAATTAATTAACAAAAAGTGGAACTTATTAAAAAAGGTAGTGTAGAAATCAAAAAAAGATCTTGATTTGTTGTGTGCTTATTGGATACCTAGTATTTGAAATAA
Organism: Viscum album; assembly: GCA_963277665.1. Taxonomy (NCBI): domain Eukaryota; kingdom Viridiplantae; phylum Streptophyta; class Magnoliopsida; order Santalales; family Viscaceae; genus Viscum; species Viscum album. The sequence goes on along the minus strand of OY728137.1, from coordinate 1,870,467,766 downwards.
TAGCCCAGAGTCTGAGAGACATTAGCTACAGTTGTGTCTAAGACTAGGTTATTCCCATAGTGTGGTTGTGAGATATAGTGTATTCTGTACTTTTTGTGTTTCTATATGCTACTCCACCCTGTTAGTAAGGGAAACTGACACCCCGGGGATTTTGAGACCTTAGGGGTGTTTTCCCCAACATTCTGGTGGGAGGATGAATGGATGACTACCCCCTTTGGCCCCGCTCTCTTATCTTGGTAGTTACTTGTGCTGGCAGGCACAAGGGTTAGTTTTCCCCATATATGTGTGTAGAGAGCTATAATGGTATGTGGTTATTCACACACATATATTCTGGATATAGTTTTTTATGGACTACTATAGGTGTAACATGTATAGGTTGTGATGGCTTGAGGATCCTTACTCGGTGTTTGGGCTGTAATGGCTTGAGGTATAATACCTGATGTATGATACATGTTATGTGATTTGTGGTGGCACCTAGAAACTATCTGGTTACTTTGGTGTGTAGACATTTTGGTTTTGTTGCATAAGGTGCATATTGTGGTGCTTCGCCAAGGTGTCTACGAGCACGCCTTTTTGGAGAGAGATGCTCTGGACGTGCGACGTTGGGGAAAAGTGTAAAACCAGTGGGGAAGTAGTAGCGGGGTACCCTTTATATTCTTTACTATATGCTATATTCTTGTATGAGTTACTTGGTGAGAGTATCCATGGTTAGGTTGGAAACTTAGTATACCTACTTAGGTGACAAGTTAGTTTCACTTTTTGTTCAGTATGCTTTAGCATGCTTTCTTCACTTCTGCACGAGAGGATTCGGGTAGGATACTACTAAGTATACTATTATACTCACCCTATGTATATATAAACTGTTTTTAGGTCACTTGGAGCAGGTTGGAGATCAAGATAGTTTCTACAAGCTTGTGGTTGTAGGAGCTTTTCGGGCTTGTGGTTGCTACTATTTTACTTTATTTTGGGTACTTGCAGTTTTTTCCCTTCCAGTTTTAGTGCTTTTGCATGACATTTCATATGTGTACTGGGGTCTTCATTTATTTTCCAGTTCTGAGTTGGAGTTGGTTGGTGTCTATCTTATCTCTCTCTTCCACATGTTTTCTCTTAGAGGGTAATTCCTCCCATTTGTGTGTTTATTATACCCTTGGTGCTAGTCTCCAACCCAGGGCCTACTGGAGGCGGGACTCAGGGGGTCATTTTCTCCCTTTTCACATTTCCAACCTAGGAGGGTTACACTTTGTGGGGAGCGGTCGTGAAAATATTATTTGATGGATGTGTAAATAATTAATTAAATTGATTAAAAAGAAAATTTTACTTCTCTTTTTCTTTCTTGTAAAGTTCTATGAAATTAATATGTTTTCATATTTCATACATAACGCTTGAAATTATACACAAAAAATAAAAGAAATTTTTATTTTATTATATATAACAACAGTTTCTATTCATAATTTCGTAAACATTGTTTTATATTTTTCTTCCTTTAGAATATTCAATGTTTATTTCAACGAAAAATACTTCTTCACTTTGTTCTAGGTATTTTAGATCTATAAATTGGTTTTTAAATAAAATAGATATATCAATATCTGAAAATGTTTTACATGTGGGTTTAAAAGTATATTTTTATTTGTTTTATGATGGAAATGAAAGATTATATGTTTTTCAAATATGTTATGGTCATTGGACATTGTTTATGATGATAAGTGATATCGATATAGCTCTCCAATGTATGGAGTAATGATTATGTTCTGTGGAAAATTAAATTGGAATTAACTGAGTAGGTTATTCAATTTGTAAGGCTTCTTGTAAGGGATCTATAAAACTAATTTCCCAAGGAACACACTTGATATTTTTGTTCTTACAAATTATTTTCCCGCAAAGTATTTTGATTTAATATTGTAATCTATTAATATTTAGTTTAATGGAATTATTATGACCATTAAGGGTAAATATGTATGTTTTTAAGAAAATATTTTTGGGTTCTCTTATTTTCTAAGAGATCTAAATGTTTATGATTTTATAATTATGTTTTTGTTAGGACCACTTGTCCAATTACCTTGAGAGAGGGGTGAAATAGGGTATGATAGATTAAAACTACTTCCCCTTCAGATATTGTTTTGTTATTATAAAAAACACCCTTCTCTCGTTCTCTAATAATAATATATGAATAGAAATGAAAGCATGCATAGGACACAATGATTTTACTTAGTTCACCCTCACTTAGCTATGTTTAAGGATAATAAAATGGTGATGTGCCAATGTACCAAGTCAAATAAATCTCACTTCCAATTACAAGGCTCTGGCTAGATCACTTCTATTCATAGGCTCACTGCCTTTACTAGTTTAAGGTCTGCTCATTGCATTCTCAAGGGTCACTCACTATATCTCTTTCTCTATCTCACTATCAATGGAAAGGATCATCATCTTCCTCTTCCTTCGTTCAATGCTCTTCGAATGGATCCACTCACAGTTTATGGACTTTTAGGTCCTGGAATTTTCATGAAAAAACACATCCTCAACTATAGGTAGATGCTCTATGGAAGTTATTTGTTCACCCGTAGATAAAATTCACTTTTCTGCTTACTATAAGTTAATAGAAATTAGTTTCATGAACTGTTTTATTACTTTTACAATATTTATCAAGACCTCCTTGAAATACATTTCCTATTCTATGAACTACCTAGTGGGTATGCTCTACAGATCACATATCCTCTACAAGTTTCCACTCCACTGCGGACTGTATCCACTTCCATGTACCGCCTCCACATTCTACATCTTCAAACTGCATATGTATACGACACCCATGTACCAAATTCGTGTGTTATCTCCACTTAGTTGGACTTCCTTATTTCTTTGCATGATATAATACCATGAAAAATCCTTTCATAAAATTGCTTCTACAAACTTCTTCACCCTTCACAGAACCACTTCACTTCATGGAATCCTCCTCGCAAACCACTTCTCCTTCATGGACTCCCTGCGAACTCTTTCGGACATAGTTTATTTTTTTCCCATATCAAAGATATTATCAAATGAAAATCACTCTAATTAACTATGGGATTGACGATCCTTTAATGGGAAAATAGATCCAAATAAATTTGTTATTCTAAGATTTACCCAATTCTTTATTGCATACCATGCTCTTACAAATTGTTCTGCCCTACGAGGTATGTATACCGCCTTTTCCTTCACATCTTCCAAAATAATTATCTCATTTTTTAGAACAACAAAACTTCCCACAAACCATTTTCCTTCTACGAACTACATGCCTTCCCATTAACCTCCTTTGCTCTGTGAACCATTACCTCTACGCGGTATGCGTTCTATTTTCCTTCCATGAACTATTCTCGCATTCCTACATTGCAATATGTGAACCATTCCACATGGTCTATATACTGTGTAATACTTTGAGGAAATCATCCTTTTCTAAAAACCAAACTCTCAATTTTTTCCCAATAATTTGACAAAGAATGTGAAACAATGCCACCTTAAACACCCACTTTAGAAAACACCAACCATTATCATTCATCATCATCTAGATTTGTCAAAAAAATCACTCCCAAAAAATGCTAAGAGGATATATTAAGGTATTTTTACCCAAAATTATTCCTAGAAAGTGTTTTTAAAAAATATTGGGTATGAAATCAAATTTCATATATACATAAATGAATATTTGAGATGAAATTTTATTATGTTAAAGTAAAACTCTCTTATATGATCTTTTGTTCTTGAAATGGACTAAAATGTTTCTTTTTATTTTTAAATATCCCTTAATAATAGTTTTTATCTCATCTTATATTTTCAAATTTTTCCTTTCATAAGGTTTAATGAATATTATGAACAAAAATTAAGTTAAGTTGAAAATTATGATGATTTTTAATGAAAATACAACATGTTTTATTTTAGAAGTATTTTATTGTAATGAAAATTAACACTGAGTAGAGGTGAGAAATTTATAATGTATGGTATTTTAGGTAAGAGTTATGAACTTATTCTCTAAAATTATAAATAGAAAAGATCCTTGAAATAAAATAAAATTAATTCCCTTTTTAAAATTCATGATTATGTAATGTTTTATTGCTAGTTCTTTATATTTAGTTTATCATATTTTATAAAAATGTTTTGTGGGATTTATTCTATAATATTTATGATGTGATAATTTATAAATGCTTAAACAATTATGTTTTTCAAACCTCATTGGTGATAAAAGTTATATAGAATTGGGGTATCTCTAGGTTTTCATTTTTTTAAATAATTTTTAAATTGTAGTTCACTTGTACTATTTCAACTTGTTTATAATGAAGAAATTAATTTATTTTTCCCCATCGTATAATATTTCAGATTATATAATAAAATTACCTAATGTTACAAATTTATTGAATTTATTATTTCCATTCATTTAAATGTTATTCTTCATACCTTTAAAATGTTATTTTCCTTAGTTTTTTAGGAAAAATGTTTTTTTCTAAGAATAGATGTCCACATATGATTAATCTTATTTAGGTAGTTCTGTGTAGTTAAAATATTTATTATGTGTGATTAAATTTGAAAAAGGAAACTTGTATAAGATTAACTCTTGAACTAGATCTTTTGTAAGGGTAAGTTTAATCTATATAAAAATATAAAAACTAGGGATATACCAATTATATATTAAATTGATAACATTGTTTTTGAATAGAATTATTTCCATCATCCCCAAGAAAATTTATTAGACCATGGAAGTGTTGTATAGGAATAAATGTGGTCTCTAGACTAACTCATCAGATTAAAACATTTATAGAAAAAATAAAATAGTCATCCTCATCCCTCAAATCCTATTTATTCATGTGAAAAACTTGTTACAAAAAATTAGGCACTCAAGTATAAAGATCTTATAATATGACTGTATTTTTGAATCATTCTTGTTTGAATAAATTCAAATATATTCTCTATGAATGTATAAAATTTTTCATGTAGCACTGTGTAAAATGAATATTTCCAAGATTTCAGGTAAGATGTTCCTTCTTAAAAATTTCCCAAACGGTTTGATAAATGTTAAAGGATATGATTTCTAAAATTTAAAAGACCCTAAATCACCATATAACATATGAAAATAAATTCCAAATTCCTACAAATATTCTTTAATATAATTCTCCCAAACCTATCCACCCAATGTTGGTAGGTTATTTAATAAAATAAAAATACATGTGATTTCATTCCCAAAATCATGGTCATGTAGTCTTAAATATAAAAGATACATAAATATTATATGACATCATTATAAATCACAAAATTTGAGTATAAATCATTATCTAATAGTGTTATACACATGGTGGATCATATATATTCCATTTCATTACCTAGGAAAACGGGAATAAAATATAAAGGGTGAACAAAAATTCATATCAAAGGATATAGTATAGTGGAATATATAATGGAATGAGTAATAAAATGGGAGAATATAAACTATAAAAGATTAAAAATATAATTTGTGGGTGAAAAAATTAATAATTGAGTTAAAGAATACATAAATATAGAAATGTTAATAATGCATAACAATAGACAATGTCAACTTTTTTTGAGGTCGTATATAAATACATTATATATAAAGGTTAAGGACACACCCATTATCTAATTTATGATATCTCTTAAGAACTACATATCCCCATGGGGATATATAATTTTAGGCCCGAAATGTCACATTAAATTCTGTTACATTCCATCACATTATTAATGTCTATGTCTTAATTTTCATGAATAAATGTGATAATATATCTAATAAATTCTCAATGAGTCTTATCCTAAAATATTTTAAATATAGAATAATGAATTATAAGATCAAGAAAATTATTTTCCCTAATAAATGAATTTTTATGTGCAACTAGTTGAATACTCTCGTCTCATGTGTAAATTAACTTCAGATTCACAATGTTCAATTAATTTCCCATATCATCTGAAAAGTATGTATTTTTAGTTAACATTATAAAAATTAAGATTATAAAAAAGTTATAGAAGTATAGAGACTCTATTAGAAATTCTAGGAGACCAATGATATTATCGATAAATCTATATATAAATACAATAAAATAAATCATTATAGTTGGTAAGGGGTGTGTGATTAATCCATAAAATATCCTATAAGAGTTTCAAACCATGAGTGTATCAATACTCACTTTTTTGTATAAATATGTGACCGAGTTAATACACAACCATCAATTTCTAGGATTATTACACATAGGTGAATATGGTTTAGATCCATATCCACTTGTTTGTATCCAAATAAGGATTTCATTTATTATAAAATAAATCACACTATTTTGAACCACAACATTTTGGATGGTTATAAGATGATGGTATTTTTTTAGCATTATAATAGAATATGAATGCAGTATAATAATTTCAAACAGTGATCCATCAATGACAACGTAAAAAATAATTTATATAAATGGTTCATACTAACATTTCACATTTAAATTTACTATAATTGGTAATAATAGCATAATTAATGAAATATATGAGGTTAGGTACCCTTACCATGAAACAAAACTTCTTAATACTTGAGATCAAAACCATATATCCATTGAAACTACATGAAGAGACTCTTGAGAGAGAATGAGGATAACATCATGTTCTATGGATATATGGCGAATATTATTGGGAGAATGGGTAGGTATATATTAAAAATATGGGGTATTGTTTATTAATTTTATAATCAAAGACCTTAGAAATTTATGATGTGGAAAATGTGAAACTATTGGATTACACATGGTTTTTTATCATTGATTTTGACATTGAGTGAATGGATTTTTAAATATTAAGTAATTGTAACATCATATGGATTTCATAATATATATTGTATCTGTTTTCTTTATTTTAATAATTATAGAAAAATTTGAGTATCCTATAAAATTTTGAAAAAATCATGATATGATAACATTTATATCTTGATTCTAAATTTCAAACCAATTTTATCAAATTAATCCAATAACTATGTAAATTTTATAATTTATATAGGGATTATTCTAATGATAAAATGAGTTATCAATGTAACCACCATTTCATTTTTAAATAAATTTTTCACTTTTAATAATACATAACCCCTAGATACATAACCCCTTATCACAATATAATAATACCTAATGATGAGAAGTAAAATGGTGGTAATTTTATGGGTTGGTTCTTCCAACATTGATCTGGTGGTGATTTCCACTAACTTTAACCACTCCCATGGATGATTCTGATTCATCCTCCATTTTTTATGATTTTCATTGAATTGGTTAAGGGTGAACTGAAATAATGCTACCTATTTCTCAATATTAGATAAATGTACTTCATTGGGGACATTCCTACTGGTCAAGGCCGAGTAACCTTTCTTCAATGATAATTAACTCAAATTATAACAAATAATATAATATAATTCCAACAATCAAATTTTATTGTTAACTGACCATTGTTATAATTACAAACGAAAATAATTTATAATATTCATTATTTAATCGAAATATTTACTCTTACTCCCTATAAAATAATCTAATTCAATCTCATGAATCATACATTTGATTTTTGTTTCATTGAATATGTATATTCTATGTTTTTCATTATATTTTTTCAGTTCCATTCGTATTATTACAATAATGTTTACTAGGTAATATTATTAAAACCTTTCTTAATACAAGGTAAAATATATTTTATGTTATTTTAATTATCCATTTATATTTTAGTTCGTCTATATAATCGGTGTTTAAGAGGTTTTATTTTTTTAAAAGGGTACAATAATTGATGTTTAGATAGATGAGTTTATTTTAGGCAATATGGTGGCTATAAAATATTGCAAACTCATCTATGGAGTTCATCGGCCAGCCGGTGGGGTTGAAACTAGTTTATTTAAATCTACAGACACCATCATCCTACTAGTAGTTCTAGAAAAAGCTTTGTGGTTCATATTTTCACATCGGCTAGCTGGTAAGTTCCACTGTCATTATAGAGGATATTGGATGAGTCCGAATTATATTTACCACCTAAATATTAGTTCTGATCATTTACCACCTTTGTTAATACCCAAATACAACCCTAACCCCTATTTTGAACATAATAAATTATACATTAACTCTCTATCACCCCAATTCTTATCCCTTTATACTTTCAACATCTAATAAATTAAGTGACACTATATTGTTATGTTTTATATAAATCAATAACAAATTCCTTTTCTTACTTGATAGATATGCATGAATCTGTGACAAATATAATAATTCACTAAATATATAATGATGAATTCTCCCCTCCCTCATAAATCAGTGAAAGATATATTGATTCGATGATTAATCTTGATCAGATCTAGATCTTCCTTCGACTATGGGAATCTTACGAGTATATAATTATGGATCTTCTTCATAGATCTCTCCATGGAGGAAGATTGATGATTGAACTATAATTTTCATGAATGATCTACATGATCCTTATATAACTAATGACATATTGAAGATCATTTGTTATATTAATGGTAGATTCAACATGTCTATGAAATCCCCTTGACTTGAACTAGATCTCTTAAGAAATGTATATGTTTCTTGGTAAGTAATCATGGATTGACCAACTTGATAAATTATTTTTCATGACTCGTATCTTAGATCACTATTCTGATGATGGAATTATGTTATATCAATGTTCATTGATAAGATCCTAGGTTTAATTCTATATTTGATGATGAATTCATGGTTTATTATTTAACCAAAAATAGATTTAGTGTATTAGTGTCTTTTTCGATGAAAAATCTCAGAACTTTTTATATTGACAAACTCTTTAAGGCATCTGTGATGTAAAAATTAGTTTTCTGTTGGATCATAACATGATATCATCTTCAATATTTCATTGAGTTTTTTAATAAATAATAAATGATATTGAGTTATTATGTTCCTTTACAATTAGGGACCTTGTGTACTATTTTTTCCTTGATATGATTCTTGTGTTAGTATATCTTATTTGAACATTCTTGATAGTGATTTCATGCATGTTCATGTTTCCCATGAAACCCAAATATAATGAGTAGTTTCATGAGTATTATACTATATCTTTATAGACTATTTTTTATTTTGGTATCATGTATTTTTTTTAATTCTACTGGTTCTCATAATGACATGCTTCATTTTCCCTTTACTCTACCCAGTTTTCTGTTATTAGATTTCTCTTGGAGGAATTTGTTTCACACTCATAATAGATAGAAAATTATGACATGATCAACCCTTAGTGAGGGAGCACACATGACATATGATTATGCTGGTGATAGACTTTGAAATATGGTAGGGGCATAAGAAACTTTATGCCAAACCCATGGCCGTAACATTGAGGGTATAATTAATATAAGGTCTGACTCAAGGAATTGACATGATTTGATAGCCAAGAGGCCTACCCTGTGATTCTGGTGGTATACAAAGACTTTTTGGAGTGATATAAATTGATGCACTGAGACTACTGAGAGATATGTTTACTAGACTTGTTGGTAGATCTTGGTCAATTCAATTATCCTTACATCTATCTCTCTATCACGGAGCCAATATAGGTATGTCTGGGGATTATAGTGTCTTTAATAACACTAGATTTATCAATATATAATTTTTAATTTTTTCATATCTATTTATATCATGGAATAAATGTATTATTCTTATCCACAAATTTTAAGGAATCATCGGTGGTGTCATACTATGTTTTAATACTCACACCCAATACATGAATCTTGATGTGTTTTTTGACTTCATAATTTAGGATCTAGGTAAGGGTGAGAGGTATGCGGAAGATAGATAATATATGAAGCATAGATATGGTAGTGTATTTGAGATATAATTTGGATTATTTCTCAAAAAATCATTATTTATCTACTTATACCTTGAATACTCTATTTTGGATTTCCAAATTCGGATCCTTATTTTTTTTATTTAAATGAAATGGTTTCTTTTTATTATTAAATTTGGATATTTAGTATTCAACTCTATATTTTTATTATTATCTTTTATTTATATCAATGTTATATGGATGTGATTACCTATGTTATAGTCTCACAAAGGAAGTAATAGGACCCTCACTTCCATTCAAAATCCTCTTACATACTGGGAGGCACACGTAAGGACTTGTGGATCTATGGATCAGACCCATTGGATTGGTTCAGGGTGTTAAAAAATGGAATTAGATGTTGAGATTCATATGTTTTATTTTTGGATAACTTGGGAAATTGAAAAAAGGAGATAAATTATCTAGAACTGAAGGAGAGAAGTTTCCATGTTGTTGGACAACTCATGTGTAAGAGAACACTAAGATAGCATTGAAAGAATTACTATAATAGATATACGGGACTTGGGTGAATTCATGTATCTTGAGTAGGAAAAAGGTTCAATGATTTATATATATATATATATATGTTATGTTTTTCTTAGGTGTTCTTTAATTAAATTCTTTGATTCATGTTATCTTTTTGGGACACACCTTTATTCTCTATTGAATGAGATATATATGTTTTATGTGGTTGTGATATATATATTTGGGAATTAATTAGTTCAATTTAGTATGATATTTTATCTCATATATATTCATATTTAAATATATATATTGGTGACTAATATGATTATATAGAGATGTGTGAGTTGTGATATGGGTTTTTACCTTCTTTTTGTAAATTGAATTATAATATAGGTTTTTATAGAAAACCTTTATCTATGCATCATAACATCTAATTTTATTTTTATAAGAAGGTTTTCTTGGGAACACTAAATTTTATTTTTTAATTTTAAGAAATTACACCTCAAATATTCTTGAATTATTACATAATGGATGACACACTAGCTCTACCATAGATTATAGCATAGGATACACCCGACCATGCTCCCACACTGACTCAAGTCATTTAGGCATTAGATCAAATCCAGTTGTGAGTATTTTGGATTATTCATTCCCATGGAGGAGGAGTATATAACAACATGGTTCACTATTCCAGTGACTTATAACTCGATCATCCTCTAACATTTTATGGCATTGTCTGAACACAGGATGTCGGGGACTACATTGAGATCATTATGGGAATATTTGACTTTTCCAAGACACCAAATGTCTAATAGGACCAGAAAGAATTCTTTTGGATTTATGGATCTCAAATGAAATTTAATAATTTAATGGGAAAAGTAGGTAGATTTGAAGGACTTTTATGGGTGTCCATTAAGACCATATTCATCTGGGAATTCTTTCCCAACATGTTGAAGCTAGACCATTCCTAGAAATTTAGGGATATCCAATAGGAATACATGATGGTATCCAAAAACTCCACTCATTTCACTAAAGTAATATTTTTTCTCAATTTTTTTTTAAAATTTATTCATATAAGTCCATGATGTTTGAGAAAGGTCTTCAAACTGATATCAGACGATAGGTTATGAGTTTAAACCCAATGGATTTTTTGGTGGTTTTGCACAAGGCATTAACAATTGAAAAGGGCCTAGAGGAGGGATGAATAGTTATTATTCTTCCACACTTTAGTATAAAGGTTGGTAGATCTCATACCACTACAATGTATGTCTCTCTAAGTAGAAGGAATTGGAATATTGAGGGCATTTAGTAGGGTATTGGAATATAGGTTGAGAAGAGTATGGGTTTCCCATCCACCTCAAGATGAGTTCCACATTTCTTTTACTTTGGGAAGGTTATAAATTATCACTAGTTGGGAACATTACCCTAGAGAAACTATTGTAATTGGTGTAAGATGAGGAATATCGATAATTAATTCTCTAGATTGTTTAGGTCATTTTTCTACAAGGGTATAGGATAGACGTTAGATATGACCAACATATTAGTTCATGTTTTTCAACAACATGATTAGATGATGATGAATCTAGTGAGTAATGCGCCTCACTTTCAGGGATACGGATCTAAGGAAGTATGTCTGTATATAGTACATTATCATCCAGTAGACATTGGTGAGGGACTATGTATAGTTCATGTTATGGTATTTATCCATTATACAATTTCTACTTCTTTTTCTAATATAGGTTCTTCTCATTCATTTATATCTAAAAAATTATTGCAGGAAATGAATTACTTTTCATGTTATTTTTTGAGGTGATTTCCTTTGATTCGCTGTTGGGAATGAAGGTGGATCATCTCTTATAATTCCCATAGTTTCGTATAGTTGATTCTTGTTATGGATGTCTATAGGACATCATGAATCTAGAGATGAGGATATCTAATGTGACACTTTTCATGCATTGAGTGATATATTATAGAGACTACATTAACTAATATTACACGTAGGTATCATTAAAATCAAAAAAGTGAGAGAATTTTGTAATGAATGGAGATTGTGATTTGGGAGCAGGTTGAGTCAGTCCAAACATGAGTCAATTTTGTAAGATTACAACATATACTGTATTCTTGGATATTTCAATAGTATCAGTGGTTCCCCATTTATATTTTACTCTATTTGTAAATCTATATCTACATTTTTTCCAAAATTAAATTGCATTTCTCCCCCGGATATAGGATTAGAGTTCAATATAGGACTTTTTTGGGTTTATAGACTATTTAAAGACCCAATTATCTAATGGATCCAACCAAGTAAAAGGATATCAAACTAAAACCTGAGTACATGGAAAATAAGTGTTTTATTAGTCTTACTAAATCACCATGGGGTGCAATATTTTTCATAAAGAATGTGGAGATTAATGTTATACTTCATGTAGATTACTAAAAGCTAAATCAGGTGAACCTGAATAATATATACCATTTTTCTAGGATCAATGATCTTTTTCATCAGTTACAAGAAACCCTGTGGTTACTTAAGATTAATCTCCAATCTAGATATCACCACATGTATGTTAAAGAATAGGATATTCCCAATCCAACTTTTATGAGTGGGCATAGACTATACGAGGTCTTGGAGATTTCATTTGGACCAATGAATATGCAAGAAATTTTCATGTATCTTGTAAATACGATATTCAAAAAATACATTAACTCATTTCTCAAGGTGTTCATTTAAGATATCCTAATTTACTCACTAATCCTAGATTAGTATTATATAAATATCAAGATAGAACTATGTATACGTCAAACACATTGTCTTTATGCCAAAATGTTGAAGTCCCACTTTTGTATTTAGACAGTTTAATTATTAGGTCTTGTGGTTTCTATGAAAGGTATATCTATGTAACTAGAGAATATAGAGTCTATAATCGATTGTATAGGTCCCTAGAAGGTGTTCAAGATTAGGATAATTATAGTATTATTAGGAAACTTTCTGCATTACTCTCTGAATTCTCTCATTTATTAGTAACCATGAATACACTGATGGAGAAATGTGTGATATATTTGAGGTTAGACCAATGTAAATAGGATTTTCTTGAGATAGATATGTGGTTGAATACATCTCTAGTGTTAATTATTATTGATCCTGGGATTGGATATGGAATATATTATGATAATTAGTAGTTTTTTTAGGTATAGTATTAATGTAGAGGGATAAAGTATTAACTTATGGGAGGCGTTATCTACAACCCCATGAGTATAACTATGCAACCCATGCCTTGGAACTAGAATCTTTGGTCATCCCATTGAAGTGTTGGTGACACGATCTCTTTAGTGAGACGTTTATTATATCCACATACAAAAAGAGCCTCTCATATATCACATTATAGTGGGATTGGAATTTTTATGAAGATTCATTGGGTTGATTACCTATAGACGTTTAAATTTGATATAGCCTTTGTACTAAGTATAGGTAGATTCATGGAAGATGCTCTTATCATTAGGATATAAGTAACACAAGATCTTGGTGAATGACCATAGGAGGAACAGACAATACTAATGATCCTATTTTTTAATTAAAGGATGGAAGATTTGTAGGACTAGGGACTTATGGCATGTGCACCATTAGTGATCACATCTTAATTGGTATAATGGGTTATGGAAAATAGGGAATCTAAAATAGAGTTTTTCGTGATTAAGGAATGGCTAGAAAGTGGTGACATGATACCTCTCTAGTAAAATTATAATGATGATATGGTCCAATTAAATGGTATAATTGTAGTATCTACTTCTATTAGGGAAAAGCTTATGATATATTTCTATTACACAAAGTGGGAAGTGAATCTTGGAGTGAAAATTATGTAATAAGAATTTAGGTGGATGTTCTAGTGGGCTTGGATGAATATGGTCATTGATAGATTTATTTCTTGAGGCCTTTCCTTCCAGTGGATAAAGGCTAACCACTAGAATCTTAATGGATTACTCTAGCCACTTATTTTGACCATGTAGAATGGGGGGATGTCATCATGGATTTTGTAATGGGATTACTAAGGGCCTTGAGGATTTGTGATGCTTTTTTGTTTTCTATGAATTATCTCACTATGGTTTCCCATTTCATAGTAATCTAACAGACCATTTTTTTTGGATGACTACAGAATGTTTTGTATCCATGATATTTTTCACATACCTGATGTTCCATTTAACATTATATCAAATAGAGATAAAAATTTTAGGTCATAGTTTTGGAATGGGTTTATGGAGGATTTTGGGACTCAACTAATATTAATAATAGCATACCACCCCCCCCCCCAATGAAGATGGAAATTTAGTGTGGATAATTTAAATATTGGATGATATGCTCTAGGACAATGAAATAGATTTGGGAGAATCTTCGGATTATCACCTTGATTGGCTTGATTTCATATACAAATAATATTTCTTGGAATCAATTTCTATGGAACCATATGAGTCCCTATATGGTATACCATGTCATTCAATGCTTTGTTGGAATGGCGCTAATTAAGAAGTAGCTATTGGATATTGTATGGTAAAATATACTTTAAAGAAGATGTTTCTTATTAAGAAGATGTTCATCATTGGTCATATTGGGTAGGGATATTATACCAACCATCAAAGGAGGCATTTATTGTTTTATATAGGAAATCTGGTTATTCGATAGTGACTACTAAATTAGTCCATCAATGAATGATAATTCAAGGGAACCTAGTTTCTTTATATGTTGGACCCTTTTAGATCTCTGATTTCATTATAATATGGGTGTATTTTGTATATATTTCTTCTAATTAAAAATGTATGTGTGATTTTTTTCATGATCCTCATATCTAGAGGTATACTCTTGATACTATTCATATTATTTATAGTAAGGATATTGATCTGGAGGCTGATGCATCATACAGAGAACACCTAGTGAAAATTCTAAACCAGAGAGAGAAAAGTGTTGTGGGGAAATATAGTACCACTTTTCTAGATTCAATGGAATCACAAATGGATCTATAAAGTGGCATGGGATCAAGTGGAATATGATAGGCTCAATATTCCAATTTTATTGATAATATCCATTTATAGTACATAAGTATGATAATTCATTAAAGGTGTATAATTATAACATACTTTATAAATTAACGTTACATGTTGTTTTATGTTTATTGAATTCTCCATTTCTCATTAGGTTCATATCTGTTTGTTGTCTTTTAAAGGATAGATTTTTTTTAAAAAGTGTCTTGAAATTGAAGCTTGTATAGATTAAAATAGTGGAGGATATGTGGTGGATATAAATACCAATTAATTCACCAGTGGGAGTCCACTAGCCAGCTGGTGGTGTTACAGAAGGTTGGAAGAATTCTACAGACACTACATGTCAGTCAGTAGGGTACCATAAGCCAGCTCATGGTTTTTCCTTCCACATTGTCTTGCCAGTGGAGGGACACTTTCCAGTAGGTGGATCCTAAATGTCTGAGCATTAAATTAACAAGATGAAATTAAATTTCACAAATTTTATTTCCTTATATAATAACTAAGTTTGAACCCATTCAACCTATTTCCTACCAGATATATTCTCCATTTCCTATCATGCTATCTCATTTGTCTCCCCCCATCCTTTAAGAATTGTATAAATATTGTGATTCTAAATTATAAATTTTTCTCAATATTTATAGAAACTTAATCTTCTTTGTTGAGATATGTGTATGGATCTATGATAGACCTTTGAATTCAATGTATATTTGATGGTGATTTATTCCCTCCTTCATTGTTCAGTTGTGGATCTAATGAGTTGATGATATTTCTTGATTGAAAAAACATCTACCATCCAATATGGGAATATTATTGTAATATGATTATGTATCATCTTCTTATACATCTTCTTGATGGAATATTTATGATATTACTATAATCCATTTACATGATCTATGTACTTCTTCCACTACAGGAAAACTGAATATTTGCGACGGGCGATTTGTGACGGGATCCCGTTGCAAAAGGTCTTTTGTGATGGGGCTCCGTCGCAAATCTCCCTTCGCCGAAAACGGCGTCGCAAATAGGTGTTTTTGCGGCAGTCCTGTCGCAAAAAGAGTATTTGCGACGGTATTTTTCCCCCATCGCAAATGAGTTTTCATTTATATATAAAAAAAGTATTTGCGACAGGTCGTCACAGATATATTAGTTGCGATGGGTCAGAAACCCGTCGCAAATGTGAAATTTAAAAAATACTTGCGATGAAGGTATTTACGACGGACCGTCGCAGAAATGTTTTCCCGACGGGTATTCGTCCCGTCGCAAATGTTACAATAAAAAAATATTTACGACGGGAAATCCCGTCGCAAATCTTCCCGTCGCAAATATTAAATAAAAATAAAAAAAATAAAATAATTAATAAAAATCGTATAATATTATATAAAAATAATAATATTATTAATAATATAAAAAAATTATATTATTATAATATAAATAAAAAATATAAAAAATATAATTAATAAATATTAATATAAAATAATAATAATATGAATATAAATAATATAATATAATATAATAATACTAATATTAATAATATAAAAAATTAATATAATAATAATATTATTAAACTATGTATATAATAATATTAATAATATTATTAATATAAATAAATTATATTATTATAATATTAATAATAATATATATATATATATATATATATATCATTATGAAATATTAATATCAAAAAATAATAATAATAGTACTAATATTATTAATATAAAAAATTAATATAATAAGAATATTATTAAAATAAACATAAATATTTATGAAAAAATAATATTAATATTATTAATATTAATAAAATTATAAACTTCTCAATATTAACAATAAATATAAAATATTAAAAGTAATATTACAAAAATAAGCAGAGATTAAAAATAATACTAATAAGTAATAAAATATTAAAAAAATAAAAACAATTTAAATCACGTAATATTCGTACCAATATGAAAGAGGAATTGTAAATAGTTAATATGACAATAAACTACGAACTCAAATGTTTATTACATCAAAAAAAATCACTGGGGGTGGATAATCTGGAGGACCTGGAGGAGGTGGTGGAGGAAACTCCATCCCTAAACTATGAGTCAGACGATGCATATACTCCATATACTACTAATGTTTCTCCTCATATCGACGTCTCTCTTCATCCTGTTGCTGACGCATCTGCTCCTGCCATCGACGCATCTCCTCGTCGTGCTGCTGACGCATTTGCTCCTGCCCCTGACGCAAATACTCTATAAGCTGACTCTGAGCACGCAGCTGCTCCTGATACCGTGAGGCAGAAGATGATGTCTCTCTATGATCTCCTCTTGAGCTAGACGCCGACATCGCAGCAGTACCATAATAAGCTGCAGGAGTCAAATGAGAGCTGATACCAACTACTCGGCCCTTTTCGATGTCATACTAGGTCGTCTGCATCCATGTCGTCTCATCAAAATGGTGGGCACTAGTTTGATCACCCATCTCGTCTTGACTCTCAGCTTTTTTCTGAGAGGTCACGACCTCATATGACTCCTTAAGTTTCAATTAGAAATTAAAATAATGAAAAGATTATATGCATTTAATTTGCAAACTGAGAAGAAAATAATACTGACCACAATTTGACGATGGCGGTCACCTCTAATCTCTCCAGTAGTCGGGTCAGTGTACATCCTGTGATAAACGCCGTACGCCGAAATATCGGGCAGCTCAACTTCCTATATGAATATAAAATAAACTTTTTATATTTAAAGTTGTATAAAATATTAAAAAAAATACTTATTAGATGCTCTCTATGCTCACGGAATGTACGACTACCGACTCGATGTGTCACCTCTTGTCTCCCCCGATTCTGTCGACCTAATGCAGATCTCCTCTGAAACCCACCCCCCAACCAGTGTGTACATAATTCATCCCAAAAGTGAGATGAAATGTACTCTGGTCGGTGGGATCTACAGGACTCAACAAATTCTGTCACTCCAGCTTTCTTCACATCCGTCTTTCTCAAATTATGCAAATACTGGTGGAAACGGTCACGCATAGACACCACCCATGTCGCGTGGATAGTGGCACGAATTCTCTCGTCGATGGGATACCATAAACCCTAATATAAAGTTATTAATGAATTAAATTTCAAAATAAATAATATTTAATTACATACCAGCCAATGATTGAACATGGCAGCCAACACATCAGCGGGAATCTGATCCCATGTGAGCCAGGGCTGAGAAAAATAATTGTGCAAGATAGCACTCCCCTGTCCAATAGATATATGCGTAAAACTGTGGAAAAAGAACAAATAATCAAAAAATTAGAATATTAATAAATTATAATGAAAGATAACTAAATTACACAGGTTACTATACCACCGCGTGTGCGCATCGAATCCAAGAGGTGGACGTCGCTCCGGGATAGGATCTGGAATCATTAGTCTGGAAAGACCACGCCCCCTCCGAGTGATCCCTGTAGTGCCAATAGCCTGAGGGTCAGATGACTCAAAAACCTCATCATCCATAGGTAGATCAGCCTCCAGCAAGTGACAATACGTTTCCGAGTCCATCTGAAACATGAAATGATTGTTATTATCAAACAGTTGAAAATAACTATTATGTATAGATATATATTTTTTATGATTCTAACCATCATTTTACTGTGTCAGTGTTCATCTCCATCATCATCTTCATAGTTTTCAATGTCAATGTCTCTATCTTCCTCATCAACATCATCAATTCCCATATTAGTTTCACTTTCATCATCTCTTGTCATTTCAGATTCAGTTGTAACATCATTGAGAACATCGTCACCATCAACCCTTAACTGTGGGGTGTCATCCTCGATATTCATGTCTCTTTGTGAAAAAGATTTGTTTTGAGGAGTGTCCTGAAAAATTTAATTTCCTTTCACTTCAGTGGAACCACATTTAGTTTGAGTAAACTGATTTTCTCGAGATTTAACTTTTATTATACTCCACCAATCATCCAACTCTTTTGCAGTAGCACAGTATTTTGCATAATAAATTTGATGTGCCTGATGATCCAATAAAAATGGTTCATTTACTGCAAGAAGTCTTTTATATTTAATATCAAAAATTCCATGAGTCGGATGAATACACAAGCCTCTTTCAGTATCCAGCCATCGACATTTAAACATTGTTACATAATTCTGTCCCAAATAACACAGTTCAATAATTTCTTCAAGCATGCCATAAAAGTCAACTTCAATATCTCTATGATGTGATCCCTTCAAACAAACACCACTATTCGTTGTTTTCTTTGATTCCCCATATGCACATGTATGAAAGTGATAACCATTCACGACATATTCATTATAAGATTTAACCATTTTGGATGGTGGGATACTCAATATACCCAATCAGCTATCAATCTTATCAGCATGTACAGATACCTGAAAATTTGTAAAACATTTCTCACTATTACAAGTAATAAATTGATTTTATATGTAAAACCAAAAAAGAATGTATGTTACCAGTTTTTGAAACCAGTAGGAAAATTTTTTTTGTTGATGTTCTTCTAAGACAGCTGTAGTAATTTGTGGAAATTGTTTCTTGATATGATCATCATATAACCTAAAAATACAATATGATTAATATATTGTAACAAAATCTATAGAATAAGGGATAAGAGTACTCATTGTACAATTGGTGACATTTATTCACAATTGAGTAGAACATATGTAAGAGCTCTGTGATGTTCATCATCTAAAAGCCATCTATCATGAACTCCACCAAAGCCAAGTTCCTGCTAATTGACAACTGATAATTAATTGTTCATGTCATCATCAACATTCCCCTCATTCTGGCGCATGCGGTTAAATTTTGAGGGATATTCAGATTCAAAATAATGAGAGCAGAATAAAGAAATTTCTTCTTGCAAATATGCTTCAGCAATTGAGCCATCAAATGATGCTTTGTTACGGACTTTTTTCTTCAATTTCTGCATGCATCTCTCAAATGGGTACATCTATCGAAACTGAACTGGACCTCCACATTTGGCTTCATGTGGAAAATGTAATATCAAATGTTCCATCGAGTCAAAGAAAGCTGGCAGAAAGATTTTTTCTAGTTTGTATATAATTACAACAACAGCTTCTTACAGTTTTCTTAGTGTATCGTAGTATGTTGTTGCCGCACACATGTCTCAGAAAAAATATGATATATCTGTTATTGAATCCCAAATCTTAGAATTCAACAAACCTCTTAATACAATAGGCATAAGTCTTTCCATTATAACATGATAGTCGTGAATTTTTAATCCGGTAATATGACCATTTTTAACACATTTGTCCAAGTTGGAAGCATATCCATATGGAAGTCTCAAATCTGCAATCCACTGACAAAATAATAAGTGACTCTCTTTAGTCATTGTATAAGCTGCTTTTGGCTTAATTAATCTTTGTGATCTGACATTTTCAAACAATTCAAGTTCTGGTCGCCTGCAAATTTGGGCAAGATCTAATCGTGCCTTTACAATATCTTTGGTTTTACCCGGTGTATCCAAAACTGTATGAAATAAAT
Source organism: Viscum album (assembly GCA_963277665.1). NCBI lineage: Eukaryota > Viridiplantae > Streptophyta > Magnoliopsida > Santalales > Viscaceae > Viscum > Viscum album. The sequence goes on along the minus strand of OY728137.1, from coordinate 1,870,446,957 downwards.
TATCAAAATAGTTCTTCTCAATATGTCTGACATCCAACATGTGTCAGACCAACAAATCAGACCAATATGGAAGATTCCAAAAAAGTCTCTGTTTTGTCCAATTATGTTCTTTCCCAAACAATGAATTTTATGTTGGTTTATTGTCGGTCCAAAAGTGATGGAAGGTAATGAAAATACAACTGATTGTAACTCTGTACCTGAGATCATTTTTGGAGGTTCATCTCTTCTAATTCTGCCTTTTCTAAAATGAGATTTATTCCTCTGAAAAGGATGATCAATTGGAAGAAATATACGATGACAATCAAAATAGCAAGGTTTTTTCCATTCACGAGCATAAATGCTTTGTTGTCTCCCATACAATAAGGACATTATTTTGGACTATGTTTACTCCAGCCAGATAACATACCATATGTCGGGAAGTCACTAATTGTCCACATCAAAGCAGCTTTCATTACAAAATTCTGTTTCGCAGTAGCATCATATGTACCAACACCATGACTCCACAATAAATTTAACTCATCAATCAATGGTTTCAAATAAACATCATTATTCTTTTTCAGATGTACTGGGATTAGTAATGTCAAAAACATATAAGGATCTTTCATCAACATCCATGGAGGCAAATTTTATGGAGTTATAAAGATAGGCCAATAGAAATACTGACTACCAAAAGATCCAAATGGATAAAAACCATCAGTAGAAAGACCCAATCACACGTTCTAGGATTCTAAAGAAAAAGACAGATACACTTGATCAAAATGATTCCATGAATCACCATCAGATGGATGAATCAAGATTTTACCATTTGAAATATTGGTTTTGTTCCATGACATCATTGTCGATGTGTTCTGAGACATAAATAAATGTTGCAACCTGGGTGTAAGGGGGAAATATCTCAATTGTTTTACAGGAATCAATCCAGACTTCCCTGATTGAGCTTCTTTATACCTCGATCGTCTACATGTGGGAGAACTATCCAACAACTCATTTTCACCAAAATATAAGATACAATCATTTGAACATGAATAGATCTTCTGATAACTAAGTCCCAGATTACGAACGAGTCTCTTTCTCTCATAATAATTAGTAGGGATCACATTTCCTTCAGGTAACAGTGATTTAACCAAAGAAAATATCTAATCGAAATAGTTATTTGACATTCCATTATCTAATTTAATAGCCATAAATTTTTCAACTGCATCTAATTTTCTTATCTTGCAACCAGGATATAATACATCTTCAGCAGACCTGAACAACTCAGGAAATTCAGATAGTGCCAACTCGAGAGGTAAATCAACATCATCCTCGATTTTTATTTGTTGAACGGATGACCCTGCAACATCATGTACTAAATTCTGAAACTGTGATGGATCCAAAATCAAATTATTAGTATCTTCTCTGGAACTGCGTTCACCGTGTGGATACGAAAAAATATAATCGTATTGAAAACCATAACGCAAGAGATGTTTCCCCACAATGTCAAATGTCTCAAACGTTCTCAAAGCACATTTTTTACAAGGACACTTAATTTTCCCTTCTGAAACAAATTCAGGGTTTGATGATGCAAATGATAAGAAAGCTTCAACACCATCAACATATACAGGATTTAAACTAGAACCATTTAGATTTCTGCGCTGATTTATCCAAGAACGATCATTTAATAATGATTGATGTCGATTTCCTTGTTCCATATTCATATATATATTTCTACAAAATTTAAAACCATTACTGTTGTTAAATAATTTGATATAAGAAAAACAATATCCTAAAAAAAGAAGATACATAATTACAGTTATTTATTAGTAATTACCAATAATTATAGGCAACATAGTTAGTTTGTAATCATCCCCACTAATTATTATTAATTTAGAAATACTTAGCAATACTTGGCAAAATGAAATATGCTTGAATAATGAAATAAATTTTTTAATCATCGTTGTGGAGATTATATTTCTAATTATTTTGATTTTTCTGACATCTCATCTCTTTTTAACTTTCTCCCGACTGAAATCAGTATGAAAAACTTGCTCTGACATACGTTAGAGCACATTTTTCATACTGATTTCAGAGGGAGAAAGTAGCAAATATATGAGACATTGAACAAAAGGTAGATGCCAATCCGCTGGAAATTGTGCCAATTTATAACCATGTACTTGAATTTATTTTATTTTTGATTAATTATTAGTAATTATTACTAATTATTACAAATCTCAATATTTCCAACATATTTTTCTCTATTCTTAGCATGTTCAAATCTTAAAGAGTCATCAATTTTCTGGTCATGCCCAATAAAATGTTTGCGTCAACCTTATCCAATTTAAACTCTATAATTGTCCTTACATGGTTGATCATCTCGCAAGTAGTGTTGGAATAGGACGACACAAGTAATGAGAAAGACATTGCTTGGGTTGTCCTATTGCAACGCTACAGGTAATCAACCAAGCAAGAACAATTATAGAGTTTACGTTGGACACGGTTGACGCAAACTTTTTATTGGGCATGACCTGAAAATTGGAAACCCTTTAAGATTTGAACTGTTAAGAATAAAGCAAAACTTGTTGAAAATATTGATAATTGTAATATTTTATAAATTTTTTAAAATTTAAAAATATTAATATTTTTTTATAAATATTAAACATATAATAATAAAATATTTATATTATTAGTATTCTTTAATTATTAATATTAGAGTAATATAATATTTTATATTATGTTACAATTTATGTTACTATTAATGTTACTAATTATATTAATAATTATGTTACTAATTAGAAATGCAAAGATATGCATATAGGTCGGGTGGTTAATCAATCAATGAATAGAAAAACAAACGTAATTGACCGCTCATCTACCTCAATTTTCTTTTCATTTGTGTGTTGAGGTTGACAGGAATCTTCTACCTCCACATATAATAGGTGCTTTTACTGTTAAAATTATAACCCTCCTCACCTATATATTGGTGAGGAGGTTGATAATTTTGACAGTAAAAGCAGGTATTACATGTGGAGGTAGAAGTTTCCTGTCAAGCCTCAACACACAAATTAAAAGAAAATTGAGGTAGATGAGCGGTTAATCACGCTTGCTAATTTTCCTAATTGTTTCCTAATTATGTAATTGTTTCCTAATTATGTAATTGTTTCTTAATTATGTAATTGTTTCCTAATTATGTAATTGTTTCCTAATTATGTAATTGTTTCCTAATTATGTAATTGTTTCCTAATTATGTAATTGTTTCCTAATTATGTAATTGTTTCCTAATTATGTAATTGTTTCCTAATTCTGTAATTGTTTCCTAATTATGTAATTGTTTCCTAATTATGTAATTGTTTCCTAATTATGTAATTGTTTCCTAGTCATGTAATTTTTTCCTAATTATGTAATTGTTTCCTAATTATGTAATTGTTTCCTAATTATGTAATGGTTTCCTAATTATGTAATTGTATCCTAATTATGTAATTGTTTCCTAATTATGTAATTGTTTCCTAATTATTATAATTGTTTCCTAATTATTAGAACTGTTTCCTAATTATTATAACTGTTTCCTAATTATTATAATTGTTTCCAAATTATTTTAACTATTTCTTAATTATTATAATTGTTTCCTAATTATTATAATTGTTTCCTAATTATTATAATTGTTTCCTAATTATTATAATTGTTTCCTAATTATTATAATTGTTTCCTAATTATTATATTTGTTTCCTAATTATTATATTTTTTTCCTAATTATTATAATTGTTTCCTAATTATTATAATTGTTTCCAAATTATTATAATTGTTTCCTAATTATTATAATTGTTCCCTAATTATTATAATTGTTTCCTAATTATTGTAATTGTTTCATAATTATTATAATTGTTTCCTAATTATTATATTTGTTTCCTAATTATTATAATTGTTTCCTAATTATTATAATTTTTTCATAATTATTATAATTGTTTCCTAATTATTATAAATGTTTCTTAATTATTATAATTGTTTCCTAATTATTATAATTTTTTCCGAATTATTATAATTGTTTCCTAATTATTATAATTGTTTCCTAATTAAATCTAATTGTTTCTTAATTAAATCTAATTGTTTTTTAATTAAATCTAATTGTTTCCAAATTATTATAATTGTTTCCAAATTATTATAAGTATTTCCTAATTAAATCTAATTGTTTCATAATTAAATATAATTATTTCCTAATTAAATCTAATTATTTCCTAATTATTATATTTGTTTCTTAATTATTATAATTGTTTCCTAATTAAATCTAATTGTTTTCTAATTAAATCTAATTGTTTCCTAATCAAATCTAATTGTTTCTTAATTAAATCTAATTTTTTCCTAAATAAATCTAATTGTTTCCTAATTATTTTAGTTGTTTCCTAATTATTTCTAATCAATTCAATCTAATTATTTCCTAATTATTTCCTAATTATTTTAATTAAATCTAATTAAATCTAATTATTTCTTAATTATTTGATAATTATATATTTATATCTAATTATTACAAAAACATCCCCTGGGAGTGTCGAACCAAGAGTGCAGCAAGGCCCGTTGTCGTGTACCAGGTTACCCCGAGTCAAGCTCGAAACACCTTGTCAGAGTTTTCACTCCTAGGTACATCTGTGCCAGAGCCGACTCTACTTGTTCGTATCCATAAAAAGATTATTTGGTACAACCACATAATCTAATTATACTATATATCTAAACATTCTATTAAAAAAAATAAAATTAACAATTAAAAATAAAATTAACAATTAAAAATAATTTAACAATTAAAAAAAATAAAAAAATAAAAAAATATAAATACCTTTGAAGTAATATGTGCCTTCTAACTCATTCCTACCTCTTCTCAAAAGAAAAAATTAAAACAAAAAAAAAATCTACTCAGAACTGAAAATTAGAGAGAGAGAAGAATAGAGATCTAAATGTTATGGAAAAAAACAGGTGGGGTGTATATATATATTAGATTATTTGCAACGGTCGCATTTGTGACGGTATCCTGTCGCAAATACTAGGTATTGCGACGGGATACCGTCGCAAATGCCTTCTCCAACATTAAATACAGGTGGCGCGTAAAAGGACTTTTGCGACGGGCCTGTCGCAAATAGCCACCATTAGCGACAGGCGGATATCCCCATCCCAAATTTGTATTTACCACTGTCGGTATTGCCGACGGGGCCCGTCGCAAATACCTTCGCCCGCATTAATTACAGGCGGTGGGTAAAAGGGTTTTTGCGATGGGCCCGTCGCAAATGATACACCATTAGAGACAAGTGGATATCCCCGTCGCAAATTACTATTTACCGCCGCCGGTATTTGAGACGAGCGGATATCCCCATCACAAATTCTTATTTACCGCTGCCGGTATTTGCAACGGGACCCATCACAAATACCACCCGGTGAATAATTTTTTGCGACGGGTACATAGTCACATCGTAAAAAAGTATTTACCCCGGTCGGGTATTTGCGACGGGTTGAAGGTGACCGTTGCAAATAGGCTTTACAGTGGCCGGTATTGGCGATGGGGCCCGTTGCAAATAACACCTGGTGAATATTTTTTCACGATGGGGCAATTTCCCCGTCGCCAATACTATTTACCATCGCTGGGTACTTGCGATGAGTAGCCTTCTTCCCATCGTAAATAGGCTTCCCGTGTTTTGGCGCGCAAACCGCACCATTTCAATTGCGAAGGGTCCTATATTTCCGGTTCAAATAACTGACCATTTGTGACGAGAATATATTCCCGTCACAAATACACGTTTCATCGGAGTTTTTGCGACGGGAATAAGGCCCGTCGCAAATACCCCGTGGCAATAATCATTTTTCCCGTAGTGTTCTAGATCAAGTGTGATATTAACTATCCTTTGGTAGATTGATGGTGGATTTGACATGTAAATGAAATTCACTTGACCATTAATAGATCTTCCATGAACATTGTAAATTTGTTAATAATTTTAACTAAATTGATCATCTTGAGGGATTCTATTTCTAGAATCACAACTTGGGTATTTGTTTCGACGATGGATTGATGATAGATCAATGTATGTTGAGTATATATGATGTTCCATTCTATATTTGGAAAGGAATTAATTGTCTGTTCTTTGATCAGAAAAATATCTAGTTAATTGGTGCCCTGATGTTTTACATATCTCACAACTAGTTCCATTAGCATACTCTTTGAAAACACTTTTCAAAAAAATCATTTTTTATTGGATGTGAAAATTAATTAAAGATTATATCCCATGAAATTTTTTGATTACTTCATAAACGAGATTAAATTTGGAATATCCTTTCCATTTGGGGACCATTTTTACTCTTATTTACATGATATGATTCTTGTATTGGCATATATTATATTACCATGTTTGATAATGATCACATGAATGTGTTTCTTTGTCCCATGAGACCCATATAAGATGTTTGATTCCTTGAATATTCAAGTTTATCCTGATAGACCATGTTTTATTTTAATAAAATGTATTTTAATGATTCTAAAAATTCTCATGAAGGAATTATATATTTTTACATTATAAGATCTACCATGTTATATATGATTACCATGATTTTGGTTGAATTACATTGTTACTTAGAATATTTTGACAATCATAATACTTTTTCACTTGGAGAGGGAGTGTGCATGGCATTTAATGATGATGATGATGAAATTTAATAGAGGGTATGGGAATGATGACCTTGAGGTGAGGTATGAGTTAGTTACATTGGGGGTACAAAACAATTTTGGCCTAACATAAGGCATAGAAAGGATAAAATGGCATTGAAATTCAACTTGTGATGGAGGTGGGATGTGATGTCCTTTTGACCTGATCTAACTTGGTTTCTTGAGACCACAGATAGATATGTTCACCTTTTTTGTGGCTATATATTTGTCACTTACAACACCCTTCCTATTATCCATTCAACATGGATCTGAGGAAGATATGTTCAGGGTTTGTTATGACTTGGTTATAACATGTGATAAATACACATTGGTGGTGTCATATTAGTTTTTATTACTCAAACCATCAATGTGAATCTTGATGCACACTCATACTTCATGATTTTTGGATACATGTAAGAGAAATGGGACCACAACCGATAGATGTTTTGTGGAGTGTGAATCTTGTAGTAATACTAGGATGGACTCTAGAGGATTTCCAAAATGTTTCTTCTTTTTATCAACTTACTCCTTTCATAAACAAGTTTCTCTTGAAACGTTTTGATCCTAGTTAATTTATTTTTATGACCTAGGTTCTATTTATCATTATATTTTGATACATTATCTTATACTTTATATTATTATTGTTATATGTTATTTATATCTATAGTGTATGGATACGATTACTAATGGAATAGTCTCCCCAAAAATTTCTTTTAAACCCTCATTATTAGTTGGTATCATCTTTTATATAGGGAGGTTCACATGAGGTCTTGTGGATCTCCAGCTTTGTCATGATGGTTTGGGTATGGGAATTACAAATATGGGTCACGTGACATTGTTAGTGTACTTGTATTATTAATTTTTCCATTTCTTCCTTTTTTTTGTTTAAATGATCCTAATAAATATGTATAACTTATTTCTAAATTATTACATTGTTTGAAAATATTTTTATTCATTAGTAAAATTTATCGAGTTTTATATTATTCCCCATATAAAATTTTCATCCTTGAAATTTTATACCAAACAACAAGAAAATTTGGATAAGTAATTCTTATTGCATCCTTTAGCTCCCATGTTTTCTGTTCTCTTTTTTAATTCTTCCAAAGTTCCTTCACTAGATGACTCTTTAAATTACACTAAAATTTCTTTCTTGAATAAATAATCATAATCATCCACTCATTATAAGAAAAAATTAATCTCTAACTAAACATTATCAATCATATTAACATGGGAAAGGCAGAGAATATAATTTCATAGAATTTATATATGGAAGAACATATGCACATGATATAGTTTTTATGGCATCGAAAAACAATATTCCACAACACCTACCATATCTACCTTTTTAATTTGGATAATATACCTTTGGCTTATCTTCCATTTATTTGAATATATCACATCCATTTTACCTCGGGATATCCTTAGGAAGACATAGTCCCTAACTGGTATTTCAAGATCCATTATTTGGTTTTCAATGTAACTTTTCATTCTACTTTGGACTACTATGATGTTATTCTTCATGGATATTACCTTTTTTACAAATCCTAAAGTTCTAGATCTAATAAAATAATTTCTAAAACATAATCCCAGCATGTTAGAGGCTTATATTGATTTATATATAAATAATTTTATGGTTCAATTTTACCATGTGAGTGGTATTTTTTATTAAAAGAAAACTCCACTCCTGATAAATATAGATCCCAATATCCATGGAAGTGAAGAGTTCATGAACTGAAAAAATAATCAATTATTTCGATTGTCCTTCCATAATACTGATACATTTTATGGTGGGAGGTTCTTCCAAGATTAATCTATATATTTAAATCCTTATGAAGAGTCCTATAAAAACATTTCTAAACCCTAGGTCATGTTTAGATACAACAGATATGGTTCATCCTAAAGTCTCACTACATTATATATATATATATATATATATAGTGACTAGATGGTCCATTGGGAAATCTTATCTAATTTTAAGAAAATGAGTAGAACTCATAAAACAACCCATAATGACACATATCTCATTTTTCCATTTGATGTATTAGGATTAAATGTGACAAAATAAATAACAATATTGTCATAAATTCTCACTAGTATGGGTAAAGTTTTCATTACACCCTTGGTAAGTTGATTTTTAGTCTTCACCTATTGGTATATTAAATATAGTTCAACATTATCTACAATCTCTCAATTCTTACTTTCTCACTAGGAATGTTATTGGATATAACCATATATCTTTGTGTGTAAAATATATATAGTGAAATTTGAACTATGAGAATCATCCAAAAAATCATTATTTTTGTCTAGTGTTAGTGGAACACATAATCTATTACCATAGTATTACACTCCATCATCACTAATAATAATGTTGTTAAATTTTACATTATTCACATATTCCATCTTCTTCTATATGGATTTTTCAACAATATAGGATACTTAGTCCTCTCTAATAAATATTTTTAGGTAATTACATCAAATGAAATAATGTTTCTCCATACATTATAACACCCGTGTCCATCCTTAATAAATTCTTAAAAATGGGATAATACTTCACCCTTATCATGTATAAGATATCATGGTAATTGTATCAGTATGCATCCATTACCTTTTTTGATTTCATGGTATGATATTGGACTTCATAATCATTATACTTGAGTAGTTCCAACAATATTTTTCCCCTAATATTTAGAATAGGCTATGTAAAGATGTATTTTTAACTCTTATGATCGATGTATATATTGTATATCTCCCCAAATATGTATTTTTTCCATATCATAAAATTAAATATCACCACCACAAACTAAAAATCATTTATTGGAAAATTAACTTCATGATTCTTCATCTTTTGAGTTATATAATCCACTACCATGTTATTTTTCATTTGAACACTTCCAAGATGCTTAATTGATATAAAAATTTAAATTACAAACCGTACTTTATTAGATAAAGGAGTAAATATATGTGAATTTACTAATATCTTCTTAATTTCCCCAAATATATATTCACATTACATTGTAAATGTGAAATTGGTACCCTTATATGTTAATTTGGATAAAATCTTAGCTAAATGAGTGATGTTTTCAATAGACTACTGATATAATCTTTATAACCCAAGAACAATATGAATTTAAGTTATTATGGTAGGTCTTATCCTTTCCATAAAACAATTTTTGGAAGGTTCAATACATATACCATGAATGGATATTTTATTTCCCTGAAAATAAACTTATCAATGCATAAATTAACATTTACTAAGATTCACCTATAAATAATTTTACCTTAGAACCTCGAGAAAAAATTTAAAGTGAATTTTATACTGCTCATAAATATTACTATGTATAATAACATAATTAAAAAATACCACTATTAATGGTTCAATATAATCTTTTAATTCTCAATTCATTATGTCCATAAACATATAGGGTTCATTGGTTTTCCCAAAAAGATGTTTTTTGAACACTAAAGATCATACCTCATATAAAATGTCACTATTGGGAAAAACTCGGTATTATACATTAATTTATGAAAAAACAAAGATAAATATTACATAAGTAATGATCTCGTTAATTCTTATTAAATAGTTCATCAATTTTTGGACATGGGTTGTACATATTTATAGTAATTCTATTTATTTCATAATAATCAGTGCATAACCTCATTGATCAATCCTTCTCCTTCATGAATAGAACTGGAGGTCCCCATGGTGAAACACCTAAATAAATGAAACTATTATCACATAATACTTTCAATTTCTTATTTAATAAATTTAAATCCACAGGATCCATTCAGTAAGAATGCTTATATATATGTTTTTCATCTGGGATATGATCAGTAGTGAATTCAAAATATCAATCCGGGGGGTCCCTTTTATAATTAATTTTTAAATAAATCAATATACTTCTATACAATGGGTATATATTTTATTATTGATACCTATTTATGCATCGTAGATTGATTTACATCTTTATATTCCCCAAGTATTTCATTATGTTGAGATACTGAGGGTGGTTCAAGAAAATATTCAAGAAAAAAATATTCCCTCAAAATAAAATGTAATTCCATAATTTTTAACCAATTATAACATAACTTACCCAAAAATAGATTATTAATTTATAATTTAGGAGCTAATATATCCCCATGATAAAATAAAAAACACGGTCAGTATGATTGTTATATTTAAAATTATAAAATGACCATGATTTATGATTTTAATTTCGTGATATATCCTCATTGTAATCAAATTACCACTCAATGTTCTAACTATTAAATCACGCATTAATACATTAGAGTTTGATTGAATATTCAATGAAAACATTAATGATATAAATTGAGGTATATATCAAGAATCAAATAATGTATCAACTAAATTTTTGTTTATAATCAATGTACCTTCTATCATATCATTTGGAGAATCAAATTTGATTTTTGTTATTTAAAAAGTTTGTCCCTAATCAACATCCCTATTTTAAGGATGATTCCCTTGGATCCTCAGGCATTGATTGAATTAATACCCCATATCCCTAATATTTATTCAATTCATATATAATTATCCTCTCTTTTATTTTCCCTATTGATATCGTGATATTTCTCTACACATTTAAATCATATACCCAACCACTTCATGTAGTTCCCAAGGTGTTTCTTCCCACATTTATTCAATACAGGAACTCCATTCATCCCTTATATTCATTTTCAATTGTTCTTTATATTTGGGGATTATCTATTCTCATTTTTTATAATATATAGTATAAATGAAATAATTTTAAAACACATTATCAGTCTTGATAGAACATGTTATGATCTACCAATTTGAAGAAATAATTTATGAGGATAATGATTTATGAAGACTTGGCTCCAAAATAATAAATAAATGATCAGTATTACTTTTAAGGTTATATGGATAATGTATAACATACCTTAAAAATGTTGAGAAATTTTCCTCACACTCATCCACCAATCCTTCATCCCTTTTTCATAAATTTAATAATTTTATTTAAATATCAACAATTTTCCCATGATGAAAATATTTTTAATTAAAAGTACATAAAATTACTTCTACACTATGTATTTTATCTAATATTTTTTTATATTATTTTCAATCACTGACCATCATTATTCAATATCCTCCCTTAGATGATACACAACTATGAAAATATTTTCCTTCTTAGTACACTTGAAATACATAAAGATTATTTATAGGTACATAATCAATTAATCTACTAATATATGATTATTGGGTTTAATGAGAGATACAGGTTGTTTCATCATAAAAATATCTTAATAGGTTGATCATTATTAATGTAATACAAGTTTAACAATACAGGATAAGTTATTTTTTAAAACAAAAGTCAATTTTTTTAGGATAGTATTAATTTGTTTAAAACACTCATTAAAAAAATTATGTTGATTATCCATACAATCCCTATATTGTTCTCAATTTTTTGATTATTTTATGTTTCTTTCAAAATCTGTTATTATCTATTAAATTTCATGTCTATGTTATTAATATTTTAGGATAAAAATATATACAATAAGATATGTATATCATGTTTCCAAAAAAAATATGTTATGCAAAAAATATCTATAAGAAACCATTCAGGAATAATCTATAATATTTTTCAAAGGGAAAATATATGGTCTCTTTGTACATTATTTGAAACCTTATTCCATATATTTTACTGAAAATTTCTTTGACAAAAACTTTGATAACTCCAACCCCAAATACCAAGAGTTGGTGGGTTTTTTATTCAATGGTAATATGAATAAATGATCTAACATTCCCATGATTGGTGTTTATTAGTCCTTAAGAGACAGAATACAAAAATATTATATAACATAATGAAAAATTATAACATTTGATTATAAATAATTATTCATTATTTCTATGAATAGGAGTGATCATTCATTTTATTTCATTTAATTACATAGGGAAATAGGAAACAAAATAAAAAGTTATCTCAAATGCATAGTAAGGGATAGTGTATAAAAGTAGGTAGCATGGAATAAGTAATATAATGGGAACATATAAATAGCTGATGATTCATAAAAAAATACATGGATAGAAAATGAAATAATTGTGTAAATTAATACATAGCGATGGAAATTCTTTGAATGTATACTTTTTAACATCACAATAAACTTGTAGAGTCCTTGTACAATGGAATGATGAAAAAATGGTAAGGAAGCTCTAATTTACCATTATTAATTATCTCAAAAGACCTACTAATGGAACGAGGGGATACGTAAATATTTACCCCACCCATAATATAAAGTACCAATGTATTCCATCATATCTAAATGGATGTGACATAATTTTCCTAAAAGAACAACATATGAATACTCAAAATAAATTCCAAATGAGGCTTGTCTTACAAAGGTTTTTCATATATAATAAAATATTATATGGTCATGATAATTATATTCTATAGTCAATGAATTTATAAGGAAACTAGGTGATTACAATTGACTTGTTTTTTGAGTTTCCATGGATTCACAATTTTTAAATATTTACCCTTATCATGTGATAAATGTGGATGTTTAATTAGTTGATACCATATAAAAATTGCAATTATCATTGAATTTGGGGAGGAAAATAAGGTAATGAAAATTTTAGTAATCCAATTATATTATAGATAAACCCCCATATCTATATAATAAAATCCTTCATTATTAAGAATAAATATCTTGTGAATCATCCATAACATATCCCCTATGACTATAAAATCAATTATGTAGCAAGGACATATTTTTTAACACCTAGTAAATATTAAGTTAATACCAAACCAACCCCTTTTAAGTTCATCCTTACTAGGAGAATCTCTTCCAGAGTTTCATCTACTTTTTTATGTAGAGGAGAATTTTATTTCTATGAAATTCATAGGCACTCTACTTTTTACAAAAAAATAGGATGGTATTATGTTTATGGGAATATTTTGCAATTAAAATGGCATATAAATGTAGTATAATGAGGGAAAATAGTTATCTATCATTGATAATATGATAATAAATTAATAGAACTGATAGATAATAAAATTTCACATTAAAATGAAAAAAATTATCAATAATGAAATAAATAATGAATAAAAAGGGGTAAGGGTACCTTACCATGAGAAGTAACTTCATAAATAATGATATGATAACCTTAGAACCTAGAAAACTTCATGGATAGAATATTTATAGATAAAATGTGGGTAAAATTATTCTCAATTGATTTGGGGTGTGGAGTAATTGTAGAGTGGGTGGTTATTTATAGAAAATTATAGTGGAATAATTATATTCAATTTAATCATATTCGTTATAAGTATATGTTGTAAAAAACTAAAAAACATTATCTTACCAATGGTTTTGGATCACTGTTTTTACATTTAATGAATTTATTTTTTTATATTTTTATTTTAGGCCATTAATCTATTTTTTATGTTACTTTTTCATTTGGAATATAATATTTCTGTAAAATATTATTTTTAAAACAATAATTAAAATTTGAGAGATTAGAAAGTTATTTATAGTTTTAGAAGATCATTTTATTTCAGTAAAATAAATTATATAAATAAAATAAGTTTTTTTGTTAATGGATTAATATATATTAATTATAATATCATTTCTACATCATAATTAGGTCATAATACATACTATATATGCATATTATATTTAACTATTTAAAAAAATTGAATGTCTCATAAAACTATGAGAAATTCACCATAGGCTAATTTTGACATCCCAATTCACAATATTGAGTTCATTTAATCAAATTCACTGTAAAATTATATAAATTGTAAAAAAATTATAGGGATTATTTATATGATCCAAATTTACCCTAATGGTAAGAACCATTAAATTTTTAATGGAATTTTATAGTATTAATTACACATAACTTATGGATATATAAACCCCTATCGCGTCAGCATAAACCCTAATTGTGAGGTGTAAAATGGTTATAAAATAAAGGATCTATTCGGACAACACATATCCAGTGGGGATTTCCAATTTGTTGAAATTATCTCCAAGTTAGTTCTACCATATCCTCATTTGTTCATGTTTTTCTTGGGCTTGGTCAAGGTTGAACCCCAATGATGCTACCTCTTTGTTGTGATAGGATAAAGAACTACTTATGGGATGTTCTAACTGGTCAAGACCATGGTTCATCCCTTATTCTCCAATTAACTCTTATTAGTTCCAATAATATAAAATAATAACAACATCGCATATTAATGGAAAATTTAAAATATCATAATTTTTTACAAAGATAATTTCTATCTATCATATTCTAATATCCATATTTCCTCTTAGATTCTATAAAGTTTTATAAGACAATCCCTTGAATCATACATCATATTTTTTGTTTTATCAAAATATTTGTTCAATGTATTGTATTATTTTTAATTTTACACCTATATTATAATAACTGTGATTTTTATTGGGAAATATGGGATGTGTCACATCTATATTATACTTATATTTTTTAGATATTTCAATTTCTTATTTTCAGATTTAGCATTACTAAAATATGGGTATCTCTAATTTATAAAGTATTAAATAATAACAAAATATGCTTATTTGTTACTTAAATTTATCATGTATTATAGGGAATCTAATTTGGAAATCATTAATAATTATATAGAGTATCATTTAATATACGAAACAAAGCAATGAATAAGAAATAAATTTCCACATGTTTTTCTTATCTAACATATATATTTTTGTTTTATTCAAAATGTATTCTAATTAAAAGAATGAAAAAGGAATGTAATGATTTAATGATTAAGAATATTTTTAGAAGGAATGTCTTAATACTATGAGAATATTTTTAGGAATTTTATATCAAGAATAACCTAGATGTTTTATATATTGATGAGAACTCTCATGCTCTCGGTGACTTGAAAACCCTATATTGTGATCTCCTTAGCGATTTTCGCTTTGATCTTCAGTTATGGAAGGATTTGACCCAACTTGGGAGGCTGAACCTGTAGGACAGGAGCGGGTCCTTAAAAACGTTTCTAATTCTCCGCAACTGAATCTGGCGACTGAGGGGACTTCAAAGAGAATCTCCTTTACAGAAGTGGTTAAAGAACCAGATAAAGATCCTCGCATGCGACAATCGTTTGAGGTTGGTCATGCTAATCCTTCCTTTTCTAATTTCAGGGTTTCTCATTCGGGGATTAGGAAGAAAGGTTCAGTTGCGCACGTCAAAGCTGATGCTGATGCGGTGGCTGAGAGATTGAAATTGGGAGATCATTCTATCATAGCCAGGCTGATCTTGCCGAAGGGCTCGCAACCCTGGAGGTTAGAATATCTCAAGTCATGTTTAGTTGATATCTGGGGATTTGATACCTGGAACTGTGTCTCACTCGGTAAGGGTTTCTATCATTTTCTATTTCCTTCTGAGGATCATAAACTGAGAGCCTGGGGGTTTGGCTCCATTTCATTCAAGCCTGGGGCTTTGCACATCCGTGAGTGGGACAAATCTTTTAACCCTTTGGAGATGGGTAGCTCTGTGGTTCAAGTCTGGATTAGAATCTTTGGTTTAAAATGGATCATATGGCACCCTAGGATTCATTATGACATTTCTCTAGCTATAGGGGTGCCCATTAAAATGGATAAAGAAACTGAATTGGACAGATATGGGAATTTTTCCAGATGTCTAGTTGAGGTGGATCTTTCATCTACTTTAATTGACAAATTTTGTTTATCTACTAATGAGGAAGAAATTAGTTTGAGAATTGAGTATGAAAGCTTACCTAGATTCTGTTTTGATTGCAAAGTATTAGGGCATGATTCCTCTAGCTGTAGGAGGAATCTCTATTGTTCAAATTGTTCTATGAGGGGGCATGATTTTAAATCATGCCCCAAACTGAATGGCATGCTTCATAATCAGAAAAGGGCTGATTATTCTGATCTGAATATTCAAGGATGTTCCACAATGTTACCTCCCAAAAAATCATGGGCTGCCATGGTAGAAGAAGGGCAATCTGTGCTCACAGATTTGCAACCTCCCTGTCTTGGAAATGTAGAACAGACACAAAAAATCAATTCTGATATAATGTATACTCTTGTTTCTGAACCTGCTTCTACAAGGAGTGTTGATCCTGTTTTAAGAATCTCAGAACAACCCATTTTGGCTGAAAAAGTCCAGGCCTCTCCTTTACCTGGTTCATCTTTTACTGATGTTGTTGCTAAAAGTGCATTGGATTATTCGAACGTTCCATCTGCTGTTAACCATGCCCCTATGGAAAGGACATATCAGTCTCCCAAGGTGACTATTCTGGACTCAGTACAGAACAGACCCTCTTTGGTGGCTGCCCCTGTTTTGAATGTTTTCACAAAGAACTGCACTACTGCTTCTGAATCTCTCCATGGGGAGGCTGGACAGAATTTTATTCCTTCAATGGACACTCAGATAGTGGCACCTATCATGGCTGGAACTCCAGAAACTTTGAGGAAAAACCCTGATGTGAGTAAGGAGGCAAGAGTTCCTTTTTTACAGGAAACTGTTTGTGTGCAGGAAGTTTCAGGTAATGAAGATCAGAAGAAGAAAGGAATAGAAGATTAATGGCGACATGCTAAAACCCGAATTCAAAAGAAGAAAGAAAAGAAAGACCAAATGAAGAGGAAGGAAGAGGCTCAAGAGGTCAGTTCTGATGAAGATGTAGAATCTCTTCTTCAACAAGCCAATGATATTCAAGAAGCTTATAGTGGAAGAAGAGGCAGAGGCAGGACAAGAGGTCGTATTAACATCCAACTTTGGAACGAGATGAGAGAAAAAGAACGTATCATAGGGGAAAAGCTGAGGAAAAAAATTGGCATCCATGATAAAGAGAGATAAG
Source organism: Viscum album (assembly GCA_963277665.1). NCBI lineage: Eukaryota > Viridiplantae > Streptophyta > Magnoliopsida > Santalales > Viscaceae > Viscum > Viscum album. The sequence continues at coordinate 1,870,429,482 of OY728137.1, read as the reverse complement.
TTTGTCTGTTTACATTCCCCTTTTTTTACTTCTTTGAACTTTTTTTCTTAATAATAATCCTGGGCTTTTCCCTTTAAAAAAAATGAATCCTCCTTCATAATACAATCTCCTGGGGTTTATCCCCATGAATTATAAAAAACATTCTACAACCTATTTAATCTCACATTCCCTCCAAATTAAATTATATTCCCTCTATCCAATATTAGACTATGGTTTTATCCTTATCTAAATTAAATTTGGTATTTTACTAATTTATTTTCTACTATAATTCAACATTTTTAAGAGAGTTTAGTTTTTCGTTCTTGTTTCTCACACACTATTTACACTCTTTCACCACTCCTCTTTTAAAACTCTATAGTTTTGGAGGGTTGACATATGATTTTATCCTAGGGGAGGAACTCATAGGGATCTAGAAGTCCCCGCATATTATTTAAATTTTTTAATTTGAGCTATGGGAGTGGGTTTCTTATGAGTTTGTGTGGTGATAATTCATTATCTCAGGTACTTACAAAAACATTACCCAATACTCAAATTAATATTTTATCTCTCTATTCAATTAATGATCCCATAAAAGAATTTATTTTTCAGGGTAGGAATAAGAAATAATAAATAATGTATCTAGGTTTATAGGTATCATATTATTTATTGATTCATATTAATCATCATTCACTATTAGAGGATGTGAGGTTTGGTGTGATTTTGATATCTATGAATACACCTTGAATTTGGAAATAAACACCTTGTATGTTAATCCATGTATGAAGGGATTCATTTTTAAGAAAAAATGTAACCGTGAGGGATGAAGTTAGATATAAATTAAGTTAAATTTTATTTTGTTCAACCATGTGACATTTGTGTAAATATTTTACACTATTCTGGGGGATCCAAGTTGATTTCTTTATAAATCACATTTTATAAGTACAAAAACATTATTTTTAAATAATATGTAAAATAAATATTTTCTTTTTCTATTCCATATTAAAATTGATATGAATTTTAGTCACATAAAAAATCTCTTGGGTTTATGAAGGAGGATATGATTCAGTGGAATATTGATTGATAAAATTTAAGGAAGAGATAATGGAGATGAGGAACAAAATAAAAATTATGTATGAGTACCACCTAGAAACCAATTAAAAATCATTGGATTATTAAGAAAATGAAAAAATAGGGTAAGAACATTCCCCACTCACTTTCTGAGATGAAGATCCTTAGGATTCCTATAAGTAATATTTTTGACAATCAATATTGGACCTCATCCTAAAATATCAAAATTAGGTCACTGGTGATGAATTACCAACTAAGTGACATGATGGATATCAATAACTCATGGATACAAACTAGAGTAACTTTATAAAAGGTATGTTACAACATAAATATCATGTCATCAAACAAACACCATTTACTTCCCATTACTTCTCTTAGGCCTTAGAGAAAGATATAATAGATTTAGTGAAATTTTTAGATAGATTAGAGGATATTGGGTTACTAACTACAACTATAATAGCACACATTCTGATGAAACTAGGTACTGATGAGTAAGATAATGTCAGTACAATATGGAAATATATTCCATTCTCAAACACATTTTTGTAAATTTTTATTGAAAAATAATTGAAAACTAACTACCAACATAAAAAATTTAAAATTCATATTACTAATATAATACTTCAGAAGGTGTTGTAAAAGATAAATACAATCCTTTTGGGAAATAAATGGACCTCCCAAAATAGAGTGAATATTTTATAGATGAAGTAAAATTATAAGTATAATTTACATTGGATTTGGATGAGGAGAAAATGTTACATGTTAATATAACTAAAAGAGAATAATTTAATATATATTATTATTATTTTAAATATATTGGACATAAATTTTTCTTTTATTTCTCCCTTTTTGAAACAAATATTACAATATAAATAAAGAAATCGCTAGTTTAGAAGGAATTTGAAGTAACAAAGTAAGAGTATTTGTACTTTCTTCAACTCCCACCATTCTAGTTATACCTAATTCTTGAATTTTTGGATTCATATGAAACAGTTTAAGGGAATCTCTATATTAAGTGAATTTTCATAATCCTTGAATGAAAATTTTTGGTGTTTCACATGACATAAGTCATATCCCAATTTATATTAGTGGTAAAAACTATTAATTACTACATAGGGTATGTAAAAATCTAGTACCTACATGGGGAGATCAAACTTGTATTTCTATCTCGTTATATTTATTTTTATTTATTCATTAATACACTTTATCTTGTTTTTTATTTAGCAGGATGAAAAGGTGTAATTTAAAAGATTAAATCATTCCACTAAGTGTAAAAAAAAACTATATTTCATTTCTACAAAATAATATTTTTACTATATATGTTTTTAACTTTAACACTTCATAGATTGGTATTAAAATTTAGGTTTGGGAGTCTTTGAACTTGTAATAATAGTTTTTTTTCCTTTTTCACATTTTTTAAAAGAAACATTTATCTTAATTGAATATCCATTATAAATAGTCACCGTTTAGTTTATTATGAGATATTTTTCTTAATTTTTTACAATTGAAATATTTTAAAATGATTATTTATATAAAAAAATTTTCCTTGATATTAATTTGAAAAAAATATGTGTATTTGAAAAATTGTTGAAATCTGTGTCCATCAATATAGATAGAAATTATATTTCACACCTTGAGAGCTATTTTATACCCATTTTTGATAAATTCTTCCCAATACCCTCACATTATTGAGAGAAACATGAACTTTTTTTTGAGAAATATAACATTTTTTTAATTTATTTTTAATGGATTTTGAATTTATTAAACGTTTTAAATATGATTGAGATACTCCTTCATATAAAAATATTTTACCTTGAGACCAACTGTTTACATCCATAATTGTTATTGGCTTAGAAAATCATGAATAACGTTATATATCTAATCCATAGTAAAAGGCAATATGTCCTTACCTATATTCGCTCTTAATATATTTTTATGATTATTTCAAGAGTGTGGGAATGAAATTTTAATTATTTTAATAGGGAGGAATTTTTGTGTAGGATGATGTGAAAGGTGTGTGTCATCACTGTTTTCATTTGATGGAAAATGGGTGTGAGTCTTTATTATCCATTCAATTTCATTTTTTATATTATTATCTAACATATTGACCAAAAATGAATAAAAATAATAATAAAAAATAAAACTATTGTATTTGAGTTTAAATTATTCATTAAACATAAATTTAATGAATAATATACCTAATAAAATAAATGGTATTAATCATTATTTCGTTATTGTATTCATTTTTCATCTCATACATTCTGAAAAAAAATATTAATGGGAAAAAATATGCAATAAAAGAAAGAGATTATATAAAATTTCTTTTAATAAATTTATGGTTCAGCTCACAACCCATATCACATAAAAAGTTAGTTTGGGGTAACAACTTATGAAAGGAGTTTGTTGAGGAAGTTTCCATCATTTCACATGATTATTAATACATTTTAATAAATTTTAAAACATCTACATTATTTTCCTAGAGTTTTAAATAATTTTACAAACAAAACATTGTATACTAAAAATAACCACTGAAAATAATTCATGATTTTTTACATTTTTATGTCTCACAATGTATAGAAATGATAATTCTTACAAGGAAGTGCTGAAGCATTCATTTTCAAATTAGGAGAATAAATATAGATTACATTTCTATTGGGTGAATTTTGACATGAATTCCCATCTGTGGTAGGTTGTGATATGGTCATGGATATATAATTGAGGTTGAATAAATTAAAATATGATGTGAAAATAATGATTACCATATAAAATAAATATTTAATTGTGAGGGAATTAAAATATCACTTATTCTCATTATTTTTTACATTTTATTTTATTTATATTATTCCCGTTATTTTGATAATAAATAGACAATAATAAAATTTACATCATTTTAGAATATTTTCTTAAAAAATGTCTAATTTCATTAATTTATTGGTTTTATTATTATACAAATTTTAAATTTTATTGAATACACTAATAATGTTGAGTTCTTAATATTTCTCAGGTAAACAATTTATTCTTATATGAGAATTAAGACCCATATAGGACAATACATTTTTTTATAGGTGTGTGAGATAAATATTAGCTCCCAATGTGACTATGATTAAAAAAGGGGACCTTCCAATATTAACAATCATGATTCCCCCATCATATGAGTAAATATGCATTGCATCAAAATTAATAAAGCACGATGATCTATTTTTATGATTAAATTTATTTCTAATTTATCACGTAAGAATAGAACTACAGTGTCGTACCTTATATTCATTTAGTAGGGAATATGGTCAATAAATGTAAATATGGAATTCATATTTGTTATCAGACTAGTAGCATTTTGTATAATAGTAAAATATTGAACCTTATCTATTATGTTAGATTCATTCAAATATTCTCAATGTTTTATAATATGAGGCACTCCAGTGTAAATCCAATTTAACATACCCTCATGTCAAAGTAACAAATGATAAATCCCAAAATTTTCACTTTGAACGAATAAATCATAGGAATCTAACACAATGTACGTACAATTTTCCCATGCATTCATATATGAAATTCATTCACAATATTTGAAAGAATTGTTTTAAGAAGTGGTGAAGATGATGATTTATATCATTTACATGATCCAAAATCACCATAAAACATGTGTGAATCACTTCACAAGGAATGGAAGTATTTATAAAGATAATTTGAAATATTTTTATCATGAACTGTAGTATTATTAAAATATTATAGTAAAACATTTAATGAAAAACTAATTAATTCATATTTCACTCAACCAAAACATATTTCATATATTTTATTTACTATTTTTTTATTTTGATAAATAATATAGAATTTAATGCTCTACAGATCATTTATATATGAATAAGATAAGATCAAATAATTTATTAATATTGAGATAACATTCAATATTATGAAAATATGGATTTATTGTATCTGAAGGAATCCTATGACATGATCCATTCTTAGAGGAAGCATCCTTTTTCAAAATGAAAATATTGGTTCCATGAATTTAAACTTTTAATCCCCCTCACATAAAATTAATTTTTTTAATAATTAATATTAGACTATGGTTCCATCCTTGGGTGATTTTTGTTTAGGTATATTTCTTCTATAAGTTCATCTTTAATTTAGTTTGTTTAATGAAGAGTAATTTTTTAATAAATCTTTTATTCTATTATTCCACCATTAAAATTCATTAAATCTTTTATAGGGAAGTTTTTTCATTAGTTTTAATCATTGTGGAGGCTCTCACGGTGATCCTAACACCCAATTTGTTGTTTTTTTTTAATTTTTTTAATCAATTAGAGATTGGAAATTGGGTTTTCTAAGAGTTGGTGTGGCAATCAGGTACTATATCAAAAAACTTTGTGAACATTAGTCTATCCTCAAAAAAATCTCTCTACCTTCTCTTAAATCATCCTTCATTTAATGTATTTGGTTGATTTAGGATATTAAATGGTATACTATGGTCTTGGGTTTAGTGTTCTAGCATGTTCTAGATTGTGGTTTTTTAATCATTATTTTATATTAGAGGATGTGAGGTTTCATGTTAATTAGATATCTCTTAAATTAAATATAATTTTATAAACTATGATTAGGATATTATTCTATGTATTATTTTATGAATTATTGAATAAAATTCAAATGACTAAAATTCATAATGAAGGACACATCTTGTTAAACCTATGATTTGTCATCTTTCATACTAATAAATATTTATGTTCATATTTATATGTGTTTGTGTGTGTGTTTATTTATAATTTCCACTTAAAATATATGACCATTTCACCCTTTTAACACTCTGATATTTTATGATATATTTCATATTAACTAGTTTAATTTCTTTGATATCTTTCAATATGTGCATCCTTGAGTTTAAATGAACTATAATATACTATAACATAATAACTTATCCATTAAATTAGTGGGCATGAATAATAATAACTAAATTTTGAAAATTATATGTTTTTCACAATTATAAAAAGTTAATTGGTTATCAATTTATTATAAAGGAAATTAAAAATTAATTGAAATTAAAATAATTATTTTTAAAAAAAACTATTTTTATGCATGCAATGTTTTTTTATCATACTAAATAAAATTAATCAATATTTTTGAATTATTTTAAATAAATTTATATATTATAATACTATTAAAAAAATTTATCATTCACCTAATGACTTTCTATTCCAGATATAATAATTTATCTTGTTTCATGCTTAAAAACTATATTTTTCTAAAAAATTGTTTTTTTTATTTTTTAAACCTCTGTTAAATTTCAATTTTTCCTATTTTAGAAAGAATATTTGATAAAATGAACTTAATTTTTGAAAAAATATTTTTCAATTTATCTTATAGTTAATATTCAATAATTTTCTAAACCGAACATGTTTTCAATTAATAGTGAAAAAAACTAATTATTATTAAAAATTATCTTTTCATTTAAAGCATTTATAAAGTTCAATTAGATTTTAAAATAGTTTTATAAGTAAAAATAAATAAATTTTATTATTATTAATATAGTATATTTCATTTTATTTAATTTTATGTTTTGTTTTGATATAAATACTTTTCATACTTATGAAAACATTTTCAATTGAAAGTCGTATTTCATCGCCCTTGAGGGAATAATATTCAAATAAATTAAAAAAAAATTATATGAAATTTATTTGTGATAAAATGGATTCAATATTTAGAATCAGAATAACTAATATTATTTAATAAGTTCAACTTAATTATTGGTCATAATTAATAGTAAAATTGAAAAAAAATAGGTAATGTGATTGAGGGTAAAACATCTTTATTACAAGGGGTTAAACCAATATACAAAGACGTGTTTTATAATTAATCATATATAAATAATATTAGATAGAAATATTTTGAACTTATAATATCCCACCATAAAATATATTTAAATTTTTAATAATTTATTTATAATGACTTCTTTATACTTTATTATTTTAAGAAATTTGATATGGGTCTTCTCCCCCACTTATAAAATGGCACCCCTCACCTATCATTTCCACACCTAAAAAGAAATTTTTGTAAAATTATTTCTCAAATACCTTCCTTGCATTACTTCACATGACCTGGAGGCCTTCTTTTAATGGTAAAACCATCAAAGAAATGATTTAGGTATAATACTAAAGAGGTTGTCTCAAGAAGAGGTATAGTGATCAACCATGCATTTTAAATTAATTTTTTATTCAACATTTCTAAAATATTATTTAAACATAATGAAATAAAACCAACTGTATCATCCATATTAATAGATGTTATTATATTAGTTTAATATCCTATATCTATCTCCTCTAACATCAAATTGAAAACAAAAAAGTCAATCATGTGTACGAAAGACTATCGTCTCACAAGCTAATGGAAGTCATTTTCCATCATTCCCTCTCAATAATAGATATAATTATGGATTAAAGGTATTTATATGATATTTATGACATAATTATACCTATGTAATTATAATATCACATATTCCTTTCTAACATAAATTCAATTGGAAAACAATAATGTCGCTCGTGAGTACATGTGGATTACCACATCCACAAAGCAATGTGATTCATATTTCATTTTATTTTGAAATATATGGTAATAAGGATAGATTTAATGAATATATATGAGGTTATTGATATAAAAATTATAACTTAAAGGTGAAATATTAATTTACTTTCTTTTTTTCCATCCATTAAAAATTTCGAAACAGATTTCATCTATATGTATGGCCTACCGTCTCCATGAATGGTGTAATTCAATAATTTGTCTGTAAAATTTAGGATTTAATATGAATATATATAATGAAAAAATATTATATTTATATCATTATTAACATTATGAATATTTTTTAATAATTAATTACAGTACAAGGAACAAAACTATTGAACCAAAACATACAAAGCAGTTATCACCTGGAATGGTAATTTTAATAATTAATTCTTGATAAACTAGTGATAAAAGGTTATAAATAATTTCATATGTCATGATATATATTAATATGGTTCTAGATTATATTTATAACAAATGTATAATATACATTATGTCTTAACACTTATGAAGGAATTCAAACTTGAGGTAATGGATTTTTAACCCACTTTAATTTTCATAGGGCACATGCCATATTCACCACTTTTTTATTTTATGTGGTGTATATACATTCCATAAATTATTTTTATGATTTATATAATTAAAATAATTGGATATAAATATAGAAATAAGGTTCTTTCTTTCATGTTTCTTAGGATTAAAATTTTACCAATGTGGTAAGGGTTATATGTTACAATCTGACTATTTATCGAGATTATTTATTATTTATTTTAGAGTGAGGATATAATATAATATGCCTCTAATTAAACTCAATATATTTACAGTCCCCCATTTATTTCTTTAGAATACAAGTTTTTCATACGTTTTCTTTACATTTTGTACTCAAGAAATTGAAAGAATATTTTTAAGGAAAAATGACTTTATTTCTCTCTTTGATTGAAAATCCTTTCTCTTCCATGTACCTGTTTTATAAATATATATTCAAGAAATTTTTTAATATTATCTAATGACTATATAGAGTAATTTTTAATAATTTTATAATTTTTAAAAAAATGTGTTAAAACAAATCTTTTTTTCAAAAATAGGTTCTTTAGACTTTTTACTGAAAATGTGAACGGATATTTGTTTTAACATGTATAACATGAATGGATTTTCCAACCATCATGATCACTAAATTATATAAAGATTCCATTGTAGTTTTACAATTTTATTTTAAAATAAAATATATTATTTAATATTTGGGTAATTTTCTAGATCTCAAATAAGTGATTTCAGGGTAAAATATTATTTTCCTCAAGACATATTCCAAGTAATCTTTTGATTAATTTTTCTTATAAGATGGAATAATTATATTTTACATAAGTTTTACACGAGATATGATCCAATGACACCATACTTACACTTTATCATTAATTTTTAAGATTATTAGGGAAATATTTTTATGAAATCCATTCATTCTCCATGGGTTATGCTATGATTAATTAATGAAATATTCATGAAACCCATTTCTTTTCAACAGGTTATTCTATGATGAAATGTTTTTTTAACCCCATTTTTCATAGGTTATTATTTTAGGAATAATTTATGATCCTATTGAAAAAATATTAATGGTTTTAAATATTTGGGAAGTGGGCCCAAAATTGTATATCCCTCTAATGAAATGAGAAAATATGGTTATCTCATGAGATAAAAATCACTTGAATGGGATTTAAACCCAATTCAGTATGGGATATTTGTCACGACCCGTCCTCGGGGCCCATTCCGTGACTACCCCAAGCCCGCCTTCCTTAGGCCAGGGGCTGGCGACTAGCACCAAGGCGTAAATCCCGGTAAAAAGGGAAGGCATTGCCTTTGTAAAGTAAACAAGCACCACAGAGTAAGCAAGAGGAAAAAGAAAACACTAAGTAAAAATAGAGTACAACTGTAAGTGTGGAAAGTATGTGGGCCAGTATACAAACCCAAACTGAAAGTAAAGTACAACTCGAAAGGGAAAACAACAACTGAAAAGTAAAAGCCGCTACACCGAGCTGTCCACTGGAAATCCCACCTGAAGGGTGGGTACAGATAGATCCACTTCTCCTCGGTCCCGCCGTCCGCTCCGAGTACGTCCCACCCAGTGGTCCACCTCTAGGTACCGTCCTGCTCTGCAAGCCTCAACCATGATCAACGCTGTCCGTCGTCTGCAACCAACACAACGTAGTGCGGGCATAGCCCGTGCAGGGGTGAGTATAAGCTACTCATTAGGGACCCCTAGACCCCCGAAGGTCTCCCAAAATCCACAAAGGATAAACCACAAAGGAAAGATACAATCACAAAGTAACAACCGACACTGCTTAGGTATATGCCCAAACATATACCTAAGTCATCAATTCCAATACGCTCCATCCTCCGAGCCCAAGAACAACCCAGTCCACACAGGAAAGTATACGTATTCCACACAGGAAAGAAAAACGTAATCCACACAGGATAGCACAACACAATCCACACAGGAAAGCAAACAGGATTCAGCTCACACAGGTATACTTCTTTGAAGATGATAGAGATGATCACTGATCCATCTAAGTCTTCGGACCCACATAGGATTGATAGCTACTAACCCCCGCAAAGACCCACACAGGATCGGTACGAAACTAACCCCCGCAAAGACCCACACAGGATCGGACCCACACAGGATCTGTAGGCGCTGGCTCACATAGAACCGCTGAGCGTTGACCCACACAGGATCGGACCCACACAGGATCGGTAGCACTGATCCACATAGGATCGCTGAGTACTGTAGTCTTCGTCGTCGAATCCACTGAGGATCTTTGTACAGTCGTCGTCGTCACAGTAGCAGTCACATCCAGCACTAGGGTTCCCGCACACAGCAAGCTCGTTCGGGAGGGTCCGCTCCACAAGCCGAGAGGCTGATACATCAACTGACACATAGTCCAAAGTTTATGTATCCAAAAGTTCTGTATTGTCAACAGGAACTCAACATCGCAGACGGCGCGTCAATCGGACGCCCGATCTGAGAGTTATTGGCTTTTTCGTCCCAGGAGCCCGGTTGGTTTTTAAGGAAAAACCAACCCGACCGTACTCCACCTGCGTCCAAACATCGGGCGGAGTATGCCAAAAGATCTGTAACACCCCAGGTAAATAAAGAATATGTCATCTTTATATTTATCCATATTTGTGAATAAAATATTAATATGACTTTAAAGGGGATTCTATGCTTGATGGCGTACCCAACATGCAACAACGAGTTTCATGGGAATCTTACGTTGCACTCTAATAATAAAATAATATTATTTTAAATGGTAGTTAACATGTAGACGTTGTATTGGCGGGAATGGATATAAATAACTAAAATATGATTATATATGTTTTTAAATGTTTTTACATTTATCCAATAAAGGATAGAGGCCTAAAATACGGAAAGAATTCAATTTTAGGCGTATATGCCCTAGTTTTCACTAAAGGTTCACTTATCACCTTTTGATGTTGAACCATAATTAAATAGAGTTTTGTTCACTCTTAAACATTCTTTTGGACCAAATAAAACTCTTATTAAGAATAGGGACATCAAAATTTACTTTGTGTAAATTTTTGGTATCTTTCCGATAAAGTTCATTTTTTTAATGAATAGTGTAATATGTTGTATTTTAATTCAAAACCTCTTTTTAATCTAATTTATTTATATGATTAGATTATCTTTTGAATTGGTTTTAAAGTGAAATTAGAATATATTTTTACCATTAAATCCAATAGTGGTCGTTGGAATTAATTTCACTTTGAAATTAGACTTAAACCAGTGTCAATCTTTTGATACTTATTGTTTCATAAAAACACGCTATTTGCTCTGACAGCGAGAGTTAATTATTAAATTAATTAATCTGACTTATATGTTTTGAATTTTGTAAAATAGACTTCATTTTTGAATTCGGAATATCAAATATAGCTTAAGGTTAATTTTTGGTAATTTTCTGAAAAACTTCAATTTTTTATGAATAGTGAAACCACTAAGTGGTACTTATAAAGACTGATTTTCTGTTTAAATGAAATTTTGCCATCATTGTGTTTTGAATTTCAAAAATCCGACATACATGGTTGTCATTAAGAAGTAAAATGTGGTTCAATGAGATTATAATAATTTTTTGGTGAATAGTAACTTATTGAGTTCTTAATCGCGATTAGAGGTAATTAGTGTAATTTAAGGTAAAAATGATATTATAAGAATGTGAAAACACCATCACACTTGTCCTACACCTATTGGGTGAGTCATGGCCGACCAAGACAATCCATGGGCCAACTTGGGGACCCCATGGAGACACTTTGGTTGGGAAATGACATAAATAACTTTTTATTTAATGTTAAAATTAAATTGACACAAACATGAGTTGTTTTACTAATACAATTTTTAAGTAGGGTTACACAGGTCCCAATTTTGATTATAAATAGTCATTGGAAAGATAAAAATATTTCCTACATCATATTAGTTTTTTTATAATTTTTAGACATTAAATAAATTAAATTATTTATGACATAATAATCATGCAGCGTTGACATCATTATTTGACGATTTAAATAAAATGGAAAGATAATGTAACATCTATGAACTACACATGTCCAAAACTTATTGGATGGGTGGATTTCGAACCCTTATCACATTATCCACGAATAATATCAATTTGGGACCCTTTAAAACCGAAACACATTTTCAAATAAAGTAATATTTCTTTACTTTCCAAAAGTGCCCCTCCTCTCCTCTTATAAAAGGCCCCCACCTCTACCTCTTTTCCCACACTTCTCAAGCCTTTGGATAGGCCAAACCCTGCCCATTTACTCTCTCCACATACCTCTCCTCATCCTAGAGGATTATAATTGGGCATAATCCTTTCAAAGGAATCCTTTAGGCTCAAATCAAAAGGAGTTACACTTTTAAAGGTAATTCATTCTCTCATGTTCATTTGTTTTATTTTGCTTCTCCAACCCCCTAAACTCTTTTTATTTACTTCTTTTGTAACAACAACAGTATATTCAATATACTAGGATGTTGTTATAAGATTTATTCAAGCTAAACTCTCACACAACTACATAAAATGGTTAAAGAACATACGGTTTCCATGGATGGCGAAATTCTGCCTCCCAAAACGATGATTGTTCAATACTCATTTAACACCTTCAAAGGTGGCCATTATGATGTCACTATTTTTATATATGATATATAATATGTTTATGTTTTCATTAAGCTTCTGTTTTTTTCATTTTGGGCATACCTTTATGGTTTCCATTATGGGTAAACGCGATATCTTCATTTAAGGAAGTGCGGACTACCGCCCCCTCAAAGTGATTTGATTCGTTAAATACCATATGTGGGACGTATAAAGGATGGAACTATGATATTATATATGATATTATACTGGAATTATAATATACCTTTATATCATTATGATTCCATTCTATAAAATACGAAATAGAAATGAAAGTAGCGTTTATGCGTACGTACGGCTTACCGTCTCCATGAACGGTGCATTTCATTTCTTACCTCTAAATGATTATGTAATGTTATAAATGCATGAATGTACTGGATATAAATGACATATATGATATCTAAATCATGAATACAATTCTGTATATAAAGAACCTTTGACCACACGAACAACATGTAATTGTAAGAAGTCCACTTTCGACTTAAGAACCAAATATTGAGAAAACAAACATTATTAACTTAAATGGTTACATAATGTTTATAACATGGAAATAAGTGATATAAAAGGAATAATGAACTTTAAAAAGGTTCTTAATCAAGTATAAATTAACTCAAGTTTATTATTTAGGACGTTAAAGAACGATCGAGTCAAGTCGGACCCGAGGTAAGGGACTTCGTCTCAATCTCCTTTCATTGTGGCATATTTCGTTTTATACACAACTTTCTTTTATACGGTGTATAAACCCCTTTTACTTTCACTTTTATACAAAATGAATCTTTTTCTACGAAGCGTTTTACAAAACGACAAAAAGGAATGTTTCTTTTAACGTACGCGACGACAACGACCTTTTCCGCCGCCGCGAGTATTATTTGGTCTCTGGCTTTATCAACAAGCCGTAATGTTTTTAGAATAAAATAAATACCATATACTCTTTTATGTATTTTGGTATTGAAAATGGTTTTGAAAAAGGATTCTATTATGTCAATATATTTATGATATATTGTGATTGAAATGTGGAAATGTTATCATTCCTTTATATTGGTTTTATGTTTTATGATTTTATATTGGTACTTGGAAATTTTAACGGGTGGTTACGTTATAAACCATATGACCGGTGGTGCCGTGAATACCAGGACGGGTGGTTACGTTATAACCTCCAATGCATTGGGTATGGAAGTCGGCCGTATGGCTATTCCATTAACTATGTATGGAAATTGGTCGTATGGCTATTCCATTAACTGATATGTGTGGAAGTCAACCATGTGGTTATTCCACTTAAGTATGTTTATGTCCCAAGTTACCTTTATAAATGTTATGTGTTCTTTATATGGGTTTTATGGTAATACTTTGGTTACAAAAAGTTATGTAATGATATTTTATTCAGTGAAGAGTTTTTACTACTTCATAAAGGTGAAAAGTATTACCTTGATAAAGTATACATGGTTTACTATTTGTTTTGATAAACTAACAGTTTTTATTCTTTGTGTATCCCGTACTGAGTTTTTATGCTCATCCCAAGTTTTTGAAATGTTTTTCACAGGACTTAGCATGGAATAGGGACAAGGATGGGATCAAGGGAAAGTCATGCTGCCTAAAACATGAAACTAGACATGTTTCTTTTTAAGATTTTTTATTTTATAGAAATTTAGTAGAAGAGACTACTTTGTAATCTTTTGAGATGTAATAGTTATGTCCTAATTCTCTAAAACTCTAAACCTGAAAAGATCCTCAATGTGAATTATTCATTTAATTCAATTTTGAGTAAGGTTTAAGGTTGGGGCCTTATAGTTGGTATCAGAGGTCGGTTTAGATAACTTTAGAGGTTAGGGTATTCTTTAAGCATAAGTGAAATTTCCATAATGGTTAGGATTTTAGACAGAGTACTAGTTTTAGATAAAGTGAATGAGTAAGAATATCTTCGTGTTTATCTTCCTCATTAGTACATGATGGTTTTGTTGTTATACTCACATTGACCCTTTTTGGTTTTAGTAAATGGCTGGATTTAGCAGGCACCAAGGTAACGGTGGATGTGAAGGAAACTGTGACAGTTTTCTGAGCGAGCAACTGAATGATATGGGAGCTGTAATGAGAACTCTTGTGTTTATCCTCAACCAACTATCTGGAGTTATGATTTACCACCTAAACCTTGGTGATTTCTATAAGGCATCATGTATGCAAGAAACAAATCCCTACGGAACTACAGGTAATAATCATAAAGGTAAGTGTGTTAAAAAACCTATGTATCAAAGATGTGGAAAGAAACACCTAGGAAAATGTTTCAAAGGGACAGAAATATGCTATAAATGTGGAAATGAAGGTCATAAAGCAAGAACCTGCAATGGAAAAAGGAAGCATCCAGTTGACTCGAGGAAAGGGAAAGAAGTTCTTTCCAAGGGATCAATTGAATGTTTTAAATGTGGTGTGCATGGTCATTATGAAAACACATGTCCTATGAAGAAGTTTCGTGAATGGGGTCACCAAGAGCGTACAAATGTTTGTTTACCACTACCTAATGCCATTCCGATTGAGGATGAAGAAACTGACAATGACCAATCAAAGGTATGTATTATTTCATGACTATTGTTTTCCTATTTTGGAATCTTAGGATATGATTCATGATTTTGTTTGTAGGAAAGAGGTATTTCAGAATAAGTTGGAAAGGAATGGTTAATGGATCATGAAGAATGTTGAATGAGTAAGATGTCAACATATAAGGGCTTCAAGAGTTATGGTGAAATTCTTAAGAGTATTAAGTCTCTTTTGATGATGGGGTTACATTAGAAGAATTTTTATATTATGTGTAACCCTGATGTTTAATATATGAAATTTTATTCAAGGAATAGTTATCTCTTCTTTTGTGTACATATTTATAAAGAACCATTTGGGTTTATATGATCCTAACTTTTGAGGTAATTATGGGTTAATATATGTTATGATTGAAGTGAAAGGAATGAGTTAAAATTGAGGATAAATTATGTTATGGTTATTTTTGATGATTTTATCCCTTTTTGGGGAATGATTTAAGAATTATATAGTTTTGAAAAAAGGACAACACGCAGACCATGTGACAACCCGTCGCGTCGGAAAAAGCTGCGGGAATCGAACCCACAACCAAAGTGAGACTGGTATTTATCGCCTACCACTGGACTACGTGAAGTCCCTGGTTAGTTTGACTGATTATTTCTGGTTATATGATTTTATGAATTAAGAGTAAGATGATTTTGGGTTATTTATGAAAATGATTAACCTATCATGGAGGATATGTGATTAGGTTAATTACTTTTCAATACGGGACTTTAGGAGCAACTGATGTTGTTTGGAGATAAATGCTACGATTTAACTTGGAAGACTATGTGACTAAATCCTTAAAATGTTTGGGTTTCAATCTTATATTGGTTTACTTTGAGGAATTTTTATGGAAAAATTTGTTTATCGGATGGTCCTCGTTGAACTTTGGATTTTGTTGGACAAATTTTGGAGATTAAGAATAGATTTTCTTTTTATAAAGGGTTATCCTTTTCTGGATTATCTGACCTTGTACTAACCTTTTTGGTTTTGGTTATGGTTAAGGTCTAAAGATATGGGAAGTATATAGTTCTCTTTTGTGGATTAGGTGATTCTCTAGAAGTTGATTATAGTACTCTTAATTTGAACAAGTCTTCCTAAATACTCGCCTTTTGGAGAAAATATGAGTTTGTGTAAGGAATATAATAAAAGTTGAGAGTCAACATGATAAGTGATTATGTTTCCTTATGAATAAATTCCTCAATAAAAAGTAACTTAAAACAAAAATGTTGTCTATTAACGTTTCCTACTGGGGAATCGAATACCGTTTAACCCATCACAATTTTGTGATTCTCTCATGGTTAACTTTTTCCTAAACATGTTTTCTATCACTCTCCATCAGAACATGACCCTATGTTTTCTCCTCCATGTCCATGTTTTCATACTTGGAATCCTAGTATGGGTTAACTCGGGTGACCTTTGTACTTATCTTTCTTTATTTTAAAGTGATTGTTTTACCGATCCTTGTTCTGATGTGGGACTTTCAAGGATATTTCCAAGCCCAATTTTAAAATTGCGAGGACGCAATTCCCAAAAGGGGGGAAGGATGTAACACCCCAGGTAAATAAATAATATTTCATCTTTATATTTATCCATATTTGTGAATAAAATATTAATATGACTTTAAAGGGGATGCTATGCTCGATGGCGTACCCAACACGCAACAACGAGTTTCTTGGGAATCTTACGTTGCACTCTAATAATAAAATAATATTATTTTAAATGGTAGTTAACATGTAGCCTTTGTGTTGGTGGGAATGGATAGAAATAACTAAAATATGATTATATATGTTTTTAAATGTTTTTACATTTATCCAATAAAGGATAGAGGCTTAAAATACGGAAAGAACTCAATTTTAGGCGTATATGCCCTAGTTTTCACTAAAGGTTCACTTATCACCTTTTGATGTTGAACCATCATTAAATAGAGTTTTGTTCACTCTTAAACATTCTTTTGGACCAAATAAAACTCTTATTAAGAATCGGGACATCAAAATTTACTTTGTGTAAATTTTTGGTATCTTTTCGATAAAGTTCATTTTTTTAATGAATAGTGTAATATGTTGTATTTTAATTCAAAACCTCTTTTTAATCTAATTTATTTATATGATTAGATTATCTTTTGAATTGGTTTTAAAGTGAAATTAGAATATATTTTTACCATTAAATCCAATATTGGTCGTTGGAATTAATTTCACTTTGAAATGAGACTTAAACCAGTGTCAATCTTTTGATACTTATTGTTTCATAAAAACACGCTATTTGCTCTGACAGTGGGAATTAATTATTAAATTAATTAATCTGACATATATGTTTTGAATTTTGTAAAATAGACTTCATTTTTGAATTCGGAATATCAAATATAGCTTAGGGTGAATGTTTGGTAATTTTCTGAAAAACTTCAATTTTTGATGAATAGTGAAACCACTAAGTGGTACTTATAAAGACTGATTTTCCGTTTAAATGAAATTTTTCCATAATTGTGTTTTGAATTTCAAAAATCCGACATACATGGTTGTTATTAAGAAGTAAAATGTGGTTCAATGAGATTATAATAATTTTTTGGTGAATAGTAACTTATTAAGTTCTTAATCGCGATTAGAGGTAATTAGTGTAATTTAAGGTAAAAATGATATTATAAGAATGTGAAAACACCATGACACTTGTCCTACACCTATTGGGTGAGTCATGACCGACCAAGACAAGCCATGGTCCAACTTGGGGACCCCGTGGAGACACTTGTTTGGGAAATGACATAAATAACTTTTTATTTAATGTTAAAATTAAATTGACACAAACATGAGTTGTTTTACTAATACAATTTTTAAGTAGGATTACACAGGTCCAAATTTTGATTATAAATAGTAATTGGAAAGATAAAAATATTTCCTACATCATAGTATTTTTTTTATAATTTTTAGACATTAAATAAATTAAATTATTTATGACATAATAATGATGCAGCGATGACATCATTATTTGACGATTTAAATAAAATGGAAAGATAATGTAAAATCTATGAACTACACATGTCCAAAACTTATTGGATGGGTGGATTTAGAACCCTTATCACCTTATCCACTAATTATATCAATGTGGGACCTTTTAAAACCGAAACACATTTTCAAATAAAGTAATATTTCTTTACTTTCCAAAAGTGCCCCTCCTCTCCTCTTATAAAAGGCCCCCACCTCTACCTCTTTTCCCACACTCCTCAAGCCTTTGGCTCGGCCAACCCCTGTCCATTTACTCTCTCCACATACCTCTCCTCATCCTAGAGGATTCCCTTTGGGCATAATCCTTTTAAAGGAAGCCTTTAGGCTCAAATCAAAAGGAGTTACACTTTTAAAGGTAATTCATTCTCTCATGTTCATTTGTTTTATTTTGCTTCTCCAAACCCCTAAACTCTTTTTATTTACTTCTTTTGTAACAACACCAGTATCTTCAATATACTAGGATGTTGTTATAAGATTTATTCGAGCTACACTCTCACACAACTACATCAAATGGTTAAAGAACATACGGTTTCCGTGGATGGCGAAATTCTGCCTCCCGAAACGATGATTGTTCAATACTCATTTAACACCTTCAAAGGTGGCCATTATGATGTCACTATTTTTATATATGATATATAATATGTTTATGTTTTCATTAAGCTTCTGTTTTTTTCATTTTGGGAATACCTTTATGGTTTCCATTATGGGTAAACGCGATATCTTCATTTAAGGAAGTGCGGACTACCGCCCCCTCAAAGTGATTTGATTCGTTAAATACCATATGTGGGACGTATAAAGGATGGAACTATAATATTATATATTATATTATAATGGAATTATAATATACCTTTATATCATTATGATTCCATTCTATAAAATACAAAATAGAAATGAAAGTAGCGTTCATGCGTACGTACGGCTTACCGTCTCCATGAACGGTGCATTTAATTTCTTACCTCTAAATGATTATGTAATGTTATAAATGCCTGCATGTACTGGATATATATGACATATATGATATCTACATAATGAATAAAATTCTGGATATAAAGAACCTTTGACCACACGAACAACATGAAATTGTAAGAAGTCCACTTTCGACTTAAGAACCAAATATTGAGAAAACAAACATTATTAACTTAAATGGTTACATAATGTTTATAACATGGAAATAAGTGATAGAAAAGGAATAATGAACTTTAAAAAGGTTCTTAATCAAGTATAAATTAACTCAAGTTTATTATTCAGGACTTTAAAGAACGATCGAGTCAAGTCGGACCCGAGGTAAGGGACTTCGTCTCAATCTCCTTTCATTGTGGCATATTTCGTTTTATACACAACTTTCTTTTATACGATGTATAAACCTCTTTGACTTTTACTTTTATAAAAAAGGAATCTTTTTCTACGAAGCGTTTTACAAAACGACAAAAAGGAATGTTTCTTTTAACGTACGCGGCGACAACGACCTTTTCCGCCACCGCGAGTATTATTTGGTATTTGGCTTTCTCAACAAGCCGTAATGTTTTTAGAATAAAATAAATACCATATGCTCTTTTATGTATTTTGGTATTGAAAATGGTTTTGAAAAAGGATTCTATTATGTCAATATATTTATGATATATTGTGATTGAAATGTGGAAATGTTATCATTCCTTTATATTGTTTTTATGTTTTATGATTTTATATTGGTACTTGGACATTTTAACGGGTGGTTACGTTATAAACCATATGACGGGTGGTGCCGTGAATACCAGGACGGGTGGTTACGTTATAACCTCCAATGCATTGGGTATGGAAGTCGGCCGTATGGCTATTCCATTAAGTATGTATGGAAATTGGTCGTATGGCTATTCCATTAAGTGATATGTGTGGAAGTCGACCGTATGGTTATTCCACTTAAGTATGTTTATGTCCCAAGTTACCTTTATATATGTTATGTGTTCTTTATATGGGTTTTATGGTAATACTTTGGTTACAAAAAGGTAAGTAATGATATTTTATTCAGTGAAGAGTTTTTACTACTTCATAAAGGTGAAAAGTATTACCTTGATAAAGGATACATGGTTTACTATTTGTTTTGATAAACTAACAGTTTTTATTCTTTGTGTATCCCTTACGGAGTTTTTATGCTCATCCCAAGTTTTTGAAATGTTTTTCACAGGACTTAGCATGGAATACGGTCAAGGATGGGATCAAGGGAAAGTCATGCTACCTAAAACATGAAACTAGACATGTTTCTATTTAAGAATTTTTATTTTATGGAAATTTAGTAGAAGAGACTACTTTGTAATCTTCTGAGATGTAATAGTTATGTCCTAATTCTCTAAAACGCTAAACCTGAAAAGATCCTCAATGTGAATTATTCATTTAATTCAATTTTAAGTAAGGTTTAAGGTTGGGGCCTTATAAGATCCGTCTCACTTAGAGAAAATCAACAAAGTCGACGACACGTCAATCGGACGTCCGTAGCTCAAGATATGATTGTTTCCGCTCCGAGGGCCCGGTTGGTTTCGTGTACGAACCAACCCGGCCGAACACAAAGTATTCTGAAACCTTGAGTGCGATATACCGAAACGACCGTCTCGTTCCAAGGATCGTGTCGCCACTGACGGTTCATTGATTGGAGGTCTATAGCCCATGTTATTGGCAAAAGACCGTAGATGGTCCGAAAATGGGGGTTTCGGGCCCGGACCGACCCGACCTGAGACCCCCCGGTCAGCCAGAACCGAGTAGACCCGCCCCGGTTCAAGTAGGCCCGGCCCGGCGCGGCCCGTCCCGGCTGGGCACAGTGCGCTTCCGGCTCGACCGAAGGCCGAGCCGTTGCCAAAAGGGGGGGGGGGGGCGCCTGCCCCCCTTGAGTAACCGCGACCCCCCATTTATGGGGGCAGTTTGAAGTCCGGCCGGGGGAATTAATTCCCCCGGCTCCTCCCTGTCCGGCCAGCCTGACCTTGCCGACCGGTTCCTGCTCAACGGGACCGGCGATGGCCGGTCCCCTTCAAGCTCCGATGCCGACGGCCCAGTCCGGCCGCCGGCCACATTGCTCCACCGTGACCCGGAACTGTCCGCGGCCCTTGTCGTCCGACGCGGCGCGACGACGTCACATCCTTGAATTAATTCACGGAGCAGCGTGATGGAGTCACGTCCTTGGTCTTCTTTCCATGGCGCGGCGTGACGGCGCCGCGCATTTTCCTTTCCCTTGATTCCGCGTGGTGCGACTGCACCACGCCTTCCCGTACCAAACCACAAAGGAATCAATCATGAAATAAGGAGGAGGGTCGGCCATGTTTGTGCGGTCCGGCCCCCTCGCGTTATTCGATAACAATTGGTTTTAATCCACGAAGATCTTCAAGTTTGTATTCACAGGAAAATAAATAAATAAACCCCTACCTCGGTTTCAAGAACGGTGCACGTCAACGAGCCGCAGAAGTTGAGCGTCGTGGAGATCGGGCATTGCGGAAAACGAACATCGATTCTGTTGTCGTCGAGGTGCGTCCGAAGAGGAAACATTGTTGGAGAAGTTCTTCTCGTTCTTCGGTGGAGATGTTCTTCGTTGAAGAACGGTGTTCTTCGTCGGAGTCTGAGGTGTTCTTTATGTTCTTCGTCAAAGTTGAAGAAGAAGAATACTTCCTCAAACCCTTACCCCTTTGTCTCCCAAGTCTCCACACAAGAAAAACTAACCCCCAAAATAAAATAAGTATCCCACTTATTTTATTAACCCAACATAGTTTTTTTTGAATTCAAGAGTTTGAAAAATCAAAACCCACATTTAACTCACATAAGTTATTAACATGAGTTGTTAAAAAATTAAAGAGGTGATAAGTTGGCAAAACTTAAATGGGGGGTTAAGGAGTTAAAAAGGGGGGAGGTGAAAGGTTGGGGCGCGTGTGGGCCGCACCTTTCAATTATCCACACATGGGAAGTTGGGTGGATGTGGGCCCCACCACCAACTTCCCATGGGAGAAAATTAACCACCTTGATATAAAATATAATTGATCCAACAATTTTATTTACTTCTTAATTAAACCCCATTAATTAACTTCTTCTACCGCACAAACGCAACTACGGTAAAGGTTCCCTTAAGAGATTACCGACGTTGTGAGTTCATCAGTGCCATCATATTTCAATTCCGAGCACCGGTTCAAAAGATAGGAATTCTCGCTCGTTCATTCACTGAATGTACCCGAGCTAATCTTCGGATAGAAATTCCGGGCACACCGGGCCTCAGAATCCAGTGCCGTCTGAAACTACGTTCTTGTAAAATTCCAAAGAAAATTATGAAAAAACTTCCCTTGAATTTTACGGGTCTTTACATTACTCCCACCTTAGGGATTTACGTCCCCGTAAAGATACATCAAAAACTAGGGAAACAAATGTGGGTACTGAGCACACATCTGAGCGTCCCGCTCCCAGGTGCTCTCCTGGAGGTTCCTGTGTTTCCATATGATGCGCACTAGAGGAATCGACCATCCACGTAGAACCCACTTCTGTCGATCCTCGATCTCCACCGGGACCTCCGCAAAATTCACCCCATCATCAACGTCTAGCTCCCCATGGTCAATGATGTGCGTCGGGTCGTGCACGCATCTCCTCAGCTGAGATACGTGGAAGACGTCGTGCACCCGGGGCAACTGTGGTGGTAGAGCCAGGCGATAAGCCACCTCGCCAATCCTACTGAGGACCTAGAACGGTCCGATGAAGCATGGAGACAACTTGTTGCCTCATCCAAATCTTCGTAATCCACGTCGAGGTGAGACACGCAAAAAGACTTGGTCGCCATCCTCGAACTCTAGTGGCCTCCGACTCCGGTCAGCATAAGACTTCTACCATCTCTGAGCTGTCCTCATCCATTCCTGGATGACCTGGACCTTCTCTGTCATGGCCTGGACCATCTCTGGCCCCACAAGTGCTGACTCCCAAGGGTCTGTCCAGCACAAAGGAGATCTACAAGGTCAGCTGTACAACGCCTCGTACGGTGCCATCCCGATGGTGGAGTGGTAACTGTTGTTGTACGCAAACTCCACCAAGGGTAGATGGTCCTCCCAGCTATGACCAAAGTCGAGGACACATGCACAGAGCATGTCCTCGAGAGTCTGAATAGTCCTCTCCGTCTGACCATCCGTCTAAGGGTGAAAGGTTGTGCTCAGACGTAGCTGCGTCCCGAACGCCTCCTGCAATCCCTTCCATAGCCGAGAAGTAAAACGAGCATCTCGATCGAAGATGATAGATGATGGCACACCGTGAAGCTGAACAATCTCCTGAATGTAAAGACGTCCCAAGCTCTCCACTGAACCCTGCTCTCTGATGGGTAAGAAGTGAGCCGACTTGGTGAGTCGGTCGACAATCACCCAGATGGAGTCGTGACCTCTGGAAGTGCGTGGAAGTCTAGTCACGATGTCCATAGATATCCCATCCCACTTCCACTTCGAGACCTCCAAGGGTTGTACCTAGCCTGCTGGTACCTGATGCTCTGCCTTCACCTGCTAGCAGGTGAGGCATCGAGAAACGAACTCTGCCACAACCTTCTTCATGCCTGGCCACCAGTGCTGTCGTCTGAGGTCCTAGTACATCTTCGCCACTCCGGGATGTACCGCCAAGGGAGAAGTGTGAAACTCTCTCAGCACCTCCTCCCGTAAAGCAACTGGTACCAAGGTACGTCCTATGAAAAGGATGTTGTGCTCTGCTCCAAAGGAGAAACCATCAGGTGCCTATCCTGAGGATATCTGTGCACGCCGTGTCTCACAGTCAGTTCCCCCACACTGTGCCTCTCTGACCTGCTGTAGTAGTGGATAAGTGACTGTAAGAGACTGAAGGAAGGCTGCTCCATCTCTATCCACGAAGGATATCTGCAAAGAGGCTAGCTGCTCTGTCGCCTCCTCAAGTAGCTGAATGCCCATCCTCCTGCTGAGGGCATCGGCTACCACGTTCCCCTTTCCAGGATTATAGACTATCTCAAAGTCATAGTCCTGGAGGAACTCGAGCCATAGCCGCTGTCTCAGATTCAGATCCTTCTGAGAGAAGATGTATCTGAGACTCTGATGGTCAGAAAAGATTGTAAAGCACTCGCCCATCAGATAGTGTCGCCATGTCTTTAGGGAGAAGACCACTGCTGCTAACTCCAGATCATGGGTAGCGTAGTTCTGCTCATGCGGCCTCAACTGACGTGATCCATAGGCGATCACTGCCCGCTCCTACATCAGAACACATCCGAGTCCGGTCCCTGATGCATCGCAATAGACTACGTACCCTACTCCCTCCCTAGGAAACCTCAAGATAGGTGCGCTGGTCAATCTCTGTCTCAGCTCCTAAAAGCTCTGCTGACATCTGTCTGACCACACGAAGGGTTTCCCCTTCTTCGTCAAAGATTATAGTGGTGCTGAAACTCTGGAGAAGTCTGGCACAAATCTCCGATAGTATCCAGCTAGTCCCAAGAAACTCCGCACCTCTGTCACGCTCTTGGGTGGCTCCCAAGCTAACACTGCCTCGATCTTCGCAGGATCCACTGCAAACCCTGCCTCAGAGATGACGTGCCCCAAGAAGTGGACCTCATGTATCCACAACTGACACTTTGGGAGCTTTCCATAAAGCTGGTGCTCTCTGAGTGTGTCTAGTACAACCCATAAGTGGTAGGCGTGCTCCTCCTCAGTCTTCGAGTAAATCAAAATGTCATCGATGAAGACCATGACAAATCGATCGAGGTATGGCTGAATGATCCTGTTCAGGAGGGCCATGAACACTACTAGAGAATTGGTTATGCCGAAGGGCATAACCTAGAACTCATAGTGTCCATACCGACACCTGAAGGCCATCTTCTGCACGTCCTCGTCTCGAACT
Organism: Viscum album; assembly: GCA_963277665.1. Taxonomy (NCBI): domain Eukaryota; kingdom Viridiplantae; phylum Streptophyta; class Magnoliopsida; order Santalales; family Viscaceae; genus Viscum; species Viscum album. Next base: position 1,870,404,296 of record OY728137.1, on the reverse strand, counting down.
CTGAGCTGGTGATAGCCTGACCTGAGGTCTATCTTCGAGAACCACCATGATCCCTTGAGCTGATTGAAGAGGTCATCAATCCTCAGTAGCGGATACTTGTTCCTCACTGTCACCTGGTTCAGGCGACGATAGTTGACACAAAGTCGCAAGCTCCCGTCCGCCTTCTTGGCAAACAATATCGGGGAATCCCAGGGTGAAACACTAGGTCGGATGAATCCCTTTCCAAGTCCTCCAACTGTACCCGTAGCTCTTGAAGCTCAGCGGGGGCCATCTGATATGCTAGAGTCAATATCGGGGTTGTCCCGGGGTACAGGTCAATATAAAAGTCCACCTCTCTGTGAGGAGGTAACCCTGGAACGTCGTCAGGAAAAACGTCAGCAAACTGATCCACCACTGCAGGAAAACCAGGACTCCGCACATCAACTGCTCCTAGGATGAGGCTAGCCAACTGATGAGTGATGGGTTGTCCTCTCCTCCGCAGAAGTCCATCCTGTGCGGCAAAGGCTCCCTTCTCGCCGGTGAAGGTGAACCTGCTTCCGTCGGTGCGTACACATCACACCTTGCGCCTAAAACAGTCAATCTATGCATGGACTGTAGACAACCAATACATGCCCAAGATGACGTCGTAAGGCCTCGACGCCACTACAAGAAGATCCCAGCCGAAGCTCTCGCTTCCTAGAGTAAGCTCACACTACCGGCACCAGTGTGTAATCGTCGAGTCTGCTCCCGTAGGAGTCTCTAGCAGTAAGGATCAAGCCGACGACTCTCTTGGAATCTTCGAGCTCTGAACAAGGACATCGGCTATGAAAGAGTGACTCACTCCTATGTCTACAAGTACTTCAGCAAGGGTGGAATAGACACATATAGTACCTCGAATCATCTCGGGTGCGCCGTGGTCGTAGGCCTCTGCTGCCTGGAGTTGTGCCTATCTCTGCCCGCCAGCTCCCTATAGTCGGGGTGGACCTCCTGGTGGTGGTGGTGCTAGAGCCTCAAAGAGTCACCCACCACCTACTGCTCGGACAGCTCCTTTGCCTCATCCGCCTCCTCCCTGCGGACCGCCACGGTCCTCTGCCTGAGGGTCTGGTCTGCCTGGACCCAAGAGTCATCCATAGACTACCTGCTGCAGAAGACTCTGCTACGTGCCGCCCTGCAGTGGGTCTCGGTGCTGGTGTAGACTCAGAAAGAAAGCTCTCGATCAAAAGAGCTCGCTTCAGTACTCCTGTCTGAGTCGGAATGCTGAGGGAGATCAGCGATGCCCTGATCTCGTGTCTCAATCCCTGCTCAAAGGTCCGGGCCCGGAAGAATGGGTCTCGTACCATGTCGGTCGAGTAGCGCGAGAGATCGGTAAATCTCGCTGAGTACTGGGCAACCGTCATGCTGCACTGCCGCAGCTGAAGATGCTCCTGAATGTGCACCGCACGGAGGGTGGCTGGGACGAACTCCGAGCGGAAGAGGCTCTCAAAGTCCGTCCAAAGTAGATATGCATCATCGTGCACCTGGAGCATCAAGCTCCACCATCGGCCCGCTGCTGCGTGCAGTAGGCTAGCAGCGAGGATCACCATGAGGTCTGCTGGTGTCCTCACTAGCCTGAAAACTCGTACGACTGCCTCCAGCCAGTCCTCAGCTGCCTGGGGGTCCGTCTCCCCGCGGAACCTGGGCGATCGCTGGCGCTGGAACTCATGCAGTGCACTGAGGCGACGTGCATCGTCAGCGGCTGGTTCTGGAAGCATCGGTGGCTCGACGGGTAGAGCTACCGCCGGTGCCACTGCTGACAAAGGGCCCTACACCGAGGCCTCGTTGCTCGGTGGGCTGTCGTCACGCTCGACTCTCGGAACCCTAGCTGGCTGCCGTCGTGGGGCCATCCTAAAAAGGAAAAAGGTGTGCCACGGTTAGAACAGTATACCTGGTGAGCTAATACAAAGTAATCACAAAGAAAACTTGAAACACACATGCAATCAATGTTTTCATGCATTAAGTCAGAAATCAGAAGTCAGGGTCCTAGTGTACGGATACGTCGGCCGCCGCACCAACACTGGACTCCCTGGACTGATAACCACAACCAATATGCTTAACACTATTGCTTCACATAGAAGAAAGATCAGAGTCTGCGGTAGAACCAAACTCCTTTGATAATAATTTGTCATGACCTGTCCTCGGGGCCCGTGCCGTGACTACCCCAAGCCCGCCTTCCTTAGTCCAGGGGCTGGCGAATAGCACCAAGTCGTAAATCTCGGTAAAAAGGGAAGGCATTGCCTTTGTAAAGTAAACAACCACCACAGAGTAAGAAAGCGGAAAAAGAAAACACTAAGTAAAAAAAGAGTACAACTATAAGTGCGAAAAGTAAGTGGGACAGTATACAAACCCAAACTGAAAGTAAAGTACAACTCGAAAGGGAAAACAGCAACTGAAAAGTAAAAGCCGCTACGCCGAGTTGTCCACTGGAAATCCCACCTGAAGGGTGGTTACAGATAGCTCCACTGCTCCTCGGTCCCATCGTCCGCTCCGAGTACGTCCCACCCAGTGGTCCACCTCCAGGTATCGTCCTGCTCTGTAAGCCTCAACCATGATCAACGTTGTCTGTCGTCTACAACCAAAACAACGTAGTGCAGGCATAGCCCATGTAGGGGTGAGTATAAGCTACTCAGTAGGGACCCCAAGACCCCCGAAGGTCTCCCAAAATCCACAAAGGATAAACCACAAAGGAAAGATACAATCACGAAATAACAACCGACATTGCTTAGTTATATGCCCATACATATACCTAAGTCATCAATTCCAATACGCTCCATCCTCCGAGCCCAAGAACAACCCAGTCCACACAGGAAAGTTTACAGATTCCACACAGGAAAGCAAAACGTAATCCACACAGGATAGCACAACACAATCCACACAGGAAAGCAAACAGGATTCAGCTCACACAGGTATACTTCTTCAAAGACGATAGAGATGATCACTGATCCATCTAAGTCGTCAGACCCACAAAAGATCAATAGGTATTAACCCCCGCAAAGACCCACACAGGATCGGTAGGAAACTAACCCCCGCAAATACCCACACAGGATCAGACCCACACAGGATCTGTTGGTGCTGGCTCACACAGAACCACTAAGCGCTGACCCACACAAGATCGGACCCACACATGATCGGTATCACTGATCCAAATAGGATCGCTGAGTGTTGTAATCATTGCCGTCAAATCCACTGAGGATCTCTATTCAGTCGTCGTCATCACAGTAGCAGTCCCAGCCAGCACTAGGGTTCCCGCACACCGCAAGCTCATTCGGGAGGGTCCGCTCCACGAGCCGAGAGGCTGATACATCAACTGACACATAGTCCAGAGTTGAAGTATCCAAAAGTTCCGTATCGTCAATAGGAACTCAACGTCGCAGACGGCGCGTCAATCGGACGCTCGGTCTGAGAGTTATTGGTGTTTTCGTTCCAGGGGCCCGGTTGGTTTTTAAGGAAAAACCAACCTGACCGTACTCCACCTATGTCCAAACCTCGGGCAGAGTATGCCAAAAGATCCGTCTCACTTAGAGAAAATCAACAAAGTCAACGGCACGTCAATCGGACGTCTGTAGCTCAAGATATGAGCGTTTCCACTCCGAGGGCCCGGTTGGTTTCGTGTACGAACCAACCCGGCCGAACTCAAAGTATTCCGAAACCTTGAGTGTGATATACCGAAACGACCGTCTCATTCCAAGGATCGTGTTGCCGTAGACAGAGAATCGATCAGAGGTCTTTAGCCCATGTTATGGTAAAATGACCGTAGACGGTCTGAAAACGGGGGTTTCGGGCCCGGACCGACCCAGCCCGAGACCCCCCATTCGGCCCGAACCGGGTCGACCCGCCACGATTCGAGTCGGCCCGGACCGGCTGAGCGCAGCCCGGCCCGGCGGGGCGTGTCCCGGCCCGGCGTGGCCCGACCTAGCGGTCCGGCCAGGCGGCCAGCCTGGCTGGGCACAGCGCGCCCAGCACACTGCCCGCTCGGCCTAAGGCCGAGCCGTTGGCAAAAGGGGGGGGGGCGCCTGTCCCCCTTGAGTAACCACGACCCCCCATTTATGGGGGTTGTTTGAAGTCCTACTGGGGGAATTAATACCCCCGGCTCCTCCCTGTCAGGCCGGCCCGACCTGGCCGGCCAGTTCCTGCTCAACAAGACCGGTGATGGCTGGTCCCCTTCCAGCTCCGACGCCGGCAGCCCGGTCTGGCTGCCGGTCACCTTGCTCCGCCGCGGCCCGGAACCGGCCGCGGCCCTTGTCATCCGGAGCGGCACGACGAAATCGCGTCCTTGAATTAATTTGCGGTGCGGCGCGACGGCGTCGCGTCCTTGTTCTTCTTTCCACGGCGCGGCGCGACGGCGCCGCACATTTTCCTTTCTCTTGATTCCGCGTGGTGCGACGACACCACGCCTTCTCGTACCAAACCAAAAAGGAATCAATTATGAAATAAGGAGGAGAGTCAGCCGTGTTTTTGCGGTCCGGCCCCCTCGTGTTATTCGATAACAATTGGTTTTAATCCACGAAGATCGTCAAGTTGGTATTCACAACAAAATAAATAAATAAACCCCTACCTCAGTTTCAAGAACGGTGCACGTCAACGAGCCGCGGAAGATGAGCATCGCGGAGGTCGGGCGTTGCCGAAAACAAACGTTGATTCCATTGTCGTCGAGGTGCGTCCGAAGAGGAAACGTCGTTGGAGAAGTTCTTCGCATTCTTCGGCGGAGATGTTCTTCGTTGAAGAACGATGTTCTTCGTCGGAGTCCGAGGTGTTCTTCACGTTCTTCGTCAAAGTTGAAGAAGAAGAAGACTTCCTCAAACCCTTACCCCTTTCTCTCCCAAGTCTCCACACAAGAAAAACTAACCCCCAAAATAAAATAAGTCTCCCACTTATTTTATTAACCCAACATAGGTTTTTTTGAATTCAAGAGTTTGAAAAATCAAAACCCACATTTAACTCACATAAGTTATTAACATGAGTTGTCAAAAAATTAAAGAGGTGATAAGTTGGCAAAACTTAAATGGGGGGTTAAGGAGTTAAAAAGGGGGGAGGTGAAAGGTTGGGGCTCGTGTGGGCCGCACCTTTCAATTATCCACACATGGGAAGTTGGGTGGATGTGGGCCCAACCACCAACTTCCCATGGGAGAAAATTAACCACCTTGATATAAAATAAAATTGATCCAACAATTTTATTTACTTCTTAATTAAACCCCATTAATTAACTTGTTCTCCCGCACAAACGCAACTACGGTAAAGGTTCCCTTAAGTGATTACCGGCGTTGCGAGTTCATCGGTGCCATCAGATTTCAATTCCGAGCACTGGTTTAAAAGATAGGAATTCCCACTCGTTCGTTCACTGAACGTACCCGTGCTAAAATTCGGATAGAAATCACGGGAACACCGGGCCTCAGAATCAAGTGCCATATGAAACTGCGTTCTTGTAAAATTCCAAAGAAAATTAAGAAAAAAAATCCCTTTAATTTTATGGGTCTTTACAATATTTTCCACTATGATAGTCTTTAGAGTTAACCTCGACTGCTATGACGATTTTGGGAGTTATACACTTTCAATATAATTGTCTTATAAATAATCTTTTACGACTAGGTAAATTATTTTCTATACTTATTTGTATGCAAAAACTGTATGTATTCATCCAATGTTATCCACTCATAGCTCATTTTCTTTGATTCCATTATGATTTATGCAACATGAAATTCCAATAATTATGTTTTGACTCAAGATTATGATATATTATATATAAGGTATAGTTCTTAAAATATTAATCTCAAGTTATCATACTATAATTCTCATGTCATTCTTATGTGATCATTGAAATATTCATTGTTTACCATTATTATAAATTAGAGCTTACCCTTTTGTATGTTCCCTTTAATAAATTTATGAATAAAGGTATTATCTATGATTTGTAGAATGCGGTTTCTAGTTATGAATAATATAGTTGGAGATGATGTTGTTAAATTTTTAAATAGTTTTTTATGTATCCCTGCTTCCAAAAACACTAAACACATTTGATCATTAGGTGTGTTTTTATAAAATGAAATGAATATTCATCTTTTAAGATGTCATAAAAATGTATAAAATGTATGGGTAATTATAGATTATATTATAAGTATATTTTGGAAATAATTTGGAATCTAGGATGATAAAAAAATTAGTGACAACCCTTAGGATAATACTAAGTATAATACAATGTCCCATTTCATGATAAATAAAGAAGTTTGGATTTTCTATAAATAAATCTCTCTATGGATACAATAACTGGATGTGGTTTTGGTATAGAAGCCTTTAGGTAATAACCACTATATTAGTTCATCAATAATATATCATCCATTATTCATGTGCATGATGATTATGCCCTTACTTTCCACCTATTTTGATACTCCTAGTAGATATTATTAGGTTAATTTACATTTTTAGGATCCATCATAAAGTATTTTCAAAAAAAAAATCATCATGAATAACCTAGATAAAGCCTAATGTGTCATAGATTGAAAATAATTTGACATGATTTAGAAATATTATAAATTATTATTCTCTATTATATGGTTTTCCAATAGGATTATTGTTTCTCAAACTATGTTTTGTGGTTCTAGTCAATGGGTGAAATTCTAAGGAACTATGTTCTTAATGAATGTGATGGAAAATTCAATGATTGTACCCTTGAGAAAAAAATTTTATGGGACATAGAATAAAAAATTTCATTATTATTCTTACCCAACATTCCCAAGATATCAATCACGATGAATTTCCCAAAGAGTAATAAGAGAAGAAACATTTTTTTGAGTCGTTCATAATGAAATTTTTAGGTTATTTTAGTGGGTTATTTGAAAAACTAGTTGCATGAAAATGGATCAGTAATATTGGAAAGATATTTCCAATTCTCTAGTGCTCATATAATGAAATGTTTTCTTTTGGTTATCTATAATTTTGAAGTAAAAGAAGATCATTTGTGGACTTATATGAAAAACATGAGGCAGTCAGTTGAATTTGATCCCATGTAGTGAGATGAGTATAAGAACTTATTTTTTAATTTTTACTTTCCTCATATTCTTCATTTGAAAATGGGGGTGTAATTCCTTGAGCTAAAGTAGAATAATGATGAATCTTTTGGTACATATGAGGAATTTTTTCAATAATTGTGAGGTGCACTCCCTTTATTATCATCCAAGCTAAACATAAGGTCAATTGATTATTTAGTGGATTAAAACAAATTCATTGAAGTTAGTTAGCCACATGGAACATCAATATATATGAAGAAATAATTATATGTTCTATAAAGGTGTAAATTGAGATTGTATTTACCCATAAATCTCATGGTTTTCATAAGACAAGAAATATATAATTGAAATAAATTCAAAAAATATATAAAGAATAAGTTTATCCTTCATTTATTCTAAAATTTTAGAAGGAAAAATAGAAAAAAAATACTTTAATGGGATTGGTAAATTATTTATGTGTGGAATAAAATTAAATCATGAAATTGAATATTGAAGTGATGGGTAGAAGTTATCTAATGATGTGAATAGATAGAATTCAACATATAATGCACCACCCACACTCCAGTGTTTCAAATGTAATGATTATGGTCATTATGTTAACTGGTGATCAAATCCCAATGTTAATGATGACGATTGACCTTAGAAACCTCTAAATCCAAGAAACAAATGGAAATATAATTTTATAGCTATTTATATTTAGGGATATTATAATTATGTGGTGAAAGGTACACTTAACATCCGCTCTAAAATGGATAATGTATTATTTAACTCTCGATCTACCCATTCTTTAATTTTTGAATAATTTCCTAAGAGTATCATATTTCCACCCAAAAAATTTGATGTTAAATTATTAACAAAAACCCTAATGGTATATTGGGTGCATCTCTAGTCTATGGTTCTTCTTTGGTTGAATTTTATGAGAATGTGATTCAAGAAAAGATTTTTATTCTCCCTAGGGTAAAATTTGATGTTATCTTAAACATGAATTTTATTTCCCTACATGAATCCCACATCAATTTTTTTGAAAGGTAAGTTATGTTTTAAATTCCTAAACAACCTATGATCGTCTATTTTTGTGATTATAAAAGAAAACTTCTGGTGGAAATCACATCCATTGTATGGGTGTTGATTCCTTCTCAATCCAGGTGTTTATCACAAATGGTTATAGATAAACTCAACAAGGTTGATATTCCAATTATGTGGGAGTTTTTTGATTTATTAATACAAGAGTTTCATGGTCTTCCACTAAATCGTTATGTTGAGTTTTCAGTTGAACTTAAACCTAATTCTATATAAATTTCAATGACTCTATATAGAATACCCCTAAAAGAGTTATAATAATTAAAGAAAAAACTCCAGTAAAATATTGACAAGGTATTTATTCATCCAATTATGTCACCATATAGTTCAAAATTACATTTTTTTACAAATAAATATCGATCAATGTGACTATATAATGTTGATAGGGAACTAAACAATATCATATTTTATAACAATTATCCTCAAACCCATATTGATTACTTGTTTGATAAATGACATAGAGGTCAATAAATTTCCCATATTTTACTTTAGTCTAGATATCATCAATTGATGGTGAAGAAGGTGGATATACCCATGACAACATTATGTACAAGGTATAGAAACTTTTAATATTTATTTTTGAGATTTGGTCTTTCTAATTCCCTCATTATATTCATTGATTTAATGAATATGGATCTGAAAGAGTTTTTTCTATTATATGGTATGAAGATACATATTATAGTGTTTGTATAATAGTGCATGGTATGTTAGAAAGTGAAGGATGAGATAAAAAATATATGTACATGGTACAACCATTCCCAATACCAAAATGGAAATTGGGAAACATCACCATGTATTCTATCATTAGACACCATAAAATTTATAAAGGCAATAATGCTATTTATAATGTGGTCAATAAAATTAAAATATTATAAGACTTTATTTCTCTTATATAAGATCTATCACTTGATCATCTTTCCATAATATAACTTAAAGGAAGTGGCAAAGTTGTGTGGAGTACCACATAATATTTTTTCTGATCAGGATCTTAGTTTAACCTCAATGTTATTATGAAGTATTCATCATGATCTAGACAAATATTTGAGTTTTTAGTGATTATTATCATCAAAAATAGATAGTCAGTCTAATAGAACCATTAAAAAACTAGAGTTTACACTGAGATATTGTACTGTGGATTTCAAAGGTGGTTGGGATCAATACCTACCTCTAGTGGATTTTTATAAAAACAAATAGCTTTCACTCAAGAATTATGATGGCCCCTTATAAATAATTATATGGAAATAAGTGTATAAGTCCAATGTAATAAGATGAATATAAAGAAAAAATGATATTGGGACCAAATCCATGTGAGGAAATGGAAGTGAAATTTAGATCCATTCAATAGTATATCAAGGAAACTGAGAGTCTATAGAAAAGATATTCTAATAATCTTTATTGAGATTTGGTTTTTTAAGTTAGGGATAAGTTGTTTATTCGATTTTACCCCTATAATAAAGTTATGATATTTTTAAACAGGGGAATGATTATCCCTAATTATATTGGAACCCTTGAGATTTTTGATTAAATATGGATGATCATGTATATATTGGTGGTTCCTCCAAACCTTTATCGAGTTCACGATGTTTTACATGTATCTCTCTTAAGTTTGTACATACCTAATATGTCACAAGTACAGAAATTAGAGGTCATAAAACTATATCATGATGTCTTCTATGAATAACAACCCCTAGAAATCATTTACCATAGAGACAAATCTCTACTAGATAAGACTACTCACATTGTTAAAGTTCTCTAGAGGAATCAAAAATTTAAAGAAGCTACTTGGGAACCCAAGGATGTAATGAAATAAAGATATCCTCATTTTTTATTAAATTCAAATAACTTTGAGGATTAAATTCATTTTATGTGTTATAAAGTAACACCTTGATATTTTTTTGACATATTTTGTTATAAATAAATTTAATTTCTTTGATAGGTTTCAATAAACGTAACCTCGAGTCTTAATGAAATATAATATAGTATACCGTTATAAACGATATATTAAATTAGTCTATATGAATAAGACTAACTCAATTATAAAAATTAAATGGTTTAAAAAAGTATAAATTAAATTTTTTTAATCAATTTTTTATTAATTAAAATGAAAATCATTTGAAAGAGAAACAAATGTCTTTCAGAAAAATAGTTCTTATGTGCACAATGTGTTTTTATGATAATTAATTAAATTAATGGGTATTATTGGATGAATTTAAGGAAATTTTTATATTATATATTCAATAAAATATTTTATCATTCATCTAAAAAGATTTTCTAGGTTTTGGATAATAATAAATCTAGTTTAATGCTTAAAATTTCATTTTTCTAAAAAAAGTTTTTTCGCCTTTTAAAAACGTGTTTCAAAATTAAAATTTTCAACTGATAGAAATTCGGATTTAAAAATAGACCTTTATTTTTAAATTTTTTATTTCAAAATTATTTCTGAGTGAATTTTTTAGAATTTTTTGTTAATGTTACTTTTTAGATGAACAGTGAAAAATATTTACTTTTATTAAACATTTTATTTTCATTTAATGATTTTAAAAAGTTTTCTTTTTAATTAATAATGTTTTAAATGTAAAATTATTTCAATTATATTATATTTAATAATAATTATTTTAATTTAATCAATTTAATGTTATATTTTATTTAAAAACATTTTATACATTTGAAAACTTTTTGTAATGAGAAGTGTATTTCATCACCTTTACAGGTTTAATATTAAATTAAATTATACCAATTATATAAATTTAATTTCATAAATTCAATTAAATGTTTATAATAATAATAATTAAATTTATTTAAAAAGTTTAACTTAATTTTTTTACATAATGAATAGGAAAAATAGTGAAAAACAATTCAATGGTTAGGGTTGAAATGGGTTTGTTATGGGTTAAAACAAAACATATGGGTAGTGTTTCCAAATTAGAATTCACTAAGTCCTATATTATTACAATATTTATATCTTATACTATAAATTCTATAAATATATATCCAATTTTAATCATTATGATTGAGAATTAATTTCTCATACTTTATTTTTTTAAGAAGTTCTTAGTGGGACCTCTCCCCCAATTATAAAGGGATACCCCATCACCTATCTTCTCCACAATTCAGGAGCCTTTTTTCAGAAAATACATGAAAAAATACCTTCCCTTAATCCCCCTCCCTAATGACCATGATTAATTTTTGTTTATCACAAAATGATCCTATGGTTAATTTAGGTATAATTCGAAAGAGGTCATCTGAATAAGAGTTATTGTTCTTAACCATACGTTTTCATTTTATTTATTCTTATACGTCATTAAAATATTATTAAACCATAGTAATATAATAACACTATTTTATTCCATATATTGATATATTATTATGTTAATGAAATAATATATATATTTCTCCATTTCCATCAAATGATAAATAAAATTGCCTATTATGTGTCTAGAGGACTACTTCCTCTTGATCCGATGTAATTAATTTCCCATAATCATCTCTTATGAATAGATATAATGTTTTATTTAATATATATATATTATTTATGAAATAATTATAAGTCTTTCAATATAATATAAATTCTCCCTTCTTATCTTCTAAATTTTCAGAAAACAATAACATCGCTCGTACGTATGTGTGGACTTCCACCACGATGAAGCGATGTGATTTGTTTTTCATTTTATTTTGACATGGATAGTAATAAACATATATTTAATGAATATATATAATTTATTTGATATAAAAATTATACTTAATAGTGAAATATTATTTTTCTTTCTTTCATTTTATCCTTTTAAAAAATGGAAATAGTGTTCATGCGTAGGTATGTCCTATCGTCTACATTAACGATGAAATTCATTTTTTATCTCTAAATTTTATGGATAAATATAAATATATATACAATAAATATAAATTATATTTATATTATTATTAAAAAATTTAAATATTATGTATCTATGATCAATGTACAAGGACAAAGACTATCGAACCAATGCATACATAAAAAATGAAGAAGCTGTCACCTAGAATTGTACTTTTAATAGAGAATTGTTAATAAACCATTGAAAAAGGTTATAAGTAATCATCCATGTCATGATATATATGAGTATGGTTATAGAGTATATTTATTATAAATGTATAATTATAATACATTATTTTAAATCATGTATCAAAGAAGTCAGACCTAAGGTATGGGATTTTCAACTCACTTTTATTTATGTGTGACCCTTTTGGTATTCAACAATTTATTAAGTATTGTGGTGTATATACTTCTCATGAATGTCATAAATGATTATTATAATGAAAATTATGGGATATAAATATCCATATAATGTTATTTATTTTTTAGGGATTACAAATAAAAATTTTCTAAAGTGGTAAGGGTTTAACATTATAGTCTCATTGTTTATCATGATTGTTTATGGTCAAGTTTACAGTGATGAAATATTATAATAAACCACTAAATAAACTGATTAATTTTATAATATTTTTAATTCTAGATAATACATGATTTGCATACCTTTTTCTCACTTTATTTACTCATGAAACTGAAAGAATGTTTTAAGTGAAAATTACTTTATTTTTCCTTTCTGTCAAAAATATTTTATCTTTCATGTCCATGTTTTCTAAAAATGTTTTAAAAAATGTTGTTTATATTATAATATTATTATTTAAATCAATTTTTAATATTTATTGAATTTTTACAAAATTAATTAAAATGGATAATCCTTTCATTTTCTGAACAAGTTTATTTTGGATATTTACCAAAAATGTGAAAGGGATCATTATTTAACAATGTTTGGGATAAATGAAATTTCATGTCATCATGATAGATATATGATTTGAATCTTCCTTTACAGGTTTCTAAATTTCATTTAAAATAAAAAACATATATTTTTAAAATTATTAGATCTCAAATGTTTTATTTTAATGTGAAAATTTTATTTTTATCATGAAATGTTTCAAGTGATCTTTTAAATAATTTTCCATCTATGATGACATAAGTAGATGTTTCTTATGATTTAAAGGGGATATTATCCAATTATGTAGACCATGTTATTTATCTAGATGGTTTATGATTAAAATGAAAATATTTTTATAAAACTAAAACATTTTCCATCGGTTATGCTATGATTAATTGATAAAATGTTTATGAAACCTATTTATTTTCCACGAGTTATACCCTGAATAAATGTTTATGAAACCCATTTCTTTTTTTAGGGTAATAATATGATAAATTATTCATGATCTTTTGGAGCCCATATGTTGTTTTCTTATTATGTGATTGGTGGTCCATACATTATAAAACCATCCAATAAATTGGATAAAGATTTGTATCTCTTGAGAAAAATAGGAATGTAATTGAGAGTGAACCTAGTTAAGTAAAGGAATCTATCAAATATGATAGTCTTGGGTGTTATCCTTGACTGATAAAATGTTCTTTGGAGTGAAATAATTAATCTGTAATTGTAATACCTCATCTCGTCATCAACAAATTGAGAAAACAAAAAATGAAACTAACCTTTATGACTTCCCTAAGACACCAAAGGCTGGAAAACTAGATGATGCCTTAGAATAGACCAAAAAACTAAATGAAACACTAATGTAAGAAAAATATATGAGTAAAAAATAAAAATAAATAATAGTTAATGTATCGTACTCCAAATAGAAAGACATTGGCAGTATTGTAGCACCATCCAAGAAGATGATGCAAACACTCCCATGTTATAGCTTCAAAAACCAAATAATTATTCCTTGTATCACCACTAGAAAAATATAAAAAATAACACATACCTATATCTCCATAGATGACATATTAAAAAACAAACAAAGTATCCAAGTAGGGAGGTGAGTATACCACTTATTAGGATTTCCCCCAAATACTTCCCATCACATATAAATATGATAAGCACATTATAGAAAATTTTATATATAATGGAGGGAAAGAATATCCAAATGGTTTTAAAAAGTAAATAAGTTGAAATAAAAAAATAAAAAATTTATTATATCCACTATCCCATTCAATTCTCCACATGAAATACATATTTATATGTTCCATAGTCACAAACATGTCCATGTTGAAAGGAAATATAAATACTCATAAGTATAAATCAATATATCACAAAGTAATCAAAAAGTGAATTCCCTTTATTCCATTCTAATCAAGCCTGAGAACCAATTCTATTTAAACAAGGATCTATACAATGAAATATGAAAACAAAACACCATGTTATATAATACAATCATCTATATCAAATATTGTTCCACACAAAAAAATTATCTCAAAAACCACATCCTTTGAAAGATTTCAATTAAAAAATTTCATGAAAATTTTTCAAAACTACCCATCTAAAATCACATAAAAACAAGAAATTTCAAAAAAAAAAATACTCAAGGTATTTCCTATCAATGTTTAAGTATAATTTATCAAGATTCAAGAGAACAATTTCTATAATAGTAAATTGTGAGATAATCCACCTACCTCAATTATGATTGTCAAAAATGATCCAATATTATTATGTATATCAATATCTTCTTCTCATTTCCCTTAAAAAACCCATGAAGATATCTTCAATAGAAATATAAACTCATAAATATTATCTTAAACACCACTCTATGGGTCTTGGAAAGACAACTCAAAGAGATTCCACAAGAGAATAAATGAGGATATCATGACCATCTATTCGAATTTTTTTTTCTAAAATTCATTGTAAAAGGATTCTAGATGTTGATGATCACTAAAAAATAACTAGATTTTATAAGGGATTCAAGAGTTCCAAAATAGAAGTGAATGAGAAATTACAACAACTGGATGAAGGAAACCCTAATGGGTCTAAACATTTTATAGTTCAAATTGATAATTTACATCATAACTTCACTAAGGTCCACTAATATTAAAAAAAATCCTTTTCCGAGTTCATTTTAATGGGAAAACCTTTTTTAATAGGATAAACCTGTTTTATGGTGTAAATGGTTTTTTCTCCCTAAACATATTCCCTAAATTATTTACATTTTAAATCCTTAATTTACTGTGTAAATTTTTTATATAGAATTTCCAAGTGGTTGAATCAAGGTTATTTTTTTTACACCCTCAAATACTTCTAATGACTATCCACATATCCAAATATAAAAAGAAAAACATAAAAGGAAAATAAATGTGTACCAAAAACCAAGGGTGATACTTTCTCCCCGCATTTGGTATTTTTCTCCTTGGGAATTTTGATATCAATTTTTCTCTTGAAAAAGACTAGTCATTACTCCTGTATAACGTTTTCCTCTTCCCATGTTACCTCTCGAACCCAACAATATGGTTATAGTACTCACACTAAGTAAGTAGATCTACCGTTATGGGTATCTTCCTATTTATCCAAAGTCCATACTAATTTATGGATAATTGATGCATCAGGATCAAGATAAACATGATCCAACTAGAAAAATTATGAGGATGTAGGTAATATTTCTTCATTCAAGAAACATGGAAGATGTTATAAACATCCCTGAATTTTAGCTGTAATGATAACCAGTATGTAATAGTTTCAATAAATTATATAACCTTGAATGATCCCACATACCAGGGAGATAACTTACCCTATTTCCTAAATAATTAATGAAACATATTCTATGACACTTTTAAGAAAACATTTTCACTAACATCAAAAGATAATAGTCAGTGGCGATTATTTTCATATGATTTTTGTCTTCTTTGGGACATAGCTATATGTTTCTAGATCATTTTTAATTTCTATATAGTCTTGTGGAAAATACATGTTAAAATCAAATATTTCTCTTCAATTTTCATCGAACCTATAGAATAATTAAAATTAAGTCCACACAAAGCCTCAAATAGTGGCATATGTATGGTCTCTTGACAACTGTTTTTATATAAGAATTCAAAAATAGGCATATGATCCTCCCATGAACCTAAAAAAGGCATGAAACATGCTCCGATCATATCTTAAAATGTGTGAATAGTAAAATCAGAAATTCCATCATTATGTTGATGATACGGTACTTTAATATTCAATTCAATTCCATGTTCTTGTTGTGACAATCACCAAAATCAATAAGTAAAACGGGGTCTCTATAAGATACAATAGACACTGAAACTCCATGTAACCTAGACACTTATTGTATATATAATTTTTCTATGTAATTTTTTCTATTATTTTCTCTGATAGGGATAATTGTTTCAAAATTAGTCATTCAATCCACCACAGCCCATAAAGCATCTTGTTTTTGTATGGTTATCGGTAGTCCTTTAACAAAATCCAACTTAATTTTCTCAAATATTTATATCGGTAGAGGCATAGACTACAACATACAATATGATTTTTTTGCTCATCCTTTACCTACTCACATGTCAGAAATTACATCTCATAGACTACAATATTTCATTTCATACTTGTCCACTATAAATGCACTTTGATCGCCTTGTACATTTTCTAAACACTTGGATGAATAACCCATTTTAAATGCTGGTATACTAAATGTATATGTTCCCAAAAATATTCTATGACTAAAAATCAAATCTAAAAATGTAACAAATATTTCATATCTTCTGTCTATTTATCAAAATTCTCCCCACCATTTTGGTTTGATCTAACAGTGATACTATCGGGATCTAAGGTCTAAACTTATTTTACTAAATTAATCATGTATATAATAAGAATAAATGGAAATAAAACTATATTTTAACCATATGAAACAAAATCAAAATTCATTCCATTTATCATGATCATTATTAACCATTTTTCATGGCATTTTTAGACTACATCACTGTATGATTTCTGACTCTAGGCATCTAATATAGAATCTCATTTATTAGGTTTTTATACAAAACCAAAATAAATATTATAGTGGTACTCCATACATGTTCATTTAATCATGATCATATATTAATGAGAAAATATATATTTCAAACTTGTATGATCAGTGAAAAATAAGATCATTTCTGAATAGGGGTTACACCACCATGTTTTTATGGAATGGAAAAGCACAACTAATTTTAGTTTATTCATGGGATAATTAATCTCATGAAATCACAACATCCATAAATAATAGGCCACTACCTGGTCTCCCAAGATCAGAACACAACCTTGGTCAGATATTAATACATTATAATATACTAATTAGTTTTTACCTGGTTTTGTAAATATTAGGTTAGGTGCCAAGGTTAGATGAGTTTTAAGTTCCAAAAATCATTTCTTACATTCATCATTCCATATGAATGGAACACATTTTCTTATAAAACCAGTTATGGTAGAAGCAATTCATGAAAAATATAGAAGTATGAAGTGATAATTTCTTGTTAATATTAAAAAACTATGCACCTCAAAAACATTATTAGGTGTCTTCTAAGAGACTATTTCTTCTATCTTTCCCGGATCAACTAATATTCATTCTATGGAAATGATATTACTGAGGAAGTAGACTTATTGGATATAGAAGCCATACATAGAAAACATAGCATATAGATGATGTGGAACACCCTAATATTTTATCAAATGTTTATTTTTACAAAATTTAATTTATTCATCATCATGTATTGCACACAAAATCATGCTTAAATGAACAACTAAATATTATTATTTAAATGTTACCATTATAAACTAGACATTAGAATGGAATTTATGAAAAATATAAACTAAATTATGAAAATATAGTTTATATATATAATGAATTCTTTGGTTACCAATTAATTAAAAATAAAAATAAATCCCTTTTAAAAATAAAATAAAATAATTTTATGAAAAACTATTTAAATGCACAAAAGCGTGTTTTATAAAAATGTAATAAACCAATAAAATTTGTTAGATTATATTATTGAAATATATATATATATATATATATATATTCAATATAATTTTTAACATTCATCCTATGTGTTTTTTTGACATGATAGCAAAATAATTCTAATCAATCGCATAAAAAGGATGTATTTTTTTAAATGTAGTTTTTCTGCCTTTTGGTGATGCCTTTGTTTAAAAACTAATTTTTCACTTTTATAATTTTTTTTGAACAAATAAACTTAATTTTTGGAAGCATAATTTCAAAAGTATTTTAGTGTTAATTTTTGATATTTTTTTGATAAGTATTATTTTTTAATATTGAAAATACTATTTTTATTGAAAACATTATTTTATTTTAATATTTTTAAAAGTAAAATTATATTTTGAAATAATTTTAAATTTTAATAAGTCAAATTTTATTTAAAATAATCCAATTGTTTTTTTAAATGGATTTAATACTTGAATATAGTATAAAAACATTTTATATTTTATAATGAATTTTCTTCATAAAAATCATTTTCTCTTGCATTTTGAAGATGAAAAGTTAAAATTAAATTCTAAAAATTATATGATTTGAATTTTTATATATGGATTACATATTTAGAATCAAAAGGTCCTAATTAGTAAATATACCCATTTTATTTTTGTTTAATATGAATAGTAACCTCGTTTAATTTTTGTTACCACAATTAAAGGTAAATCAGGTAATTTAGGTTAAATAATAATATAATAAGGATTTTAAAATTAGCCTAAAAAATTTCAAAATATTATTAGATTAAATAAATTACTCTCTTAAAACCTAATTTTTTTAAATTTAATCATTAATGGACACTTTTCCAAGAAAATGAAAGTTATTATTAAAATCAAAGTAAGTGAAAAAATGTCATACTCTTTTTCTAGTAAGTATAATATTTTTAATATGGGGTAAGACATAAGTTATAATATCCTATAAATATTATTTTTAATTATAAAATATTAATATTCATCATGGTAATTTATTTATAATATCTAGGGATGAAATAATTACATTAAATGTTGACACATCAGTGATGCAAAAAAATATTTTATCATTGGAAATATCAAATAAATGATATTAACAATATTTAAAGAAGAATAATTTGAAGTAATTAAGATTGTAATAGAAATTTATAAATAATTATGACATATTATTGGTATATTAAATTATTTATTTTGAAGTAATCATGTTTTATTTATATTTTGGAAATTCAAAGTAATTAATAATATCAAAATTAAAAATAATGATATTTAATGGGATTAATATTTTAATAAATTTTTTAAAAGTAATAAAAAACTTTAAAAAATACTAATTATTTATTATAAGATCCAAAATTTTATAAATTATAAATTTATAGTTCCCTTGCATGATATAAGTAAAACGTATAACGAGTTAATATTAAAAAAAATATTACCACAATTAAGTTTAAAATGGGTTAATTAAGGGTTAATCAAAATGATATTGTTTAAAATAAAACTAAAAGATATCTAAATTTTATTTAATTTTTTATAATATTAGAACTATATATTATCTTATCTTTGAATCCATGGACATTTGGTGGTATTTGTATAGAAAATTAATTTATTATAATTTAATATTATGAGAAATTTCTAAAAATACCCATCCCCTCCCAAATAAATACTACTCCTTACAACCCCTTATCCTCACACCATAAAATCCATAAATATCATAAAATTAACTTAAAAATACTCTCCTATCCACTCTCCCTAAATCCAAGTGCTTCTGGTCTCACCACCACTCTCCCTACATCCAAGTGCTTCTGGTCTCACCATAAGATAAATTCTATGTTTCTAAAGGGGTCTTTCAAGGATGTGATATTCAAGAGGTGCCTTTCTCAAACCATCTATTATTATGATTAAATAATATTTTAATGTGTATATTATAAATTTATTCAAGATATGTAACTAATATATATCCATAATATTAAATAATAAAACAAACCCGGTTTTTTATGATTGAAACCCCGCCAAAATAAACTAATCATTTATCATTAATGTTTTATCAAATGAATCGTCGTGATGTGATAAAAGAAAATGATATAAGGAACCATTTTTACATATTTAAGTTCATGAATAATAATTAATTTCACTTCTAGGGTTTTATTCCCATTTTCAGACAACATACATAATTATAACTCATCCAAAACCATGAAACGAACACCCCTAAAATGAAGAAATTGGTTTTTATAACTCATCCAAAAGGCCATAAATTAACTTAATAAAATTATAATAAATCAAATACATATATAAGAGGTTCTAATCATATTAATTAATGAATCAAATTTTATAATCTAGTACAATAGTGGTAGGTATAGAATGATTTCAAGCATAATGTAAGGGATCTCTCGAAAACACTGAATTAGCTTTGCGTTATGTTTTAAATCTCTATTTACGCAATGTATTTATTCGTTATTCTTATATAATTATTCTATATTATATGTTTATATATAAAAAATATGTATATAGATCAATAAATATTTCTTTTTTCAGAAATTACATGTTTTTTTAAAGTATCCCTTCATAATTCCCTTCAATAAGCAAACCTGATTAAAGGGAAGATCTCCATTTCTTTACCATTTTCAAATACACCTTATATACTATTTTATGCCTCCGTTATTTATATAAAATCTCTAATTTTATCATTAAAACCAATTTTAGTTCATTTCTGGTTTTATATAAAAAAATTAATCTTTTTTACTCTTTAAAGACCCTTTATACTTTTTCCCTTAAACCACATTAAAGTAGATCATTTCTAAGGTTTCCTAAATTCTCTATTTAATGTATTCACTTCCATTGGATATCATATATTTTTATTTTTATTTTATGATTGTCCAGAAATTATTGAAATTCCTTATTTCAGGGATATCATTGTTATATTCTCTTTGGTTGTGCCATATTACATGATTATGATACCCACTTCATTCCATGGGTAACCCTTATGTTTATACCTTATGATTGATTCTTTGTGTGGAGCACATATGCATGAACATTTTATGATGGGTTCTCCCATTTAATTATCTAATTCATTATGTAATATATTTGTCTCCTCATACATTATGTGTTGTATTAGGGAGTAAACCTAAACTATTATAGGACTTTATCTAGCATGTGATATAGTCTTAGTAGTTATCCATGACTCAAATTTATGTCAGGATTTATATTGCTTCAACCTTCCTATATTTTCATGATAATATGATACCATGTTCTAAATTAAATTCTTTCATATGTTTAATCATGATCCATTCATTTTTTGTAATAATGATATTACTTCCTAACTCATGTTTTATGATTCATTCCCGTATTTATTCCGTTACTAGGATTTTTAGATCATCCCTTTTTTCTATGTATTCCCCAGGTTATCCTATATTGTTTTAGGTGTTCAAATAATGTTAGGTTCTCATTTAAGATGACTAATAAAGATATATTTTATTCTAGTTTCATGTTTTAAATTTTATGTACCTAATAATAAAAAGATACTATACATTATGAACCTTGGTTTTTATTTAATGGATCATTATGCTTAAAATCATATAAAAAGGTGTGGGTATCTATATGATGTCCATGAAATGTACTAATTAAAATTTCCAAATACATATTCTGGTCATTAGTTTTTGTATAGTATATAGGAATATCCTAAAAAATTTAATAAAAAAGGATTCAAGGTCCCTAAGGAAGATATGATTCATGAAATCCATGAATAATACCGCTGTGTTTTTCAAACCAAAAGGCATGACTACATATTTATAATGGACATAATGACTCCGAAACACTAATTTTTGAGATATACTCTCTTTTGAATATTTGTTGATGATATCTATAATGTAGGTCAATTTTAGATAAATAGTGTATCTCTTTAATTGATCAAATAGATAATCTATTCAGTGAAAAAAGATACCAATTTTTAATCATTACATGAATCAACTTATGATAATCAACACATAAACAGAGAGTACTATCTACATTATTTATGAATATGACCAGTTAATCCCTAGGTGATGTACTAGGTCGAGTAAAGCCTTTACATTGTCACTCTTCAAGTTATTCCTTCAATTATCATAGATTAGTTGGATCCAATATGTTAGATGGTTAGTTAATAGGGATCCTTATTGAGAATATGTCAATACTAAATTCAATTTCAATTTTATTAGGTAATACAAAGTAATAATTTAGAAGAAATATCCATGTATTGATAGAAAATATTTGGTAGAGTCTCATTCCATATTTCATCAACTACACTCAAGGTCATTACTGCCAGTTGTCTTGAGATGGTTCCTTAAACTATCAATGAAGATCCTACACTACTTGAATTTATATCTCAATACCCATTTAAAAGTATAAGGACTCCATATAGAGAATTAAACATTACCTATAGAGTATAATAGTTGATATGGTCATTAATCCAACCAGCTAGTCCATACCAATGATTAAATAAAAAAATCCATCTTTATCACCATAAACTCTGAGATAAACTTAATTGAATCAATGGTAATGGAACCTATTGGACATTTCAAACCGATGTATTCCCATTTTATAAGGTTTCTCTTAATGGTCATGAAATGAGTAATAATTTCCACATATTGTACTAAATTATTAACCATATAAAAGGTAATTATTTTTTAAGAATATATCCTCATATCATAGTGGGACTTGTTTTCACACTCACAATAGCCTATTATACTCCAAATAAATGTATCTATATAGTAACGGGATAGATCTTTCTTCCCTATTAAAGTTTATAATGAGAAACAATGGTTTTCTTGTAAACATTATAGTTCACCTATGTATATGGATGCAAACTAGTCTGAAGGGCTGTTTTGTTTGAGCATATTTATGCTAAGGTAGTCTTGATCATGTAAACCTATTGATATAACAAATTTTAGACAAAACTTCTTTATTTTCTATCACATTCCAAAGTGGTGAATGTTCCATGTTGGTACAATACATTATTTCCTCAACTGTGTCAATAACCCACACATAAAACAACATATTTTAACTTAGGATATTGTTGGAAGATTAATTGATTCTATATTCTAATTGTGATTTGAACCACCTCTATGATAGTAGACATCCCTCTTTATCTTATTTATTGTACTATAGTTGAAATTGTTATGCATATAAGAAATCATACTACCTACCATAGTATTCCCAACAAAAGTCCCTTCTTCCATTGTTTCCCTGTTAACCATATCAATATAATAGGTAATATAGAGAATGGATATGTTTTATCGATTATCTAGTTGAAATACTAACTCAAATTTATTCCCCTTCATGGATTGACTAGTATCTAATTCCTAGGAAAAATTAACTAAGTTCATAAAATTAGTTTCATAATCTTACAAAAATAGGTTTTCATACTTCATGGTGAATAAATATGTTGTTCTTTTTATTTTGAATATGTGGGGAGACAATTGTTTGTCAAATAATTCCTCAAAATCCTTCCACATTAGTCCTTGGTTGGATTTATCTTTGAAAAATAAATCCCACCATCGAAATTCATGATCTTATAACATATAGGTTTCCAACCAAATGTTTATCTCTTCTAGTGTTCTAAGAAAAATATTGATTTTACCTCTCTGGTTTAGCCATACATCTACATTGTTCGGTTCATAATCCCCTTGAAACGGGGGAGGATTATACTTATGAAACTGTACTGAATGATCTAATTTCCTTGGTTCATCATTTTTACTTCATCTTCAAATATATTTAAATTCATTAATAATACTATTTACAAGTAGTTGGTTCACCTATAGATCAGGTGCAGCCAAATTTTCAACAACTTCACCCTACAAGTTTGTATAAATTTGTCCTTATTCCATTTTCTATAAGAATATCAATACACCATTTACAAAATTTCTATCTAATAAACAAATGATTTATTAATTTTCATAAAATTATAATTGATTATCATCACCATAAATAATTAATAGTTAAACCAGCATTTCAAAAAAACCATTTTTTTCATTTTCCAAAATCATTTGAAAAATAGATGAATAATGTAATCCTAGCGAGAATTCTATGTACTAATGCATGATATAGAACACTCATCATCAAAACTCATGTAAATGAGATACCAATTCACCTAAAATTTTTTAATAACACTTTTTCTCTTAGAAAACCTGGTAACATGAAGTTGAACATAAGGAGGTTAGATACATATTTTCATGGTATAAATTTCATGTTTTGATAGTTCAATCCCATTGATGCTAACCTAACTCAAATATAAAATTTTCTTATATCATTTTTAACACCATTCCCCTATCCACTGTCCTAGCAATAGTAAAAATTATACTTACTCTAGATAACATCCCTAAGACACAAAAGACTAGAAACAAAATCTAAGGGTTTAAGATAACATTGGGGGATTATTAACCATGAGAATCCATACAACCAATCAAGAAATATATGAAATACAATAAAAACAAAATAATTCTAGATAATAAACCACATAACTCAAAGAAACACCTGTATAAGAACAAAATATCAGATTACAATGGAAAAATACATAAGTGGTAAAGGATCAAACTCCAAATAGATAGGTATTCCACCAAATTGGAACCATCCCAGGATGTGACGTAGACATTTCCTAGCTCTAGATTCAAAAAATAAAACATGATATTGAGTATCACCATTATAGAAGTACCACTAATGACCCTTACCTATATCTCAGTATAATACATATTCAATTTCAAAAAAATCCAATTAAGGGGTCCAGAATATCTCTCAGCTAGAATTCCCCCAATTCTTCTCATCATACTCCACTAGGACATGAAAAAGTTAGAACATTTTATATAAAATAAATGATGAATATATCAAAATAGTTTTTCAAAGGAAATAAGTTAAAGTAAGAAATTTCACAAAATAATTCATTTTATTATCCCTTTCACTTTCAAAATTGGAATTCCTCTTTCCATATTTCATATTCATACACACATTCATGCTGACAAAAAATCCCAAAACTCATGATTAAAAATCCATCTTTCACTATGTCGTCAATAGGTGATGTCCCCTTGTGCCTTTCTAGTTGGCACTGAGAAACAAGTATGTTTTGAAAAGTACATGTAAAATTCAATATGAACACATTCTACCTAAACATCACCTGTATCAAATAGTTTTCCATATAAAACCTTTCCCTTAAAAAATACATCCTTTGAAAAAATTATTTTAAACATATCATCACTATACTTCCAAACAACCATTTTGAAATCAAATAAAAATAATGGTTATCCACATAAACTACTCAAGATATTTACAACAAAATCATAAGGAAATTTTATTAAGATTCAAATCAATATATTCAACAATAATAAAGTAAGATAGAATCCATCTACCTCAAATATTATAAGCACAATGGATCCAAGCAGATTCCATGGATCAATATATTCATTTCATTACCCTTAAAACCCCATTTTGATCTCTTAAATGGAAATAAAAAATTATAAATCCAATCTTACACAAATAAATTTTTATAGGTGAGACAACTCAAGGATATCCATGTTAAGAAATAAGTAGGATATCATAACCTTTGATTCCAAAAAACACAAACAAAGATTCATTGTGGAACGATTTGAGACATCAAATTTCACAAAACATTACCTCGATTTTACCTAAGAGCCAAGAAGATCAAAATAGTAGTGAATGATAAAATAAAAACACTGTTTTAAAAAAAAACTACTAATACCGAACTATTTATAACTTAAATTGGTAATTTACATCGTAAATTCATCAAGGGTCACTTACATCAAATAACTCATCACCTTGGTAATTTTTCTAGGAAAACCTATTTTTATGATGTAAATGAAATTTTAGGAATTAATGGTTTTTGCTCTCTAAAAATTCTCACTAAACTATTTACATCATACAACCATGATTTATGTCATAAATTGTACCAATAAATTTTACTAGTAGACAATCCATTTAATTTTATTTCTACCACATTAAACACTTCCAACGACTACCCAAAACACCAAATGTAAAAAAAAATCAATGAAAAATATTTTTTTACATAAAATGGGGGTTCTATAATGATAGTATTTGAAATGATCCTTAAATACTATTGAAATTATTTATGGATTCTCATGTGTATGAATCAATCTTATTTATTATAAAAAATTTATGAACTCCTGGATCTTAATATAAGATTAATTTTTTATTTATGTTTTAAGAAGTATTAATAATTATGATATGATTCATGATTATGTTTTTTTTATTTAAGGTATGGTTTTTTAAATTTTAACCTCATGTTCTAAAACCGTTATTCTCATATTATTCTTATGTGATAATTGGTATCTCCCTTATTTACACTTACTGATAATCTAATCTCACCCTTTTTTATATTTCATTTCCATAGGTTATGAAGAAATATATCATATATGGTATGTAAAGGAAGGCTTATAGTTATTAATAACATAGTGTAATATGATATTGTTTATTATAAACTTGTTTTTTATGTATACAAGTTTCCAAAGAAAAAAACATTTACGGTCCTCAGAAATTTTTTTATAAACATTTTTGAATGTTAATCTATTAAAATTTAATATCTATGTATGAAAAATATGTTTCATTATATATCATATATTAAAAAATAAAATAATGAAAAAAAATATTAAGTGAAAGGAATTTTAAGTGATTGACCATAAATTTTTCTTGAGATATGACTTTGATTAGCCATTATGATGCATTAATTATCGTGTAAAACTTAATTTATACCCCCATGAAAGTTATTTCAATCACTTACTATTCTTTTATCCTATGTATTTTTCTGTTAAATTTACTTATAATTTATCATACCAACATATTCCACTAGAAAAAAAAGTAGTATCTAAAGTGTTAACAAATACTTTATCTACATGGATTTAATGACCCATGTTATTATAGATTAGTAATTTAAGATTAAATATTAATTTCAGTTCCTAATATGGGGTGTTTTATGAATTTGGATTTGTATCAAAAATAAAAATAAATTTAAAGGCACATTAAGGAGGAGTTTCTATCCAGTTTTGGGGTCCTTGGGAGGGCTTGAAAAAGGATAGTTAAATATAGAAAATAGGGTATACAATAAAATTTTTTATATTGCATCAGTTACCATCATGTATCCAATAGAAAATAACTAGGTATATAGTGGTGGTGGAACAGTGGTTGAATCGCCATTAGCTCTGTTAGTTGGCTAGTTGAACTCCACTAGTTGGTTGGATCCTTACTGTGTACCAAGTCAATGGTCACTAAGTGACTAGTGGGTTTTCGGTTTCTTTTTTTATGGATTTCATGAATATTATTTCATTATTAAGAACACATTGCTCTTTAGAATGGTATAGCTCATGAATGGCTATTTTTTGTGCTATTTATCCCATTCACCTATCTCCACCCTTAATGTTTCCATTGGTGAGGGGTGATCGTGGTAGTGTTTCTGTAGAGTGAAATTTTTTTATGCTTTTAATATATTTTAATAATATACAAACAAACATTTATATTTAGCTGTTAATGATATTTTTTCTGATAGATATAATATAGAGTGTATATTATCCCCATTTTACATCATATAATCTCTCTGATGGTCAAAAACCACTCATATATATAGAGGTACACCTAATTTTTTTGGTGACCCAAACTAGAGTACCATTTTTGTGATTTTAATAGGGGTATTGAATAATTGTATCTTATAATTTTTTTATTCTAACTTAATAATCAACAATTTTTTATAAAGATATGAATGTGTTGGAACTTATGGTGGACCTCAGTCTAGTGAGTTGTGAACACCACCCCAATGGAAATTCTAGGTTGTCCAAGATATGTAAATTCTATTATTTGAATTGGTTATTATAGAAGAGATATTTATTCAAGTATTATGTTCTTTTTTAGATAGTTTTTTTATGGTTTTTCTCTTAGACCATTGTGGTAAAATGATCTCATAAAAATATCATACATATAACGTCAGATTCACATGATTTTTTTTTACTTGTGTGTAGTTAATTACTTAGTTATTATGGAGGGTTTTATTTCTTATAGTCTCAAAAATAAATATATGGTGTTTCTTATACAAACTATTTGTGTAATTATACATAGTTGGACTGTGGTTTTTTAAATGGGAGGTCATGTGGAATTTATCATTTGATATCATCAAATTTGATCACATAGTCTCTTAGTGAATGGGATTTATAATACCCCTTATTGGGATGGTTTAGTAATTTGTTGGCCCAATGATGGTTTTTTATATGTGTGTTAATAAATTGATGTGTTTGATAATGATTCAAAGCTTATTTATTGTGTTGTATAAACTTAATATGGTAGAGGGAATTCATGTGGTATGCCTTGAGCTATTGGTATGTTAATAAAATTTCATTATTGTGGAATCAATATCTTGATATAAGGTAGGATCAATTTATCTATAGTATTATTGGTTTCAAGTGTGTGTTTTGATAGGATAATGGATGGTGATCTAAGATGGTTTTTTCATGGATGTTTAGAGCATGAGTAGATTCTTTTTGGGTCTTAAGCATTACCTTTGTGGTGGTTGATCATGTAGTAATACTTAAAATTATTCAGGTTTCTTAGGTTTTGAGAAGAAATGAAACATTAATGCATCTATATAAGTGTGTTAGAATGCTAGGGATACATCGATAGCTGATAATATGTATGATCCTGCAATGAATGAGATGTAACTCATGGAATTATCAGTTAGGTTGTGTGATTAAGAAATATGAGAGTGTATAATTTTTTATAAGATAATAATTGATTGGATTGTGGATAAAGAAAAAGTAAGAAGTGAATTTATAATAAACACTCTTTCCTAAATATATGGGAGATAATATTTGTAGTTTTTTAGTAAATTTCATTGTATCTTACGGCATGGTCTCAATGGTTATGTGTGGTTCTTATTTTTTTTTACAATTTTCAAAATGGGTCACAATTGAGTACATTGATGAAATTTTTGACCCTAAGAGAGCATGATATTTTCATGTATGATGGTAAGGTGTTAAATAACATTAGTTACTAAATTTATAGGAGAGATTCTGGGAAATTAGTAGGTTTTGGGTAAGTGGTCTCATTGGGTAGAGATAATTTATAGTATTGGTGAGACACTCATAGGATGGGTGGATTATGTCTTATGTGGAATTATAGGTACTATATGTATGGTAATGTGATACATATATGAGTATTAGGTATTTATTGATATAACATATGGTTGTTTTTTATAAAATTTATGAAGATGATCTGGATGTTTATAAAAAATAGTTATGGGAATGTCAGGTAAGGTTTTAGAGTCAAGTAAAAGACCAGTAGTGTTATTATATGGAAATCATTCTGAGAACCAAGAGTCCAATGTTACAAGAATAACGTTATAGGTGCTTTGGGATGGTACAAGAAAGGATCAAAATGAGTGACTTGGTTATTGTGTTAGATCCTATAAATAAAATTTAATGTAAAATGGTTGTAGGAAAGTCATATTAATGGGATTAAACCATTGACCATTTAAGGGGATGAACCTTTTTGTTATAGATTTTTATTAAACTTTATGGGTTTTTTCTTGTTAATATATTGTTCGTATTTATTTATCTTCTCCACTGGAACACAAGTATAATGAGGTTGGCCACATCAAATCATTGCATTCATCAATGGATTGATCATGAGACATGGAGATCGTGAATTTTGGTAATATTGGATAAAAATAAGGATAATATAATATATGGGAGAATACAATTAGTTTTCCATATATTTTACCAATGTTGGATGATTTTTTGAGTGTAGTGATACCAATAGATAATGGGTTGTGTTATCACCATGGTGGATAGTTCACACGTATAATTTTCGATATAATTCTTTAATGAATTACAAAATTTGAATTACCTTTTTCTTTTTTGTGTAGGGTCAATTCTCAGAGTAGTTATCTTAGAGTAAAATTTGAAATATTATTTTAGTCAGACTCAAATAGAGGTCTCAATAATTCTTGTAAATATAAAAAGGTATTGTGAATCTTGGGCTGAAAATATTATAGTATAATTACATTGAATTTCATCTTAAAACATTAGTTTTAGTGCTTTATTATGTACATGATCCCTTTAAAAAGATAAATAACTGTGATCGGCTTCAGGTGTTGGAGTGTCGGTGTGGGAGGCTTGGTGTTTTTTATGTGGATATCTTATGAAGTGATGAATGGTTACTGCTTATATAAATGGAAAAATTATAGTGGAGAATATATCGAGTGTGTTATTCTTTATTTGAATATCGTGTTTCGAGTATCATAGCACGACATTCATGAAGACTATCAAAATATATGGGCTCTATGATGGGCTATTTTGAATCCTCCAATCTAGTTTATAATCATGAATACATAGAAGTATTTGGATTTAATAGATTAATGGGATGTTAGGAATCATTTTTAGGTTATTCTAAGAATAAGGAATCATTATTTTATGGGGTTGATAATGATCAATGTTATTAAAGGTATGAAACTGTATAAGGAATTGGATTTTCTGTTCTCATTAAGTGGATTTTGAGCATTTCAATTTGGTTTGAAAAATTGAGAGTTTTAATACCATTATGAGGTGTTTTTATATGATTTTGTGTTTTTTTAGAGGCCTAGTAAGTGGATCAGTTTCTAAAAGTAAGGATGGGTCTAGCGGTAAAGTGAAACATTATTTTATTAACCACTGGATACCTAGTAATGAAGAAACCAGTTACCCAATTGTTGTGGTAGTGGTGTTTAAGCACAAAGAGTCCCATAGGGTGACCTGTGCCTTACAGAGTACCTAATAAAGGCAAAATAGGTTCCTGTTAGGTTTTGTGTTTCTTTTTATTAGTGAAGATATGAAGTTCATTTCAGCATTAAGGCCCCTGAGTTCTTTGGAGGGGGAGGGAATGGGAATGTAAATTTTAGTCTTTCATTCCCCTTGTTTCCCCCTCCCGTGAAGTCCCCCTTAATATGGGGTGATCTAGATGTTTTTTAATGGGAGTGTAGAGGTACAATACCCTTGTTATTACTATATCCCTCTGATTATTATTCTGTATCTAATTTTTGGTGTTTTTAAGTTTGAAATATTATTAATACTTCACTATATCATGGTGAAATCATCCCAAAAAATGTCAATTCAGAATAAAATGGAAAGAGGGTTATAAATAGTGGTGAATACAAACCATCCTTCATTATTTAAATTTTGGGATGTCATCATCTATAATTTTGTTGTAATTTATATTAAATTAAATGAAATTGTTAGATAAAAAAGTCAGGTATGATATTGTTATTTCTTATAATGGAAGAAATAGTTCTCTATATACCATAAATAGAAGGTTATGCACATTTTAAACATCATGGTTGGTTTTAATAGGTTTTTTTATGTTATGTAACTTGAATGAAATTTTTTAATTAATTACAAAGATTATAAATTAATTTAATTTTAGTTATATCTTCTAACATGTGTTCGCGATTTTGGTTTTCATGGAACAAGAATGGACATTGATTTGTGATATTAAATAGGGGATCATAACACTATTTTTGAGGTAAGTTATCCCTATAAAACATAAAATTATTTAATTAGATGTATAATTTTATAAGTTTTCATGATATTTTGAGCTCGAGTAAATTAAATATGGAATACGAGTTCCCTATAAAGACGAATAGAATGGATTTATCATCACTGAGATAGAGTGAGTATTCCCTTTCATTTTTATTCATTAATAAACACTTGATGAATTCATCACCATGTTTGAAAGAGGTTAGGTTGTGGTATGATCAGATTAAAATAGGTATTGTGCTTAGAATTCAGTTCATTTATCTTATGGGGTTTTAACTATGAATATTTTGGTAGGAATTGTGTGATTTAGACTATAGTAGAAAAGAATGAAATTAATAAATCCCCCATATGATTGGGATCTTTCAGTTTTAGGTGACTAATGGTCATTGATATAGAAATGAGTAAGATATATCCATCAAGGACTGAGGTGATGGTGTGAGGAGAGATTACCCTATGATATTTGGATTGTGAGTTTTCATTGGGAGAATTGTAACAAGATCACAATCATTACTTGTCATATTCATATTCTTATGGCATGTAAAGAAGTTACCTATGGGACATTAGAGTGTTGGATTTAGATGTTCCATGGCTTTCAAGACTAGGGATGTGGTATTTAATTTGAGAAGGATGTTTTACCGACCTCTAAATACAGAAGTATCATAGGACCTACGGGTTATAGAGTCACTGTGGGGTGAATGATTTGTGTTATCATTACAAGTAATGATTAGATTTTTTCTAAGGGATTAAAATAATTATCTATTTATTGAGGTATGAATCTTGAGTATTATTCCTTATCATACACTCATAGATAATTTATGGAAAAGAGGAATTAGTTGGGGAGGGTAAATTTTCTTTTGGGTATAACATGGATAGTGGGGCTATGTCATGTGTGAGTAGTTAAATGGTTTTGACCCATGATATGAGATGATATAGATGTGTGGGATACAAGTTGAGTGATACATATGGGGAAATAATTCACTTGTTTTTTATATAAACATGTGTAATGTTGTTACAAGTATTTATGTAATGAAGACTTTAATCCCTAAGAATAAGGATGTTCAATTATACCACTTAGATTCTAATCTACTTAAATGAGTCCCATTTCATATATATTTTCAGACAGATAGAGATTCCAAAATTATATATGATATTTGTTTAATCTTGTGATTTAAATATAGAGTGTCCAAGATTTCATATAATAGTTCCAACCAATGGTTAGATGGATTGAGATCTTGATATTCTATAAATGATTTGGAATTTATGGTAATATTGATTGGGAGTTTGTTATACCATTTATCATTTTTAGAATATGGTAAAAACAATTGAGAGTCTAGGGTTTTGTATGATTGTTTCCATCTATGGTGAGATCGGCTAAGAACTTGAGGTTTCATAAGGAATTTATCATATGTGTTCAACATGAAATAGTGGCTACGACATAATTTAACATGTGATGCCCATTCTTATATAGTACAAGATTGGGTATTCCATCTCAAACATGGTTGATTCTATGATAACATTGGATTTAGTTCAAGATTCCTTGCAAATCTACTTATTTCTATTTTCTGATGGATATGGTTCACCAAAGGTGATGAGACTAATATTTTTTAGTGTCATGTTGTCTAGGATAGGACATAAAGACCTTTTTTATATTAGTGTATCTTGTATGTTTCACTTATTTATCTTACTTACACATACACATGTATAAGATGAAATATAATTAGGTAACTTACTGATATCATATTTAAATAAATTTCTCACACCTTTCACGGTCACCCCGGTTCACTTGTAGACCTCATTTTCTCTACACAAGTCAAATTATATGATATATAGTGAATCCATTAGGAGATGATCGACAATATTTAGAGAGAGGGTTGATATTATGATTAATTTTAGAATTGAATCATCTTATATATCTTATATTTTTATTTATTTTTTATATATGACCCTCATGATTTGAGATTTTTTGGGATGTATGGTTGTATGAAATGCATTACACACATGTTATGGCATGGTGTATGTTTATTTTTATATGGATTTATTTTCTTATTATTATATGCATTCATATTATGATATGTGGAAGTGGATGAAATTTGGTTATTTATTTTTATTCATGATAGTGATATAATGAGTTTAATCTTATCAATGTTGATTATAGACTCTCACTACTATTTAGTAGCCTTGAGAATATAGGGAGGCCAACCTGAGTTTTATGAAGTACCCAAATATAGTTTCATTTGAGGTATTTTAACTGGTGTGTAACATTAGTGTATTGTAATGTTTTATCTATTATATACCATATCATCAAGTGTATTTTAGGGTAAAATTCAATGTCCCTTTCATACTATATTTTAATATATTTCAGAAAGTTAAAATCAAAAGCATCAAGTTATTGGTATAAAAAATAAATATACTCCTTATTATTAAATAAATAACCAATATTGGGGAGAATAAAAAACCATTTAATTTTATTAATTTCTATTTAATAAAATCTTAATCTATGGGATTTTTTTATGTTCTAAAACTATTAAAAAGATAAAAGGTTGACATTTTTTAGTAATGCACTTCATTATTTGAGTCAAATTAAGTTAAAAATACTAAAAAATTAACTTTTAAACTATATTTAATTGAGGAAAAATTGGTGAATTGAATTTAAATAATAGTATATTTTGTGATTTTTAGTTAATTAATTATTATAGAATCAAAATGAGTTAAAATAAATTAATAACAATTGACTAATTATTTAACTAATAATATAATAACTAATTATATGATGATTTAATTGCTGAAGATCAATAATTTTTACATGGGATTGAGATTAAAAATCAACACATGAGTATTGTATTAGTTAGAAATAGTTTATATTATAAGATTATTTTTTATATTATCTTTTATTTTTAATTTAACTTTAGGATATCTAATTTTTTTATTTTATGAACTGATTCTCTCTTCCCTCACTCTAAATTTGTGTTTTGATAACCATGTTGGTTTATTCTATCTGAGTGTCTTATTTTTTGTCTCTTCATTTTCCACACCACCAACCAACCTCCCTCTTTCCTTGATTGAGCATGATTCTTCCTTAAATTACAATAATAATCCATTATTCATTCTTGTTTACCACTTTTTCTCTTCTCTTCTCTATATTCATGGTTTTATTAAATATTATTCATAATTGAAAACATTTTTATATAGTTTATCTTAGGCATGGAAACATTTTTGGGTTCTTATCCTTCAAGGGATCATTATTTGATATGGGTATGTTCTATACATGGTTCTTTGGTTGATATTTTAGTTGAATTTTAAATATGATAAATTTACTTTTTTATTATTAATCATTTCAAGATGTTTTTATCATGTTAGAGGAATATCATCACTCTATGGATTTATTTATTTATGAATGATTCTAATATAGGTATAGAAAAACATTCCCCATTACATGGTTCATTTTGGGTATTTGGAAATACTTAAAAATCAATGGCCATTGGTATTCACTTTTCGGAGTCCCATATGATCAACTAAGAGGTTAGTTTAAGCTAGTTTAGAAATATAAATTTCAATGTCAATTTAAATTAATTTTTTCAATAAAATTATTATATTAAATTATTTTGAATTATCCCATATGAATTCCAATAATTTGTTATTCCATGTGAGTTATTTAAATTTAAAAATGGAATATTTGTAATGATATGCATTTAAAATTTTATTATTGAAATACATGTGATTTTACTTTCATTTAAAGTATTGGATATTATTAAATTATATGTAATGAAATTTCTATAATAACCTTCTTTTTTTTAATAATTATTTACTTATAGTAAATCTCAAAAATATTTTTTTACATCAATGATGACAATTACATAGAAATGATTAAAAAAATTAAAAAACATTAATTTTTTAATGATAGGTAATGTTCATTTTTTAAAATATATAGCAAAAAATAAATTAGTTGATTAATTGATTATTATAACTAATATAAAAATAATTGTGACACTGAGTTTTTATGAGATATTTTTTTTTAATAAATTTAATATCATTAAACACAACACAACTTTTTAAAGAACCAATATATACTATTAATTTTATTATTTAAACCTCACTATTATAACCAAGACATTAAACATGTAAGTATGAATAAGAATAAATAAATTTTTAAAAATAAGTATAATGGAAATATTTATATAAAAAATATTAATGAAACCGTGCTAAATTTTATGTAGTCTTTTTATGATTTAGAAAAAACTTTTCCTAAAAAATAATTTTTTGTGAACAAATAATGAAATTAATTTTTTATTTTTTAGAAAGTTTATTAGAGGATATAAAATCATTTTTTGAATCAAAGTTTCATAATTTTTTGTCAGTTTTTTTGTTATTTTTCTGAAAAGATCATTTTTTGGTGAATAGTGAAAAATATTATTTTCTATTGAAAACTACCATTTTTTATAAAACAAATATATAAATAAATTTTATTTTAAAATGGTTTTAAAATAAACTATAATTAAATTATATATTTATTAATATATTTTAATTAATTTGAGTAAAATCTGTATTGATTTTTTATATTTAAACTTTATATACTTTTAAAACATTTCTCTTTGGAAAACCGCTTTTCCGTCCTTTCTGTGAGATTAATATTAATTTAAATTATTCTACGTATTTGATTTAGATTTGGTAAAATTGATTCAATTTTTGTAATTATAATAATTTATATTATATAATAAGTTAAAATAATTTTTTTGATAAATATTATTAAATAAATAAAATATTAATTACTGTGATTAAGATTAAAATAGGGTTTTCTGTGTTACATGCACTTTTGTTAGAATTAAATATCCACACAAAAAAGATTTTTACTTTAAAAATTGGACATCATATTTAGAATAATTAGTTACAAAGTGTCTAATATGTTCTATTTTATTTTTATACTTATAGGGTAAATCACCTAGGTAAATAAAAAAGATACAAGTTACCATGGTGAAAACGAAAATGGTATAATTGAAAAAACATAAAGTCTAAGGAATAAAATGGTTTAAACATGTGTTTTATTTTGTTCTTGTGGTTTTTATTAACAAAATTATACCTTATATATTTTATTTATCATTTTTTGAGTCACTTGGGGTGAGAGTGAGTTCTCATTATTGAATAATTTTTGGTAATTACAAAAACTCCACTCCTCAATTATAAAGATGCACTTTGTACCCCATATTTTTACAACTATAAAGCCATTTGGATTGACCAATACCTACAAAAAACTGTCCCAAATATCATGATCCATGTTATAGCGATTTTATTCATTCCAAAATACAAATCCTAGGGTACTTAATAAGCTATCCAATAGAGGCTATTCTAAGCAAAGGTAATTGTCTTCACTATGATCTTTCTTTTCACCTATTCTCTTAATACCTTCATTAAAGACTTTGTAACTAAAATATAATAACACCAATATCTTTCATATAATTATATTTAATTATGTTTATTTCAAAACCTCTATAAATCTCATCTTCCATCAAATTGAAAATGAAATTTTCAATCGTATGTATAGTGGACTACCTCTCTGTTAACAGATGTAAATTGTTTTCCATCACCACCAATCATAGCCAAATAGAATGAAAATTTTAATTAATATATATGATAATTATGGTATTATAATACTTATTAAATTATATTATCACATATACCTTCTTACTTTCCGTTACATGGGAATACGATATTGTCTCTCATGTTTACGGCAGACTACCACCTTGGGAAGCGATGTGATTTGTTCTTCACTTACACAAAACATGGAATGTAATTAGGATAGTGTTAATAAAAATTTTGATATATATGATATTAAAATTATTCTTTAAATTTAATTTATTATTTAATTTATTTTTATTCATCCATTGAGAAAAGGGAAATAGTGTTTCTGCATACGTGCGGTATACCGTCTTCATGAACGGTGTATTTCAATTTTTATCTTTAATATTATTGGAGTAATCTAAATAACTATATAATGAATATATATAATATTTATATCATGGTTAAAATTATTTAGTCTATTTAACCATGATCATATTAAAAGAATCAAAAATAAAAAAATCAAATCATGATTGAAAATCAAAGCAGATATTACCCGAAGCATGATTTTAACAAGGAATTGTTAATAAACACATAATAAAAGGCTGAAATTAAATCACATATATTATTATATATTTAATTATGGTTTTATAATAGATTTATAATAAACCTATATTTATTATATAGTAGTTTCTAATATGTACAAAGGAAGTTGAGACTTAAGAAAAGGGATTTTTTCTCAATTTGTCTTCTTGGGGAAATATGTTATGTTATTCAACTATATTCTTTTATGAGATTTATAAAAAACACAATTTACATGTAATATAATGAATTAATTTATTAAAATAATATTATATCTTTCATTTAATGGGGGTTATTATTCAATCTTACCCAATTGGTAAGGGATTTATGATACAATATCAATGTTTATCAAGCTTTTTTATGTTTATGCTTCTAATGATGAATGTTTATGATATATATATCAAAAATCTCATGACTTTTCTTCTCCTATAGTTGTTTCATTAAAATAAATGTTTTTCATTCATTTTTCTCTCTTTATGCACTCAATCGTATAAAATACATTTTTCAAGAAAAATATACTTTATTTTTGTCTTTGGTTGAAAATCCATTTTCTTCCATATATATATTTTATAAATAAATGTTATAATGAAATTTTTTACTATAATATAATTATTTTTTAAATTAATTTTTAACCTTTTGAACTTTTAAAAAGATAAAATAAATTATCTAATTATTTTTTTAAAAAGGCATATTTTGTTTATACCAAAAATGTGGAAGGAATTATTATTTTAGCATATAAGACATGAATATAATATCTTTCCATCATGAACACACAATGTTTAAATTATTAATTTATAAGTTTCAAAATATATTTTCAATTAAAATTTTTTTAAAACTTTTTTGTGAATTTTTTGTTTTATGTTTATTATTATCAATTTAAAAAAGTTTACATTCCTCAAGGAATGTTCTAGGTGATATTTTAAAATAATTTTCTTAATATGATGACATAATTTGACTTATATTAACCTAAAATATGGTTATTATCTAATAGAAACATAGTTATTCTTTCTCTCTATTGTTTATGTCTATAAGGGAATGATGTTTGTGGAACGTATTTATTTTCCATGGGTTATGCTACGATGAAATGTTAATGAAACCCATTTCATTGAAATAGTTATGATATGATGAATGTTATATGATCTTGTTTCATGAAAATTTATGGAATATATGATGGGTGTTAATTATATTTACCTATAATTTATTGGGTAATGATTAATGTTATATGATCTCAAAGGGTATATGAGTGGTTATTTTATGCTTAACCGAGGATATACAGGAGGCTATCTCAATCTTAAAGAAGTTGAAAGACCCTAGACCACCCTGAGGGGGGTGAATCAGGGTGTCAAATTTTTCTCTTCTTTATAGGATCTTGTTCCGACGTTGTTAATAACTTTTTTAAACCTTTATGATGGATATGTGCAGTAATTAAAACATACAGAAGGACAACATATCACTTTTTACTCGGTTCACCACTAAGGGCTACATCCAAAAAGCATACTCCAATAGGTTGTCGGTCATACCAAATTCTAATAATCCTCATTAGTTATGGATTACAAAGGTTCAGGCACAATCACACTATCCCAGGCACACATCCTTTACAAAGGATCAGGGATAGCCCATTGATTCCCTCAAATCACTTCCATTGACTCCACCTATATCACTTCCTTGGGAGAGGTCTCACTCAATTTATTGACATGATGGTTGCTTCAATAGATTGGCATGAAAATTCTTCGTCTCTATTCAGCACGAGAACTTCTTGCATTGAATTCACAAATTGATGCTCTTTTATATTCAATTTTTTGCTTTAGTGGAATTACTGAATGCACTAGAACTTCTTCCCTTTTTATTCACTATAATTACAAACTCCCTTTATGATATATTTATTTCTGCGAATAGTCCCTGATTATAAATATTGTCTATGGTTTGCATTCCATGCTTGTTTTGTGTTCTTCCCCTACTCGGCGTACTGTGCCTAGTCCACGCACCGCCCCTGCTAGGCATACTGCCCCTTCTCCGTGCACCACCTCTGCTCCACCTACCGCCTCTATGTATGGACTATGTGTATCGCCTTATCATACAAACTTCACGTACCACCTTCGCATACCAACTTTGTGTATTGCCTTCTTCTGTGGACTGATGAGCTTCTCCACGTATCGTCTGGATCTGCGTACTACCTTACTCCTCCATGTACTATGAGAGGTTTCTATGTGAACTGCTCTTTTTTCTATAGATTTTTTTCCTTACCTAGATGGTTTTCTCTTCATATCATCTTATCCTCTGCATACCACTTCGGACTTTACCAGATTCCTTCCCAAAATTTTAATCTCTAATCCCATATCTTAACAAAGGGAATTATTGTTCCTTAAATAGGCATGTAACTCTACAAATTTCTCTAATATGATTTACCAAAAATTTTAATGTGGGACAATCTTCTTGGTGAAATGAACACTATATGTGTACGGTTAGCCTCCACCGCATTCCGCTCCCATTTCATGAACTACAGAAATCCCACCAACTTTCAACACTCTGCGTATCGCATTCCTTCACCGCATACCATCGGTACAAACAGTTTTTGGTTTCAAACTTCATAATTCTGCGTACTGCATGCCTTCGCTGCTTATAGTTGCTGCGAAATTTTCTTGGTTCTGTGCACCTCATCGCATACCACTCCATGAGCCTTTCCCACTTACCGTGTGCCTGTCGGTCTGTGTATTGCATCTCTTCCACCAATAACAATCCATTCTACATACCAAAACTCATTCCATGACAAACCATTTTTGTTCTGCAACTTGTTCCGCGAAATGTTCCACGTAGCTTTCCTGCTTACCACACGCCTTTACTGCATACCATCGCTCCAAACCATTTTTAGTTCTACGAACCTCTATGCATACCATTTCTCTTGCCAAGTACGTGGACACAAACCATTCCCATAAGACAGTACATGTTCCATGCTCTAAGGTAAGCGGTTTTCTTCTTTTTATTATTTCCATCACCATTCTGCATCTCGTCCACTCTTATGCCGAAATCCTTTAATTTCAAAAAACTAAATCCTGATTTTGAGTTCCAACAATTTGGGAAACACTAGGAAATGACACCACCTTAAATATTTTCTTGAGCAAGAACACCCATGCTAATTCATTATTATTGTCACGACCCGTCCTTGGGGCCTATATCGTGACTACCCCAAGCCCGTCTTCCATAGGCCAGGGGCTAGTGACTAGCACCAAAGTCGTAAATCCCATTAAAAGGGAAGACATTTTCTTTATATAAGCAAACAAACACAACAGAGAGTTCAAGGTGAAGTAAAAAATAAGTAAACTGAGTACAAAAGTAAGTGCTGCAAAGTAAATGGGCCAGAATACAAACCCAACTGAAAATATAGTACAATAGTAAAGAAAGTACAGTTGTAGTAAAGTAAACCAACAACCACTGAGTCGTCCTCTAGATATCCCACCTGAAGGGGGGGCGGTACAAATGGTCTCCTCGGCTCCTCGGGTCCGGCCATCCGCTCCGTGTATGTCTCGCCAGGTAGTCCACCTCCAGGTACCATCCT
The DNA here is from genome assembly GCA_963277665.1 of Viscum album. NCBI lineage: Eukaryota > Viridiplantae > Streptophyta > Magnoliopsida > Santalales > Viscaceae > Viscum > Viscum album. The sequence goes on along the minus strand of OY728137.1, from coordinate 1,870,363,198 downwards.
GATCCACAAGACTCCACCTCGATCAGTGTTGTCCGTCGTCTGCATCCAACACAACGTAGTGCGGGCATAGCCCGTGCAGGGGTGAGTATACGATACTTAGTAGGGACCCCAAGACCCCCGAAGGTCTCCCATAATCTAAAAAGGATAAACCACAAAGGAAACATACAAACACAAAGTATAAACCAACTCTCACATATATACCTAAGTCATCAATTCCAGCTCGGCTCTAACTCACGAGCCCAAGTACAACCCAGTTCACATAGGAAAGCACAACCCAGTCCACATAGGATAGAAAGTCAATCACATCAATGATAATGACTAAAAGTCAAGACTCATCTCACACAGGTATACTACTCACGAAGAGGGGTGGAGATGATAGATATAGCCTCTGAATCATCTCCCCTGCTGAACCCACGTAGGATCCAAGTACATAAGTCATCGCTGCCGAACCCACATAGTATCCTAGTACAGTAACCATCGCTTTCGAACCCACGTAGGATCTAAGTACAGTATTCATCGCTGCCGAACCCATAGTGGATCAAAGTACAGTCATCCTCGCTGTCGAACCCACATAGGATCCAAGTACAGTCGTCATCATCGTCGCAGTCGCAGCCAACTCTAGGGTTCCCACTCACATCATGCTCGATTCCAGGAGGGTCCACTCCATGAGCCAAGGGTTTGATACATCAACTATCATGAAGTTCATAGTTGATGTATCACAAAGTTTCATCTCGTCAATAGAAACTCAATGTGACAGAAGGCGCTTCAATCAGATGCCCGGTCTGAGAGATATAGGCTTTTCTATCCCAGGGGCCCGGTTAGAAATAAGCTCATTTCTAACCCAGTCAATATCCGAATTCATCCGAAACTTACTTAGACTATCGCAAAAGGACCTTATCATCGAAATAGTACTAGTTCCGCAGACGGCACGTCGATCGGATGCACGGAGTTAGAGTTATTCCCATTTAAGTGATTAACTGGCTCGGCCCGTTTAGCCCAGTGGGCCGAAGGGTCGGGTTACCCAAGTATGACGGGTTCGACCCAGCAGGGGTGTCAGACCAGTCTGAATGAAATACTAAACTTGGACCTAAGTGGTGCGGCGCGGCCTGACGGGGCACGGCCAGGCGTGGCTGGCTTGGCCGGCTGGCCGAGCGGCTCGGCCAAAGCCGAGTGGGTTCTAGGGGGCGCCCCCTCAGTTTTCTGCACCGGCGGTGCCGCCCTTCCCCAAACCTGCCGGTCTTCCAACACGGTTCCCTCCTAGAACTGTGGTCCATCTCCGCTTGTCCGACCAATGGGCCGGCCGGTCCTCTAGCGGGGCGCCCTCCTGGCGTCGCGGCTCCTCTTCGCTCGGCCGGCCGACGGGCCGACCGGTTCTTCAGCCGAAGCCGCCCGTGTAGCGGGCAGCGGTTCTTCCCGCACAACCGGTGTGACAGCATCGACCTACTTTTTCATGTTCCTGGCACAGTGTGATGTCATTGTGCCTCTTTTTTCACATTCTCAGCATGGCACGACGGCGTCGTGCCTCCTATTCCTTCAGTTGCCGATTCTAGAATAATTAAACGAGAACAACGGAGGGTTTTCGGGACGTGTTCGTTCGTCCCGCACCCTCCACGTAAAATGATAACAACCAGCCATATTTAAACAACTATTTCCAATGTGTACGAGGTACGTAAACATCGACTTTCAAGAATAAACCCCTACCTCGATAATCGATGTTGAACATTGGCGTCGCAGTTGACGGCGTCGTGAGATAAGGATTCGTAGACGTCAACGGAGAGCGTCTGAGGAGGAAGCAGTGTCTCCCCTTTTTATCACAGAGATAAGAAAACAAGGCGTGACGTCGTTGGAAAGTTCTCACATTGGTTTCTCCTCCCTTGTCGCGGAGGAAGAAGAGGATGGAGAATTTGGGGTCACCGAGTCAAAGTTCTTCATCAGAGAGGCAGCGTTCTTCAACAAAGGAGATGAAGCGTTCTTCAAAACTCAAGAGCTCTCTCCCCAAAATCTCAACACAACAAGCCAAACAAAAAAAATAAGGCTTCTCCTTATTTTATTAAATCATTCCATGCATTCAAATTTACATAATTCAAATTTTAATTCAATTAATTAATTAAACCATCAGTTGTCTAATTAATTTAGTGATAGGTCGGCAAGTTTTAATGGAGTGAGAGAGGGAGAAGAAGAGTCCTCATTAAAGAGGAGTTAAAAAGTTTAAAGGGGGAGGTTTAGGATTTTTAGGGAATGTGAAGGGTTGGGCTCATGTGGGGCCCACATCACAAATATCCTCACATGGGTAGTTAGGGGCCCACCCCAACTCCCCCATGTAGGATATAACCACTTAGATATAGAATAAAAACTGTTCCACATTTTTATTCACTTCTTACTTAATCCACAATTTTTAACTTCTCCTCCCGCACAAATGCAACTATGGTAAAGGTCCCCTTAAGAAATTACCGGCGTTGTGAATTCATCGGTGCCCTTGGATTTCAATTCCGAGCACTGATTCAAAAGTTAGAAAACCCCGCTCGTTCGTTTACTGAATGTACCCAAGCTAAACTTAGAAAATTGATTCTGAGCACACCGAGCCTTGGAATCAAGTGCCGTCAGAAGCCACAAACTCATAAATTTCCAAAGTATTTAAGAAAATAAATTTCCATGAAATTTCCAAGTCTTTACAATTATCTTTATTCTTCAAAAATAATCTACTTTCATCGCAAACCTTGTCTGTTGTGATATATAGCCTTTGATCGATCACCTTTAGCATCGTCAGGTAGACTCTTGCATGATCTCTTTGAATAGTGAGATGTTGCATGATCACTTTATAACATGAATCCTTCTATCTCCTTCTTTATTTTTATCTTCATTAACAACTATTGGCAAAAATACAACCTTATAAACAAAGTGGTCCCAATAATCTCCCATTTGAATTTTGTTGTCAATACAATAAAGTCCTCAAATGAATATTTCAATATCAAAATGGGAATCTTCTCTCTCTCCTTTTTAGTTTTTCCTTATCTCAAACTTTTTGAGCCTAAATTTCACTTTTTATCCCACTTATTGACTAGAAATACAAAGTTCATAGGAAAACGATTTCATCCCTTTCTTAAGAAATGTGTAATAAATCATTTCACACTAAGTCTACTTGAGTTATGCTCAGTGTAGAAAACAAGGGGATTTGATTTAGACAACAAGGTTGTCCATTATTCACTGATCATGATACCTCATTAGATGAGAACTCGTGTACTTTGTCTTTATGGGTTATCCACTTTTATTCCAAGCTGATGAAATTGAATATGATAGGGAATAATTGACCTGAAACTTCTTCACTCACTTCAAAAAACAGATCAAAAACATTCAAGTACAATTGGCAGGATAGGTGGCCATGGGGAACTTCCATTTTTCTTATGTAACTGGTTAATTCAATTACTCCCCCTTTGTAAAATGGTCATCATTATAAGAAACCAAGGATGAGAGATTGATAAATTATATAACTTTTTAATGGAATGTTATTCATGAATTTTCCAGATTAATTGAATTTAATACCAACTGAAGTTGATACTGATCGAAATAATAATTCGGGAAGCTTCTACATTTACCGCCCCCTCAATGGAAACACTCTTCATAATCTTCATCAAGTTTGATCCTTCATCATATTAATATTTTAATATTAATTGAATAATCATTCAAGTATAGAAACTTCATAATCTTATCTATCAAAAGATGATAGCATTCATTACTTCTCAGGTTCTCCCCCTCGGAGCATGCTTCACCTTCAATTCCATGTATTATCAGCACAAATACGGAGCACAAATGATTAAGGGAATAATGTGGTCACTCCTTGAATAATCAATATGAGTTACATGATTAAGATGATTTTCCCAACAAAGTTTCTCCATTTACTCCAGTCTTCATTCTTTCACATATGAACATATGCTCTGATCTGTGTTGATGTGGCAGGGCTCTCTTCACATTCTCTTCTGCTTTGTGTGGAGAATTGTTCTTCTTAACATCCATCATTATTGATACATTCTTACTCCTCTTAAGGACTGCTTCTTTCTCTGGTGTTAATGTTAGACAAACTTTTTCAATGTGACCGGATTTCATACATCTCTCACACAAAACTTATTTAACACTTGTTTTCTTCTTGGTTTGAAATATCTCATGCACTTTATCTTCATCACGTGAATTTTTTCCTTTTCCTTTACCACCATCCTTGTCCTTTTCATCTTCAAGTTTCATTATTCTTTTAAAATCATTAGTCTAGATGGCCAACATGTCATTTGGAACTATTGAATATTGTTTGGATCTTCCACACAGGTTTATATGAGTGTCATCATTCTTAGTAGATCTTTTTGATGAATTTCCCTTCAATTTAATGGATCTAAAATCCAGTGTCTTATCAGAATCCCTACATGAGATCTTCTTGGGGAATGTTTGTTCACAATATTCTAATGATTTATTTCTAATATGGATTTTTCATACTTAGATGGCATCGGAGGTCTTCTTTTCTTATAAATACTGAATGCATGTTGAGATAGGCATGTACCTACATTGTGACCATTGTTGTTGCATACATTACAGATGTTATCAAAAATTCCAAATCTATTTGTGGTAAACAGATGCTTCTAGACCTACGGATATTACTTCTTATTCTATGTCTTTTTATTCCCTTTGATATAGTCTTTCTCTGGGATTTTTCATTTATAGGATTGTACCAACAATCCTGTGCACTATGCCCAAATCTATTTCAGCACCAACATTGACCCAAAAATTTGTCTTATTTATATCTTTTGTATAAAGTTGTTGGGAATTATTTTTAATGTGTTGTGCTCTATCTGGGGAATGATCTTCTAGCTTCTTCTTCATATCCACTCTAGACACGGTGGTAGGTTTCTTATCCTCACCTTTCCTCATCCATACTTGTTTAGAATTTTTCTTCCAACCTGAAATTTTTGTATAATCATATTTAGAAACAACAGTAAAAGTTTCTTTGGATAGTACCTTAAATTTATTAGCTGGTAGTGATAAATCAATGAGTGAATTCATGATCTTGTTATCACATATTTGAGGTATTTTGACAGTATAATCTTCTAGTGAGTATTGAGTAGAAATAGAAACTATTTCTTGAGATGGATCATCAATATATGTCATGATATTATTGTCACATGTTGAAGGTATTTCAACTTTATAATTCTCCAATGAACACTGAGTACCAATAGAAACAATTTCATTCTTTTTTGAAGTCTCAATATGTGTCTTCTCAATATTGGTCAACTGAGCTTCTAATTCAAGACATTTCCCATTAATGATGACTTTTTTTATCTTCAATCATTGTCATCGTCTCTTTACAAGACTTCTTCATTCTAAAAACTTCTTCTTCATGTAGCATAATTTTATTCTGAATCATGGAGTCATGTTCCATGATCTTCTTGAATATACCTTCTAATTTTAGACCCTTGATATTAGTGCAATTTTACAGTTTCTCTTCAATCACATGGATCTTTTCATCAAGTTCCTTTCTGACTCTCTCTTCCTCTTCAACTTCTTTGAGCCATGTTAACATATTTATTTCATGTTTCCACTTTGTTTCTTCAATGGATTCAATATGTCTGGAGAGAATTAAACATTCAAGGATTTTTTCTTCTAATCCCATTTTCCATATTGTATTCTTCTCTTTCTAACTGGGTGATCTCAACCTATATACATTGAAAGATTCTACAAACAATGGTAGCTCTCTATTCATGAAAATCACACAGATAAATTCTTATTTTATAAATTTCTATCTCATGTGATGTAAAATATTGATCAACATCACCACCTGTATTGGAAACCTCATTTTTTGTGGAAACCTAAGCCACCTACTCTTTACATTCGAAGCCTGATATTTCTTTATTATTAGAAAGTCATAGAGAACTATAAACATCATCTTATTTAGGAATGATAGTCTTTTTCAACTGTCTCTTCTCTTTCTTTTTCTTATTTTTCATAGTCTTGCTAGATGTAGACTTCTGCTCGGAAATGACTGAATCTTCACTAAGACTGCACATTATTATTGAATTTAGGAAAGAAACACAAATCCTCTTCTGAATAAAATTAATGTAGAGTATCAAATATACATAAACATTTTCCCTCTGATATTAATGGAATGACCCTAGACCACCCTGATAAAAGGGGAGAATCAGAGTGTCAAATTTTTTTCTCCTTTATTAGATCTTTTTCCAACATGTGTATGAACTTGTTTAAACCTGTATGATGTATATGTGAAATAATTAAAACATGCAAAAGGATAACATAACAATTTTTACTTGGTACACCACTAAGGGCTACGTCCAAGGAGCATACACCGACATGTTTCGGGTTGTTCCAAATTCTATTAATCTCCACTAGTAGTGGATTAAAAAGGTTCAAGCACAGTAACTCTATCCCAGGCACACTCCCTTTATAGTGGATCAGGGATATCCCACTGATTCCCTTGGATCACTTCCATTGGATCCACCAATCTCACTACCTTGGGAAAGTTCTCACTCAGTTTATTGACTTGAACATCACTTCAATAGATTGGAATGAAAATTCATTGTTGTAATTCAGCACGAGACACTACTTGCATCGAAGTCCCAAATTTATGCTCTTTTATATTAAATTTTCTTTTTTAGTCAAATTACTGAATTCTCTATAACTTCTTCCCATTTATTCACTAGAATCACAAAATCCATTTATGATGTATCCATTTCTATGAACTGTCCATGATTCTATGGACTATATTTGGTTTGTGTATCACAACTATTATACATACCGCCCATGCTCGACATACCACGCCTGTTCCATGTACCGCCCTTGTTCGGCATACCGCTCCTACTCCGTGCACCATACCTTCTCGGCATACCGTAACTCCATTATGCATCACCCCTGCTCAGTGTATCGCACCTACACAGTGCACTACCCCGCTCCGCCCACCACCTCTATGCATGGCCTCTCAATACCATCTTAGTGTACCACCTTCATGTACCGCCTTCACATACCGACTTCGTGTACCACCTTTTTGTGCCACCTTCCTACTTAGACTTCTCAGCTTCTTTGAGTACCATACTACTCTGCATACTACCTTGCTCTGCCACGTACTGTGAGAGCTTCCTGCATGAACCTCTCTTCCTTCCATGGATTGTATTCTATATACAGATTTTTTCTTCGTATATCATCTTCTCCTCTGCATACAACTTTGGAATTTACTAGATTTCTTCCAAGTATTTTAATCACTAATCCCATAGCTTAACAAATGTGGTTTTTGTTTTTTAAATAGGTACATAACTTCACAAATATCACTAATCTGATTTACAAAAATTTTAAATGTTGGAAAATCTTCTCTATAAACTAAACTACATCTATGTATGGTTAGGTTCCGCCGCATACCACTCCAGTTTCATGAACCACAGTAATCCCACCAACCTTCAGCACTATGCGTACCACATTCCTTCTTTGTATACCATCACTGCAAACTATTTTTTGTGTCAACCTTTATCATTATGTGTACTGCATGCCTTCAACACATACCTTTGCTGTGAAATATTCTTGGTTTCACACCCTTATCTGCATACCACTCTGTGAACCTTACTCAGTTATCATGTTCCAACTGGTCCATGTACTGCATCTCTTACACCAATGATGAGCCATTTTGTGTACTGCAAATCCTTACATAATGAACCATTTTCAGTATCATGACATGTTCTGTGAAACGTTCCACATACAATTCCCACTTACCATAGGGCTTCACTGTGTACCATCACTGCAAATTGTTTTTAGTTCTGTGAACCGCTCCTCATAACATTTCTTCTGCCAGGTACGCAGCCACAAACCATTCATGGAACATGGTACATGATCCATGCTCTGAGGTATGCAGTTTTCTTATTTTGAGGATTTCCTTCGTTGTTCTATATCTCCTTCACTCCTATGTATAAATCATTCAATTCACAAAATCAAAATACCAATTTTGAGGTCCAACAATTTGGAAAACTCTAGGAAACTACACCACCTTAAATATTTGCTTCGGCAAGAACACCCATGCTAATTCACTATTATCTTTCTTCTTTAACAATAATCTTATTTCATCATGAAGCTTATCTATCATGGTATATAGTATTTAATAGATTGTCTTTAGCATCGTCAAGTAGGCTCTTGCATGGTCTCTTTGAATAGTGAGATGTTTCATTATCACTTTAAAACATGAATCCCTTCATCTCTTTCTTCATTTTGATCTTCATTGACAACTGTTGACAACCAATACAACCTTATACACAAAGTGGTCCCAAAAAAAGTTACATGGGTGGTAATCCCAGCCCTAACATGTTATAAATGTCTTGGTGGATAGCCTTGAAATAAGGTTTTATAGTCTTATGTGTATGGCACAAATCTATTTCTTATTCCAATGTTATTCTCTTGTGGACTTTTTAATTTTATTCATATATGATTCATATCCTATTAACATCCAATATTTATTACATAACGGAACTTTGTGATATTTGATATTCATGGTATGGAATTAAAATGTTAAGGTAATGTTCTCATTACTTTATTAAAATGTTATTCTTATGTGGTAATTGATAGCACCCTTTTTACCCTTACTGAGCATCTTATATCACCCATTATTGTGTTTTCTTCCCCAGGTTATGATGGAAGAGTTTATGTATGATAAGTATGTGATCGGTGATAGATATGAATAAATTAGTGGGAATAAATGTGGTTCATTTATGAACAATTTGTTTATGTTTCCATGATTTTGAAAGCAACATACCAAAATAATTTTGGTATGGATCATTACGTTATGCAATTAATATTCATCAATTAATATGTAATATTTATGTATGACAAGTTTTGTTAAATATAGTTAGTATCAGAACAAGGAGTATTTAACCTTTGGAAACAAGGATGAGAAAACATTATTGAGACCCCTATGGATATATATAATTATATTTCCAAGGATAATTATTAGTATGAGAAAATATACTAGAATATTAGGGAATGATGCATCGAGTGGTTTCTATGAAATTAAATTCCTCTCCGGATACTATAATGGGACATGGTTATAAAACATATGAACATAGGGTTAATAACTTTGAAGAGGGAATATCAGTCTTTACTAGAGTTTTACCCAATACATGCCAAAGGGCCTCATTATACACCTGGTTTCACAATCCTAAGGGATATTCTTTGTAAATTAACAAACTTATTATGATCCATAATTTAAGATTTGATTAATTACCATGAATGACCTAGGTTAAACCTAAGTTGTCACATATTGAAAGGAATGTGTCAATATTTAGATATACTATAAGATATATTTCATGATTATATACTTTCCCACTATTATTATTATTTCATACACTTTGATTTTTTTTATTCAATGGATAGAGCCCAAAGGAACCATGTTAATGTGGAATATAACATACAATGAAATGATTTTATTCCTCATCAACCATATTTTTTTGGAGATGGAATAAAAAATCATGTTTCTATTCTCACACAAAATTATCAAGATATAAATAATGTTTAACTTCCAAACAATAAAATGAGTGAACAATATTTGGTTAAGTCTTTCATAAGGAAACTTGCAACTTATTTTAGTGGTTCTACTAATCTAATAGTTACCCTAAAAAGGATAAGTACCATTGAAATGATATTTTCAATTCTCTAATACTTAGAGCATGAAAAAGACATTTTTTTCCATCTACTATTTAGAAGGTGAATTGGATCAATGGTGGAATATTATCAAGAATATGAGGAAATGATATAAAATTGACTCCATGTATTGGGATGAGTTTAAGATATTATTTTTTAGTATGTGTATTCCATGTATTCTTCAAAAAAATGGAGAAGGAATTCCATGATCTAAAACAAATGGATGATGAATCTCATGGTACCTGTAACACCCCAGGTAAATAAAGAATATGAAATTTTCATATTTATCCATATTTGTGAATAAAATATTGATATGACTTTAAAAGGGGACGCTATGCTCGATGGCATACCCAACACGCAACAACGAGTTTCTAGGGAATCTTACGTTGCACTCTAATAATAAAATAATATTATTTTAAATGGTAGTTAACATGTAGTCATTGTGTTGGCGGGAATGGATAGAAATAACTAAAATATGATTATATATGTTTTTAAATGTTTTTAAATTTATCCAATAAAAGACAAAGGCTTAAAATACGGAAAGAATTCAATTTTAGGCGTATATGCCCTAGTTTTCACTAAAGGTTCACTTATCGCCTTTTGGTGGAGAACCGTCATTAAATATAGTTTTGTTCACTCTTATACATTCTTTTGGACCAAATAAAACTCTTATTAAGAATCGGGACATCAAAATTTACTTTGTGTAAATTTTTGGTATCTTTCCGATAAAGTTCATTTTTTAATGAATAGTGTAAAATGTTGTATTTTAATTCAAAACCACTTTTTAATCTAATTTATTTATATGATTAGATTATCTTTTGAATTGGTTTTAAATTGAAATTAGAAAATATTTTTACCATTAAATCCAATAGTGGTCGTTGGAATTAATTTCACTTTGAAATCGGACTTAAACTAGTGTCAATATTTCGATACTTATTGTTTCATAAAAACACGCTATTTGCTCTGACAGGGGGAATTAATTATTAAATTAATTAATGTGACTTATATGTTTTGAATTTTTTAAAATGGAATTCATTTTTGAATTTGGAATATCAAATATAGCTTAGGGTGAATTTTTGGGATTTTTCTGAAAAACTTCAATTTTTGATGAATAGTGAAACCACTAAGTGGTACTTATAAAAACTGATTTTTCCGTTTAAATGAAATTTTGCCATCTTTGTGTTTTGAATTTTGAAAATCCGACATACATGGTTGTCATTAAGAAGTAAAATGTGGTTCAATGGGATAAAAATAATTTTTTGGTGAATAGTAACTTATTAAGTTTTTAATCACGATTAGAGGTAATTAGTGTAGTTTAAGGTAAAAATAATGTTTTAATAATATGAAATGAACTTGACACATGTCCTAACCTCATTTGATTTGTAATGGCCGACCAATACAAGCCATGGGTCAACTTGGGGAACCCATGGAGCCACTTTGGTTGGGAAATGACATAAATAACTTTTTATTTAATGTAAAAGTAAAAATGACACAAACATGATATGTTTTACTAAAACAATTTTTAAGTGGGGTTATACAAGTCAGGTTTTTTATTATAAATAGTAAATGGAAATATAGAACTATTTCCTACATCATAGTAATTTTTTTATAATTTTTAGACATTAAATAAATTAAATTATTTATGACATAATAATGATGCAGCGATGACATCATTATTTGACGATTTAAATAAAATGGAAAGATAATGTAAAATCTATGAACTACACATGTCCAAAACTTATTGGATTGGTGGATTTAGAACCCTTATCACCTTATCCACGAATTATATCAATGTGGGACATTTTAAAACCGAAAAACATTTTCAAATAAAGTAATATTTCTTACTTTCCAAAAGTGCCCCTCCTCTCCTCTTATAAAAGGCCCCCACCTCTACCTCATTTCACACACTCCTCAAGCCTTTTTTTCGGCCAACCCATGCCCATTTACTCTCTCCACATCCCTCTCCTCATCCTAGAGGAATCCCTTTGGGCATAATCCTTTCAAAGGAAGCCTTTAGGCTCAAATCAAAAGGTGTTAAACTTTTAAAGGTAATTCATTCTCTCATGTTCATTTGTTTTATTTTTCTTCTCCAACCCCCTAAACTCTTTTTATTTACTTCTTTTGTAACAACACCAGTATATTCAATATACTATGATGTTTTTATAAGATTTATTCGAGCTACACTCTCACACAACTACATCAAATGGTTAAATAACATACTGTTTCCGTGGATGGCGAAATTCTGCCTCCCGAAACGATGATTGTTCAATACTCATTTAACACCTTCAAAGGTGGACATTATGATGTCACTATTTTTATATATGATATATAATATGTTTATTTTTTTACTTATGCTTCTGTATTTTTCATTTGTGTTATACCTTTATGGCTTCCATTATGGGTATACACGATATCTTCATTTTAGGAAGTGCGGACTACCACCCCCTCAAAGTGATGTGATTCGTTAATGCCATACGTGGGACGTATAAAGGATGGATTTAATGTTATTATATATGATGTTATACTGGAACTATTATATACCTCTATATCATTATTATTTCTTTCCATTAAAGTATGAGATAGAAATGAAAGTAGCGTTCATGCGTACGTACGGCTTACCGTCTCCATGAACGGTGCATTTCATTTCTTATCCCCAAATGTAATGTACTATTATAATTACATGTATATAATGGATATATATGATGAATGATACATATAAATGATGAATATAATTCTGTAATTAGAATATACATACCTCTCATTTAGTTTTAATTCCATTAATATGACAAAGAAATGAAAGTAGCGTTCATGCGTACGTACGGCTTACCGTCTCCATGAACGGTGCATATCATTTATTACCTCTAAATGATTATGTAATATTATAAATACATGTATATGCTGGATATATATCATATATATGATATCCAAATCAGGAATGTCATTCTGGATATAAAGAACCTTTGACCACACGAACAACATGTAATTGTAAGAAGTCCACTTTCGACTTAAGAACCAAATATCGAGAAAATAAACATTATTAACTTAAATGATTACATAATGTTTACAACATGTCAATAATTGATATAAAAGGAATAATGAACTTGGAAAAGGTTCTTAAGCAAGTATAAATTAACTCAAGTTTATTATTCAGGAGATTAAAGAACGATCGAGTCAAGTCGGACCCGAGGTAAGGGATCCTACTCCTCTCTTTCTTTTTAAGTACACACTTTTATGTCATTCCTTTTAAAGCTCATCTTTATTGTTATTGGGATGATATTTTATATTAAACTTACTGTAATTTTTATGTTCATGTGATGAGAGACCATATTCTCTCTCATCAATCCATTTTGGAGGTTTTGAGTGGCGCTGTTAGGCTGCCGAACTTTCGTAAGAGATCTAACCTCTCTCTTTCTTTTTAAGTACTTTCCTTTATGTCACTTATTTTAAGCTCCTCTTTGTAATGTTGGGGGATGTTCTTTTATATTCCTCTTTCTGTACATTTTATTGTAATGTGATGAGATACTCTATTTGATCTCATCAATCCATATTCGGAAGTTTTATGTGGCGCCATTAGGCTGCCGAGTTTTCGTAAGGGATTTTTCATCTCACTTTTACTCCCGTAAGATTTATGATACATTTGCCACAAATTACATTGAGTGGTGTATGTAATGCCCATTATTCTACTCTTTGTGTAATATAATTTCGTTTATGAGTATTTACAACAATGATCTATTGTCCTTCTTTCATGGGGTGTATGTCTTGAAAGATACCCAAGTCGGTAAGGGAACCTCTCACCCTCCTCTTTTTAAAAGACTTATTTTGTTTGGTCTTTTAATTTACATATTGTTATGTTGTGATATGTTCTCATATATCCTTATTAATGTAAACTTTAGGTCCAAGTGATGAGATACACTTTTTATCTCTCATCAACTCATTTTGATGTGATGCCATTAGGCTGTCAAGGGAACTTTTTAACCCAATTTCGATTTCTTTGGGTTCAACATGTAGTCATTGAATATGTCATCCATTGAATATGTGTGAATTACATTTTATTGTTTTACACTTAATATCCAATTATATTGGGTGTATTTATATTTTTCACACATATTTTTGAGATTGATTTGTCCTTAATTTAAGGATACATTCTTTGTAAGGGATTTCATCACATTTGACATTTCTATTGAGGGTTCATTGTTGTTATGCACCAATTCACTCTTATATGGTGTATATACTATCCTTTGGAGTATTATATCATGAATCCATTTATTCTCATGATATTATAAAGTTCTGACTAAATGTTATTCCTCAATTATTGTATTCAAGTGTCTCTAATTTTGGTAAAAACCCCTTTAATCAAAATATCGTTTTAAATGTTTTAATTATTTGTTCTTATTAAAATCCATGTTTTCAAAATGGTTTTAAGGATTTATTTATAGGGATATTAATGGTTTAAAATTTTATGCTTCAAGGTGGTATGGGACACTTTGATTCAAAAATCTCTTTATTAAATGTTTTAAATGGTTTTGGAAATGGTTTCTTTTTGAATGGATTCATTATTTCAATATACTAAAATGTTATATTGTGATTGAAATGTGGAAATGTTATGTTTCCTTTATGCATGTTTTATGTGACACATTTATGTTATGGTTCTTGGGCATTGTTATGAAAACAGGTGGTTCCGTGATAAACTAAGGGCGGGTGAGCCCGATATATCTCTTAAATGCATTGGGTAACGCGAAGGAGTGAAACGTTAAGGTTTCTCCGAAGATATTTAGGGAATATACTGTGATGGGTATTCCAAACGTAACTAGGAGGGTTACTCCCTACGTAAGAATTTTATGAATGCCTCAAGTTACCTTTATGTCGTATGTTTTCTATGATTTATTCATGATTTGATATGCCTATGTTTTATGGGTAAAGTGTGATTTCATTCTAATGTATATATGAACTCATGTTTCCTTTCCATATTTTTTTATAACTCTTACTGAGCTTTTTATGCTCATCCCAAGTTTTTTTGAAATGTTTTTCACAGGTCAAGGGAAAGGTACATGATGTGATGATAGTGTCAAGGATGTGTCAATAAAGAATCCATGTTATATTTTAAATATGTTTCCATTAATGGGAAGAATGAATACTATCTTTTATGTAACCACTTTGTTTAAATGTGGAATGTAATGCAAGTTTCATGATCTAATTCTCTAAAACTCTAAACCTGAAAAGATCCTCAATGTGTAATCTTGTAATAACTCAAGATTAAGTAAAGTTTAAGGCTGGGGCCTTATAGTTGGTATCAAAGGTCGGTTTAGATAACTTTAGAGGTTAGGTTATTCTCTAAGCACAAGTGACATTACCATAATGGTTAGGATTTCAGAAAGAGTCCTAGTTTTAGATAAAGTGAATGAGTAAGTATATCTTAGTGTTTATCTTCCTCATTAGTACATGATGGTTTTGTTGATATAATCACACTGATATTTCTGTTTTAGTGAATGGATGGATCTAGCAGGCACCCAAGAGACAACAGGTTTGAAGGAAACTGTGGTGGTTCTCTGATTAAGATACTAGATAAAATGGAGGATTCAATGAGGAAACTCGTGGTTGTTCTAAACCAAATATCAAGGAGTCATGATCAACCACTTGAACCTTGGTATGTTCTATAATGCATCATGTACGACAATCGATGTGGAAGTTCAAGTAATAATTAAAAAGGTAACCATTAGGGTTTATATGATCCTTACTTTTTAGGTAATTATGGGTTACTCTATGATATGATGGAAAATGAAAGGAATGAGATAAACTTGAGGTTAAAATATGTTATGATTATTTTTGAAGATTTTATCTCATTTTGGGGAATGTTTTAAGAATTATATAGTTTTGGAAAAAGGACAACACGCAGACCGTGTGACATCCCGTCGCGTCGGACAAAGATGTGGGAATCGAACCCACAACCAAAGTGCAATTGGTATTTATCGCCTACCACTGGACTACGTGAAGTCCCTGGTTAGTTTGACCGATTCTTTCTAGTTATATGATTTTATGAATTAAGAGTAAGTTTATTTTGGGTTATTTATGAAAATGATTAACCTATCATGGAGGATATGTGATTAGGTTAATTACTTTTCAATACGAGACTTTAGGAGCAACTGATGTTGTTTGAAGATAAATGTTACGATTTAACTTGGAAGACTATGTGACTAAATCCTTCAAATATTTGGGTTTCAATCTTAGTTTGGTTTACTTTGAAGAATTTTATGGACAAATTGATTATAGAATGGTCCTCATTGAACTTTGGGTTTTGTTGGACAAATTTTGGAGGTTAAGAATAGATTTTCTTTTTATAAAGGGTTATCCTTTTCTGGATTATCTGATCTTGTAATAACCTTTTAGGTTTTGGTTAAAGTCTAAAGACATGGGAAGTATATAGTTCTTTTTTGTGGATTAGGTGATTCTCTAGAAGTTGATTATAGTACTCTTAATGCAAACAAGTCTCCCTAAATACTCGTCTTTTGGAAAAAATATGAGTTTGATTAAGGAATCTAGTAAAAGTTGAAAGTCAACATGATAAGTGATTATGTTTCCTTATGAATAAATTCCTCAATAAAAAGTAACTTAAATCAAAAATGTTGTCTATTATCTTTTCCTACTGGGGAATCGAATACCGTTTAACCCATCACAAGTTTGTGATTTTCTCATTGTTAACTTTCTCATAGACAGGTTTACTATCACTCTCCCTCAAGAACATGACCCTTTGCTTTTTCTTCCATGTCCATGTTTTCCTACATGGAGTCCTAGTATGGGTTAACTCGGGTGACCTCTGTACTTATCTTTCTTTATTTTAAAGTGATTGTTTTACCGACTCTTGTTCTGATGTGGGACTTTCAAGGATGTTTCCTAGCGCAATTTTAAAATTGCGAGGACGCAATTCCCAAAAGGGGGGAAGGATGTAACACCCCAGGTAAATAAAGAATATGAAATTTTCATATTTATCCATATTTGTGAATAAAATATTGATATGACTTCAAAAGGGGACGCTATGCTCGATGGCGTACCCAACACGCAACAACGAGTTTCTTGGAAATCTTACGTTGCACTCTAATAATAAAATAATATTATTTTAAATGGTAGTTAACATGTAGCCGTTGTGTTGGTGGGAATGGATAGAAATAACTAAAATATGATTATATATGTTTTTAAATGTTTTTAAATTTATCCAATAAAAGACAAAGGCTTAAAATACGGAAAGAATTCAATTTTAGGCGTATATGCCCTAGTTTTCACTAAAGGTTCACTTATCGCCTTTTGGTGGCGAACCATCATTAAATATAGTTTTGTTCACTATTATACATTCTTTTGGACCAAATAAAACTCTTATTAATAATCGGGACATCAAAATTTACTTTGTGTAAATTTTTGGTATCTTTCCGATAAAGTTCATTTTTTAATGAATAGTGTAAAATGTTGTATTTTAATTCAAAACCACTTTTTAATATAATTTATTTATATGATTAGATTATATTTTTAATTGGTTTTAAAGTGAAATTAGAAAATATTTTTACCATTAAATCCAATAGTGGTCGTTGGAATTAATTTCACTTTGAAATCGGACTTAAACTAGTGTCAATCTTTTGATACTTATTATTTCATAAAAACACGCTATTTGCTCTGACAGGGGGAATTAATTATTAAATTAATTAATGTGACTTATATGTTTTGAATTTTGTAAAATTGAATTCATTTTTGAATTTGGAATATCAAATATATCTTAGGGTGAATTTTTGGGATTTTTCTGAAAAACGTCAATTTTTGATGAATAGTGAAACCACTAAGTGGTACTTATAAAAACTGATTTTTCCGTTCAAATGAAATTTTTCCATCTTTGTGTTTTGAATTTTGAAAATCCGACATACATGGTTGTCATTAAGAAGTAAAATGTGGTTCAATGGGATAAAAATAATTTTTTGGTGAATAGTAACTTATTAAGTTTTTAATCGCGATTAGAGGTAATTAGTGTAGTTTAAGGTAAAAATAATGTTTTAATAATATGAAATGAACTTGACACATGTCCTAACCTCATTGGATGTTTAATGGTCGACCAAGACAAGCCATGGGTCAACTTGGGGACCCCATGGAGCCACTTTGGTTGGGAAATGACATAAATAACTTTTTATTTAATGTAAAAGTAAAAATGACACAAACATGATATGTTTTACTACAACAATTTTTAAGTGGGGTTATAAAAGTCCGATTTTTTATTAAAAATAGTAATTGGAAAGCTAAAAAGATTTCCTACATCATAGTAATTTTTTTATAATTTTTATACATTAAATAAATTAAATTATTTATGACATAATAATGATGCAGCGATGACGTCATTATTTGACGATTTAAATAAAATGAAAAGATAATGTAAAATCTATGCACTACACATGTCCAAAACTTATTGGATGGGTGGATTTCGAACCCTTATCACCTTCTCCACGAATTATATCAATTTGGGACATTTTAAAACCGAAACACATTTTCAAATAAAGTAATATTTCTTACTTTCCAAAAGTGCCCCTCCTCTCCTCTTATAAAAGGCCCCCACCTCTACCTCATTTCACACACTCCTCAAGCCTTTTTCTCGGCCAAACCCTGACCATTTACTCTCTCCACATCCCTATCCTCATCCTAGAGGATTCCCTTTGGGGATAATCCTTTCAAAGGAAGCCTTTAGCCTCAAATCAAAAGGAGTTAAACTTTTAAAGGTAATTCATTCTCTCATGTTCATTTGTATTATTCTGCTTCTCCAACCCCCTAAACTCTTTTTATTTACTTCTTTTGTAACAAAACCAGTATCTTAAATATACTAGGATGTTTTTATAAGATTTATTCGAGCTAAACTCTCACAAAACTACATCAAATGGTTAAATAACATACTGTTTCCGTGGATGGTGAAATTCTGCCTCCCGAAATGATGATTGTTCAATACTCATTTAACACCTTCAAAGGTGGACATTATGAAGTCACTATTTTTATATATGATATATAATATGTTTATTTTTTTACTTATGCTTCTATATTTTTCATTTGTGTCTTACCTTTATGGCTTCCATTATGGGTATACACGATATCTTCATTTTAGGAAGTGCGGACTACCGCCCCCTCAAAGTGATGTGATTCGTTAATGCCATACGTGGGACGTATAAAGGATGGATTTAATGTTATTATATATGATGTTATAATGGAACTATTATGTACCTCTATATCATTATTATTTCTTTCCATTAATTTATGAGATAGAAATGAAAGTAGCGTTCATGCGTACGTACGGCTTACCGTCTCCATGAACGGTGCATTTCATTTCTTATCCCCAAATGTAATGTACTATTATAAGTACATGTATATAATGGATATATATGATGAATGATACATCTAAATGATGAATATAATTCTGTAATTTGAATATACATACCTCTCATTTAGTTTTAATTCCATTAATATGACAAAGAAATGAAAGTAGTGTTCATGCGTACGTACGGCTTACCGTCTCCATGAACGGTGCATTTCATTTCTTACCTCTAAATGATTATGTAATATTATAAATACATGTATATGCTGGATATATATCATATATATGATATCCAAATCATTAATGTCATTCTGGATATAAAGAACCTTTGACCACACGAACAACATGTAATTGTAAGAAGTCCACTTTCGGCTTAAGAACCAAATATCGAGAAAATAAACATTATTAACTTAAATGATTACATAATGTTTATAACATGTCAATAATTGATATAAAAGGAATAATGAACTTGGAAAAGGTTCTTAAGCAAGTATAAATTAACTCAAGTTTATTATTCAGGAGATTAAAGAACGATCGAGTCAAGTCGGACCCGAGGTAAGGGATCCTACTCCTCTCTTTCTTTTTAAGTACACACTTTTATGTCATTCCTTTTAAAGCATATCTTTCTTGTTATTGGGATGATCTTTTATATTACACTTACTGTAATTTTTATGTTCATGTGATGAGAGACCATATTCTCTCTCATCAATCCATTTTGGAAGTTTTGAGTGGCGTCGTTAGGCTGCCGAACTTTCGTAAGAGATCTAACCTCTCTCTTTCTTTTTAAGTACTCTCCTTTATGTCACTTCTTTTAAGCTCCTCTTTGTAATTTTGGGGGATGTTATTTTATGTTCCTCTTTCTGTACATTTTATTGTAATGTGATGAGATACCCTATTTGATCTCATCAATCCATATTCGGAAGTTTTATGTGGCGTCGTTAGGCTGCCGAGTCTTCGTAAGGGATTTTTCATCTCACTTTTATTCCCGTAAGATTTATGATACATTTGCCACAAATTCCATTGAGTGGTGTATTTAATTCCCATTATTCTACTCTTTGTGTAATATAATTTTGTTTATGAGTATTTACAACAATGATCTATTGTCCTTCTTTCATGGGGTGTATGTCTTGAAAGATACCCAAGTCGGTAAGGGAACCTTTCACCCTCCTCTTTTTAAAAGACTTATTTTGTTTGGTCTTTTAATTTAAATATTGTTATGTTGGGATATGTTCTAATATATCCTTATTGATGTAAATTTTATGTCCAAGTTATGAGATACACTTTTTATCTCTCATCAACTCATTTTGATGTGATGTCGTTAGGCTGTCAAGGGAACTTTTTAACCCAATTTCGATTTCTTTGGGTTCAACATGTAGTCATTGAATATGTCATCCATTGAATATTTGTGAATGACATTTTATTGTTTTACACTTAATATCCAATTATATTGGGTGTATTTATATTTTTCACACATATTTTTGAGATTGATTTGTCCTTAATTTAAGGATACCTTCTTTGTAAGGGATTTCATCACATTTGACATTTCTATTGAGGGTTCATTGTTTTTATGCACCAATTCACTCTTATATGGTGTATATACTGTCCTTTGGAGTATTATATCATGAATAAATTTATTCTCATGATATTATAAAGTTCTAACTAAATGTTATTCCTCAATTATTGTATTCAAGTGTCTCTAATTTTGGTAAAAATCCCTTTAATCAAAATATCGTTTTAAATGTTTTAATTATTTGTTCTTATTAATATCCATGTTTTAAAAATGGTTTTAAGGATTTATTTATAGG
Source organism: Viscum album (assembly GCA_963277665.1). Classification (NCBI taxonomy): domain Eukaryota; kingdom Viridiplantae; phylum Streptophyta; class Magnoliopsida; order Santalales; family Viscaceae; genus Viscum; species Viscum album. Next base: position 1,870,342,399 of record OY728137.1, on the reverse strand, counting down.
GATATTAATGGTTTAAAATTTTATGCTTCAAGGTGGTATGGGACACTTTGATTCAAAAATATCTTTATTAAATGTTTTAAATGGTTTTGGAAATGGTTTCTTTTTGAATGGATTCATTATTTCAATATACTAAAATGTTATATTGTGATTGAAATGTGGAAATGTTATGTTTCCTTTATGCATGTTTTATGTGACACATTTATGTTATGGTTCTTGGGCATTGTTATGAAAACGGGTGGTTCCGTGATAAACTAAGGGCGGGTGAGCCCGATATAGCTCTCCAATGCATTGGGTAACGTGAAGGAGTGAAACGTTAAGGTTTCTCCGAAGAGATTTAGGGAATATACTGTGATGGGTATTCCAAACATAACCAAGAGGGTTACTCCCTACGTAAGAATGTTATGAATGCCTAAAGTTACCTTTATGTCTTATGTTTTCTATGATTTATTCATGATTTGATATGCCTATGTTTTATGGGTAAAGTGTGATTTCATTCTAATGTATATATGAACTCATGTTTCCTTTCCATATTTTTTTATAACTCTTACTGAGCTTTTTATGCTCATCCCAAGTTTTTTTGAAATGTTTTTCACAGGTCAAGGGAAAGGTACATGATGTGATGATAGTGTCAAGGATGTTTCAATAAAGAATCCATGTTATATTTTAAATATGTTTCCATTGATGGGAAGAATGAATACTATCTTTTATGTAACCACTTTGTTTAAATGTGGAATGTAATGCAAGTTTCATGATGTAATTCTCTAAAACTCTAAACCTGAAAAGATCCTCAATGTGTAATCTTGTAATAACTCAAGATTAAGTAAGGTTTAAGGCTGGGGCCTTATAATACCTTTAAAGGTAATTATCCAAGACTTGCAAGTTATGCATCTTTTATTATTATCTAACCTGAAAGTAGGTTTGATCTATTTATTAGTGGACTAAAACCAAATATTCAAATAGAGTTATCCCTAAATGAATTCAGTATCTATTTATAAATCATTCAATGATCTATCAATGTAGAAATGAATATTGGAGTTACACATCAATCTCATGGTATTTTTTAAAAAGGAAAGAGGGAATTAAAATTAAACTATAAAAATCATGGATAGAAGAATATAATCTTTCATTAAACCTCGAATTGTGGAAGGAAACCTAGTGGAAATTGTGTTAGGGGAAGAAATAAATGTTTCATCTGTGTAAATGAAGGTCTATAAGTATATTAATTCCAATTTATGGGAAAAAGTTATTTAATGATGATAATATATGTAAATCCCTATAAAATTCACCACCCCACTCTAATGCTTCAACCTCAAAGACATTAGGAATTATGTGAAATAATTCTATAATATAAGGGATAATGAGGATAATAATCCACTAAAACAACATAAGATAATATAAAAAATTGTAATATTATACAATCAAAATAGTTTATGTTAATTTTAATAATTAGGGAACACTTATCCTTCACTATAGAGTTTGGAGGTTCATGTTAGAGTTTTTATGAATGGGCCCTATAAAACATTGTTTTCTCCTTTAGTGAAATTTAATATGATTTTGAGAATTGATTGTCTCCATATACATAGATTACAGAATAATGAAATCATATTTTATATTATATATATTTAACTATGATCACAAGATATAAATTTAAATTTGTATTCATACAATAAGACTTTATTTAAGGAATAAAGGTTGAATTCTCTTTTGGATGCAGATATGTATCTATGTAAGATTAAATTAAGAGTTATGAGTACCATCATGGTTTTATGAGTTAATGGTTGATCATAAGTTAAAATTCATAGACACCCCTTTTTAGTTTTTATTTTATGGGATTTTACCAATATTAAGGATATTTTATAGAAAATTCTGGAACGACAACCCTTTAGTTCTCTATTTGTTTTGGTGAGGTGGAATTACTTTATGGACATATGATTAAAGGTATTTATAACCTTTAAAGTTTATCTTATCATTAATTTTATAAAAATTTTATGTTATTTCAAATTGGTAATTTCATAGTAATTATTTTAATATTTTTTTAAAAGGATAACCCACTTGTGGGAGCTAACCTTTCACATCCAGCAAGGCCATGGGGCTTGAAACCCCAAACGAAGTATAAAAGGGGTATAGTTCCTATGACCAGCCTATGTGACAGAGTATTTCTAGAGGGACAACATAAATAGATATATTTCTTAGTATGTATATTGTTAGAGGATATGTCATCATGTCAAGGATGAGTGAAAAAATCACAATGGGATTCTACAACCATTATCCATACAATAATGGAATTGGGCAAAATCACTATCGATTTTTATCGTTGGACTCTACAAAAAATATAAACCGAATAATGATATATGGGTCATAGTTGATCATCATAAAAATACAAGACACAATAACTCTATTAGATAAGACTTCTCTCTTGATTATATTTTGATAATATAAATTATGTTAGTGGTAAGGTTTCCTGGAGGAAAACACTCCATTGTATCTGATTAGGATCTAAGGTTTACCTTGAAATTTGAGAAAAGTATTCAGTGATCTCTTGATATATAGTTTAATTTTAAAATAGTGTATCATCCTTAGACCAATAGTTGCACTATAACAAAAATTCATACTCTAGAGAATATGTTCAGATCTTGTTCCATATATTTCAAAAGTGGTTGGGATCAACACCTTCCTCGAGTTGAGTTTTCTTACAACAATAGATTTCACTAAAGTATTTAGATAGCTTAATAAGAAAGACTCTATGTAATTAATTGTTAAAATAAATTTAATTAATATGAAGTTGGATAAAGAAATCTACTGTCACCTGATATATCTAAATAAATTATATAAAAGGTTAGAGTTGTTCAACAACACATTAGGGAAACAAAAATTTGACAGAAAAGTTATACTGGAAATCAATGATGTGATCTAGAATTTGAAGTTGGTGATAAAGTTTTTGTATGAATTTATATATGGAAGAAGGAAATTATATTTTGAAATAAGAAAAAATAACCCCTATATATATCATTACCATTATAATTCTTGATCATATTTATATGGTATCTTATATATTGGATCTGTCTCCAAACCTCTCTCAAGTCCATGATGTGTTTCATGTATCTCTCCTGATAAAGTACATACCTGGTCTATCACATGTATTAAACAGAGAATCCATACCACTAGATCATGATCTTTCATTTGATGAATAATCTGTTCAGATTATGGACTATAGAGAAACAGTGTTTTGAAATAAGACTGATCGCATTGTCAATGTTTTTTTGATGAAACCACTATCTTGAGGAAGATATGTAGGAACACGATGATGCCAAAAATATAAAATATTCTCATTATTTTTCATTAGAGTGATGAATTTTGAGGATTAAATTAATTTTAAAAGAGGATTAATATAAAAACCCATGTTTTTTATTAAATATTTTTTCTAATAAATTTAATTTCTCTAATAACAATTATTATATGCAACACTGAATTTTAATTAACCATGATATACTATAGATATTATTATTTAAACAATGACATTATAACCTATCCATTAGACAGGAATGTATGAATAATAAAAACCACATTTTTAAGATTAATTGTAATGGTTATATATTAATGAAACACATGAATAAAAAATAATATTTTTTAATTCTATTATGTGCTTTGAAAATACCTTTTTCTAAGGAAATTATTTATGTTCCTTTAGTGAAAATAATAATAAAATGAATTTTTCAACACCATATAAATTTTATTTGAAAGAATTTACTTTATTTTTTAATCAAAATGTAAAAATTATCTTTGGGTGATTTTTTGGGATCTTTTTTCAAAAGTAATTTTTTTTGATGAATAGTGAAAATTACTTGTTTTTATTGAAAATAGCCTTTTGTTTAATGAATTTATATACTTTATTTTTTTTTAAATAGTTTTAAAAATAAAATTCTTTAAATTATATTTTTATTAATCAAGTTTAGTTCATTGTAATAAATTTTATATTTTTTTTAATAAAACATTCTATACTTTTTCAAATTTTCTCGTTTGAAAACCAATTTTTTATCACATCTATGGAATTATTCTTGAATTAAATTATTCTACTAATGTGATTTGAATTTGATAAAATTTACTCTATAATATTAATCTGTATAATTTATATTTTATAATAATTTCACATTATTTTTTCGTAATAAATATAAATAAATACAAAAAAAAATTAATGTGATTAGGTTAAAATAGGTTTTTGAGTGTTACATGTGATTATGTTAAAACTATTTTTCCATACCTGAAATATTTTTATGTAATAAATTATATTTAATATTTAGAAACATTTTTTCCAAATTATATAATAAGTCTCATTTTATTTTTAGTTTTAAATTAAAAATTAACTAGATAAAAATAATAAAAGATTCTATGGTGAAAACTAAAATTGTAAAATTAAGTAAATTTAATAACTAGGTAATAAAAATTATAAAAAAAAAGTTTTTTATTTATATAAAAAGTTTTTTTTAACCATATAATCCATAAACATTAATATTAATCAATTTCATTTTCACTTGGGGTGAGTGTGTCTTCCCATTATAGAATAGTTTTAGGTATTTACAAAAATGTCACTCCTCCTCAATTAAAAAAGGGTAGTTTATCCCCTCACTTATTCACACCTCTCATGCCATTTTTATCAAAACAACCCTACCAAAATCCATCCCCAACATCATTATCTATTTTATTAATCTTAATTATATTAAAATACGAATCTTAATGTCCTTAAAAAGATATCCATATGAGGTTATTTTAAGGGAAGGTAATTATCTTCACTAAGTTATTTCTTTCGATTTCTTCTCTTACCCCATTCATTAATTTAAGGATAATTCTAATATAACAAAAAAAATATCTAACATATACTTAGCTATTATTATTTTTATGGAATAACCTATATTTATCCCCTCTTCCAATAAATGGGAAATAAAATCCTCGATCATATGTATAGTGGACTACCACCTTGCAAACTGATGTAAATCATTTTCAATCACCACCTATCATGAACGGATGTAATGATATATTTAAGTTATAGATATTATATATATGATATTATTATTGTTATGAAATATTAATATATAAAATTCCATGTTAATTTACATTCATTGGGAATACGATATTGTTGCTTGTGTGTATGGCAGACTACCGCCTCACAATGTGATGTCATTTGTTCTTCACATAGGCATTACAAGGAAAGTTATAAGGATAGTATTATTGATAATATGTTATATATTTTAAAAAAAATTATTAAATAAAGGTAATATATTATATAAATTTACTTTGTTTCATCCATTATGAAAATGGAAATAACGTTCATGCGTACGTACGGCCTATCGTCTCGATAAACATTGTATTTAATTTTCTATATCTAACTTTTATAGATTAATATAAATAAAATTTTATTAAATATATTCATTATTTATAACATATTTAAAATTATATAGATTATGAAACCATGATCAAGGTAAAAGTAACAAAAATACCAAATCAAAACATACCTAAAAACAGTGTAGTTATTACACAAAATGGGATTTTAAGAAATAATTTTTAATAAACAAGTAATAAATGTTCATAACCCAATAATATATTTTATTATATATTTCATTATAGTTATTCAATGTATTTATAATAAACCTATATTTATTATATAGGAGGTTCAAACATATACAATGGAATTCGAGACTTAAGGGATGAGATTTTTGTCTCAATTTGTCTTCTTTGGGACCCATTTTATATATGCACCTATCCTATCTTATGAGATTTATAAAAATAACCATTGAAATTTAATATCATGAGTTTATTTTTTCTCATGATATTTAAATTTACATTTAATGTTATTATTTCATGGGGATTAAGATTCAATGTTATCGAAGTGTTAAGAGTTTTATGATACAATCTCATTATTTATAAGGATTATTTATAATTATTCTTATGATGATTAAATATTATGATATATCTCTCATTAAACATTTTATATTTATTTTAATATGGATATGTCTTGAAAATAAATGTTTTCTTTAACATTCTTCTCTTTACGTACATTACTTTTCAACAAAATGTTTTTAAGAAATATCAACTTTATTTCTCTCTTTGGTCGAAAATAATTCTTCTTTCATATCCATGTTTTTTTAGAAAAATGTTTTAAGGAGTTTTTTTTCTACTATATAATGATTTTTTAAATACATTTTTACCCTTTTGACTTTTTACAAAAAAAATTAAAAGGAAACTTAATGTAGTTTTCTAAATAATTCTCATTTTGATTTTACCGAAAATGTGAAAGGAATATTTGTTTTAACATATAGGGAATTAATAGAATATTCAATCATAATTACCACACAATGTTTACAATATTTCATTTTAAGTTTCAATGGTTATTTTCAAAAAAAAATATTCAAAATATTTTTATGAATATTTAGTTTAAAATTTTAATTTTTACTGTGAAATGTTTATTATCTTTAATTAATTTTTCAAGGGATAAACAAAACTATTTTCCATATAATATGACATTATATTATGTTACTTAATATTTAATGGGGGTATGATCCAATTTTACCATCCATATTCTTTCTCTATATTGATTATTTCTATGATGATAAGATATTTATGAAACCCATTTCTTTTCCACAAGTTATTATATGATGAAATATTTACGAAACCCATTTATTTTCACATGTTATGATATGTTGAATTTTTTATAATCTTGTTGAATAAAATGGATGGTATTATGGTATTGGTGTGACCTATATCTCCCTCGAATTCATTGTGTAATGATTAATGTTATATGAGATCAATCAGTGCATGAGAGGTTATCCCAAACCCAAATAGGGTACATGGTAGGTTTTCCCCTGCCTAAAACATAATACATGGGATGTTATCTCAATCATGAAGTAGGTAAACTAGTGGTTATACCAATCCTAATTGTTAATAATTTCTCATTGGGTATTCATTACATAAGGTTTTCTATGATTATGTTTTTCCACAACTCTATGACTTATGTCGATGTTATGATCTCATGGATTATGTACTTTGATTTTGTTATAAGTTAGGCCTTATTAACTACTAATATTTACGAAATGAATCAATTTTATCATCTATAATATTTATGTTTTGATTTTAAAATCATAATCTCATATTATCATGCCCTTATTCTCATTTCATTCTTATGTGATCATTCATATCTCCCTTTTTTACCCTTACTAGTCATCTGAGATCACCCTTTATTAGGTTGTATTCCTCATGTTATGGAGAATTTTTTTATAAAAAAGTATAAAAAGGATTCTTGGTATGAATACATTATTGGTAGAATATTTAGTTAATTTTATAAACCAATTGTTTATGATTCCAAGTTTAAAAAGTCACTAGACATAAATAATTTTGGTATGGATTGTTATCTTATGTAATGAATATTCATTTATTTAGATATAATATTTATTTTTAACATTATGAACCTTCAATCCCATTAATTTACAAGAAATATAGTGATTGATATGTCTAGGTAAAGTCCAAGGTGTTAGGATAAGTAATGGAGAAATTTTGAGGTGTTTTAGAGGGAAGAGGGTGTTTTAGAGGATAGCAGAAAATTATGGTAGTGTATCACCAAGGGTGGATCATTTTGTTGATGAATCACCAATGGTTGAATTATAGTGGTGGATAACCAATGGTGGATAATTCTGGTGGTGGATCACTAATGGTGAAATTATCAAAGTTTATAACCAATGGTGGGTCATTTTGGTGTGGGATCACCAACGGTGGATCATTTTGGTGATGATGAACAATGGTGGAACTCTGGTGGTGTAATCCAAGTTGTGGAACCCTAGAAGTGGAAACCTAGTGGTCGCCTGGAAATGGAACCCCTATAGTGGAACCCTATTTGTCACACCCTGGAGGTTAAAGTGAATAATATTTCAAACTTTTCCAAAATTTATTGAATGTCAATTTTTTTATGTTTCATTGAAGAAAAAAGGTTTTATTACCTTATTAAATTAATTTTAAATTTTTTTAAAGGTGATTAACCATATATTCAATTTATAAAAAGTTTAAATACCTTTTAAATGTTTAAAACACTTGTATTTAATGATATCTTACTTTAGTGTCCAATTTAAACTATATATAATCTTAGTGGTTAAGATATAATCATTCAAAAGAGAATATAATTCCTTAATTATTTCAAGATTACATTATCTTAATATGATAGGTTCTAAATCCATCTTCCATTAGATTTATGGAACCATGTTGATGTGGTTGGTTTGAGTTCCCCCTATAGGTGGTTTCTTTATATACATGAACCCTTGTTTTTGGTGCATGAGGTTTCTATAAATCTTTGTTCGTATAGGTAGGGTGTCCCTAATTTTCCATTACTTGAATCATGTGGGATGGGTTACTCTTTTTATCTCCTTGGAAGATATTTTCATCCAATTTAACAAAGATAATTAACTATTTTAAATAAAATGGAAAGGGTTATGGGAATTATTTTCATGATTTGATGTATTCTTTTGGATATTGTGATATAGATATTATCTATGTTTTTTTTATTACTAGAAATCATGGTTGATTGGTATACACTATTTTTGTTGATTTTATATGTGATGTGATTCCCTGGATGTGTGATTATTGTGACACCACTTTAAATAAATTGTTAGCCATGTATATTCCTTCTATAAAATGAATTCCCTGTGATCTTATGGCTTGTATGATAACATCCCTAAATAAAGAAGTGGAATTGAATAAAATCCCATATTCTTAATCTATAAAATAATGATTTATGTGTTGTAATATGTTTGGGGATATGGTTTTTTCAGGTATATTGCCTTTGATGATGTGATACATGGGTGGTGGATATATTTTTATGTATGTGGGGGAGTGTATGTGATATGGTTGTGTGGTGGGGATGTGATGGTGGTCATAATATGGTTGATTAGTAGGGTTGCAATGGTGTTTGTGGTGTGGTAGTGTATTGGGGTTGTGATGGTGGTTGGTTATACAAGTTTCATGAGTTTTAATGGAACTAAATGCTTGAAAATGATATAAAATTGGCATGTTAAATCAATGAATTGATGGTGGTATATGTTGTTTAAACGGTTATTGTTTTGTGTAAACTAATGGGCTAGGAATATGAAACAAGGTGCATGTTTTAATGGAAGGGTTAGTAACAAAAAATATGGAAATTTTTTTAATGATAATTAAAGAATAAAATGTGAATTGTGGATTTTTTTTCTTATGTGGGGTTTGTATTTTAATTTTAATAGTGGAAGTACAGGTTCATGTGATATGTTTTATTCCTTCGTTGTAAACCTTTAGTATGGAACTTGGGTGTTGTGACTATATATGTAGATACATTGTATATTCTTTTTTATTTCTATATGCGCCCCACCCACATTCAGTACCATGTCCTAACACAAAATGTTTTGGTAGTGTTATCCCAACATCTCAGTGGGAGGATGAATGGAAATATAACCACTCTTGTTTACTCCCTCTTCCAAGAGTTGGTGATATGTATGGGTTTTGATGTCTAGAAGTCAAAATTTCCACAGACAACATGTGATGTGATGAGATGTGATAGCCCAGATTTCTTTGGGCATGATGTGATGATATATATTATAGTGGAGGTTGTTCTTGGTAGGTGGATAGCATGAGGTTGATGTCCTTCTTGTTTATATTACCCTACGACACTTCTTGTGAGATTTTATGTGAGGTGATGGACCTAGTGTCTACGGGTGGGATTTTATGTGATTTGGTGTTATTCGAAAAAGGTGGGAGTTCTAGGTTGTAATATGTTGGGCATGAGAGTAGAAAATCAGTGGGAAAGTGGGGAAGTGTACCCTTCATTGATATGATTCATATTATATTATTATACTTGTATGTATTATTTGGTGAGATATCTTTAGTGAGGTGTGGTTTTGGTTAGTATAAATGTATATAAGTTTTTTGGTTCAACTGATTTATCATGGGTGAATTATTATAATATTTTCACATGTTCATGAGAGACTATGGTGTTCCTAATGTGTATACTTGTATACTCACCCTACATATATAAAACAACTTTTAGGTTTCTCTGAGGAATTCATGGATTGTGCTGGACATTTTTAGACCGTAACTTTGGATAGTTTTTGTTTCACTGCTCTTGTTTTTATTTTGAGTATGAACTTTGGAAACTTCGACCTGTATTAGTTTTATTTATGAATGAATTATGGTATTATTTTTTGATTTATTGTATTTATGTCATATATTTTTTTACAGCTAATTTATATTTTATCCTAATCCTATTTATATTATATTGGGTAATTCCTCCCATAAATGAGTTTTTTATACCCTTAGTGCTAGTTTCCAACCCAAGGCCTACTGAAGGTGGGAATCAGGGGGGGTCATTATCTATATCCCCTCATTGTTGTATCCATGGAGGGTGGGGGTCATGATATAGTGGTATCAATGGTGATGGATGATTGATAGGATGAAGTTTGGAGTTAGGTACATGGATGATTTCATGGTTTAGTATTTCAGTGCATAAACTCTGAGCTTATTGAACGACCAAGTGAGGAGGACCTTTTTGTCCGGTAGAGACCTAGAATAGGTACATGAATAGTTATTACTTGTTTTTTTATTTTATTTGGGTTGTTTTTGGAAGTTTATAATAAATAATGTAAATAAAAATGAATCTTAATAAATTTCCAAACTATAGAGCAAAAGAAATTTTTGTTTCCCTTTTCTGTTATAACTCCTAGTAATCATATGCATGTGGCTCATGTGGAAGAGATTTATAAGGATGGACATGTTGATTTATAGAGGGTTAATTTAGCTGAGGATGATGATAAGTGGTAGAGGATTTTGTAAGAATTTCTACAAAATTATTTAGGGAATTATGAGGCATTCATTTTTTATGGGGAGATAGAGAGATGGCTATAGGAATTAGATATTTTTTTCAGTTTAATCTAAGAACAGTTGAAGTACTGGATCCCCATGGTAGTTTGTTAGATTCAAGGAGCTATGTATCAGTGGTGGAAATTGTAACTTAGTGATAATAAAGATGTAGATGTTTCATGGGTCTAATTATTTAATGATTTTCATGTGGAGTTCCTTTTATCTACCATAAAGTCTATGAAGAGGCATGTGATACACTCCACTCAGTATAGGATTATGTCTATTTAGGATATTAGGATAAGGTTCGAGGACCTTATACACTTTTACTTAGATCATTTATTAGATTATGATTCCCAATAATAGGGTTATTGAGGAGGAACTTTGTCCTTTGATCCAGAATGAAGTTACACTTTTTACATTTCTAACGTATCTAGAGGTTCATCAAAAGGTATAGATGATTGAATGGATGCACTCATTGGGATGTTTACTGCAAGAGGGAACCATCAGGGTTCCTCAATGAGTAGATTTTTAGTGGTAGGTCTTATGTTTTTGGGCCTTTAAGGTTTCAACCTATTAGGATTCTACCTCAGCTGGTTCCCTTCAGACCTTCTACGGACAGCGGTTTCTATTCTCTTCCTAGGGAATTCAGACTGGTGTGTTTGCACAGTGTGGTTTGTGTCCATCATTTATATTAGTGCCTAGTGTCTACTCAAGATCGGTTTGGTAGATGGGGAAAGGTCCAAAATCATCCTTAGTGGTATTTACCAGTGAGGTCATTCCAACCGTAGTGGTAGTAGGCTTATGCTCCACTGAGAGAAAATGTGATAGTTGGAGGTTGAACTCAAGGTGTACCTCACCCTCAATGATATTAAACCAATCATGTTCAAGGAGGTATCCATCAACAAATAGGAATTGGAGTTGGGTGTGGATAGTTATAGGTAATGGAGACAGTAGCACCAGAGGGTCCAAATATTATTCAAGGTACACTTAGTTTATCATGTACACTTATGTAGTCATACAATGTCATCTCTGGCATTGAATGGTTGTATTATATGCATGTTGTTATCAACAACATATGGGGAGAGTCATTTTCTCTGATGTGTATGGTCCTCATGTGGTTTTCATTGGTGATATGGGTTTCTAGGTGTTCAATGATCATTTATAACCCCTTCTTCCTTGATGAAGGATATTTCAGTGGAGTCAATGGACACTAGGTTAGAGGAGTACCCCATGTGTTTTAGAGAATTACTAGATGTTTTCCTCGAAGAGGCTATGGAACTACCCCCTCAACATGATTTTGAGTTCATGATATACTTATTTCATGGTGCTTCTATGATTTTTATGGATCCATATTGCATGGAACCTTCTGATTTATTGGAGTTGATTATTTAGATAGATGATCTAATTCCTAGGGATTTAATCTAACCTAGTTTGTCACTATGGGTTTATCCAGAGTTATTCACTAAGATAGAAGATGGTAGTATGATGTTTTATGTATACTACCATAGGTTTACCCAGTTGGTGATCAATAATTTCTATCCTCTTCAGAGAAACAATGATCTTTTCAACTAGTTTGGGTAGCTAGTTGGGTCTCCAGATCGATTTGTGGTATGTGTATCACCAGTTGAGGGTGACAGATGGAGATATCTAGAAGGATGCCTTCATATGTATGTATGTGAAATTTGAGTTCGTTTTAATTCCCATTAGTGTAAAAAATTCACCAAATGTGTTAATTGGTCTCATGAAATCGGTGTTCTGTTAATTCTTGGACGAGTTTGTGGTTTTGTTCATCATAGATATTTTGATCTACTCAACATTGGATGAGGATCATGCCAAGAACCTTATATCTATTTTATAAGTTCATCTTCAAAACTAATTCAATGTAAAGTTTTCTAAGTGTAATTTTTAGACATTAAAGGTTCATTTCATTGGTTATGTGGTGTATTAATAGGATGTGGTAGTGGGCCCATCAAATGTTGAGGAAGTTGTTTCTTCATAAGCACCCATGAATATTCAAGAGGATAATAGCGTCCATCATAGTAGAGGCTATTATTAGAGTTTTTGGACTGATTTATCTCAATTTTATCCACATTTACAATGTTTAACAAGAAGAACCAATCATTTTTTGGATTGATCAGTTCTAAGTAGCATCCAGTTACCTAAAGGGATTGTTGGTCAATGCTCTAGTGCATTATTTTCTTGAGGAGTGTGTGATGTTTGGTGTAGTTTGTGATTATTTTCATTTAGAAATGGTATGCATGTCAATGAATCAGAAATTGGTTATATTTTATGGGTATATAAATTTTCACCCCCTTCATCATAACTATTAAACCCATGATATTGATTTACCAAACAATTGAGCTGAAGTTGTGGAGACATTACCTCATTAGAGAGCACTTTGTGGTCTTCACAGATCACAAGAGCTTGAGGTATATCTTTTCTTACCATGATCATATTTTATGATAGTGAAGGTGTATGGATTTACATTAGGATTATTATCTTAATATCTCCTACACCCTAGTAAAATGGTTTTTTTGGCTGATGCTTTGAGCAAAAAGTCACATATAGATGTTTTTCAAGAGTCTGTAGATTCTGGGAGAGTGGTGGAGGAGTTGGAAGCCCTGCACTTATATATGAGGGTGGTTGAGGGATTAAGTTTATTATTTCATATGTTGTTGTATTATTATTTGATTCAGTGGGTGTAGGAGTATCATTGGGGAGACTCATAGTCAAGGGTGACTCATGATCGTGTTCGAAATGGTTATGCTCTATAGGGATGGTCGAGGATCGCTCGAACTAGATGTTATTTCATGGGAGATTTTTTATTCCAATATATATGCATGGTGTAGCCTTTAATTAGTTACATATATCACATTTGGTGGTATACTAGAGGATTTCTGAGATGTACCATGATTTAAGGATGCAGTTTTGTTTCCCCATGAGGAAACGGTCAATAGTGGAGTTTCTTGGAAATGTGTTTGGTTTCCTAGTAGGTTAAGGCTGAGCATCATGTTCCAGATATTTTTTATGTAATTTTGATGTTTTCAAATGTAAATGAAATTAAATATCATTGGAATTCATAATATGGTTTCTTTAAGATTAGGTAGGTTATGGTTTTATCTAGGTGATCATGGATCGGTTGACGAAATAGATGCACTTCTTAGAAATCAAGGGGTCGGGCGTAGTGGGTGTTTCTGAAAAAAGGTACATGGATGAGGTGGTGCTTCTATATGAATTCCTGAGTCCATTATATCAAATCAGGATGTACATTTTACCTTGAAAGTCTATATGGGATTGAAACACACTTTTGGAACTCAGTTACCACTCAACACTACTTTCCACCATCAGATGGGCGGCAAAATAGAGTAGATTATCTAGAATCTCTTGGATATGTTGTGGGTGTGTTTCTTAGAATTTGGTGGATAATGGTCATGACACCAACCATAGGATGAGTTTTCTTATAAAAAACCTTCAATCATCCATTTTAATGTAACCATTTGAGGATTTGTATGACCTACCATGTCATTATCCTTTGTGATAGGCTACGGTTGGGGAGTCACCAGTTTTTAGACCGGATGTGGTGTAGAGAATGATAGAGAAGTTTCAGTTTGTTTGAGAGATTATGAAATAAACATAGGACTGTAAAAAGTATTATTTCGACCAAAAAATGAGAACCTTAGATTTTGATGTTGGAGACTATAAGTTATTGATGATTTCACCTTAGTATTGGTAGTGGAGGTTCAACAAGTGGAGTCATTTATCGCCCTGGTTTCTTGAGACCTTAAGGGTTTTGGGGTGTGTTGGTAAGTTGTATTACCAGTTGGATTTTTGTCTCAACTATACTGGATCCCTAACATCATCCATGTCTCTCAACTCCATTGGCACCTTCACAATGACTCCCATGTCATTGACTAGGGAGAGTTGGATATTAAGGATGACGCAAAATTTGTGGAGTGCCTTGTAGAGATCTATAACTATTGAGATAAGGAGGTATGAGGATGGATCATTCTTTATGTTAATGTGTTGTGGAGGCATGGTTTCCTGGATGAGAGTACTTGGTAGTGTGATATATAGATGTGTTCCGAGTACTCTAAGTTTTTTTTATTCATTTGAGTCTTCATATTCCCTTTTTGTGATTTGATGTAATGTTTTCACCCTTATATTTTATATTTTATGTACTTATCCTTTTTTATGAAATGTGATGATGTTTCTTAAAATGAAAATGGGAGGAATAGATTCCTAACTGATACTTGTTATACTATGATGTGATTAAACTTTTCCAGGTGAGTTAGTTCCACCTTGAGAATATAATATTTTAACATGGAGGATGAAATTCTCTGATTCGTGTGTTCGAGGAAGTGCAGTTGTTTGGGTTGTTGGAGGTTTTTCATATGTAACAAGATCCTTGAGAGGTATCTATAGGTATGGTTTTTTATACCCATTCTCTCCTTCCATCTAGCTTGGTCTTAAAATATTGGGGGTGACAATTGTTTGAGAGTTATCTAATGTAACAACCTAGAACTTCCATCATGTTACTATGTGAGAAATCTGTGCATTTAGATTTATAGGGAAAGTCCATAGGTGTTAGGAGAAGTAAGGGGATATTTTTGAGGTGTTTTTATGGAATAATGATGTTTTAGAGGATCATAGAAAATTATTGTGGTGGATAACATACAGTGGATCATTCAGATGGTGGATCCCCAATGGTGGAAATTTGATGGTGGATCACCAAAGACATATCATTCTGGTGTGGATCACCAACTATGGAATTCTAGTAGTGGATCATCAATGGTGGATCATTTTGGTGGTGGATCTCTAATGGTGGGTCGTTCTGGTGGGGGATCACTAATCGTGGAACTATAGGAGTGGCACCCCTGTGGTGTAACCCTGGAGGTGGGACCATGTTGATGCAACCCTGGTAGTGGAACCCTGGAGGTCGTAGCCCGGTGCTGGAAACCATGTAGTGGAATCCTAGTGGTGGAACCTTGAGGGTGGCACCTGCACAGTGACACACTAGAGGTGGAACCCTAGCAGTGGAATCCAAGCGGCAGCACCCTTACAGTGGCACCCTTATGGTGGCACACCGAGGGTGGAACCCAGATGGTGGAACCCTAGTAGTGGAACCCCAAGGGTGGCACCTGCATAGTCGAGGGTGGAACTTGGGTGATGGAATCATGGTCCTGGCACCTTGGTAGTGGAACCTTGGCAGTCACACCCTCGGGGTGGCACCCTAATGGTGGATGGGTGACACCCTTGTAGAGGCACACTGGCAGTGTCATCCTAGCGGTCACACCCAAATGGTGGTACTCTGTCAGTGGTACCCTAGTGATGGAAGTCAAGTAGTTGAACCCTATGGGTAGAACCTTGATGATGGTAATGATCAATTTTTGTAGTTTTTATATAATTTAAAAAATTTCCATTTTTGACATTTCTTTGATGAAAATGGTTGTAATGCCATAGTTAATTAATTTTAATGCCATTTCAGATGGGATTAATCATATATTCAATTTCTAAAAAAAATTGGAGAACTTCTCAATGTTTAAAACATGTGTAATTAAGGATAACCAAAATTAATGGAAAATATAAACTGTATCTAATCCCAATGGTTCAAGATATAATCATTAAAAAGGGAATATATTTCCTTCATTCTTTCAGTCTTACTTTCTATTGATATGGGACGTTCCAAATCCTTCTTCCCTTTGAGTTGTGAGGCCTTATTATTATGTTTATTTTGAGTTCCTTTGTAGTAATTTTCCCCCTATAAGTGCACCCCATATTTTTGGTGCAGGATGTTTTTTTAAAGCTCTCTCCGTCCACGTTGGGGTCCCTCTTTTCCTTTTTTATGTATCATGTGGGATGGGGTGCTCTTATTATCTCCTGATAAGATAGTTTTTTCTAGTTTAACAAAGATAATTAACCTATTTAAATAAAATGGGAAGTGGTAGGGTAATTTTTAGAATTATTTTATATATTTTTTTGACACCTTGATATTGAGATTATCTTATTTTTCTATCAATGGAAATCATGGTTGTCACTAGCCCATGTTTTTGTTGTTTCTATACGTGTTTTGATGAACTTGTTGTGTGATGTTGTGACACCGACATAAATTAAGGGTTAAACATGTATATTCGGTTAATGAAGTGGATTCCCCATGATCTTATGGATTGTGTGATACCACCCTTAAATAAGGAAATGGAATTTAATGGATCCCCTATTACTAATCTACAAAATATTGTTGTATGTGCTATAATATGTTTTTGGATACTGTTGTGTGTTGTGGCTTGGATGTGATGATGTGATTCATAGGAGGTGGCTATATTATGATATTTGTGTGGGAATTGGATGTGATATGGTAGTGCAGTGGGGCCAAGAGGGTTATTTTAATATTGTTGAGCAGCGGGGATGTGATGGTGGTTATAGTGTGGTTGTGTAGCAAGGATGTGATGGTCGTTGGTTACACTAGTTTTGTAATTATTAATGGAAACAAATGCAAGAAAATTATTTAAAATGGGAATTTTTAATGAATGAATTGATGATGGGATATGTGGTTTAAATAGTTAATGTTTTTCACAAACTAGTTGATAAGAAATACAAAACAAGGTGCATGTTTTAATGGAAGGGGAAGGTAATAGAAAATATGGAAAATAGATTAATTAGAATTAAAGTCTGAAATATGAATTTTGGAATATGTTTTTCTTATGTGGGTATTTGCTTTTAGTTTTGGCAGCATAAGTTGAGGTTTATGTCAGACGTTTTGTGCCTTGGTTATGAACCCTTAAGATGGGGATTGTGTGTGATGACTCTATAAACAGATACATTTTATATTGTTTTTTATTTCTACATGTATCCCACTAACCACTATAACAAAGTTAGTCTTTAACAGCATTTGTATTTATCATTTCTAGCAAAAATCAATGATAAATGGAATCTTTGTCAGCAGTAAAGAAAGTGCTGATAAAATGTACCCTTTATCAGCACTTTTTTTAAGTGCTAATAAATTGTCCCTTTATCATTGATTTATTTATAATGATGATAAAGGGTATCATTTATCAGTGCTATATTTTTAGTGATCATAAAATAATCCTTTATTAGTGATTTCTTAGAATTGATAAAGGTCTGAATAAATAAAATGAAATAATGAAATAAATAAAAAATGAAAAATGATATTATTCAAAAAATATTACAAATTATTGTAATTAAATAATTGTTCATAAGAATGGATAAATTGATTATATTTTACATAAATTATAAATTCTAATAAATATTTTGTATTAAATATATATATATATATATATATGCAAAATGAAAATTAAACAACTGAAAATTAAAAATAAGTAAATTGAGAAAAATATTAAACATTTTATTAATTAGATGGTTATTAATAATGTTAATAAATAGTATATATTAATTATATAGATATATATTAATTTTTGTATATATATATATAAGATTTATATGTTAAAGAAAAATTTTGTGCTTTATATTAAATTTTCATATATTTAGTGAATAATGGTTTATAATTAAAAATACTAACTAGTTGAATAGATTAATTGTAATGACCCGAAATCTTGAATAAATCTTGTTTCCTAATTTTATGTGTTATTTTATTTTATTTTTATACTCAACAAAAATGTTTCATTTGATAACATGAGTATAATTAAAATGATACCATTGGTTTTTGACTGTTATATGACCATTGGTCAATATGACCGTTGGAAACTAAAAGTTTTGATTATTGTCTCTAAATACAAGTAATCTTGGTTAATTAATATAGAAAGAAGATTCGATGGCCTCACCCAGTAGTCTTGGACCGATCGAAGCCCATCTAACAGAACTTGGGAAGGAGGTAGCACCATTGGGCTTTGCTCTGGACTAAACCCAAGATTAACTTCATCGTGTGAATCTAGAACGGGATCGCCTTCACGAGAAGTTAAAACTGATAGAAATTACTACTCGTGCGATGTTGGCTGAGCCTCCCTCAGATTCTCTAACCATAGCACACCTTACACTTAGGTCCTATGCTGGTGTGATAAGGCGCTATGTAAGGAGACCATAACTGCCTTGTGTAATCCTTTGTTTTAAAAATTGGTATTTCTTCTTATGATGAAGATTATGAATTTTCAAATGACCGGATAAATATAGTATGCATATTTTTGATTAATTTTAGAGAAAGGATATTTTAAAAATGTTTATGTAAACCTTAAATAAATAAAAATGTGTAATGATTTTCAAAAAATGGTCTTCTACAAATATGTTCAGTACGGAATTTGGAGACTAATAAGATCAACTTAATTTTTGATGAATATTAAATTATGAATAGTGATTTTACGCTTAGGATTAGTAATGTGACCAAATGGACTATTAATTTCACTCGAAGAATGTTTTAATATAATTTAGACACCTAGATTAAGTAATGTGGTTCAATAAAATCGGTAAATAACGGTTTCATAAATGATTAATCAAGTATTAGTTTTTTCGGGTGAATAGTGTTTTTTTAATTAAAAATTTAATTAAAAATAATTAGAAAATTATTTTTATAAAAAGGACTTTATTTTTGAACTCAGGGCATCGATATTATGTTAAGGTAATTTTTGGGGATTTTTCTGAAAAAAATGAATTTTTGATGAATAGTGTTTTTATTTAAAAATTAAATTAAAAATATTTAGAAAATTATTTTTAAAAAATGGATTTCATTTTTGAAATCAGAGCACTGATATTTGGTTAAGGTGAAATTTTGGGATTATTCTGAGAAAGTTGAATTTTCGATGAATAGTGAAAATATAGTTTTTAAGTTACGGGTGTTTAATGACATCATTAAATGATGTATTAAGTATATATTCAATATGGTTGAATTATGAATAGTAATATAAGGTATGAGGTGTCCCAAGTGGCCAATACCATGGGAAAATACCATGGGCAAGCCCATGGTTTTGCCAAAACCACTAGTGAGGTGTCCCTTGGCCATTAATGCCTTGTCCCCTCACTTTCCCTATAAATACCCACCCTTTCCTCCTTTATTTTTCACTCCCAACTCTCCCCCAACGAAGTTCTGGTCTCCTTAACTTCCAAGGAGTCCTCCTAAGGTGCCCCCACGCCCTCAAGGTCCCAACCTTTGTGTTTTAAGAGTTACGTTTTAAGGTAAGGGATCTCACCCCTCTCTTTCTTTTCAAGTGATCTGTTTTATGTCATTCCTTTTATGCTCCATGTTCTTATGTTGGAGGATGTTCTTTTATACTCATCTTACTACCCTTTTTATGTTCATATAATGAGATATCCCCTCTTACTCTCATTATTATGTTTTATGAAATTTTATTTGGCGCCGTTAGGCTGCCGAAATTTTTGTAACGGATTCTTTCTCCCTTCTCATTTTTCAAGATCTATTTTCATGTAAAGTATTTCAAGTTCCTTTTTGTTATGTTGGGGTATGATCTCTATATCTATCATAATGATCTTTTATGACCATATGATGAGAGACCCCATTTGATCTCTTCAATTCAGTATTTTGAAGTTTTAAGTGGCGCCATTAGGCTGCCGAATTTTTAAGTGGTTCTTCACCCATCTCGTTTTGAAGTTCTACTTTCATGTCAATTCTTTCAAGTTCCTTTATATTATGTTGGGGTATGATCTCTATATCTATAATACTGGACTCTTGTGTTCATTTTATGAGAGACCCCATTTTATCTCTTCAATTCAGTATTTTGAAGTTTTAAGTGGCGCCGTTAGGCTGCCGAATTTTTAAGTGGTTCTTCACCATTCTCGTTTTGAAGTTCTACTTTCATGTCAATTCTTTCAAGTTCCTTTATATTATATTGGGGTATGATCTATATATCTATAAAACTTTACTCTTGTGTTCATATGATGAGAGACCCTATTTGACATTGTAAATTCAATTTTGTTGGAGTTTAAGTGACGCCGTTAGGCTGCCGAATTCTCACAAGAGAAATATTATTTTTTTCTTCCTTCCATGTTCTTCATTTCATATGTTATATTTCCAAATTTCATTAACATGTTCTTAAATCCCTTATATTTTGTCCCTTTACTGTTTTATGGGTCATTTATGAATGTTTGACCCATTTCCCCTCTCTTTTCAATGTTTTCTAAAACCTTGTAACATAGCCGTTATGCTGCAGAATTTTCGTCTCAAAATGCCTCTCTTTGCTCTCAAAATTATTTTATGTTATAAAGTGAATACTCAAAGCTCTTATTTCTACAAGGGTATTCACATATATATCAAAATTTTCTATTTTAAATTCTGGGATTTACATACATGAAACCCGCTCTCCCCTTCCGTGGGTTTAAAGTGACGTAAAGATCATGTCTTTAAAGTAGTTTTTAAAATGTTTTGATTATGAAATGAAACCCATTTATTTTATGCTATATGGGTTATTTATGAAATGTTTGATGATGATATATGTGGCTCACATGATAATAAAGGCAAATTTAAGGGTGCGCCCTGATAGCGCTCCAATGCATTGGGTAATGGTGTAACCACTAGAGATTACAATTTTTACGATACCTTGGTTAATAACCTTGGTAATTTTCAAATGACACCTTGGGGATGGACCTTGGTGATATGTTCATGATTGTCTGTATTAAATGTTTCATCCACATCTTCATGTTATGAAAAATGTCATTTTTATTATGATATATCTCATTATTTCTTTCTCATGCCTTAAAGTTCTTTTCATGACCTTATTGAAGTATCTCAAGTTCACATGTAAAATGTTTCTCTTGTTTTCCTTACGGGGCCTTCTGCTCACCCTTTCTTTTGATTTATATTCCTAGGTTATGAGATGCAGTAATGAACCTAGGATGAACATGAGGAGAATCCTTTCAAGTGTTTAAGAAGAATGTTTTATGTTTTCATGTTTTAAGTTCCTGGTTTCCAAGACACTAAACCTTAAAGATCCTCGGTTTTGTAAAATGTAATGAAAGTTTATGTGATAAAAAGGCGGGATGCTATAGTTGGTATCAAAGGATGGTTTAGTTATTTGTGGAAATTAGGATATGAAAACTCTAGGAAGAACCCTATAGAAAAGTTTAAATATAGGAAATCTTCCTGGTATTTTGGTGAGTATTGAGTAAGGGGTTTCCAAGAAAATACATGCCTGTCTGGATACGAGCAGGTAGAGGTGGCTCTGGCACAGATGTACATAGGGGTAAAACCTGAAAATACCGCTTTGAGCTAGACTCGAACGGGAACTGGTACACGACAACGGGCCTTGCTGCACTCTTGGTTACGACACTCCCGGGGGATATGCTTTGGTAAATTCATAAGCTTAGTATGAACCATTGTTAAAGGAACAAAGATAAAATAAAATAAAGGTTCACATAAGAATATATGATCATGGATAACCTAGATGGGAACCTAGGGGATCACAAGTTAGGGTATATTTTCAACTACAAGTTATCCTTATATTCTTTAAGTTTTTTTTCATGATTATTGGCTAAGTATTTAAGCCCCTATTTATAGTTTCTTTTCTTAGTTAATGGCGGGAAATGGAAGAACATGTACCAACAACCAATGTGATAGGAAATGCTACGATTGCTGTATTAATACGACAGAGATGATTATGGGATTAAAAGACTATTATTATTTTGGAAGACATTCACTATTTTGAGGACCCTATACGATCTAGGTAAATAGATTACTACGGTATTTTCATTGAGGAGTAAGGTTGACTTATATTTTGAAGAATCAATGAACTTAAGGTGGACTTATAGTAATTTAGGTTACTTATGGGAATGATTAACCTATCTTGGGTAAAATATGTTTAGGTTAGCTACTTTTGTTATAAGATGTTAGGTGTGGTTGATGTTGTTTGGAGATGAACAATGAAGTTTATTTTGGAAGTCTATGTTATCAAATCCCTCTTGTATTTGGGTTTCAATCTTAGTTTGGTTTATTTTGAGGAATTTTAAGGACCGTTATTTATGGGATGGTCTATCATGAACTTTGGGTAGTACCATGGAACTTTGAAGATTTAAAAATAGTTTCCCTTCCTATGGGATTCTTTCTTTTTGAAGAGTTTTTTTACCTTACCCTTTCTATTTTTGGGATAATTTTTAAAGATAGAAGAAATAGATAGTTAATCTTTTGTGGATTATGTGATTCTCTAGAAGATGATTCTTGTGTTTTGATGAGACCAAGTAGTTTTGAATGCTCATCATTTGGAGAAAAGACTAGATTTGGTAGAAACTTATTAAAGGATGAAACTCTACATGAAGGTAGGTATATTTTCTTATGTTTTTGTTCTATGTAGTAAATGAATTCCTCAAAATTATGAAAAGGAACGTAAAACAAAAACGTTGTTGGTTTACGTTTCCTACTTGGTAATCAATGACCGTTTACACACATCATAAGTTTGGGATTTTCTTATGGTTAACTTTCTCCTAATCATGTTCTCTATCACTCTCCCTCAAAACTTGACCCTTTGTTTTTCTTCCATGTCCATGTTTTCCTACATGGAATCCCAGTGTGGGCTAACTCGGGTGACCTTCGTACTTCACTTTCTTTCTTTTAAAGTAATAGTTTTACTGACTATTTTTCCGATGTGGGACTTTCAATGAAATTTCAAAACCTAATTTTAAAAATTGCAAGGACGCAATTTCTTAAGGGGGGAAGATTGTAACGACCCGAAATCTTGAATAAATCTTGTTTCCTAATTTTATGTGTTATTTTATTTTATTTTTATACTCAACAAAAATGTTTCATTTGATAACATGAGTATAATTAAAATGATACCATTGGTTTTTGACTGTTATATGACCATTGGTCAATATGACCGTAGTAAACTAAAAGTTTTGATTATTGTCTCTAAATACAAGTAATCTTGGTTAATTAATATAGAAAGAAGATTTGATGGCCTCACCCAGTAGTCTTGGACCGATCGAAGCCCATCTAACAGAACTTGGGAAGGAGGTAGCACCATTGGGCTTTGCTCTGGACCAAACCCAAGCTGAACTTCATCGTGTGAAGCTAGAACGGGATCGCCTTCACGAGAAGTTCAAACTGATAGAAATTACTACTCGTGCGATGTTGGCCGAGCCTCCCTCAGATTCTCTAACCATAGCACACCTTACACTTAGGTCCTATGTTGGTGTGATAAGGGGCTATGTAAGGAGACCATAACTGCCTTGTGTAATCCTTTGTTTTAAAAATTGGGATTTCTTCTTATGATGAAGTTTATGAATTTTCAAATGACCGGATAAATATAGTATGCATATTTTTGATGAATTTTAGAGAATGGATATTTTAAAAATGTTTATGTAAACCTTAAATAAATAAAAATGTGTAATGATTTTCAAAAAATGGTCTTCTACAAATATGTTCAGTATGGAATTTGGAGTCTAATAAGATCAACTTAATTTTTGATGAATAGTAAATTATGAATAGTGATTTTACGCTTAGGATTAGAAATGTGACCAAATGGATTAGTAATTTGACTCAAAGAAAGTTTTAATATAATTTAGACACCTAGATTAAGTAATGTGGTTCAATAAAATCGGTAAATAAAGGTTTCATAAATGATTAATCAAGTATTAGTTTTTTCGGGTGAATATTTTTTTTTTAATTAAAAATTTAGTTAAAAATAATTAGAAAATTATTTTTATAAAAATGACTTTATTTTTGAACTCAGAGCATCGATATTATGTTAAGGTAATTTTTGGGGATTTTTCTGAAAAAAATGAATTTTCAATGAATAGTGTTTTTATTTAAAAATTAAATTAAAATTATTTAGAAAATTATTTTTATAAAATGGATTCCATTTTTGAAATTAGAGCATTGATATTTGGTTAAGGTGAAATTTTGGGATTATTCTGAGAAAGTTGAATTTTCGATGAATAGTGAAAATATAGTTTTTAAGTTACGAGTGTTTAATGACATCATTAAATGATGTATTAAGTATATATTCAATATGGTCGAATTATGAATAGTAAGATAAGGTATGAGGTGTCCCAAGTGGCCAATACCATGGGCAAATACCAAGGGCAAGCCCATGGTTTTTCCAAAACCACTAGTGAGGTGTCCCTTGGCCATTAATGCCTTGTCCCCTCACTTTCCCTATAAATACCCACCCTTTCCTCCTTTAGTTTTCACTCCCAACTCTCCCCCAACGAAGTTATGTTCTCCTTACCTTCCAAGGAGTCCTCCAAAGGTTCCCCCAAGCCCTCAAGGTCCCAACCTTTGTGTTTTAAGAGTTACGTTTTAAGGTAAGGGATCTGACCCCTCTCTTTCTTTTCAAGTGATCTGTTTTATGTCATTCCTTTTATGCTCCATGTTCTTATGTTGGAGGATGTTCTTTTATACTCCTCTTACTGCCCTTTTTATGTTAATGTAATGATAGATCCCCTCTTACTCTCATTATTTCGTTTTATGAAATTTTAAGTGGCGCCGTTAGGCTGCTGAAATTTTTGTAATGGATTCTTTCTCCCTTCTCATTTTTCAAGATCTATTTTCATGTAAAGTATTTCAAGTTCCTTTTTTTTATGTTGGGGTATGATCTCTATATCTATCATACTGATATTTTATGACCATATGATGAGAGACCCCATTTTATCTCTTCAGTTCAGTATTTGGAAGTTTTAAGTGGCGTCGTTGGGCTGCCGAATTTTTAAGTGGTTCTTCACCCTTCTCGTTTTGAAGTTCTACTTTCATGTCAATTCTTTCAAGTTCCTTTCTATTATGTTGGGGTATGGTCTCTATATCTATAATACTGGAATCTTGTTTTCATATGATGAGAGACCCCATTTTATCTCTTCAATTCAGTATTTTGAAGTTTTAAGTGGCGCCGTTAGGCTGCCGAATTTTTTAGTGGTTCTTCACCATTCTCGTTTTGAAGTTCTACTTTCATGTCAATTCTTTCAAGTTCCTTTCTATTATATTGGGGTATGATCTCTATATCTATCATACTGGACTCTTGTGTTCATATGATGAGAGACCCTATTTGACATTGTCAATTCAATTTTGTTGAAGTTTAAGTGACGCCGTTAGGCTGCCGAATTCTCACAAGAGAAATCTTATTTTTTTTTCTTCCTTCCATGTTCTTCATTTCATATGTTATATTTTCAAATTTCATTACCATGTTCTTAAATCCCTTATATTTTGTCCCTATACAGTTTTATGGGTCATTTATGAATGTTTTACCCATTTCCCCTCTCTTTTCAATGTTTTCTAAAACCTTGTAACATAGCCGTTATGCTGCAGAATTTTCGTCTCAAAATGCCTCTCTCTATTCTCAAAATTATTTTATGTTATAAAGTGAATACTAAAAGATCTTATTTATACAAGGGTATTCACATATATATCAAAATGTTCTATTTTAAATTCTGTGATTTACATACATGAAACCCACTCTCCCCTTCCGTGGGTTTAAAGTGAGGTAAAGATCATGTCTTTAAAGCAGTTTTTAAAATGTTATGATTATGAAATGAAACCCATTTATTTTATGCTATATGGGTTATTTATGAAATGTTTGATGATGATATATGTGTCTCACATGATAATAAAGTAAAATTTAAGGGTGCGCCCTGATAGCGCTCCAATGCATTGGGTAATGATGTAACAACTAGAGATTACAATTTTCACGATACCTTGGTGAATAACCTTGGTAATTTTCAAATGACACCTTGGGGATGGACCTTGGTGATATGTTCATGATTTTCTAAATTAAATGTTGCAGACACATCTTCAAGTTATGAAAAATTTCATTTTTATTATGATATATCTCATGATTTCTTTCTCATGCCTTAAAGTTCTTTTCATGACCTTATTGAAGTATCTCAAGTTCACATGTAAAATGTTTCTCTTGTTTTCCTTACTGGGCCTTCTTCTCACCCTTTCTTTTGATGTATATTCCCAGGTTATGATATGCAGTAATTGACCTAGGATGAACATGAGGAGAAGCCTTTCAAGTTTTTAAGAAAAATGTTTTGTGTTTTCATGTTTTAAGTTCCTGGTTTCCAAGACACTAAACCTTAAAGATCCTCGGTTTTGTAAAATGTAATGAAAGTTTATGTGATAAAAAGGCGGGATGCTATATTAATGGACATATAATTGATTGTAATTTGATTTCTCAATGTGACATGGATCAAATGTGTTTTATATTGATTTCACATACACATAATTAATATCTTTTTATATACAATAAACACACAAAAAAACATATCCATTTTTTCAATACTGTTAAAGTGTACTTTTTTTTAATTAATTCATATCTCTTATTTTTTATATGCATGCACTTAAAATTAGATGGTCATTAATAATGTAAAAAAATTGTAAAAAAATATTTTTATGTAATTATATTTAAAAATGTATATTTACTTTATTTATTAAATTATATATTTATAACTATAGATAAATAAATATTTTTTAAGTACTTATATAATTATAAATAAATATTTATACATATGTAAATAAATATATAATTTATGATAAATTTACTTAAATAATGAATATATATATATATTATATATATTATATTTATATATATATTTAATGATATAGATATTATTTTTAAAAATAATTTAAATAATTATAAATAAATAATTATGTATTTAAATAATAACCAACTTATAATAGATATATTTAAATAAATAATATATTTACTATATTTTTATTTATATATATTTATTAAATATAGATATTTATAAATTTATAATTTATAATTAAAATTATAAATCCTTTATCAGGGATTAAGTAACAAGCGCTTATAAAAGGATTGTTTATCTGTGATTTTTTATCATTGATAAATATCTATCATTGTGAGTGCTAAAAAGGTGATTATAAAAAATCCTATTATCAGCGCTTATTACTTAATTGATGATAATAGGATTCTTTATTAGAACGTTTTTGGATGCCCAAATAAATGTGTCCTGGTCTATTTAAAAATTCATAACCAGTTGAGAACCTGTCACGATATTATAAGATTTTCGTGGAAGCTACCCACTATTGGAAATCCTCTTCGTTGAATCAAATCTCAAATCACACAAACCCACTCGATTTCCTCTACGTTCTTGAACATTGTCTGGAATCTGTTGTTTGATCACTCTTAGGGTTTGTGAAGAAAACATCAATATCTAGATCACAGGGTCTCCGATATTCTTCAACCTAGCTAGGTAGGCTTCTGTCTTCCTTTGTAGGTTATGATTTTCTTTCTATGATTTTCATTTCATTTTTTATTTTTTATTTTGATGATATCATCAGTTATTTGTGGTCTAGTCATTGTGTACTATTTTTCTTTTATATTATGAACAGAACACTATTTTATAATTCATTGTTTTCTTAAATAACGATTAGGATATTTGTTTTGGTGTTTTTAAATTATTGTTTTGAATCTATTTTCTTCAATTTCTACATATATACACAACATTATTGACAAGATTAATTTTATTGCTATTTTGAAATCATAGAGAATCACCTCTGGTCTACAGATAAACCCATTAAATAAATATTTCTGCCTCCATATAAATAGTAGAGGTTTTGGATATAAAAACGTTAAACTAATGAGAAATTGATATAGAAAACCAATTCACAATCTAGTTATGGTGTTAAGCATCAACAGAAGCTGATTTTATGCAATTCATATAAGAGAATTTATTAATTTAAATTGTGTTTTAATATTCTGGTGTAAGGGTTTTTTCATTAAAAATTTATTTGCTCAGAATTGTGTTATTTTATTTTAAGATAAACCTCATTAAGGTTGATACCATATTTATTTATTTTCAGTGGATCTCTATTTTCAAAATTATTATGAGGTTGTATTCATTTTACTATGTTGTAATATTCTGGTATAAGGGTTACATGTATTTTTATCAATGTATGTTTATTTTATAAAGATATATATGTATATATATATATATATGTTTGTGTGTGTAAATATATATCTTTCTATCTATTTATATATGTTTCTAAAATATATAAGGTTGATTTTATAAATATTTATTCACAAATTATGGTTCTAGATTTCCAAATTAAGAAGGAATATTATTTTTTTCTTTAAAAATTATGTTTAAATTTTATTTTATTTTTGAAATTATGTGTATTATAAATTCCATTATATATATTTATTTATTTAAATGTGCATGGAATATATTTTTCAAGGGTTGGTGTGTTTTTCTCCATTGTTTGTGGTATATCTTATTGATGTGTATTATTAATTTATTCAAACTTTTTAATGTAAGTCCCTATAATCTGAAGGATGGGTCAATTTATATTATATATCCTACCTAGAATCCTTCATATGTGTATATCTGATGTGAATAACTCCCAAGAATCCTTAGGATGGGTCGGTGTGGTGATATAATATCCCATGAATCTTGAGATGTTTTCAAATATTTGATATATCATTAATTTTAAATGTAATAATTCCTTAAGTTTATACATCACTTAATCCAAAAACATAGAATGGAGGTCATAAAATTCTATATATGGAAATTATTTTTAGGTATTCATCATTTTAGGTCTGCATGTATTGGTTTCACCCCTAGGAATCTCTGATTACCATCTATGTATATAAAATAACTCTTTATTTATTAAAATGTTTTATTAATGCCTTTTTATAACTTCCAGTTGATTGAATTAGATTTTATTATTATTTTTTATCATATTTGAGTTTTTTAATGCTATTTAATTGCCTATATTATATTTTCATTTATTTAGGGGATTTAAGAAAGGATTCATGTGCTTCAAACAACAGTTATTATTACAATTTTTTCTTAAGACTCATCCCCCATATCTTCTATAGATAATTTTCATCCTCATCAACTTCATCCCCAGAAAAATTATTATTGTAATTTTTTACTTGAAACTGATCCCCTGTCTCTTTTATGTTTCTTAAAATAATATGAAAATTAGTATTCCCATGTATGACTACTACTTATAGTATATTAAGCAACATAGGTTCATGTCTACAAGAGATGGATGATCTCTATCAAACAATAAAATTCAATGATAAATTTCCAGAAGATAAGTTGATGAGGATGATAGTTGTCTATAAATTTCACCATTGAATAAATTCATAATATAAGACATACCATAGTGGATTAATTTTATTCTTAAATTCAATTACCCATTTTCTTCAACATACTGAAATACTTTTAAATAATCAAATATTGAGTTTCCCTTATTTTAATTATCTATAACTTTCTCCTTTAACAATGAATATATTATGTGTATTTATTTAATTATTATAAAAAACTAATCTTTTATGAACCTAATAAGATGGATATGAATCAAAAATGTATGAATTATAATTGTTTAATATAAGCATGTAAAGATATAGTTAAAGAGTTCATCAATTTTTCATGGGAGAATGCAAATGATCATTCTCAAATCCTATTTCCATTAAGCTATTATTATTAAAGAAAAATTAGTCTAGAGGAGTTTGAATAAAAAAATTTTTTCTATAGAATAGATTAGAGATTTAAATGTTGGACTAAACATGGGGAAAACTAAATTTGGGAACCGATTGGGATGATACTTCGGTTTATGGATCATTTGATATGAATACCAGTGTAAATGATGAGGAATATCACATGGAAGAAAAGACAATAACAATTGAATTTGAACTTTGTGATTTAAAAAAGTTTTTTGAGGCGTTAAATAGTTGTGCCAAGAAACCATTGTATACTAGTTGTACTAAATACATAATATTTTTAGTTGTATTGAAGTTATATAATTTGAAAGCTGGCAGTGAATGCAGTGACACCAACTTTACAGAACTACTTAGTCTCTTGAATGACATGATACCAAAAGAAAATAAACTACTATTCCAAACATATGATTCTAAAAGTATGTTACATTAAATGGTCATGATCTCTAAAAAAATACATGCTCTCCAAATATTTGAATGTTACTTTCCTATAATTATGTGGTATAGAAGATGCACATGAGCCTCATCCCTGTTGGTGATGACTCAGTAGGTGCATCCAAGAGAATCGAGATCAAATCCAGGTGGAGCCATATTTTTGGCACTATAGCATTACTGTAGAGGGTAATGTAGAAGTCACAATAGAAAGAACTATTTGGTACTATAGCAGCCATAACTATTCATTCGTCTAGGCCTTTTGGCCACCGGTTTGGTCCTTTGGTCATGTAAGGCTTTCAGGCCACCCAAGGCCTTTAGGACAGTTGATTATCAAGGCCTTCGGGCCACCTTAACGCCTTTGGGCCACCCCAAGACCTTCGAGCCACATTAAATGCAGATGTACCAGTCAGAATATAAGGGACAAGGATTCAGATGAGGATTCAGGGCAGGCGCATTCACTAGAGTAAAGCTGACCAAAATTAAGAGAATGAGAGGGTATGGCTTTGCCATCGGTATAGGGCCAATGCAACTTTGCATAGGACAACTAACCAACCAGCCCTATGAAGTTGGAGTGTTGATATCATGACATATGCTGGTGAGGAGAAGTTCCTTGTTGTTTTTTTTGGGTGATTCCCTCAAAGACCTGCGGTTCATGTAATTGTCTCTAAGCCTTCGGGCCTTGTAAGGATTCCACATCACCCCTTAAAAGGGGTAATATCAAAAATAATAAAAAAAATGAAGGCCTTTAGGCCATACCAACTGACCGAATACTATATGGATGTTATGAAAATGCGGGAAAATTGACATTGAATACGAATACAAGAATTAAATATGGGTATCTACTTCATCTAGAATATTCTCTTTAGTGGGAGAGAATTGATTATGAGTATCCTGAATTTGGAAATAATCCAAGAAACTTTTGTTTTAAATTATCTACAGATAGAATAAATCCTTTTCGTTTATATATTAGTACTCACAGTATATGTCCCTTCATATTAGTAAATAATAACTTTCCTTCATGGTTATACATGAAGCAAAAATAAATTATGTAGTATCTAATTTTATCTGGACCAAATAAACCTTATAATAATATTGATATCTATTTGGATCCATTGAATGAAGATCTAAAATTTATGTGGGATGCATGTGTTACAATGTATAATGCTTATAAAAGTGAAGAATTAACATTTAGGGCCATG
Source organism: Viscum album (assembly GCA_963277665.1). Lineage (NCBI taxonomy): Eukaryota > Viridiplantae > Streptophyta > Magnoliopsida > Santalales > Viscaceae > Viscum > Viscum album. Next base: position 1,870,310,529 of record OY728137.1, on the reverse strand, counting down.
TTGAATGGGACAATAAATTACTTCCCATCTTTTGTAAACATATCAATCTATAGAATTAATGGAATTTTGGGGTGTCCCATTTTTGAAAAACACACATACTCAATTTGATTGAAACATTCCTTTAATACTATGATTTTAGGACATCATAAAATTTTCCCTCAATGACATAAATATCAATCCTGGATGGCAACATTTAATAAGAATATCAAACATGTTACAACACTGTCTCCATTGATTGGTGATCAACTATACAATAAAGTAAAATATATTGACATTGTTTTTGGGAACCCATTTTCAAAAAACCTTACAAAATCCGGTTGGAAGAAGAGATCAATTTTCTTTGAATTACCATATTGGAATTGTTTGTATGTCAAAAAATTTCCTGATTTCATGCATGTTAAAAAAGTGTATTTGATAGTTTTATTGGATTGTTACTAAATGTTCCTGAAAAAATTGAAGATGTCATCAAGGCTAGGTTAGACTTGATTAAAATGGAGATATGGGAAGAGTTGGCACAAGGAAGACTTTTCTTCCTCAAGTAGTTTACACTCTATCCAGATAGAAAGTATTTCATTTTTTCCTTTACCTTAATAATATAAAAGATCCACAGGGGTATTCATAAAATATCAATAATGTTGTTTCAATGACTAATTTGAATTTTCAAGGAATAAAATCACATGACTATCATTTTTTTATGAATGATTTAATGCAGGTTTCTTTCTGTTGTATTCTGCATCAAAATGTACAACATAAATTAACCATACTCTACTTATTTTTCAAACACATATGCAGTGAATTTATAAACCTGGTGAAGTTTCCCATTATTAATAAAGAGGTTGTGGTCATATTATGTGAATTAGATATTTTATTCCCACCATCATTCTTTGATATAATCGTCCATTGGATGGTTAACTCGGTTATATAGGTTCAACTATGTGGTCCTTTCCATTAAATATGAATGTACCCCATTGAATGGTATATGAATGTTTTGATAGGGTATGTCAATAATCAAATTCATCCTAAAGGTTGTATTATAGAATGATATATTGTTGAATAAGTTATGGAATTATCTACCGATTACCTATCAGATGTTGATAGCATCATCCACCTAAAGTATCTTCATAGTTAATGCCTTATGGGAAAAGGTATTTCTTGAAGAGATGTTGTTACAATTACCTTGATAGAGTGGGAGAAATATCACCATTACATTTTATATAATATTGAATATTTTTATCCATACATTGAATCCCAAAAATAAATTTTTTGAAATTTGAATCAATCAAGGGATAAATGATGGATATCAAATACACAAAATCAACTATTTATAGGATGGTTCTAAGATCAAATTTATAAGCAGTTGTCCAGAAATAAGAATTCAATTTTCAAATGACTTCAATGTCTAGCTAGGGAACTGATTGAAAATGATATATCTTATACTGATTTTGTAATTAATCGTTACACGTTCTATACAAAATAACATAATAAATTTAGTACAATTAAAAACATTGGTGTTACACTTATGGATAACATGATGCACATATCTGGTGCCAAGGATATAAATACAATTTATGAAAATATGTAATATTTTTCTTTATCAAACTGATATATGAGTTTTATTATAAAAAATTTAAAGTGATTCCTTTCCATTGAAAATGGGTTGACAGTATCAATGTAGTGAAGGTTGATTAAATGGGATTTCTAAATGTGAATTTTAGTGTGGAAAGGGAAAAATACGAGTCATTAATAATGGAATTACAAGTTGTGAAAGTATTTTATGTCTCTGATCCAACAAAAAAGAATTGGTTGATTTTCCTGTTAGTGATTAAAACAAATTTCGGGTCAGATGAAAATTCAATCGAGGATAACACTTTCATTGGGATATCACAATCAGTTCATGCTAGTCCTTATGTAGAAAATTTACTATATTTTAGAGGGGGTCATAAATATGGTATTTTGATTTTTGATATAGAAACCAAATCCTTAAAACCTTTAAAAAAGAAAGAGATTTTCATGAGAAGGTAAATTTTTTTAATATACTCTGTTATTTCCTATAATATTATATGTTCTCTACTGAATTAACATAATAAAAATAGAATGTTTGACTACACATGCATAAAATTCCTTTTGCACATGATGATGCTAGCAATATCTTATCATAACAAACTATAATGAAGTAAATACTTTGAAAATTTTTAAAAGTAATATTACGATATACTTTATCTATTTCACTAAAAATTATATAATGTAAAATTGATTTAATTTTATTTATTACTTATAGAGTTCATTTATATTAGAATATTTCTATTTATCTTTCATTCCTTTGTAAGAAGAGTAATGATTATTTCTCTTCTCAATCACAGAGGTAATCTTGATGCTTTCACAGTAAAACCTTTGTCCATTGAATTAATATATTAATTCATATATATATTTAATTTATTTATTTTTAGTATTAATCACACAATAATTTTACAGGTGGATTATTTTTTTTATTTGGGGTGGTCTGTCTATATTTCATCTCTTTTTTCACCAAAATTTCCACATAACTATTCACCCTCAAGACCTTTCATCCTTATAGTGTTGACAGTTATCACATTCCATCAATTTTCCTATACTTATCAATCACAGAGGTAATATTTATGATTCTATAGTAAAATAATTTTCCATATAATTAAATAATTGTTTTAAATTGATGTTTAATTTATTTATTATTAGTATTACTCGTATAATAATTGGTTTTTTATACATGTTGATTCTTTTTTATGAGGTAAGGTGGTTTATTTGAAGATGATCATGCAGTGTTGTAAGTTCAACAGTTTAAGTCAATGTAACTCATGGTAATATTTATAGTTAGGATTATTTGGAGACTTTTGGATGTGTAGGAATTAGATACACCTCAATTAGACACATTGGGTGATCAGTATGACTCTAAGTACTTCTTTCTATTTAAAATTGACATTAATTTTAGTAAAAAATAAAAGGGAAACACACAAAACTAAGAAAACATATTTAGATCATTTTTATACTTTAATAAAAGGATATATAAGTCAATTTTTAAGTGTGTGAATCATCTTCACCTCAATCCGATACACAATGTGTTTGATATGAATCAATGTGTCTGTTATCAGTCTAAAATCAATATTTTACTCGAAAAAGTGTAACGCACTAAAAACTAAGAAAATATTATTTCATTTTCATGATAATTTATGGAATTTATTCATAAATTATTTTTGACATGTTGGAATTGGTCTTATGTAAAACTGATAGATGATGTGATCTGTATGAGTCAAAGTGTGTGTTTCAAGTTTAAAATGACATTTTATTAAAAAAGACAAGTGATGTACTCAAAACTGAGTGAAAAAAAAATCATATTATGTTGATACTATATAAAAAAAATCCTTAAGTCATTTGGGACTTGTAGGAATCATCTTCACCTCAATAGGATGCATGGTGTGGCTGGTATAACTCTAAGTGTGTCTTTATTTAAAATTGACATCAATTCTAGTAAAAAGGAAAACTAACCTAATAAAAACAAAAAAACACTCTCATATTTTTTTGATACATTAACAAAATTATCCATAAGTAATTAGATATTTGTAGTAATCAGTCGCATCTCAATCTGACACACGGTGTGACCCGTATAAATCCAAGTGTGTCTTTTTATTTAAAATTGACATCAATTTTAGTGAAAAGGATAATTGAACTACTCAAAACTGATTAAACACATTCATATTATTTAAATAATTTTTAAAAATGATCCATAGGACATTTATAATCTGTATCAATCATTATAACCTCAATCTGATACACGATGTTCCTGGTATGACTTAATGTGTCCGATATCAGTTTAAAATTGACATTTTAGTTCAAAAAGTGTCACTCATTGAAAACGAAGAAAAAATTCTATTAGTTTTTTGATGATTTATGAAATTGATTCATAATTAATTTTTTATATGTAGTAATTGGTCTCACATAAAACTGATATAAAATGTTATTAGTATGAGTCAAAGTGTGTGTTTCAATTTTAAAATGACATTTTAGTAAAAAAAAATAAAATTGATATACTCAAAACTGATAAAACACATTTATATTGTTATTATACTTTAGGAAACTAATCTATAAATAATTTTAGATTTTTAATAATCTGTTTCACCTTAAACCGAAAAACGGAGTGACTGGTATGACTCCAAGGGTGTATTTTTATTTAAAATTTACATCAATTTTAGTAAAATGAACAATATACCTACTCAAAACTAAGAAATCTGATTATAATTGTTTTAATAATTTATTTAAATGATAAATAAGTCATTTTAGAGTTGTAGGTGTCAGAATGACAACAATATGATACACGATGTGATAATTGTGACTCTAAGTATTCCTTATCAGTTTAAAATCAACATTTTAGTTCAAAAGTGTCACTTAATAAAAACTGATCAAACATGGTTTGGATATCTTGATAATTTAGTTAAAAAATATATTTCATTTATGATGTTTATTAATTTTTCTCATTTCAAACTAATAAATGATGTGATTGGAATGAGTCAAAGTGTGTGATTTTAGTTAAAAATGACATTTTTTTGTAGAAAAGAAAACTTACATACTCAAAATTTAGAAAAAAATCATTCATATTGTTTTGATGCTTTAAAAAAATGATCCATAAGTTATTTTAGATGTTTAGGAATATTCCTCACCTCAATATGACCCACAGTGTGATCCGTATGACTCAATGTGTGTATTTTTATTTAAAATTAACATCAATATTTATAAAATGGAAAATTGATCTACTCAAAATCAATAAAATACATTCATATTGTTTTTATACTTTACAAAAATGATCCCTAAGTCATTTTTGATGTGTAAGAATCAAACTCACATCAATTCATTATGTTTTCTTCCCGTTATGATTCAAAGTATTCGTTATTAGTTTAAAATTGATATTTTAGTTCAAAAAGTGTCACTCACTAAAAATCAATAAAATGTGATTGTATTTTCTTGATAATTTAGGAAAAAAATTCATAATTCATGTGTGATGTTTAGGATTTTGTTTCCTGTAAAACTGATATATGGTGTGATCATAATGAGTCAAAGTGTGTGTTTCTAGTTTAAAATGACATTATAGTAAAAAATATAACTAGTGTACTCAAAAATAAGAGAATGCATTTAGATTGTTTTTATAAATTATAAAAATAATCCACAAGTCATTTTAGATGTTTTCTAATCATATTCACTTCAACTCTATGCATGGTGTGACCGGTATGACTCCAGGTTTGTCTTTCTATTTAAAATTGACATAAATATTAGTTAAATAAACACTTTTTGTTAATTTATTTAATTATATTTTTACTAATATAAGAATTTTTTTCATATACTGGTTTTATCTTTAGCTCCAGTAGGGGTGGTTTGTTTATAAATAGAATTAGCCGGGGTCAAGGTTAAAAGATAAAGGAACATTGGTTTTTTCGAATGTATGTAATAATTTTTCTTTATGTAATTGTATAAACCAATGTTTTAAATGTCTATAGTATAGTGTTTTTTTCTTATATTTGTATTGAAAATTTCATTTCATATAAATTATGTATTGGTTCTTGTTTTTTTATATCTAGTGTGTTTATGGTGCTATGGTGTAATGTTACAGCGCATTGCACCAGTGCTTTAGTGTGCTATTACAGAACATTGTAGTATGAACATTTATCAGCGCTTTTAAAATTGCTGATAAAGGTACCCTTTATCAGAGCTTCTATAAGCATTGATAAAAGACCTTTATCAGTGTTTCAAAAAAAATGATAAATTCCATTTAGCGGTGCTAAATAAAAGCACTGATAAATGTGTTCCTTTATCAGTACTTCTAAATGTGCTGATAAAGGACCCATTTATCATCTCTTTTTTTAGCACCGATAAAGGACCCCTTTATCAACACTTTTTTAGAACTAATAAAATACCGGGGCTTTTAATATCGCTTAGGTAGAAAGTGATTCTATGGTACTGATAAAGGCCATTTCTAGCACTATTAAAGGACTATTTTTTAGTAGTGAACGCTGAGAACCATGTCTTAATACCAAATGTTTTGGAGGTATTTTCCTCAAAACCCCAGTGGAAGGATAGATGGATAGCTAGCCACTCTTCCCTAATCCCCCTTCTAGGAATTAGTGATATGCATGGGTTGTGATGGCCATAATTCAAAAGTTCCTTTGTCTACATGTTATGTGATGAGATTTGATAGCCCAGGTGTCTTTGAGTGAGATGTGATAAGTTTTATTATGGTAGGGGGTCATGTATGTTAGGATGAGGGAACAAATTTTTTTCCTTCCTGTTCAAGATACCCTACTATAGTAGTTATGAGATTGGATGTGAGGTGATGGACTAGGTGTTTATGGACAGGATATGATGTGATGTGGTGTTATTAAAAAGAGGTGGGAGTGCCATGAAATATGACATTGGGGTGTGATAGTGTAAAATCAGTGGTAAAGTTGTGTGGGGAACCCTTCATCAATATACTGCATATTATATTATTATACATGGTTTTTTTTTGGTTATCAAACCTTAGTGAGGTTTGAGTTTTGGTTAGTATACCTATATAGGTTCTTTTTAGTTATTCTGTTTTCTCACTAGTGCATTATTATGCTCTTTTCACATGTGCTCATGATAATTTTGTTTTCATAATGAGTATACCAATTTACTCACCCTACATATGTAAAACTATTTTCAGGTTTCCATGAGTACTTCATAGACCATAGTAGACATTACTATCTTGGACCTTTGAATAGTTGTTGTGTCACTACTCTAGTTTTTATTTTGGGTATTTAATTTGGAGAATTTTACTTATATCATTTTTATTTACACATGCATTTTGGATGGTTTTTGGATTTCATTTATATATTTAATTGAGTTAATTACATTTGATTCATCTTATCTCTCAATAATATTTATATTATAGATGGTAATACCTCCCATAAAAGTGATTTTTATACTCCCGGTGCAAGTTTCCAACCTAGGTCCTACTGAAGGTAGGACTTGGAGGTTATTATCTCTCTCCCCTCATTATGGTATCATTGGAGATAGGGGTAATAACATTATGTAAGATATGTCCAGGTCTTTACAAGAATGATTTAAAATTATTAAATACCATGGTTAATTTTCAATTTTATTATATTAAATTAAGAAAGATTATATAGGGTATTTACTGTAACACCCCAAGGTTTTGAAAATAAATATTGAATTCATGAAACACTGAGTCCTTACCAAATAACACTTTATTATAAACTAGATGTTAAACATAAATTTCCCTTTAATATGTTTTGAATTTAGAAAAATGGTCATCTAAAGTTGCGTTCAGTAAGATATTAAGAGTTTGATAAGACAAACTTACTTTTTGGTCATCATTAACATAACCTTATGAATAGTAATTTGAACCTTATGAATAATAAATAATAATATTATTTTATTTTCTTAAGGTTATAAGATAATTAAATCTTGATTAAATTTTCAATGTGATATAAAATGAATTATAGTTTTAAAAATGTTATTTTTCAAAAAAAAACTATGATTTTATTTAAAAATTAATTTAATAATATTTATAAAATTATTTTTAAAGAGTTTATTTCATTTTTAAATTCTACACATCAAAAAATGGTTTGGGTGAATTTTTGGTATTTTTCTGAAATACTCAAATTTTTTACAAATAGTGAAATACGGTAATTTACCGTATATTTACATTATCATTTAAGGTCACTATTCCTAGAATAATGTATTATTTAAGCATAGTTATTTAGAACTCGCATTCACTTATTAATATTTTGGTTCACATGAATCAACACTATTGGTTTTCGTGAGGGAAATAATAAAATATTCAAAATTCACTCCTCCCCTCCACTATAACCCCTCCTTGTTCTCTTAAATACTATAAAACCTTGTCCCTTATCTAATATCCACAAAAATTCCCTTCTTTATTCCCTCCCCACATCCATAAACTCTAGGTTTTTCCAAAATACCAAAACCCCTTCCCATAAGAAGGTTCTCAGGGAGGTTATTTCAAGAGGTAAAGCGTCATTCTTTTTCATTTAGTTTCATTTTAATTTATCTTATTTTCTTATTATATCCTAACATACTATATCCAATTTATCCTTATAACTCTATTATAATCTATATACATGAATTATACCATGTTAATGTAATAACCATTATTAATATTCTTACTCTCTATCTCTTGTATAGATGAAATCATCGTCTGTGAGGTTCCAATTTACAACCTTCATGGCCAACGAAGTTTCATTATTCAATTTTTCCTTCCTTAATGTTCATGAAACCATTTTGATAGTCGAACCAGACTATAATATATGTATTATAACCTAATTTATATTTAAAAACCATTATATGTACATAATATTAAATCATACGACCAAACTAGTTCTTAATAATCAAAATACTGCTAAAATAATATAAGTCATTGTCATTAATATTTCATCTAATGATTCATCCTCATTTCAAGTAACCAAATTATATAAATTAAAATTAACACCTAATTATGTTTATAAATAATGTTTAAATTCTATTCTAGATATTTACATCCATTCCACATGAACTCCATTACATAAATACAAGTGAACTGATTATGAAAACCAAGGAAATGAACACTCTGGAACGACGAAATTCAATATTATAAATTATCAATAAGAACATAATGAACATAATAAAGTTATGATAAACTAAATAAATGTATAATAGGTTTTTAATTAAGTTATAAATAAGTCTAATTTCATATTCCATGACCTTATGTTCAAGAAAGGAACACATTTGGACTTAAGGTTAGGGTTTTCCACCCGAACCTCCATTTTCATCCGGGTTACTTTTATTATCTACATAAATCAATTAAATTCTTATAAATTCATATGTAATTATCATAATTATTGTTTTAATGTTATATATATGTTTCACAACCATAATTATACCCTCATTTATGGGGATTTATATGTTTTAAAAGGGTCTTTCAAAAATTCTTTCCGAAATACAAGCATGATTCAAGGGATTTCTAAAATTCATACTTATTATTAAGGGAACTCTATAAATTTTTTTAGCAACCAATATATTTATAAAATAACTCATTTTTATTATGAAAATACTGCCTTACTTCACTTTTGGGTTTATAAAAATACTTTTCCAAAATAACTCTTCTTTTGGAAATAATATAGTATTTCTCTAAAAAATTTCTTGATGATTTTATAAGAGTATCTTCATATATTTACACACTATTTTTGATTGTTAAATATGATATAATATACCATATTTAATTAAATTCTTTAAAAATAGTTTTTTTGGATAGGCTATCCTAAAACTATTCACCAATTTACTCTAAATGGTTAGTCTTTAAGCTTAATGTTCGGGGAAAGTTATTTACATTTCTTATGTTAGTTTCAATATTAATGTATATGGTGTTTATGTTTATCCTTGATCATATGAGTAATGAATTGGACTTACTATGTGATGGGTGGGGAGTGCTATATCCCCCCTATAAATCAGTAGGTCTCATGAGACAAATAGACGTGGACTTGACCAAGGCCTTTCCCATTTTGAGATATTGTTTTGGTTGAGGCCTTAATAATTTTTAGATGTCTTGGTCGAGGCCTTAAAGATATGTTTTAGAATGTCCAGAATATGCATTTCCCCCATTATGAAGCTAGAAATTCAATTTTAATGAGGTTATACCCAGGATTATGTTTTATTATAGAAACATTTACTCAGCTCATATTCTTTCCATATTATGTTCAAATTTTTCTCTTTTAAAGGCATGTGTTTTCAATTATTCACCATAGCTAATGTTTATATTATCTTATATTTTATTTATTACTCTTACTGAGAATTTGAGATCATTCCTTTCTTATGTTTCATTTTCCTAGGATATGACGAAGTAAATAATGAATGAATTGAATGAATAATTTAGGATTCATGGATGTTTCAAATGGAATAAATTAGTGTTGTTTTTCCTTTCAAGTTTTAATGTTGAACTTATATATGTATCGTGTTTCCAAATCTACTAAACTATTTTTTCCTTTGGGATATGATTTTCTTTTAAACATTCCAATGTAATTTAATAAGGCACCAGCTCCAGGAAACTGGGTTCGGGTCTTTATAGTTGGTATTAGAAGAAGTTTTATAGAAAACTTGGAAAATAGATTTAGAAAACATAGATTAAGGAACTAACATCTAAGAGAGTATTTTGAGGATAGGAATATAAGATCATCCTTGTATTTTTTTAAGGAATAGATTATGTAGATCTTTCTAGAAAATGAATCCTAATCTAGATACTACAAGTGGATGTGGTTCTGGAATAGATGTACCTAAGAGTGAAAAATCTAAAAAGGAGTTTAGGGCTTGACCCGGGGTATCCTGGTACATGTCAATGGGTCTTACTGCACACTAGTTTTGACACTCTTGGGAGATATTATTATGATAATTCACATTTTCTTTACAAGCCATTATTAAGGATTTAAATGCAAATTTTTTCTCAAAGAAACGATGTTTGTGAATATGGGATTATCCAAGCATATAATTTCAATTTATGTTAAATATTTTGCTAAGTTAAGATTATAGATTATGATTCATAACCTAATACAATGTATGCCATCATCTAGAAATGGTGCCAAGTGGAATAAATGGAAATCATATGAACACAAATATCCCATGTAGGTATTTCTCTCTGATGCAAGATAATGATGTTGTCTCTGGCGCTACGACTGGTGCTGAGCAACTTATTACTATTCCAGGACAAATGAATCAGGTTATGAACAATAACCATACCCATATGTAGAAACCTAATCCACAATGTGGAGTATCTATATTGGATCACTTTATGTGAAAACAACCTCTATCTTTAAATGGTACTATAAACCAATTTGTAGCTATGCAGTGGATAAGTTCCCTAGAGAAGATATATCTCACTTTGGGATATAACAAAGGGATAATGTTATCATGGTAGTTTATAGTCTATTTGGAGATTCAGATTAGTGGTTGTCATTAATCTAAAGAAAAAGGAGGAGGAAGAGATAGAAGAGATGAAATATTGGTACTTTAAGGAAATCTTCCAAGATAAATAATTTCCCTGTGAACAGCGAGCAGATATGGAAAGTTTGTTTATGAATTTAAGGACAAAGAAAGATCGGAATATTGCAATGTATGAATCTAAATTCACAGGGATAGAAAGTAATGATGTGGAATACATATGTAATCCAAGAATAAAAATTGATGTATTCTTGGATGGCCTAAATCCATTCCTCCAATGGAAATGGGTATCCCAAAGTTTTTCAACGTATGAGGATATAATTTCATCTAATATAAAGATAGAAAAATAAATTCTCTAAGTGTTATGACATTAAAGAAAATTAGGAGAACAATATGGTTACTGATGACTCTAGAAAAATAAATAATAAAATGGGGAAGAAGGGAAGAGTTGAATTTCCACCCTGTGATAATGGTTGAAGGAAACACCATGGTGCCTACATAAAAGGAAAAGGGGTATGCTAAAAATGTGGTCAGAAAGTACATATTTTTTGTAATTGTAAGGGGAAGAAATAATATGTTAATGTTCAATGCTATAATTGTTTGGAGATGGGACACTATGCTAATTTTTGTCCAAAGCGTCAAGGAAACATCCCACAGAACAGGCCAAGGAATCAGGGACAAGATTATGTGATCAAAACTGGTGATATTGAAGTTCTTAATGATATGGGGGAATATACTTTAATAATTTTCTCAAAATTAGCTAATGATTTATTTGATTCTATATCATAGTATTCTTTCATATCTTCACAGTTTTTCAAGAGAATTAGCTATTTCTAATTTGATTTAATAAGGGAGTTTTCAGTCCAAACTCCAAAGGGAACTATAATTGCAATAAAGTTGTGTCAAGAAGTCCCCATTATGGAATATAAACATTCTATATATTCTGATTTTATTTTCATACCGTGATTGACTTTGATATAATCCTTTGTATGGATTGGCTTTTAAACCATGATGTAAAAATTTATTACAAGAAGTTGGAGGTTATAATTTTTTATGATGATGTGGAATCCCTTATCTTTAAGGAAGATAAATCACCATCTAATTATCATCAAGATCCACCCCTATTAGCTCTAATGAATTAAATTATTAGAGATTAAGGGAATGAAATTACTATGTGTGAGGAAGGGAATATTCATATAGAGGTTGTACCTATTATGTAAGAATATGTTGATGTGTTTCTAGAGGGCCTACATGGACATCCTCTAGAGTGGGAAATTGAGTTTTATATTGACTTAATTCTTAATTCAAGGCTAATATGAAAGAACCCTTATAGAATTTCCACTATGTAGTTAGTGTAACTGAAGAAACAACTAGAGGAATTGATTGATAAAGAAATTATTCACCCTAGTGTTTCTCCATGGGGATCCCCAGTTCTTTTTGTTAAGAAGAAAGATGGATCTATGAGGTTGTGCATTGACTACTGGGAGATTAATGTTATGAAAATAAAGAACAAGTATTCCCTACCTTGTATTGATGATTTATTTGATCAACTTCATGGAGCCCAATATTTTTCAAAGATTGATCTTCGATCTGGATATCATCAGTTTCTTATGAGGAAGGAAGACATTACAAAAATATCATTTCGAACCAGATATAGGAACTATGAGTTTATAGTAATTCCTTTTGGAAAAAGTAATGAACCCTCTATTTTCATTTATCTACTAAATAGAGTTTTCAATTAATATCTTTATGACTTTGTGGTGGTATTTATTGATGATATCTTGGTATAAAACAAAAGATACTAGGATCATGAAAATCACTTACATTCTATTCTGAAGACTCTTAGAAGAAATGAATTATATGGGAAGTTTAGAAATTGTGAATATTGGATTCAATCAGTTTCCTTTCTGGGCCACATTGTCTCTAAAAATGGAATATTTGTTGATCCAGTAAAGACAATGGTTTTAAAATAATTTCCTACTCTAACAAAAATAACAGAGGTATATAGTTTTATTTTTTTAGCATGTTATTATCATCGTTTCTATCATAATTTCTCCCGTTTATCCAACCCAATGAAAAAAATTAAATATAATGGAGTTAAGTTCATATGTAAGAAATAACATGAGGACTATTTTGAAGAATTGAAGAGGAGATTACTGAATGCTCTGATCCTAACCCTACCATCGGGGAATGATGTGTTTGTGATATATAGGTATGTATCAAAGAAAGTAATTAGTTGTGTCCATATACCGAATGATATATTTCTTTTCTATGTATCAAGGAAGCTAAAAATTCATGAATAAAACCATTCTACTTATGACCTTGAGTTATCAGTTGTAAAATTTTCTCTAAAGATATAGAGACACTATCTCTATGGTGAAAGATGTGAGATATATGCAGATCACAAGAGTTTGAAGTATATCTTCTCACCAAAAGAACTCAACATGAGGTAACAATGATGGATTGAACTACTAAAATATTATGATCTTTCCATGCATTACCACCCTGGAATGGAAAATAAGGTAGCGGATGCATTAAACCGGAAGGATCATTAAGTTTTAAACAAAATGAGGATTGAAAGATACCATGCATTCACGGATCTAATAAGGATGGACATGGTAATTATCAAAGAGGGTGAAATGTCACTAATTTTTCAAATGGTTTCCCAAACATATTTATTGGAAATAATTAAAGCTTCATGGTCTAATGATAATAATTTTCTAGAGAAAATTAATGTTGTGACAGATGGGAAGTTGGATAACATTGTATGTGAAGATGGAATTCAGAAATTTGTAAAGAGAGTATGTGTCCCCTCTAAAACTACGTTGAAAATGGAGTTATTGGATGATTCCCATTGCTCAAATTTCTCTATACACCCAGGTATCACTAAAATTTATAGATACTTGAAGTAAAATTTCTGGTGGGAAAATATAAAGCGGGAAATTGATGATTATGTATCAAGATGTTTATTTTTTCAATAAGTGAAGCTCGAAAGACAACATTATAGAGGATTCATGAAACCTATATCAATTCCTACATGAAAATGGGGTGACATAACCATGGATTTGGTCACTAGATTACCCAAAACTCCTAGAAATAATGATAGAATATGGGTAATTGCAGATCGAATTACAAAATCTACACATTTTCTCACTATAAGGGAGGATTTTCCACTGGAGCGCCTAGCAAGACTCTATATTAATGAAGTTTTGATGCTTTATGGAGAACCTCTCTCAATTTTTTATGATCTTGAACCACAATTTACATTCAAATTTTTGAAAAGTATTCCTAAATCTTTGGATACTCAGGTTCGATTGAGAACTTCCTATCACCCAAAAATTGATGGGCAATCAGAAATGATGATCCAAACTTTAAGGGACATGTTCAGATCATGTTCACTTGAATTACAAGGTATGTGGGATCAATATTTTCCTTTAGTGGAGTTTTCCTAGAATAATAGTTTCTATTAAACTATTCAAATGGCACCATATGAAGAATTGTATGGAAACAAATGTCGTAAACCATCTTTTTGGGATGAAGTTGAAGAAAGGAGGCTTGTTGGTCTCGAGCTTGTGGAGGAAACAATAGTGAAATTGAAGAATATTCCAGGCCATATCAAATAATCTCAAATAAGGTAAAAAACTATACTGATAATTGAACGAATGATTTGAAATTTCAAGTGGGAGATCATGTTATCTAAAAAGTATCTCCATGGAAGGGTCTTATAAGATTTGGGAAGAAAAGGAAACCAACCCCTATGTACATAGGCCCTTTTGAAATTCTGTAGAGAATTGGAGTTGTTTCATATTGTTTGGATATGCTAGAAATCCAATCTAAATTACACAATGTGTTCCATGTCTCATTGTTGATGAAGTATATGTCAGACCTAATGCATGCCCTCACTTCTAAAGGTATATAATTGAAACCTGACATATCTTTCTGTGAAGAGGCTATCCAGATTTTGGAAACTAAAGAACAATTATTGAGGAATTGGATGACTCGACTGGTAAATATACTTTGGACAAATCATAACATCGAATAGCCAACATGGTATCCCAAGGATCTTATGATGAAGAGCTACCAAAATCTTATGGTATGTTAAAATACTGTGAATTTCAAGGATGCAATTTTTGTAAGGAGGGGAGAATGTAACACCCCAAGGTTTTGAAAATAAATATTGAATACCGCAAACAATGACCCCTTAAAAAAACCACACTTTTTTATAAACAATTTGTTAAACAAAACTTTTCCTCTACTATGTTATGAATTTTTAAAAGCGATCAACTAGAGTTGTGTTTTGTAAGATATTTAGAGTCTTACAAGACAAACATAATTTTTAGTTAATAGAAGCATATCCTTATGAATAGTAATAGTAATAATAATATAACCCTTATGGATATTAAATATTTTTATTCTTTTATTTCTTAAGGTTATAATATAACTAAATCTTGATTAATTTTTCAATTTGATATAAAACGAATTATAGTTTTAAAATTGTTATTTTTCAATTAAACTATGATTTTATTTAAAAATGAAATTAATGATATTAAGAAAATTATTTTCAAAAAATTGAGTTCATTTTTGAATTCTACACATTGAAAACGGTTAGGGTGAATTTTTGGTATTTTTCTGAAATACTCGAAATTTCGAGGAAAAGTGAAATACGGTAATTTATTGTATATATACATTATGAGTAAGATTCAATATTTATAGAATCATGGCTAATATAATAACACTTATTTATAATTAAAATGAACTTATTACTATTAGGGGTCACATGAATCAACACTCTTGGTTGTCTTGAGGGAAATAATAAAATAATGAATAAAATATTCAAAATTCACTCCTCTCCTCTACTATAAAAAACCCCCTCACTCTCTCTTGTCTTCACTCTTTTCAAGCATTGTGACTTGTCTAAGTTCTGGAAAAATAACCTTACTTATTCAATCTACACATTAATGAGCTCTTGTTATTTCCAAAATACCAAAACCATTTCCCTTAAGGAGGTTCTCAAGGAGGTTATTTCAAGAGGTAAAGCATCTTTCTTTTTCATTTAGTTTCATTTCAATTTATCTTATTTTATTATTATCTCCTTACCTTCTCTATCCAATTGATCCTTATAACTTAAGAATCATATATATAATGAAATTATAACATGTTAATGGAATAACTATTATCAATATTCTTACTCTCTCTCTCTCTCTTATAAATGAAATCATCATCCGTGAGGAACCAATTTACAACCTTCATGGACGACAAAGATCCATTCTTCAATTTCTCCTTCTTTACTGGTCATGAAATCATTTTTATAGTTTAAAAATACTATAATATATGTATTATATCCTACTTAAAATTCATACACCATTATATGTACATAATATTAAATCATATGACCAAACTAGTTCCTAATAATACAAATGCCTCTAAAATAATCTAAGTGATTTTCATTAATATTTCATCTAATGAATCATACTCATTTCATGTAAAAAATGTTATAAATTACTATTAACACCTATTTATGTTCATAAATAATTTTTAAATTCAATTCTAGAGATTTAAATCCATTCCACATGAACACCATTACTTAAAAACAAGTGAAACGATTATGAAAACAATGGAAATGAACACTTCAGAATAACAAAATTCAATCTTATATCTTATCAATAAAAACATAATGAACTTAATAAAATTATGATAAAATAAATAAAAGTATAATAGGTTCTGAATTAAGTTATCAATAAGTCTAATTTTATATTCCCGGACCTTAAGTTCAATAGAGAATCACATTAAAACTTAAGGTAAGGGTTTTCCACCTGAACATCCATTTTCATTCGGTTTACTTTTATTATATATTTACCTCAATTAAATTATTATTAATTCATATTTAATCATCATATTTTATGTGTTAATTTTCTATATATGTGTTCCAACTAGAATCATACCCTCATATATGGAGAGCTATATGTTTTAAAAGGGTCTTTCAAAAATTCTTTTCGAAATACGAGCCTGATTCAAGGGAATTTCTCACATTCTTACCTATTTTCAAGGGCACTCTATAATTTTTTTAGAAACCATTATCTTTATAAAATAACAAATTTTTTATTATGATAATACTACCTTAATTAACTTTTGGTCTTATACATATACTTTTCCCAAATAACTCTTCTTTTCAAAATAAAAGAGCATTTATCTCAAGAATTACTCGATGCTTTTATAAGAGTATCTTTATCTATTTCAACACTCTTATTGATAATTATGTGTGATATAATCTACCATATTTAATTGAATGGTTTATGACTAGTTTAATTTTTGATTTTATATCTTAAAACAACTCACCAATTTACTCCTAATGGTTAGTGTTTATGCTTAATGTTCAATGAAAGTTATTTACATTTCATATGTTAGTTCTAATATGAATGTATATGTTGTTTATGTTTATCCCCACTCATATGAGGAATTAATTGGAATTATTAATTAATGGTTGGTTCCCTCTATATCCCATCGATGCATTAGTAGGTCTCATGAGACAAATAGAAGTGTACTTGGTTAAGGCCATTCCCATTTTGAGATATGGTTTTCTCCGAGGACTAAATCATTTTTATACTTCTTGGTCGAGGCTATGACGGTATGTTTTAGAATGTCCAGAATATTCATTTACCTCATTAAGAATCTAGAAACTCAAATTTCATAAAGTTACACCCATGATTATGTTTTATTATGGAAACATTTACTTATCTCATATTCCTACCATATTATGTTAATATTTTTCTCTTTTAAAGGCATGTTTCTTAAATTATTCAATGTGCCTAATGTTTATGTTATCTTCTAATATATTTTTTCTCTTACTGATCATTTTATCTCACCCATTTATTATGTTTTATTATCCCAGTATATGAAGATGTAAAATATGAATGACATTCAGGCATAATATTTGATGCATGGGTGTTTCTAATGGAATATATTAGTGTTGTATTTTCTTTCAAGTAGTAATGTTGAACTTATATATGTATCTTGTTTCCAAAACTACTAAACTATTTGTTACTTCATGATATGACTTTATTAAAAACATAATAATGTAATTTAATATGGAACCAGCTCTTGGAAACTAGGGTTGGGTTGTTACATTTACTTTACCGGTGATATAAGTGTACTTATTGGAATAAATTTCTTTTGATAAAATATTAATTCTATAGAATTGGATCCCATTATCGGTTTGATGTCCATTAAAGTTTTCATTTCTTAATTATTGTTATATATATCATTGATATTTATAGATTTTGAGGGTATGTGATTTTACAATCATATATCAATTATCTGATGGACCATGAGTTTAATGGGGTCTTATGAATGTCTCTGGGTACTTGGGGTTGAATTGATAGTCCATATTAACTTTCAAAGACATTTCTTCATAGTGATGATTTTATTTTCACTAAAAATTTATCCTTATAGAATAATCTATTATCTCAAGGGTTTCTGATTAGAAATTTGATCACCATTTTAAATTATCATATCATTATTATAATAGAATTGTGTTGTGATAATTTAATTAAATAATCAATGTTTAGATGAATCATAAAAAATATTGATTTTTATTGAAAACTGTCTTTTCATTTAAATAATTTAGAAATTAATTTTTTTTTTTAATTGGTTTTAAAAATAATATCAGTTGATATATATTATAAATATTCTAATAAATATCACTGATGTTAATTGTTTTTTAATTTTGGTATAAAAAACATTATATTTTAGATAACACTTTTTCTGAGAAACTTCTTTTCATTACAGTTTACCAGTTTAATTTTAAAGTATATTCTAAAATATATTATATTGAATATTAAATAGTGGATCTAATATTTTGAAATAATAGTATAAAATTTTTGGTAAAAACTTAACATTTATTTTTCTCATTACCTTTATTAATATATGTCACCTAGATATGGTTAAAACATCCAAAGTTGGGTTAAAACAATGGGATAAGGATTTAAAATTTTTCTAACACTTTCCTTTATAATATTATATGATATTAGTTTGTCCATTTACATAAAATTATCAATTATATGTCCACTTGGTTCCATTTTTATTTTATTATAACTTTTATATTATTTTAAGAAAAGAATGAATAAAAAATACCACTCTCTTGACAATAATATCTCTAAAAAAATTTACAAGAGGATAAAAATTTGATAATTAAAAATATTTTTTTTTTAATATGAATAAAAAAATCATATTGATTTATATTTAATTTTTAGTGATGAAATTATTACATTAAATTCTTACAAAATGGAGATACGGTACTTGGGAATGAAGTAGAAAAATCATGTAAATGAGTTTAAAAACAATATTAGTAATATTGAATCGGTGAATTATAGTTCCCAAATAATTTTATAGATTATTATAAAACATTATGGATTCATGAAATTTTTATATACTAATCCCATATTTATCATAATGTAGTTTAAGTCAAATTAATTGAATCATGTCAAAAATTAAATTAATGATATTTTATGTCAAATAATATTTTATAAAATCATTTAAAAATTATAATAATCTAAAAATATATATGGTCTAAAATAATTATAATAATATTTTAGGATGATAAATTGTATAAAATTTTATACCTTTTCCATTTATGTTCTATTTTTTTTACCTTAAATGTTAAATTATAAGCAATTATAATTAAAAAAAATGTTACCACGATTAAGGTTAAAACAGTTTTACTTGGGGGTTAATCTAAAAATATAAGGGTATAAATGAAATAAAGACTTTCTTAAACCTCTTAGGGTGTTTTTAATTAAACATTGTCCTTATCAACTTTGAATATGAGTCATTGTTTTCTATTTTTCCACGAATGTGACTTAAGGGTATTTCAAAACGTTGAAAAAATATAGGTGTGACACTCTCTAAAATTAAAAAAGGATACCCCTCCCCTCTATTCTCTACAGATATTTCAAAAACCTAGATTAACTAAACCCTAACCAATTATCTTCTTAACTTCCAATTCCATTTATCAGGGGATCTATAATTCTTAAAAGACCATTACAATGATCCTTAAGAAGGGATCTAAAGGTGTTATATCGAAGAAGAGGTAGTCATCCTTAATAACTCTTTCAAGTTTATTTATTGTTTTAAATCCAATAAATATATTTTATCCATTAAAAAATAATATCTAAACTATCATAAATATACATCATTATTATTATGATTATGGGAAAATAATTTTTCACCTATTTTTCTCTTATATAAATCAAAAACATCACTCAACCGTTTGTATGGCTTACCGTCTCCACATAGCGGTGTAATTAATTTTTCATCACCACTTTACGTGTATTGATACAAAATGTAACTAATGTGTGTATATGATATTTATTACTTATTTATTGTTTTGGTAATATAATATCACTTCTACCTTTTTACATTTCCATTCATTGGAAAATGATAACGTCACTCATGTGTACATATAGACTACGACCACCATCGAGCGATGCCATTTTTTTATTTATTCATTTCATAGATGATAAAAATGATAAACTAAATGAATATATATGATATATATGATAATATAATGATTATTTAATTTTTAATTATAATTTACCTTTCTTTTTTTCAGTCCATCAAATAGTGAACACACCATTTAGGTGTATATTTGGCCTACCATATGCATGAATGGTGTCATTCATTGTTATCTCCACCAATCGTGATTTATTTTAATTATGTATATAATGAATATAAATGATATATAAATCATGATTATTAATATATATAATATGGAACCATGACCAAAATTCATGGGAAAAACTAACAAATCAAACCTTCATGAAAAAAGAAATAGTTAACATATGAAAACTATTATTTTAAATGAATTGTTAATCAATGGGTATTGAAATGTTATAAATTGGTCATATATGATATTAAAAATATGAATATGGTTTTCTTACAATTAATAGAATGTTTGAAACCATTATAAATGTGTTCAAAGTATATTAAAAAAATTGGAATTGTTATGTGAGTGGTTTCACAACTCAATTACTCTTCATTGGGTTATATTAATTCTTTATTTTTTATTTTATAAAACATTTATGTGTGTAATAAACTCTAAATATTTTAGTTTTTATTTACACTTGTTTTTATATATTTAAATTTGTACACATTATCACATCATTGATTTATTCTCACTCCAATGGTACTATCACGACCCACCTTCACCAAGATGGGGGAAGGGATATTAGATTTCTAGACCCTACCTTCTTCAAGTTGAAGGAGGGATGATGACCCCCGAGACCCGCCTTCAATTGGTCCTAGAGTGGATACTAGCACCAAGGGTATGGAATTACATGAAAAAAAGAAGGCATTATAGTTTTTATTTAGTGGGATCGGGAGATAAGATAGTATGTCCCAAAAAACACCAAAACTCGAAGTAAAAGTAACCCCAACAATCCATTCCCATATGCATGTTTCAATAATAAGTGTTACAAAACCAGGAACTCCAAAGGTAAATACCAAATAAAAGAAAAACAGTAACAGAAACGGTCCTAACATCTGAAATAGTACGGTCCCGCATGGTTCTTGAATTCCTCCTAGAAACCTAAAAGCATTTTTATATACATAGGGTGAGTATACAGGTATACTTATTAGGGAAAATCAAAAGATATTGTGCACAAGTGGGGAGGCATTTTAATGCCCTATGAGAAAAAGGAGATAACTGAAGCACCTAGCAAGGAAACTATCCACCCAACCTCACCTATGAACACTCCCCAAAAAACACAAGTCAAGTAAAGTAATAGTAATAACACATCGATATTTGGGTACCCTACACCACTTTCCAACTAGTTATTAAATACATCCTACAAATCTGACCTTCCCCGCCATTTTCAGCGCAGTCCCACTGTCATACCCTGCCTGCACACACCGGGGCTACCACAACCACTCACCCTGCCCGAAAACACCAGGGCTAGAACAACTACTGCCACACCTGAAGACACATGGACCCAAAAAACTACTTCCATTTCTGAAGACACCTCGGCCCGAACAACTACTGCCACGCACGAAGACACTTAGGCCTCATCCCAAAGATACTTAGGAAACAACCTACCCACACACGCCTGGGCCAACCACCGAAACTTACCGTTTCCAAATAATCTTGGGATATAATGGACCTTAGTCCATCACAGCCAACCCGAAGAGTCTTAGTCTACTCGGAAAAGGGAGCAGAAAAGGATCTAATAACCAGCAACTCTTAGGAGTGTTGGGAAAAACACCATCCACCATGAAATGGAGGTGTTTGGAACGAAGTACTCAACGTGTGTGGGGCACGAATAGGAAACCTAAGAACTAAATTATGTGTATAGGTAAAAAATCACTCATCTCAACCTAGGGGTTCCAAAACCAGCATGTACACAAACACCCTCATTATTATTCATTCATAAAAAGCACACCACCCATAGCCAAGTCACAACTCATTCCCAGAAATAAAAAATCCCATTGAACCAAATTTTGTTATCACATACAAGTGGTTATATTTAAATAATTCTTCACTACTATGAAAATAATAGGCATAGCCACAAGAAAAATAAGTAAAAACAACCAAAAAGCTGATTAAGTATTCACACCCGGTTCTCTTGTAAAGTCATAACCACAAAAAGGATCTATGAGATCCCTCAAAGTACTAGAACCAAACCAAGCCTCACCATATGTCCCCACATGGCCTTAGATCCCCAAAACAATAACTTCACCACAATAGGGGATCTCATCCCTATCCATGTCACCCCACAAGAGTCAAGCAGAACGACCACACATATTTCCAAGATAGGGAAAGAGAGTTTCCAGATTCTATAACACCATTCATTGAGTTCCTTTTTTCTGTTTGGTTAACCAGGGTGATCACACAAGGATTATTTTTCACTAAACATTAATTTAATCAACTATGTTTACATGATTAAATAAATTAATTCCCAGTATCACTTTCCTAGAACAACATGGGTTTGTTCAACGCCGAGGTATCCACTGAGCGATGGGTGTGGCTCAAGAATTTCTAGAGGAAGTGAACAAGAAGGTGGTGGGATCCAATATTATTTTTCAGGTCAATATGGAGAAGTTTTATGACAATATTGGATGGAGTTTAATAATTCAGGTCATGAGGGATCTCGGGTTCCATGAATGGGTTTCGAATTTATGCTTTCAGTATTTTTCCTCGCCATGGATTTCTATTTTTCTTCTAGGGAAGCGGTTTGGATTTTTCAAGAATATGAGAGGTGTCAGGAAAGGGACCCCCCCCCCCCCATGTTCCTAATTTCCCAGGAAGCACTATCCCAAAACCTCCAAAGAGGGATACTATAATGGAATATCCTTCTTTATATCACATAGGCCTCGGACGGATCCTATTCTTACCTGATTCTTGCTATTGATATTATTTTTTTTCTTAATGGTAGAAGTTCATATTTGATTAATCTCATGCGGATCATGGGGGTATATAGTAGTTTGAGTGGCTATCAGATTAATGTATGGAAAAGAAACGTTTTTATTCCTACTAAATGCCCAAGGAGGAGGACCCGGAGTATATAGGAAATTTTGGGTGTACAACAGAAATAGCTGCCCATATTGTACCTTAAGGATCCTATCTCTACTGGCTAGATGAAAAAGTGTTTTTTGAGGATATGATTAATAGGATGGTTGGTATGATCTACGACTAGAAAAATTGGTTTCTCTCCTTTGGGGGCTGAGTGGTGTTGTTAAATAGTGTGGTCTCTTCAATCCCGATACTTGTGTTATCTATCATTACCCCTCCTAAAGGGATTATCTCTACCATGGAAAAGATTATGATTAGATTTCTATGGGATTACAATGACTCTGGTAAGGCTCATTGGGCCTCATGGGCTTAGTTGGTGAAGCCAGTTGAGGAAGGAGGTGTCGAGATGAGAGAGTTAAATATTATCATGAAGCCTATGTAGGCACGGTTAGCTTGGGATTTCACGGTGGGGAAGTCGTTGTGGGCCAAAACCCTGAGAATAAAATATGGAAATCATTATGAGTATTGGGATATAAGGAAACTGTTCAGGTTTGGGAAAATAGTGGTGTTTCATTTGGATATCTTTAAGGATTCATCTCTCTGGGTGATTGGTCGTGGAGAGGTGAATCTTTAGAGGGATAACTGGCTTGGAGAGAAACTATTTTTTCTGGGATTCTTTGGTCTGGATTTGTATATGAGAGAGGCTTGGCAGTATCCCAGGTTACTGGAGGCCATTACCATCTTGTATTAGAAGGATCTCTTTAAATATATTGTTCTTTCAGAGGATAAAGACCAGTTATGCTTTATCGAGGCAAGCTCTGGATTATTTAACATTCGTGATTTTAGTGTCCTAATCTGATAGCAAGGAAGCCAGGATGAATAGGGTGAGCATCTGGGGTATAATGATCTCCCCTCTAAGATGAATTTTTTGGTTTAGTGAGCTCGAAATCAGGCCTTTCCCACGGAGGATAACATTAATAAAAAAGTTATATTTTTGGCATCCCGATGTTTATGTTGTAGTAGTCCTTAGGTGGAATTGATTTTTCACCTATTTATCAGAAGTGAATGGGTGAATTTTCTCTAGACTAGTTTGGATATAAGGTTTAATTATAGGGATTCATGTAATTCCATGAAAGAGTTTCTTGAAGGGTGGTTCTTGGGAGCGGGGAAGAATGGGATGGAGTCCAAGATATGCAGCTCCATTGTAACCTCAATTTTCTGTAAAATAGGGGAGGCAATGAATAAATCTATATTGGAGGTTAGGCCTTTGGTTCCTCTTCTCCTGGTGTGAATGAAGGGGATTTTGTTTGAGTTAGAGTCTCAACTAAATGGGGGATCAAATTATTATGTGGTTTCCATTTCTGTGTATTGTCAGGTGGTTCGACCGAAGATACAGGGAGGCTGGATAAATTGAATCCACAAAATAACGACCTTAATCTTAATTTGGACGGGTCATTCATTAATGGGATGATTCATGTTGGAGGGCTGGTTCAGGGCAGTAGTGGCTCAGTTTTAACGGTATTTACCAGCTTTCATGGTCCGGGGAATTCGTTGGGTGTGGAGGTATGGGAATTACACACTACTGTTATACTTTGCAAAAGGTTATCATTATGATCATAGAAGTGGAATCAGACTCTTTGGTGCTTATTCGGGCCCTCCAAGGGAAAGGTGATGTCCCTTGGTGTTTGACTTACCTTGTTCATGCATGTGGAGTGGAGTTTTCTAATCAATGTGTTGTTTGAATTTTCCCTAGAGAGGCCAACTTCACTACGGACACTCTTTCTCGGGGAAGTAGTCATGATGTCCCATTTGGTGGTATTTTTTAGAATGGGCTTTTTACCAAAGTAATGTATAGGTATTTTGATAGGGGACTCCTTGGGACTCCATCATTTCAGAATGCCTTGATGCTTGTACTTGTAAAGTTCATTTCTTTGGAAAAAAAATAAAAGTTCAGTCAGTCATGTTACATCCATTCAATCATCATAGAAGACAGAGTCCATTAGTGTGCAAGGAAATACCACCAACGACCATGATTTTCAGTGGACATAATACCATGCAATTGACAATATATAAGTAAGGGTAAAAGAGTACAACATCATCAACAAATACACCCCTTCATTATTTAAAAGTCTATTTATTATCTTTATTTAGGTTTGGTTTCATCCATCCCCAAATAAACATTAGTATACCCACCCCGAATGATACATAGTAAAGAGATATAGAAGAAAAACCCTACCTGGATGAAAAACGATCAAAGTTTCTCTACACACGCTAAGAACTGGGGATGCGTGACTTGCAAAGGAGGAACTCCAGGGACTCCAAGAGTGAGTAGAAAATCTCTAGCATAGGCGCACCACTTGCCTCGAGAAGGGGGATCTAAATGCACCAGGGATAAGAAGGAAAAGTGACTATCCCTGGAGAAGAAGAAGAATTCTCGTGCGATAAAAAGGTGAGATCCTAGAGTTATATAATATCAAAATCTTACACAGCTTTAAATGAGGATCGTGGTTTCATCACGCGGTTGGGTGGTCACCCACAATGGAATTAATTTCCATTTAATAATTCACATCAAAGAGGTGACCATTATAGTTGTGTGTTAAATGGTTTCTTTTAATTAGAGGAAACACACAACATGATAGGAACTAGAATGTACAGGTAAATTCATGACACTGAGGAAAAACCACACGTTTTGGTAAGTCAAGGGTCACCCAAATCTTGGGGGATTCTAGATATCATTTATGGGCTGTTAAAAGGCTTTGAAAGGGGTATCAAAACACTATTACATCAAAAGATACATTGCGGGGGAGAAACTGGAAAACTCAGGAAACTAGAAAAAATAGGAAAAGGATAAAAGGGAAGACACAATGCCACTATAATGGTGAGACACCCCAAGCAGTACCACTATTTCAGTGTGTGACTGTGATGTTGTGACCATGATGGTGCGACTGTGATGGTGCGCCCATGATGGTTCCATCATAATGGTGCCACCATGACGATGCCACCAGTCTTGTGAGACACTATAAAGCAGTGCCACCATTTCGGTGTGTGACTGTAATGGTGCCACTGTTTCAGTGTGCGACCGTGATAGTACCATCATTTCGATGTGCGACCATGATGGTTCCACCGTAATAGTGGCACCGTTTGGTGGAACCAAGTTTTTTTTGGAAAATTACTAGACCATGAGGGTCCATGACATTACATCAGATACCTCTCAAACTATTCTCATCCTTGATAATTCAAGGATAAACCCGAAGAAAAGATAGGGGTTCGAACAACCACCACAAAGATACCTCTCAGGAGTAGACCTCATCTTCATCTAGTAACACCTCTTCCTCCAGTAACCACACAAACATATAAAGGTCATACCGTCTAGTCATATGAAATAGGGATTCACTTCCACCATGTTAAGATATTATCTACTTTTGGTGGAACTAACTGTCCTGCATGGGTTTAATCGTATCCACCTTAAGTTTTCTTGATTAGGGGTCTGGTCCTCCCCTCCCCACAGTCAGGACTCTTCACACACATTTAGAGAACAAGGGAAACAATCTATTTCATAGTTAACTGGGTAAAAAACTACATCACAAACAAGTACAAAATAGAAGAGAACAAAACTCAAAACAACTCTAGGTACTGAGTGTGCATATGTGCCTCCCATTACCAGGTACTCTCCTCGAGGACACCATGCCTTCATAACACACGAACCAAGGGAATGGTTTATCAACGAGGTACCTTCTCCTCATGATAGTAGACCCCCATGGGTCTTTCTATAAAGGTCTCATCATCCTCAATATCCATCCTTCCCCAGTTGAGGATGTGTGAATCATCGTGTAGATACCGACGAAGCTGAGAAACATGGAAGACGTCGTGAACTCTCAGTTGTGGTGGTGGTAGGGATAGTTGATAAGCCACTTCGCTGACCCGCCACAATGCTTTGAACGATCCAAAGAAACTGCGATAAAGCTTACTCCCCCTGTCGAACCTTCATTTCCCACACTGAGGGGAGACCTTCAAGAACACGTGGTCCCTAACCTAGAACTCCAAGGGTATCCTCCTATTATCGGCATAGGACTTCTTCGAGTCCTGAGCCACGTTCATCCTATCCCATATAAGTTGAAACTTCTTCTTCGTGCTCTACACCACTTATGGGCCAAGAACGCCTACTTCCCCGACCTTTGTCCAGCACATGGGTGAGTGACACGCCCTCTCATATAGGGCTCAGAATAGATCCATTCCAATTGTAGAGTGATATATATTGTTGTAGGAAAACTCTACCAGAGGCAAGTGTCGCACCCACGATCCACCAAAGTCCAAAACACATGCATGTATCATGTCCTCCAACTTCTAGATGGTGCATTCTTTTTTTCCATCCTCTGGGGATAGAAAGAAGTGTTGAGGCATATCTAGGTTCCAAAAGCATGTTAAAACCCTTTCCAGACCTGTGAGGTAAACCAGGTATCCTGATCGGAGACTATGGACCTCAGAACTCCATGAAGCTGCACCACCTCTCCCATGTACCACTGTGCTAGGGAATTCACCGTACTCGACTCCTTTATTTCCAAAAAGTGATCTGATTTCATCAGCCAATCCACCACTACCCAGACGGCATCGTAACCCCCTTGAACTATGGGTAGTTCTGTGACGAAATACATTGAGGTGTTATCCCACTTCCACTCGGGGACATATAAAGGTTGTAACATACCTCCTGGGACGCAGTGTTCAGCCTTCACCTACTTACATACGAGGCACTTCACCACATACTCTGCCACTTCCCTCTTCACCTAGGGCCACCAAAACTGACCCCTCAAGCCCTGAAACATTTTGGAATCTTCTGGGTGTACTTTCAAGGGTGAGTTGTTGAACTCAACAAGAAATCTCTCGTGCGTCATCTCTAGGACAAACATATTCCCTCAGAAAAGAATATGATTCTAACCATCCTCTGACCACCCTTCTAAAGCATTGCCTTGGTTACCTCGTTCGCGTATTAGTTCACTCTCTGAGTCTCCCCAAAGAGACTCCTCCACCTTCTGCAATAGAGAGGACCGCACTATCATTTGGAACAGACAGCCTCTGCCACCATCCACCCTTGCATCTAGGTGTTGGGTGGATAACTCCTCCATCACCTTCCAAGCATCTTCCAACTCTCAAACTACATCCTTCTGCGACTTCCTACTCAAGGAATTATCCACCACATTCCCCTTACCTTCAGTGTAAGATATTTCAAAGTCGTAGTCCTAAAGAAACTCTATCAACCTCCACGTCCGTTAGTTCAAGTCCTAATGGGGGAAGATATACCTCACTCTCTTATTATCTGTGAATACCACAAATAGTTCCCTGATCAGGTAGTTCTACCATAACTTTAGTGCGAACACAACCACTGCGAGCTCCAAATCATTGTTGGAATATTAATGCTCATGGGGACGTAACTACCTAGACACATAAAATATCACCCCCTACTTCTACATCCGCACACACCCCAAGCCTTGGCTTGATGAATCACAGAACACCTCAAACATCACTCCTTCTTCTGTAAACCTTAGTACTATGGCACTATCTAGCCTCTCCTTCAGATAACTAAAGGTTGTCGAGCACTGCTCACTCCATATAATAGCCTATTTTTTCTTGGTCAAGGATTGTAAAGGTGGTGAAACTCGAGAGAAGTTTGGTAAGAACCTCCGGTAGTAACCTGCTAGACCTAGGAAACTAAAAACTTATGTCACATTCTTGGGTGCTGCCCAAGAAACAACCACTTTGACCTTCAATGGTTCCAATTCTATCCACTGCATAGACACCACGTGTCCAAAGAAGTGCACTTCTCATGTCTAGAAATTTCACTTGGAAAATTTTCTGTAGAGATGGTGCTATCAGAGGACCTCTAAAACCATCCTCAGATGCTTAGAATGATCCTTCTCTAATATTGAGTAGATCAGGATGTCATCAAAAAACCCAACTATGAAACGGTCCAGATATTCCTAGAAGACAGAGTTCATGAGCCTTATGAACATGGTTGGTGCGTTCGTAACGCCGAACGACATGACCACAAACTCAAAGTGCCCATATCTGCACCTAAAGGCAGTCTTCGAGATGTCACCCTCCTTCACCCTCAACTGGTAATATCCTGACCATAGGTCTATCTTAGAGAACCATCATGCCCCCTTCAATTGGTCAAAGACGTTGTCAATCCTTGAGAGAGGGTAACGGTTCTTGACCGTTACCTGATTCAGTCTCCATTAGTCTAGGCATATCCTAAGACCACCATCTTCCTTCTTCATGAACAAGACTGGAGTACCCCATGGTGACGCGCTTGGTCGAGAAAAACCCTTCTTCATTAGATCATCAATCTGAATACATAACTCCTGTAGCTCAGAAGGTGTCATTCGATAGGGAGCCAGTGAAATTGGATAGGCACTAGGTTGCAAGTCCACCATGAACACAACATCACGTCAAGGGGGTAGAGTCACCACCTCCTCGAGGAAGACATCCATGAACTCACTAACAATACACAAGACAACTACCATCTCTATATCCACCGACTCTACTGACATCTCGGCTAACAAGGAAAGAAGGGGCTCCACTCGCCAGCTGCCTTCCTGGTAACCCCGCTCGTCGATGAAAGTCACACGTTGTCCGTCCATATCCAAAAATACGATCCTTCTTTGGAAACAATTGATAATAGCACTCATGGAGCACAACTATTCGATTCCTAGAATGACATCATATGGTTGCATCTATATCAAAAGAAGGTCCCCACTAGACTTATGTGGTCCCAACATTAGTGTACATCCTCGGAAAACATGAGACAAGCTGGTGTGACATTTGATTGGAGTACACAAAACTAGGGGTATAAGAAGTTCGTCTGCATCTAGGCCCAAATCATGGGATATACTGGGTGCAACAAAAGATTTTTAAGCTCATGAATCAAACAAGGAATAGGGAAGAGTATTGAACAAGCTGATCGTACCTTGAATGACTTCTGAACCTACTGGAACTGCTACCTCCATAGTGTGTAACTGCCCACGCTCAGTTCCTCTAACCCTCAGTTGTCGTCCGCCTCCACAACCACACCCTGTTCAAGGTCATTGAGGAGTTCCCGGAGGTGGGCCTCCTCTCACAATGTCTTCTCTCAGAGGAGCGGGAGTTCGTTGTCCCAGCTGTTGTTGCTGAAAGGGACTGGCTGGAAACTACTGCTACTGAGTTGGGCGTTGAACTGGCCCACCCCCACTGTACTTCACATAGTCCGGTCACTGATTTCGAAGGTTCCCATGGCTGTTATGGATGAATCATCTCGATCATGGGCCCGAAAGGAAAGGGAGAGGACCGTGTTATCAAAACTGTAACTGCAGGGGCATGCTCCCCACTGGATGAAACCTGGAAGGCCCCAATGATGGAGGCCTGCTGCTAACGTCCTTTCACTTTGATGAGCCCAACTGGCTCCCCTCTCATGAAACACCTCTTAGCATATGCATCCTCTCCACCACTTCAGCCTTCTTCTGGACGGCCAAGTACGTCGGTAGGGTTAAGGGAGAAACATCTTACTAAAGAGAAGGTTAGAGGGGCCCCTCTAAATGTATCGCCCGAGACTCCTCATACAAAAATATGTCCAGAGAAAAGTGAAGGAGATCCTTGGACTTGATCCCCAAATCTCTCACAGACATACTCCCCTGCTGAAGGGAGAGTAGTTCCTACCTCTTCTCAGCCTTCATTGTGGAAGAGATGAATTCTGACTAGAACTCCCTCTTAGTGTCAGTCCACGAGACCTCAGCCTCCCTCTTCTCCCCAAGGTGGATCGTCCAACACTGACGCATAGCTCATTGCATCTGTCTTATAGCCAGAGGAACCTAGTACTCCTTTGGAGCTCGAATAAAGTTGAAAGCTATCACCAGATCCTCGAACCAGCTCTCTATCATCATATCTGAGACGCTGCCCTAGTAAATTCTATGGGTCTTCCACTGAAAGGAACAAATCATTCTCTTCCACAAATATTATTCCTCCTCTCATTAATCCCTCTATCAATCAGCCAAATCAACCTCTTGGGCTTGGATCACACTCACTACTCATGGTGGTCATCCAGGTGCCATAACATCATGGTAAACAAGGAACACCTAAGCCCGAGTAGTGTAAAAGATTGATTTTAATTTTTCTTAGACTTATTATTCATTTTAAATCCCCAAAATTCCCAATACACACAAGAAAACAAGTTATTGTGATGCATGTACCTTTCTTAGGGTCTCTACCCTGCAATAAGTGTGGCCTCCCTTGGTTCCTCAGTAGGCCCAGATTCCTTGCATCATATCATGGGGGGCCCTAAAATCCTGGTTCCTAGCCGGTCTTCCTTGGTCTAGTTAACATTCTAAGATTGCCTAACAATGTTTCCCTACCATCCCATGCAATCCTCCCTGTTCCTAACCCTGATCTTCATCTTATCTCTTAATCTCTATCCTTAAATACCATTCTATCATGACCTACCTTCACCAAGATGAGGTAAGGGACAATAGATTGATAGAACCTTACTTATTTAAGTTAAAGGGGGGATAATGACCCCCGATACCCACCATCAATAAGTCCTAGAGTAGTGACTAGCACTAAGGGTATGTAATTACGCGCAAAAAGGAAGGAATTACCCTTTTTATTTAGTAGGATCAGGAGATAAGATAGTAAGTCCGAAAAAACACCAAAACTTGAAGTAAAATTAAATCCCAATAATCCATTACCATATTTATGATTCAATAATAAGTGCTACAAAAACTAGAAACTCCAAACGTAAATACCAAAGAAAGGAAAAATAGCAACAGGAATTTTCCCAATGTTTGAACTACTATGGTCTTGCTTGGTCCTCGAAGTCCTCCGGGAAACCTGAATGCAATTTTATATACGTAGGGTGAGTATACTATTTTACAAAGTAGGTACAACCAAAATATCTTGTGGAAAAGTGGGGAGGCATTCTAATTACATGTAAGAAAAATGAGATAATTGAAGCACCTAATAAAGAAATTATCTACCCAACCTCACTAAGGAACACTCCCCAAATAACGCAAGTCAAGTAAAGTAATAGTAATAACACCTTGATATTTGGGTACCCCACACCACTTTCCCACTAGTAATTAAATACATATTATGCATCGGACCTTCCCCGCCATCTTCACCGCAGTCCACTACCATACCCCACCTGCACAAACCTAGGCTACCACAACCCCACACCTTGCCTGCAAATACCTGGGTCAGAACAATTATCACCATGCCCAAAGACACCTGGGCCTGAAAAACTACTGCCCTGCCCGAAGACACCAGGTCCTGAACAACTACTGCTAGGCCCAAATACTCCTAGGCCTCATACCAAAGACACTTGGGAAACAACATGCCCGCACACGCCTGGGCCAACCACCGAAACGTTTCCTACCCAAAAAATCATAGGTTATAATGGACCTCAGGCCATCACATCCACCCCGAAGAGTCTTAGGAAACTCAGGAAAGGGATCATAAAAGGATATAATAACCAACCACTCTTAGGAGTGTTGGGAAAAACACCCACCCCCATGTAATGGGGGTGTTCGACACGAAGTGCTCAATGTGGGTGGGGTGCGAAAAAGGAACATAAAAACTAAATTGTACGTATAGGTAAACGAGCACTCATCCCAACCTAGGAGTTCCAAAACTAGCCTATACACAAACACACTCATTGCTATTCATTCATAAAAAGCACACCACCCACAGCCAAATCAAAACACATTCCAGAAAACAATTTCCCGTTAGACTCGTTGTTTTCATCACATTAGAGTGGTTTTATTTAAATAATTCATCACTACTGGGAAACTAACTGGCATAGCCACAAGCCAAGGAAGTAAAAAAACCAAGAAGCATATTAAGCATTCAAAACTAGTTCTATTGTAAATTTATAACAACAAAAGAGACATGTGATATCCCTCAAAGTAATGGAACCAAACCAAGCCTCACCATACGGCCCCCACATAGCCTTAGATCCACAAACCAACAACTACACCGCAACAGGGGATCCCATCCCAATCCATGTCACCCCACAAAAGTCAAGCAGAACAACCCCACATATTTCCCAGATAAGTAAAGGGAGTTTCTAGATTATATCACACCATTCATTGAGTTCCTTATTTCTATTTGGTTAACCGGGGTGATCAAACATGGATTCATGTTCACTTGTCATTCATTTAATCAACCGAGTTTACATGATTAACCAATTTCCATGTTGCATCCATTCAGTCATCATAGAATATAGGGTCCATTAGTGTGCAAGGAAAGTCCAACAACAGAAATTATTTTTAGTGGACGTAAGCCCATATAATTCACAACATATATGAAAGGGATAAATATTATAGCATAATCATCAAACACAAACCTTCGTTCTTTAAAAGTATGTTTATTATATTCATTTATGTTTGGTTTCATCCATCCCCATAGAAAAATTATCATACCCACCCCGCATGATACACAGTAAAGAGAGTTGAAAGAAAAAACCCAACCTGGATGATCAACGATCGAAGTTTCTCTCCATGCGCCAAGAACTGGGGATACGCGACTTGAAAAGGAGGAACTCTGGGGACTCTAAGAGTGCGTTGAAAAGCTCTAGCACAAGCGCACCAATTTCCTTGAGAAGGGGACCTGAAAATGCACCAAGGATAAGAAGTAAAATAGACCACCCCCTATGAATAAGAATTCTTGTGTGATAAAAAGATGAGATCCTAGAGTTACAGGATATCAAAATCTTGAAGGGAATTAAAGGCGGATCGTGGTTTCACCATATGGTTGGGTGGTTACACATGATGGAATTAATTGCTATTTAATAATTATCATTAGAGAGGTGTCTATAATAGCTGTGTGTTAAATGGTTTCCTTTAATCATAGGAAAATGTGCAACTGGAGTAGAACTGGAAAGTATTGGTAAAGGTGTGACACCAAGGAAAAACCACATGTTTTGGTAAGTCAAGGGTTACCAAAATCTTGGGGGTTTTAGATATCATTTATGGGATTTTAGAAGGCTTAAAAAGGGGTATTAAAACAATAATACATCAAAAGATACGTCATGGGGGTGAAACTGGGAAAACCTAAGAAACTGGAAAAAAGGCAAAGGCAAAAGGAAAGACATGGTGCCACCGTAACGATGAGACACCATATGTGGCACCATCATTTTGGTGTGTGACCGTGATGGTGTGACAGTGACGGTGCGACCGTGACGGTGCGACCGTGACAATGTGACCATGATCGTGCGACCATGACGGTGCGACCTTAACGGTTCAACCATGATGGTGCCACCGGTCCGGTTAGACACCATAAAGTAGTGACACTATTTCAGTGTGCGACCATGATGGTGCCAAAGTTTCAGTATGCAACCATGATGGTGCCACTTTTTATGTGTGATACCATGATTGTACCACCATAACGGTTCCACCGTGACCATTTCCACTGTAATGGTGGAATCGTTTGGGGGAACTGAGTTTTTTTGGAAAAGTATTGGACCATGAGGTTCTGGTCCATTACAAGTATGATATTTATAATGGTTAATTTCATAATATCATCCTTATTAGAGAATATTTTTATTTAAGTATCCATTGGAATAATTTTATATCCATTCTATATTAAACCCCATAAATTTTTTTATCCTGTGATTATTTCAGAAAATTATGTGTTTTCCTTCAATTTTACTCATTTAAATTCTAAAGAGTTTGAAAATAATGTTTTTAAAGAAAACTACCTTTTTCTATACAGATGGGAATATTTTTATTCCATGTCAATGTTTTAATTAAAATGTTTAAAAGAATGATTTTAATCTTCTTCTATGAGTGTTTTTATGTCATTTTTACCCATGTTTTACATTTTATATTAAAATATAAAAGAAGTATTCTATTCATTTTACAAATGATGTACTTTTTGATGTTTTTCTGAAAATGTGAGATGAATATTTTTTTTAACATACTATGAATCCTTGGGATTTCTAATTTCCATGGTCACCAAATGATTTGAAGCTTCCTTTAAAATTTTTAATAGTTCATTTTAATGAAAATATTTTTCCTAATAATCAAGGATAAATATTTAAAATTTATTTTCAATTTGAAAAGGGTTTTTTCTCAATAATGTTTTAAATGATATTTTTATAGTATTTATTTCCATCAATACAACAACCCATTTTTAATGTATTATCCACCAGGGATGATTAGTCACTTAAAGTGGCTAATATTAATTGTTAATATACTTAGATTCATTTTTCTAAAGTCCATAAACATTGTTTTTAGTGCATTACATAAATAGAACTTCATTTCTCATCTTAAATGCAATTAATGGTTAAAATGCAAATTTGGGCCCAATCATTCATTTTTTTGTGGACAACATTATATTCATTTTCTGAATTTGAAATTTTGGGATATGATTGATCACTTTGTTTGGAACATTTTATCTTTTAGGTCTGATTGATGAATCCCAAAGGAAGATGGATAATTTTGCGCCTGAAGGCAGAAACTTGCTGGAAAAAGCATAATGGGCCTAAGGCCCATCAAACAAATGTGGGGCCCAGAAACCAAGCCCAATGAAACTAAAATTTATAAATTATAAAGATAAAAATATTAGGATTATTTTATTCAACTATGGCCGGAGCTAATTCTGATGTTTTCATGATGATAAAGGGATCTGAAGTTGAGATTTAAATGGTGGACCCGACATTAATGCACAGAAATCCGTCCCACCATTTCGACCATAACATCCAAACGGCTAAGAAAAATTTCGTGAAATTTTGCAAACTTCTATAAGACACATGGACTATGATATGATCTATTTATGACACCTTCTGATTCAGCTGTATGACGTGTCAAACGCACACATCAAAATGGAGGATGAATCTGATGGTTTTGTGGTCAACTTTGTAACGTTAATTTCCTTTTGATTCTTCACCCTCCTTTTGACTCTCTTAATTGTTGGGGAGTGAATTTATTGTTGGGGATGGACATAAAGCTCCTAATATGCCTATATAAGGATCTGGTGGTGAATTTAATAACCATCTAACATTTTCCTTTGAATCCATGTTTTTCTTTCAATTGTAATTTCCCGCCTTCATTTTGTAATGGCATCGTAAATTTCTCTAATGTAAGTTTTTTCATTCACGTTTAGTATTTTAATAAAATTTATTCTTATTCACTTTTTATTTTCCTTTTCTTCACACATTGATATCGTTGAATTTTAGTGTGAATTTATTCACACCCGCACTTGTGAATTCATCACACAACGGTGGAGTGTTCATTTTAATTAATGTTATTTTTTCTTCAATCCCGCTTCTTTAAGTCAATTACCCGCTTCCATTGATAGAATAGCATCAATGGAGGGCTAACCTTTTATGGGCTGATCCTAGGTAGTTGCATGATTTGGATTGAATGTTATTTTATGTTCTTAAATTCTTAAAATTGTTCTTTATTTTAAGACTTCCTTTCTTTTATTTATCTTCTTCTTTGTCTTCATCGACTTTAACGATGACACATTTTGAGTTCTAGTACGATCCAATTCCTTGGAGTGCTCATTTAGTTGATCCTCTAAGTGAATTGGTGATTAGACTTGAAATTGTGTATGGATTAAATCGGAGAATGATATTGAGGGATTATTTTATTTAATGGATACCTCTTGAACCGATGAACAGAAAATCAAATGAAAAACAAATACATCCAATAAAGCCCAAGTGACAACCTAGGATCAACTCACCTTAATTAGTTTTTTTAATTCAAGTAATTTTATTGGGTTTTTTTAAATTAAATCAATATTTATTCAAATCAATCAACACCATAGTTGGACACTTCATAGCCAATCCCGCATCTAATCAAAGTGTCTCAAGGTTTCTTCTTTTGTCCCTGTGGATTCGACCCCTAACTGTACTACCACGACTGCATACCTGTGGGGTAAATTTGGGCGCAACCAACTTTTGGTGCCGTTGTCAGGGACCAAAGTAAGTTTTCTTAGACACCCAACTTCTATTCTCTCCTAACTTCTCTTTTCTCGCCTATATTTCTCTTTTCTTTTCCCCTTTCTGTTTTCGTGTGTCCAAAAATATCCAAATCCAAATTTCATTCAACTCCAATGGAGTATCACGAACAATTTCCTTTCATAAAATCAGGCTGGAATCAAATAGAAAATCAAAAATGGGAATCCCCTCAGATAGAAAATTACTTTGATCAACACTTGAATGATTACCCCACACCCGATAACATGAACAATCAATGGGATGCTGAATGTTTAAAAGATCAATTTCCATACCTATCAATAATGATGGAAAAGATAAATAATGAGGAAGTACATGATGTACAAACATATATCAAACCTAATCCTGAAAACATTCTTGAACAATTGTGTGAACAAATGGATAAAATGAATTCAGAAGTTTCATCTTTCAGATTAGAATTACAAAGCTTTAAGACTTTTGAGGAACACGTACCCACTCAAGATGTTCTATACTCATCATTGATAGATGAATCTTCTATCCCAAAAACATCCCATGGATTAAAAAAAGAACTAACCTTTGGATATGGGATAACTGAACAAGATCAAGGAAATGTTGATGGATGTTTAAATCAAGAGGAATCTGATTTTTTGTATTCACAAGAGGGAAACCTGACATTGTGGATGGAGAGTCCTGAATATTTCTCCATTGATGATTTTTCAAAAACACAAATCACTGAACAATTGGGAGAAATACCAAACATTGAGCCCATTCCCACACCTCAAATCCAACTAGACACTTTTGGGAATGAAACATATTTTAAAACAGAACCAATTCTTTCTAAATTTTTTGGAGAAGAAACTGACTTTCATTCAAATTTCCAATCTTTATTAGGAAATTACAATCGACTAGAACTCAAAATCATTATCCTTCCTTCCCCAGACAAGAATTACATCATATGTGATAAAAAAGACCTTGCAGTTTTAGTTCATTCATATAATGAAGCCAATAATTTTGGAATGGTCATTGATGTCTTAGGAAAGAATATAAGTTCAAATCGATCAACCATTTCAGATATTCCTTGGATTTTACCAATCATTGTGGAAAATAGGATTTTACATGAAACAAATTTCAAAAAAATAATTAATATCAATCTTATTGATGTGGAAAAAGATGGGTTAATTAAAATGCTGAAAGTTGGAATTGGATAAGTTGGGGGGTAAAAGTCGAGCCAACGACATTATACAAAAGCGTTACATGGGAGGCAACCCATGGTTTTCATGTTTTCTAATCATTTTGAATCATTTTCTCATTCATATAATAAATTACCATAGACTATTGACATGTTCTTCTTTTATGAGTTAGGATGGGTATGAAAGGGGAGTGCCATATTCATCTGTGTCACGTGGCGTGATCTTTGAGTAATACCATACCCAGAAATCTAAAAAGAAGACAATGTATCATCAGTTTATTTTGTTTTGTTTATTATTATGTTTTTATAGGTTAAAAAAATAAAAGGACATGTTGTAATTCATATGGAGAATCCATTCACCACCATCCAAGCCGCTGAGACTCAAATCCAGGAGTGAAGGGAGACTGTGGCACACACTATCATCATCAACCACCAGGTGAATTCATTCCATGATTATCATTTACTCTTTGAAATCCTCCCCTACCCCCTTATAACTTTTCTTTTCTTTAAACATTGGGGACAGTGTTATTCTATGTTGGGGGGAGATGAAATAAAAAATGATATTTTTTTGAATAAGAACATGCATGAAAAGAAAAATTCCATTAACCTTGAACATGATAACACACATTGCAAACTCTAAAATTGGATATCAAATAATTTTGTATGCCTTGATTCTGATTTGAATGCAGGTTTAAGTCCATGAGCATAGTTTTTGGAAAGTACGGTTGTCCGATGTGATTTTTCAAAGTTTACATTTTCATCCTCTTAATAAAAATGCCACAATGCACGTCTTCTGTATTGTGGGTGTAAATTTGAGTTATTGGGTCCCTTTCATTATATCATAGGTTTCTGGGGTCACTTTTAGTTTAATTTGAGTATCCCAAAAAAAACAAAAAAAAAAAAAAAAACAAAAAAAAATTGAAAAAATAATGACCACATAGAGAAATGTTTTGTCTAAATGTGTGGCGTCCGGCACTTGGGGATCGTGACTCCATAGTTGTCTTGCCCAGAGTTAGGCTTTATATCTCTAATGTAGAGCATGAAATTGACAAAATGTGTGGTGTCCAGTACTTGGGGATCGTGAGTCCATAGTTGTCTTTCCCAGAGTTAGTCTTTTCATATCTATTGTGGTTAAAAAAATTCAAAAAAAATCACAAAAATTAAAAAAAAATGGATACTCGTCTTAAGGTTTAATGTGATTCCCACCTGGCGCTTCCATTTTTTAACCTTGAATAATAAAATGGGCCCCATATCTTTTATGATGCACAACACTTTATCATGCTTAATTGGAATTGGATGAAATGTGGCGATGAATTTGAACAAAGGAATGGGCTTGGGCTTGGGATATGCTTATGGACCTAGCTTGTTTTTAATGATTTTGATGGGTTTTCATAATTTTTTTGATATTAGATATTTGGGTGAGCAATGTGTATTAAAATTGTTTTGGAAAAGGGGATTTGAATTTCATATTTGTAATTTATTTTGCTCGGGACTAGCAAAACTCAAGTTGGGGGGTGTGATTAGTCACTTAAAGTGGATAATATTAATTGTTAATATCTTTATATTCATTCTTACAAAGTCCATAAACATTGTTTTTAGTACATTACATAAATAGAACTTCATTTCTCATCTTAAATGAAATTAATGTTTAAAATGAAAATTTGGTCCCAATCATTCATTTGTTTGTGGACAACATTATAATAATTTTCTGAATTTGACGTTTTGGGATATGATTGATCACTTTTTTTGTAACATTTATATCTTTTAGGTCCAATGGATGAATCCCAAAGGAAGATGTAGAATTTTGCACCTGAAGGCAGAAACTTGCTGGAAAAAAGCATAATGGGTCTAAGGCCCATCAAACAAATGTGGGGCCCATAAACCTAGCCCAATGAAGCTTAAATTTATACAGTAGAAAGATAAAAATATGAGGATCATTTTATTCAACTGTGGCCGAAGCTAATTATGATGTTTTCATGATGATAAAGGGATCTGAAGTTGAGATTTAAATGGTTGACCCGACATTAAAGCACAGAAATACGTCCCACCATTTAGACCATACCTTCCAAACAGCTGATCCAAATCTCCTGAAATTTTTGAGAGATTCTAGAAGACACTTGTACTAAGATATGTTCTATTTATGAGACCTTATGATTCGGCCTTATGAAGTGTCAAACGCACACATCAAAATGCAGGATGAATCTGGTTGGTTTTGTGGTCAACTTTGTAAAGTAAATTTCCTTTTGATTCTTCACCCTCCTTTTGACTCTCTTAATTGTTGGGGGGTGAATTTATTGTTGGGGGTGGACATAAGGATCCTAATATGCCTATATAAGGAGCTGGTGGTTAAGGGAATAACCATCTAATATTTTCCATTGAATCCAAGTTTTTCTTTCAATTGTAATTTCCCGCTTTCGTTTTGTAATGGCATCATCAATTTCTTTAATATAAGTTTTTCATTCATGTTTAGTATTTTAATAAAATTTATTCTTATTCACTTTTTATTTTCCTTTTCTTCACACGTTGATACCGTTGAATTTTAGTGTGAATTTATTCACACCCGCACTGTAACGCCCCGACCCCAGCTACCCAGAGTCGGTGCATTACTTCGTAACATTGGCATGATCACAAAAGATCAAGTCTCGAAAGACCGATTAGTTTAGTATCCTTGGAAACACTAGATACATTCATAAGTCTTACATTACATCATAAAGTGAAAAACTAATAACAAAGTCTTCATAGTCCACACTCATATCCTCTTCTGACTATCCTTGCAGGTCATTCGTAAAATACTTCTTCACATCCTGGAAAATATTAAAACATTGAAAGGGGTGAGCTCAGATGCTCAGTAAAGATAACAATATAGTTAAAGCTTTCATCAATAAACATAAACATTTAAGGCAATGTCTAACTAAAACAAAAGCCTTTTAAACTTGAACTTCAACATAATATGGCAAGAGCAAAATGAGATAATTCCATTCACTTATTCACATGGACATTCTACTGGTCGAATAATCACATGCAATATCAATAACCACTTTCATAATGAGGGAATGTATAATGCCATACATTCTGAAACATTTCGTCAAGGCCTCGGCCAAGACGTCTAAAATGATTAAGGCCTCGACCAAAACCATAAATCAAATTGGGAAAGGGCCTCGGCCAATTCCACGTCTAGTTGTCTCATGAGACCTACCGATGCATCGAGGAGCTATAGCGGGCTCCACCCGTCACATATTAAGTCCAATACATTCCTCATATGAATAGGTTTAAACATAACATAAATATTCGTATTAAAACTAGCATACGAAATGTCAACAATTTCTCCATAAACTATGGATGGTATAAAATAACACATCCACAGTCAAATATTTCACAAAATGTTCAATGGAATCTTTGTATCATAAATCAATTTTAATTAAACTTAAAACCCATCAAAGGATGTTGACATGGATGAAATCAAAGCTATTTGAGAGAAATATCTCCCCTTTTTGAAATCATTTAAAAGTCCCATAATTATAAAATAATACATTTACTTTGAAAATATTCTTATAAGCTTGTTAGGGAAGCTTCGACGAAGTTATAATGGCGGAAAATAGCCGCACCCGCCGTATAAGTAAAAAAAACATTCTTACCTTAAATTTGTCAAAAAGGTCAAAAAGTACATTGTTTGGAAAACGACGGTAAGATTCCTTTCAAAAACGTATAAGGGTATAAATGACTTTAACCCATATTCTTGTAAATAATAAAAATGTTTTGAAATATATTTTGAAGAAACATGGATGTGGATGATAACGAGGTCCCAGTAGATAATTATGTATAAACAACCTTGGATAATTAAGAGGTTGTGAAGTA
Source organism: Viscum album (assembly GCA_963277665.1). Classification (NCBI taxonomy): domain Eukaryota; kingdom Viridiplantae; phylum Streptophyta; class Magnoliopsida; order Santalales; family Viscaceae; genus Viscum; species Viscum album. Next base: position 1,870,268,052 of record OY728137.1, on the reverse strand, counting down.
AACCCTTACCTTGTACTTTTCCTTGGTTGGGGTAGGTTAACCTCCTGTATAATGGTGAAATAATTGTTATTAAATTATACAAGAATCATATACATTCATATGATATCATATATGATCTTTTAACATTGCTTTGTTAGCAATATCTTAGATTTATCGTTGTTTTGGGTGTTAACTAACTCGTTTTCTTTTATATGTTTTGTTACGTAAGTCGTGTTTTTCATGGATAGGTTGTATCTTATTCATATCCAGAATGATATCATGTCCTTAAACATTATTTTTAAATCATAAAATGATAATTATACTTGAATGGATACGACGGAGAATGAATCTCATCGCGTTCGTGGAGACGGTAGTCCGTACGTACGCACGAGCGACAATATCATTATTTTGATATTAAAATAATATATAATTGGATAGTATATCATATATACAGAATAATTATCATGTTGTATTTATTATTTACATGAATTACATATCATTATTATACCCATCTATATAATAATATATTGAATAACAATTACACCACGACGTGGAGACGGTAAGCCGTATGTACGCACGTATGGTGACATGTCATTCAAATGATGGGTAGAATACTGAATATAGTTGTTCCATATTTATAATAACATCACAGTATATAGAGTATACTGGAGTTATAATTTTAGAATTGAAATAATAAACAAAGAGGGAGTGGAAGAAGAAAGAAACTTGAAAGAGGGTGATGAAAATGTTACCTCTTCTTCGGGTTCTTCCTTTTGATTTGATCAAAAGGACTCCTTAGGATGGCTTTCTGACTAAAGTAAAGCTTCTAGGATGAAGGGAGAGAATCTGGGAGAGTATTTGGGCAGAGGTTGGCCGAACCAAAAGGCTTGGATGTGTGAATAAGGTGGTAGAGGTGGGGGCCTTTTATAAGAGGAGAGGAGGGGCTCTTTTGGAAAGATTGAAATGTTACATTATTATACAATGCTTTTAGGATTCTAAAGGTCCCACACTTATATAATTCGTGGATAAGGTGATAAGGGTTCGAAATCTCCTCATCCAATAGGCTTTGGACAATTGTAATCCTTGGATTTTGCATTATCTTCTCATTTTTTTTAAATCGTTAAATAATGAGGTCATCGCTGCATCATGATGATGTCATAAATAATTTAATTTATTTAATGTCTAAAAATTATATAAAAAAATCTATGATGTAGGAAATCTTTTTATATTTATAATGAATATTTATAGTCAAAATTTGGATCTGTGTAACCCCACTTAAAAACTGTTTTAGTAAAACAACTCATGTTTGTGTCAATTTAATTTTAACATTAAATAAATATATATTAATGTCATTTTCCAACTAAAGTGGCTCCATGTGGTCCCCAATTTGACCCATGGGTTGTCTTGGTCGGCCATGACTCATCCAATAGGAGTAGGACAAGTGTCAAGCTCATCTTATATTATTAAAACATTATTTTTACCTTAAACTACACTAATTACCTCTAATCGCGATTAAGAACTTAAAAGTTACTATTCACCAAAAATTATTTTAATCTCATTGAACCACATTTTACTTCTTAATGAAAACCATGTATGTCGGATTTTTGAAAATCAAATCACAGAAGTGGTAATATTTCATTTTAACGAAAAATCAGTTTTTAACAACCACTTAGTGGTTTCACTATTCTTCAAAAATTGAAGTTTTTCAGAATAAGGCCAAAATTTCACCCAAAGCTATAATTGATATTCCGAATTCAAAAATGATGTCTATTTTACAAAATTCCAAACATATAAGTTGTATTAATTAATTTTATAATTAATTCCCGCTGTTACAACAAATAGCGTGTTTTTAAGAAACAGTTTATATCAAAAGATTGGCAATTGTTTATGTCCAATTTCAATGTTAACTTAATTATAAAGACAACTATTGGATAAAATGTTAAAAAAATATATTCTAATTATACTTTAAAACCACTAAATAGTATAATTTATCACTATAAATTATTTTGATTAAAAAAGTTGTTTTTAAGTATTTTTCACTATTCATAAAAAATTAGAAGTTCTCAGAAAAATACCAAAAATTCAACATAGGCTAATTTCGATATTCCGAATCCAAAAATGAAGTCCATTTTGAAATATAAAATTTCTATAATTTTAAAAAGTGGTTATTACTATTCATAACGGCTACTTTGATTAATCGTTGTGTTTTAGAACTCGAAGTTGCATACAATGCAAGCTATTGCATTATTGAATGAGAAGCGTATAATGGAAGCTCGGGGTGTTACATTCTCCCCTCCTTCAATAAATTGCGTCCTCGCAATTTTAAATTTTTTTCTTTGAAAATTAAAGGTTGAAAAGATAAAATACCTTTGTGGAAAACCCACATCGTAAATAAGATTAATAAAATTTAGCCTTAATAAGAGGGAAATGGAAATAAGAAAGTCACCACCAAATTATGATCTCGATAAGGAGAACATTGGTGGCAATTAGAGACATATAATTGGAGGAAAAACGTAAATATTTGTAGGGAGTGATTTAGGTCATCAATCACAATCAACTGTCAAATTGAGGGCCTCAAAGCCTTCAATCTATGTTGATTTAAAATATCATCAGTTCAACAAAACATAAGGTATTAGGATAATACATTTTTTTTTGTTTTAATATCCCTTTACTAATGTTTAAGAATTAATTTATTCATTGAATAAGAGATAGGTATATATATATTTATGCTTGATAATTAGAGTTTCAACCTTCAACTCATCTTTCACTCAAAAAGATAATAGAACTCAAAAATATTATACTTATCCTAATTGTATAAGGTTCCAAATATTAACACATAGCATTTAGATTAGTAAAATTATTTTGTAATAACTAGGGACTTCCTGTAGGCTTGTGGTAGGAAATAAAGGCTTGTCGCACTATGGTTGTGGGTTCGATTCCTGTAGCTTTTTCCGACGCGACGGGTCATGCCCCACCCTGCAGGTTTTCCTTTTCATAAAACTATAGTATTATAATATTCCAAAAATAATCTTCATAATTTTTTTAACCTTAAACAATACTATCCAAAGATCAACTTAATCCACTCCAACCATTATAGTTATCCAAAATACCTATGTCCAGACTTTCTCTAAAAGGTCTCTTAATTCCAAAATCAATTTATCAGATTCCCCAAACAAAGTAAAGTTTCTCTTATTGTCACATACTCAAAATATGATTACCTTCATCATATTAAAACCTTACTGAATAAACAAGTACTGAAGTACAATCCTTATATATATATCACATTATTCTAATAACCAGAATATAATCCATGAGTCCAAAAGCACCAATACATTAATTATTCTGCTTCAACTGTAGTAACAGCATAAGATTTTCCTTGATCCCTTGGCCTTTTCTGAGGTAGGTTTCCCTGATTCTTAGGACATTCATTTGCATAATGCCCCATTTCCCTACAATTGTAGCATTCAACATTGATATCCTCTTTCTTTCCATTGCAATCACGCGCCTGGTGACCTTTTTCTCCACATTTATAACAAACTCCCATTCCTTTTAGGCAAGTACCAGGGTGATTCTTCCCACAATTATCACATAATGGAAAATCATTATTTCCCTTTTTCCCTTTATCTGTATCTTGTTCCACCGTTCTCTTCTTCTCTTGCTTTACTTTTTTTTCATAAGACTTAGAGAATTCATTTTCTGTCTTGATAGCACATGAGACAATATCTTCGTATGTTGAGAAAGATTGTGATACTAAAGCTCTACGGAGAAATGGTTTTAACCCATCAAAGAAACGATCAGTCTTACTTCTTGGGTTACGTATGTAATCTGCAGCATACCTCGCTAACCTTGTAAAGTTAGCCTCATACTTTGCGACATTCACATCCTCCTTCTGCCTCAGACTCAGAAATTTCCTTTCCATATCCGCTCGATGGTCTCGAGGAAAGTATTTTTCTAAGAACATCTCTTTGAACTCCCTCCATTCCATATTCGATACGTCATCATCTTCCATTGTGTTTTGAATCAGCGACCACCACTGATCGGCATCTCCAGTGAGGCGGTAAACTGCCATGACAACCTTCTCCCTTTCGCTACTCCCCAAGGCATGGAATATTTTCTCTAAGGAGTTTATCCATTTCTCAGCTACTAACGGATTTGTACCCCCATTAAATTTTGGTGGTTGTTTCCTCATGAAGTGGTCTAACATTGATCCTCCACGTTGCGGATCAGGGTGCTCCATACGAGTAAGGTTATTATTCATAACTTGAGTGAGTGGTCCCAGTATGGTAATAAGTTGATCAGCACTAGTTGTATCTCCAGATCCACAATAATTATCTTGAGCAGGAGGGAAATCCCTACACGGAGTGCGTGCATTGATACGGTTTCCATTCCTTCCACTAGGCGCCATTTCTAAACAATGGCATAAACTAGATCAGTTTATGAATCAAAATACATAATCCCATACTTATAAAAACACTTAACATAAATTGAACTATTTATGGATGTAATCCATAATTATAAAAATGTTTTCTTTGAGGAAGTATATACTCGTAACCCTTCATAGTGGTTTGTAACGAAAATGGAAATTATCCAAAGCATATCCCCCGGGAGTGTCGTAACCAAGAGTGCAGCAAGGCCCGTTGTCGTGCACTAGTTCCCGTTCGAGTCTAGCTCAAAGCGGTGTTTTCGGGTTTTACCCCTAGGTACATCTGTGCCAGAGCCGCCTCTACTTTCTCGTATCCAGACAGGGATGTATTGCTCAGAAAACTCACAAAATCTCTACAATAACAAAATTCTAGGAAGTTCTTCTATACTAATCCTCAAAGTCTATTTTTGGGCTATGTGCTCTAATCAGAGTTTATCTAAATCTAGCTTCCAAGGTTAGTACTAAACTGCCTCTGATACCAACTGTAACGCCCCGACCCCAGCTACCCAGAGTCGGTGCATTACTTCGTAACATTGGCATGATCACAAAAGATCAAGTCTCGAAAGACCGATTAGTTTAGTAGCCTTGGAAACACTGGATACATTCATAAGTCTTACATTACATCATAAAGTGAAAAACTAATAACAAAGTCTTCATAGTCCACACTCATATCCTCTTCTGACTATCCCTGCAGGTCATTCGTAAAATACTTCTTCACATCCTGGAAAATATTAAAACATTGAAAGGGGTGAGCTCAAATGCTCAGTAAAGATAACAATATAGCGGAAGCTTTCATCAATAAACATAAACATTTAAGGCAATGTCTAACTAAAACAAAAGCTTTTTAAACTTGAACTTCAACATAATATGGCAAGAGTAAAATGAGATAATTCCATTCACTTATTCACATGGATATTCTACTGGTCGAATAATCACATGCAATATCAATAACCACTTTCATAATGAGGGAATGTATAATGCCAGACATTCTGAAACATTTCGTCAAGGCCTCGGCCAAGACGTCTAAAATGATTAAGGCCTCGGCCAAAACCATAAATCAAATTAGGAAAGGGCCTCGGCCAATTCCACGTCTAGTTGTCTCATGAGACCTACCGATGCATCGAGGAGCTATAGCGGGCTCCACCCGTCACATATTAAGTCCAATACATTCCTCATATGAATAGGTTTAAACATAACATAAATATTCGTATTAAAACTAACATACAAAATGTCAACAATTTCTCCATAAACTATGGATGGTATAAAATAACACATCCACAATCAAATATTTCACAAAATGTTCAATGGAATCTTTGTATCATAAATCAATTTCAATTAAACTTAAAACCCATTAAAGGATGTTGACATGGATGAAATCAAAGCTATTTGAGAGAAATATCTCTCCTTTTTGAAATCATTTAAAAGTCCCATAATTATAAAATAATACATTTACTTTGAAAATATTCTTATAAGCTTGTTAGGGAAGCTTTGACGAAGTTATAATGGCGGAAAATAGCCGCACCCGCCATATAAGTAAAAAAAACATTCTTACCTTAAATTTGTCAAAAAGGTAAAAAAGTACATTGTTTGGAAAACGAAGGTAAGATTCCTTTCAAAAATGTATAAGGGTATAAATGACTTTAACCCATATTCTTGTAAATAATAAAAATGTTTTGAAATATATTTTGAAGAAACATGGATGTGGATGATAACGAGGTCCCAGTAGATAATTATGTATAAACAACCTTGGATAATGAAGAGGTTGTGAAGTAAACCCTTACCTTGTACTTTTCCTTGGTTGGGGTAGGTTAACCTCCTGTATAATGGTGAAATAATTGTTATTAAATTATACAAGAATCATATACATTCATATGATATCATATATGATCTTTTAACATTGCTTTGTTAACAATATCTTAGATTTATCGTTGTTTCGGGTGTTAACTTACTCGTTTTCTTTTATATGTTTTGTTACGTAAGTCGTGTTTTTCATGGATAGGTTGTATCTTATTCATATCAAGAATGATATCATGTCCTTAAAAATTATTTTTAAATCATCAAATGATAATTATACTTGAATGGATACGACGGAGAATGAATCTCATCGCGTTCGTGGAGACGGTAGTCCGTACGTACGCACGAGCGACAAAATCATTATTTTGATATTAAAATAATATATAATTGGATATTATATCATATATACAGAATAATTATCATGTTATATTTATTATTTACATGAATTACATATCATTATTATACCCATCTAAATAATAATATATTGAATAACAATTACACCACGACGTGGAGACGGTAAGTCGTACGTACGCACGTACGGTGACATGTCATTCAAATGATGGGTAGAATACTGAATATGGTTGTTCCATATTTATAATAACATCACATTATATAGAATATACTGGAGTTATAATTTTAGAATTGAAATAATAAACAAAGAGGGAGTGGAAGAAGAAAGAAACTTGAAAGAGGGTGATGAAAATGTTACCTCTTCTTCGGGTTCTTCCTTTTGATTTGATCAAAAGGACTCCTTAGGATGGCTTTATGACTAAATTAAATCTTCTAGGATGAAGGTAGAGAAGTTGGGAGAGTATTTGGGCAGAGGTTGGCCGAACCAAAAGGCTTGGAAGTGTGAATAAGGTGGTAGAGGTGGGGGCCTTTTATAAGAGGAGAGGAGGGGCTCTTTTGGAAAGATTGAAATGTTACATTATTATACAATGCTTTTCGGATTCTAAAGGTCCCACACTTATATAATTCGTGGATAAGGTGATAAGGGTTCGAAATCTCCTCATCCAATAGGCTTTGGACAAGTGTAATCCTTGGATTTTGCATTATCTTCTCATTTTTTTAAATCGTTAAATAATGAGGTCATCGCTGCATCATGATGATGTCATACATAATTTAATTTATTTAATGTCTAAAAATTATAAAAAAAATACTATGATGTAGGAAATATTTTTAGATTTCTAATGAATATTTATAGTCAAAATTTGGATCTGTGTAACCCCACTTAAAAACTGTTTTAGTAAAACAACTCATGTTTGTGTCAATTTAATTTTAACATTAAATAAATATATATTAATGTCATTTTCCAACTAAAGTGGCTCCATGGGGTCCCCAATTTGACCCATGGGTTGTCTTGGTCGGCCATGACTCATCCAATAGGAGTAGGAAAAGTGTCAAGCTCATCTTATATTATTAAAACATTATTTTTACCTTAAACTACACTAATTACCTCTAATCGCGATTAAGAACTTAAAAGTTACTATTCACCAAAAAATTATTTTAATCTCATTGAACCACATTTTACTTCTTAATGACAACCATGTATGTCATATTTTTTAAAATCAAATCACAGAAGTGGTAATATTTCATTTTAACGAAAAATCAATTTTTAACAACCACTTAGTGGTTTCACTATTCATCAAAAATTGAAGTTTTTCAGAATAAGGCCAAAATTTCACCCTAAGGTATAATTGATATTCAGAATTAAAAAATGATGTCTATTTTACAAAATTCCAAACATATAAGTTGTATTAATTAATTTTATAATTAATTCCCGCTGTTACAACAAATAGCGTGTTTTTAAGAAACAATTTATATCAAAAGATTGGCAATTGTTTATGTCCAATTTCAATGTTAAGTTAATTCTAATGACAACCATTGGATAAAATGGTAAAAATATATTCTAATTATACTTTAAAGCCACTAAATAGTATAATTTATCACTATAAATTATTTTGATTAAAAAAGTTGTTTTTAAGTATTTTTTACTATTCATAAAAAATTAGAAGTTCTCAGAAAAATACCAAAAATTCAACATAGGCTAATTTCGATATTCCAAATCCAAAAATGAAGTCCATTTTGAAATATAAAATTTCTATAATTTTAAAAAGTGGTTATTACTATTCATAACGGCTACTTTGATTAATCGTTGTGTTTTAGAACTCGATGTTGCATACAATGCAAGCTATTGCATTATTGAATGAGAAGCGTATAATGGAAGCTCGGGGTGTTACACGCACTTGTGAATTCATCCCACAACGGTGGAGTGTTCATTTTAATTAATTTATTTTTTTCTTCAATCCTGCTTCTTTAAGTCAATTACCCGCTTCCATTGATAGAATAGCATCAATTGAGGTCTAACCTTTTATGGGCTGATCCTAGGGAGTTGCATGAGTTGGATTTAATATTATTTTATGTTCTTAAATTCTTAAATTTGTTCTTTATTTTAAGAGTTCCTTTCTTTGATTTATCTTCTTCTTTGTCTTCACCGACTTTAAAGATGACACATTTTGAGTGCTAGTACGATCCAATTCCTTGGAGTGCTCATTTAATTGATCCTCTAAGTGAATTGGTGATTATACTTGAAATTGTGTATGTATTAAATCGGAGAATGATATTGAGGGATTATTTTATTTAATGGATACCTCTTGAACCGATGAACAGAAAATCAAATGAAAAACAAATACATCCAATGAAGCCCAAGTGACAACCTAGGATCAACTCACCTTAATTATTATTTTTAATTCAAGTAATTTTATTGGGTTTTTTTAAAATTAAATCAATATTTATTCAAATCAATCAACACCATAGTTGGCCACTTCATAGCCAATCTCGCATCTAATCAAAGTGTCTCAAGGTTTCTGCTTCTGTCCCTGTGGATTCGACCCCTACCTGTACTACCATGACTGCATACCTGTAGGGTAAATTTGGGTGCAACCAAATTTTGGCGTCGTTTTCGGGGACCAAAGTAAGTTTTCTTAGACACCCACCTTCTATTCTCACCTAACTTCTCTTTTCTCACCTATATTTCTCTTTCCTTTTCCCCTTTCTATTTTTGTGTGTCCAAAAAAATCCAAATCCAAATTTCATTCAACTCCAATAGAGTATCACCAACAATTTACTTTCATAAACTCAGGCTGGAATCAAATAGAAAATCAAAAATGGGAATCCCCTCAGATAGAAAATTACTTTGATCGACACTTGAATGATTACCCCACACCCGATAACATGAAAAATCAATGGGATGCTGAATGTTTAAAAGACCAATTTCCATACCTATCAAGAATGATTGAAAAGATAAATAATGATGAAGTCCATGATGTACAAACATATATCAAACCTAAACCTGAAAACATTCTTGAAAAATTTTGTGAACAAATGGATAAAATGAATTCAGAAGTTTCATCTTTCAGATTAGAATTACAAAGCTTTAAGACTTTTGAGGAACCCGTTCCCACTCAAGATGTTCATACTCATCATTGATAGATGAATCATTTATCCCAAAAACATCCCATGGATTAAAAAAAGAACCAACCTTTGGATATGGGATAACTGAACAAGATCAAGGAAATGTTGATGGGTGCTTAAATCAAGAGGAAACTGATTTTTTGTATTCACAAGAGGGAAGCTTGACATTGTTGATGGAGAGTCCTGAATATTTCTCCATTGATGATTTTTCAAAAACACAAATCACTGAACAACTGGGAGAAATACCAAACATTGAGCCCATTCCCACACCTCAAATTCAACTAGACACTTTTGGGAATGAAACATATTTTAAAACAGAACCAATTCTTTCTAATTTTTTTGGAGAATAAACTGACTTTCATTCAAATTTCCAATCTTTATTAGGAAATTGAAATCGACTAGAACACAAAATCATTATCCTTCCTTCCCCAGACAAGAATTCCATCATAGGTGATAAAAGAGACCTTGCAGTTTTAGTTCATTCATATAATGAAGCCAATAATTTTGGAATGGTAATTGATGTCTTAGGAAAGAATATAAGTTCAAATCGATCAACCATTTCAGATATTCCTTGGATTTTACCAATCATTGTGGAAAATAGGATTTTACATGAAACAAATTTCAAAAAAATAATCAATCTCAATCTTATTGAGGTGAAAAAAGATGGGTTAATTAAAATGCTGAAAGTTGGAATTGGATAAGTTGGGGGGTAAAAGTCGAGCCAACGACGTTATACAAAAGCGCTGCATGGGAGGAAACCCATGGTTTTCATGTTTTATAATCATTTTGAATCATTTTCTTTTTCATATAATAAATTACCATAGACTATTGACCTGTTCTTCTTTTATGAGTAAGGATGGGTATGAAAGGGGAGCGCCATATTCATCTGTGTCACGTGGCGTGATCTTTGAGTAATACCTTACCCAAAAATCTAAAAAGAAGACAATTATCATCAGTTTATTTTGTTTTGTTTATTATTATGTTTTTATAGGTTAAAAAATAAAAGGACATGTCATAAGTCATATGGAGAATCCATTCACCACCATCCAAGCCACTGAGACTCAAATCCAGGAGTGAAGGGAGACTGTGGCAAGCACTATCATCATCAACCACCAGGTGACTTCATTCCATGATTATCATTTACTCTTTGAAATCCTCCCATAACCCCTTTTAACTTTTCTTTTCTTTAAACACTAGGGACAGTGTTATTCTATGTTGGGGGGAGATGAAATAAAAAATGATTTTTTTTAATAAGAACATGCATGAAAAGAAAAATTCCATTAACCTTGAACATGATAACACACATTTCAAACTCTAAAATTTGATATCAAATAATTTTGTATGCCTTTATTCTGATTTTAATGCAATTTTAAGTTCATGATCATAGTTTTTGGAAAGTGCGGTTGTCCGATGTGATTTTTCAAAGTTTACATTTTCATCCTCTTAATAAAAATGCCACAATGCACGTCTTCTGGATTGTGGGTGTAAATTTGAGTTCTTGGGTCCCTTTCATTATAGCATAGGGTTCTAGGGTCACTTTTAGTTTAATTTGAGTATCCCAAAAAAAACATAAAACAAAAAAAACAAAAATAAAATTGAAAAAATAATGACCACATAGAGCAATGTTTTGTCCAAATGTGTGGCGTCCGACACTTGGGGATCGTGACTCCATGGTTGTCTTACCTAGAGTTAGGCTTTATATCTCTATTGTAGAGCATGAAATTGAGAAAATGTGTGGCGTCCGGCACTTGGGGATCGTGACTCCATAGTTTTCTTGCCCAGAGTTAGTCTTTTCATATCTATTGTGGTTAAAAAAATAAAAAAAACCAAAAAAATTAAAAAAAATGGATACTAATCTTAAGGTTTAATGTGATTCCCACCTAGAGCTTCCATTTTTCCCCTTGAACAATAAAATGGGCCCCATATCTTTTATGATGCACAACACTTTATAATGCTTAATTGGAATTGGATGAAATGTGGCGATGAATTTGAACAAAATAATTGGCTTGGGCTTGGGATATTCTTATGGAACTAGATTGTTTTTAATGATTTTGATGGGTTTTCATAATTTTTTTTATATTAGATATTTGTTTGAGCAATGTGTATTAAAATGTTTTTGGAAAAGGGGATTTGAATTTCATATTTGTAATTTATTTTGCTCGGGACTAGAAAAACTCAAGTTGGGGGGTGTGATTAGTCACTTAAAGTGGCTAATATTAATTTTTAATATATTTATATTCATTGTTCCAAAGTCCATAATCATTGTTTTTAGTGCATTACGTAAATAGAACTTTATTTCTCATCTTAAATGCAATTAATGTTTAAAATTAAAATTTGGTCCCAATCATTAATTTGTTTGTGGACAACATTATATTAATTTTCTGAATTTGACGTTTTGGGATATGTTTGATCACTTTGTTTGTAACATTTTATCTTTTAGGTCTGATGGATTAATCCCAAAGGAAGATGGAGAATTTTGCGCCTGAAGGAAGAAACTTGCTGAAAAAAGCATAATGGGCCTAAGGCCCATAAAACAAATGTGGGGCCCAAAAACCAAGCCCAATGACGCTAAAATTTATACAGTAGAAAGATAAAAATATGAGGATAATTTTATTCAATTGTGGCCGAAGCTAATTATGATGTTTTCATGATGATAAAGGGATCTGAAGGTGAGATTTAAATGGTGGACCCGACATTAATGCACAGAAATCCGTCCCACTATTTCGACCATACCTTCCAAACAGCTGAGCCAAATTTTTTGAACTTTTGAGAGCTTCTAGAAGACACATGTACTAAGATATGTTCTATTTATAAGACCTTCTGATTCGGCCGTATGGAGTGTCAAACGCACACGTCAAAATGGAGGATGAATCTTGATGGTTTTGTGGTCAACTTTGTAACGTTAATTTCCTTTTGATTCTTCACCCTCCTTTTGACTCTCTTAATTGTTGGGGGGTGAATTTATTGTCGGGGGTGGATATAAGGCTCCTAATATTCCTATATAAGGAGCTGGTGGTGAAGGGAATAACCATCTAACATTTTCCTTTCAATCCATGTTTTTCTTTCAGTTCTAATTACGCGCTTTTGTTTTGTAATGGCATCGTCAATTTCTCTAATGTAAGTTTTTCATTCATGTTTAGTATTTTAATAAAATTTATTCTTATTCACTTTTTATTTTCCTTTTCTTCACACGTTGATACCGTTGAATTATTGTGTGAATTTATTCACACTCACACTTGTGAATTCATCACACAACGGTGGAGTGTTCATTTAAATTAATGTTTTTTTTTCAATCCCGCTTCTTTAAGTCAATTACCCGCTTCCATTGATATAATAGCATAAATGGAGGTATAAACTTTTATGGGTTGATCCTAGGGAGTTTCATGAGTTGGATTGAATGTTATTTGATGTTCTTAAATTCTTAAATTTGTTCTTTATTTTAAGAGTTCCTTTCTTTGATTTATCTTCTTCTTTGTCTTCACCGACTTTAACGATGACACATTTTGAGTGCTAGTACGATCCAATTCCTTGGAGTTCTCATTTAATTGATCCTCTAAGTGAATTGGTGATTAGACTTCAAATTGTGTATGGATTAAATCGGATAATGATATTGAGGGATTATTTTATTTAATGGATACCTCTTGAACAGATGAACAGAAAATCAAATGAAAAACAAATACATCCAATAAAGCCCAAGTGACAACCTAGGATCAACTCACCTTAATTAGTTGCTTTAATTCAAGTAATTTTATTAGGTTTTTTTTAAATTAAATCAATATTTATTCAAATCAATCAACACCATGGTTGGGAACTTCATAGCCAATCCCGTATCTAATCAAAGTGTATCAAGGTTTCTGCTTCTGTCCCTGTGGATTCGACCCCTACCTGTACTACCACGACCGCATACCTGTAGGGTAAATTTGGGCACAACCAAATTTTGGCGCCGTTTCCGGGGACCAAATTAAGTTTTCTTAGACACCCACCTTCTATTCTCACCTAACTTCACTTTTCTCACCTATATTTCTCTTTCCTTTTCCCCTTTCTGTTTTTGTGTGTCCAAAAAAAATCTAAATCCAAATTTCATTCAACTCCAATGGAGTATCACCAACAATTTCCTTTCATAAACTCAGGCTAGAATCAAATAGAAAATCAAAATTGGGAATCCCCTCAGATATAAAATTACTTTGATCGACACTTGAATGATTACCCCACACCCGATAACATTAACAATCAATGGGATGCTGAATGTTTAAAAGATCAATTTATATACCTATCAAGAATGATTGAAAAGATAAATAATGATGAAGTCCATGATGTACAAACATATATCAAACCTAATCCTGAAAACATTCTTGAACAATTGTGTGAACAAATGGATAAAATGAATTCAGAAGTTTCATTTTTCAGATTATAATTACAAAGCTTTAAGACTTTTGAGGAACCCCTTCCCACTCAAGATGTTCTATACTCATCATTGATAGATGAATCTTTTATCCCAAAAACATCCCATGGATTAAAAAAAGAACTAACCTTTGGATATGGGATAACTGAACAAGATCAAGGAAATGTTGATGTGTGGTTAAATCAAGAGGAAACTGATTTTTTGTATTCACAAGAGGGAAGCTTGACATTGTGGATGGAGAGTCCTGAATATTTCTCTATTGATGATTTTTGAAAAACACAAATCACTGAACAATTGGGAGAAATACCAAACATTGAGCCCATTCCCACACCTCAAATTCAGCTAGACACTTTTGGGAATGAAACATATTTTAAAACAGAACCAATTATTTCTAATTTTTTTGGAGAAGAAACTGACTTTCATTCAAATTTCTAATCTTTATTAGGAAATTGAAATCGACTAGAACTCAAAATCATTATCCTTCCTTCCCCAGACAAGAATTCCATCATAGGTGATAAAAGAGACCTTGCCGTTTTAGTTCATACATCTAATGAAGCCAATAATTTTGGAATGCTCATTGATGTCTTAGGAAAGAATATAAGTTCAAATAGATCAACCATTTCAGATATTCCTTGGATTTTACCAATCATTGTGGAAAATAGGATTTTACATGAAACAAATTTCAAAAAAATAATCAATCTCAATCTTATTGAAGTGAAAAAAGATGGGTTAATTAAAATACTGAAAGTTGGAATTGGATAAGTTGGGGGGTAAAAGTCGAGCCAACGACATTATACAAAAGTGCTGCATGGGAGGCAACCCATGGTTTTCATGTTTTCTAATCATTTTGAATCATTTTCGTTTTCATATAATAAATTACCACAGACTGTTGACCTGTTCTTCTTTTATGAGTAAGGATGGGTATGAAAGGGGAGTGCCATATTCATCTGTGTCACGTGGTGTGATCTTTGAGTAATACCTTACCTAGAAATCTAAAAAGAAGACAATTTATCATCAGTTTATTTTGTTTTGTTTATTATTATGTTTTTATAGGTTAAAAAAATAAAAGGACATGTCGTAAGTCATATGTAGAATCCATTGATCACCATCCAAGCCGCTGAGACGCAAATCCAGGAGTGAAGGGAGACTCTGGCAGGCACTATCATCATCAACCACCAGGTGACTTCATTCCATGATTATCATTTACTCTTTGAAATCCTCCCCTAACCCCTTTTAACTTTTCTTTTCTTTAAACACTGGGGATAGTGTTATTCTATGTTGGGGGGAGATGAAATAAAAAATGATTTTTTTTAATAAGAACATGTATGAAAAGAAAAATTCCATTAACCTTGAACATGATAACACACATTTCAAACTCTAAAATTTGATATCAAATAATTTTGTATGCCTTGATTCTGATTTTAATGCAAGTTTAAGTTCATGAGCATAGTTTTTGGAAAGTGCGGTTGTCCGATGTGATTTTTCAAAGTTTACATTTTCATCCTCTTAATAAAAATGCCACAATGCACGTCTTCTGAATTGTGAGTGTAAATTTGAGTTCTTGGGTCCCTTTCATTATAGCATAGGGTTCTGGGGTCACTTTTAGTTTAATTTGAGTATCCCAAAAAAAAACAAAAAACAAAAAAAAATTGAAAAAATAATGACCAAATAGAGCAATGTTTTGTCCAAATGTGTGGCGTCCGGCACTTGGGGATCATGACTCCATAGTTGTCTTTCCTAGAGTTAGGCTTTATATCTCTATTGTAGAGAATGAAATTGAAAAAATGTGTGGCGTCCGGCACTTGGGGATCATGACTCCATAGTTTTCTTGCCTAGAGTTAGTCTTTTAATATCTATTGTGGTTAAAAAAAATCAAAAAAATTAAAAAATTGGATACTCATCTTAAGGTTTAATGTGAGTCCCACCTAGCGCTTCCATTTTTTCCCCTTGAAGAATAAAATGGGCCCCATATCTTTTATGATGAACAACACTTTATCATGCTTAAATTGGAATTGGATGAAATGTGGCGATGAATTTGAACAAAGGAATGGGCTTGGGCTTGGGATATGCTTATGGATCTAGCTTGTTTTTAATGATTTCGATGGGTTTTCAGAATTTTTTTGATATTAGATATTTGTGTGAGAAATTTGTATTAAAATGTTTTTGGAAAAGGGGATTTGAATTTCATATTTGTAATTTATTTTGCTCGGGACTAGAAAAACTCAAGTTGGTGGGTGTGATTAGTCACTTAAAGTGGATAATATTAATTGTTAATATCTTTATATTCATTGTTCCAAAGTCCATAAACATTTTTTTAGTACATTACATAAATAGAACTTCATTTCTCATCTTAAATGCAATTAATGTTTAAAATGCCAATTTGGGCCCAATCATTCATTTGTTTGTGGACAACATTATATTCATTTTCTGAATTTGAAATTTTGGGATATTATTTATCACTTTGTTTGGAACATTATATATTTTAGGTCTGATGGATTAATCCCAAAGGAAGATGGAGAATTTTGCTCCTGAAGGTAGAAACTTGCTGGAAAAAGCATAATGGGCCTAAGGCCCATCAAACAAATGTGGGGCCCAGAAACTAAGCCCAATGAAGCTCAAATTTATACAGTAGAAAGATAAAAATATTAGGATCATTTTATTCAACTATGGCCGGAGCTAATTCTGATTTTTTCATGATGATAAATGCATCTGATGTTGAGATTTAAATGGTTGACCCGACATTAATGCACAGAAATCCGTCCCACCATTTCGACCATAACTTCCAAACGGTTGAGCCAAATTTCCTAACTTTTGAGATCTTCTAGAAGACACATGTACAAAGATATGTTCTATTTATTACACCTTCTAATTCGGCCGTATGAAGTGTCAAACGCACACGTCAAAATGGAGGATGAATCTGGCTGGTTTTGTGGTCAACTTTGTAATGTTAATTTCCTTTTGATTCTTCACCCTCCTTTTGACTCTCTTAATTGTTGGGGGGTGAATATATTTTTGGGGGTGGAAATAAGGATCCTAATATGCCTATATAAGGAGCTGGTGGTGAAGGGAATAACCATCTAACATTTTCCTTTGAATCCAATTTTTTCATTCAATTGTAATTTCCTCCGTTCGTTTTGTAATGACATCATCAATTTCTCTAATGTAAGTTTTTCATTCACGTTTAGTATTTTAATAAAATTTATTCTTATTCACTTTTTATTTTCCTTTTATTAACACGTCGATACCATTTAATTTTAGTGTGAATTTATTCACACCCTCACTTGTGAATTCCTCACACAACGGTGGAGTGTTCATTTTAATTAATCTTTTTTTCTTCAATCCCACATCCTTAAGTCAATTAACCGCTTCCATTGATAGAATATCATCAATGGAGGTCTAACCTTTTATTGGTTTATCCTAGGGAGTTTCATGAGTTGGATTGAATGTTATTTGATGTTCTTAAATTCTTAAATTTGTTCATTATTTTAAGAGTTCCTTTCTTTGATTTATCTTCTTCTTTGTCTTCACCGACTTTAACGATGACACATTTTGAGTGCTAGTACGATCCAATTCCTTGGAGTGATCATTTAATTGATCCTCTAAGTGAATTGGTGATTAGACTTGAAATTGTGTATGGATTAAATAGGAGAATGATATTGAGGGAATATTTTATTTAATGGATACCTCTTGAACCGATGAACAGAAAATAAAATGAAAAACAAATACATCCAATAAAGCCCAAGTGACAACCTAGGATCAACTCACCTTAATTAGTTTTTTTAATTCAAGTAATTTTATTGTGTTTTTTAAAATTAAATCAATATTTCTTCAAATCAATCAACACCATAGTTGGCCACTTCATAGCCAATCCTGCATCTAATCAAAGTGTCTCAAGGTTTCTACTTCTGTCCCTATGGATTCGACCCCTAACTGTACTACCACGACCGCATACCTGTGCGGTAAATTTGGGCGCAACCAAATTTTGGCACCGTTGTCGGGGACCAAAGTAAGTTTTCTTAGACACCAAACCTCTATTATCTCCTAACTTCTCTTTTCTCGCCTATATTTCTCTTTTCTTTTCCCCTTTCTGTTTTCATGTGTCCAAAAATATCCAAATCCAAATTTCATTCAACTCCAATGGAGTATCACAAACAATTTCCTTTCATAAAATCAAGCTGGAATCAAATAGAAAATCAAAAATGGGAATCCCCTTAGATAGAAAATTACTTTGATCAACACTTGAATGATTACCCCACACCCGATAACATGAACAATCAATGGGATGCTGAATGTTTAAAAGATCAATTTCCATACCTATCAATAATGATTGAAAAGATAAATAATGAGGAAGTACATGATGTACAAACATATATAAAACCTAATCTTGAAACCATTCTTGAACAATTGTGTGAACAAATGGATAAAATGAATTCAGAAGTTTCATCTTTCAGATTAGAATTACAAAGCTTTAAGACTTTTGAGGAACACGTACCCACTCAAGATGTTCTATACTCATCATTGATAGATGAATATTTTATCCCAAAAACATCCCATGGATGAAAAAATAACTAACCTTTGGATATGGGATAACTGAACAAGATCAAGGAAATGTTGATGGGTGCTTAAATCAAGATGAAAATGATTTTTTGTATTCACAAGAGGGAAACTTGACATTGTGGATGGAGAGTCCTAAATATTTCTCCATTGATGATTTTTCAAAAACCCAAATCACTGAACAATTGGGAGAAATACCAACCATTGAGCCCATTCCCACACCTCAAATTCAACTATACACTTTTGGGAATGAAACATATTTTAAAATAGAACCAATTCTTTCTAAATTTTTTGGAGAAGAAACTGACTTTCATTCAAATTTCCAATCTTTATTAGGAAATTGAAATCGACTAGAACTCAAAATCATTATCCTTCCTTCCCCAGACAAGAATTACATCATACGTGATAAAAAAGACCTTGCATTTTTATTTTATTCATCTAATGAAGCCAATAATTTTGGAATGGTCATTGATGTCTTAGGAAAGAATATAAGTTCAAATCGATCAACCATTTTAGATATTCCTTGGATTTTACCAATCATTGTGGAAAATATGATTTTACATGAAACAAATTTCAAAAAAATAATCAATCTCAATCTTATTGAAGTGGAAAAAGATGGGTTAATTAAAATGCTGAAAGTTGGAATTGGATAAGTTGGGGGTAAAAGTCGAGCCAACGACGTTAAACAAAAGCGCTTCATGGGAGGCAACCCATGGTTTGCATATTTTCTAATCATTTTGAATCATTTTATTTTTCATATAATAAATTACCATAGACTGTTGACCTGTTCTTATTTTATGAGTAAGGATGGGTATGAAAGGGGAGAGCCATATTCATCTGTGTCACGTGGTGTGATCTTTGAGTAATACTTTACCCAGAAATCTAAAAAGAAGATAATGTATCATCAGTTTATTTTGTTTTGTTTATTATTATGTTTTTATAGGTTAAAAAAAATAAAAGGACATGTCGTAAGTCTTATGGAGAATCCATTCACCACCATCCAAGCCGCTGAGACTCAAATCAAATAGTGAAGGGAGACTGTGGCGCGCACTATCATCATCAACCACTAGGTGACTTCATTCCATGATTATCATTTACTCTTTGAAATCCTCCCCTACCCCCTTCTAACTTTTCTTTTCTTTAAACACTGGGGACAGTGTTATTCTATGTTGGGGGGAGATGAAATAAAAAATGATTTTTTTGACTAAGAACATGCATGAAAAGAAAAATTCCATTAACCTTGAACATGATAACACACATTGCAAACTCTAAAATTGGATATCAAATAATTTTTTATGCCTTGATTCTGATTTTAATGCAAGTTTAAGTTTATGAGCATAGTTTTTGGAAAGTTCGGTTGTCTGATGTGAATTTTCAAAGTTTAAATTTTCATCCTCTTAATAAAAATGCCACAATGTACGTCTTCTGGATTGTGGGTGTAAATTTCAGTTCTTGGGTCCCTTTCATTATAGCATAGGGTTCTGGGGTCACTTTTATTTTAATTTGAGTATCCCAAAAAAATAAAAAACAGAAAAAAACAAAAATAAAATTGAAAAAATAATGCCCACATAGAGTAATGTTTTGTCCAAATGTGTGTCGTCCAACACTTGGGGATTGTGACTCCATAGTTGTCTTTCCTAGAGTTAGGCTTTATATCTCTATTGTATAGCATGAAATTGACAAAATGCATGGCGTCCGGCACTTAGGGATCGTGACTCCATAGTTTTCTTGCCCAGAGTTAGTCTTTTCATATCTATTGTGGTTAAAAAAATAAAAAAAATAAAAAAAATAAAAAAATTAAAAAAATGGATACTCATCTTAAGGTTTAATGTGATTCCCACCTATCACTTCCATTTTTTCCATTTGAACAATAAAATGGGCCCCATATCTTTTATGATGCACAACACTTTATCATGCTTAATTGGAATTGGATGAAATGCGGCGATGAATTTGAACAAAGGAATGGGATTCGGCTTGGGATATGCTTATGGACCTAGCATGTTTTTAATGATTTTGATGGTTTTCATAATTTTTTTGATATTAAATATTTGGGTGAGCAATGTGTATTAAAATGTTTTTGGAAAAGGGGATTTGAATTTCATATTTGTAATTTATTTTTCTCGGGACTAGTAAAACTCAAGTTGGGGGGTGTGATTGGTCACTTAAAGTGGCTAATATTAATTATTAATATCTTTATATTCATTGTTCCAAAGTCCATAAACATTGTTTTTAGTGCATTATATAAATAGAACTTCATTTCTCATCTTAAATGCAATTAATGTTTAAAATGAAAATTTGGGCCCAATCATTAATTTGTTTGTGGAAAAAATTATATTCATTTTCTGAATTTGATATTTTGGAATATTATTTATCACTTTGTTTGGAACATTTTATCTTTTAGGTCCGATGGATTAATCCCAAATGAAGATGGAGAATTTTGCGCCTGAAGCCAGAAACTTGCTGGAAAAAGCATAATGGGCCTAAGGCCCATCAAACAAATGTGGGGCCCATAAACCAAGCCCAATGAAGCTCAAATTTATACAGTAGAAAGACACAAATATGAGGATCATTTTATTCAACTATGGACAGAGATAATGCTGATGTTTTTATGATGATAAAGGGATCTGAATTTGAGATTTAAATGGTGGAGCTGACATTAATGCACAGAAATAATTCCCACCATTTCAAACATAACTTCCAAACGGTTGAGCCAAAGTTCCTGAAATTTTGAGAGCTTCTATAAAACACATGTAATAAGATATGTTCTATTTATGACACCTTCTGATTCAGCTTTATGAAGTGTCAAACTCACACGTCAAAATGGAGGATGAATCTGGCTGGTTTTGTGGTCAACTTTGTAACGTTAATTTCCTTTTGATTCTTCACCCTCCTTTTGACTCTCTTAATTGTTGGGGGGTGAATTTATTGTTGGGGGGGACATAAGGATCCTAATATTCCTATATAAGGAGATGGCGGTTAAGGTAATAACCATATAACATTTTCCTTTGAATCCATGTTTTTCTTTCAATTGTAATTTCCCGCTTTCATTTTGTAATGGCATCGTCAATTTCTCTAATGTAAGTTTTTCATTCACGTTTAGTATTTTAATAAAATTTATTCTTATTCACTTTTTATTTTCCTTTTCTTCACACGTTTATACCGTTGAATTGTAGTGTGAAATTATTCACACCCTCACTTGTGAATTCATCACACAACGGTGGAGTGTTCATTTTAATTAATGTTTTTTTCTTAAATCCCACTTCTTTAAGTCAATTACCCGATTCCATTGATAGAATAGAATCAATGGAATGCTAAACTTTTATGGGTTGATCCTAGGGAGTTTCATGAGTTGGATTGAATGTTCTTTGATGTTCTTAAATTCTTAAATTTTTTCATTATTTTAAGAGTTCCTTTCATTGATTTATCTTCTTCTTTGTCTTCACTAACATTAACGATGACACATTTTGAGTGCTAGTACGATCCAATTCCTTTGAGTGATCATTTAATTGATCCTCTAAGAGAATTGGTTATTATCCTTGAAATTGTGTTTGGATTAAATTGGAGAATGATATTGAGGGATTATTTTATTTAATGGATACCTCTTGAACCGATGAACAGAAAATCAAATGAAAAACAAATACATCCAATAAAGCCCAAGTGACAACCTAGGATCAACTAACCTTAATTATTTGTTTTAATTCAAGTAATTTTATTTGGTTTTTTTAAATTAAATCAATATTTCTTCAAATCAATCGACACAATAGTTGGCGACTTCATAGCCAATCCCGCATCTAATCAAAGTGTCTCAAGGTTTCTGCTTCTGTCCCTGTGGATTAGACCCCTACCTGTACTACCACGACCGCATACCTGTAGGTTAAATTTGGGCGCAACCAAATTTTGGCGTCGTTGCCGGGGACCAAAGTAAGTTTTCTTAGACACCCACCTTCTATTCTCACCTAACTTCTCTTTTCTCACCTATATTTATCTTTTCTTTTCCCCTTTCTATTTTCGTGTGTCCAAAAAAATCCAAATCCAAATTTCATTCAAATCCATTGGAGTATCACCAACAATTTCCTTTCATAAACTTGGGCTGGAATCAAATAGAAAATCAAAAATGGGAATCCCCTCAGATAGAAAATTACTTTGATCCACACTTGAATGATTATCCCACACCCGATAACATGAACAATCAATGGGATGTTGAATGTTTAAAAGATCAATTTCCATACCTATCAAGAATGATTGAAAAGATAAATAATGAGGAAGTCCATGATGTAAAAACATATATCAAACCTAATTCTGAAAACATTCTTGAACAATTGTGTGAACAAATGGAGAAAATGAATTCAGAAGTTTCATCTTTCATATTAGAATTAGAAAACTTTAAGACTTTTGAGGAACCGGTTCCCACTCAAGATGTTCTATACTCATCATTGATAGATGAATCTTTTATCCCAAAACCATCCCATGGATTAAAAAAAGAACTAACCTTTGGATATGGGATAACTGAACAAGATCAAGGAAATGTTGATGGGTGCTTAAATCAAGAGGAAACTGATTTTTTGTTTTCACAAGAGGGAAACTTGACATTGTGGATGGAGAGTCCTGAATATTTCTCCATTGATGATTTTTCAAAAACACAAATCACTGAACAATTGGGAGAAATACCAAATATTGAGCCCATTCCCACACCTCAAATTCAACTAGACACTTTTGGGAATGAAACATATTTTAAAATAGAACCAATTCTTTCTAAATTTTTTGGAGAATAAATTGACTTTCATTAAAATTTCCAATCTTTATTAGGAAATTGCAATCGACTAGAACTAAAAATCATTATCCTTCCTTCCCCAGATAGTAATTGCATCATAGGTGATAAAAAAGACCTTGCATTTTTATTTCCTTCATCTAATGAAGCCAGTAATTTTGGAATGGTCATTGATGTCTTAGGAAAGAATATAAGTTCAAATCGATCAACCATTTCAGATATTCCTTAGATTTTACCAATCATTATGGAAAATAGGATTTTACATGAAACAAATTTCAAAAAAACAATCAATCTCAATCTTATTGAAGTGGAAAAAGATGGGTTAATTAAAATTCTGAAAGTTGGAATTGTATAAGTTAGGGGTAAAAGTCGAGCCAACGACGTTAAACAAAAGCGCTGCATGGGAGGCAACCCATGGTTTTCATGATTTCTAATCATTTTGAATCATTTTCTTTTTCATATAATAAATTACCATAGACTGTTGACATGTTCTTCTTTTATGAGTAAGGATGGGTATGAAAGGGGAGCGCTATTTTCATCCATGTCACGTAGCGTGATCTTTGAGTAATACCTTACCCAGAAATCGAAAAAGAAGACAATGTATCATCAGTTTATTTTTTTTGTTTATTATTATGTTTTTATAGGTTAAAAAAATAAAAGGACATGTCGTAAGTCATATGGAGAATCCATTCACCACCATCCAATCCGCTGAGACTCAAATCCAGGAGTGAAGGGAGACTATGTCATGCACTATCATCATCAACCACCAGGTGACTTCATTCCATGATTATCATTTACTCTTTGAAATCCTCCCCTACCCCCTTCTAACTTTTCTTTTATTTAAACACTGGGGACAGTGTTATTCTATGTTGGGGGAGATGAAATAAAAAATGATTTTTTTTAATAATAACATGCATGAAAAGAAAAATTCCATTAACCTTGAACATGATAACACACATTTCAAACTCTAAAATTGGATATCAAATAATTTTGTATGCCATGATTCTTATTTTAATGCAAGTTTAAGTTCATGAGCATAGTTTTTGGAAAGTGCGGTTGTCTGATGTGATTTTTCAAAGTTTACATTTTCATCCACTCAATAAAAATGCCACAATGCGCGTCTTCTGGATTGTGGGTGTAAATTTGAGTTCTTGGGTCCCTTTAATTATAGCATAGGTTTCTTGGGTCACTTTTAGTTTAATTTGAGTATCCCAAAAAAAACAAAATACAAAAAAAACAAAAATAAAATTGAAAAAATAATAACCACATAGAGAAATGTTTTGTCCAAATGTGTGGCATCCGGCACTTGGGGATCGTGACTCCATAGTTTCCTTTCCTAGAGTTAGGCTTTATATCTCTATTTTAGATCATGAAATTAACAAAATGCGTGGCCCCATATCTTTTATGATGCACAACACTTTATCATGCTTAATTGTAATTGGATGAAATGTGGCGATGAATTTGAACAAAGGGATGGGCTTGGGCTTGGGATATTCTTATGGACCTAGCTTATTTTCAATGATTTTGATGGGTTTTCATAATTTTTTTGATATTAGATATTTGGCTGAGCAATGTGTTTTAAAATGTTTTTGGAAAAGGGGATTTGAATTTCATATTTGTAATTTATTTTTCTCGGGACTAGCAAAACTCAAGTTAGGGGGTGTGATTAGTCACTTAAAGTCGCTAATATTAATTATTAATATCTTTATATTCATTGTTCCAAATTCCATAAACGTTGTTTTTAGTGCATTACATAAATAGAACTTCATTTCTCATCTTAAATGCAATTAATGTTTAAAATGAAAATTTGGGCCTTATCATTCATTTGTTTGTGGACAACATTTAATTCATTTTCTGAATTTTACATTTTGGGATATGATTAATCACTTTGTTTGGAACATTTTATCTTTTAGGTCCGATGGATGAATCCCAAAGGAAGATGGAGAATTTTGTTCTTGAAGGCAGAAACTTGCTGGAAAAAGCATAATGGGCCTAAGGCCCATCAAACAAATTTGGGGCCTAGAAACTAAACCCAATGAAGCTAAAATTTATACAGTAGAAAGATAAAAATATGCGGATCATTTTATTCAACTGTGTCCGGAGCTAATTCTGATGTTTTCAGGATTCTAAAGGGATCTGAAGTTGAGATTTAAATGGTGGACCCGACATTAATGCACAGAAATCCGTCCCACCATTTCGACCATAACTTCCAAACGGATGAGCCAATTTTCTTAAAAGTTTTAGAGATTCTAGAAGACACATTTTCGAAGATATTTTCTCTTTTTTACACATTCTTATTAGGCCGTATGAAGTGTCAAACGCACACGTCAAAATGGAGTATGAATCTGGCTGGTTTTATGGTCAACTTTGTAACGTTAATTTCCTTTTGATTATTCACCCTCCTTTTGAATCTATTAATTGTTAGGGGGTGAATTTATTGTTGGGGGTGGACATAAGGATCATAATATTCCTATATAAGGATCTGGTGGTGAAGGGAATAACCATCTAACATTTTCCTTTGAATCCAAGTTTTTCTTTCAATTGTAATTTCCCGCTTTCATTTTTTAATGGCATCGTCAATTTCTCTAATGTAAGTTTTTCATTCACGTTTAGTATTTTAATAAAATTTATTCTTATTCAATATTTATTTTTCTTTTCTTCACACGTTTATACCATTGAATTGTAGTGTGAATTTATTCACACCCACACTTGTGAATTCATCACACAACAGTGGAGTGTTCATTTTAATTAGTGTTTTTTTCTTCAATCCCGCTTCTTTAATTCAATTACCTGCTTCCATTGATAGAATAGCATCAATGGAGGGATAAACTTTTATGGGTTTATCCTAGGGAGTTTCATGATTTGGATTGAATGTTATTTGATGTTCTTAAATTCTTAAATTTGTTCTTTATTTTAAGAGTTCCTTTATTTGATTTATCTTCTTCTTTGTCTTCACCGACTTTAACGATGACACATTTTGAGTGATAGTACGATCCAATTCCTTGGAGTGCTCATTTAATTTATCCTCTAAGTGAATTGGTTATTATCCTTGAAATTGTGTATGGATTAAATTGGAGAATGATATTGAGGTATTATTTTATTTAATGGATACCTCTTGAACCGATGAACATAAAATAAAATGAAAAACAAATACATCCAATAAAGCCCCAGTGACAACCTAGGATAAACTCATCTTAATTAGTTGTTTTAATTCAAGTAATTTTATTGGGTTTTTTTTTAAATTAAATAAATATTTCTTCAAATCAATCAACACCATAGTTGGCCACTTCATAGCCAATCTCGCATCTAATCAAAGTGTCTCAAGGTTTCTGCTTCTGTCCCTGTGGATTCGACCCCTACCTGTACTACCACGACCGCATACCTGTAGGGTAAATTTGGGCGTAGCCAAGGGATATTTTTTAATGATACCATCATTGTTATTTATTTATATGGTTTATGATCCTTTTTACTAAGGAAATTATTGACATTATATATGCTAATTTTTCCTATACAAATTGTTTTTTATTATTAAGGTAGGTTGATTACATTGTATTGTATATTAACATGATAAATGAATTGGAATTATTATTTGATGGGTGGGTCTCTATTATACATAACCTCTTGATGAATCTCTGGGTCTCATAAGAAAAAATAGTATGTGTATTTGGGTGAGGCCTTAACCATTTTTATAGGATGACTTGGCATGAGTAATCGATAATAAGTTTAAGAGGTTTGGTATTATGAATTCAATAATTATGAAATCAGTTGTCGATGTCTATGTGATTGTTTTTATAGTTGTGATATCCATGTGTTTGTTTCAAGATTATGTGATTATTTATATGCCATTATTTGATCATCATTTATTCTTTCCATATTATTCTTCATGATTAATTTATTGACATAATGACATGTGTTTTCTATTATTTATATTTCCATATGTGTATAAACACAACTCTAGAATCCAATAACTTATGCATGATACCACTGCATTGGAATAATATATAAGGAATTTCATCCCAAAGGATTGAATAGTTTAGTAGTCTTGGTAATCTAGATACACACTTGATGAATTACATTATATTTGAATATACAAATTACAATATTTTTTTTGAGAATAACATTATTCAATCTATCATTTCTTTTTATATCAAACATAGAACTATTCATGGAATCATAGGGAATGGGAAAAAATAAGGGTGATCTAAAATGTTAGTCAAGGGTTAAGTACAATATAAAGAATTAGAAATAAATAAGCATAATCAATATGGAAAGGAAAATAACTAAACAAAAATTTCATTTAAATAACTTAACTTCATGAATAGATAAGAAATAATCAATATGGAAATTTAGATAATTGAAAACACATTAAATTTAATCAATAAAATAAGAATGAAATGAACCCATAGATAGTATCCTAGAAAAAATTTCATGGATAATTTCAAATTATAGGTTAAAAATGAAAAGGATTTGTTTCCAACTAATTTCATCTCATGATACAACCGATGAATTGAGGGGATTACTTTAAATGATCCCCAACCCATGTAATATCTATGAAAATAATTCCTTATATATTAAATTATATGATCATAAACGTTTCTAGAGTTGTCTAGGGCTCGTTTTTAGGTACTATTTTTCATTGTATTGAGGACTTTTCATTTGGGTTTTTCTTTGGGATATGTATTGGTGAAATTTGAAAAAACATGGGAGGAGAAAGGGTTTTTCAAGGTTGGAAAATGGTTTTCCCAAATTTTGAGCCCTCATAGGTGTAACCATCTTCCTCATTATAACTGTTGCATGGTTAGGGTGAACGGTTAGGGAGAACTAGGTTCCCCTTCCCAAAAAACCTTGCAAGAGTTTTAAAATTCACCCAAATTTAATTTTAAAAATCTCTTGATCCCCCATAACTCACCCATTTCATCCCCCCGTTTTACCCAAAGCTGTTTTTCAAAAATTTAGATCCTTCCAAATAAATTTTAATCCCTACTGACTATCGTTCTATGGGAATTGAAGCTTAGATTGAAGGTCTACTTATATCTCGGTAAGTGCATCGTCTCTAGGTTCGTTTCTCATTATTTCCTAGTTATTTCAGATTTATTTAATGCAATTAATCCTATATTATGGAAATATATAAATCTATTTTTTGAGGCCTATATCTAGATCTAAATCTACAATATCTTGATTTCTTTAATCTTGATTTATGGTTTTGATATTCGGATCTCGTTTTACATCATTGTTCCACTCAAATTTTAGGGATTTTTATTGGGTGATTATTCATTGATGAATTGAGGTAGGTGGTATAATATTCAATTCAAATAGTCATGGTTTTTATACTTGTACCAAAATTGTATAATTTCTAGCATTATTAGAAATTTGAGTTTCTAAATTATGTTAATTAATGTGGTTAATTTTTTTTAGAAGGGGTCGAAGCCTCATTAATTATTAGATCAAAGAAAAGACATCTTTTAATTGTGTATAGGGAGACCCATTACATATCCCAAAGGCCCAATGGTCATTTAGCCCATTACATGGCCAGTAGACTTAATTTTTTGGCCAAAATCCCATTCTGTGAATAGTACTGCTATAGTATCTGCCTGCTACAGTCTCGCACAGAACCCTGCCACTACTACAGTACTCTTCCACCACTACAATGCCCATCGTTGCAACAATGTCGCCACTACTATAGTACGCTACAGTACTGGGAAATTTATTATGAGATTTTGAGATAATTGATTTGAGATAATTAATTGATTAATTAATTATGAGATATCAAGAAATATGATTTGAGATAATTAATTGTAGAAATAATTATGATATATTGAGATATCTGATTTGAGGTAATTAATTTTATAATTACATATGATATATTGAGATATATGATTTGAGATAATTAATTTTAGAATTAATTATGAGATCTTGAGATATATTATTTGAGATAATTAATTGTAGAATTAATTATGAGATATTGAGACAATTTTTTTAAGATGATTAATAGATGAATTAATTGTGAGATATCGAGATATATGATTTAATATAATTAATTATGAGATATTGAGATATATGATTCGAGATAATTAATTATATAATGAATAATGAGATATTGATATATGATTTGAGATAATTAATTATATAATTAATTATGATATTTTGAGATAATTGGTTTGAGATAATTAATTGATGAAATAATTATTAGATATCAATATATTTGACTTGAGATAATTAATTATATAATTAATTATGAGATATTGAGATATATGATTTGAGATATTTAATTGTAGAATTAATTTTGAGATATTGAGATATATAATTTGAGATAATTAACAACAAAATTAATTATGAGATATTGAGATATATGATTTGAGATAATTAATTATATAATTAATTATGAGGTATTGAGATATAGGGGTTGAGATAGTTAATTGTAAAATTAATTATGAGATATCAATATTTTTAATTTATTTAATTAATTTTTTAATTAATTATTGGATGATGACTTTGTCGGTATTGAATAATTAATTGATGAATTAATTAAGGGAATTGGTATGCTTAATTAATTAGAGAATTAATTAAGTTGGGTTATGTGATAAACTAATTATTGGATTACTATTGAGATTAAGATGACTAATTAATTGTAGAATTAATTAATGATATTCATGTGATTAATTAATTGATGAATTAATTAATGGATGTAATGAGATTATTTAATTTTTTAATTAATTAATGGGATTGATGAGAATAATTAATTGAATAATTAATTAAGGGAAGTAATGTGATTATTAAATGGTTGAATTAAATAATCTGATTGATTATGGTGATTAATTAATTGGGTAATTAATTAATGGGATTTATGTGAACACTTAATTGGTGAATTTATTGAAGATATTGGTGTGATTAATTAATTATTTAATTAATTGATGTACTTAGTGTGATTAATTAATTTTTTAATTAATTAATATTAATGGTGTGATTAGTTAATTGTTTAATTGACTGATATTATTTATGTGATTAATTCATTTTTGAAATTTTAATATTATTTATGTGATTAGTTAATTGTTGAATTTACTAGAGGAATTCATTTGATTAGTTAATTATTGAATTAACTATAGAAATTGATGTGAATAATAAATTGTTGAATTAATTTATGTGATTGCTGTGATTAGTTAATTTTTAAGTTAACTAATATAATTTTTATGTTTAAATAATTATAGAATTAGTAATGGAATTTTTTTGGATAATTAATTATTGAATTAATTATGTATTGATAAATGGGAACACAGTAATTCGATTATGAATTTATGAATGGTAACATAGTCATTCTGTTGTGAAATGGTGATTGGTAACGTGGACATTTGGATATGTATTTTGAATGGTAAAATTATCATTCAATTATTTGTTTTTAAATATTGAATGGTAACATAGAAATTCAACCAAGTACTATGAATGGTATCATATACATTCAAATGTGATATCCAATGGTGATAGATTATATTCTAGCACAAGACGAAGTAGGTATTGAAGTTCGGGTGTCCTCAAGAACCCAAGAGTTTATATGGTTAAATAATGATTTATGGATAGTGTGATAATTATTTATTTAAGAGTTTAAATTATTTCCTTATACAAATGCATACACTTTATATTGAATAGATATTGTTTTAGAAACTGTTAGTGGTGGATTACTGAGTTTCACTCACACCTTACTCGGGCTACCTGATCTGTACCTAAATAGACTTTGTGTTTTCTAGACAAGATAAGGTAAAAGTATATGTGTTAGATGGAAGAGTTGACATGGAGTACAAATGAGCGAATGAGATGTTGTTTGGGACCCTCTTGGGAGTTTTCAGTGTCTTAACATTTGGGTTTTCATTTTTACACTTGGCACATGCTTAGCACAGCATATCTACTATTCATTTTTATTATGTACTTTTATTATTGGTCATCTTATGACACTGGTTGTTTTCTAGCTAT
This sequence comes from Viscum album, assembly GCA_963277665.1. NCBI lineage: Eukaryota > Viridiplantae > Streptophyta > Magnoliopsida > Santalales > Viscaceae > Viscum > Viscum album. The sequence goes on along the minus strand of OY728137.1, from coordinate 1,870,236,696 downwards.
GTTATATCATTTGGTTATTCAGTTGATTATTGTAATTTATTTCCACTAGTCAATTAATCTGATGAAAAAAAGAAGGTATAGTCTCCCCATGACTGATATTAGACCCTCATTGTTAGCCAACAACCTCTAGCATATGGAAAGGTTCACTTGATATCATGTGAACTACTATTTTAGGGCACTAGTTTGTGGAACCAGGTCTAGTATGTTACATGAATAATTTATTTAACTCACAAACAATGTGACTTATCAAATATCTGTATTGAGTAAAGAATACAGATTTATCATTATTTCACCAGATAATCAAATAACTATCAATGTAAGAAGTCTATATAACAATGGTATATGGTTTAGGTAATAATCATATACATGGTAAATGATGTGGATGTCTTGGGGAAATTTAATTTTCAATGGTCACTAGATTGTGAATAAATCAATAGAAAGTTAATAACAAAAAAATGATTCAAGTAAGTCAATTTCAACACAACCCAAGGTCAAAATAATCATAATTAATCTAGAGGAAGAATAATGATACTATAAATATGACATATATCCATTGTATTAATAATATGTATTATTTTAATTGATTAAATAAAAAATAAATTTAAAAACATTCTTGAGGAAAATATCCTTTTAAAATTTAAATACATTTTAACAATCCTTTTCATTGAAAATCACTTTTAAAATATAAAAATTCAACAAAAAATTATGAAAATAAATCTGTTTAAAATGAAACTTTTAATGTTATAAAATAATATTGAACACATTTTATTGATCATGGTATCTATAAATTACATTCAAGTCATACAAGTTAAATCATTTTTTATCTCACTTTTTCGATAAAATTAAAACTAGCATTATTTTGAAAAACAGTATAAGATTCCTTTGAAAAAATTGAAAATATTATAAATGGTTGAAAAATAATTTAATAAATAATTCTTATAAAATTTAAAAAAAATTGAAAACATTTTTAGAAAACATGGTTTTGGAGGAAACAAATGTCTTCCCAAAGAGAGAAATGATGTCGGGTTTCCTATAAAACATTTTATAAATATTTTTATAATCATAGAGTAAAAAAATTGTATTATTGCATGAAAGAGTTCATTAATATCTATATGATAATAAAATTTGAGGTTTTATTAGTAAATATTCAAGTAATTTTATTCAATTTATATTGAATAATAAAAAATCTTGATTAGAATAAAATTGTGAAATAATCCCTTGAAATGATCAAAACATTAAAGTGATAAATAATAAATGAATTGGTTAGGTGTATACCCAATAAATAAACATAAAAAATGTAAAAATACAAAAATACAAAATATACATTCAAAATTAATTACACAAATAATATTATCATGACATAATCATAGAAGTAGAAGTTTAACCCAATGAGAGTAAATTGAGTAAAGAAATCCATTACCTTACGCTTCTTTTTGGGTGGACACTCTTTAACCACTTGTATAATGGTTTTAAACACGTAATTAACTTGTTTCAGAATAATATTAATATTTATTATATCATATTTGTTTATTTTATGATACATTATTACCCATTCATTAATAATATTTCAATATTTTCATCATTTCGTGTAATAACTTTCTTTGTTTTTTGAGTATGTTTTGACATCTTAACTTTTGTGTTCATAATAGTTAGATCATGACTCAATAATATATATAATTTAAACCTATATTTAAATATAATAGATATTCATTATAAATTTATTTATATTAATCCCTAAATTTTAGTGATAGGAAATGAAATACACCGCTCTTGGAGACAGTAGGTCGTACCTACGCATAAAAGTTGTTTCCATTATCTTATCATTTTAAAATAAAGAATAGTAAATGATATATATATATATTATCATTTTATTATCATTTTTATTTCATATATATATCAAATAGTTTTATTTAAACCATCCTTAATATATTCTATGTAAAGTGTGAATGAATCACATCACTTCATGAGGTGGAATTATGTCGTACACATGAACGACATTATCGTTTTCCCAAAAAATAGAAAACATGAAGGTATTTGTGATTTAATAATTCCATAAGGAAAATAACATCATAAATATCATATATATATTATATAAACAAAAAATTAATCATTATTACCAACTATGAAAGGTGGTAATGGATGAACGAACAACATCAGGCCATGAGGTGGTAGTTTGTCGTACACATGAACGATGATTTCATGAAACATTTGATGGAAGTTTGTGATGTTTTAGGTCATAAAATTAATTTAAAAAAATATAAGTATATTTATTATAAAAAAATGTATTATATTATCATGTAATAATAATTATTGGAGGAGTTGGTGAAGAAAATAAAATAAAAACACTTTTAGAAGAACATTACCTCTTCTTCGGGTTTCCCCCTTAGGTTTGCGCTAAAACCTTGAAAGGTTTTATTTATCTCAAAAATAAGGATTCTAAGATGATGGGAGGTGATTTTTTAAGTTCTTTAGTTATATCATTATTGAAACAAATGGCTTGATATGTGTGAATAAGTGGGAGGAGTGAGTTCCCTTTTAGAGTTGAGGAGAAGTGACATTCTTCTAAATACTCAAAAAACATTCACTATTGGGAGATCTCCCTTACCTAGTGTGCCTAAAAATTTTAAAAATAATGTATTATTATGGTCTATAAACACCTATAACACACAAAAATAAACACATTTTTATCTTTTTTTTCTTAACTTCTATGTTTCCCTAATTTTACCATTTTTGTTTTTATTAAGGTAACTAATGTTCTAACCTGGGTAATTTATCCATTAAGAATAAATTACAGTGATAATTTTTAGATAATTTATAACCAATGATTATAAATATTATGTCAATTTTATAAAATAAAAATATCTAGTGTGCTGGAAATTAATTTTAACATAAGCACAAGTAATGCCCAAAAACAATGCTTTAACTCTAACCACGCTAAATAGGTTTTTACGATTTAGGGGTCAACATATTCTTTATAAAAGATAAATTATTCCATGAATTGAAAATATGTTATATTTACTAATATTTAAAAATCACTGGGTAGAGTATAGGATGTTTTAAATTTTAACTCATTTAATAAAATATAATTTATTAGAAAATAAAATTAATGTCAATTTTGACATTATTCATTTAAATTGAATTAAAAAATACCTATAAAATCATGGAGTTCAAATATATTATTATAATATATGAATAACATGATATATTTATCTAAAAAATTAATTTATTACAATATTTAAATCAATTTACTTCACTTTTAATATTTTTAGTACCATATATATTTTTTAATTATTAACTAAATAATTAATGTGTTTTCATTTCCTTAACATCTAATGTAGTTACTTAATATATAAAAAATTAAAATAAATAATCATGATTTAAAAACTAATTCACCTTTAAATATAAAATTTATAATATAAAGTATGATGTTTCTTTATCTCAATGCTTTATAAATATTAAAGATAAAGAGAGTTCCTTTTTTCCTTTTTCCTTAGGTAATATATTATATAGGTTAATTTAATGGAAAAGTATCCAAATAACTCATAAAAATAGATCATAAGGTTTTAATGGTATAAATATTTCCATACAATGAGTTTTTTAAATGTTTTGGTCTATTATTACCAATATATTTTCTATGTTTAACCACTAATAGTCTTGTTTTCTCCTTAATCACTATAATTAATTTTAACTCTTTTTATTAATCAATTTGGTAAAAAATTTAAGTTAAATTTATTTGATATTATAAAGTATTTTTATTCCTAATATTTAATCCATTTTTTCAAATTCAAATCTTATAAATGGAATAATTTAATTTAAAATTAATCCTCTAGAAGTGATGGGAAAATTATTTCTTAAAGTAAAAATGTTCAAAAGTTTGAAGTGATAAAATATCTTAATTTAAAATAAAATTGATTCTAATGACCTAAATTGGATTAATAAATTTATAACTGATATAATTTTAATTTAAAAAAATTAAAATGGAATTTATCATTATAAATATTTAGATGAAAATTCAGTTTCCAATTAAAATCTAGTATTTTCCACTATTCATCAAAAAATGAATATTCTTAGAAAAATACCCAAAATTTAAGTTAAGATAATTTTGAAATTATTCTTTTAAAAATTAAGGTCATTTTATAAAATAAAATTTAAAAAATTTTCAAAATTTAGTTTTAAATCAAGTGTTCTATTAAAAGGCAACAAAACTATCTTTAGAAAAAAAATAGTTTGTTATTTATAAAATTGGATTTTTTTTCTTATCTTATTACTATCAAATATATGGATTAATGTGAAAATTTTATTGAATACGTGATATATAAATTTTATTATGAATATCCACTAATAGTAATTAATTTATTTAATTTGGTTAAAACACCTTTAGAGCATAAAAATTGTTTCCTATTAAAACATTTCCTTTTTATTCAATTTTTTTATAACAATTTATAATTAATTGGTAACCAATGAAATAAACCTTATATTTTCATAAGTTATTAAATACATTTAATAGATTCTAATTTAATTACTATGAGATAATCACCATTTTAAATAATAATATTAATAGTATTCGGTAAAACTCAATCTTGTGTGTAACGCAAGCCAATGAAGAAAGTCATTGTTATGTGTAACATAGGATGAATTGGTATTTAATTCATTGAAATATATGGAATTTATTTTAAATATTAAATATATTATAATGTCTCTATATTTTATATTCATTTCTATGCTTGGGGTTTTATTTTATACATGTTATCGAATAAAATGTTATTCTTTTAAAATTTTCAGGTTGTTACAATCTCCCCACCTTAAGAAATATATTTCCTTGCAATTTAAACATGATACTGGAAATTTACAGTTATACATTTGGAAATAACAATATTGAAAAACCAATATCATAAAATTTTTAATAAAATACCCCCTTAACAACATAGAAAGTTAAGTAGAAAATTCCACTAAAATAAGCACATAACTAGGTTTCCATATAGGATAGCATAGGTGGAAAATATAAACATGGACATATAATAGAAAAGTAACACTCAAATACTGAAGAAGAGCAATAGAGAACGTGTTTAAGAGAAATTTAGAAACCAAAAATCCAAAAACTAAACATGTGAAATGGTCATTTATATCATAAAAAGTGATGATAATAGGATAACATTTTATTTTCATGACCCTTTTTTCCTAGAGTTAATAAATTATTTCACTCTCTAAGAATATAATGAAAAATAATTTATTGATACATTTATTTTTCCTAAACACAATTTCATAATTTATTTTTTCTTCTATAAATTTAAAATTCATACCTTTATCAAAGAAATAAATATCTAAAAAATATTTTTTTATGCCTAAAGCACTAAAATTTCTTTTAATAGGTTGAATTTTCAATAAAACAACTCTTTATATCTATATCTAAATATATTCCAAAACCAATATGGAGAATAAATTAATCTCTAAACCTAAAAAGTAATACCAATAGTTCATTATTAATATTTATTTTTCAAATAGTTTACCAAAAACAATGACATGTTAACTAGGTCATCGCATAGACCAGTGGTAGGTGTAAAGCCCTTATCATATTTCTTCCTTAGGTTCAAGTCCCACTTCCTTACCAAATGTAAAGGGTTCTCACACAATATATGGGTTATCCTTATTTTAAAACCATATTAACCTTAAAGGCTACCAATACATCTAATCTTATTTTTATGAAATGTAAAGGAATCATTCCTCAAATAACATCTCCCCTAAAACATATACTTTTTATAAATTTCTCCAAAATGTTTATAATATCAGTAAACTCCCAACACATAAAACCTAAAAAGTGTTGTTTAAGTATTTTAACTCATCTTTAATCTTAAAATCATAAAACCATGATACTATCCAGATAAGGATGTGTTCCTAGAAATAACCACATGATCTCTACCTTACCCAAACATTAATATGTTCTTATATACTTATCTTTAATATCTATTATAGATTTTTTTTCTAATCTATATTTTCTTAAATTTAGTTTCTAATTTATCTACTAAACTTATTTTGATACCCACATTAGAGAACCAAACCCAGAATCCCAGATCTGGTGCTTGATACCATTACATTAGCAAAAGATATAAGTAATTTCATCCCAAATGATAGAATGTTTTAGTATTCATTTTAAACTAGATACATACTTGGTTTATTAAAATACATTTGAATACCAAAATTACAAAATAATTCTTTTTGGGGATAAAATTATTCTCTCTACTATGTCCTTTTATATCAAACATAGTACTCTTCATAGAATCTTGGGGAAATGAAACATAATAAGGATGAGCTCAAATTCTTAGTAAGGTTTCAGTATAGAGTAAGTAATCATGAATCAATAATCATGATCAAAATATAATGGTAGACAACTGAACACACATTCCATTTAAATAACTTATATTAATTAATAGATAAGGAGAAATCAATATGAGAAGGTAAATAACTGATAACGCATTCCATTTACTCAATAAACTGAGAATGAAATGCATCCATAGATAATATCATATCAAAAATTTCATTAATAATGAAAAATGAATCTGAATTAGGGAAATTCTTAATTATTGGACATCATGTTTCTCATGCACATGACATCGTCACTATCAAAATATATCTTCAAGATGGTTTAAACTACATGGTTGCAAATGCAAGGCCTTTGAATCTAAATAATTTTACCTCATGAGACCATAAATTCATTGAGAGGATTACATTAAACAGTCCCCAACCCATGTCATACATGTCGAAAACATTCCTATTATATCGAATAATCAATTTAACTCAAAAATAATTGTCCTTATCAAATATCAATATTGAGAAATGAATTCGTATCTTTAAATATCTCCACAGTTAATCAAATAAATTCCAATGTAAACAACATATGTATAAATAGTATATGGTTTATACTATATTAAAATCCATGATAAATAATATGTATATTTAGCACAAATTTAATATTCAATGGTCACTAGAAATTGCATAACTCAAGGGGATGTTAATAACTACATACAAAATGATTCAAGGAAGTGAATGTCAACACTATCTTGGTCAAAAATAATAATAATCTATAAAGATGAATAATAATGATAGTATGAGTATGATGTATAAACATTGGATTAATAATATGGGTTGTCATTGTCAATGAAATAAATATATCTTTAAAAACATTCTTGAGAAAAATATCCTTTCCATTTTGAAAAACATTTTGAGATTCCTTTTCATTGAAAATCACTTTTAGAAACTAAAATTTTCAAAATACCTTTGGAAAAAAAATTATTTGAAGATTCAAATTTAAAGTTATAAAATAATCCTAAAAACAATTTACTGGTTATGATTGCTATAAATTCCATTCATGTCATACACATTAAAAAAAATTATTTTTATTTTTTAATAAAATCTAAGTGGGAATTATTTTTAAAGGGAAATATTATTCCTTTGAAAAAATTTGGAAAATAGTAAAAATGAGTGAAAATAATTTAATAAATTATTTTGAAAATATTAAAAAAATTGAAAATGTATTTAGAAAACATAGTATTAGGGGAAAACATATTTCTGAGTGAAGAGAGAAATGAAGTCGGGTTTTCATTAAAAAATTTCTAAAACATTTAAGTACCAAAGTGTAGAAAATGGTCCTATTACATGAAATAGTTTATTAATTAACATATTAGAGTAAAATTTAAGGTTTTATTAGGAAATTTCCATATAATTTCATTCAAATTATATTCAATAATAGATAATCTTGATTTGGATGAGATTATGGAATAAATCCTTAAAATGAACATAACATTGAAGTAAGAATTAATAAATAGATTGATTATGTGTATAAAATATAAATCCAAATAAAATATGTGGAAATAAAATAATAGATACTAAAAATTAATTACACACATAACATTATCATAACATAATCAACAACGTTTAAGATTAACCAAATGAGTGTAAATTGAGTTATGAAATTCCTTACCCTACACTTACTTTTGGTTGAACACTATTTAACCACCTATATAATGGTTTCAAACATGTTATTATCTTATTAAATAACTATATTAATATTTATTATGTCATATATGATCCTTTTATGACAATTTAAAGCATGTTCATTAATAATATTTTATTATTTTCATCATTTCGGGTAATAACTTTCCTTATTTTTTGAGTATGTTTTTACTTGTTTTTATTTTGTTCTTATTACTTTGATCATTATTTAATAATATCCAGAATATAAAAACAATATTTAAATATCATATATTTATGGTCTATAAGTGTTTATAGTAATCCCTAAAATTTAGTGATATAAAATGAAATACATTGTTCCCGGAGACGGTCGTCTGTACGTACACATGAATATCGTTTCCATTATCTTGTCGTATTGAAAGAAATAAAATTAAATAATATATATATTACCATTTTGGTATCATTATTATTTTATATATATCACATATTTATATCCAAACAACCCTTAATATGTTCCATATAAATCATGAACAATTCACATCACTTCGTAAGGTGGTAGTTCACCATACACACAAACGATGTTAACGTATTGCCACAATATGGAAAGAATTGAGGTATGTGTCATATAATAATTTTAGAAGCATAATAACATAATTAATATCATATATATCATATTTAAAGAATAAATCCATCATTATTACCACCCTTAAAATGTGGTAATGAAAGAAAGAATGACATTTTTCATGAAGCGATAGTCCATTGTAGAGACAAATGATGATTCCATAACCCATTTGATGAATGTATGTAATGTTTTAGGTAGTACCATTAAAATAAAAACATATTATTATATGTATGATACTTATTTTATTATATGATAATGACATAATAATAATTGGATAAGTTCGAGAAATAAATAAAATAAAAAATATTTTAGAAGAATATTACTTATTTTTTGGGTTTCCTCATTATGTTTGAACTCAACCCTATAATGGTTTGATTTATGTAAAAAATAATTCTTATATGAGGATTGGATTTAATTTTTATAGTGATTTATGTATATATTGGTAAACCTAAATGGTTTGATAGGTTTGAAGAAGTGTGGGAGTGATTTCCTTTTTATAGTTGAGGAGGAGTCGAGTTTTGGTAAATACTAAAGAGTATTCACTATTGGGAGGTCTCCCTTACCTAATGTGATTCATAAATTTAAAAATTATGGATTTAATTGGAATTATGTTCAATAACCACCCCCACCAAATAAAAACAAATACATATTTATCATTTTGTTCCTTAAATTCTATGTTTCCAAAAAAATTTCATTTTGTTTTTATTAATGTAACTAGTTTTCAAACCTATATAATTTATCAATTAAGACTAAATTTGTAATGGCCTGGGTTTTTGGGGGTCCATTACATTGTGAAAATCTGATGTTGGGTGTTCTGGGTAGTCTGGGAATCTCGGTGAAGTTCTAACGGTAGGCCTACCAGTAGCCATATCATACCGGTAGCAGGCCTACCGGTAGCTCGGTCTACCGGTCGCTGCAGCCTACCAGTAGCTTGGCTACCGGTAGCTGTCAGCCACCGGTAGCTCTCAGCTCCCGGTGGCTCTTGCCTACCCCCACAGGTTTTTCCAGTAGCGCTCCTTTTTGGGAAAATTGAGTTTTATACCCTGTTTTTACCCTTTATGTTTTTTTAAAGCCCGGTAACGCCCATAAATGGCATTTAATTAAATATTTAATTAATTAACCTGGTGTGTACATGGGTTTAAACCACCCCAAATGGCGGGGACCTTCAATGATGTGTGGGGTCGCGCGGTCAACCCACGACCCCGCTCCTTACGCGGTTTCGCATTCTTATCTCAACCATCCCTGGCCTTCATAACCTAAGGGTTCTCCCTAGGTTTCTTTTCTCGATCACCCTGTGCTATGAGTACCCTTCATTCAGACGAGCCGCGTCACTATTCGTGTAGTTCCGCACCCAGTCGTAGTTTTGATCGTTGATCAACAGGTAGGTTTCACCTTCGACTCTCCTTTCTGTGCATCTTGCGGGGAGGGCATGCTTTTGATTCTGTGGAATTGGATGAACCAAACCTTAATAAAGATAATAAATGGATTCTAAATAATGAATTGGGATGGGTGTGATTGTTTATCCTGATTTGTTTTATGATCTTCTATGATTAACGATTTCTGAGTTGTGCGGGCTTACGCCTACTGAAAATCATGGTCGTTGGTGGTCTTTCTTTGTGCACTAATGAACCCCTGGTGATGTTTTAAATGGATTGTATTATGGTTGTGAAGCCTGGCTGTGAAAAGTAAATTGGTTAATTACATATATTCAGCTAAACAAATTGAAAGCATCAGGATCAACTCCTTTTTGTGATAACCCTGGTTAAAGCACACAGAAATTGAAATCATAGAGTGTGTTAAGTCTTGTAAATCTGAAAATACTGGCATGGGCCAGCTTTGTGTTGGTGGTGGTGGTTTGGTTGTTTCTTCCTTTCACGGGCCATTTTCTAGGTGATGTGGTTGGGGATGGGATCCCCTGTTGTTATTCTTCCAGTGGTTGTGAATTTAAGGTCGTGTGGTTACATTGTTTATATCACGAATTGGGGTGGGATCCTCTATTGATGAGAAACCATTTGGGGGGACACGAGGCAGTGTCTCGGGGTTTCATTTGGTTCCAATACTTCGAGGGATCTCACTTATCCCTTTGTTTTGTGACTTTACAAGAAAACTGGGTGTGGATGTTGTAGTTGATGCTTGACAGTTTGCTTTCCCTTGACTTGTGCTTATGATTACTAGTTGCCCAAGTAGGTGCAGAAACATATTTAAAATTTATTTCTGAACATGAAACAAGGATGGGATAAATGGGTTTTGGTTTGGTGTGAGTTGTGACTTGGTCTTGGTACTGTTTATGTTCCTTTGGTAGGCTCAAGAAAAACCTAAACTTGGGATAGTTCTTGTTACCTATATATATATACTTGTAGTTTTTGTGTTTCTTATTCACGCCCCACCCAAGTTGAGCACTTAGTGCCGAACACCCCCATTTCATGGGGGAGGGTGTTTTTTCCAACACTACTATTAGTGGCTGGTTATTAGCTCCTTTTCTGCTCCCTTTCCCAGATAGACAAAGTATCTTCGGGCAGGTTGTGATGGCCTGAAGTCCATTTTTAGCCCAAGAACCTTCAGGTGGGGTAGTGTGGTTGTTATGGCCCAGGTGTGTGCGGGCAGGTGGTTTCCTAAGTGTCTTTGGGATGAGGCCCAGGTGTCATCAGGCGTGGCAGTGGATCTTCTAGCCCAGGTGTCTTCGGGCGTGACGGTGATTGTTCTGGCCTAGGTGTTTGCCGGCGTGGTTACGTGAGACAGTTGTGGCCTAGGTGTTTGCGGGTGGGGCTTGGCAGTGGGACTGTGTGAGGTTATGGCCCAGGTGTGTGCGGGTGGGGTATGGCAGTGGGACTATGGTGAGAATAGCGGGATTGGTTCAATGTGTAGGATGTCTTCAATAACCAGTGGGAAAGTTACGCGGGGTACCCAAACATTGATGTTCTTTTACTATACATTACTTGGATTGAATTATTTAGGGAGTGTGCCTTGGTGAGGCTTGGGTGGATAGTTTACATTGTTAGGTGTTTGGTTTACTCTTTTTCTCACAGTACTCTAGTACGTTTCCCCCACTTTTTCACGATAGTCTTTGGTTTTCTCTACTGAGTATACTTGTATGCTCACCCTACGTATATAAAAACTGTTTTCAGGTTTCCAGGAGGACTCCAGGGATCGCGTGAGACCATACTAGTGCAGGACCTTTGGGACAGTTGCAGTTGCTGTTTTTATTTCTTTGGTACTTTACCCTTGTAGTCACTTTGTACTTTGTGGTATTTACATTTGGATTATGCATATGGGAATGGTTGTTTTGTATTTTCTTGCACTTCTAGTTTTGGTGTTTTGAGACTTACTATCTTATCTCTTGATCCTATTAAAACAAAAAAAAGGTAATGTCTTCCATTTAGTGATTGATCGTATACCCTTGGTGCTGGTCGCCACTCTGGGACCTATTGAAGGTGGGTTTCGAGGGTCATTATCTCTCCTTCAACTTGAAGAAGGAAGGGCCTAGCAATCTGCTAACCCTTCCCTCCTTTTGGTGAAGGCGGGTCGTGACAGAATGGTATCAGAGGTATGGTTGAGAGATAGGATGGAGTCTGGAGTTAGGAATAGTGAGGATTGCATGGGATGGTAGGGCAACAGTGTTGGGTGACCTTGGTGCGTGAATTAGGTCGGGGAAGATCGGCTAGGACACGGGATTTTAGGGCCCCCCTTGATTCGATGCAAGGACTCTAGACCTACCGAAAGACCAAGTGAGGCCACACTGATTACAGGGTAGAGACCCTAGGAAAGGTACATGCATCATAATGACTTGTGTTCTCGTGTTTCATGGGTGTTTTGGGAAATTGGAAATAAATAAATGTTTAAGAAGTTTTAAGAACAATATTCTGCACTACTTGGGTTTAGGCATTCCTTGTTTACCTTGTAGCTATAGAAAATGGAAGGCGACCACGTGTGGTACGGGAAATCGAGGCCCCAGAGACTACCTTGTCCGATCGACAGAGAGCTGATTGAGAGGAGGAGGATGACCAGTGGCAGAAGACACTTCAGTCCTTCCAGCGACAGACCCTTGAGAATTATGAGGGCATCACCTCTGACATGAAGACTAAGGGCTGGCTAGAAGAGCTGGTGATAGCCTTTGTCCTGATTCAAGCCTTGACCGATTACTGTGTTCCTCTAGCCGTTAGCTAGATGTGGGGAGTGGCGCGTCATTGGTGGACACTTTACCTGGGGGAGAGGAGAGAGGCTGAGGTGTCATGGGATGATTTTGAGAGGGAGTTCTGGGTGGAATTCTTCTCTTCGACGATGAAGGCGGAAAAGAGACAGGAGTTACTCTCCCTCCAGAAGGGGGGTCTGTCATTAAGGGAGTTGGGAATCAAGTTCAAGGACCTCCTATGTTTTTTCTCCAGACTTATTTCCAGATGAGGAGTCTTTGGAAAGTTGTTTAGAGGAGGCACTCCGACCATCCCTCTAGTATGATGTTACCACCTTTACCCTACCAATGTACTTGGAAGTCTAGAAGAAGGCCGAAGTGGTAGAAAGGATGCATGCTCTGGGAGGTGTGTCACAAGAGGGGATCCAGCTGGGACCATTGAAGGGGAAGGCCGTCAGCACTAGGCCTCCAATGTCAGGACCCTCCAGGTTCCGACCAGTAGGGAGCAGGCCGCATCAGTTTCAGTTCCATTCCCCTTTCCCTCTCCCTATTCCTTCAGGTCCAGGACCGCAGTGCTTCATCTATGGGAGCCATGGACATCTTCGGAGTCATTTCTCGGACCTAGTATAGTACGATGGTGGTGGACAGCCCCAGCACCCGACCTAGTAGCAGCTTCTAGCTAGGGCTTTCCAGCAGCAGCATCAGGGGCAGTGAGCTCCCGATCCTCAGAGGGCAGATGTTGCAGGAGGAGGCCGACCTCAGGGTGCTCCTCAGGGACCTCGGCCGGGACGTGGTCGGGGAGGTGGCCAAAATCCAAGGGGCATAGGAGGTGGGCGTGGACAGTTTCATGCCTCGGAGGCAGTAGTTCTAGCAGGGTCGGAGGTCGTTCGAGGTACGATCAGTTTGTTCAGCACCCTTGTTTATGCCTTGTTCGATACCAGAGCTTTGCACTCCTTTGTTGCACCCAGTCTAGCTCGTGCCTTAGGTCTAGATGCTGAGAGACTTCTAGTGCCCTTGGTTCTGAGCACACCAGTCAGAGGTCAAACCGACTTGTCACATGTTTGTCGGGGATACAGACTGATGATAGGGCCACATCAGTCGGTCAAGGATCTACTGCCGCTACAGATATAGCCATACGATGTCATCCTAGGCATTGACTGGCTGTTCTCTGTGTGTGCCTTCATCGACTGCTTCTGGGGAAGGGTTGTGTTCTCAGACTTGGGCGGCTGGCATGTTACTTTCACCAGTGAGCGGAGCAGTCAGAAGGGCAGCTGGGGAGAGGAACCCCTCCTCTCCTTGTTAGCTGATCTGTCAGTAGAGCCAGTAGATGCTGAGATGGTAGAGGTGCCAGGAATCGTCATAGAGTTTATGGACGTCTTTCCTGAGGAGGTAACGACTCTACCCCCTTGACGTGGTATCGAGTTTGGGATAGACTTGCAGCCCGGTGCTTGGCCGATTTTGATGGCTCCCTACCGGATGGCACCTTCGGAGCTACGGGAGTTGCGGATTCAGATTGAAGATCTGATGAAGAGAGGTTACGTTCGACCAAGCGCGTCACCATGGGGTGCTCCAGTCTTGTTCTCTAAAAAGGAAGATGGTGGTCTCAAGTTGTGTATAGACTACAGGAGGCATAATTAGGTAACGGTCAAGAATCGCTACCCTCTTCCAAGGATAGACGACCTTTTCAAACAGCTGAAAGGGTCAGGGTGGTTCTCAAAGATCGACCTGTGGTCTGGGTATCACCAGTTGAGGGTAAAGGAGAGTGACATCTCGAATATGGTCTTCAAGTGCAGATATGGACACTTCGAGTTCGTAGTCATGCCTTTCGGTGTTACGAACACCCCGGCTGTGTTCATGGGGCTTATGAACTCCATCTTCTGGGAGTACCTAGATCGGTTTGTGTTTGTGTTCATCGATGACATCCTGATATATTATAGATCATAGGAGGACCATGCGGAGCACCTGAGGACGGTTTTGGAGGTTCTCTGGTAGCATCAGATCTATGGGAAGTTGTCAAAATGCAAGTTCCGGACACGAGAAGTGCACTTCATCGGGCACGTGGTGTCCAAGCGGGGGTAGCGGTGGACCCATCAAAGGTTGAGGGAGGTGTTTCTTGGGAAGCACCAAAGAATGTGGCAGAGGTCAGTAGTTTCCTCGGTCTGGTAGGTTACTATCGGAGGTTCGTACCCAACTTATCCTGAGTTTCAGCCCCTTTGACAGCCTTGACCAAGAAAGACCAGGTTTTCATGTGGAGTGAGCAGTGTGAGGCAGCCTTCAGCTATCTGAAGAAGAAGTTTGTTAGTTCCCCGGTGCTGAGATTACTAGAATAAGGGGCGGTGTATGAGGTGTTCTGTGATGCTTCAGGGCAAGGCCTCATATGTGTGTTTATGTAGGGACAAGGGGTGATTGCTTATGGGTCTAGGCAGCTACACCCTCATGAGCAAAATTATGCCACCCCCGACCTGGAGCTTGCAGCTGTCGTTTTTGCGCTAAATTTGTGGCAACATTACCTCATCGGAGAATTCTTTGTGGTCTTCACAGATCAAAAAATTTTGAGGTATATCTTCTCCCAGTAGGACCTAAACTTGCAGCAGTAAAGGTGGGTGGAGTTCCTCTAGGATTACGACTTCGAGGTTTCCTACACTTCAGGGAAGGGGAATGTAGTGGTTGATGCCTTGAGTAGGAGATCCAAGAAGGATGTGGTCCGAGAGTCAGTAGACACTTGGAAGGCAATGGAGGAGTTGGCTGCCTTGCACCTGGATGCGAGGATGGATAGCGGTAGAGGTTTCCTGTATCAGATGAAAGTGTAGTAGTCTCTGTTTCAGTAAGTGGAGGAGTCTCAGTGGGGAGACCCAGAGTGCGAGGTGATGCATGACCTAGTTGACCAGAGGGATTCTATGGAAGGGTGGATGGAGGATAGTCAGAATCGGATTCTTTTCCAGGTAAGGTTGTTTGTTCCAGAAGTGATGTGCGGTAAGGTTCTCATTGAGTTCCACAACTCACCCCTAGCGGTACACCCAGGAGTTTCCAAGATGTACTAGGGACTGAAGAGATAGTTTCAGTGGCCTGGAGTGAAGCGAGCAATGGCAGAGTTTGTAGCCAAGTGCTTAGTGTGTCAGTAAGTGAAGGCTGAACACCAAGTTCCAGGTGGCCTACTGCAGTCTCTAGATGTCCCCAAGTGGAAGTGGGACGACATCTCGATGGATTTTGTCACGGGACTACCCAAGGTCCAAGAGGGATACGACGCCATTTGGGTGGTAGTGGACCAGTTGACGAAATTGGATCACTTTCTGGTGATTAAGGAGTCGATTGTAGTGGATACTTTGGAATGAAGGTATGTGGATGACGTGGTGTGGTTGCATGGAGTTCCGAGGTCCATAGTCTCGAATAGGGATGCATGGTTTACCTCACGAGTATGGAGAGGATTGTAGTATGATTTTGGCACCCAGCTACGTCTTAGCACTACTTTCCATCCCCAGATAGATGGACAGAGAGAGAACACAGTCCAGACCTTGGAGGATATTCTGCGGGCATGTGTTTTGGACTCAGGAGGATCATGGGTGCGACACTTTCCTCTGGTAGTGTTTTCCTACAATAATAGCTATCACTCTACAATTGGTATGGCCCCGATTGAAGCCTTGTACGGGAGACCATACTGCTCACCTGTGTGTTGGACCGAGGTAGGAGAGGTAAGCATCCTTGGCCCAGAGGTGGTGCAGAGCACGACAGAGAAGGTTCAGCTTATACGGAAATGTATGAAGGTGGACCATGACCGAAAAAAGTCATATGCTGATACCAGGAGAAGGCCCTTGGAGTTTGAGGTTGGAGACCAAGTGTTCTTAAAGGTCTCCCCTCGGCGTGGACAACGGAGGTTTGTCAAGGGGAGTAAGCTCTCTCCCAGGTTCATCAGACCCTTCGAAGTGTTGTGGAGGGTCGACAAAGTGGCTTATTAGCTAGCATTACCACCGCCACTACTGAGGATACATGATTTCTTCCATGTGTCCCAGCTATGTCGATATCTGCACAACGATTCACACATCCTCGGCTGGGGAGAGATAGACATCGAGGACGACGTGACATTTGTGGAAAGACCAGTGATGATCGAGGATCGCAAGGAGAAGGTGCTTTGTGGGTGAGCAATTCATTTGGTTCGTGTGTTATGGAGACATGGTGGGCTTGATTAGATTACGTGGGAGAGGGAAGCACATATGCGTGCCCAATTCCCAGAGTTGTTTCGTGTTTTGTGATGTTCTATTATACCTGCTATGGTAGAACGTTTTATCTTGTTTTTCTATGAAATACGTGTTTTTCCTTCCTCTGAATGTGTGTGAAAAGTCCTGGATACGGGAAGGGGAGGACGCGACCCCTAATCAAGATGCATTAAGGTGGATGCGATTAAACTCGTGCGAGCGAGTCAGTGCTTCCCAAAGCGGATAGTATCTTGACATGGGGAAGGAGACTCCCCAACCCACATGGTTGGGTAGTTGACATGGTATATTTCTTGGTTCTTGACAGGAAGGTGTTCTTAGTTAACAACGAGGTTCACTCCGGAGAGGTATCTTTCGAGGTGGTTGTTCGGACCCTCTCTTTCCTTCTGGGTTGTTTTTATTCTTGAGGATGAGAATCGGTTGAGAGGTATCTGATGTAATGGCCAGGGTTTTTGGGGGTCCATTACTTTGTGAAAATACGATGTTGGGTGTTATGGGTAGTCTGGGAATCTCGGTGAAGTTCTAACAGTAGGCCTACTGGTAGCCTTAGTCAACCGGTAGCAGGCCTACTGGTGGCTCTTGCCTACCCCCACGGGTTTTTCTAGTAGCGCTCCTTTTTGTGAAAATAGAGTTTTGAACCCTGTTTTTTCCCATTAAGTTTGTTTTAAATCCCAGTAATGCCCATAAACGGCATTTAATTAAATATTTAATGAATTAAACAGGTGTGTGCATGGGTTTAAACCACCCCAAAGGGCGGGGACCTTTAATGATGTGTGGGGCCGCGCGGTCAACCCACGACCCCGATCCTTACGCGGTTTCATGTTCTTATCTCAACCGTCCCCGACCTTCATAACCTCAGAGTTCTCCCTAGGTTTCTTTTCTCGATCACCCTGTACTAGGAGTACCCTTCGTTCAAACGAGCCGCATAACTATCCATGGAGTTCCGCACCCAGTCTTAGCGTCGATCGTTGATCAACAGGTAGGTTTCACCTTAGACACTCCTTTATGTGCATCTTGCGGGGTGGGCATGCTTTTGATTCTTATCCCTTTCCCGGATATCCCAAGTATCTTCGGGCAGGCTGTGATGGCCTGAAGTCCATTGTTATCCCAAGAACCTTCGGGTGGGGTAGTTTGGTGGTTATGGCCGAGGTTTGTGCGGGCAGGTGGTTTCCCAAGTGTCTCTGGGATGAGGCCCAGGTGTCTTCGGGCATGACAGTGGATCTTCTAGCCCAGGTGTCTTCAGGCGTGACGGTGGTTGTTCGGTCCTAGGTGTTTGCAGGCGTGGTTATGTGAGATAGTTGTGGCCTAAGTGTTTGCGGGTGGGGTTTGGCAGTGGGACTATGTGAGGTTACGGCCCAGGTGTGTGCGGGCGGGGTATGGCAGTGGGACTACGGTGAGAATGGAGGGATTGGTTCGATGCGTAGGATGTCTTCAATAATCAGTGGGAAAGTGGCACGGGGTACCCAAACATCGATGTGCTTTTACTATACATTACTTGGCTTGGGTTATTTGGGGAGTGTGCCTTGGTGAGGCTTGGGTGGATAGTTTACTTTGTTAGGTGTTTGGTTTACTCTTTTTCTCAAGGGACTCTAGTACTTTTCCCCCACTTGCGCATGATAGTCTTTGGTTTTCCCTAATGAGTATACTTGTATGCTCACCCTACGTATATAAAAATTATTTTCAGGTTTCCAGGAGGAATTTAGGGATCGCGTGGGACCATACTAGCGTAGGACCTTTGGGATAGTTGCAGTTTCTGTTTTTCTTTCTTTGGTACTTTACCCTTGTAGTCACTTTGTACTTTGTGGTATTTACTTTTGGAACATGCATATGGGAATGGTTGTTTTGGATTTTCTTATACTTCTAGTTTTGGTGTTGTGAGACTTACTATCTTATCTCTTGATCCTATTAAAACCAAAAAAGGGTAATGCCTTCCATTCAGTGAGTGATTCTATAACCGTGGCGTTGGTCGCCACTCTGGGACCTATTGAAGGTGGGTTTCGGGGGTCATTATCTCTCCTTCAACTTGAAGAATGAAGGGTCTGGCAATCTGCTGACCCTTCTCTTATTTTGGTGAAGGCGGGTCCTGAAAAAATTAATGTGATAATTATTAGATAATTTATACCCTTTGATTATAAATAAAATATCTAATTTATAAAATAAAAATCCCATGTTAGTTGGAAATTAACTTTAACATAAGCGCACGTATTACACAAAAACACTCCTTTACCCCTAACTGTGATTACAAAGTTTTTACTATTTAGTGACTGAAATGTTCATTATGAAAGATAAATTGTTCCATTAATGTAAAATAATTGATATTTATTAACATTAAAAAATCACTTCTCAGAGGATATGATTTTTGGTAATTCTAAATTATTTAATAAAATATAATTTATCAAAAAAACATTATTGTTAATTTTGACATTATACATTTAAATTAAATAAAAAAATATCAATAAAATGTTGGAGTTCAGATATATTATGTTATCATCTATTTAACATGATATATTCACGTAAATAATTATTTCAATATAATAATTAATTCATTTTTCTTCACTTTTAATGTTTTTAGTATCATTTACTTAATTTTATTATTAACTAAATAATTACTCTATTGATGTTTCTTAAGAATTTAAAGTAATTATTTAATATAAAAAAAATTAAAATATATGATAATTACAAAAAAAATAATTTAAATATAAAAATAATACTTATAATAGAAAATATGATGTTTCCCAATCTCAATGATTTATAAATATTAAAGGAAATGAAGGTTTATTTTTTTCTCTTACATAACTTATTATATTGATCTTTTGTAGGGAATTATATCCCACTAAAAATAAAAATATATATAAATGCATTAAGGGTCTAAATATTTCTAGATAAATGGTTTTGAACAAATTTTGGGTCATTATTACACCTTATATTCTATGTTTAACTACTAAGGAGACTCATTTCCTCCTTAATCACTGTTATTAATTTTTCCTGTTATCACAAATCACTTTGGTGAAAAAATTAATTTAGGCTTATTATTAATTATATATTATTCTATTTACGAATACTTAATAATTTTTTCTAAATTAAAATCACATAAATATAATGATTTAATTTAAAATTAATCTTCTAGACGTGACGAGAAAGCAGGTTTTTAAAGTGAAAATGTTTAAAAGTTTAACATATTTTTATATTTAATTTTAATATAAATGACATTCCAATGACCCAAATCTTATTAATATATTCTTAATTTATCTAATTTTATTTTAAATCCAATTTACAATTTAATTTAATATTATAAAATATTTATATAAAATGTTATTTTTCAATTTAAATTCTATATTTGTCCACTATTCATTAAACAATGAATCTTCTAAGAAGAATAAAAAAACTCATCATAAGCTAATTTTGAAATTATGATTTCAAAAATGAACTATCCTTTTTCAAAAAAAAATTATATTAAAGTTTCAAAATTTAGTTTTAAATCAAGTGCACATTTAAAAGGAGGAAAATTCTTTTAGAAAAAACACATCTCTTTTTACATAAAATTGGATATATTCTTGTCTTATACCTATAAAATATATTGGATCAATGTAAAAACAATAATGAATAGATGATATATAAAATTCAATAATATCATCAACTAATAATAATTAATTTATTTTATTTAATTAGAATTCCTTTGGTGTATAAAAGTAGTTTTTTATAAAAACATTTCCTATATTTTTATTTGGTTTGTATACTCATTTCTAACTAATTTTTAACCAATTAATTTGAACATATATTTTCATAATTTAGTAAATAATATTTATAACCACGAATTTAATAATTAGGATATAATTTTCATTTTAAATAATAATATTAATAGTATTAGATAAAACTTGGTATTGCCCGTAACGCAAGTCATCTAAGAAAGTCATTATTTCATGTAATGAAAGATAACTGTGTATTTAATGTGTCAAAAGCTATAGAATATAATTAATTTATTTTAAATATTAAATGTATCATAAAGGATTTGGTTTTTATATTTATTTCTATTCTTGGTGTTTAGGTTCATACATGCTATCAAATGAAAATTTATCCTTTTAGAATTTTCACGGTGCTACAATATGGATTATACCTTATTTACTAATGATGAATTTTGTTTCATGTAAAACTTAATGAAAATTTGAGCTTACAATTATTTATCTTCCTTTCCCTAGGACAAAATGAAGGAATATTTAAATAATTTTATGGACATAGAAATTTTATATTCAATATGTTTTTATATTTTATGACATTATAAATTGGGATGAATTTTTTATCTAGTTTACCATGAATATTAAACTATTTAGTCCTTTGGGATGTGATTTATTGTATCTAGTTCCAATTTAACAGTGTATCCATTGAAACAGGGCTATTAGATTTGGGGTATTTAAATTTGGTATCAATTAAAATTTTTTAGAATCCTTCGTAAATTAATATAACAAATCATATATTAGGAAACATAACCGTAGGAATGAATTTCAGGATAATTCATAGTGTAAGATAACATCCAAAAATTTTGGTGATGTAGATATTAGGTATTTTTATAATATATAAATCCCTCTGTCAATAATATAAGTAGATATGTTTTTTTAATAGATTAATCTATGGGTAATAACCCCAAAAAGAGATGGTTGATTATATCTCAGTCATCATTATATGAAATGGTGAATATTCCATTATTGCCCAACTTTTTGAAAATCCCAAGGGATATGCTTTGGATAATTCAAATTTTATGTATGGAATATTTTAATGAATTATAGAATATATCTTTTGGAACCCTTTAATATAGAATAGTTATATGGGATAAAACTAATGTGTATTGGATTTATAATTATAAGATTGATCCTATGTTTAAAGGAATATATACCCCTTGTGAGTTTTTATGTGATTAGAGTTTTACAATATTGAATATATTTTTGGAGAAATTTATGGGAATAAAAACCTTTATTTTATTATATTTTTTGGGGAGAAGATTGTTTTAGGAATACTGATTTTATATTTTGTGTACATAAGTTTAAAGTTATTGATAATATCAAGGGTTAACATGATCATTGATGTTATGGTAACATTATCCATTTATAATTATATTATTTTGAAAAAACATTATTTTGGAAACCATAATGGATAAAACTTTATTAGATAATTGATGTTTTTTAGTATTTCTATCATATTTTTTGGATTTTTATAAGAATTATATGAATATAGTTTTGTAAAATGGAAAACCCAGAGACCAGGTGACAACCCATCACATTTCCAAATGTCATGTGGATTAAACACACAACTGAAGGGTAATAAGTGTGAATCATTGCCTACCACTAGACTATATGATGTTTAGAGTAGTATGAATTTTTTAATTTAATGATTTGATAGAAAATTTAATTTTATTTTTTGAAGTATATTACAGGATAAATAATTTTGAATTTTTTCAATTTTGAGGTGATTAATGAAAACTTGGGAGACATTAATTTTGTTTAGTTATATATAACTTTTGTGTTTAACATAAAGTATTATTTGGGAAGAATATTTTTATGTTTTTGGAGATGTAATATTAATTTTATGGGATAAACTTTAATATTGTGGTAATTGAGGTTATTTGGGATATAAGGTTATATATGGAATGATCTATATTAAATATTGGGTTCTATTATTGAATTTTTTAAATTAAAGTATTATTTATTCATATGATGGTTTATTAATTTTGGATATTATCTTACATTGTGCTAACCATTTTGTTTTTAGTAATGACTAAAAAATTTTCTTGATATTATTTTTTAGATAATGTGATACTTTAGAAGTTGTTTTTGGTGCTTCGTGAATGAAAATAATCAACTTATATACACATAATTTGTAGAAAAATATGATATTGTAGTGGAAATTGAATATTTGATGAAATTATAATTTTTATGTAAGAATATTTCGTTTTTTATAAGTCTAGTTTGGTAAAATAATTTCCCAGCTCTAGGAAAATGATTTTAAAATATAAATGTTTCCCTATTGCATTCATTTTAATGATTTTGATGGTCTTTTTGAAACCTCGCTAATTTTTCTGTGGTCATTAACTTTTTTATGACCATGTTCTTTTTGACCCTATAGTATTCCTTATATGTTAGTATTCTCTTTCATGTTAGTATTTTAACTTCCCACCAATATTCTTCATATCTATCAACCATAATATTTGATATTTTAGGCAACCTTTATGTTTCCCACTTCCACTTTTCAAAGGATGTTTTATTATCTCACTATATGTTGTTGGATTTAAACAAAGTTATTTTCAATTATTGAAACTTTTATGGCTGAAATAAAATTGTGAGGTCGTAATTTTTTAAGGGGGTAGAAGATAATACCCTGAAATTTTTAAAATTAATATTTTATAATTTATATTATGAATTATCTAATTAATCTCATTATAATTAATTTATTGTTATATTTTGGTATAAATAATTTTATACTTTAGAAATTATTTAATTCTCAAAAAATTATTTTCGTAATTGTTTTCTAGTTGAAATGTAAATTAAATAATACCACATCTTTGAATTGAATACTGGAAATAGGATCCCATAATTTCAATTATTAGGAAAAAATTTGGTAAATATACCTCTTTTAATTTTAGTCATAACCTTGATAAATATTTTTCACCTCTACAAGGGTAAAAGGGGTAAAATAAGGATAAAATTATGGAATAAGGCTTTAAAATTTTCATAACACTTTAATTTATACTATTTGATGAGTGGGTTTCGTCCATTTATTTCCATTCATTGTATATATGTCCACTTTATTCTATTTTTACATGATTATGACATTTATATAATTTTATGAAAAGGATAAAAACAAAATTTCACTATCTTGACATTAATATCTCAAACCATTATACATAAAGATAAAAAGAGGATAATTTTGATTCTAAATGTGTATTTGAATGATTAATTAACATTGTTTTATATATTAATTTTTTTTAATTTTTATTGACGACACAGTATTTGTACGAATAGCAGCAAAATTACTTAAATGAGATTAAAAACTATAAAAGTAAAAAAATTTGGGTGAATTGTTATTTTAAAATAATATCATAGATAAATATAAAATATTAGGTATTTTTTAATGTTTTATATTCCAATATCATATTTTTCTTTATGTATTTGACGTCAAAGTAAATGAATCGTGTGAAAAATGACTTTAATTATATTTTATGTAAAATGGTATTTTATAAAACTATTTAAAATCATAAAAAATTCCATAAGGTCAAGTAGGAAGATATATGGTCAAAAATGCCATCCATTTTCCATTTAGGATCAAATTTTAATCTTAATTTAATATTATAACCCATTAATATTGAAAGGTGTTATGATATCTAAGATCAAAATGGGTTTTCTGGGGGTTAATCTAAAAATATAGAGGTAAAAATAACATAAACACTTTATTAAAACTCATTAGTTGTTTTCAGTTAAAAAATAAACTTATAATATTCCAATATTAGTAATTTTGGATCTATTTTTCCAATAAAATGACTTAATAATTTTTTAAAACTTTCAAAAAAATTACAATTGTGTAAGTCACTTTAATATTAAAGAAAACCCATCCCCTATGTTATTTACACCACATTGAGCATCCTAGCTTGAAATAACTGACCAAATTATCTTCTATGCATCCCTAGACATGATTTAGATGTTATGTAATTCATATAATACCTTTCCAAGGTTTCAATATGTAGGGACCCAGAATTTTCATGGAAATTGTTTTCTCATAAATACATGGGAATTTTACGAGTCTGCAGTTTCTGATGGAACTTGATTTTGAGGCCCGATGTGCCCAGAATCAAATTCGGAAGTTTTGTTCGGGTACGTTCAGTAAACGTATGTTCTGGATTTTATAACTTTTGAACTGGTTCTTAGAATTAAAATATGAGGCCACCATTGAACTCACAGCGTTGGTGATTTCTTAGTGAGACCTTCACTGCAGATGCGTTCTAACAAGAATAGAAGTTAGTTTTTGGGGGTCTTTAATTTAATTGAATAAAATAAAGTATTAACTTTATTTTATTTAGGTGGTTAAAACCTCCAAGGGGAGGTTAGAGATGGGGTCCACCGCACCCTAACCTCCCATGGGAGGTTATGGTGGTGGGGGCCACCTGAGTATAACCTATCTTGGGGGATATTATTAGGTGGGACCCACACGAGCTTTAACCCCCTTGTAACTCTCCATAAAGTGGGGGAAACCTTTGAAATTCTTCACCTTCCTCCCCCAATTAATTAAGACAACTTCACCCATTAAATTAGTTAGGTAACTTAACTAATTTTAAAACTTTTAAAATTCATTCCAATAATAAAATAATAGGCAAACCTATTATTTCATTTTATTGTGCATTATTCTGGGGTGGAAGAGAGAAGGGGGAGAGATAGGGAGGAGCCTTTTCTCTCCAACGAAGAACGATGCCATCTTCTTCCTTCTTCAACCAGGGAAAGAAAGTGAAGTGATGCCCATAAAGAACGCTGATGTCATCTTTGACTTCGTCACCTTAGAATGCTTGTCCACCAATTACAAGTACCCTCTTCATCCTCTGACATTGACGGAATGACGCAGTCTTTCTACAACTCCCTCAACACCATTGAACTCGAGGTAGGGGGATTTGAGTTAATTTATATATGAGTATAAACCTCCATTATTCGTCATTTAAATTTCTGTATTATAGTTAGCCATGATTAGGAGGGCTCATACCACATGAACACGGCCCGACCCTCACCTTTTGTTTGCTCATGTTTGATGACGACGGAGGTGGTGCACGCGACGACAGGCAATGAGCTGTCCACAAAGAAGTTGGTGGCGTAAGGCTGTTGGGTCTCCACAAGGGCGCGGCACTACCATGCAACTTAGAGAACCAATACATGGCCAGGCGGGCCACGGTGGTGTTGGAGGGGCGTAGTTCCGTCGCACCGCACTGGAAGGAAGAGATGCGGTGGTGCTGGAGGAGCGTAGTGCCATCGCACCGCGCCAGAAGGAAAAGCCACGGCCAGGAGGGACTCGGTAGTCATACGATGAGCGTGGTGCCATCACGCCACATGGAGGAGTGGGAGTCCATGGCCAGGTCGGGCCGCAGTGGAGGAGGCGCGGCGCGGCCGCGCCGCGCAGAGGTCAGCAGGACCGTGGCGTCGTTGCACCTCGGTGGAGGAACCAGTGCGGACGGCTGAGCCAGCCGCTGGTGCGCGCTATATGCGGGACCCCTCAAGTCTCGCAGTTCACTGAACCGGCGCCTAGCGCCAATTTCTTTAGAAACCATGGGCACCGCACCCACCCCCCCACCCCCCCGTAGTGTGTCCAGCCGGGTCACGCAGGCGATCTATCTGGGCCGCCCTCGGGCCAGGCCTACATCGAGTCGGGCCGCCTTCGAGTCGGGCCGCCCCTTCAGGCCTTGCCATTTCCTCAGACCGGGTCAGAACCATGGACCAGTTCAGACCCCAGTTCAGACAGGGTCGGGGCGGGTTGTTTCGACTGGGTCACACTAGACTCGGACCCGCTATAGCCCGATTACACCTTTTCACCCATAACTTAGGCTACGGGCGGCCGTTTGACGAACCACCAGCGGCGACGATGTTCTTGGAGTGAAACCATCCCTTTGAGAGTACCCCACGAGAGTTCGGGGTATAGTTGAGATACATTTAGGATGGTTCGTACATGAAACCAACTGGGCCCCCGGGACTAAAAGGCTAATAACTCACATACCAGGCGTCCGATTGGCGCGTCGTTTATTGCGTTGAGACCCCTATGACATGGAAGACCTTTGAGATACTTCTTCATGGCACTTCGTGATAGTTGTAGTATTTCCCAGTATCTCATGGAGCGGATCCTTCTAGTGATGAGCAGAAAGAGTGCAGAGACCTAGTACCTAAAAAACCTGACAACTGCTTGACCGATTCGACTAGCCCAGTGGGGAGCGCCAGGTAGTTGGCAGCAGACCCATGGTGGATGAGCGCCTGGTAGTTGGTGGTAGACCCATGGTACTTGATAGGAGGAGTACCTCTGTAGGCTATTAGGGGGAGTGCCTGGTAGTTGGCGGCAGACCCACAGTGGAGGAGCTTCTAGTAGTTGCCAGCAGACCCGCGGTACTCGACAAGAGGAGTACCTCAGTAGTCGAAGGTTATTGAGAAGCGCCATAGTGTCATGACAGGTCCACTGTTCTTGACAGAGGTGGAGTTCTCCAGCAGTCGTGGTTTCGATGATGAAAATCATGCTTTGAGCTGAGTCAATGAATTTTGTTTTATCCTCATGATTGAGATGGGTTACTAGATAACTTAGGTATATGTATGGGCATATACCTAAGTAATGGTTATCCGTTTTTTCGTACTTGTAGTTTATCCTTGTTGGATTTTGTGAGACCTTGAGGGTCTCGGGGTCCCTACTGTGTATCTTTACACTCACCCCTGCATGGGCTATGCCCGCACCTCATTTTGTTGGATGCAGACAATGGACAGCGCTGACCGAGGCAGAGTGTACGAGGACTGGACGGTACCCTGAGGTGGACCTCACAACGAGTTGGTACCCGGAGGAGATGGACAAACGTGGAGCACTAAGGAGGAAATATGTACCTACATTCAGGTAGGATCTGTGATGGACGATCCAGGAGCTTCTAGACACCTGCATCTTTTTGTCTTTTTAGATGTACATGTTTGTCCTTTCCTTGTACTTTACTGTTGGGATTGTATTTCTGGCCCCATTTTCTTTCCTGCACTTCTTTTGTATATAGTTTTACTTAGTGTTTTACTCCCAGTTGCGTACTCTATTTTGTGTGTTTACAATTTATTAATGTAATGCCTTTCCAGCTTAGGGATTTATGCCTTTGGTGTAATTCAATAGCCCCTAGCCTATAGAAGGTGGGATTGTGGTAGTCACAGCACAGTTCTCAAGGATGGTTCGTGACACAATATAAGAAATATAGAGGAGGTCTACCGAAGAAGAGGTAATTGTCCCCACCAACACTTTCAATATTATTCTACTTTTACTATGTATGTTTTAACCATCCTAAAATAAACAATCTAGTATAATAAATATTTTTATATTATATTATGATTATGGGAAAACAATTTTCCACTTATTTTCCATCCAATATAAAGAGAAAACATCACTCTTGCATATGTATACCTTACCGTATCTAGGTAGCGGTGTAATTCATTTTTCATCACTATTTAAAATTAATTTTAATAAATATTTAAGTAATTAATATATATGATTTTTATGAAATAATTATGGTTCTTTAAATATAATATATCATCTACTTTTTTTGCTTTTCATCTGTTGGAAAATAAAAATTTCACTCTTGTGAATGTGTGGACTACAACCTTCACGAAGTGATATGAATAGTTTTTAATTTATTATTTACATAGATGGTAATAAGGATAGATTTATTGAATATATATTATATATATGATACTATAATTATTCTGAAAAGGTGAATTTTTTTATCATTCTTTAGTTCTATAAATCAAAAAGTCAAAAAAATCATGTATACATACGTCATACCATCTCTATGAATGTTGTAATTGATTTTTTTTCTCTATATTTAATGAATTATTATATATATATTAAATTAATATATATAATATTTTTTTCATCATTATAATTCTGGATAAGATTAAACCATGATCAAAATACAATGACCGAAAATTCCAAATAGAAACTTCCATGAAAAATGAAACAGTTAACATCTGAAAACTATGATTTTAAATAAATAATTAATTAATATGTGTTGATGTAGTTGGGGTTTTGCTTAGTGGTAAGAACCCTGTAATCCTACATGAAAAATGAGGGGTCAAAACCCATGGGGCGCAGACTGTAGCAGTACTATAGCAACGGCATCAGTGTAGTAACGATGGGAACTATAGCGGAGGTAGGTCACTGTAGCGGCGGTAGGGTACTGTAGTAGTGGCGAGTACTATGTGTCAATATAGCAATAATATTCACATAATGGGCCTTGGGCCAAAAATTTAGGCCTACGATCCATGGAATAGGCTAAATGCCCACTGGGCCTTTAGGCTATGTAATGGTTTTACCTCTACCCCGTTTAAAGAGATATTTGCTTTTCTATAATAATAAATGAGGCATTGGATGAATTGTTTTAAAAAAATGTGTTGAAATATTATAATAGAATAATATTTGATATTCTCTATCTTAATAGGGTTCTGATAAAAATAAATAACAATCCTATAACCATTATTCATAAGGTTAGCCTCTTATTATTACTTCTAGATTGTCTATGTTTTTTCATGATTATAGGTGTAATAACCTATTATTATTTTATATTTAATTTCCAAAAATATATATAGATTTAAATTTTGACACATAATCACTTCATTTATTAATTCTCACTATAATTATTTTATCCATTTATGTGTGTACTTTACAGTCTCATCCCTATTTAGGGATGTTCATGTTTAAGTTTCCTTTATAATAATTATATTATATTTATGTATTAAATATAATAAATTATATACTCCCCTATTTCTTTCTTAAAATTAAATTTTTTCCTTTATTTTTTCTCTTTTAAGTACTCAAGAGACTAAAAATAATTTGTTTCATTAAAAATCGACTTTGTATTCTATCCGGTTGGGAATATTTTCCTTCCATGTTTATATTTTCTTTAAAATGTTTTCATGGACGATTTTAATATTATACTGTGATTTTTTAATGTTACTTTTGTCCATCTATAAATTTCTATAAAAATGTTTGAAAGGAATTTACTGATCATTTTCTTGATGAATTATTTTTTGAATTTTTACCGAAAATGTGGATGGAATATTTATTTTAATATGCTTGGCCTGAATAGAAAATCACATTATCATGAATTCTCAATGATTTGAATATTCATTTACATGTTTCCATGGTTTTTTTAAATAAAATAGATTCTCTGATATAGTATAATTTTTTTCAAAAAAATATTTTTAAAGTGAAATGTGTATTTTCCTAAATAATGTTTTAAATTAAATTTTTATTTAATTCATATTCATTAATGACAAACCCCATTTATATTACTTATTTTTCATTAGAAATATATTTTAAGGGTACCATCATTATTATTTCTTTAGATGGTTCATGATTAGTTTTACTAGGGAATGTATTCACATTTCATATGCTAGTTCTTTCTATATGGATAATTTTTTATTGATATGGCATGTTTATTAAGATTTATTGTTTATTCGTATGATGAATTAATATTAATTATTAAGTGGTAGGAAGGTCTTGTTTATAGAGTTCATGTCAATTCATCCACAATTGTCGCAAGAAAAACGGGTTTGGGTATTTGGATGAGGCTATACCCATTTATGTAAGATGTATTGGAATGAAGCCTCAATGGAAAGTTTAAGGTGTTAAAAATTATACATTTAGTCACTATGAAATAATTTATTGAGGTCAATGTGATTTCTTTAATAGTTATGATATGTATGGATAAATTTCAAGCTTGTGTGAAAATTATAATGGATTATTATGTCATCATTTTTTCCTGCCATATTATTTTTCATGCCCATGTTAATGATTTGATGGTTTGTGTTTTAAGTTATTGAAATTTCCATATTGACTACTCCTTATTTAATAATAATATATTTAATTGTACATAAACCTTTAAAAGTATCTAGTCTTGTCATAATGTTTCTTCTTATCACCAGAACATGAAGAAGAAATCATTGAACGGGTTTAATGAAGAGGAATTATTTATTTTCACTATTTTTTTATAATTTTTTACAAATGTTAAATGGGAATCATGTTTTTTTATATTTTATTTTTACAAATAAAATATTCAGTCCTTTTGGATGTGAACACTTGTATCTAGTTCTAATGTAATAATGTAACCACTAACTCTTGGCTATGAGGTTCAAGATCATTATAGTATTATCTGGATACTCCAGGATGGTTATACAAGAAAAGGTAGCTAGAATTTTTTTATAAAAATATAGTTTTAATCTCATATTGGAGAAGTATATCCATCGAAATTTATTTCCATACAGTTTTATATGACTATCGAGGGTTTTGGTAGGTTCAATAGTTCTAGTCTAGCTCCCTCTTTTCCAATTTAGGATATTATTACTAGATCCATAGGTTGATTCCCATGAAACTATAATCTAATTTTGGATTATTCTCTAGAACATTTCCTTATTCTTAAATTGAATCCCACGCTTCTTGTTTGATTATTTGTCCCTAATAAATATGTTTTATTTATCCTTATCATGGTACTTTACATTTTGGTGAATTTTTCTGTGACTTCCCCTTTATTTATTTTTATATTACATTTTTAATGTTTTGAAAATGGATTTATGAATATTGTTTTGACAGAAGGAAGATGATGTGTGATTTTAAGGTTCTTTCAAAGTATTTTATTAATGTGTTTGAATATTTCTGTTTAAATATGAAAAAAAATAGAAAAAGATTTTTGTTTTTTATGAGAATGTGGAAATGGTGTATTTTTAAAACTCTGGTGTACATGGATTTTAAGAATGTGATTTTAGGCCATTGATCTCATTATTTTAGGGAAATTGGTTTTCAAGGATGTTTTGGAAATTCTTTTGAAATATGAATCCTATTTGAGTTTTGAAATTTGTTTTTATAAATAGTTATTTATGAAATGGTTTATAGTTGGGAATATAAAAATGTGTTTTCTAAAAATGAGGCTTTATCATAGGTAAAGTTTTTTTAATTGATCATTTTCATCAAATTAAAATAAAGAAAAAGAGTTTTAACACGGTGATTATTTTCTTATTGTTTATTTATAGACATGATTATGAAAAA
Organism: Viscum album; assembly: GCA_963277665.1. Classification (NCBI taxonomy): domain Eukaryota; kingdom Viridiplantae; phylum Streptophyta; class Magnoliopsida; order Santalales; family Viscaceae; genus Viscum; species Viscum album. The sequence goes on along the minus strand of OY728137.1, from coordinate 1,870,204,988 downwards.
TGTGTGTTTTTATACTATATTTAAAACAATAATATTTAGGATTTAATATGAAATTAGATTCTTAAATTTAATATGTAGAATCCTAATAAGAAATTTATCTCATGACTATATTTTATAGGTTTCGAGATATAGATAGACCCAAGTTTCATCATTTATATTTATTTGGGATTCCAAGGGTGTTGTTTAATTTGGGTGGTGATAGAGGACCACGTGTAGGCTATTGTGATCAGTTGGTAATTACATTTATCTTCTAGTTTTGTATTAACCATATTGGATTCTAATATTTTATACACTATATTTATTTGTAGCTTCTTAAATTATTGAATCATTTTTTTATATATTGTAATTTTTTTACAAGATGTTCTATTATGCTTATCTCCTTCTTCGATGGTTAAGTTTTTCAATTTTAAACTATTATTTATACATTCAAATAATAAATAAATCATTCCCAATGAATTATTTCTAATTCCCATGAACTAGTTTCTAGCCAGTGAGAATCAGGAACACACTACAGGACGAATGAAAGACTGATATGGGAAATGGTTTTGATAGTCCCCATGGTTAGTTCATTACGAAATGGTTTCTTATCCTAGTTTCTTAGTAAATCATAGGATTTAATATCTCCCTCATTTTATTTGGGGTTTATTTAGATTGAATATGAGGTTTTCAATATTCGGGAGGTAGGTGTGGGGAGTGTGTCTTGAGCTTTTTCTCACCATGAGCCTCAAATTTCCATGGGAATTTATTATTGTTTATCATTTTTTTATATTTTTATTTTGATGGTGTTGTTGAAATATTATTTTATGACTATGTTGGTGGTGTTATAATCCTTAATTTCATGTTTTTTGTGTTCTTTTAGATCATATTTAGTATATTTGGAAGAATAAAAAAAAGGGTATCTGAGTCTGAGGTTAGTTTTTGGGCCTTAAAAACTAAATAAAAACCATATTATTGATAGTATACATTTTTCAGGGACCAATGAATGAATTTCATGTGGTCATCAAAATGGGGTGAATTCATGTGCGGATCCATATCCTGCATTATTTTTCTATTTAGATCCTATGATTCTTGGGTTATATTGTCTATGAGGGAAATTGAAAAAAGATTCATAGTGGGTCATGTGATATATCAGAAATATAGGATTGCATTCTGAGTGAGGAAAATAATATAGCTTTTTTATTTGATTTTTTGTGTGATATGAAATTCATTAAGTGTGCGTAGAAAATAGATTTCATGTGAAAATTTATTTCAGTTTGGAACAAGGCATTTGTTCTTACCTATAAGATGATATTTTTTTCCTGAAATTTTTTAAAATGGTTGATTTAATTTTTATATTTACAATGTTTTAAGTGTTATTGATTTTATAATAAATTTCACCCTATATTCTAAAACTTTTTAATTGGTGATGTGTTTTCACATTAATGAAATTTTGAAGGGTGTGTTTTCTTTTTTAAGGAAATTCAGTAATTTCTACAGCTTGATTTTGTGTTTTTTATAGTTTTACCCTTCAAATGTATTTATGAAGATAAATGATTTGAAATTATTTATTGATATAGTGTTTTTTATTATAAAAACCAAAATGGTTCTTTTGTTTTAGAAATTAATTGGAGTGGTTATTTTGAAATAGTGTTTTGAAACATTTTATATTGGAAAAAGTTGAGTTTGGGAATGGAAAAAAAATTAAAAAAATGTTTTCATTTTAGTTTTTCATAAAAGAATGAATTATTGTAAATGGTGACTTGGATATCAAAATAGGGTTTTTTTACTCTTATTAAGGGATTGTAGTTTTGAAAATATATGTGTTATTATTTTGGTAATGCAGTTGTTTATATTTTTTCATTACATAATTTCAAGATATTTTATTTTCAAATGATTTGTCCCTCATGTTATTTTTGGACAACTTGAAATTATTTAGAAGATGCGACCAAATTGATCTCATCTCATGAATTTTTTATTTTAATCCTCTCTAAATGGTCTAGTTTGGAAATAGAGTTTTTATCATTTGATTCTTTCTTGAGTCTTTTTTTAAAACTGCCTAGGAACCAAAATAGAGTGGAATGTGTTGTATTTGTTTGGTTTGTAGAAATTTATTCAATATTAATTAGATATAGTATTCAGTATGGATTATTTGAGCATATTTTTATAGATGTAGATAATAAGACATATATTATCAGTCAAACCAGATAGATTTTCTCTTCTATGGTTTCAGATCATTTTGGTAGAAAACTTTTTTACCAAATATAACATCCATTGGAAAAAGGTTAGGGGATGAAAATCCTTAGAAAATGATTATTATACATAGGTAAGTGGGTATAAATCATCGGATGGAGATGATTATTTCCAAATTACTGGATATTTTCATTTTCAATTGATAATATGGATGGGTATCTATAGATTATCATGTAAATGGATGGTTCAACAAGAATATCTAATATTGGTGTAAACTCGTTAACTAAACAAAGTATTCTATAAATAGGTGGTTCTAAGGATATGACAATAATAATAATAATTGTATTAATAGTTCATATATCTAACATAAATGGTCTAAAGCTAGAATAATGGAGAAGAAGTGAGTGAGAGACTATAATCTCTTGTATCTCATGAAATGAAAATGTTTACATGGTTCCCTCATATATTTAAGACATTGACTAAACCATATTAAATTTTTTTCTTCTATTTCCATTAGATATTGTTTGTGAATGTAAAACTATTGATCTTATTTATGGTGATTAGTTTGGTTTGAATCAGCCTATTTCCAGCGAACATAACTAATGAGATGAATTTTATAAGAAAAACTTTATGTGATGCATTTCCCAACAAGTCGTTTCAAAGGGATATGATTCAATTATACTTCACTCATAGCATTCATGTGATTTCTCCCCCTGGCATGAAATCTAGTAGATTTATTTTGGTCTACTTTTATTAGTGTAATGACTCTAGATTAAAGAGAAGTTCATATTTATATGTTCAATGGTAAAGAAATTTCCTTTTAGATAATGTATATATTAGGTTCTTGGAGGTACAATTACATTAAACACACACACACACTACACACATAGGTTAGAAAGGCAGATCATATCCCTCCTAGAGATATCCCACCCATCAAGCCTTATTTTTTCAGTACATGGGCCCGAAGGCCCAGTGTGCATGAAGTCCATTACATGGACTAAAGGCCCACTATCTGGCCTAAAGGCCTAATGTAGTGTCATGCCTGCACATTTTCTGACTACATCATGCCTATTTCACCACATTCTAGCATCATTTCTACTTCACCTCATGTCTATGTCATTTTTGTGTCATCATGTACTAGAAAAAATTCTCTCCCACTAAGATTTGAACTTAGGTATCATGCATAATCACAAGTCACCTCAACCACTGAGTCACATCCCAACTAAAAAAGTGTTTTTATGGGTAAATACATATAGGTGTAGCCTCACCACCTGTGTTCCACACGTCCCCAGTGAGGCCAAAAGTGGTAAAACTTGGGCTTGTGAAATTTCTTTAATGGGGTAGAGGGTCCAGGAGCAATTATTAATCAGGAATCTCAGGAATTTCATTATGAGGGCTCTAACTTAGAACCATGGGGTTAGGGCGCCACAACCAAAACCACTCCACCATGTCCCCAAGTTCAATAATGTTGTTATGGGTAATGAGGTATAGGTGTAGAATCACCCCATGTATTCCACACATCTCCAACGAGGCCTAAATTGTAAAACCTTGGGCTTGGTTCAGTTACCTAATAGGGTAAATGGTCCAAGATCAATTATTAATTAGGCATCTCAGGCATTGCCTTGCGAGTACTCGAACCTAGAACCTTGGGGTCAGGGCGCCACAACTGAAATGACTCCACCATTCCCCCTTGGGAAAATGTGTTTTTATGGGTAACTAGGTATAGGTGTAGCCTAAAAACCTATGTGCCACACATCCCTAGTGAGGCCAAAAGTGGCCAACATTGTTCTTAGTCCAGTTCCCTAATAGGGTATATGGGCCATGAGAAATTATTAATCAGGAATCTTTGGCATTGTCTTGAAAGGACTTGAACCTGAAACCTCAGGTCATGGAATTATAGTCAAAACCACTCCACCATTCCCCTATAGGAAGCTTTTAGATAATATAGTTTTAAGATAATTTTATACAAACATATCTTTATTCTCTTCAATCCAGAAATAATCCTAAAAATTTATTATGATGAATGGGGTGATTAGATAAGAATGATTTATCCTTGATCGTAATAAATTTTTCTTTAAATTATGTATTAAAATGATACGGAATAAAATTACTCTTTATGTAAATAAATCATTAGATGAAATGTATGATAAGAAAAAATCTCTTAAAAATGTTTTCGCATTGAGTAGATTGTTTAACTTGAAGTTATCAGACATAAGTCTTGTTTTTGATCTTGAAGATAACATCAATATGATCCATGGGATGCTCAAATATTTAAATATAACATTCATAGATGATGTTTAGGGTTTTTCACTCTTTTATAACTTCTAAAGAGATGATATTTCATGGTGATAATGATTATAGCCACTAGTGGGAAGGTTTATCTACTGTTTGAAGATATTGGAAACTGATTCATGAATGAATTATTAAAGAGTATGGAAATTCGGACATCATCTAGAAGTTATTTGTATTCTACCTAATAAAGATGGTCATTTCATTGGATAGAACACTATAATAATAAATATTTAGAGGATAAGTCCCAAATAAGGATTCGAAGTAAGTTAATAAGTTTAGGTATTACATATTGTATTTTTGGGAAGAAGGGACATATCAAGAAATATTGATGTAATTAGTTATAAGTATCAACTTACAAATGGAAAGACTCTACTAATTCAATGGATGGTTTTTCTTACTTGATATTAAGTATGATCATTCCAGAGTAATCATTTCTTATAGATTCAATAGAATCATTCTATTCAATTGGTAAGTGGGGTCCATGGCTGATTATGTATCTGTAATCTTTGGAAGAGTTCATCTAAAATACTATAATAATATATAAATATTTATAAAAGGTTATGTTAACATTTGAATAAAAAAAATGAAATTATCTTGATTTGGAAAGATTGTATAAATATTCAAAAACTTTTAAAGGACATCATATCAATTGGATAGCTTATGATATGGGGTTTTGAATGAATTTTTATAATAGTGTTTAGAATATCTAGAGAGGTTCCATAGTGATTTCTCATAGAGTAAAAAATTATAACATGTATCTTAACAGATGAAGTGATGATGTTATAATTATATTAATGACATCAATAGATGGTTTGGAAAAGTGGAACAACATGTTTGGTCACCATAGGGAGAAAAATCATAATGTTCTAGTGGAAAAGTAATGCATAAACTCAATATCATTGACCATGGAAGATGTAAGAATTTTATTTTAGGAAAATAAAAGATATTTTTCTTCAACATGGATTGAATAAAGATGATTAACCATAAGGTAGAACATTTTCATTTGTATGTCTTGTAAATATACCTTGTTCACTCATATGGATGTTTACTATATTTTGTGACTTTCATCAGTAAATATACTTAAAATGTATGTATTTAATTCATGATGAGTAAATCTTATGGTTTTAATTAGTTATTCAATGGAAAGTCTAAGAAAGTGTGTAAAATATAGTTGAAATTTCCATAGAAAGAAAACTATATGGAATACACTTAACACAACATTCAAAAAATATATAAGAAGAATAGAATCAGGAAGTATAATATTGTTCCAGGGACTCTATAGATGAATAGAATAGCTGAGAAAATTAATCATATGTTTACAAAGAAAGGAATAAGTATGAGGCTTCACTAAGTAATGACTAGGGGAATTTTGAAGAAATACTTGAATACAACATCTTACATGGTGAATAGAAGTCTATATTCAGCTATGGGATAGAAACTTCCTAAGGAAATTTTGTTTGGTAAGAGACCAAATGTCAACCATATCAAAATATTTTAATATTCCACATGTGATGATATTGATTCTAAATATATTGATAAGTTTGAGGTATAATTCAAAGTGTGTTTTCTTTTCTGTTTGAGTGATTAAAACCCTGGTTAATTATTATTGGATGATGAAAAGAAACAAGTCATCCAGAGCTGATATTTTGTTTTCAATAAATATTTTTTGTTGAAATTATGGATCTTGGTTGAGAGGTATTTTGAAGAATGTTCAACTACCAATGTTCATAGTGATCGGACATATTTTACTAGGATAACATTCTGATTGGAATGTTTGTAAGAAATTTCATAGGTTGGAACTCTCATAATTAGCGTACCAAAAAATATAAAATTGGACATACTATTTATATGTGGTGATAGTTAGGGAAAAAACAACCAAAAAAACAAATATTATAAAAACCATTACCAGATGGAAGACTATAGGATAGATAGGTTTAGATAGGTTAACATCAAGTTGTGTTGTGGATATCCACTCATATATGGAAACCTACATAAGTGTTTATAGATTATACAAATTTATTACTTATAATTAATGTTGGGGAGATGGATAGTCTATAAGAAGTAACTAATTTCAGAGACACTATATAGTGTGACACATCCATGGAAGATGAAATGAATTCATTAAATCTCATCAATACTTTGGATTTGGTTTTGCGACTATAAAGAAAGGGGGTCTAGAAAAAATGATATTTTTGTTTGAAATATAATGCTAATGAATGTAAGAGATATAAATCAGGGTTGGTAGTGATTGATTTTCAATAAAAGTAAGTTATTGACTTTTTTTAATTTTTCTCACTAGTGACAAAACACACAACTATTCAAATAATTCTATGCATTGTTTCATTCAATGATCTACACTTGGAATTGATGGATGTAAAAAGATCTTTTCTTCAAGATTATTATCATGAAGAAATTTAGATTGTTCAACCAAATGGTTTTGAAGTTCATTGGAATAAATTTTTAGTTTCTAATTTTAAATTAATTCACTATAGCTTGAAGCAAGCTCCAAGATAATGGAATAAGAAGTTCAAAAATTTTATTTTTGAATAAAGTATCAGTTGATGTTATTTTGATCACTATTTTTATAAAAATAAATGGGAAGATGAAAAATATCTCATAATATTTTTTTATGTATATGATATGTTGATTCTTGGTATAGATCTTCAATATATTGAGGAACATAATTGGAAGATATCAATAACATTCAAGATGAAGGATCAGGAAAATGATAAAAACCATGGAGTTGATAATTGAGAGGGATATAAAAGTTAGATAATTGGTTTTACCCCTTAAGGAATACATTAGTAAATTCATAAAATGATTTGAAATGACTCTTTCTAAACCTTTCCCATACCCCCTCAATGGACACTTCAAATATACCAAAACTCAGGAAAAATCAACATATGAAGATTTCAATGACATAGATAAGGTTTTATATGCTTCTTCTATAGGAATTTTGATGCATGTGTTGGTTTATACTCAATAGAATATTGATTTTAAAGTGGGATTTGTTATCCTTTTCCTGTAAAATCCTAAAAGGAAACATTGCTATAATGTTTAATGGATCTTATAATATAAATAAATTTCAAAGGATGCAGTTTTATATTTTAGTTATGTTGATATTTTTAAAGATTTTTTAGATAAATATTTATCAAGAGACATGGATTCACAAAAAAGTATTACATTCATTGTATTTACTTTTAGTGGAACAACTAAAATATAAATTTATTGGTTGTAACTAGTGGTTACATTATCTACAATAGAAGAAGAGTATATTTCTACTACTGAATAATAGAAATAATTGACTATTTTAATATTATTTCTTAATAAACTCATAATGAAATTAGATATAGGATTATTATTCTTTGATAGTGAAAGTGTCATTCATCTTTGTCATAATAAAGTGTTTTATGAAATAATGAACACATATACCTGAAATATCATTTTATATACAGTTTTCTATAAGATAAAGTGTTTCAACTTCATAATATTGTTGGAAAGAAATATTTTGTGGATATATTTACAAAGGTTATGTTTTGAGAATTTATGAGGAGGAATAATGCCTTTGTTGGACTTTTCTGATCTGAAAACATTGGATATGCATCATAAATAGATAGAGTAAGAGTTCAGTGGAATGAAATAATAAGTTGACTAAAAATAATGATACAATTTCCAAGTGTGAGATTGTTGGAATTGTGAAACATTTGTGATGATTCATTGGAAATAGCTTCATAGATGGGGTTGTTCAGACATTGTTTTTCATATGGAAATAATTAGATACAGATTATCAGACAGATTGGATAGATGTTTCCTATAGTGGTTTTATAGTATTTGGGAATCAATGTTTGTTACCATAAAAACATTAATCAAATAGAGGTCATAAAACAAAGATCATCATATGAAGAAAATTACACAGTGGTTAATGAAAAAATATCATCAGATAGAGATGATTTTTTCTTGATTACTATCTATTTTCAGTTTCAATAGAATATATAACTGGGTATTTTAGTTTTTCAAGTCATTGGAAGGTTGACTGCAAATATTGGTGGTCAGTGAAAGTTTTTTGACTGTATGTAGACTAATATAATGAGGTGGTGGACCAAAAATGATTGTGATAATAATGAATATATAAAGAGTGTATGTTTCTGACATAAATTGACTATAATTGGTAGAATAGAGTAGAAGCAAGAGAGAGAGTGTAATTTCTTGTATCTCCTAAAATTAAAATTTTTTGTAGCCATCCTCCATGGATGTTGGAGTCTATATATAACATGTTGAATATTTTTTTCTATTTTTATTAGTTTTTCTATGTGAATATGAAACCATTGATCTTATTTATGGTGATTAGGCTGGTGTCACTCATCCTAGTTCTAGTGAAAAAAACTTGGGTGGTGGATTTTATTAAAAAAAATTATGCATGACAAAACATTGTGATGTTGTTCCACTACATGGGTTGAAGTGGTTGAATGGATGAATCTATCCAGTAAACAATGTATCACTAGGTTCAACCATGGAAGAAAATAGATAGAGTTTTGGGTTTGATTATGGTGTGCTCCATTTCTTAATAGTATCCTCCTATTAGTAGCGTTCCATAGATTTATTCATGTTTTTGTTAGTTGAGTGATATTTATTCAGAGTTTTGTAGGCCTTGTGGTTTAATCTATGAGCCTTGGATTGATGATTGGACAAGTGATGGTTGGTTTTATTTTAAGACATTGTTTGATCTCTATTTTATGATATTTTATTGAGTGAGATTGTGAATTTTTTAGGTTGATGGAGTTGAAATTTTATGGTGTATCCTTTAGGTGATTGGTTGTGCCTCTTTTGGATGATGAACAATTTCAGGACTTATAATCCATGAGTTTGGAGTAGTTATGGCTTAAGAAAATTCTTATTGCTTTTATATTTTGATAATCATTATGATAATTATTTCTTTGGGTAAAATTTCATTCTATTTTCCTGGATGATTCTTTGTTATACCCTTTCATGGGATAAACAATGGGATGGGTTGTTCTTTTTTCATTTGGACATGAAAAAAGTAGGGTTTGATCATGGGTACTTGGGAATGTATATTTTTTTCAGGTTACACCATTGATGTCATCAGGATGAGTTTCCCTTGAAATCATAATGGTATATTATTCCATGGATTCATATTTAGGAACCCTTGTATATTGTTTGTGACCTTATGGTTAGAGATGTCTTATTTTTTAAAGAGGCATGTTCATAGTTGTTATGATCTATGCAATTGGTGATTTGTTTTTGTTGCACTTTGGGATGTTATTTGGTAAATAACCACCCTTGGTGGTTTTTGATCTAGTTTTTTTATTTGTACCTTGTATATTTTTATATTACCTTTGGCAATTTTTGGGATGTTGTTGTTCAGTGACATCCTATTATTTTTTATTAAAAAGGTTTTTGGTTATTCCACTATTATATATCAGTTCTAAATAGTGGGGAGACCATTGCTTGTTCACTACTATCTTTGTGAATCAATTTGATTGGCTGTAGATATATTATTATTGAGTATATCTAGTTTTATTTTATGGTTCATATAGTAGTTCAAGGATATTCTTTTTTGTTCCATGTGGGGATTTTTTTGAATCTAACTTTCATTATCCTCTACTTAGACATGATATATTTTAGGGGAATTAATGGGTATAGTGGGGAGAATAGTGACTCCCTTAATTTCAATATGCATGTTATTTATGATATTTTTTATGTTTTAGGTTTAGTTTAGGTTTCCAATAAGTTTCACCCAGAAACATGGAAAATTTAGAGTTTTTTATGGAACTCAATTAGGGTTAAACAGGTAGAAAAGGGTAAGTTCAAACTATTCAAATCATTAGGGAAATAATGTAGGATTATTTATGACATGAATTGTTGGTGAATTTATTGCACATGGTTTTGTAACCAATTCCACAATTGTTAAAATAATCTCTCAAATTTCACAGTTCCATTTGGAATATTTGGTACAGAATTTTCTCAACCGTGTGGAATCTGAAGTAAACATCGTTAGAAGATTTAGTATATGTAGTGGCCTATATATTATTGGTACATGGTATGGTAAACCATGTCTCTAAAACATGAAACATTCACAAATTAATTAATAGAATAAATTCTTATTTTTATCTTTCTTTATTTTAAACCACATTATCACAATTAATTATACCACTCATTGAAATAGACCATCACCACAAAATTTAAATTTTTATAAAATAAATCCATTTTAAGGGAAAATGGGAACCAAGGTTCACAGCCAAAAGCCACTACGTGCTAAAAGAGATCACAAAATCATTGAACATCAAACTAAGACTACATGACTCAGCTATTCTATATAGTTCCCAGTGAAGTGCACTAACCTGGGTTTCTGGATCCTTGCTAATGATCTCTTCAAAGTGAGAGATCAACAGTTCCATTGTATGAATGAATTCCACTAAGTTTACTTTATTCTGATTGAAGCCTCAGGTCACAATACGGTCTTGTTTATCTATCCACGCTATTTTCTCCTCATTGATCTCCACTTGTATCTTCCGTTCATCCATTTTTCTGAGATCCTCTTCTGAGACTTAGGGATTAATATTTCTTGGGAAATTATATGATCCCTTGAGGCTTGTTTGAGAAATAACCATCTTTTTTGATGAATTATGACTTTATTATTATTGAACCATGGTATGTGTTTTTTTAGCTTAGTATTGCATGTCCTAAAATTCTTAATGATTTTAGAATGGTTTATCAATAAAATTATGTGTGTGTGTGTGACCCATAAGGGTCCAAAGTTGTTTTAAATGGTTTTATCCCTTGTAATGGAATTGTATTCCATTCTAAGTGTTTTTTAAAATTCATAAATGGATTTTAAAGGACATGGAACACGCTAGGTTGATGTTTTTAAATGTGTTCATCACATAATATGTATTGTTATCAAGTGGTTGATGTGATTAATCTTTTTAAATAATATAATTCGGTTTTCCATTTTAAAATGAGTTTTTTAACCCTTTTTTGTGACGTTTCAAACCTATATATAAACATAGTTTCCTTTATAGTTCCTTTTAAGGTAATTAGGAGTCCCCATTTAGGTTCAAAAAAATATTTATAAATTTTATCCCCAAGAAGTGATTGGTATGAGATTATAAATAGTGTGACTTTTATTAGAATTATATGTGTGTTTTAGAATAGTCTTATCTAGAACATTATGAAAAATTAGTTTTCATGAATAGGTGTGAGACTCTCTATAGTCCATTGTGGTTTCTCTTTTCATGTGGTGGATTTTTATCTCATGAGGGGATGTTTTAAATTTATGTATCATTTTTCTCATTCATAGTTGTAATTGGGGCTATTCTAGTGATGGTTTTGGAATTAAGGCATAAGTTATTTAAAATGTATTGTATTTGACTTATGTAGTGGTTGATTATGATCTCCTCTATTTGACATGTCATGGGAGCCCTATGAATGTAGTACATTACCTATATAAGATAAAAACCTAGTATAGATAGTTGGTTGACTAGGTGGTGTCTAAGGGCTCCTCTAAGATATTTAGATCAGAAGGGGTGACATAAAGTTATGATAGGGATATTATTTTTTTATGGTTGTTAAGAATATAAAGGAAAATTTATTTCTAGATATATTGATTGGACTATGGGGGACATTTTCAGGTTCAGTAGTGTCGACATAAATTTTATATCGATAGTTTATCTATTTTTTACTAGATCAGTAGGAAGATTCACATGACACAAAGAACCTAATTAGGATCATTCTATGGCATTTTTAATTTTAGATGGATTGAATTATTTTCTTCATGTATGTGTTTTTGTCACCTATGTATTTTTTTTATTTTATCTTTATCATGGGACATGACATTGTGGTTCCTTCCTTCATGATTTCCTCTTTATTTATTTGTGGATTAGTTTTAAAATGTACTAAAAATGGATTTTTGAAAGTAATTCTCTAAATAAGGGAGGTGGTGGTGAGATTTTAATTTTATTATATACTATATTATACATTTGTTTGAAAATAATTCTCTAAATGTGAAAGAATTGTTTTTAAAATATTTTTTGATTGTTTTGATGATAAAGTTTAAGGGTTTTTTTATACTTCATTGTTTATGGGTTTTAAAGATGTTGTGTTAGGCCACCATTCTTAGTTTTACTTTGAAATTGGATTTAAAATATTTTTTGTAAAAATATTTGAAATTAGAAACGTCATTGAGTTTTTAAATGGGTATTTATATAGATATTTTTTTGAAATATTTTTAAAGTGGGACTTTACAATGGTGTTTTGGTAAAAGGGGGATTTAATCAAGGAAAAGTGTTTTCATAGTGATTTTTTCATTTAATGAAAAAACAAAAAAAATGTATTTTAACATAATTGTAATGTGTTTCTCATTTCATTATGTATATCCTTATGAAAAAATTTTATTTTTAAACTATATTTAAAACTATAATTTTGAGGATGTAATATAAAATATATTACATATATTAGTGCATGGAGACCAAGTGAATTGTTTTTTCATGACTATATTTTATAGGATCTAATATTTTTCAACACTCGAGTTTCATTGTTTAGTTTTATTCAGAATTTTAAGTTTGTTTTTTTTGTTTAGTCAATGACCAGGGGTCATGTGGATTCTCTTGAGAGTGGTTGGGATTTTATTTTAGTTATGAGTTATTTCACTATCCATTTTGGGATATTTTATTTTATACATCATTTTTATTTTTGTCTTCTTCTATTGTTGATTTGATTGTATTTACATTTTATATTTTTGATCCGATGTTAGGTTATACTTATCTATGGCTTGGATGGTTTATTTTTTACATTTCCTCTTCTTATTAATATTGTTGTATGGTGTCTAAATAAATCCCATGGTTCATTCTATGATTCCAGGGAACTAGTTTCTAGTCCATGGGGATCCGTAATTCTAATTGGTCCCTATAAAGGACCAGGTTAGGAGTTGAGTTAGATGGAACCATGGGTTAGTTAGTTACATATATTATTTTCACATTGGAAAAGATGCCTTGAATCTTCCTTTTAGGCACAATCAAATATAAAAGAAGTTTTGTTCACGGATACATAAAATTTCATGGTACACCCAAAATGGGATATATCAAAGAAGCGTATATCAATGTTGTTTAGATATTACTTTAACCACTACTTCAATAGTATGTGAATACAAACTATAGGAAGAGCTACTACTCATATATAGTCTTTGACCTCTTCCACACTTCCACTCACTTCTTCTATAAGGGTTACTAATATCAATTTGAATACTTGTATGTCTATTCATACTTTGATGATATGGAGGTCACTTTAATATGATTATAATAATCTGATATTTATTTTATATTAATATGAAAATATATTATCTAATTTAATCTAATATGATTGTTTTAATTTAATACTATATATAATTAATAAATTATGAGAATATTTTAATCCTTAATCATTAATTAATAGTTACTCAGCAACAATACTATAGTTAAAAATTCTACTATAGGAACTATTAACTTCATTACCTTCAATAATAAACATGTAAAACCATGATCCTAAATAATTTACACAACAAAATTCTATTTCAATGACTAATCATTAATGATGTTAAAACCCACAACAACTAAATAACAATTAAATTTTGATGTACAACGAAGCAGATGTTTATGTAATCCTTCTAAATTCTAGGAACCTATAGTTTCTCTTATTATTTCTATATATTTTCCTATATCTCTCTCATCCCTAAAAATAGTCTTCTTCCAAATTTTATTCTAGTTAACATCCTATATTTTAAGTTATAATGTTTAAATTTCAAATACAAAATTAAAATATGAAATGAATATCCTAATTCCATGAATAAAAATACATAATTTGAATTATAATTAATAAAACATTCATCATATAACTCTATAAATTTAGTTTAAGTTTGATTCAAAACATTCAAGTAGATAAATAAGTACCCAATATGTTGATATATATGTAACCTCTAGTTATTCAAAAACCATGACATGGTCCTTAATAAAAAAACAGTGCAGGGAAAACACATCCTTTATAATGAATTATACCTCACTAAACTACCTATGTTATAACATAATCAAAAAAATAAATGTTTGATACCATCTACCAACATGACCACTAATAAATATCATAAAATGTAATCCAATTTTACACAACTATTCTTTCAAGGAAACTTTCTTACCTCTATGGTGTTGTTTATTTTAGTTTCTTTTCTTTATTATCCTTATAAGATATTAGGTATAGGCACATGAGATCCACCCTATATTTCATAATTCTCATAATGGTTCTCCCTATGTTTCACAGTAATTTTGCAATCCCAAAAAAAACTATATTATCATGAAATCCATCACTTCAAAATTTCAAAAAATTCATCACATACCATGATCTAAAAAATTCTTACCAAAATGTATTACATGCCATTTACAAATATCAATTTATTCCCTAACATTCAATGTTACTCTTCTAAAATACTACCTTATATATCAAGTCCCTCCTTTATATTTATTACTAAAATGATTCAATCATAATATAGAAAAAAACACGTACAACATATTCGCTCTAACTATTTTTTTATCTAGTATAGATAAGATAGATTCACCATGGAATGGTTAATGGTGGGGTGAAGGATTCCTTCCCCAAACCACCTTAATTAATCATCAGATAATTCTTCCAATATTTTAAACCCAGTAATTTGGAAAACTCTAGATGTAGGTGACTCTCATATATTTAAGGAAACATCCATTCCATCCCAGATTTCTAGGATATACTTCTCATAATTTTTTTTAAACCATTAATCTTATTCATTCCTTGTCATCAACCATTAATTGATTCTCAGTACATCATCAATAAACATATATTATCATTGTAAAAACTTTCTATAATTATCAATAAGTACAATATATGAATTCTTAATTTTAATAGAAGACTAGAAATAGAAATTAAGAATATTTTAATTTCCACTGTTTAATTTCTGTGACGGTTTAATGAGTTATTCATATTTAAAATAGTTTTTATTAGTAGTTTTTTATTTCATTTTACATGGTATTCATGTAATTGAGGGGTTATTTCTATTGAATTTTATGTGATTTTGTTTTTTAATTTTAATTATCACTTTCTATGATAATATGGTTGTGAACCTTATATAGGAATATTTCATTCAAAATTATTTTTTGGGTGTGTATGGCGTTTGGATATCAAATGCATATTTTTATTAATTTCAAGATTTATTGGCTGTTTTTTTGAATAAGGGAAATCATTCATTCTCAGTTGTTAGGAAAACAATATTGTTATTCTTAAGTCTAGGGAAATTCAGGAAACTAATGTGTGGAATTTCTAAGTACCTATACTAAATTAGGTGTATTTGAATGCAAGTTTATTAAAAAATAAGTACGAACCCTATAATTATTTCATTATATATATTTTATTTATATATTCTAATGGATACGAATCATGATTATAAAAATAATATACATCTCATATTAAAAAATAATCAATGTCAAATTTAGGGTACTTATAAGAAATGTTTTTATGAATTCACTAATTCAATCCCTACCAAACTATTGAATCCATCCAACTGGGATCTTTAGAATCTAAATTTGTAAAATACTAAATAATTGGTTTCTTAATAAAGCAAAAAATCACTAATTAAATTGAACATATGTCCAATGAATTCTTATATTCCATCTATCATAATTATATATTTTTTGAAGTTTTTTATGATTATTTAAGGTATAGATCATGTACGTTTATAAAAATTATTTTTTTTCAATTTGGAAGAAATTGTGTTAATGAATATAAAGATATTTCAAATTTTTAATTGGAAAGAAATGAATTTTTTAGAAGAATAAAATTATTTAATATCTATATTATCTTGGACATAAAATTACTGATGAAGTGAAATCATATTTTTATTCAAATAAAATTTAAATAATAAATACTTATATGGAAAAAAAGAATTTCATGAATATTAGAAGATCTCACAAATTTATAATAGAATCTCTATGAATAAAAAAAATTCATGAAGGTGATGTTTTTTAATAAAATAAAATAGATTTAGAAAATTAATAATAATATTTTAAAAGAAGATAATCAGGTTGAATGAAATTTTTTTTAGATGTTTTATTAAAATCTATAAGGATGATTAAATGATCATATAAGCACATATCAATCATTTAATTCTAATTGGTGATGAGATGAATAATTTCATATATTATTTTAATAAATATATCAAGGAATACAAAATTAATTTAATATATTGTGAGTTTTTATTTAAAAAATGTAAATGTTTCTAGATATGTGGATTAAAATCATGAAAATTTCATATATTAGAATCTTTAAAATGCCTTGATTAGTTATAATTATTGAAAAAATAATTATAAAAAACTACGGTGAAAAAGTAAAATAAATCATGTTAAAGGTGATGTATTATCTGAGGATAAATGAAAATGAGCTTGATGAAAATATAAAATTGAGGTTAGAATAGGAAAAGTAATTATTTTTATTTTCAATGTTAAGGATTTTTGTCTGTAATAATGACTCATATTAGAATGGTTAAATTCCTTCAATTATTGTCCTTATACTTACATTATTAGGGGTATGTTTTCCCAGGACACTAGCATTCATATAGAGATGTTTTATATGCAGGCAGTTAATAAAATTTTCTAAAATCTTAAAGAGTTGTATTGGATTAATAGATTATATATTAACTGGATAAATGAGTAAAAATAATGACTTTTTAGAACAAAATTATTCATCATGGATAATTTTTAATCAATAGTTTTATTGTTTATCCATTAAAATTTATTGTTTTGGAAATTGAATTTCCCTTAAAATTTGACTATGTTTATTTCTCCATCTGTGTTGCATATATGTGACATATTATAATACTATGTGTAAATTTTTGAGGTTATTATCCTCGTAATATTAAGAAACATTTGATATCCAATAAATTTCCAAGTGAAATCCATTTACCTTACTAGTGTATTTTTACCACATTAATTTTTTTATTACTTCTCAATATTATATATTGCTATAAAATTTTACTGGTATCTCAATTAATTTTTTTTATCCTAGTATTATTATTAGATATGGATTTTATATGTGATATAATAAAAATAGAATTAATTTTTAAAAAATAGTTTTTAATTATCAAAAATGTTGATGTATGTGAATATTTAGAGGGATAATTTCATTCTAGTAATTGGAGATAATTTATAAGGCATTATGGATAT
The DNA here is from genome assembly GCA_963277665.1 of Viscum album. NCBI lineage: Eukaryota > Viridiplantae > Streptophyta > Magnoliopsida > Santalales > Viscaceae > Viscum > Viscum album. The sequence goes on along the minus strand of OY728137.1, from coordinate 1,870,187,298 downwards.
GAGGTATTTTCATGAATTTTTGAAAAACCAACAGAATAATAAATGTGGTATAATTTTAAAAATTTGTATGGGTTTGTGTCACTATACAATTGGATTATTTTAACGATAAGATTTTACATATAACGACCCATACTTTACATACATTGTTATTACATCAAAATTGAAGCGTAATTATTACAACATATAACAAAACCATGAAAGGACCGTATTGGTATAGTGTCTTTAGAAACTGGGAAACATAAACAACTGGTTCATAAAGCGTCTACACTATCTCCCATTTATTTCATCATATCTATAGTCCCTTTTGGAATATCTTACTTAATAACCTTCTTCCTGGCCTGGGGAAAGAAAACATACAAAAGGGTGAGCTCAAATGCTCAGTAAAGGTAAACAAAAGAAATATCAATCACATCATATTCATAAGAACATAACATTTTGGAAATCTTAACCTGCAAAAGAGAGCATAATTTGAAAACATGGGATAAATCATAGTAGTGAAATGAAATCCCAATAATCAAAACTTAAAACATGAAACATTGTGGCATACACACATAACCATAGAGAATCCTTTCTTATTATTCAAGACTCATTGCCAAGACTATCTTAGTGGACAAAGTCCATTTCTGAACCGAGTCACCCTCATTTCAGTGCTGTTTCACTGAACCGGTTTAACCTACCATTCCAGCCATGTATATCTCATGAGATATAAAATCTTTACCCAATGCATTGGAGGGAGATATAGGTCCCACCCATCTCATAATGATACCATTATTATGTGTGCCACAAAATCATAAACCATACATCATAGCATAACCCATGTAATATAAAATGGGAATCTTAAACATTGTAACATCATAAAACAATTCATATAAGGTAAAGGAATTCATAAAAATATTTCCATCACAACATAATCAAATCCATGTAATAATAGGGATAGAAACATAACCCTTTATTATCTTAGATGGAAAATAATTTTGATAAAACACTTGAACTCCATTCTTGAGGAAAATATCCTTTCTACTTCAAAAACACTTTTCCTTTCTTAACATGTCATACAATTCTAAACTAAAAGAAGTTGATTAAAAATAAACTTGAAAACTTGTAAAGTAAGCTTCTTGGAAATAATGTTTCAAAAATCCATTCAAGTCATATTAGTTAAAAAAACATTCTTCTCGTACTTTGGTCGGAAAAGTCAAAAAGTACCTCGTACAAAAAACAACAAAAGATTCCTTTCATATCTTTTACTAAAACTCAACGAAGGGTAAAATTGGATATAAACTATTGTAGAAGGATATATATATTACATATTGAGGAAACATGGATGTGGATGATAAAATACACCCCAGTATATTCTGAAGTATAAACAATCTTGGATAAAAATTGAGATTGAGAGATTTTCCCTTACCTTAGGTCCGATATGATTCATAAGTGTCTGAACCTCCTGTATAATGATTTAAATAATGTTATTGACTTATTACAGAATCATAATTATTGTTATTATATCATATATGGTCATATTATTAGCTTTTTATTAGTAATATTTCCTTACTACTTGTTATTCGGGAGTTTATTACTTTTTGTTCTTATGCGTGTTTGTCGAATAAATTATTAATCTTCTCTTTAGGTTATAGATACCTCATTTCCAGAATGGTATTAGTGTAATATATATCATATTCATTCATTCAATTCATTTATATAATCATTATTCAATGAAGATCATGTAGAACGAATCACATCACATCGTGGAGACGGTATTCCGTACGTACGCACGAGCGATGATATCATTCCCATGATCGTGGAATTGTATTGAAGTGTATATATACTATTTCAGAATCAATAACACTTTACAATAATCATATATATTCATTACTTTCACCCTTATACCCATCCAAGTAAGGTGGTGGTGGAAAATATATTACACCACGGCGTGGAGACGGTATTCCGTACGTACGCATGCGCGGTGATTTCGTTTTCCTTAGGATCTGTAACGCCCCGACCCCAGCTACCCTGAGTCAGTGCATTACATCGTAACATTGTCATGATCACAGAAGATCAAGTCTCGAAAGACCGATTACTTTAGTAGCCTTGGAAACACTAGATACATTCATAAGTCTTACATTACATCATAAAGTGAAAAAATAATAACAAAGTCTTCATAGTCCACACTCATATCCTCTTCTGACTATCCCTGCAGGTCATTCCTAAAATACTTCTTCACATCCTGGAAAATATTAAAACATTGATAGGGGTGAGCTCAGATGCTCAGTAAGGATAAAAATATAGCGGAAGCTTTCATCAATAAACATAAACATTTAAGGCAATGTATAACTAAAACAAAAGCCTTTTAAACATGAACTTCAACATAATATGGAAAAAGTAAAATGAGATAATGCCATTCACTTCTTCACATGGATATTCTACTGGTCGAATAATCACATGCAATATCAATAACCACTTTCATAATGATGGAATGCATAATGCCAGAATATCATAACCGCGTAGCCAAGGCCTCATGCCAAGACCACAAATAAGATTTTGTCAAGGCCTCGTGCCAAGACACTAGTTTGTCTCATGAGACCTGTCGATGCATCGAGGAGATATAGCGGGCTCCACCCGCCACTTATTAAGTCCAATGCATTCCTCATATGAATAGGTTTAAACATATCATAAACCATAACATAATCGTATCACATAAAACGTGCATAACATTTCCACATTTCAATCACAAGATTTCAATAAAACACATTGATATAATAAAAATGCTTTCAAAACCATTTTCAATACCAAAATAAAAGAAAGTTAAAACTTTGTATTTATTTTTCATTAAAAAAAAGTGATGGCTTGTAGAGGAAGCCGAAACTCAAATAATGGTCACGGCGGCGGAGAAGTTGTTGTCGCCGCATATGTACAGAAAGAAAAACATTCCCTTTTTTGTCGTTTAGTAAAACGCTTCGTATAAAAAATATTCCTTTTGAATAAACGTAAAAGTCAAAGGGGTTTATACACTGTATAAAAGAAATTTGTGTATAAAACCAAATATGCCTCAATGAAAGGAGATTGAGACGAAGTCCTTAAAAAAATCATTTTTAAAATAAAATAGATCTATTATGTGTATTCACTATAGGTACACATAAATAAAGTAAAAATACAAAATAATACATAATAATATCATGACATAATTTGAAATTAGGAGATTAACCCAAAGAATGGAAGTTGGGTTAAGAAATTCCCTTACCGTGCGTCCTGTCCTGACTCGACTGTTCTTTAACCTCCTGAATAATAAACTAGAGTTAATTTCTATTTACTTAAGAACCTTTTTCATGTTAATTATTCCTTTTATATCCCTTATTACCATGTTATGAACATTATGTAATTATTTAAGTTTATAACGGTCATTTTGTCGATCTTAGGTACTTGAGTCAAAAATAAAATTCTTATAATTACAAGTTGTTCATGTGGTGATATATCCATTATATCCAGAATTATGTTCATGATGTAGATATCATATATATCATATATATCCAGTATATACATGCATTTATAATATTACATAACATTTAGAGGTAAGAAATGAAATTCACCGTTCATGGAGACGGTAAGTCGTACGTACGCATGAACGCTACTTTCATTTCTATTTCGCATTTAATGGAATGAAATCATAATTATATAAATATATAATATAGTTACATTATAATATCATATATAATATCATTTACTCCATCCTTTATACATCCCACATATGGCATTAACGATTCACATCACTTTGAGGGGGCGGTAGTCCGCACTTCCTAAAATGAAATTATCGCGTTTAACCATAATGGAAATCATAAAGTATGCCATAAATGAGAAATACAGAAGCATAAGTAAAACATAAACATATTATATATCATATATAAATATAGTGACATCTTAATGGCCACCTTTGAAGTTGTTATATGAGTGTTGAACAATCATCGTTTCGTGAGGCAGAAATTCGCCATCCACAGAAACCGTATGTTCTTAAACCATTAGATGTAGGTGTGTGTAATTGTAGCTCGAATCCTTCTTATAACAAAATCCTAGTATATTGAGGATACTGGTGTTGTTACAAAATAAATTAATAAAAATAGTTTAGGGGGTTGGAGAATAAAAATAAAACAAAACAACATTAGAGAAGACATTACCTCAAAATCGGGTAACTCTTTTTAATTTGAGCCAAAGGCTTCCTTGGGAAGGGTTCTGCCCAAAGTGAGGCTTCTAGGAGTAAGAGGGGGAATTTGGGAGGGTATTTGGGCATAGGTTGGATGATCCAAATGGATTTACAGTGTGAATGAGGTGGTAGAGGTGGGGGCCTTTTATAAGAGGAGAGGAGGGGCACTCTTGGAAAGTAAGGAAATTTTACATTATTATACAATGCTTTTCGAATTCTAAAGGTCCCACACTTATATAATTCGTGGCTATGGTGATAAGGGTTCTAAATATACCCATCCAATAGTATTTGGACAAGTGTAAGCCTTGGATTGTACATTATCGTTTCATTTTATTAAAATCGTTAAATAATGAGGTCATCGCTGCATCATAATGATGTCATAAATAATTTAATTTATTTAATGTCTAAAAATTATAAAAAAACTACTATGATGTAGGAAATATTTTTATCTTTCCAATTACTATTTATAGTCAAAAATATGACTTGTATAACCCCATGTAAAAAATTTTTTAGTAAAACATTTCATGTTTGTGTCATTTTTTACTTTAACATTAAATAAAAGGTATTTATGTCATTTTCTAACTAAAGTGGCTCCATGGGGTCCCCAAGTTGACCCATGGATTGTCTTGGTCGTCCATGGAACATCCAATGAGGGTAGGACATGTGTCAAGCTCATCTCATATTATTAAAACATTATTTTTACCTTAAACTACACTAATTACCTCTAATCGCGATTAAGAACTTAAATGTTACTATTCACCAAAAATTATTTTAATCTCATTGAACCACATTTTACTTCTTAAAGACAACCATTTATGTCGGATTTTTGAAAATCAAATCACAGAAGTGGTAATATTTCATTTAAACGAAAAATCGGTTATTTAACTACCACTTAGTGGTTTCACTATTCATCAAAAATTGAAGTTTTTCAGAACAATGCCAAAATTTCACCCTAAGATATAATTGATATTCCGAATTCAAAAATTATGTCTATTTTATGAAATTCCAAACATATAAGTTGAATTAATTAATTTTATAATTAATTCCCGTTGTCACAACAAATAGCGTGTTTTTTAGAAACAATTTATATCAAAAGATTGACAATGGTTTATGTCCAATTTCAAAGTGAAATTAATTCTAATGAACACCATTGGATAAAATGGTAAAAATATATTCTAATTATACTTTAAAACCACTCAATAGTATAACTTATCACTATAAATTATTTTGATTAAAAAAGTTGTTTTAAGTATTTTTCACTATTTATAAAAATTTGGAAGTTCTCAGAAAATTACAAAAAATTAAACGTAGGATAATTTCAATATTAGGAATACAAAAATGAAGTCCATTTTGAAATATAAAATTTCTATAAATTTAAAAAGTGGTTATTAATATTCATAACGGCTACTTTGATTAGTTGTGGTGTGTTAGAACTCGAAGTTGTGTACAATACAAGTTATCGCATTATTGAATGAGAAGCGTATCATGGAAGCTTGGGGTGTTACATTCTCCCCTCCTTCAATAAATTGTGTCCTCGCAATTTGAAATTTTTCTTGGAAAATAAAAGGTTGAAAATAGAAAATATCTTTGTGGAAAACCCACATCGGAAATAAGGTTAATAAAATTTAGTCTTAATAAGAGGGAAATGGAAATAAGAAAGTCACCACCAAATTATGATCTCGATAAGGAGAACATTGGTGGAAATTAGAGACATATAATTGGAGGAAAAACATAAATATTTGTAGGGAGTGATTGAGGTCATCAATCACAATCAACTGTCAAATTGAGGGCCTCAAAGCCTTCAATCTATGTTGATTTAAAATATCATCAGTTCAACAAGACATAAGGTATTAGGATAACACATTTTTTTGTTTTAATATCCCTTTACTAAAGTTTAAGAATTAATTTATTCATTGAATAAAAGATAGGTATATATATATTTATGCTTGACAATTAGAGTTTCAACCTTCAACTCATCTTTCACTCAAAAAGATAATAGAACTCAAAAATATTATACTTATCCTAATTGTATAAGGTTCAAAATTTTAACACATACCATTTAGATTAGAAAAACTATTTTGTAAAAACCAGGGACTTCATGTAGTCCAGTGGTAGGCGATTAATCCCAATCGCACTATGGTTGTGGGTTCGATTCCCACAGCTTTGTCCGACGCGATGGGTTATGCCCCACCCTGCAGGTTTTCCTTTTCCTAAAACTATAGTATTGTAATATTCCAAAAATAATCTTTATAAATTTTTTAACCTTAAATAATACTATACAAAGATCAACTTAATCCACTCCAACCTTTATAGTTATCCAAAATACCTCTATCCAGACTTTCTCTAAAAGGTCTCTTAATTCCAAAATCAATTTATCAGATTCCCCAAACAAATTAAAGTTTCTCTTTTTGTCACATACTAAAAATATGATTACCTTCATCATATTAAAACCTTACTGAAATCAACAAGTACTGCAGTACAATCCTTATATATATATCACATTATTCTAATAACCAGAATATAATCCATGAGTCCAAAAGCACCAATACATTAGTTATTCTGCTTCAACTGTAGTAACAGCATAAGATTGTCCTTGATCCCTTGGCCTTTTCTGAGGTAATTTTCCCTGACGCTTAGGACATTCATTTTCATAATGCCCCATTTCCCTACAATTGTAGAATTCAACATTGATAGCCTCTTTCTTTCCCTTGCAATCACGCGCCTGGTGACCTTTTTCCCCACATTTATAACAAACTCTCATTCCTTTTAGGCAAGTACCTGGGTGATTATTCCCACAATTATCACATAATGGAAAATCCCTCTTTCCCTTTTTCCATTTATCTGTCTCTTTTTACCTCGTTCTCTTCTTCTCTTGCTTTACTTTGTTGTTATAAGACTTAGAGAATTCCTTTTCAGTCTTGATAGAACACGAGACAATATCTTCGTATGTTGAGAACGATTGTGATACTAAAGCTCGACGGAGAAATGCTTTTAACCCATCAAAGAAACAATCAATCTTACCTCTTGGGTTATGTATATAATCTGCAGCATACCTCGCTAACCTTGTAAAGTTGGCCTCATACTTTGCGACATTCTCATCCTCCTTTTGTTTCAGACTCAGAAATTGCCTTTCCATATCTGCTCTATGGTCATGAGGAAAGTATTTTTCTAAGAAAATATCTTTGAACTCCCTCTATTCCATATTCGATATGTCATCATCTTCCTTTGTGTTTTGAATCAATGAGCACCATTGATCAGCATCTCCAGTGAGGCGATAAACTGCCATGATAACCTTTTCCCTTTCACTACTCCCCAAGGCGTGGAATATTTTCTCTAAGGAGTTTATCCATTGCTCAGCTACTAATGGATTTGTACCCCCATTAAATGTTGGTGGTTGTTGCATCATGAAGCGGTCTAACATTGATCCTCCACATTGCGGATCAGGGTGCTCCATACGAGTAAGGTTATTATTCATAACCTGAGTGAGTTGTCCCAGTATGGTAATAAGTTGATCAGCACCAGTTGTATCTCCAGATCCACAATAATTATCTTGAGCAGGAGGTCAATCCCAACACGGAGTTCGTGCATTGATACGGTTTCCATTCCTTCCACTAGGCGCCATTTCTATACAATGGCATAAACTAGATTAGTTTATGAATCAAAATACATAATTCCATACTTATAAAATACTTAACATAAATTGAACTATTTATGGATATAATCCATAATCATAAAAAGGTTTTCTTTGAGAAAGTATATACTCATAACCTTTCATAGTGGTTTGTAAAGAAAACGAGAATTATCCTAAGCATATCCCCCGGGAGTGTCATAACCAAGAGTGCAGCAAGGCCCGTTGTCGTGCACCAGTTCCCGTTCGAGTCTAGCTCAAAGCGGTGTTTTCGGGTTTTACCCCTAGGTACATCTGTTCCAAAGCCGCCTCTACCTGCTCGTATCCAGACAGGGATGTATTGCTCGGAAAACTCACAAAATCTCTACAATAACAAAATTCTAGGAAGTTCTTCTATACCAATCCTCAAAGTCTATCTTTGGGCTATGTGCTCTAATTAGAGTTTATCTAAATCTAGCTTCCAAGGTTAGTACTAAACTGACTCTGATACCAACTGTAACGCCCCGACCCCAGCTACCCAGAGTCGGTGCATTACTTCATAACATTGACATGATCACAAAAGATCAAGTCTCGAAAGACCGATTAGTTTAGTAGCCTTGGAAACACTAGATACATTCATAAGTCTTACATTACATCATAAAGTGAAAAACTAATAACAAAGTCTTCATAGTCCACACTCATATCCTCTTCTGACTATCCCTGCAGGTCATTCCTAAAATACTTCTTCACATCCTAGAAAATATTAAAACATTGAAAGGGGTGAGCTCAGATGCTCAGTAAGGATAACAATATAGCGGAAGCTTTCATCAATAAACATAAACATTTAAGGAAATGTATAACTAAAACAAAATCCTTTTAAACATGAACTTCAACATAATATGGCAAATGTAAAATGAGATAATTCCATTCACTTCTTCACATGGATATTCTACTGGTCAAATAATCATATGCAATATCAATAACCACTTTCATAATGATGGAATGCATAATTCCAGACTATCAATCCACGTATCCAAGGCCTCGTTCCAAGACCACAAATAAGATTTTGTCAAGGCCTCGTGCCAAGACACTAGTTTGTCTCATGAGACCTGTCGATGCATCGAGGAGCTATAGCGGGCTCCACACGTCACTTATTAAGTCCAATTCATTCCTCATATGAATAGGTTTAAACATATCATAAACCATAACATAATCGTATCACATAAAACGTGCATAACATTTCCACATTTTAATCACAAGATTTCAATAAAACACATTGATATAATAAAAATTCTTTCAAAACCATTTTCAATACCAAAGTAAAATAAAGTTAAAACTTTGTATTTATTTTTCATTAAAAAAGTGATGGCTTGTAGAGGAAGCCGAAACTCAAATAATGGTCACGGCGGCGGAGAAGTCGTTGTCACCGCATATGTACAGAAAGAAAAACATTCCCTTTTTTTCGTTTAGTAAAATGCTTTGTATAAAAAATATTCCTTTTGAATAAACGTAAAAGTCAAAGGGGTTTATACACTGTATAAAAGAAATTTTTGTATAAAACCAAATATGCCTCAATGAAAGGAGATTGAGACGAAGTCCTTAAAAAGATCATTTTTAAAATAAAATAGATCTATTATGTGTATTCACTATAGGTACACATAAAGAAAGTAAAAATACAAAATAAGACATAATAATATCATGACATAATTTGAAAGTAGGAGATTAACCCAAAGAATGGAAGTTGGGTTAAGAAATTCCCTAACCTTGCGTCATGTCCTGAATCGACTGTTCTTTAACCTCCAGAATAATAAAATAGAGTTAATTTCTATTTACTTAAGAAAATTTTTCATGTTCATTATTCCTTTTATATCCCTTATTACCATGTTATGAACATTATGTAATTATTTATGTTTATAACGGTCATTTTATCGATCTTAGGTACTTGAGTCAAAAATAAAATTCTTATAATTATAAGTTGTTCATGTGGTGATATATCCATTATATCTAGAATTATGTTAATGATGTAGATATCATATATATCATATATATCCAGTATATACATGCATTTATAATATTACATAACATTTAGAGGTAAGAAATGAAATTCACCGTTCATGGAGACGGTAAGCCGTACGTACGCATGAACGCTACTTTCATTTCTATTTCGTATTTAATGGAATGAAATCATAATTATATAAAGGTATAATATAGTTCCAGTATAATATCATATATAATATCATTTACTCCATCCTTTATACATCCCACATATGGCATTAACGATTCACATCACTTTGAGGGGGCGGTAGTCCGCACTTCCTAAAATGAAATTATCACGTTTACCCATAATGGAAATCATAAAGTATGCCATAAATGAGAAATACAAAAGCATAAGTAAAACATAAACATATTATATATCATATATAAATATAGTGAAATCTTAATTTCCACCTTTTAAGGTGTTATATGAGTGTTGAACAATCATCATTTCATGAGGCAGAAATTCGCCATCCACAGAAACCGTATGTTCTTTAACCATTAGATGTAGGTGTGTGTAATTGTAGCTCGAATCCTTATTATAAAAACATCCTAGTATATTTAGGATACTGGTTTTGTTACAAAAGAAATGAATAAAAATAGTTTAGGGGGTCGGAGAAGAAAAATAAAACAAAACAACATTAGAGAAGACATTACCTCAAAATCGGGTAACTCTTTTTGATTTGAGCCAAAGGCTTCCTTGGGAAAAGTTCTGCCCAAAGTGAGGCTTCTAGGAGTAAGAGGGGGAAGTTGGGAGGGTATTTGGGTAGAGGTTGGCCAAGCCAAATGGCTTGAATGTGTGAATGAGGTGGTAGAGGTGGGGGTCTTTTATAAGAGGAAAGGAGGGGCACTCTTGGAAAGTAAGGAAATTTTACATTATTATACAATGATTTTCGGATTCTAAAGGTCCCAAACTTATATAATTTGTGGATAAGGTGATAAGGGTTCTAAATCTACCCATCCAATAGTCTTTGGACAAGTTTAAGCCTTGGATTGTACATTATCTTTTAATTTTATTAAAATCATTAAATAATGAGGTCATCGCTGCATCATAATGATGTCATAAATAATTTTATTTATTTAATGTCTAAAAATTATAAAAAAAATACTATGATTTAGGAAATCTTTTTAGCTTTCCAATTAATATTTATAGTCAAAAATATTACTTTTATAACCCCATGTAAAAATTGTTTTAGTAAAACATTCCATGTTTGTGTCATTTTTTACTTTGACATTAAATAAAAGGTATTTATGTCATTTTCTAAATAAAGTGGCTCCATGGGGTCCCCAAGTTGACCCGTGGATTGTCTTGGTCGGCCATGGCACATCCAATGAGGGTAGGACATGTGTCAAGCTCATCTCATATTATTAAAACATTATTTTTACCTTAAACTACACTAATTACCCTTAATCGCGATTAAGAACTTAAAAGATACTATTCACCAAAAATTATTTTAATCTCATTGAACCACATTTTACTTCTTAATGACAACCATGTATGTCATATTTTTTAAAATCAAATCACAGAAGTGGTAATATTTCATTTAAACGAAAAATCAGTTATTTAACTACCACTTAGTGGTTTCACTATTCATCAAAAATTGAAGTTTTTCAGAACAATGCCAAAATTTCACCCTAAGCTATAATTGATATTCCGAATTCAAAAATAATGTCTATTTTATGAATTTAAAAACATATAAGTTGCATTAATTAATTTTATAATTAATTCTCGTTGTCCCAACAAATAGCGTGTTTTTAAGAAACAATTTATATCAAAAGATTGACAATTGTTTATGTCCAATTTCAAAGTGAAATTAATTCTAATGAACACCATTGGATAAAATTGTCAAAATATATTGTAATTATACATTAAAACCACTCAATAGTATAACTTATCACTATAAATTATTTTGATTAAAAAAGTTGTTTTAAGTATTTTTCCCTATTCATAAAAATTTGGAAGTTCTCAGAAAATTACAAAAAATTCAACATAGGCTAATTTCAATATTAGGAATACAAAAATGAAGTTAATTTTGAAATATAAAATTTCTATAAATTTAAAAAGTGGTTATTACTATTCATAACGGCTACTTTGATTAGTTGCGGTGTGTTAGAACTCGAAGTTGTGTACAATGCAAGCTATTGCATTATTGAATGAGAAGCGTATCATGGAAGCTCGGGGTGTTACAGGACGGGTAAGAGGTGAAATAGGGTTTTTTCATATTTATAATTACATATCATTATATGAGTGATACTAATGCTATTACCTCATAATGAAACAACTAAAGAAGAAGAAGTGTAAGAAGAAATAAAGATGAAAGAATCGGTAATGAGCATTACCACTTCTTTGAGGCGCTTCTTTGAGACCTCCTTTTAGGGCACTAAAATTGGTCTTTGAAGAAGACCAGGACCTCTACGATGTCTCTAGGGAAGTTTAGAGGAGAAAGTGTTAGGGGTTGGCCGAGCTTGAAGGCTCAAATTGGTGTGAGGAGGAGAGGGAGGAGGTGCCCTTTTATAAGGGATGAGAGGGGCACCTTTGGAAATATAAGAAATATTAGTTTATATTAAATCCCAACCCCACTTAAAAACTTCCAAAATGACTCATATCTGAAGATTAGATGATATAGGGTTGTAATATCATCAACCAATAAAATTTAGACATGTTGGTAATTTATTTTAAACATTATCAACTTGATTTATCCTTATTTATCAATTTAATTTTATTTGTGGTAATAATATTCTAAATTTTAAATTATTATAAATAATTACATATGTGTTGTGAATTTTCCATAATTTGACACTTTATGACATTGTTGACCATTTAAATTTTAATTTATAAATTTTAAATATTTTTGTTATTTTTAAACAAGTTTATAATATGTTATTTTCATAAAATAACAATAGTGTCAATTTTGACACTATTCCTTTATTTGAATTTAAATAAAATATATACAGAAGATATGTTCGAATTAAAAGATTTAATATATCCATAAAATATCATATGTATCTAGAAAATTAGTGGATCACATTAAATAGTTCATATAATATTTATTTTATTATTTTTAAAACCATTTATTTGATATTTTAATTAATAAAATAATTTCAACATCACTATTGTGTCATAATTAATGATAATTATTTAATCCCTAAAAATTCTAAATAAATTTCTATGATTTATATAATTGTATTAGCTTTCTGTAGACTATTCATGTTCGAAGTTTTGTTAAGTTTATCACCAAATTAAAATTATTATATTTATAAGATTTAAGAAAGTGACATGTTGTCACATTCTTTGGTTTTAATAATAATTAAATTATTTTCATAAACAAAAGTCCATTAAATGAATCTAATCTGACCCTTAGGTGATATGGGTCGACGTTTAGTCATCCAATAGCATTTTGGAAGGTGTTAAGGTAATTTTATAATCTTATATTTACCCTTAATTACCTGATTTACCTTTAACTATGGTAAATAAAATTTACCGTAGTTACTATTCATAATGCTCAAAAATAAAAAGTAGCATATTAACATAATTTGGACCCACTGATTCTGAATATGGAATCCATTTTTCAAAATTCAAAACATAGAAGTTGCAGTAATTAATTTAAAATAAATCTCGTTGTTAAGAAAACGGGTTTTAGAAGTTAAAACATTGCCCAAGATTGAAATGTTTTTACCTATGAATTCAATGTGAAATTAATGCTAATGACATAAATTATATTAAATGGTAAAAATATATTCTATTTATACTTTAAAACCTTTCAATATTATAATTTATCCATATAAATTATCTCAATGAAAAAAGTTGTTTTTAATTAAAAATTAGCGTATTTTTACTATTCATCAAAATATGAAATTTATCAGAAAAATATCAAAAATTTATCCAAAGTAAATTTTTATACCCTGATTAAAAATAAGAATTTTATTTTGTCAAATTGAACTTATAAACATGTCAATAACTAGATTTAATGTGGGTGCGCCATCAAAAGACGGCAAAATTGTATTTTTTGAAAAAATATTTCTTTTATCCAAAAAAAACTGATTTTGCTTTTATGCCTCATTCTATAAAATGTATAAGTTGAATTAAAATGTTATAAAATTCAAAATTCAGTTAGTACTATTCATAACATCTAGTTTTAATAATATTTTAATAGCATATCGTTGTTTTGTGAAACTCAGTATTGCATACGACGCAAGCTATCGAGGAAGGTCGTGGTTGCGTGTAAAGCCAATCAAGCTAGTGTTGTGTGTAGTGAAAGATTCCTTTGATGATTTATATAACATAAAAACAAAATATTTCTCATAAAAGTCTCGGGTGTTACATTCTACCCCCCTTAAAATGAATTTCGCCCTCGAAATTTGTCACTTTGTAACAAACAGATGAGGATACCTCTCCCTCATCATATCCTCAAGCTCCCATGTAGCTTCTTCTAATTGGTGGTTCCTCCATAAAACTTTCACCAAGCGAGTGGTCTTGTTTCGTAGGACTTTTTCACTATGATCCAGAATCTCTATCGGCTGTTCTTCATAAGAAATATCTTTCTCCAGTGGTACAACTTCTGAGCTGAGTACATGTGAAGGGTCAGGTATGTACTTTCTTAGGAGAGATACATGGAACACATCGTGTACTTGAGAGAGATTCGGTGGAAGTGTCAATCAGTAAGCTACCTTCCCAACACGATCCAGTATTTCGAAAGGACCGATATATCTAGGGCTCAACTTCCCCTTCTTTCCAAATCTCATGACCCTCTTCCAAGGAGATATCCGTAAGAACACTTTATCACCCACTTCAACCTCTAGGTCTTTTCTTCGGTTGTCGGCATAACTTTTCTGTTGACTCTAAGCTGCTCTAATGTGTTGTTGAATAGATCTGACCTTTTTTTCCATTTCATCAATGAGATCAGGTCCTAATATCTTTCTTTCCCCAACTTCATCCCAACAAGTTGGAGTCATGCATTTATTTTCATAGAGAGCTTCATAAGGATCCATCTGAATAATAGAGTGAAAGCTATTATTATAAGAAAATTCCACCAAAGGTAGGTGTTGATCCCAACCACTTTTGAAATCCATAGAGCAAGATCTCAACATATCTTCTAGAGTTTAAATTGTTCTCTCGGACTAACCGTCTGTCTGAGAATGATAAGAAGTGCTGAAACTCAACTCTGTATCCAGAGTATGCTGATGACTTCTCCAGAACTTTGAGGTAAACCTCGGGTCCTGATCAGATATAATAGAAAGTGGTAATCCATGCAATCTTACCACTTCCTTCACATATATCCTGGCAAGATGATACAGAGAGAAATCCTCTCTAATAGAAATGAAGTGTTCGGACTTTGTAAGACGATCAACTATGACCCAGATAGGATTATTGCCTTTGGATGTTTTAGGAAGTCATGTGAAAAAGTCCATAGTGATGTTTTCCCATTTCCATTCGGGTATGGGTAATGGTTGTAACATCCCCTTGGACTTCTGTCTATCAGCTTTAACTTGCTGATAAACCAAGCATCGAGAGACATATTCAGCAACATCTCTTTTCATTCCATCCCACCATAAGTACTCTTTCAGGTCCCTATACATCTTCGTGCTTCCATGATGAATAGAGAATGAAGAACTATGAGCCTCATCCAGCAGCACCTTCTTTAATTCGGGTATGGGAGGAACACAAACCCGATTCCTGAACATTATTATCCCATCACAATCAAGGTTGAATTCAGGAACATTTCTCACCTTCTTTTGTAACTCGACATCTTCTTTCTGTGCCTCTTTAATCTTCACATGTATAGATGGTTGAACATTCATTTGATAAAGATACGATTTTTCCCTTTCCATTATAATTCCAAGATCCATCCTTTGTAAATCCATAAATATTGGATCTTTTGTGATCCTCATCATGGATAAACTGGCATGGTCTTGTCGACTTAATGCATCTGCCACCTTTTTTGCTTTCCCAGGGTGGTAATGAATTAAGCAGTCGTAATCCTTAATCAGCTCCAACCATCTTCTTTGACACATATTCAGCTCCTTTTGTGTGAAAATATACTTTAAACTTTTATGGTCAGTATAAATATCACGCCTTTCACCATAAAGGTAATACCTCCAAATCTTTAATGAAAAGATTACCGCAGCTAACTCCAAATCATGAGTTGGGTAATTTTGCTCATGGATTTTCAACTATCGTGAGGCATAAGCTATCACCATATCATTTTGCATGAGAACACATCCCAGTCCCTTCTTGGATGCATCACTGTAGATCACAAACCTTTCTCCACTACAAGGAAGTGTGACTACAGGTGCACTGGATAACCTTCTTTTCAACTCCTTGAAATTCTCTTCACATTCGTCCGTCCACACGAACTTAACTCCTTTTCGAGTCAACCTGGTGAGTGGATTAGATAATCGTTAAAAATCTTTCACGAAACGTCGATAATATCCAGCCAAACCAAGAAAACTTTGGATCTCAATTAATGTTGTTGGTCTCGACCATCTTTCGATAACCTTTGTTTTTGGTGGATCCACAAATATCCCCTCTTTTGAGATTATGTGACCCAAAAATGCAACTTTTTGAAGCCAAAATTCTCACTTGGTAAATTTGGAATAAATCTTCTCCTTTCTCAGGGTCTTCAACATAATTCTCAAGTGATCTTCATGTTCTTCATTTCTCTTTGAATAGACAAGAATATCGTCTATAAAGACTACCACAAATTGATCAAGGTAGTCTCTAAAGACTCTATTCATCAGATCCATGAAGATAGAAGGGGCATTAGTAAGACCAAATGAAATCACTATAAATTCAGAGTGTCCATACCTTGTACGGAAAACCGTATTTGGTATATCCTCCCTTTTCACCCTTAATTGATGATATCCTGAACGAAGATCAATCTTGGAAATGTACTGAGCTCCGCGTAGTTGGTCAAATAGGTCATCAATGTGTGGGAGAGGATATTTGTTCTTGATAGTGATCTTGTTAAGTTCTCGATAATCAATGCAGAGTCTCATTGATCCATATTTCTTCTTAACAAATAGAGCAGGTGCTCCCCAAGGTGATGCACTAGGGCGTATGAATCCCTTATCAAGATTCTCTTGGAGTTGCTTCTTCAATTCCTGCAACTCAATTGGGGTCATTCTATAAGGTGTCTTTGAAATAGGCAAAGCACCCGGTACGAGTTCTATTGAAAACTCAACTTCACGATTTGGTGGAAGACCCGAAAATTCCTCAGGAAAGACATCATCAAACTCCCGTACAATGGGAATATTCTTAATTGTGAGTTTCTCACAAACCATTTGAGATAAATAACCTTCATTAAGTGGAATCAAGACCCATAAGATCGAAGAAATTTCCACTGGAAGTTTATGGTTATCCTTGCATCGATAGACGATCACAGATTGATCTGGAATATGAAATGTGACTTCCCTTTTTTGGAAATTGATATGAGATCCATATAAAGAAAGCCAATCCATGCCAAGAATCACATCAAATTCCACTATAGGAAGGATCACAGGATTTGTAGGAAGAACTTTCCCACAAACATCAATCGGGGAAGAATTATAAACTTTTGATGCGACTGTTGTGCCATTAGGTGTTGTCACAGCTAACTCAACATCTAATTGTTGAGGTAAAATGGTGATACCCTTAGAAAAATCTTCAAAAATAAAAGATTGGGTGGATCCAGAATCAAATAAAACATTTTCTACTTTAGAGTGGATGGTATGTGTACCTTTCACCACATCGTTATCGTACTCCACATTGCTGATAGAAATTGCATGTGACTTTCCTTTGTCTTTAGCCTTAAGATTTTATTTATGTCGATCATCATCAACAACCCTTGGATTGGGGTATTTATTGGCCTAATTCCCCATCTCCTTGCACTTGAAACATTGAAGTGTAGTAGGTTCATTCTGTGTGTCCCTTCCTTTGTTTGCATCATTAGACATCTTCTTCCCATCATTGCAGCATTCAAATGCCCGATGACCTTCCTTTCCACATTTTAAACATTTACTTGTCCCTTTAAGACAACTCCCTTCATGTTTCTTTCCACACTTTGAGCATAAGGGAAAGCTCATCTTCTTTTCAGTGTGCTCTTTAGATTTTCCTTTGAATTCCATTTTCCTCTTCTTATCAAACCCATATGACTGATGGGTTACTCCAATCTCCATCTCTAATTTGAGAGCACATCGAACGATTTCCTCATAGCTATTAAAGTCCCTTATGGCTAACGCCCTTCGAAGACTTGGTTTTAAGCAACTAAAGAATCGATCGATCTTACTCTCAGGTTGGATAATAATACCAGAAGCGTACCTTGCAAGTCTTGTAAAATTTGGTTCATAGGTACCAACAGATTCATCATCATTTTGCTTCAGTTAAAGAAACTCTTTCTCCATCATTGTTCAGAGAATACGAGGGAAGTACTTATTGAAAAATAAGTTCTTGAACTCGTCCCATTCCATGGACTCAATTTCATCCCTTTGCCTCATATTCTTAATAAGATTACACCATTGATCAGCATATCCTTCAAAACGATACACTGCTAGGATGATTTTATCATGTTTAGAACATTGAATAATTGAAAATATCTTTTCAGTGGTACAAATCCATTGTTCAGCAACTAATGGATCAGTAGACTCGATGAAAGAAGGTGGACGCTGCCTCATGAAGGATTCAACTGAATGGTGTTCCTTCCTTTTCTCGTTTGGAAGTCATGCATGATTCATGGCTTGAGAAAGTTGTGTGAGCATGGTTACAAGTTTTTCATTCCATCTCCCATAACATTTGGTTGCTCAGGGGGACAATCATTGCATTGCCCGTCGCATTCCGCATTAACATGGTTCCTTCGGGTTCCAGCCATTGACTAAAACCAAGAATAATAGTGTGATCAACACTAATTATAATAGGAAAACCACATAATCAAGAATAAAATTTCACACTTAAGGTCTTATCCTAGGTTATTCATGGTCATTTCTAAAACACTAAGATTGTGTTCAATGCTTAGAATTATCCTTAGGGTTCTTACTAAGGCTTTCACATCCTAGTTTCCAAAGGTTAACTATACCTTTCCTCTGATACCAACTATAACGACCCATACTTTACATACATTTTTATTACATCAAAATTGAAGCGTACTTATTACAACATATAACAAAACCATGAAAGTACTGTATAGGTATAGTGTCTTTAGAAACTGGGAAACATAAACAACTGGTTCATAAAGCATCTACATTGTATCCCATTTATTTCATCATATCTATAGTCCCTTTTGGAATATCTTACTTAATAACCACCTTCCTAGCCTGGGGAAAGAAAACATACAAAAGGGTGAGCTCAAATGCTCAGTAAGGGTAAACAAAAGAAATATCAATCACATCATATTCATAAGAACATAACATTTTGGAAATCTTAACCTGCAAAAGAGAGCATAATTTCATAACATGGGATAAATCATAGTAGTGAAATGAAATCCCAATAATCATAACCTAAAACATGAAACTTTTTGGCATACACACATAATCATAGAGAATCATTTCTTATTAGTCAAGACTCATTGTCAAGACTATCTTAGTGGACAAAGTCCATTTCTGAACCGAGTCACCCTCGTTTTAGTTCTGTTTCACTGAACCGGTTTAACCTACCGTTCCATCCATGTCTATATCATGAGATATAAAATCTTTACCCAATGCATTGGAGGGAGATATAGGTCCTACCCATCTCATAATGATACCATTCTTATGTGTGCCACAAAATCATAAACCATACATCATAGCATAACCCATGTAATAAAAAATGGGAATCTTAAACATCGTGACATCATAAAACAATTCATATAAGGTAAAGGAATTCATAAAAATATTTCCATCACAACATAATCAAATCCATGTAATAATAGGGATAGAAACAGAACCCTTTATTATCTTAGATGGAAAATAATTTTGATAAAACACTTGAACTCCATTCTTGAGGAAAATATCCTTTCTACTTCAAAAAAACTTTTCCTTTCTTAACATGTCATACAATTCTAAACTAAAAGAAGTTGACTAAAAATAAACTTGAAAACTTGTAAAGTAATCTTCTTGGAAATAATGTCTTAAAAATCCATTCATGTCGTATTAGTTAAAAAAACATTCTTCTCATACTTTGGTCGGAAAAGTCAAAAAGTACCTCGTATGAAAAACGACAAAAGATTCCTTTCATATCTTTTACTAAAACTAACCAAAGGGTAAAATTGGATATAAACTATTGTAGAAGGATATAGATATTACATATTGAGGAAACATGGATGTGGATGATAAAATACACCCCAGTAGATTCTGAAGTATAAACAATCTCGGATAAAAATTGAGATTGTGAGATTTTCCCTTACCTTAGGTCCGATATGCTTCGTAAGTGTCTGAACCTCCTGTATAATGATTTAAATAATGTTATTGAATTATTCCAGAATCATACTTATTGTTATGATATCAAATATGGTAATATTATTAGCTTATTATTAGTAATATTTCATTACTACTTGTTATTCAGGTGTTTATTACTTTTTGTTCTTATGCGTGTTTGTCGAATAAATTCTTATTCTTCTCTTTAGGTTATAGATAACTCATTTCTAGAATGTTATTAGTGTAATATATATCATATTCATTCATTCAATTCATTTATATAATCATTATTCAATGAAGATCATGTAGAACGAATCGCATCACATCGTGGAGACGGTATTCCGTACGTACGCACGAGCGATGATATCGTTCCCACGATCGTGGAATTGTATTGGAGTGTATGTATACTATTTCAGAATCAATACCACTTTACAATAATCATATATATTCCTTAATTTCACCCTTATACCCATCCAAGTAAGGTGTTGGTGGAAAATAGATTACACCACGGCGTGGGGACGGTATTCCGTATGTACGCACGCGCGGTGATTTCGTTTTCCTTAGGATGGGTAAGAGGTGAAATGGGGTTGTTTCATATTTATAATAACATATCAGTATATGAGTGATACTGATGTTATTACCTCATAATTAAACAACTAAATAAGAATAAGTGGAAGAAGAAATAAAGATGAAAGAATCGGTAACGGGCATTACCTCTTCTTTGAGACGCTTCTTTGAGACCTCCTTTTAGGGCAATAAATTGGTCTTTGAAGAAGACCAAGACCTCTAGGATGTCTCTAGGGAAGTGTAGAGGAGAAAGTGGCAGGGGTTGGCCGATCTTGAAAGCTCAAATTGGTGTGAGGAGGAGATGGAGGAGGTGCCCTTTTATAAGCGAGGAGAGGGGCACCTTTGGAAATATAAGAAATATTAGTTTATATTAAATCCCAACCCCACTTAAAAAATTCCAAAATGACTCATATACGAATATTAGATGAGATAGAGTTGTAATCGCATCAACCAATAAAATGTAGACATGTTGGTAATTTATTTTAAACATTATCAACTTGATTTATCCTTATTTATCAATTTAATTTTATTTGTGGTAATAATATTCTAAATTTTAAATTATTATAAATAATTACATATGTGTTGTGAATTTTCCATAATTTGAAAATTAATGAAATTTTCGATCATATAAATTTTAATTTATAAATTTTAAATATTTTTGTTATTTTTAAACAATTTTATAATATGTTATTTTTTTAAAATAACAATAGTGTCAATTTTGAAACTATTCATATATTTGAATTTAAATAAAATATATACAGAAGATATGTTCGAACTAAATGATTTAATAGATCCATAAAATGTCATATGTATCTAGAAAATTATTGGAGCACATTAAATAGTTCATATATTATTTATTTTATTATTTTTAAAACCATTTATTTTATATTTTAATTAATACAATAATTTCAACATCACTATTGTGTCATAATTAATGATAATTATTTAGTCCCTAAAAATTTTAAATAAATTCCTATGATGTAGATAATTGTATTAGCTTTCTGGAGACTATTTATGTTAGAAGTTTCATTAAGTTTATCACCAAATTAAAATTATTATACTTATAAGATTTAAGAAAGTGACATGTGGTCACATTCTTTGGTTTTAATAATAATTAAATTATTTTCATGGAAAAAAGTCCATTAAATGAATCTAATCCGACCCTTAGGTGATATGGGTATACTTTTAGTCATCCAATAGGATTTTTTCAGGTGTTAGGGTAATTTTATAATCTTATATTTACCCTTAATTACCCAATTTACCTTTAACTATGGTAAATAAAATTTACCGTAGTTACTATTCATAATGCCCAAAAATAAAAAGTAGCCTATTAACATAATTTGGACCCACTAATTCTGAATATGGAATCCATTTTTCAAAATTCAAAACATATAATTTGCAGTAATTAATTTAAAATAAATCTCGTTGTTAAGAAAACGGGTTTTAGAAGTTAAAACATTGCCAAAGATTAAAATGTTTTTACCTATGAATTCAATGTGAAATTAATGATAATGACATAAATTATATTAAATGGTAAAAATATATTCTATTTATACTTTAAAACCATTCAATATTATAATTTATCCATATAAATTATTTCAATGAAAAAAGTTGTTTTTAATTAAAAATTAGCGTATTTTTACTATTCATTAAAATATGAAAGTTATCAGAAAAATATCAAAAATTTATCCAAAGTAAATTTTTATACACTGATTCAAAAGAAGAATTTTATTTTGTCAAATTGAACTTATAAACATGTCAATAACTAGATTTAATGTGGGTGCGCCATCAAAAGGCGGCAAAACTGTATTTTTTTAAAAATATTTCTTTTATCCAAAAAAACTGATTTTGCTTTTATACCTCATTCTAGAAAATGTATAAGTTGAATTAAAATGTTATAAAATTCAAAATTCTGTTAGTAATATTCATAAAATCTAGTTTTAATAATATTTTAATAGCAAATCGTTGTTTAGTGAAACACGGTATTGCGTACGACGCAAGCTATCGAGGAAGGCCGCGGTTGCATGTAAAGCAAGCCAAGCTAGTGTTGTGTGTAGTGAAAGATTCATTTGATGATTTATATAACAGAAAAACAAAATATTTTTCATAAAAGTCTCGGTTGTTACATTCTACCACCCTTAAAATGAATTTCACCCTCAAAATTTGTCACTTTGTAACAAATAAATGAGGATACCTCTCCCTCATCATATCCTCAAGCTCCCATGTAGCTTATTCTAATTGGTGGTTACTCCATAAAACTTTCACCAAGAGAGTAGTCTTGTTTCGTAGGACTTTTTCGCTACGATCCAGAATCTCTATCGGCTGTTCTTCATAAGAAAGATCTTGCTCCAGCGGTACAACTTCTGAGCTGAGTACATGTGAACGGTCAGGTATGTACTTTCTCAAGAGAGATACATGGAACACATCGTGTACTTGAGAGAGATTCGGTAGAAGCGTCAATCGGTAAGCTACCTTCCCAACACGATCCAGTATTTCGAAAGGACCGATATATCTAGGGCTCAACTTCCACTTCTTTCCAAATCTCATGACCCTCTTCCAGGGAGATATTCGTAAGAACACTTTATCACCCACTTCAACCTCTAGGTCTTTTCTTCGGTTGTCGTCATAACTTTTCTGTTGACACTAAGCTTCTCTAATGTGTTGTTGAATAGATATGACCTTTTCTACCATTTCATCAATGAGATCAGGTCCTAATAGCTTTCTTTCCCCAACTTCATCCCAAAAAGTTGGAGTCCTGCATTTCTTTCCATAGAGAGCTTCATAAGGAGCCATCTGAATACTAGAGTGAAAGATATTATTATAAGAAAATTCCACCAAATGTAGGTGTTGATCCCAACCACCTTTGAAATCCATAGAGCAAGCTCTCAACATATCTTCTAGAGTTTGAATTGTTCTCTCGGACTGACCGTCTGTCTGAGGATGATAAGCAGTGCTGAAACTCAACTCTGTATCCAGAGTATGATGAAGACTTCGCCAGAACTTTGAGGTAAACCTTGGGTCCCGATCAGATATAATAGAAAGTGGTACTCCATGAAATCTTACCACTTCCTTCACATATATCCTGGGAAGCTGATCCAGAGAGAAATCCGCTCTAATAGCAATGAAGTGTGCGGACTTTGTAAGACAATCAACTATGACCCAGATAGCATTATTGCCTTTGGATGTTTTAGGAAGTCCTGTGACAAAGTCCATAGTGATTTTTCCCATTTCCATTCGGGTATGGGTAATGGTTGTAACATCCCCTTGGACTTCTGTCTCTCA
This sequence comes from Viscum album, assembly GCA_963277665.1. Lineage (NCBI taxonomy): Eukaryota > Viridiplantae > Streptophyta > Magnoliopsida > Santalales > Viscaceae > Viscum > Viscum album. The sequence goes on along the minus strand of OY728137.1, from coordinate 1,870,163,257 downwards.
GCTTTAACTTGCTGACAAAACATGCATCGATAGACATATTCAGCAATATCTCTTTTCATTCCATCCCACCAGAAGTACTCTTTCAGGTCCCTATACATCTTCGTGCTTCCAGGATGAATAGAGAATGAAGAACTATGAGCCTCATCCAGCATCTCCTTCTTTAATTCGGGGATGGGAGGAACACAAACCCGATTCCTGAACTTTATTATCCCATCACAGTCAAGGTTTAATTCAGGAAAATTTCTCACATTCTTTTGTAACTCGACATCTTCTTTCTGTTCCTCTTTAATCTTCACATGTATAGATGGTTGAACATTCATTTGAGAAAGATAAGATTTTTCCCTTTCCATTATAATTCCAATATTCATCCTTTGTAAATCCATAAATATTGGATCTTTTTTTATCCTCATCATGGATAAACTGGCATTGTCTTGTTGACTTAATGCATCTGCCACCTTGTTTTCTTTCCCAGAGTGGTAATGAATTGAGCAGTTGTAATCCTTAATCAGCTCTAACCATCTTCTTTGACGCATATTCAGCTCCTTTTGTGTGAAAATATACTTTAAACTTTTATGATCAGTATAAATATCACACCTTTCACCATAAAGGTAATGCCTCAAAATCTTTAATGCAAAGATTACCGTAGCTAACTCTAAATCATGAGTTGGGTAATTTTGCTCATGGATTTTCAACTGTCGTGAGCCATAAGCTATCACCATATCATTTTTCATGAGAAAACATCCCAGTACCTTCTTGGATGCATCAATGTAGATCACAAACCTTTCTCCACTACAAGTAAGTGTGAGTACAGGTGCACTGGATAACCTTCTTTTCAACTCCTTGAAATTATCTTCACATTCATCCGTCCACACGAACCTAACTCCTTTTCGAGTCAACCTGGTGAGTGAATTAGATAATCGTGAAAAATATTTCACGAAACGTCGATAATATCCAGCCAAACCAAGAAAACATCGGATCTCAGTTACTGTTGTTAGTCTCGACCATCTTTCGATAACCTTTGTTTTTGCTGGATCCACAGATATCCCCTATTTTGAGATTATGTGACACAAAATGCAACTTTTTGAAGCCAAAATTCACACTTGGTAAATTTATCATAAAGCTTCTCCTTTATCAAGGTCTTCAATATAATTCTCAAGTGATCTTCATGTTCTTCTTTTCTCTTTGAATATACAAGAATATCATCTATAAAGACTACCAAAAATTGATCAAGGTAGTCTTTAAAGACTCTATTCATCAGATCCATGAAGATAGCAGGGGCAATAGTAAGACCAAATGGCATCACTATAAATTCATAGTGTCCATACCTTGTATGGAAAGCCGTCTTTGGTATATCCTCCCTTTTGACCCTTAATTGATGATACCCTGAACGAAGATCAATCTTGGAAAAGTATTGAGCTCTACGTAGTTGGTCAAATAGGTCATCAATGCATGGGAGAGGATATTTTTTCTTGATAGTGATCTTGTTAAGTCCTCGATAATCAATGCAGAGTCTCATTGATCCATCTTTCTTCTTAACAAATAGAACAGGTGCTCCCCAAGGTGATGCACTAGGGCATATGAATCCCTTATCAATATTCTCTTGGAGTTGCTTCTTCAATTCCTGCAACTCAATTGGGGCCATTCTATAAGGTTTATTTGAAATAGGCAAAGCACCCGGTACGAGTTCTATTGAAAACTCAACTTCATGATTTGGTGGAAGACCCGACAATTCCTCAGGAAAGACATCATCAAACTCCCTTACAATGGGAATATTCTTAATTTTGAGTTTCTCACCAACCATTTGAGATAAATAACCTTCATTAAGTGTAATCAAGACCCATAAGATGGAAGAAATTTCCACTGGAAGGTTATGTTCATCCTTGCATCGATAGAAGATCATAGATTGATCTGGAATATGAAATGTGACTTCCCTTTTTTGGCAATTGATATGAGCTCCATATAAAGAAATCCAATCCATGCCAAGAATCACATCAAATTCCACTATAGGAAGGATCACAAGATTTTCAGGAAGCACTTTCCCACAAACTTCAATCGGGGAAGAATTATAAACTTTTGATGCGACTTTTGTGTCATTAGGTGTTGTCACAGCTAACTCAACATCTAATTGTTGAGGTAAAATGGTGATAACCTTAGAAAAATCTTCATAAATAAAAGAGTGGGTGGATCCAGAATCAAATAAAACATTTTCTACTTTAGAGTGGATGGTAAGTGTACCTTTCACCACATTGTTATCGTACTCCACATCGCTGATTGAAATTGCATGTGACTTTCCTTTGTCTTTAGACTTAATATTTTGTTGATGTCGATCATCATCAACAACCCTTGGATTAGGGAATTTATTGGCATAATTCCCCATCTCCTTGCACTTGAAACATTGAATTGTAGTAGGTTCATTCTGTGTGTCCCTTATTTTTTGTGCATCATTAGACATCTTCTTCCCATCATTGCGGCATTCAAATGACCGATGACCTTCCTTTACACATTTGAAACATTTACTTGTCCCTTTAAGACAACTCCCTCCATGTTTCTTTCCACACTTTGAGCATAAGGGAAAGGTCATCTTCTTTTCAGTGTGCTCTTTAGATTTTCCTTTGAATTCCATTTTCCTCTTCTTATCAAACCTATATGACTGATGGGTTACTCCAATCTCTATCTCGAATTTGATAGCACATCGAACAATTTCCTCGTAGCTATTGAAGTCCCTTTTGGCTAACGCCCTTCGAAAACTTGGTTTTAAGCCACTGAAGAATCGATCGATCTTACTCTCAGGTTGGATAATAATACCAGAAGCGTACCTTGCAAGTCTTGTAAAATTTGCTTCATAGGTACCAACAAATTCATCATCCTTTTGCTTCAGTTCATGAAACTCTTTCTCCACCTTTGTTCGGAGAATACAAGGGAGTACTTATTGAAAAATAAGTTCTTGAACTCATCCCATTCCATAGACTCAATTTCATCTCTTTGCCTCGTATTCTTAATAAGATTCCACCATTGATCAGCATCTCCTTACAAACAATACGCTGCTAGGATGACTTTATCATATTCAGAACATTGAAGAACTAAAAATATCTTTTCAGTGGTACAAATCCATTGTTCAGAAACTAATGGATCAGTAGACCCGCTGAAAGAAGGTGGACGCTGCCTCATGAAGGATTCAACAGAATGTTGCTCCTTTCTTTGCTTGTTTGGAAGTCCTGCATGATTCATAGCTTGAGAAAGTTGTGTGAGCATGGCTACAAGATTTTTCATTCCAGCTCCCATAACATTTGGTTTCTCAGGGGGACAATCATTGCATTGCCCGTCGCATTCCGCATTAACACGATTCCTTCGGGTTCCAGCCATTGACTAAAACCAAGAAGAATAGTGTGAGCAACCCTAATTATAATAGGAAAACCACATAATCAAGAATAAAATTTCACACTTAAGGTCTTATCCTAGGTTATTCATGGTCATTTCTAAAACACTAAAATTGTGTTCTATGCTTAGAAATATCCTTAGGGTTCTTACTAAGGCTTTCACATCCTAGTTTCCAAAGGTTGACTATACCTTTCCTCTGATACCAACTATAACGACCCATACATTACATACATTGTTATTACATCAAAATTGAAGCGTAATTATTAAAACATATAACAAAACCATGAAAGGACCGTATAGGTACTGTCTTTAGAAACTGGGAAACATAAAGAACTGGTTCATAAAGCGTCTACATTGTCTCCCATTTATTTCATCATATCTATAGTCCCTTTTGGCATATCTTACTTAATAACCTTCTTCCTGACCGGGGGAAAGAAAACATACAAAAGGGTGAGCTCAAATGCTCATTAAGGGTAAACAAAAGAAATATCAATCACATCATATTCATAAGAACATAACATTTTGGAAATCTTAACCTGAAAAAGAGAGCATAATTTCATAACATGGGGTAAATCATAGTAGTGAAATGAAATCCCAATAATCATAACATAAAACATGAAACTTTGTGGCATACACAAATAATCATAGATAATCATTTCTTATTTGTCAAGACTCATTGACAAGACTATCTTAGTGGACAAAGTCCATTTCTGAACCGAGTCACCCTCGTTTCAGTCCTGTTTCACTGAACCGGTTTAACCTACCGTTCCAGCCATGTCTATATCATGAGATATAAAATCTTTACCCAATGCATTGGAGGTAGATATAGTTCCCACCCATCTCATAATTATACCATTCTTATGTGTGCCACAAAACCATAAACCATACATCATAGCGTAACCCATGTAATAAAAATGGGAATCTTAAACATCGTGACATCATAAAACAATTCATATAAGGTAAAGGAATTTATAAAAATATTTCCATCACAACATAATCAAATCCATTTAATAATAGGGATAGAAATAGAACCCTTTATTATATTAGATGGAAAATAATTTTGATAAAACACTTGAACTCCATTCTTGAGGAAAAAATATCCTTTCTACTTCAAAAACAATTTTCCTTTCTTAACATGTCATACAATTCTAAACTAAAAGAAGTTGATTAAAAATAAACTTTAAAACTTGTAAATTAAGATTCTTGGAAATAATGTTTTAAAAATCCATTCATTCCTTATTAGTTAAAAAAACATTCTTCTCGTACTTTGGTCAGAAAAGTCAAAAAGTACCTCGTACGAAAAATGACAAAAGATTCCTTTAATATCTTTTACTAAAACTCACCGAAGGGTAAAATTGGATATAAAATATTTTATAAGGATATAGATATTACATATTGAGGAAACATGGATGTGGATGATAAAATACACCCCAGTAGATTCTGAAGTATAAACAATCTCGGATAAAAATTGAGATTGCGAGATTTTCCCTGACCTTAGGTATGATATGCTTCGTAATTGTCAGAACCTCATGTATAATGATTTAAATAATGTTATTGACTTATTATAGAATCATAATTATTGTTATTATATCATATATGGTCATATTCTTAGCTTCTTATTAGTAATATTTCATTACTACTTGTTATTCGGGTGTTTATTACTTTTTGTTCTTATGCGTGTTTGTCGAATAAATTCTTATTCTTCTCTTTAGGTTATAGATACCTCATTTCCAGAATGGTATTAGTGTAATATATATCATATTAATTCATTCAATTCATTCAATTCATTTATATAATCATTATTCAATGAGGATCATGTAGAACGAATCGCATCACATCGTGGAGACGGTATTCCGTACGTACGCACGAGCGATGATATCGTTCCCATGATCGTGGAATTGTATTAGAGTATATGTATACTATTTCATAATCAATACCACTTTAAAATAATCATATATATTCATTACTTTCACCCTTATACCCATCCAAGTAAGGTGGTGGTGGAAAATAGATTACACCACGGCGTGGAGACGGTATTCCGTACATACGCACGCGCGGTGATTTCGTTTTCCTTAGGATGGGTAAGAGGTGAAATAGGGTTGTTTCATATTTATAATAACATATCAGTATATTAGTGATACTGATGCTGTTACCTCATAATGAAACAAATAAAGAAGAAGAAGTGGAAGAAGAAATAAAGATGAAAGAATCGGTAACGGGCATTACCTCTTCTTTGAGGCGCTTCTTTGAGACCTCTTTTTAGGGAACTAAAATTGGTATTTCAAGAAGACCAGGACCTCTAGGATGTCTATAGGGAAGCGGAGAGGAGAAAGTGGCAGGGGTTGGCCGATCTTGAAGGCTCAAATTAGTGTGAGGAGGAGAGGGAAGAGGTGCCCTTTTATAAGGGAGGAGAGGGGCACCTTTGGAAATATAAGAAATATTAGTCTATATTAAATCTCAACCCCACTTAAAAACTTCAAAAATGACTCATATCCAAAGATTAGATGAGATAGGGTTGTAATCCCATCAACCAATAAAATTTATACATGTTGGTAATTTATTTTAAACATTATCAAATTGATTTATCCTTATTTATCAATTTAATTTTATTTTTGGTAATAATATTCTAAATTTTAAATTATTATAAATAATTACATATGTGTTGTGAATTTTCCATAATTTGACACTTTATGACATTGTATACCATACAAATTCTAATTTATAAATTTTAAATATTTTTGTTCTTTTTAAACAATTTTATAATATATTATTTTTATAAAATCACAATAGTGTCAATTTTGACACTATTCATTTATTTGAATTTAAATAAAATATATACAGAATATATGTTCAAACTAAAAGCTTTAATAGATCCATAAAATGTCATATGTATCTAGAAAATTAGTGGATCACATTAAATAATTCATATAATATTTATTTTATTATTTTTAAACCCATTTATTTGATATTTTAATTAATAAAATAATTTCAACATCACTATTGTGTCATAATTAATGATAATTATTTAATCCCTAAAAATTATAAATAAATTCCTATGATGTAGATAATTGTATTAGTTTTTCGGAGACTATTCATGTTCAAAGTTTCATTAAGTTTATCACCAAAGTAAAATTATTATACTTATAAGATTTAAGAAAGTGACATGTTGTCACATTCTTTGGTTTTAATAATAATTAAATTATTTTCATGGAAAAAAGTGCATTAAATGAATCTAATCCGACCCTTAGGTGATATGGGTCGACTTTTAGTCATCCAATAGGATTTTGGCAGGTGTTAGGGTAATTTTATAATCTTAAATTTACCCTTAATTACCCGATTTACCTTTAACTGTGGTAAATAAAATTTACCGTAGTTACTATTCATAATGCCCAAAAATAAAAAGTATCCTATTAACATAATTTGGACCCACTGATTCTGAACATGGAATCCATTTTTCAAAATTCAAAACATATAAGTTGTAGTAATTAATTTAAAATAAATCCCTTTGTTAAGAAAACGGGTTTCAGAAGTTAATACATTGCCAAAGATTGAAATGTTTTTACCTATGAATTCAATGTGAAATTAATGATAATGACATAAATTATATTAAATGGTAAAAATATATTCTATTTATACTTTAAAACCATTCAATATTATAATTTATCCATATAAATTATCTCAATGAAAAAAGTTGTTTTTAATTAAAAATTAGCGTATTTTTACTATTCATCAAAATATGAAAGTTATCAGAAAAATATCAAAAATTTATCCAAAGTAAATTTTTATACCCTGATTCAAAAGAAGAATTTTATTTTGTCAAATTGAACTTATAAACATGTCAATAACTAGATTTAATGTGGGTGCGTCATCAAAAGGCGGCAAAACTGTATTTTTTGAAAAATATTTCTTTTATCCAAAAAAACTGATTTTGCTTTTATACCTCATTCTAGAAAATGTATAAGTTGAATTAAAATGTTATAAAATTCAAAATTCAGTTAGTACTATTCATAATAGCTAGTTTTAATAATATTTTAATAGCATATCGTTGTTTAGTGAAACTCGGTATTGCGTACGATGCAAGCTATCGAGGAAGGTCGTGGTTGCGTGTAAAGCAAGCCAAGCTAGTGTTATGTGTAGTGAAAGATTCCTTTGATGATTTATATAACATAAAAACAAAATATTTCTCATAAAAGTCTCGGTTGTTACATTACATTCATCTAATGAGGGTGTCATCATCTGTGACTCAACAAATCAAAAACCTTAGTATATTATTTTCCACAATCATGGAAATGGGACACAAAAGATGGGATACTAAACATATAGAGATTCTACTCCAAAGTTTACCATATTTATTTGATCATCTCATTATCAAAATCACTAATAATATATGGATTTATATTTTTTTTTTTATGATCTCTCAATTGTAATTCAAAAATAATAAATTAGATGTAAGAACAATTATAATAAACAAATAAAATCACATGAGATGGATACTCTCCCAATAGAGTGGTAAATAATCATATAGAGTGAACTCAATGGGATCCAGAATCATATTTGTTCAAAATTAATGATTAATAAATTGGTTACATGTTATAATTAAGTAAATAAAGGTAACATGGCTAAATATTTTTCTAGATAATATTGTTTCATTGTCTCATTGTACTCTATATGTTTTAAAACCCATGTTGAATCTTATTTTGTATTTGATACTACTTAAGTTTGTTGTTTTAACTTTTTCAGTATATAAAATTACAAAATTTATTTTTGATAACTTGTTTTTTAAAAAATTCAAAATAACAATTGACATGATAAAATCCTATAACATAATGAATTTTTTAAAACTATTAGTTTAATTTATTCATGAAAAATAGGCAACCCGGATAATGAAATCTATATCACCTTCAAAGATTTTTTGAATCACTATAGTCATTATGATTCAACACATAGGTAGATATGTAAATATGTTGAGTGAATCAAATTATAAACAATAACTTTAAACTGATTTCATTGTATATGTCCTCAAGATATGTGGAATATAGTAATTAGAGTATTTCCTTTTAATATATCTTCACATCATAGATCAAAAAAATGTTATATAAGAATACTCTAAGGGTAGTAATTGCTTCAGTTATTCAACTTCATGTTTATTGGTGTACTTTTTTATTTTTAGTGTTTTTATTTACATTTTTCTTGTGTGGTTTAATTGTTAAATAATCAATCATTTATTTTTGTAGTAATTTTAACTAAGCTACCTGTCAAATAATTAGACATGTTAAGCTACTAGTTTTTATAGCAGAAGTGAAAACCTATCAACTAAAGTATAGGGTAAACCGATATTTATATTATTGAAGTTGGGAAATTTCAATTAGGCTGGTTGAGAACTTCTTGGGTATATAATATAGATATAATATTCAATCTTTAATAAGAGGATACCTTATTGAATTATTAATGTTGTAGAAACCTAATATCATGTGTATTGATGAACCTTTCACTTTTTCCTATAAGTTATTTTGTAATAATATCCCTTTAATAGAGTACATGGTTTCTAACCAATACTTTGTGATTGGTTTTAAAGATTATATTTATTTTCGTTCTTTAATTATAGTTAAGAAAACTATCATATAATTCATCGATATATTGTTAGTTTAAGTTTTTAATACCATAAATATTTCTTTGGTTGTTGATAAAATATTTATTAGTTTATTTTCATATAACTTGATGTGTTGTATATATTTTATATTTGTTCTTCAAAAAATTATTTTACTTTAATCATTGATTTGATTGGTATTCTGAAAAACGGATAAACATAATATATAAAGAGGACGAAAATTGATATTTTTTTTCAAAATAGAATTAATCCCACAAATTTACTTTATTTAAAGTCTATGTATGATCCTAAATTTGGAATAAAAATATGTCTCTACATATAAGACTGAACATAATATTTCTATTTCCGAAATTTCATTTAATTGAACATGTTTTTATTTTTTTAGTTTCATTACACCTAATATTGTGTAGATTTTTTAAGTATGGATAGAATACATTTTGGATCAATCAGATATAAAAATTCAAAAAGAACCACATATATTTTGTGTAAATGATTTTGAATACTAGTGTGATTAAATGGATACATTATTTATTAATAAAGATATTGAGAATTTTCTAAGGTGTGCAATTAATTAAAAATCGAGTGAAAGAATTTAATACATTTTTAATAGAATAAAATAATGAACCCCTATTGAATTTTAGAGTCAGAAATACTCTATTATGTTCTATATAGAGAATAATTTATAGTCAATATAATTAATACAAAATAGCTTGTAGAATATAAGGAAAGCATAGCCAGAGGCAAAGCCTCTAACCATTTATTAAGAAATGAAAATTTAGACAACAAGACCCACAGACCAAATGCAACAGCTATACCATATAAAAACCAAACCCATCACCATCTCCATGATAAAAAACTTCTTATGTAGTTGTTTACTCCCACTTCGAGCTTTCATAGTGCCTCAGGACTTTGCCATACTTATTTCTAAGATTCAACCGCTCCAACGAAAGAAATTCATTATTAGTCTGCCCGGTGACAGCTCCACCTTCTTTACGAATAGAGGGTCTAGTGGACATTGGATTCGGTAGAAAGGAATAATTTTTCCTCGATCTTCTTCATGGAATGACAGTCATATCCTCCTGATTCCCATGTGAAATCTTACTCGCCCCCTGAACAATGACATTGTATGAGAGTCTGACCCGGCCCACATTTTCCTTATCACTTTCAGAAAAATCTCCCCCTTTACCTAAGACCTGCATCTGCTTATATTCCATCATCCGATTTCGCTGAAACTGGCTATTTGTATCAATCATTGCAAGACAGCTTGTCTAGTCCATCATATACTAACCTTCACATGACCCATATTCCTACATCTACATTCACTACATCCTTATTCTGACCTACACATAACCTATTGTCCACTTCCTCATTCATTGCATCCTCCTGCTGAACCTGCTAATTGGCTTCCACACTTTCATTCTCCATCCCATGAAATCAGTTCCTCGTGGACACCTTAAACATCACACTATCATCCTCAACAGGCTTCCCATAAAACTCTATCTCCCCCATAGGTAGACTAACACCATAGTCCACCAATGTAGTAGGAAGCTTTCCAACTTTGGCATCCATTAAAGACCCCTACCTTTCTTCGCTCACCTTGCTACTGATGTAATTCTTTACCACATTGGCACCTCCCTCAAGCAATCCTCCTCCTCCCAGCTAATATCAAGAAAATCTAGACCATTCGTGACCCCAAGACCTTGTTTCTCCCTTGCAGCCACATGATTTGATTCCATTCCATCATCACTTCGGCCAGCAGTTCCCTTGATACCAGTCCCCTGGTTTACGTCATGTTTCAGTATTTTTAGCACCGAAGACACTAAAAGATTTACATGAACATCAGCAGGATTTTCCAGAATAGATGTAACCTGGGTACCTAGCCCAGGTGCATTGCCTACCCAAGAAGCCACAACAAGCAACCTTTTCCTAATAGGTTTGCCTAGCCTTCTCTCTGGACCTGGGGACCTCCTTCTAGATACACCACCATGGCACTTAACATCTAAATACCCCCATTTTATTGCAGGTTGTGCAGTAGTCAATCAATGATTCATAAACCACCGCCTGCTTCTATATGAATTCATGACCCACCGAAATCCATACCCATTCCACCAGAGGTCTCGAGATATCCACCTCAACACACAACCGATGATTGATTGGGTGACTCACCGTGGTTGTTCGAACATCAGAACAAAAAAAATGACCTACCAGATTTCCAGGCATACGTATAATCCTGGGATTTTGGAAAAGTAAAGGTAAATTAGGAAAACTTACCCAAATCGGGATGGAGGTTGGGTCTCAATTCATACAGAGATCAAACTTCCACCAGAGGAGAAGAAACTTGCAACTGTTGCATCTCCTGGGTGCATTGTCCCACGAACATATCAGGTCTTCCTTTTAGGTGAAACAGATCATCAAATGGAGACTATCCAAAAGACCGACGACCGCGCAATCTTTCAGATCCCATTTTCCAAAAACAAACTGATCTAAATCATCTAATGATGGCCTAAGAAAATTGAATCTTGCCACCAGAGTCAGGTCAAGATCGCTCATCACCTTAGAGAACTCTAACACCAAAATTGTGAGTTGAGGATTACCAAGATGAAGATTCGTAACCTTCGGGCTTACTGCAATCACCAGGAACTTTGGGAGATGTTGAGGGATGGAGAAAGGTAAGAAGGGGGTTCACAACCTCAGAGGTGGTTGCATGCCATCCTCTCCCTTACCACCTCCAGGAAGGGGGGGGGTCATCTTCAATCATCCACTAGGGTTCCATCGCCAATCACCATTCGCGCAAACCTCATACCTTGTAGAATATATAAATAAAATAATATTACTCACTTCATAACATTAAAATTTATTTAAACTAAAATGGAAATGTTGAGAGATGATTTTCATTCATTTTATTTTTTACCTACGGAATATTCATATCAAATTAACTAGATATTCGGGACTATAGTAAATAATTTATAATTCCTTTGAGAAATATATTTAATTGATGATGAAATTTTTGTAAATATTATAAAAAGTTTACCAAAGGGGTGGGAATAAAAAGTAACAATTATTGATGATATAAAGAATATTACTAAATAAATCCTATACGTAATAATTAGAACACTAATTTAGTATAAAGTAAGACTAAAAATGGATGCTAAAAATTAAATAATGAAAAGTAGAGTAGATTTTTCTTTTACATTTCTAGTATATTTTTCCAAAACAAATTATAAGAAATCCTCATATAATAGTGATGGAGAACATACTAAAGGTGAAAATGTTAACATGGAAAGTAGTGTGATCAAGAAATAACATTAAAAAGTGATTATTTAAAAGATTTAAAGGACAAAAAATATATCCCTAAAAAGAAAATTTCTTCAATAATTACATGGTATGAATGGATAAGACTTATACATATTCAACAATATGTTCTTGAACATAAAAGGAAAGGTAACAATATTTATAGAAAGTATTCTTAAAAATAAAAGAATGAAATTATTGAATGTTAAGGATATTTTTAGTGATAATGGTGGTCATAATACTTTTGATATTTCATCAAAATATGGTGATTACAACAAAAAATATATAGGATTTTATGATAATGTATCTAAAAAAGAAAAGAGTTTCATGGGAATAATTATAACCATATGTCTTATAGTTTGAATCTAGAATAAAAATAATTATATTCTTCAGAAACTGAATGTTAAAATGATTATGAAATTTCAACATATTTTGATGATTAAAACGTTTTTTAAAAAAAGAATGAGATAAAGGATTATGTGACTGAATGTGAAGATATGTATCAGAAACATTATAAGAAGCACATTGATATAAAAATTAAATCTACAGAAAGAAAAGTGAGTTTTGTAAGTATTGAGTAAAAACATAATGAATTTAGAAGAAGAAAAATATAAAAATTGAGGCTCATAAGTCCAAAGAGAATATTACAAAGCTAACTATTGAGATAAAAAATAAAAATTAATGTAAATTCATCAGAAGATTATCCAATGTTAGACAACCAAAACAAGGTAAATTCAAAGAAGAAAATAAAGAATGTGTCTTTTTATCCTAATCATAACCAGGTTATAAAGATGAAATTAGTGATTGAAATTATGAATAAATTTTTTAATAAATATACAATGATTTTAAAATAATATGAGAAGATATATGGTAATTTGAGGCTTAACAGGACTTTATTTGGATTTGGTAGTAAAACTACCAGACATCCAGTCTACTGGAAAACTTTTTTGATCCAAATCAAGAGATTTTTTTCAATTTGTGTTAAAGATGGGGTTTTCATAAGAAAAAATTTTCACTAAATACAGTTGAACATTATTTAAGACATTATTCATTTATCTTAAATGAGTTTTCTACCATTGAACATTATAAAGAATAAAAAAATTTTGTTGAACTGATCTTGTTTTATAATTCTTTTAGACACAAGGAGTTATATTAAACCAAATTATAATTCATAGATCTTATATTACAACACAATAGTAGTTGAACACCTATCATTAGTACCTATAGTATTTCTAATATAAATATTTTTTGAAACCCTTACTTAATTAATACATATTTCATTTTAAAAAAATAATTCTCTTTAAGTTGTTCATATTTCACTCTTAAAAAAAACTCAGTTTAAGTTTGTTTTTTATATTATGTGTATTCTTTTTTATTAGGGGGAGTGGATATTGATTATTTTACTTTTTTTTCATGGAAATTAAATCATATGTCAAAGAATTTATAGAACCATTGTTGAAAGAATATTACCAAACCTTTCTAAAACTAAAGATAACATCCATATTATTAAAGAAATATTTTAATCAATTGGATTTTTAGGATGTATAATTTACCTGATTTTCAAAAATGTAATCATATAATTGAATTTGAAATTATTATATAAATTTAAAAAAATTATTAAATTTATAAAAGAATAAAAAATTTAAATATAATTCATTTAAAAATAAATATGACATCATGTGTTTTGGAAAGATTAAATTTAAGCCATTATATCAAGTAAATGTTAAATATCTATTTATTTTCTTAAGATACCTATAAAAAGTGGTGTAACTATAGTTCATTGGAATAATTTATTTCAATTAAAGGTGAAACTCTTGTAGTTTTTCAAAACAAATATTATCTTCAGATACAATTGTTGTATCTTCTGGAGAACATTACACTAGATAAATAGTATGAAAAAAAGATAATTCATTCAATTTTTTAATATAAATAATATTTTATGATGAAGTGTATCATCACATTCCATGTATAGGGAAATATTTTTCCACAATTTAAGTCTATGAACTATTATACCCAATTCCAATTAGTGAGTTTTATGGATCAACCAAATTCTATGAAGAATATGTAGTTATGAAGGTAACAAGATTACTCTTTATAAGAATATTTACCATAACCATTGTAAAATATGTATAATTTCTTGAAGTTCCATTTCAAATGGAGTCTCTATTTTTATCACAAGTTACTATTATTTTATGGTAAATTCATCAAGTATGAAGTGGAAAAGAATCATATTTCAATTAATGAGAATGTTCATAAGATCGATCATTTGACTACTTAATTTAGAATCATTTTTGAATGGATATTAAAAAATATACTACCAAGGTAAGTGAAAAAGACACGATCAATACAAAATATTTCTACTTAATATAATTTAAAGTATGATTTAGAAAATTTAATATTAGAAAAAAAATTCACTTCTTCATAAAAGCAGTTTTTAATGGAGAAGTTAAGATGAATATTATATTATATAGATAGATTCAAAACATGGTTCTTGTAATGTTTTTAAAGGAATAAAATTTTGAGAATAAATATCATCCATAAATGAAAAAACATTACCCAATCAATGATTAAATAATACCAACAATTAGATTTACATATGATTTCAAGGAAAAAAAATTTCTAGAAAATCATCAGTTTTTACCACTACTAATATTATAAATTTATTTGGAGAAGATAAATAAAATCATAAGTTTTCGATAAAAAAGAAAAGAAACACTTTTTTAGCTCCTGTTTTATATAAAACTCTTGAGAATAAGAAATATAAATTAGTTAAGGATATTTGAAGAATGAATATAGAAGACTCTTTGAAAGAGAATAAGAAGTAAAAAAACAAATTGAAACATAAGTGAAACCAAAAGAGAATCCACTGAGGGGAAAAATTATTACATCACGAGACTCATTTCGGAATTCGACTGATACTCATAGAGTTTTTTGGAAATAAAAAATCAAAAGAATAAAAATAATAATAATAATGATCTAGTGACTAGAAACACATTCATTGGTTTTGAAAAAGATGAGGAAAATACCTAAGAGTGGATATTGATCAGATGTTAAAAGAAGAGATAAAGAATAAGATGTATTCCCTAAAGATGATGTTATCCCAAAATTTTAAAGGAATTTTTATAGGAGTAACTATTAAATCATATGATTTTACAAAGGATGCATTGAAAAGAATTTTGGACTTTAATGGTAAAGGAAAATACATCACCTGTGTAATTTATAAACATTTCTCATATTTATCAATACCTTATTGAGTTGTTGTAAGTTTGATTAAAAAATCAATATATTTTAATCCATATATAATATATTCTATTTTATTTCATCTATATATAGTTGTTTCTCCTACATCTTTTGAAGTAGAATTTACTCTAGAAAAAAATTTAACAAAAGAAGTTATTTGGATATCTATTTAAAAGATGGATTAATTCCCAACTTAAAATTATAGATAAAGATTTATCTTCTATTGATTATTTAGTTCATATTTCAATTATAGGTACATCATCTTCTTCTTAAAAATATTTTCGTAATTTAAACTCTTCATAAGAATGTTCCAATTCATCTTTATTAATTTTGTATAAAAAAATAATCAATGATTGAAATTATTATAATGAATATTTTATTGAAAATTATAACTCTTCTCCAAATAAAGAATAATTTTCTAAAGTTAAAATTTTTATTTCAAAAGAAAAAATATAAGAAAGAATATTTACCTAACAGATCATCTAAATATTAATATTCAAATAAAAAGTCATTTAATAGAAAGTTAATATTAATTATAGACTTAATAGAAGGTTGTAAAAAGTTATTGAAATAATACCAGAGTTCAGTGAAACAACATATTTCATTCAAATTCAACTAACACTCTCAAAAGAATCAATGTTTCATATTCAGATAATAGTCTCCATCACTAAATTAAAATGGAACTTGAAATTCTTCAAGGAATTCAGTGGATCTCAGAATTAGAAACTAAGATATTTCAATATATATTTCAAATACTCAGACACATATGTCAATTCATTTAGAAAGCAATATGATCCACTTCATTATAATTTTGATACTCTATACAACAAATCAAATAGTTTTGAAGCTACCATGACTATAAATCCCTAAAATTAGTATTCTTTAAAAAAAGTCTTATTTTCCACCATATTTTGATTTGATCCACATTTCAAGAAAATACTTGGTATAACACCCTAAGATTTTATGGTATGTATCTTCTTGAATAAATTCAACTCATTCGATAACTTCTGTTTTACACAACAATGAACTTAAACAAACACTAGTTAAATATTGACATAGTTGTTGAAAAGTAATGTGGCCTTTAGGAATAGTAATGTGATCCTTAGGAATATTAATCTGACCATTAGAAAAATAACCTCAACTACGAAATTATAAGTAATATCTAGGTATCTTATAAGTAAAAATATAATACATTTATATCATGGTCTAAGTAAGAAAATGTTTTAAAAATGATAAATTAAGTGTTGGTATTTTTGTAAAACATAGATGTTTATTTAAAATTTTATATTTAAAATAATTATTGAAAAGAAAATTTATTTTCATAAAATATATTCATAAAATAATATTTTGGTGTCTTATGATTATAAGGTAATTTTATCAGAGTGTAATTAATTTTTCAATGTGCCATAAAGTAAGTTATAATTTTAAAATTGGTATTTTTCAAATAAATGATGATTGTAATTAAAAATTAAATTTATCATATTTATAAAATTAGTTTCATAAAATGGAGTCCTTTTTTAATTCCACACATCGAAAAATGGTTAGGGAATTTTTTTATTTTTCTAAAAGAGTTGAATTTTTGGTGAATAGTGAAATATGGTAATTTACAGTATATAACATTATAAGTTAAACACACTATTTATCGATTAATTGATGATGTAATCACAATATTATAAAAATATACTTCTATATTTACTATATTTATTCATGGTAATGAAAACTATTAATAGTCTTGAGCAAAAATAATAAACTAGTGAATAAAATAATCAAAAAACACCCCTCTCCTCCACTGTAAAAACCACCCCTCACCACCACTTCTTCTCATACATTATAATCTTTTAATTTTGTCTAATTTCTACAGAATTAACTTCCCAAATATCTAACCCACTTCTATTATCCTTTGGTCTAAACAAAATACCAAATATTAATTCCTTAAGGAGGTTCTCAAGGAGAAAAATTCAATAGGTAAAATCCTCATTCATTTTCCTTTATTTTCATATCAATTTCTTTTATTTCCTTTTCTTATACTCACCTTCCCACATACAAGTGACATGATAAATCCATTATGTTATATATAATATAATTTTTTTATTTTAATATAATATCCATCATCAAACCCCTTCACCTCTCAATTTTATTTTAAAAATGAAAGCATCATCTGTGATGTGTCAATTTACCATCATCATGGACGATGACTTTTCATTTTCCAATATCACCTTCAAGGATTTCCATAAAACCATTATAATAGTTAAAACAGATGTAAACATGTATATTTTATATTTTTCATTTTTTTTGGATCAAATATATATGAATAATATTAAATAATAAAACAAAACTAGTTAATGATGATCAAAAAAAATTCCAAAATAATCTAAACAGTTATCATTAAGGTTTTATCTAATAAATAATTCTCATATATAGAAATAAAATTATATATAAGAAAACTTAATCTTATGTAAGTTCATTAATAATATGTAATTTCAATTATAGATAAATTCTCCTATTTTATGAGATCTTTCATACATGTATACAAGTGAACCAATCATGAAAACAAAGGAAACGAATACTCCCGAACGATGAAACTGAATCTTATAACTCATCAAAAAGGCCATAAATAAATTTAGTAAAATTATACTAAATCTAATAAATATATAATTTGTTATGAATTAAATTATTAATTAATCAAAATTCATTATCTTGGACATTCAGTTCAAGTTAATAAAACTTTTAAAAATAAGGTAAGGGAGTTCCAAACTCAATTTCCATTCATTGGGTTATAAATTTACTTTATTGATTATATTATATAAATATCATGTATGGAATACACAATTTATTTATTTATATTTTATTTTAACTTATATTTTTTTATATGCTTTTGTTACACATTATCACCCCATTGATTAAAACTCCCCTCAATGGTATGAACTTTGTAAGGGATTCTCTCAAGACCCCCATTTTTTCTTCGGGTTTAGTTTTCTATATCTTTATAGATATTTAATTATTATTTGTTTTTATATGATTCTTTAAAAAAAATTATATGTTCCAAACTTCTGTATCAAAATCAATTCATCCTTATTTGGTGTGAAAATACATGTTTTATAAGGTTATCTTATCAATTCCTCCTAATAAGCAAGCCCGGTTAAAGGGAACTCTGAATTTCTTGCCCATTTTCAAGTACCATCCATAATATATTTTAATAGAATAATATTTTTCTAAAATCGCTATTTTTAACCTAAAAAACTATCTTATTTCATTTCTGGTTTTATGAAAACAATTAATCCTTTCTCCTTTTTAAAAACACTTTAATATTTTTTTTTAAACCTCACTAAAGTGGCTCATTTTTAAAGTTTCTTAAACAATGTTTTTAAATGTTTTCACTTAAATTGAAAATATTTTACATGGTTTATTCCTATTTTCCCTTATATATGTCCAAGTATGATTTAAACCCATTCTTTTTCGGACACTATTATGATATCCCCTTTGGTTATGCATTATTACTCACTTATTCATTGTATGTGGTCAATGTATACTTCCATTTTTATTTATAATCATCATTAATTTAATATTTCATTAAATATTAATCTTTCTTGTATCATGGGTATGATTATTTTCTTATTCGTATACCTTTTTTACATATGGTGTTTTCTGTGATTTTATTTTAGTCAGGGAAATATTGATAAATTCTTATATTCTTCTTAATATGGATATTTTAATAAGTTTTATTATTCATGAAATAAATCTATTTGTGGAGAATGATTTGTACTTGTAGTGATGTGTGGGAATGATTATAGATAACTCCCAAATGCATCGATAAGTTTCATGAGAAAAAAATTTGGCAACAAACCCTTCTTTTTTGTTTCCAAGAAGAATCAGATAGGTTTCTACCTGTAGACTTAAACTGTCTTGAAGCTATAACGGTTCATGTTTCACCAACATAAAATCAAATTAATAATCATTTTATTCATTTATTATTCAGTTATTACTTTCCAGGATATTTTTACTATGAAAAAATATATGGATTCATTTTCATTAAAAAGTTATTGATGGCTTTTGTTTTTTAGTTATTTACCTTACCATTATGTTTATTGATTATTTAATTTTATTTGCATATTATTGATTCATGTAACACTTTTATATTTCCTAATCTCACCCTTTTATTTGTTTTCCTTCCCTAGGTTATACAGGTAGAATCTTTGAATAAGTTTCATGGAAGTATTTTATTTTCCTTTGTTATATTCTACGTATAATTACTAATTTAATAATGGTACCATGTATATATCAGTTCCTCAAGACTACTAAATAGATCAATCCTTGGTGATCATATCAATTGTATCTATTAAATTATAATAAAATGACCAATGACTCTAGGATTCTGGGGTTAAGCTTGTTATAGTCAGTATCAGAGAAAATTTAGTATAAACCATGGGAACAAGATGTTAAGTAAACATTAGTATTATAATAATTACTTATAGTAAATTTTTGGCTCAATATATATGATTATTATGAGATAAATTATTTTGTTCCATTAATTATTGATGGTTCCTAATGAAGGAAATGGAATCAATACCTGCAGATAATGTTGGGATTTACCCACTGAAAAAGTTAACACAGTTAGTGTTTTAGATGAGTATATCATGAATATATTAAGAAATATTAATCTGGTTATGACAGATAACCATTATACACCAATTTTGGATCGTTTCATGTGGTAGAAGCCCCCATATTTTAGTGGGACAACTAATCCAGTGGAATCTGAGTAGTGGATCAAGTCCCTTAAAAATATATTTCTAGTATTGGGAAGCAATGAAAATAAAAAGGTAATACTAGAAGTATATTTTCTCAAGTGAGATTCTGATCAATGGTGGTTATTGATCCAGAATATCAATATGTAAAATGAAATAGAATACAAGTAATGGTTAACTTTTAGAGAAACATTATTGAAGAATACTTCCCTCGTGAGCAATTAAATGAAATAAAGATAAAATTTATTATCTTAAAGTAAATGGAATAAGATAGTGTTGTAGAGTAAGAGGCTACCTTCAAAAGACTATCTAGGTATGCTATATATTGCAAAAGTGATTCAAAAGAAAATATTATTCATTTATTTTAAGGTCTTAATCCATGTCTCTGAAAGGAACTATATTCAAAAAAAATCATCATATGATGAAATGGTATTATGTTCCATAAAAATGAAGAAGGGATTTTCTAGATCTTATATATTCTAGGGAAATTAAGAGAAAAATAGGTCTTCTAATAACCAAGTAAAATGTTACTAATCAAATAAGAAAAGGGTAATAAATAAATTTTCATTATGCGAAGATTGTGGAAGGAATCATCCTATAAAATTATTCAAAGTCTTGGGAGTTTTTTATAAGCATATATAAAAGTGTCATCAAGCAAATTAATTTAAGGGGAATAAACAAATCAATGATTTTTAATGCTTAAACTATAATTAAATGGGAATTATTCACACTAAATTCCCAATAATCAATGGAATCTGCCATAGAAGAGGATATGGGAAGATGGCCAAGCTTATGTGATCACCACAACTGAACTAAAAGTATCCAATGATATAGTGGTAGGTATAATAATCCAATATTAAAATTTATCCAATGCTTTATTTGATTCTTTATTATCTTACTCTTTTATATTTACCCAATTTTACAAAAAAATGGTATATTTTCCTTTTTATTTAATAAGGAAATTTTCGGTAAAAACTCATAAGGGATGTCTCATTGCAATAAAAAATTTTCAGGTGGTTCCCATTATAGAATATGAAAATTCTTTATTTTTTTTCATTATCATCATACATGTGGTAAACATTGATTTAATCCTTCGTATGGACTAACTTTCAAAATTTTATATAAGAATTTATTGGAAGAATAAAGAAATTATGATTTGTGAGGAATATGTAGATTCCCTTATCTTTAGAGAAGAAACTTAATCACTTGATTGTTATCTTGGTCCACCCTAGTAGCTCTATTAAATGAAAATTCTTGGCGGTAAGAGAAAAAGTCATATATGTATGATGAAATTAATATTCAAATTGAGGATGTACCAATTATATGGGAATACATTGATGTATTTCCTAATGAATTACCTAAACACCTCCTATAGTGTGAAGTTGAGTTTACCATTGATTTAATCACTAATACAAGACAAATATTAAAGACTTATTTTAGAATAGACACTTTGGAATTCGTGGAGTTGAAGAAACACCTATAGAAGTTGAGTAATAATGGATTTATTCACCCTAGTGTTTCCCCGTTGGGAGCCCATGTTCTATTTGTTATAAAGAAATATGTATACTTGAGGCTATGAATTGACTATAGATAAATCAATACTATTACAATAAAGAACAAGTATCATTAACCTCGCATTGATTATTTATTTGATAAACTTCACGAAACTCAATATTTTTCAAATATTGACCTTAGTTTTGGGTATAATTAGTTGTTAATAAATAAGGTACATATTTTGAAGATAACTTTTCATATGAGGTATAGACATTATGAGTTTACAGTAATTCTATTTGAATTTAATAATGAACCCTATCATTTTATAGATATACTTAAAATAGTATTCAAGGAATATCTTAACAATTTTTATATGGTATTCATTAATGATATTTTCGTGTATTCTAAAATATATTAAGATTATGAGAATCACTTGAGGATCATTCTTGAGACTCACATGACGAATGATTTAAATGGAAAATTTAGAAAGTAGGAATTCTAGCTTCAGGAAATTTATTTTCTTATCCATATTATCACTAAGGAAGGAATCATAGTTGATCATATAAATACAAAGTCCATCCAATAATGGATTACTCCAATTAATAGAACTGATGTATATAGTTTTATTGGTTTAGTAGGTTACTATCAATGTTTCATTTATAATTTTTTCTGATTGAATAATATGTTAACCAAGATCACGTGTAATAGGGTTAAGTTTTTCTAGAAAAAAAAAGAATCTAGAGAATGTTTTTGAGTAATTGGATGGAATATTCCTCAATGCTTCTATTTTGACTCTACCATTGGAAAATGGTGGTTTTTTGGTTTATAGTGATTCATTTAAGAAAGTAATTGGTTGTATCCTTATATAGAATGATAGAGTAATTTTATATGAATCAATGTTGTTGAATAATCATGAACAATATTATATAACCCATGATCTTGAGTTAGAAGTCGTAATCTTCACTCTAAAGATACGGCGATAGTATCTATATGGTGAAAGATGTGAGATATATATGAATCACAAGAGTTTGAAATATATATTTTCATAGAAATAAATAAATATAAGGTAAATATGATGGATCAAGTTACTCAAATATTATGATTTCTCAATACACTACCACCCACAAAAGGTAAATAAGGTAGTAGATAAATTAAGTAGTAAATATCAAGGACTTCTGAACCAAATGAGGATTGAGAAAGATCCCATGTTCATGGATTTAGTAAATATTTATATGGGAATTGTTAAGTAAAGGTAAACATCACTTCTTTTTAAAATTATTTCTAAACCATCTTTACTATAAAAGATAAAAAATCTCGATTTGATGATAATAATTTTCAAAATAAATTTAAATCCATTAAGGATTGAATATTGGAAGACTTCATGTATGGAGATGGAATTATGAAATTTCGAAATAGGTTATGTGTTCCATAAATACCTAATCCAAAAAATAAAACTATTATATTATTCTCATAGATAAAATTTCACTATACACCCTTATAGTAAGAAGATGTAAAGAGATCTGAAGGAACATTTTTGGAGAGAAAATATGAAGAGGGAAATTGATGTCTATGTGTCAAGATGACTAGTCTATCAACAAGTGAAGGTTGAGAAACAACATTATAGAGGATTCATGCAACATCAAGTTTTTTATATGTTTATTTGTGATGAAGTTATGATGGAATTTTTCGTAGGAATACCACAAAAACCTAGAAGGAGGGGTGTGAAATGAGTTATTGTTGATCATCATACAAAATCACCACATTTTCTTTCTATAAGAGAATATTCTCCCCTTTATCTCCTAGAAAGACTTTATATTAATGATGTTTTAAGATGTCATGATGCACCTCTATCAATTGTTTGTGATTGAGATCTCATTTTTAGATCAAAATTTTGGAAGATTATTCATACGGTTTTGGATACTAAGATTCATTTGAGTACTTCTTATCACCCTAAAACTAAAGGAAAGTCTAAATTTTTAGTCAAACATTAGAAGACATGTTGATATCATTCTCACTTGACTTTAAAGGTATGTGGGATCATTATTTACCTTTGAAAAAAATTTCCTACAATAACAGTTCCTATTCTAATATTAAAATGGTTCTATATTAAGCATTATATGGAAAGAGATTTTGTACTCAAACTTTTTGGGATGAAGCTGAAGAGAGGAAACTTATAGTCCTATAACTTATTGATGAGACAAATAAAAATTTAGACTTTAGGATTGTAACGTCCTGACTCGGCTCACCACTAAAACGGTGGCTGGACCTGTCACCACATGACCTCAAACACGCCTCCCCGTACACTAGAGGCTGCCGACAAGCAGCGAGGGTGTAATGATAGTCATTGGGGAGACTATAGCCTCTTATCAGAGTTTCTCAGTGATATAACCGAGTAAATAATAATCAAAAGTGGAAGCAGTAACACATAGTTGACAAAGTAGTGAAAGACAAATTTTATATAAATGAAGAAAATAATCCAATGCCAGTTTACACAATAGATGATGCATGACATGGTATTAATACATTACAGAAAGTATTAAATAGTAAAACAAGATTTTAAATAAAATTCAATATAGGAATCATGTAAATAAAAGAACAAAAATACCAAAGACGATCTCCACGAGCATCCCAAGCTCTAGCTCAGTCCTTTTCTCCTACTCCAGGTACAAGCAAACAACAACAAACAAGGTCAAAGGCCCTATGAACAAGAATGGTCTACCTGGGTACCCCAGTGCAATGGAGTCCTGACTATGGTGTGAGATATAAATATCAGTAGGTCAAAACCACTGGTGTCTAAACTAATCCCTACAGTATTATACAAATTAAACATGGTTAAAGCATGAATAAATAAAGTAAATAGTATAATGTAACTTAATTCCCAAGTACCTTCTTCAGCCCTCGGTTTGTGTCTGGACATGTAACTTGTTCATTAATTGAGTATTAACATTTCATTTATAATTCATAAGTGAGTAAGTCACCTACCTATTCCAAGGAGTTTCCTCCAAGGTAAAACAGGGCTAAATAATGACCAAGCCTGATGGGATTTAACCATGGAACCTACTTGTCAATGTTGTACCCAAGGAGTGTATCCATGGCATCCTATGGTAGTATAATTAGTGAAGGTTCCAAGACATAACAGGGCAACTGAGAAAGATATCCATTGAGGGAGTTCTAGGGTAAAAACTAAGGTAACATAAACTCATGGAAAGCTAACTCAGTAGTATCTGAGTCTTGCTAAGGGGTAAGAGTGTAATCCAAGGATAATAATCCATGGAATTCCACAATATTCACCTACTGATTCCAAGGTGATTGACCAAGGTAAAAAAAGGCTAAGAAAATACAAGGCCTGATGTGCTTTAACCATGGAACCTACAATTGAATGCTAGATCCAAGGAGTGTATTTTTGGTATCCTGTAATAATAAGGGTCCCAACGGTAGTATACCGAGCATCCAAGGAATAGACAAGAACCAGAGTCTAGGTGGGTATTAACCTAATAAAACCATATCCTTCAATTGGAATGGGGTTACTGAGACCCAAGGTATTCTCCTCTCAGAATCCAAGGCGATCTCGAGTTCTTTCATTCCTATTTGACAAAGAATTCATGTAATGATTCATCTGGTTCAATTATTTTCTTCCAATAGTGTGGATAGGTCAAGTAGAGTTGAAACGATCATTTATTGGTTCATGCCTTTCCATCAATTAATGTTAAAAGGTCAAGTAGTAGTGCAACCATTTATTTATTGGTTCAAACCACTCCTTCCATTAGTTTGGACAGGTCATGAATCATTGCAACCATTTAGTAAAAACCATTAAGGCATTTTTAAAGGGAAAGGTCCATAATGCTACCTTACCTTAGAATGGTAAGGGTTTACATGGACGTGGAACCAATCCTTGTCTCATGAACTCAGGTCCATCCATGAAATTCCTATATGGGAATCCATGTATCTCCCAAGGTATGAGCATGAAAACCCATTGAGTCCATCATGGCATTCCTACTTGGGAACCCACATGTCACCCAAGGTTTTATTAGTATTAGAAACATTTGAAAACAATTTGGTAACTTGTTTTGCGATTCAATCATTAATAATTAACCATTCATTTAACTCAATTCATTCCATTTAATAAAACATTTCAATTGCATTTAAAGGTCTCTAAGTATCCATATAAAGGGTAATTACCTAGATTGGTAATTCCAATCCAAAACTGGATCAAACACTTAGATAGTGTCTTGTTCCTTTAATAATTTTAAGAGAAAAACTCAGTGTTTCCAATGCCATTAGTGTTATGAACAAAACATGAAATATTTCAATACAACATCAAGGCACAAGAATTATAAACATGACAAGTCAAGAAATATAGGTATAACCAATACATTTTAGCTTGAAGGAGGCACACCTCTATTGGAGTGGTTTTATAATAAAAACAATATATTATTTACCAACAAATCATTTATCATTTTTATCATTTTAAATATGAAACATGATAAACCACATTTAAGATCATTCAATTGAGATACTTCACTTCATGAATTTAAAATCTAACTAAATTGTAGTGAGTAATCAATTAATGCATTTATAGAATTAGAGGACTTGGAAAGGGACCCTTCCTCAGGGTGGAACCAATCAGTTCACATCGGTGATGAACAAAAATGAAGTGAAACCACATGGTGAATCTCAACGCACTAAAAGCAACATGTATGTGGTTCATAAACACCAAAATCCCCAAAACATAAATAGAGAATGAAGATTGATCTTACCCTAAAGGAAAGTTGGCGGACAGAAACCACCCAAACCACCTCACCTTCGGTGGCGGTTGCCGAAACTTGCATCCAAAGGTCCTGAGAGACAATTCGATCATATGTAGACTAAGATAAAATCGAAATTTAAATCACCCCACAACCCTATGGTTCATTAGATTTTCAACAGGCACTGATTTGGTCGAAGTGAATCTAGAATAAAGAAGAAGAAGGGAGGAGAGGACTCACCATGATGGATCAGCCAAGAAAATTGAAGAAAACTAGACGAAGATCGAAGAGGAAAAGAGGCCACGGAGGGGTCATGTGCGTGGATCAAAGGGGATCCCCCTAGTGCATCGTGATATGAGGGAGATAGGGGGTTGGGGGTATTTTAGTTTTAGGTTTTAATTTTAATTAAACTTTTAAAATAATTAAAAACCCAAAATAGGGTGTTGGGCATTGTTAAGCTGTATGGTTTGGAAAACCATGCGCCAACCATGTGGTACCCCACTACCTTCAAGACATACCCTACATGAGCTAGGTGCACAGTTTTCTAAACTATGCATAGCCCATACGCTAAGCCACTACCCCATTCCAAATAGTGTTTCACGGTTACTATTGTGGGTTGTACGGTTTAGCAGACCATGTGCAAACCATGCACCCTATACTATCTTTAAAAACATGAAGTATTTTGGGTCCGACACTCTTGAAACATATTGAGTCACTTGAGATACATCTCATTCCTTCACCCAAGTCCTAAAACAACACATTCCTCTGTTCCAATAATTTTAGTTAAGTTCTGAATCTCATTTTTAAAAACAACATATTTAGTAAATGAAAAAGTTCAAAAACTTCCGTACTTTAGGTCTGCTTCAAAACACAAGTTTCTATAACCTAACCACCGTAAAAACATTTCATCCCCAAGAATCCTTCAGGAATAATGTAAACATCACCCAATCTAAAAGTTTCATGAAGTTTCATTTAGATGGTATAATTATGTTACCAATTCTAAATGCACCTTATGAATTTCCAATGCACTCTACACTTCCGCATTTACAACCGGATCCAATGCTCAAAGTTCAACATAAACACAAAAACATAGCATACATGTTCCCATTTAGACAGAGACATGATCACATCAAAGTCTTAGTAAACACTTGATAGGTGTTACTTCCCACCATTAGTCTTGACAAGAGAAGGGGACAATTCTAATCCATGATACCTCCACCATTGGAATTATTTTACAAGTAAAAACTCTAAGTGTTACTTCGACACTCCAAGCATGGTTTCGTAAAAAGGAAATGGTCGAATTCTGATCGACCTAACAGAACTGGTAAAGCAAGCTTTCTTTGAAGACATTTCCAACAATGATACCACAATTTCCACCACCAGGAAACAAGATTTCAAACTACCCCTTATAATCGTAAATATCAAAATGAAAGAAATAGAATGAGTTGATCCACTTAGACAACATATCTCGTAGGAGTATAGATTAGGTGGCCAGAGCATTTCAAGAGAAACAGTTGGATTCCATGAGTCCATACAATGCATTCTTACATGGGAACCCGGAAATCACTCAGAACTTACCATGCCTCAAGGAGAACTATGCTTAGCATGCAACACTAACAAATATCAACCAAAAATATCAACAACATTTAAATATTTATAATGGAATAAGACCGGCACTCTCTTAGTGTATCGAGGACAACGTCAAGATAGGGGACATGCTCATCTCATAAGGAGAGTAAACTAAGAGGATTTGAGACATGGTTTCTAGTCAAACACACCCAGAAACAGGAAGGAAAAACAGTCGAACCAGATTAAGGTTTTGCTGCCGACTAAGAACTAACACGATTTAAGTCATACAAGCATCAAGGTCATTCAAGAAAACCTGACCATTTTCCAATCGTCCCCTTAGGTCATGTTCCTTCTACATGGAAGGACACATTTATTAGGTTTATCACAACACTACCCACCTTAGGAGGGTCTTAGCTGAAAAGGAAGTAAAAATAACAGCTCATAAGTGTGATAGATTATAACAACAAGACTGGTATGTCAAAACACGAGAGTCTTTTGAAAACCAACCCATGTAATGGAATGGGACTGATTCTTTAACGCTCAAGACACTCTACTTGGAGATGACCCGAGACGGTACTCAACAGTATAAGAAGATTTATTACAGAGTCGAATTGCCTCGTATGACCATTTTCTTAGATGACGCCACAACCATTCATCCATTAATAAGAAGAAGAAGGGGTCAAATGACCTACAAAGCTGCCGACCATGCCCGATGCACGTCTAACCAACTGAAAAAAATAGAATTACTTGATTCTCAAGCCCATAACAAGGTCAAGAAAGACATGACCACCCATTCTAACAAGGGTGTCACTCTAAAACTGAAAGTCCTACTTAAGACAACAACACCCAACAACACTAAATAGTGAGAATGGTCACATCACTAGAAATACATTTATGTTTTGAGGGCACTACCTACCATAGGTTAGCCCCTTATGAAGAACAAGTGTCAACCCTAAAACTAGGTCATGTCAAAAAAAAGTCACTAGGCTTAGAAGCCAATCATTAATTCATTGTTAAGTAAAAGATAGCCTACGGAAAGTACTCATGCTTCCCTTCCAAGGAAACTCAAGAGAAGTCTAAACTACCCTTACACAAGGGTTTTTACATTGGACACCACTACAGGTTCCATTTCCAAGCCTCTTATATTTAATCACATTTAATCTTTTATCGTCAAAATATTTTATCAAAACATTAATGTACCATATTCAAAACAAATCACAAGGTACTTGATTTTAACCAATTCCCCAAGGGAAAAACAAGAAAGTTTTATAAAACATCCATTTAAAAAAAATTACACTAGTTGACCTCTGGTCATTTTAAGGAAACTTATCAAAATAAATTTCTTTTTAAGAAGATAAAGTGACCTATGAGGGTCCCATTTTAACCAACCTAGGATCTATAGGAAGTAACCCAACAACAAACTTTCAATTATTAAAATTTTAAACACCCAAATGGGTCATCTCATAAAAACAGTCCCCAACTAACCTACTTGGGTCCAATTGCATTTTAAAAACTAACCATTTTGATTTCAGATCAACACTAAATATCCTTCACATTTATAATCATTTCACAAAGCATCATTCCAATCCATTTAATATGGGTTACCATTTCCCAATTCATGAAGTGCACATACACTCCATGGATTGAAAATTGGATCCCACTAATTGGTACCAATGTCAATTCAGAATTTAACATGGTCAAACATAACGGTCCAATTATATGGGTGGCTATCTACCAACCTGCAAAGTTCCCATACACTTTACAGTTTTTCATTTGGCCCCCTTTAATCAAAACCAATCTTCACTTAACAAATAAATTTATCATCCTTTTTACAATGGTTGAATTACACGAGTTTCCCTTTTCCATCTATAAGACTCCCAAACACCTTATAACTAAAAATTGTCTCCCGTCATAATCGTATCCATTAACATAAATCAAGTAAGCTAGCATGTCACTATAAGAAGCTAACATAGAGCAATAAGTTTAAATCATAAAAGCATGGAATTTTAATCACATGATCATGATATAATAAGAATTAAACATATAAGGCATACTAATGTATGACCTAAATAGGTATAAATCTAAACGTGGCATATTAACACAACAACGAATCATACTTACCAGGAAACTTACTAATGCAACTACATGACATGGAATATATGCATGGCATGTGAATTTATAAGTGCCTAATATGATGCATTTATATTTCATACTTTCCATAACAGGCCAAGGGTAATGTTCATAATTCCATAAATCATAAGTCGTGGAATGTACACCAATAACTCTACGTGAAATCATATCAATTGTAACAACGAATAGCATAAACATCAATCAAAACCCTAGCCACTTGGTCATTCCCTATACATGGGGTGATCAGTCCCAAGAATAGATATTAACCAAACACAAAAACTTTCCTAGAATCCAATTTACCAACCCAAAACAGTAAAACAAAAGTAAAAAAAACCATCTTTGATACCACTTTGTAATATCCTGAACCGGCTCACCACTAAAACATTGGTTGGACCGGTCACCACATGACCTCAAGCATGCCTCCCTATATGTCAAAGGCTTCCGACTACTAGAGAGGGTGTAAGGATAGTTAGTGGGGGGACTATACCCTCTTATCAGAGTTTTGAAGTGTTATAATATAGTAAATAACAATCAATAGTGGAAGTGGTAACACATAATTGACAAAGCAGCAGAAGAAAGATTTTATACAAATGAACAAAAGCGGTCAATGCCAGTTTATGTTATATATGATGCATGACATGGTATTGATATATTACAGAAAGAATTAAATAGTACAACATGATTTTAAATACAATTCAATGTCGGAATCAAGTAATGAAAAGAACAAAAATCCCAAAGGTGATCTCCACAACCATCCTGAGCTCTAACTCGGTCCTTAACTCCTACTCCAGGTACAAGAAAATAGCAACAAACAAGGTCCAAGGACCTACAAACAAGAAAGGTTAACTTGGGTACCCTAGTGCAATGACGGACTGACTGGGGTGTGAGATATAAATCTCAGTAGGCTGAAACCACCAGTTTCTAACACAATCTCGAATGTATTATAAAAATTAAATAGGGTGTGGGAATGAATAAATAATGTAAGCAGTACAATGTAACTAAACTCCCAAGTATCTGCTTCATCCCTCGATTTGTGTATGAACATGTAACCTATTCATTAATTGATTTTACCATTTCATTTATAAGTCACATGTGAGTAAGTCACCTACTGTGTCCAAGGAGTTTCCTCTAAGGTAAAATGGGGATAAGCAATTACCGGGTTCGATGGGATTTAACCATGGCACCTACTTTTCAATGTTGAACCCAAGGAGTGTATCCAAGGAATCATGTGGTAGTATAAGTAGTGAATGTTCTAGGATGTAATAAGGAAACTCAGAAATATATCTAGTGAGGGAGTTCTAGGGTAAAAACCAAGGTAACGTAAACTCACAGAAAGCTATCTCAGTAGTATTTGAGTCTAGCTAAGGGGTAATAGTGTAATCCAATGAGAATAATCTAGGGAATTCCATAATAATATTCCTACTGAGTCCAATGAGATCAACCAAGGTAAAATAAGGCTAAGAAAATACAGGGCCTGCAGGGATTTAACCATGGAACCTACTAGTCAATGCTAGATCCAAGGAGTGTATTTGAGGTATCCTCTAAGAAGAATGGACCCAACTATATTATACAAGGAATCCAAGGAATAGATAATAACCGAAGTCTAGGTTGGTATCAACCTATGAAAACTGTATCCTTGAATCAGAATGTGGTTCTTGAGACCCAAGGTATTCACCTATCAAAATCCAAGGGGAGCTCAAGTCAGTCTATTCCTATTTGACATAGAAGTCATGTAATGATTCATCTAGTTCAATTATTTCCTTCCATTTGTGTGGATAGGTCATGTAGAGTTGAAACAATCATTTATTGGTTAAATCTTTTCCATCCATTGGTGTGGAAAGGTTTAGTATCATTGCAACCATTAATTTATTGGTTCAAGCCTTGCCTTCCATTACTTTGGAAAGGTCAAGAAGCATTGAAACCATTTAGTAAAAACCACTAAGTCATTTTTAAAGGGAAAGGTCAACACCACTACCTTCCCTTAGCATGGTAATGGATTCTAAGGATGTGGAACCAATCCTTACATTATGAAACTAGGTCTTTCCATGGAATTACTATGTGAGAATCCATGTATCTCCCAAGTTATGAGCATGAAAACCCATTGAGTCTATCCTGGTATTCCTACATGGGAACCCACATGTCACCCAAGGTTTTATTAGTATTCAAAACATTTGAATATAATTTGGTAACTTGTTTTGATGGTCAATCATTAACCATTAACCATCCATTTAACTCAACTAATTTCATTTACCAAAACATGTAAATTGAATTTAAAGGGCTCCAAGTATCCATACAAAGGGTAATTACCTGTATGGGTAATTCCAATCCAAAACTGGATCAAACACTTAGATAGTGTCTTGGTCCTTTAATCATTTTTAGAGGAAAACTTAGTGTTTCCAATTCCATTAGGGTTATGTGAAAAACATGCCATATTTCAATATAACATCAAGGCACAAGAATTATAAACATGACAAGTCAAGAAAGAAAGTTATAACCAATAATTTTTATCTTTAAGGTAGCACACCTCCGTTGTAGGGTTTTTATTATAAAAACATGATTTTATTTACCAACAAATCATTTATCATATTTAGAATTTTAAACATGAAACACTCTAAACCACATTTAAGAGCATTAAATTTAGATACTTCACTGCATGAATTTAAATGCTAACTAAAGTGTATTAAGTAATAAATTAATGAATTTATAGAATTAGATTACTTTGAAGGGGACCCTACCTCGGGGTGGAACCAAGTCATCCACATCGATAACGAACCCAAACGAAGTGAAACCACACGGTGAAGCTAAACACACTACAAGAAACATGTCTGGGACTCATAAATACCAAATGTTAGAACTTGGATCTTATTTTTAGTTATGAGTTTTCTTTTCAAGTTTTTTTTAGGAAAATGGGAAGATGGAAATTTTTAAGAGTATATGTTTTATACTTACTTGTGCATGTCGTGTACTCTAGCACTGATTCCAGGTTGTGATAGGCCATGTCATGACCACGTATATGAACATGTGATGAAATGGTAGGACCACCTAAATTGGGTCCTAGTAAAGTCATATACATGTCATGTACTTTTAAAGGACACACTGTTTACTTTTCTTTTTAATTGATTAAATGGACACGGATCGCGTCTAATCAACAAAAACATATTCTTCTTGGATCATCTCATCTAGGAGTGAACAAAATAGATGATTCTTCTTTGATCCCCCAACCCACCATCCGTGCTCCAAATCAACTGTCGTTGATTGCTTTGGAATCACCACGATAAGTTATTCCTCCTTCTAGAGCCTCATCTCTTGATTTATCTTCTTTTGTAAGATATACCTAGTTGAACGTTTTAGACATTTTTGTAGATCTAGATCGTTATAGGTTGATTCAAGTTCCAAAGCCAGAGTATATTGATCATAAAATGTTGAGGTAGGTGGTTTGTACATTTCCATAGTTAGTCATTGAATATTATGTGCAATAGTGTCCAACACCCTAGATTGGGGTATGGCGTGTTTAGGGATTTTAACCCTGTTAATGACCGCTATGATTTTTTACTTGAGTTTGGGATCTTGTTTCTAAATAGGGTTATTTTTTCATGTTATGGAGGTGTTTTCCTATGTTTTATTTAATATCGACCATTTGTTCTATCTTTTCATGTTAGGTTGCTTGATTTCCATGCCTTGTATTTTTAGGATGGAGTGATATTTTCTGATGTTTTGAATGCCTTGTAGCTATTTATCCAAGTAGTACTTTTAGGTTTGCTTTGGCTGATGAACATCATTTTTGCAAGATTTCTTTACACAAGACTGTGGAACCTGGTGTAGTGAGACCATTGGGGGAATTTAAATTGAGGGCTTCCCCAGAGTGTTTATTATTCTTATCACACTGTGAGACCATAGGGGGATTGATGTTGAGTTCTCCCTCAGAGTTTCTATTATTACTATTATGAGACCACAAGGGGAATTGACGTTGATTTCTTCCTCATAGTGTTTAAAGTTTATCATTAAAATATTATAGAGGGAATTGATGGAGAGTGCTTCCTTATAGTTTCTTTTTTTCATGAGACAAAATGGGTTAGACCTTGTGAGCTACCCAAGAGGTCGTTATATCCTTGTATAAGTTGAACCAGAGGGTATAGGTTATGAGAACTTATCCATAGGGTTCTTGAGATTGTTATATTGAACTAGAGGGGATAGGTTGTGATAACTACCTAGAGGGTTTCTTGTTTTACTTTGGTTAAATAATTGACTAGTGTAAATGAATGTAATTGAAAATGTAGTATTGTTTACTTTCAAGTACTACCTTGTTTATTGCTTTATTTTATTTTGTTTCCTTCCATATATATTCACTAACTATTAGGCACAGATCTTTGGGTGGCTGCCTACTAGGATTCGTCACACACCCTATTTGGGCCATGCTTTTGGGTCCAAACAGATTACATTACTGTAGGTATAGATAAGATAACGTTCCCTTCTTCTTCAGGTACTTGATTGTTCTAGAGCTTGAGATCATGAGACCAAGCTAAGTCTTGCAATGTTGCTGGATTTATTTACTTGTTTTCTTTTGTACTTAAATTTGGTATTGTATTCCAGTATTTTTACTTGTTTGGATGCTTTCCTTGATACTTCAAACATGCATCATTATTTATATATATTTATATCAGAGTTGTTTGTTTACTTTCATTATTCTGTTACTTACTTATTGTATAGTGTTACTACTTTATCTATTGTTATCTGATTTTCATTCTATTGAGTTACTCTGCCAATGAGGGCATTTTTCCCCTCTATCAGACCCAAGTCCCTCGCTGCTAGTCAGAAGCCTCTGGCATTTAGGGAAATGCGCTTGAGGCCATGTGACTAATCAGTTACGGGTCACCATTGGGAGGCACCTGGAATCGGGACGTTACAAATTAGTATCATAGGGATTATTTCTTCTTGACATACTATTTGGAGCTTATAGACAGAGATAGGAAGGAATAGGTAGTTGGTAATAAGTTTTTCCCTCGAGTAGCTAACCCATGTATAAGGAAATCCGATTTACCTCGTATATTTCAATTTTTCTAGTTTATCAATTATTACAATCGATTTGATTTCACCGTTGTGTGATTCAAATGTATTGTGTTGTTATTATTGATATTATTGAGGTTCTATTTCTGTGATAACTCTATGAAATGGGTGTATTCCATCTCATGCATCATATAGGAACTTGCTAGAGATCACATGTCATGCATTTTTATCATTCTATTTAGGGTTCATTAGAGATTTCATGTTGTTGTGATAGATGTTGTGCTAGATATGTAAGTTGTTGTGATAGATACCTTGATAGAATACCTGTTTTTTGATAAGGTATTGCTAATGTTTAATGTTCAATTGAATGAATGTCAAACTTTGGTCCCTGAGGTGTTATGGTCCCTCATGGATCAGAATTTGGTGGATCATGTGATTGATTGCACTGTTATACTTTGTGAAATACATGAATATGATGCCAAGATTTCATTAACAGGGAGTATGGGCCCCCACAGATCGGAATTTGGCACTTTATTGGTTGTTTCATGGTTTTTATGGGTTCTGGAGTTGTTTCTGAGGCTTACGGTCTAGAAAAACCTAGAATACACAGTGCGTATTATGGAATACACACCAAGTAACCTTCTGTTTAGGAGGGAACAACTTTTCTGAATTACACGATGTGTACTCTATAAACACGTCATGTAATCCTTAGCCATGTGATTGGTTGTGTGGGAAGAGATATGGGGTTGGGAAATATTTTGTAGCACACGTCGTGTACCAGACGTACATGTCATGTTGTATAAACCATGTGTCCAACCTTGTGATTAACGACACGGATGGATGAAACCTATGTAGTATATTCCATGTCTAGCTTGAACACCCTGTGTAGAGTCTATCATGTAAACGGTTGTGTGACCAATCACACAGGTCGGTGAAAACCTTATAGTACACACTGTGTCTGGCATTCACATGCCATGTGGTTTTGTTCTAGGTGAACCGCATGTCTTAGTTGTGCAGAGGAACTCGGGTAGGGGGAAAGATTCAAGTACATGTCATGTCCTTGGGAGGAACATGCCATGTGTAGGCGTGTTACATGACCATTTTTAGCAGAAGTACACACCAATGTAATGTCTTAAAGGGACATGATGTGTAGGGTTAATACAAGTCATGTATCCATGTTTTGGAAAACTTGAATTTCTTATTTCTCTTATTCCTTTCCTGCACTTATAAGTTTCAGTCCTTGATAATCTTGAAATGAGGTGTGGGATTGACCTTTCAGAGTCATGCCACTGATATGTCCTTCGGTTGTTCAATAGATATAGGTCAATGATCAGACACTAGACATTGTTTTTCAAGGACTACCAGTAGATCTTCTTATCATGTTTGTCGTGGCACGAGCCGTCATTCCTGACATAGGTACTGATTCACATTTCTGAGAAGGCTTCATGAGGTTTATGCAGACCTTCCAGGATCCTGCCCCGTCTATGGAAGATTTGATTCAGATTTTTTAGCAGCATCATCCTTCCACCTTCTCAGGGGAATTAGAACCTCGGGCTTCAGATTCATGGTTATAATCCATGCTATTGATCTTAAAGAATCTAGAGATGCCTCCAGAGATAAGGGTGAAGCTCACTACCTACATGCTTCGGGATTCTTCCAAGAGATGGGGGGATGTGATCTCACATGCGGGATGCCAGAAAGTTATGGTTTGGGATGAGTTCTAGCATACCTTTAATGACTACTTCTACCTGGATACTTTGAGAGTCGATCAAGCCCAAGAGTTCATGAGTTTGGATCAGGGTAATCTTTCAGTCTTGGAGTATTCTTCTCACTTCATAGAGCAGCAGTGCTTCACACCCATTCTAGGGGGTGATGATCATTTCATAGAATCAATGTTTGAATATGGTCTCAGTCATGACAACTGATATCATGTGAACATCTTCAAGTTGATGACCATATCTTCCATAGTCAACTAGGAACCGATCACCGAGTGCAACCTGAGGGATTCTGGAGCTGTAGGCCAGGGTGGTTTAGTATCCAGAGTTGGTGATTCTCCGGATGATAGTATGAAGTGTCATAGGGATTCTACATGTGTAAATCTGAGTAGAAAGGATATACCTTCAGGTATCTAGGTGGTATTCTTCTAGTGTGGGAAAGGCAAGCATATGAAGTCATATTGCCCGAGAGACCCAATTGAGTGCCGATCTTGTGGCAAGATGGGTCATCTTCAGCATTTTTGTCAGTTCTTCTCACCAGCAACTAGTGACAGGGATTCTTCTATTACTCATAATTCAGAAGCAGGACCCCCAGTTTCTCAT
Source organism: Viscum album (assembly GCA_963277665.1). Taxonomy (NCBI): domain Eukaryota; kingdom Viridiplantae; phylum Streptophyta; class Magnoliopsida; order Santalales; family Viscaceae; genus Viscum; species Viscum album. Next base: position 1,870,125,738 of record OY728137.1, on the reverse strand, counting down.
CTGTCTGGGAGTGGGAGATCGTCAAACTGATTAGGCTGAGTTGGAGGTCATGGTTGGGGTATCCAGTCTCTAGTATTTCAGCGATAACAGGGTGGAACATTTTAGGGTGGTCAGGTAGGTTTATAGGGCCACAGTATAGGTTATACTTTTTTAGTGGAGCATACCCAGTAGAAATAGGATCTTGGACCCTCTATAGTTAGAGGTATGATTCTAGTTGCCTCAGTTTTACTTCTGCACTTTTTGATATAGGGTCTTCCTATAGTTTCATATATTTTGTTATTGTGAAGATACTTGGGCTCTGTATCTTTACTTCTGTTGATGTATTGACATTGGACACACCATCAACGGCTATAATGACTAGTGTACATCAGTTTAAGGAGTGTCCTCTTGAGGTCGGTAGATTTCACTTCTTATGGGACATCTATGTATTAGAGATGACATAATATGATTTCATTCTTTGAATAGAAAATTTGGTTCCCTTCCAACCTATTGTCGATTTCAATCATTATAGGGTGAGTTTCACATCACTAGAGGGAGGGTCGTTTCTACATATGGTTGAATGGGATGTCCAGGAGAGCAGGACGGGACCTAAGCATCATGGGTTGGGAGGAGTTGTAGAACAAATATCTATTCTATATTTGGATGACCAGGGGACTTCACAGATGGACTTTCCTCTAGTGTTGGATTGTTTTAGGGATGTCTTTCCAGGGGACTTTTTAGGTTTTACTATAGAGCGAGAGGTGGAATTTTCTATTGAGCTTATGCCTAAAGTGGCATATGTGTCTATTCCTCCTTATAGGATGGCTACAAGAGAATTATAGGAGCTCAAGAAAAAGTTGGAGGAGTTACAAGTGAAGGGTTTTATCTGACCCAGCACTTCTCCTTGGGGTTCGTCTGTCATGTTTGTGAAGGAGGTCGATATTTCACTCAGACTTTGTGTGGATTATCAGAAGCTAAACCAGATGACATTCAAGAATGGATATCCTTTACTGAGGATTGATGATCTCTTTTATCATCTTTTATGATCCCGGGTGTTTTTGAATATTGACTTGAGATCTGGTTATCATCAGTTTCATGTTAGACCATCATATATAACTCTTATAGCCTTTTGAAGCAGATATGGTCTATACGAGTATATGGTTATGATGTTCAGTCTCATGAATACGCCTTTAGTTTTTATGGAACTGATGAACCAGGTGTACCATCCATACATGGATTCTTTTATGGTAGTCTTCATGGACGATATCTTGGTGTACTCTCACATCTGACACGACTATGCTAACCATCTTGAGATCATTTTGAGTGCACTGAGAGATCAGTAGTTATATGTTAATCTCTCAAAATGCCACTTTTGGATGGACCAAATTAGCTTCTTGGGTCATTTTATCTCAAAGATAGGTGTATCAATAGACCCAAAGAAAGTTATAGTAATAGTTTCTTAGGAGCAGCTGAAGAAATTATTTGAGGTGTGAAGTTTTCTAGGGATGGATGGATACTATAGACACTTTATACAGGACCTTTCATGCTTATCAGTGACACTGACAGGTCTCAATAAGAATTTTTTGAAGTACTTATGGTTAGATTCTTGTGATTCAGCCTTTCAGAAGCTGAAAGGGAGGTAAACTTCAGCACTGATACTAGTATTTCTGGAGTCAGGAAAGAGTTATATTGTATATTGGGATGCATCGGGTATTGGGATGGGAGCAGTGCTTATGTAGGGGGAAGTCATCGTTGTGTTTTGACCTCAACAGTTGAGGACACATGAGAGTAATTACTTGATGCATGATCTTCATTTGGCTATAGTTATCCATGCTTTTCACTATTGGAAACATTATCTTCTAGGAGAGTATTTTGTGGTTTTAACGGACCATAAAAGTCTCAATTATGTCTTTACTCATCATGATCTGAATCTGAGACAATAAAGGTGGGTTTAATACCTTCAGTCCTTTAACTTTGAGCTTTCCTACACACCTGGGAAAGGCAATTCAGTGGAAGATGCATTGAGAAGAAGGAATAAGATAAAGGAATTTCAGGAGTTCAGTAATGAGTGGCATCTTATGGTTCTGTTGTATGATATGCATTTGGAGGTTCAATACAGACAGGGGCAGGCATTTCTTTCTTCTATAGTTGTTACCTCTATTCTTCTTGATCGAGTGCGAATGAGGCATCTATCAGACTCTAAAGGCCTAGTTCTATGGGAGAGTGTGTCAGTAGAGGACCTAGTTCCTGGATGGACCATAGGTGAGGATGACATCTTTCATTTTCATGGGCATGTATGGGTGTCAGCAGACATACATGTGGAGCTGATACATGATTTTAATTCTTCGGTTTGGGAAGTTCAACCTGGTGTCACCAAGATGTATTATGATCTACACCATCAGTATTGGTGGCCAGACATGAAGAGGGATATTTCAGGATTTGTGATGAGGTGGTCCACCTTTAAGTAGGTGAAGGTGGAGTAACAGCGACTATAAGGGCTTTTGCAGCAGTTACCTATTCCCTAGTGGAATGGGAATGATATCACGATGGACTTCATGATAGGCTTACTGAGGTCACCTTAAGGGAACAAAGTATTTTGGGTTATCGTTGATAGAATAATGAAAGTGTCCCACTTCTTACCAATCAAGGATACCTTCAATATTGATGAGCTGGGAAGTTTGTACATTTGGGAGATTGTACATTTACATGGGGTTCCATACTCCATCGTTTCAGATAGGGATGCTTTTTTTACATCTCGGGTCTGTAATGGACTACAGAGGGAGTTGGTTATGTAGGTACTCCTAAGTACAGCATACCATCCCTAGATAGATTGTTAGTATGAGTGTATGATACAGGTTTTAGATGACATGCTTCGAGTATGAATCCTAGATTTTGGAGGTTTCTGGGATAAACACGTACCTCTTGTGGAGTTTGCCTACAATAATAGTTTTCAAGCAACTATTCATATGGAACCTTATGTGGATTTTTACGGTAGGCATTCCAATCACCCCTATGTTGGTTGGAGGTAGGAGAGGCAGCATTTCTGGGACCTCTTCTTTTCCAGGAGACCACGGAATAGATAGAGTTTATTCGGAAGAGAATGGCTACCGCACAGTCATGACAGAAGTCTTATGCTGATAGACAGATACGACCTCTAGAGTTCAAGGTCAGAGATCATATTTTCCTATGTGTGACACCAAGGTTGGGACACAGGGGGATTAGGAGACAAGGAAATTTTTCACTGAGATATGTCGGGTTGTTTGAGGTTTTAGAGAGAGTCAGACTGGTTTCCTATTGGATGTAGTTACCTCAGAGGTATCAGGATATGCATGACGTCTTCTACATTTCTCATCTATAATGTTACTTCTCATACCCATCTCATGTTTTTTAAACTGGGGAGGTTGAGTTAGACGTGGGTTCCATGTTCTAAGAGCATCCTATTAGGATTGTTGATCGAAGCGAGAAGGTTCTCTGTGGCCGGTTTGTTCCTCTGGTATAGGTGCTATGGTAGCACGAGCGAGTACAGGGTGAGACTTGGGAGAGGGAGGCTGAGGTAAGATCGTAGTGGATAGAGCTATTCAAGGATTCTTCTTTATTTCCACCCGGTTAGGGAAATTCAGGGATGAATTTCTTTAAGGGGGAAGTTTGTAAGAACTCGGATCTTCTTTTAATGTATGAGTTTTCTTTTCAAGTTTTTTTAGGAAAATGGGAAGAAGAAATGTTTTAAGAGTACATGTTCACTACTGGAATGGGAGGTTTTCCCGATGCATATGTACCAACATTTTTCTTAAACCGTCGGTGTACATTACTTTTACCAACGGTTTGAGTAAACTGTTGGTAAAGGCTTATTAGAATTAGCTTTTACCAATGGTTTTGTAAAATCGTTGGTAAAATTCTACTCTATACCAATGGTTCAATAAAACCATTGGTGTAGAGTGTTTTTAATGATAATATACCAATGGTTTTAAAAAAACTATTGGTAAAGTATTTCATTCCAAACTGTTTTTAAAAACCGTTGGGAAAGTTTGGCCCCAAATTGGTAGAATCTCTGGCTCCCCCTTTCCATGCGACTGCAGTACTAAACAGAAGCGGAGAAGGATTTGGTTTACCCTACTACTGAAAATTCTTTGATCTTAAAAATTTCTCAATTCATCACTTGTAATCTGTAAGTATACCTTCATTTAATTATTTTTTATTTACTATTTTGGTTTTATGTTTTCATTTTGGTGAATCAGAGAAGAAGAAACCCAATATTTATTCACAAGAATAACAACATGAAATATTTTCCATTCTAGTCATTGATTTTAATTGGGTAGTACGGGTTTTGTGTCTTTGTTTTTGTTTTAGTATGGTTTGGGTGAGGTAAAATGGAGGAGAGATATTTTAATGCCTTGATCACAAATGGATTATTGAACTATGTATAGTATGAGTACACAGTTCAACATCCACCATGCTTGGGGTTCTTAGTTTGGTTATGACTCACAACCATGTCACTAGTTATGTCATGACCATTAGTTCATCACTTAGGTAATTTTCTAGGAGTTGTGTCTTGTTTTAGTATAATTTTTTATGAGTGAAAATTAAAGGTGAAAAATATTTTGTAATGGAAAATGATTTCATTCAAATGTGTTTGGATTGCAAAAATGGGCCTTAAATTAAAATTTTTTCTTTTTAAAATTTGGTGAATTTCTTAGTTTTGGACTTCTAATATGTAATTTCAACACTTTTAATCTATAAGTGATACATTCATTTTAATGTTCTGTATCTACTATTTTGGTTTTCTATTTTGATTTGGGTGTGTATGGATTTTGTTTTCTGGTTGATTTGGGTGCGTGTGTTGGGATTTAATAGTGTCACACATATAGTGATTATAGTATCATTTTGTTCTATAGGGATAAGTAGTAAATTGAATCAAATTTGATTCAAAATGAATTATGTGTTAATATCATCTATAAATTTTCAGTTCTTATAAGGCTTGGTATTGCTGGGAATTTTGTGTTAATATCATCCATATTCCCCATGATTCACATCATGGTAAGAATGTGTGATGATGTTGTTGAGATCAGAGAGAAAACTCATACACTCCAGGTTGTTTTAGTGGCATGGTTAGTCATGAGTGATAATTGGATTCCTAAGATGATTATACTAATATAACATTAGGGTGAATTAAATATGGTTCTCACTATACATTGTATATTATATATCTTTCTTGGACAATACTCACTTTTATAATGGTGGGGTTCTTCTCACTAACTATGCTGGCATGTGTAGACATCCATAACAATGTTAGATAAGTCACACGTTTAATTTAGTAATCTTGATATCATTGAAATAATTTATTATTAATCTCAAATTTAAAAATAAATGTTTTTGTATATACTTTATGAAATTAAACCTTTTTACAATCCATGTACAACCTATTAGTGTAGAATCCTAAACTTTATCCACCCATGGGGTGTGCTTGACTTGGGGAACTAATTGGGTAATGAAATGTATGACCATAAGGGTGCCAAGAATGAGTTATTGAACATGAGTGAATGATTTGGGATGCCTATAACACATAATGGGACCTGAGGCATGTGCCTCTTATATGAGACCTAATGAAAATGAATAGAAATAAATTTTAATTTATTTTTTGAGTACTTGTTCATTGATTAATGATTTGGAATTCCTTGAAGAAACCAACTAAGGATTCATGTAAAAAATATAGCTTTTAATTCCATTTGGAAATCCCCTTGGATTCATGATGATTTAGTATAGAATAACTTGTGGAAATCTACCTTGGATTCATAATGATTATGATTTAGGAAGCCTTTGGGAAGTCCCCATTGGATTCTAAACTAGAGGCCTCTCTATTTATATAGGGTGGGAACTCCTTCCTCCCTATAAATCCATCTTAAGTCAATCAATTAGTATATCTTTACATTGTTTTAATAGTTCACTACATCAACTAGAAACTACTTCCTTTATCATTTACTTAATTATATTTTCTATTAAACTTCAATCTTATTGAATTTTTTATGACTAAATGACTTATAATAGTTATTTTTACAGAATGGATAGAAGTTTGATGTATGAAACCGATCAGATCTCAAGCGATTTTCAAAACAATTTGGATAGATTTTTAGATTTTTTATTTCACAATGCTTCAGATAGTGGTCACATACACTACCCATGTTCTAATTGTGTTTCCAGACCTTGGTTGAGCCGCGAAGAAGTCAACTAATACATAAGAAAATATGATTTTCAAGCAAGCTACTTTGTGTGGTATCACAACGGGTAGAAAATAAAATCTCAAATTGATGATTATTGAAATGAAATGATTAGAATGGAGAATTTGTTAGATGATCGGTTTCCATTTATTCTTCATCATGAAAAAGAAAGGATTTCAACCTAATAAGACTTAGATATGAGCACATATGATGCATCTAATGAAAATGATGATGTTTTAAGGGTAAAAAAATTGAATGATTCTGCCACGACTCCAATATATCAATAGTGTGATAAAATGAAAATGCTGGAATTTTTAATTTGATTGTTTCATAGGAAAACTATTCATGGGATTTTTAATACAGAAATCGATTACATTATTACCTTATTGAAGGATTTACTTCTAGATGATACAGATATTCCATAAAACCACTATATGTCATGGAATTTAGTTTAGGAACTTAGATTTTCAAGAAACAAAATTCATGCTTGCTTAAAAGATTACAGTTTATTTTGAGAGGAAACCATTGAATGAAATGATTGTATAAAATGTGGAACATCCCACTGGAAGTCAATATCTGATGGAACACCATCCTGCGTGCCACAGAAAGTAATGTGGCACTTTCCATTGATCCCCATACTCCAAAATCTTTTTATGTATGATGAAATATCAATAAAAATGAGATGGAATGATACTAAGAAAAAGAAGACTAATGATGAGTTGGTTCACCCTGCAGATGGATTTTCATGGCAGAGATTTGATGCTAGATATCCTGATTTTTTAGCTGGCGTGCATAATGTGAGGTTGGTTCTTTCATGCAACGGTTTTAATTTGTTTGGAAAGATGCTTACTTCGCACAGCACATGGTCGGTTTTTATACATATTTATAACCTTCCCCCATGGTTATGTATGAAAAAACCTTTCACTTTGATGAGTATACTCATATATGGCCCTTCTGATCCTGGCATTGATTTTGACGTAGATATGCAACCTTTAATAAAATAATTGAATCTTTTTTGGGATATGGGTGTGCGCACATATAATACATGTTCAAAAGACATATTTTAGATGTGTGTTGTGCTTATGTGGATGATCAATGATTTTTTGGATTATGCAATGATGTCTAGATGGAGCACGAAGGTAAAACTATCATGTCCTATTTGTATGAAGAATACACAATCCAGAAGACTAAAAAATCATTGTAGTTTCAGTTTTATGGTACATTGACAATTCTTTCCAATGGATCATCCATATAGAAATAATCGTCGAAGATTTGATAATACCATAGATACCGATGATCCACCTCAACGTATGTTTGGAACTGATGTTCTTAATGAATTGAAAGATTTCAGTTTTTCATTCGGGAAGGGTTAAATGAAATATGGAAAGAGAAAGAATGTTTCCACTGAAACCTATTACAATTGGAGGAATAGGAGTATCTTTTTTGATTTGCCTTATTGGTCAACCAATTTTTTATGTCATTTCTTAGAAGTAATGAACATTGTAAAGAATATATGTAAAATTTTGCATTCTATACTTCTAAATGTTAAGCTAAAGACAAAATATGATTTACAGTCTCGGCGTGACTTGGTGGATTGGGGCATCAGACAGGAATTGCATCCTGTGCATATTAGTAAAAATAAATGAAAAGTTCCATGTTATTATTATGTAATGGAAACTATGGAAAAAAATCTGGAAGTTTTAGAGACTATTAGAGTTCCTGATGGCTATTCAAGCAACATATCTAAAAGTGTCAATAGAAGAGATTTGAAGCTAAAATATTTGAAGACTCATGATTATCACGTTCTTTTGCATGAGTTGATTCCAATAGAAATCCGTCATATTTTTTTCAATAATGTAAGGATGAATGTTATTCAGTTGGTCCATTTGTTTAGAGATCTTTGTTCTAAGAAGTTGAACAATTCATTCTTGCAAAAAATGTTGACAGATGCCCCATTAATTTTTTGTGAGTTGGAGAAAATATTTCCACCATCATTTTTCACATTCATGTTGCATCTGACTATCCATATTCCCACTAAAATACTTCTAAGATGACCTGTTTATTTTCGTTGGATGTTTCCAACTGAAAAAATTATGTACACATTGAAGTCTTATGTCCAAAACAGGAATCATCCTGAAGGTTCTATCATGAACGGTTACTTGGATCAAGATTGTATGAATTTCTTCTCAATGTATTTGTCTGATATTACTACAAGAATGAACATACCAATGATAAATGAAGAAGAACAGTATGAGAAAATTGAACCAAATTTTCCATCACTTCCCCAAAACAGGAGGAATTCATGGATCATATACATTGAAGACATTAAGCCTTGAAGAGTGGGAGATGGCAGATCACACAGTTTTGTTCAACTGTGATTTGTTCGATGACTACATCAGGTAACTAAATTGAATATATATGTATTACATATATATCTTCTAAAATATTCTTATTTTTTATCTATAGGGAACATAAAAAATGATAAATAGAAATCATTATTCTTTATCTTTGAGAAGGAGGGATACTTTGCATAGAAAATATTTTTCTGCTTGGTTAAAATTGAAGATAAAAATATTACTATTTAAAATAATTAAATCAATATTTAATTAGTTTAATATTCATTTATATTTCAGGTATTGATTTTTCTTGTTGACTCTGTCTGTGAGGAAATAAGATCTTTGGATTTTGGTCTTAATATCGTGGTTCATGACTGTAAATCTATTGTTATCAATGGGTACAAATTTATTGTCACTAAATGAGAAAATAACATGAGAACACAACATAATGATGTTATGATTACTTCCACAATAGATTGTTATGCCAGTGCATCAGATAGTAGAACATGATTTGAAAATGTGGGTTATTATGGATTCATTGAAAAATAATGTTAGATTATTACTTTCATGGATGATTCATAATGATGAAATGCCATTAGTTTGATTAGAAGATGAGAAAGGGCACATTTATTGATGATTTTGTATTTTGAGTAATTAATATGACTCACACTCTTTCTATCGAAGAACCATATATATTAGCATCAATGGATAAACATGTTTTTTATGTCAATGAGAAACTTCAACATGAATTTGGTGTCATATTTGAAGTAATTCCAAGAAATATTTTTCATGATGGTGATGATGGAATTGACGCCATCCCTACTGCCATTGGAACCAATCCATTTACTTCTTTTGATGGACCCAATAGCTCAATTGTCAAATTTGACTATGAACCTAAAGTTTTGGTGGGAAATATATAAAATAATTCATTCATGTTATCAATTCTTTTGGTTTACCTCAATTCGGGCTGTTAGGGTTGGTTCTATTCAAATTGATTTAATATTGAAACCCTCATCATCTACCTGAGCTAAAGAAATTATATTTTTCCTTAATTATGACAATTTCTTTTCCCTCTCATTTATTTTTTTTGGGTTACACATTAGTTATCCTTTTATATTTACTTCTATATTTGTTTTCAAATGAAAGAAATGAAACCAATTGAAGAGAGGCGATGGAAATAGATTATGGAAAACAATCATCGCATGACCGAGCTAGGAATTCCACCACTAATTCTTGTAGTGAGTATTTTATTTCAAATATATTTATTTAAATTATACATAATTTCATGTGATTAATTTTTTTTAAACATTTTTTCAGGATCCATCTACAAGGCAACAGTTATTTGATGAGCAGCTGAGTAGTGGTATCCGCACTCAGGGTGTTCTTATGAGGGGGGTGGTATGGGAGCTAGATGATATAGTTAGTGTACCCGATTAGACCCTACCCCTCCCAATGACATACCATCCATCCCATATTCTGATCTCGGTGTGCTGTTAGGGACACATGGGATATTTATGCCTCCCATGTTTTCACAACCCTTTACATCTGACCCTCCTCGCCCATCTGTACCATATCTGATGATGATTCCCACTCCACATCCAGCATTTGGCCAACCACCCTGTCATCTTCTTTTACTACTACTTTGATATCTTCGGGCTTTTATATTCTATATTCTTCGACTCCTTCTCTGCCAGAGTCTGTCCCTGTGGAGCATACATTGGGACTCACTCCATATATACAGGGTGTTCCTTCAGTTTCTGCGGATCCAGGAGCGCCCATTGATCAGACTACCGCATGCATACGTATACAACCCTAACAAATTGTTACACCATTATTTATTTTCATTATAACATGTATTGATAAATATTTTTTTTCTTTTATAACAGATACATCTATTGATAAGAGGCAGGGGTAGGGGCGTATACGCATGAGTGCGGTGGGGAACCGCCGCACGCAGTTGATGGTGGACTACAATGAAGATAGTTAGATGATTAAAAAATCAGGGCAGCAATGTCGGAGTTTTTTGGCGATGCTTGCCAAATACTCCGACATCATTCCTGTCAGCCCGCTCCCATGGAGACAACTACCAAATGAAGTCAAGTATAAAGACTAGGCAGAAATATGGGTAAAAAATCAGTTGTATTTAATGAAATATATTAATTTTTGTATTTATATGAATTAATATTTTGGTTTTAACTTCATTTTAATTTCCCCGATGGTGAGGGTGCACGGACAGCACGTCTAAAGGATTTAGGAGAGCTTATAAGCATGACTTGTACATTGGTTGGCGTGATAGAGTGGGCACAGAGTTGGAAGTAGTCCCTGTCATAGATGATTGTCCATTAGAATAGTATCGGTAGATGATTACTCATTGGGCGACTATCCAATTTACGGTATTCATCAAATTAGAAGTATTTAAATAAAAATTTTCATGTTTTTCGTTAATACTAACAATTGAATTTTATTTAGGATTAATTTGAAAGAAATAAAAAAAAACATTGATTCTAAGAAATACGTCTACACATTGGGACGTACTATGGTTCCAAATCATGAGAGACAGCTAGTATGACAGTTTATAATCTTTCTTTATGACTTGCACTTTCTATTGCTTCCTCTATAATTTATTCGATTGATAAATTTGTTACATAATTTTAGTTATGAAATTACTATTTGTTTGGTATCCTACTTTTAATTATGGTTTCCTACATTCTATGTCATTATAGAGGCATCAATTTAATATATAAGGAAGTGTGCCTCGATCAAAACTATTTTTCTCTAGTAGAAATAAGAAAGATGGAAGTGGAGTAAATGAACCAACTCAGCACCAGATTATAAGTTGTACTTTGTATATTTAAAATTTTAATCTCTATTTTGTAACTTAATAATCTATTTATATTTGTAACAGGATGATTTAGAGGCCCTTGATGCCTAGGAACCTAACAATTTTGGGCCAAATGATATCTTACATAAGGTGTTGGGAGATGAGAACCCTGGTAGAGTACGCTGCTAGCCTAGGAAGAGTATAGTTCTGAAGAGGTATTGGCCCTCCAAAGGTATGAGTTTTAGTGCCACCAAGTTTTAGTAGGTTACGGAGCAGGCATAACAGGCTGAAAAAGGGGTCATAGAGACAGTTTCATAGTCTACTATGGAAAACACTGCATTTATGAAACTAATGGAATCTTTACATCCAACACTTCCACCAAAATCCAGCACTGCTTATAAGGAATTTATTTCATCGATGAGTTCCATATATGGTTCACCAGGTGGAAGTTCTAGTGGTGGTCGAGACGATGGTGAGGAGGAGGCCGAGTTGGAGGAGGAGGAGGGTGAGGAGGAGGTCGAGGCAGAGGAGGAGGGTGAGGAGGAGGCCAAGGTGGAGGAGGAGGGTCATGAGGAGGCCGAGGCTAAGCACGAGGGTGAGGAGGAGGGTGGGGACGATGATGGGGATGATGATGAGGACAAGGGTGAGGGTGAAGATGATGGTGATAAGGGACAGATTGATCTGTTACATTTTTGACTGATATTACTAACCTTTCATGTTTATTGATTTTTTGTGCCTAAATATATGTGTGATTAGGTAGGTCACATTATCTTTATTTTTTTATCTATAAATAATAAAACTTTATTTGTTGATTTGCTGTGAAATTCCCCTATTTTAATGAAATTATAATTTTTTTGAAGTTGATATAATGAAAAAAAAAATTACCTTGAAAGACTTTGCTTAGAAAATATGTAAATACCATCCCTTGAACACAGGATAGCTCCCCGGACAGCCCTCCACCCTCGTTCCAGGACCTCGGACAGCCCCCCGGACTGCCCCTTAAACATCCCCCAGATAGCCTCCCCACCCTCCTTCCTAGACCCTAGATAACCCCCCGGACAACCCCCCAAACAGCATCCCCATCCTCTTTCCTGGACCCCGGACAGCCCCCCAGACAACCCCCAGACACCCCCACCCTCCTTCCTGGACCCCAAACAGCCCCCTACCCTCCTTGCTGGACCACGGTCAACCCCCCAGACATCCCTTCGAACAACCCCCCCTCCCCCCCCCCCACCCACCTCCCTGGACCCTAGATAGCCCCCCAGAAAGCCCCCCAGACAGCCCCTCGAACATCCCCCCACCCTCCTCCCAAGACCCCAAACAGCCCCCCAGACATCCCCCCACCATCCTCCCTAGACCCCGGACAGCCCCCCAGACTGCCCCTGGACAGCCCCCCAGATAGCCTCTCAGACCCCCCCCCCCCACCTTCCTCCCTCGACCCTGGATCCCAATCTAATCTCTCTTCAATATTCACCTTAAATCCCAATGGAAAATAGGGTTTTAGATATTTGGAAGAAGTTGAGAGAAGAGTACAAACCCTAATCGAAAAGAGGAAGTAAGGAGAGGATTAGAATCACCCGGATCTTCAATATGCACTTGAAGGCACTCAAAATTCCCATGTGACATGTAAGAGTCAACCCCTCCTCAAACTGAGGCATGATGTGGCTGGTACCACTCAAAGTGTCTCACTTTTATTTGAAATGGACAACATTTTAAATGAAAACAACAAGTGAAATACAGAAAACCAACCAAAAGGATTCGTATTGTGTTGATACTTTAGCACAATGATCCATGGGTCATTTTAGAAGTGTATCAGTCAATCCCACCTTAATCTAAGGCATGGTGTGGCCGGTACCACTCAAAGTATCTCACTTTTATTTGAAATGGACAACATTTTAAGTGAAAACAACAACTGGAATATGAAAAACTGAAAAATGCATTTAGATTGTGATGATACTTCAACACAACAATCCATGGGTCATTTTTGACATGTATGTTTCAACCCCGCCTAATTCCGAGGCACGGTGTGTCCAGTAATACTCAAAGTGTCTTACTTTTTTTTTCAAAAGGACAACATTTTAAGTGAAAACAACAAATGGCATACGAAAAACCAAACAAAGGCATTAAGATTCTATTGAAACTTTAGTAAAATGTTCCATGGGTCATATGTGACATGTACGAGTCAACCACACCTAAATCTGAGGGCCGTTGTGGCCATCACTACTCAAACTGTCTCACTTTTATTTGAAATGGACATGATTTTAAGTGAAAACAACAACTGGCATACGAAAAACTGACCAAACACATTCGGATTGTGTTTATAATTTAGGAAAAGGATCCATGGGTCATTTCTGATGTTTACAAGTCAACCTCACCTCAATCTGAGACAGGTTGTGGCCGGTACCACTCAAAGTGTCTTTCTTTTGTTTAAAATGGATACTATTCTAATTAAAGACAACTAGAATATGGAAAACCAAACAAACACATTAGAATTGCGTTGATAATTTATCACAACGATACATGGGTCATTTTTGACATGTATGAGTCAACCCCGCTTAAATTTGAGGCATGGTGTGTCCCGTACCACTCAAAGTGTCTCACTTTTATTATAAATGGACAACATTTTAGGTGAAAACAAAAATTGGCATATGGAAAACTGACCAAATGCATTCGTATTGTGTTTATAATTTATAAAAATGATCCATGGGTCATTTCTGATGTGTACGATTCAAACCCGCCTCAATCCGAGGCACGGTGTGGCTGGTACCACTCAAAGTGTCTCACTTTTATTTGAAATGGACAACATTTTAAGTGAAAACAACAACTGGCATACAGAAAACTGACAAAACGCATTCAAATTCTATTGATACTTTAGGAAAATGATCCATGGGTCATTTTTGATGTGTAAAAGTCAACTCCGCCTCAATCTGAAGCACGGTGTGGCTGGTACCACTCAAAGTGTCACACTTTTATTTGAAATGGACAACATTTTAAGTGAAAACAACAATTGTCATATAGAAAACTAACCAAACGCATTCTTATTGTGTTGATACTTCAAAAAAATGATCCATGGGTCATTTTTGACGTGTATGAGTTAACCCCACATCAATCTGAGGCACAGTGTGGCCAATACCACTAAAAGTGTCTCACTTTTATTTGAAATGGACAACATTCTAAGTGAAAACAACAACTGGCAAACAGAAAACTGACCAAACTCATTAGTATTATGTTGATAATTTAGTAAAAGGATCCATGGGTCATTTTTGACATGTACGAGTCAACCCAGCCTCAATCTGAGGCATGGTGTGGCCGGTACCACTCAAAGTTTCCTTCTTTTGTTTAAAATGTATACTCTTTTAAGTACAAAAAACAGGCATACAGAAAACTGACCAAATGCATTCAGATTGTGTTGATACTTTAGTAAAATTATCCATGGGTCATTTTTGACATGTATGAGTCAACCCCACCTCAATCCGAGGTGTGGTGTGGCTAGCAAAACTCAAAGTGTCTCTCTTTTGTTTCAAATGGATATCATTTTAAGTGAATACAACAACTGACATACGGAAAACTGGCCAAAGGCATTCAGATTCTATTTAAACATTATAAAAAAGATCCATGGGCCATATGTGACTTTTACGAGTCAACCCTGCCTCAGTATGAGGGCCGGTGTGGCTGGAAACACTCTAATTGTCTCACTTTTATTTGAAATGGGTAGGATTTTACGTGAAAACAACAACTGGCATATAGAAAACTGACCAAATTCATTCTTATTGTGTTGATACTTTATTAAAATGATACATGGGTAATTATTAATGTTTATGAGTCATCCCTACCTCAATATGAGGGGTGTTGTGGTCATCACCACTCAAAGTGTCTCACTTTTGTTTAAAATGGACATCATTTTAAGTGAAAACAAAGACTGACATACGGAAAACCGACCAAACGCATTCGGATTCTGTTGAAACTTTTGTAAAATGTTCCATGGGTCATATGTGACATGTATGAGTAAACCCCACCTCAATAATAAGCGTGTTATGTCCGAAACTACTCAAAGTGTCTCTCTTTTGTTTAAAATGAAATCATTTTAAGTGAAAACAACAATTGACATACAGAAAACTGACCAAATGCATTCGGATTCTATGGAAAATTTATAAAAATTATCCATGTGTCATATGTGACGTGTAAGAGTAAAACTAGCCTCAATATGAGGTGTGTTGTGGCTGGAACCACTCAAAGTGTCTCTCTTTTGTTTAAAATGGACATCATTTTAAGTGAAAACAACTGACATAAGGAAAACCGACCAAACGCATTCATATTATGTTGAAACTTTATTAAAAAGATCCATGGGTCATATGTGACATGTATGAGTTAACCCCACCTCAATCTGATGTGAGTTGTGGCCAGTATCACTCTAATTATCTCTCTTTTGTTTAAAATGGACATCATTTTAAGTAAAAACAACTGGCATAAGGAAACTGGACAAATGTATTCAGATTGTGTTGATACATTAGAACAATGATACATGGGTCCTATGTGATGTGTACGAGTCAATACAACCACAATATGAGGCACAATGTGGCCTAAACCACTCAAAGTGTCTCACCTTTATTTTAAATGGAAAACATTTTAAGTGAAAACAACAACTGGCATACAAAAAACTGACCAAACACATTCATATTCTGTTGATACTTTATGAAAACTATTAATGAGTCATTTTTGACGTTTATGAGTCAACCCCACCTCAATCTGAGGCACCGTGTGGCCGGTATCACTCCAATTGTATGTCCTTTTTTAAAAATTGACATCATTTTAAGTAAAAACAACTAGTATACAGAAAACTGACCAAACATATTCTGATTATGTTGATACTTTATTTTGGTGTTATTAGATTCTTATTTCTGAATTCAATCGTGTATGTGTTATATAAAATGCAATTTTTTATGTATTCTTAATTCTGTATAACCCACCTCCTAGACACCCCCACCCCCGTGGATAGCCCCCCACCCCTAGACACACCCACCCCCCGAGACACCCCCAACCCCTTGTATGTCATATTATATATGTGTTATATATAATTCAGAATTCTGTATGCAACACAATTCATTTTTTATGTGTTATTGATTCATAATTCAGAATTCATTACATAATTCATTCTCCATGTAGTCAATTGAGAATTCAATTATGAATTCTGTATTGCATAGGGTAATTGGGTTCATATACATGATTATGATTGTGGTACATTCCATGGTTATAAGAGTATCCTATTTTTATGAGCTTTTGTGTGCTATTTCAGGTGTTTTGTTGTTGTTAAGAGTGTACGCAGGTGTATGTAGTTGGGTGTGAAGTGGATGAGATTTTAGGTGGCTGGTTTGCCAAAAACTGGAAATACACTATACTAACGGTTTACTAAAACCATTTTTAGTACCCCCCCGGTTTGAGGTATGTAGAATTTTGTTATGAATTTTTTATGTATTTAAATTTCATGTAATGAGTTGGGAAGAGGTTGGGAAAGTTTGGAATGGTTTTTTTTGAGTTTGGAGGCTTTTAAAGGGGTGCACGGTTTGAGCACGGTTAGTGGAAACCATGTGGGTTTCCCAGGAAACTGTGCGGACCCTTGTTCTTGAGACAGTAGGCCTCGCATGGCCTGCACACAGTTTTCCAAACCGTGCAAGGAAATCATGCGGACCCTAGATCTCTAGGTAGTGTCATGCGCACGGTTAGTGCACGGTTTTCCAAACCGTGCGGGCTAACCGGGCGGCCACTGAAAATTAGGGTTATAAAACCCGATCTCACTCAAGATTGCCTCTTTTCACTCCTCTCTTCCTCCAACTCGAGCCTCACTCAGGATTTAGAGTTCTCAAGGGTTTTATGGGATCTCCCACACGTTTTGGTAGCGATTCGAAGGGTTTTCAAGGTGGATTCAAGGTGATTTCTCTCGGGTAAGTCTCTCCTCTTGTTTCTCTTGTGTTTTCCTCTAGATCCACGTCCCTCTCTTTCTTGGTTTTCTAGATATACACTTGTTGTGTGTAGATCTAGGGTTGGGGTTTCCTTGTATGTTAATATTAAGGCTTGTGAATGTTAGGGAAAGGGATCTAGAGAGGTTTTGGTGGTGTGTTCGCCGGTTTTGAGGTGCGGTGGCTTGTGGGTCATTTTATCGGGAACCCTAAAGGTAGGTGGCTTCTCTCTCATTTCCACTTGGTTAGATATGGTGGTTACATGTTACAATTAATTTTTTGTGATTGAAATTAATTGTATATTGATGTTTGAATTTTGTTGGAAATCCAATTTGGGGTTTTTGGGGAAAAAGTGGGTTTTGGGGTGAAATGCTATTGTTGCGGATTTTAAAATGGGGATTTTAAAATGGGATGTCATGGTTGATTGTGAAAACGATTGATGGAAATGGTTTTCAATAAAAGGGTCATTTTATTGAAATTTCTTTTGGCATGGAAAAAGGGTTTTCAATAAATGGGTGAGTTGTTGAAGTGAATAGACATGTAATGGAAATAGTTGATTACATGATGTTGTTGTGACCATGATGGATTATATGATTGGTTGAGATTGGTTGAATTGTTGTGTGGAAGTGGGTGGGAAGTACCACTATAATAAATGGGGGGTGGATAGTGGACAAAAGGGCCACCATCAATGATAAGTTGATGGGAAGAGCCACTAGTGGTAAATGGATGAAACAGGTTGGACGGAAGTGCCACCGTTATGGTTATTTTATTGTGTACTGCTTTTCAAGATGGAATTGTCATGCTAAGGGGTAAATGTTGGAATGGTTGTGACTCGTTGGTTAGCTTTCCCTTAGTTGCGTGGTTTGGATGTGATGGCCTGTTAAGGGCCCGTTTGGCTTATGAAAATGGTTGCACTTGTTTTTTCTTTTATATAAACTATTTTATATAAATGTACTAACGGTTTTATCCTAGTGGCGTTTGTAGGGAAGTCATTTGGGGAAATCCTATGGTTTTGTAGTACTCACCCCCTGCTTTTGAACGTTGGTGTCTTTGCAGATGTTGTATATCATGATGTGGGAAAAGGTAAGGCATCTCCCTCCTTTAGTGGAGCATTGTGATGTCTCGGTGGAGCTTGGAGCTTAGAGCTTGGTGTAGAGTTGTGGTGGTGTCACGAATTATAGTGTTTGTTGTTTAGTTTCTGCTTGTAATCTGATATGGTTGGTTGTATTGGTTTTGAGTTGTGATATGGAACAACTTGGTTGTCTTTTGGGAATGCATGGTTGGGTAATTGAAGTGACATGCATCATATAGTGGTTGTTAGTGGATGGTTTGGTTGGTTTTGTCTTAAGGTAAAATCGTCCCCCAACTTGATCTTGAATCCCTTGGTATTTATTTCCAACCATTGGCATCTTGGGAATGTCGACGAAGGTCAAGTATCCCTCACCGCCTCCTCAAGCCAATGAGGTAGGGGCGGGGTGTTTCAAGTGGTATCAGTTTGTTCGGTCCTTTGGAGTTGATTCTCGGATTTGGTGTTGACATTCGTAGTGGCATACTCCTGGAGTCGGGATGGTAGCAAGGCGTGGGATTGTCGGAACTTGAAATGTATAGCATAAAAGGATGTAGCTAACCCTTTTATGCTGAAATTCAAGTTACCAGGTAGTTGGGTACATAAGTGTTTTGGAGACACCTATAGGTATAGAATATCTCATTGTCGTGGGTGTAGCCAGTGAGATGAGCACGACATGCATGGTAGAAATGAATTCCCTCTAGGTTGAATATTTCATTGGGGTATAATGATTTATGATGTGATAAGAATATGTGAAATTTTAATGGGAATAAATTGGTATTTTGAAAATGGTTTGGTTTTCAAAATGGTGAAAATTGGCACATGTGAAAAAATGTGAACTGGTGGAAAGCCTTGTTGTGATAGTGTTGTGTAATGTGATTTGAAATGGGATTTTGTGATGCCTATGGAAGTGAGACTCATGGTTGTTTGTTTTATGTTTATATAAATGGAACCGGGTAGGCGTCGTAGAGACCGACTGGAGGAGGCTGCTGAGAATGTGGTTGCACCTGAGCCTCAGGTGAACCAACAGCTAGTGCAAAGTATAGTGCAAGCTTTCCAAGCTGTGGGAAGTGGAACTAGAGGGGATGAACCAAGGAATGTGGATCATGTGGTTCAGTTTCAAAGGTAGAATCCACCCATATTCAGGGGTGATTCTGAGCCGGAAAGGGCAGAAGCATGAATGAATAAAATGAACAAGATATTTGAGTTCTTAGGAACGCCGGTAGAGATGAAAGTGAAGTTGGCCACGTATATGTTGGAAGATATTGCTCTTCAGTGGTGGGAGTTGGTATCCCAAGAGGGAACGGATCAGGGTATGATGTGGGAAGGCTTTGAGGAATTTTTTAACAAATAATTCTACCCACATACGTTTAGAATTCAGCGTATGACTGATTTCTTCAGTTTGAAGCAAGAACTGATGTCTGTGATGGAGTATGCAGCTATGTTTATGAACTTAGTGCGGTTTTCACATAAGGTGGAGGGTAGCACGTCGTTGAAGGCAAGGATCTTTGAAGCAGTGTTGAGGCAAGAAATCCATTCAAAGATAGTGGTGTTGTGTATAGATCATTGCACGGAGATGGTAAATAGAGCCTTGGTGGCCGAGTGAGATTTGTTGGGCGCTCTGAGCGGGGGAAGCATAGTGGTACCCATAGGGAATAGTGGAAACTCTAATGTTGGTTTCAAGTGGAAGAGGGACACTTATTCTCAGGGTGGTAATATGACATATAATCTGACGGTAGGATCAGTGAATCTTCCTCCGAAGCCCCAGAGTAAGCTGGGATGTTTTTAGTGTGGTTCTACAGGTCACATCAAGCGTGATTGTACGGAACAACCTCGAGCATGTCATAATTGTAAGAAGATGGGCCATCTGCAACATTATTGTCGGAATGCTCCAAGGTCGGGTGCGTGTGACACTCCTCAGGGATCACAGACGTCATATGCTTCGACGGGACAGGGGCAGCAACATACCCCTAAACAGCAAAGTAAAGTGGGTCATGGTGATTCTCGGAATACCACAACGCCTCAGCAGGGAAATAAAGAACAGAGTGTGGCAAGAAAACATGTGTTTGGATCTGAGCAGGTTGTGGTGGATGATCAGTCGGGACCATCCACGGTGCAAGGTACTATTCTTTTAAATTCTAACTTGATGCAAGTGTTGTTTGATACGGGTGCTTCACACTCTTTTATTGCTGCATGTGTGGTTGATTTGTTGGGTTTAAGGGTAGAAATGATTCCCTCGGTTTTGAAACTTCAAACTCTTATGGTTCTAAGAGAGTGTCGAGCTTTCTTGTGTAGATAATGTTGTATCGTTGTGGGAGAGGTTGAGATAGTGTGGAACTTCTCAATGCTTGAGATGAATGGTTATGATGTAATCCTGTGAATAGATTGGATGGTGGATTTTCAGTCCCACATCGACTGTGATGCGTGAACAGTGGATTTTACGACACACGATGGCATTAGACATCTCTTTAGAGGAGAGAGGAATGGAAGGAAGGGTGCAACAAGTTTGTTGTCACCAGCAGTGGGTACGTTATCGTATCAGTTGGTGGCTTTGTCGTTGGAATCAGTAGAGGGTGTTGAGAAGAGTGTTCCTCCAGCAGTGGTGGATCGGTTCAGGGATGTTTTTCCTGATGAATTCTCTGGGTTACCTCCCGTAAGATAAGTGGAGTTTATGATTAATATCCTTTTGGGGACCAGTCCTATCTCACTTCCACCTTATCGAATGGAACTAGCTGAATTACGGGAATTGAAAATCCAGTTGGAAGAGTTAGAAAACAAAGGTTTTATCCGGCCTAGCATGTCTCTGTGGGCAGCGCCAGTGTTGTTTGTGAAAAATGTGGATGGAACCTTGAGGTTCTGTGTTGATTGTCATAGAATTAACCAAGTCACGATAAATAATAGATATCCACTTCCAAGAATTGATGATTTGTTCGACCAGTTGATGGGAGCCCAGTAGTTCTCCAAGATCGACCTCCGGTCGGGATATCATCAATTGCGGGTAAGGAAGGATGATATTCCTAAAACAAATTTTAGAAGTAGATATGGACATTATTAATATGTGTTTATTCCCTTTGGTCTAATGAATGCTCCAACGGTGTTTATGGCATTGATGAATCAGATATTTCAAAGATATATGGATTCATTCGTGGTGGTGTTTGTGGATGATATTCTAGTGTATTCAAAGACAAGGGTGTAACATGAGAAGCACTTGGTGACAGTGCTGGGGATCTTGAGGGATCATCGATTGTATGCCAAGATGTTAAAGTGACACTTTTGGATACAAGAAGTTTGTTTTCCTGGCCATGTGATTTCCAAAAGGGTGTTACAGTGGATCTGGAAAAGATAGAGGCCGTTGTCTCGTGGAAACCGCCAAAGAATGTGTTTGAGATACATAGTTTCCTTGGTCTAGCTGGGTATTATCGGTGTTTTTTTCGTGATTTTTCACATTTGGGTTCGCCGATGACAGCATTGACAAGAAAGAATGTTCCATTCCAGTGGAATGAATAGTGTCAGCAGTGTTTCGAAGAGCTAAATGGTCGTCTTACATCAGCACCAATCTTGGTTTTTCCAGAACTAGGAAGAGGGTACTTGGTGTATTGTGATGCATCGGGATCAGGGTTGGGATGAGTTCTCATGCAAGGGAATCATGTAGTTTCCTATGGCTCATGGCAGTTGGGAGTGCATGAGAAGAACTACCCAACTCATGATTTGGAGTTTGCAGTTGTGGTCCATGCTTTGAAAGTGTGGCATCATTATCTCTTCGGTGAGAAATTCACGGTATACACAGATCATAAGAGCTTGAAGCACATTTTCTCACAAAGGGATTTGAACATGAGGCAAAGAAGATGGACGGAATATCTCCAGATGTTTGATTTTGACTTAATGTACACACCGGGTAAGGGAAATTCAGTAGCGGATGCATTAAGTAGAAATTCATATGATCAGGTGGTAAAACAGGCATCAGATCAGTGGTAGTTGATGTCGGTTATAGCTGATATGCGGTTGGAATGTGAGGACCAGGGCGATAGAGCAGTCTTATTTCTAGTTTTGTTGATTCTTGACTTGGTTGGCCTGGTTAGAGAGGCACAGATATCCGATTCTGAGTGTGTGACCATGGGGTCGAGACTCAATGGTGGGGAGACCATTGCAGGTTGGAAACTGAATGAAGATTCAGTTTTGTGTTTTCAGAATTGGATGGTTGTACCAGTTGCTTGTCAGGAGGATCTTCTCAGGGTGTATCATCATTCCAAGTGGGTTGTTCATCCTGGAATCCAGAAAATGTATCAAGCGTTGAAAGCGCAGTTCTGGTGGGATGGTATGAAAATAAGTGTGGTTGAGTTTGTTTCGAGATGGTTGACTTGTCAGCAGGTCAAGGTAGAGCATCAGAGGCCAGTAGGAATGTTTCAGTCTTTACCAATCCCTGTTTGGAAGTGGAAGCAGATAGCGATAGATTTTGTCACAGGTCTCCCAAGAATGGTCAAGAAGCACGATACCATTTGGGTGATAGTGGATCGGCTAACGAAGTCGGCCCATTTCATCTCGATTCGTGAATCTCATACGGTGGAGGATATTTCCAAAATCTATATCCAGGAGGTGGTAAAGAGGCATGGTGTTCTAGTTTCGATTGTATCATATAGAGATCTGATATTTATATCTCGTTTCTGGAAATCATTGCATCAAGCCCTTGGGACGCAGCTGACTATGAGCATGGCGTATCACCCTCAGATGGATGGTCAATCTAAGAGGACGATACAAACTATGGAGGATATGTTGCAGGCTTGTGTTATGGATTTTGGTGGCTCATGGGAGGAGCACTTGTCGTTAGTTGAGTTCTCGTACAACAACAGTTATCAGTCATCCATACAGATGGCTCCATTTGAAGCATTTTATGGGCAGTCGTGCCATTCTCCACTGTTTTGGGTGGAAATGGGTGAGTCCTCGATGGTTGGACCGATCCTTGTCCAGGAGACTACGGAGAAGATCAATTTGATCAGGAAGAGAATGGAGACAGATCAGAGTTGTCAGAAGCCATATGTGTATCATCATCAACGATCATTGTCGTTCGAGGTGAGAGATCATGTGTTCTTGAGGATCTCTCCTAGGTTAGGAAATCATCGGTTTGGGGAGCAATGAAAGCTATCTCCAAGGAATATTGGGCCTTTTGAGATTCTGGATCATGTTGGTGAGGTGTCTTATCATTTGGCTTTGCTACCACGGTTCAGTGCGGTGCACAATGTGTTTCATGTGTCACAGTTGTAAAATTATCAGCCGGATAGTAACCATGTGATTTTTTGGGGTCATGTTGAGCTAGAACCGGATGCTTTGTTGGTGTACGTTCCAGTGCAGGTTTGGATAGGCAAGAGAAAGTCTTTCATGGTAAAATCATCGGTTTAGTTCGTGTTTTGTGGCAACATGGTGAGGTTCAAGAGGAGACTTGGGAGCGGGATAAAGAGATGGTCGAGCAGTGGCCCGAGCTCTTTCAGCAAAGGGCGGGTACACTACATTCCGAGGACAGAAAGTCCAATGGTGGGGAGAATGTAGCACCCCCGGTTTGAGGTATGTAGATTTTTTTTACGCATTTTTTATGTATTTAAACTGCATGGAATGATTTGGGAAGAGGTTTGGAGAGTTTAGAATGGTTTTGGATGAGTTTGGAGGCTTTTAAAGGGGTGCACGGTTTGAGCACAGTTAGTGGAAATCATGCGGGTTTCCCAGGAAACCATGTGGACCCTTGTTCTTGAGACATTAGGCCTCATACGGCCTACGCACGATTTTCCAAACCGTGCGAGGAAATTGTGCAGACCCTGGCTCTTGAGGCAGTGGCGTGCGCACGATTAGTGCACGGTTTTCCAAACAGTGCGGCCACTTAAAATTAGGGTTATAAAACCTGGGCTCACTTAGGATTGTCTCTTTTCACTCCTCTCTTCCTTCAACTTGAGCCCCACTTGGGATTTGGGGTTCCCAAGTGTTGTAGGGGCTCTCCCACACGTTCTGGAAGCAATTCTAAGGGGTTTCAAGGTGGATTCAAGGTGATTTATCCCGGGTAAGTCTCTCCTCTTGTTTCCCTGGTATTCTCCTCTAGATCTACATCCCTCCCTTTCTTGGTTTTATAGATCTACACTTGTTGTGTGTAGATCTAGGGTTGGGTTTGCCTTGGATGTTAATATTAAGGCTTTTGAATGTTAGGGAAAAGGATCTAGAGAGGTTTTGGTGGTGCGTTCTCCGGTTTTGAGGTGCGGTGTCTTGTGGGTTGTTTTCTCGGGAACCCTAAAGGTAGGTGGCTTCTTGTTTCACGCGGAATCCGGGGATGACCTCCTGGACGGGAGATTCAAACGTTCCGATCGGTTTCTAACGGGTTTGTTCGTAGAACCGGAAACATCCAATGATTCCACATCCGTTTGGACCTACTTTCCAAAGGCAGGCGCTCATTAGCTTGTGGGCTAATGAAGCTTAGGAATTTGCATTGGTCAAGAGGATGGGAGGTCGGACTCATCACACCTTTTTGAGGGGAATTATTGTCTACTCCGGGACTCTCTTTATAGATTTAAGTTAAGTTCGTGAATCCTTATTACATTACCAAGTATAAAATGAGCTTTCCTTTAGTTTTAACAATCAATGATTAAATATGCAAGAAATTTAGAGAATCTTTTATATGTATTTGAGGTTCTTCATTAATATAGAATCATCTATATTTGTTTAGAGATTCTTGGTCAATGGTATCCTTCAAAACATTTATATAAAAGTCTCTTGGTCATTTTGATGACCAGGCTGGTTTTAAAGCCACTCAGTGGGGCACTTGAAGTTTATCGTCATTCAGAAGGACAGAGATTATTTCAATGTTGGGATCGAACCCATAAATGGGCTACCTACGTATCCTTTGTTTTAAAAAAGGAATCAGAACCCACGTAGTTCGAGGAATGGGATATGATGTTTTATGATTGATGGCTCAAAGATGAATGTCATAATTACTTTTACACTCTAAGCTCACGTGAGTCATGCTCGGTGTGAGAAACAAGAGGTATTGGTAAAATTTAGACAATTGTGCCATAAAAGATGCAATCATAAGAATTTGTTTTGGGGCTTATGTATAGATGACTGCCCAGATAGACGAAAGTTTAGGATTTACTTTTAGGGAGAAAATCCAAGAACAGGGTCCACAAAGTTATATGTGCTTCATGGAGATTTGAATACTCTAATCTTGGGGCTTAATCCTAAGGAGGATGCCCAAGTTAGGAGGGGACTTATGATTGGGTTTTATTCCTAAAGAGGAAACCCAAATCAAAGGTAATTTATGACTGGTTAAGAGAAATTTTAAGAGACTTGGGGCTTACTCCTGAAAAGGAAGCCCAAGGTTATGACTGAGTCTTATTCCTGAAAAGGAGACCCAGGTTAGGGGACTTGGGGCTTACTCCTGAAAAGGAAGCCCAAGGTTATGACTGAGTCTTATTCCTGAAAAGGAGACCCAGGTTAGGGATTAAGGTTTGGGGCTTATTCTTAAGGAAGATGCCCAAGATTTATGACTAGGACTTATTCCTGAGAAGGAAGCCTAGGTTAGGGGACTTGGGGCTTACTCCTGAAAAGGAAGCCCAAGGTTATGACTGAGTCTTATTCCTGAAAAGGAGACCCAGGTTAGGGATTAAGGTTTGGGGCTTACTCCTGAGGAGGATGCCCAAGTTTAAAGGACTTTGATTGGGGCTTATTCTTAAGGAAGATGCCCAAGTTTAAAGGTTTTATAACTGGGGATTATTCCTGAAAAGGAAACCCAGGTTAGGATTCTCTCATCTTAAAGGATGAGGTTGAATGAATGAACTCTCAATCTTTGGTGACATAAAGATGTTTAAATCATTAGGTTTTGAGAGATATTTCACATAATTCCTTTCAGATAAGGATGTCAAATCAAGAAATCATGCCATAAATGGCTTTGAAGAGTATCTTGAAGACTGAATCTTGAATAGGAAGGGTGAAATGGCTTAAGAGGGGTGAAAAAGGGCAAGATGGGCACCCAAAAAGATAGGGGCGCGCAAGTATTGAAGGTCGCGCAAGTCCTGCGGCGGCGCGCAAGTATTGGTCGCGCAAGTATACTTGCGCGACATAAGGGATACTTGTGCGATTTTCAACCAGAGTTGAATTACTTGAGCGACTCTTTATTAAACCCTTTCCCATCCTCTTGAGGTTCTTCCAGAAGAGGGACGCGCAAGTCATATTGAAGGGATTAAGTCGGCGCGCAAGTGTTTGATAAGTTTCAACACTTAGGCCTTCCTTCTTCCCTTTAGATCTTCCATTCTAGGTAAGAAATTACCTTAGAAGTGTTCTGGAAGCTTTGAGAAGAGACTTGGGCGTCGGGAGCTTTGATCCGAGTTTCTGGGAAAAGATCCTCTTTCGAATGGGGGGCCCACAGGGTCTATTTATAGGCAAAAGAAGGCCCCGGGCGGTTACCAGGCGGTTACCGGGCGGTTACCACTTAGGTCGCGCAAGTCACTTGCACGACCATAAGGAGTCGCGCAAGTACTTGCACGACCACTGGGCGGCGCGCAAGTGTACTTGCGCGACCATGAGGGAACTTGCGCGGCCTATGGGCAATGTTCTCCTTGTTCATTCCTTTGTCGATTTTTGATGTTTCTTCAAAGGATGAATCACATTGAGCTCAGATATTCCCCTTTTCCGATCTTTAGATTCTGTGACGAAAGGAGCGTCAACAAAAGTCCCCCCTCAGAGTTGGATCCGGAGAGAAATGAGGATTTGACTCTGAGGAAATCGAATTCCTCTAAAGGAAAAGGGCGGCGCGCAAGTCTTCAGTGCGCAGAGGGAGGCGCGCAAGTCTGCGTCGCGCAGGCCTTAAACCCTCTGGTATGGCGCGCAGGTAGGCCTCCTGGCCTATAAATATACGGCCTCACCTCCGTACAAGTATCCGGATTTCCGGACCTCATACCTTCTCGAGCTCTCGCCGCGCAGGTCACCTAAGCCGCGCAAGTCTGCTCTGTTTTTCCTTGATGTCGCGCTCCTGTAAAGGTATTCGTACTTGCGCGGTTTATACTTGCGCGACGAAAACTAGCGCGACACGTGATCACTTGCGCGCCATTTTCTAGACTTGCGCGCCTTAATGCCTTAGCCATTTTTTCAAATTTTTTCACAAAATTTATGAAAAAATAAACCCATTTAAGAGTTAGTTTATTCATCTTTTGTGCAGATTTAGTGGTTCCTAAGGGAATTGGAACGACTTATGAACTGGCTAGCAAGCGGATTGATGATATGATGAACATCATTGGCCCTGATTACTATGACACCTGCGACAGCACTCTTCCAGTTTTGGCTAAGTACTTGAAGAAATATCATCTTAATTTCCCACAGAGCATCTACCTATCTCTATGTGGTCATGGTCACTTGCAAGGAGTCAATGTTCCAAATGCAAACAACTATACACCTGAAATGCAGCTGCGCTGCTACTCCTTCATTTCGGTTATGCTGTGCATTAAAAGCAACAACAATGGTGTGAACTTTCAAATTCTCCTTGCATGCCATTTCCTTGCAGATATAAAAATGGCAAACCCATGGGCTGAAATGTTTTCCACTACCGGTTGGTGGAGAGAAGACAAACATGGTATTAGAGCAATATCTGAAAAGAGTACTCTCTTCAAAGGGCTCTTTACTTCCAATGCTCCATTCTCAAATCCATGTATCCATCTTTCAAGTCTCTTGGACAGAAACAGAGTCACTGTTTGATCAGCAAAAAATTTTTCTCAAACCGCACTCAAGAACATCCTTTTACAATTGTTCCAAGAAGAGCTGGTATCACTGCATCTCCTTTTTGTTTCCAGTTGAATGAATGAATTCCAGGTGGTTGCTGATGAAGCTCGGGATGCCGTAAATCAAATGAAGTGTTATGTTGAAAGCCTCTTGTAATTCTTGAAAAAGAGAAGAGACTCCAATCTGTGGATGTCCTTCTAACTCTTGTGTATCAATGAAAAACACTTTCTTCTCCAATCATTTGTGCTTGCATTCTTCCATTACCTGCTTCAAATTTACTTAAGCCAATGGGCTTAGTAAGCATAGTTTGATTTTTACTAGGATTATTACAAATAACCCTACAAACATTGAACCTTTTAACTGCTCAATATTACCTAAATCATACAAAAAAATGTATATTTAGTGAGCTGGAACTTGACTTTTATTCAGAGTTCCTTTGTCTTTTGTGTGGGCAGTTTAAAGTCATGCAAGCCGGACATAAAGAGGCTAATGTTTTTAAGGTCGAAATAGCTTTGACCGAAAAAATGGATTAAAATGGATTCAATTCCTTGATAATTTATCTGAAAACAAATTACCATACTCAAGTATGAGAAAAAATATGTAAACTATGACTTAAGAATATTTGAATCTGAGGAATGATATGAAAAAGAGCTAAATAGCATTAGAAGAAGTAGTTTCCAAGAATGAAGTTACTATTATTTAACAAAACCCGTTAGGGGGTTGAAATATGCAGGGCCACCTATGGGCATTGGCTGCATAGTCAAATAAAATAGCATCTTTTGGCTGACAAGTCTGTTATGTGGACTGTTTATGCAAGGCCACCTATGGGCACGTGCTGCATAGTTAGGCAAAAGAACTCTCAGAAATTTACTTTCCTAATGCTAAAAGCCAGTGAAAGTTTATGGAGATTCAAATTTTCTAAAGCATAGAGTTTGTTGTATGGAAAGAGGTACTTGAATATGGAGAAGATATTTTCAAACAAAAATATCGAAGAACTGGATGAATATCACTCCTACGAAGGTCTGACCCAAACGTAGGGAAGAAGAATAAACCATAGACTTGAATACTTTCAGATCATGAAAAAGGATATGGGACAAATATGTTAAGGATGGCTATTTTTGCGGATCCCTACATACTGTCGTTTAAGACAAATAAGGACAAAAGAGGCATTCTTCCCAAGAATGAAGTTACTATTATTTAACAAACCCGTTAGGGGGTTGAAAACATGCAGGGCCACCTATGGGCATTGGCTGCATGGTCAAATAAATAGCATCTCTTGGCTGACAAGTCTGTTATGTGGACTGTTTATGCAAGGCCACCTATGGGCACGTGCTGCATAGTCAGGCAAAAGAATTCTCAGAAGTTTGACATTTTTGTGACCATAAGTCATGAAAAGGGTTATGAAGATCTGAAAATATTTAAGGTTAGGATTATAATACATAAAGATGGGTATTTTCCAATGTATATAGAGATACATAGGTCAATGAAAACCATAATCATGTTGTGGCTGGGTCCTGAATTGAAACTTGGACTTCACTACGTATCTCATAAGAATGAGAATCAAGCCATACGTAGTTCTTGAAATGCAGTTTAACGTCGTGCAGGACGAAAGGATGAGTGATCTTAGTTTTTGGGGTCATAGAATTCGGACCATAATAATGAATACACAGTGTGTGTTTTCATGAGGACTTTTCAGCCAAGGGACTGAAAGTGAAATTTGGGGTTAGGCCCAAAAGACTTGGGACTGGATTCGAGGGACACTCGAATGTTCCTACGTATCCCATAAAGATGGGAATCAAGTCCACGTAGTTCTAGAAACTACCCTTTGTACAAATTTGGTTCGTACATGTGAAGGGTGAAAAGGGACTTTAGTGCAATGATGGTTTTAACCTAAGATAAAAAGTTTAGGCATTACCATGTATGTACGTAGTCTTTTGAAAAAAAATGAAAACCATGATTGAAAAAAGAATCAATGTTAATAATGGTTCCTTCTCAAATGAGGAAATCAAAGAATATTGTAGTTTATTGTCGTACCGGACAAAAGTGTTGTATAGTTTAACGTCATATAACAAGGACAAAAGTGAATCAATGTAAAGATATTGATTCCAAGGGTGGTTTCACAAATCATCATCATATGAGATTGTGGTGAACCAATGTGAAAAGATTGTTTTTGGGCTTGAACCTTTGGGAGGTTGCCTACATACCCAGCCCGGAGGGCAAGGATCAAAGTCTGTGTAGTTCAATTAAGGAATGAATTAATGATCAAGTTGTTCTTGTGGACAATGATCTAAAAAAAAATGTTGTTGGGACTTACACATGGTTAGTGGCCCAAAGGGAGTGTTATGGTTGATGTTCGCTCTAAGCTCACGTGAGTCATACTCGGTGTGAGAAACAAGAGGTAATAACAACCTTAACGATGTACAGTTTAATGTCATGTAGGACATAAAAAAGGGACTTTCTGTACAGTTTAGCGTCATGTAGTTAAGACGAAGGGGACAATATAGTTTAACGTCATATTGGACGAAAGGGGGATTGTGCAGTTTTAATGTCATGCTGGACTTTTGATGATTATATAGTTTAACGTCTTTCCGGACGTGAGGGACTTTTATACAGTTTAGCGTCATGTAGTTAGGACGTCACAGTTTAACGTCTTGCTGGACATATTTGCAAATAGTTTATGGTCGTATACATGGACCAGGAATGATGCAGTTTTAAGGTCATGCTGGACTGTTTATGGAACTTTTTCACAGTTTTAATGTCGTGTGGGACGAAGTTGCAGTTTAAAGTCATACTGGACCATTGCTGTATAGTTTTAGCGTCATATAGCAAGGACGAACTGATGCTGTACAGTTTAAAGTCATGTAGCTAAGACTAAGGTGAATCAATATGAGGATATCAGTTCTGATCTTTTTACAGTTTATCGTCATGCTGGACATTGGAAGTGCCACACAGTTTTAATGTCATGTTGCTAGGACACAATATAGTTTAATGTCATCTCGGACAGAATACAGTTTAGTGTCATGTAGGACAATAAGGGACTTAACACAGTTTAACGTCATGCTGGACGATGAAAGTGCCACACAGTTTAATGTCATGTCGCTAGGACAAAATATAGTTTAATGTCATCTCGGACAAAATATAAGAACTTTTATACGGTTTATTGTCATGTAGGACAAAATCAGGGACTATGCAGTTTAAAGTCTTGCAGTTAGGACTATTGGTGCTGCACAGTTTAGTGTCATGTTGCAGGGACATAAGTGCGAATAGTTTAAGGTCATATGCACGGACCATACAGTTTATCGTCATGCTGGACGTAGTTGTAGTTTAAGGTCATACTGGACCATTGCTGTATGAACCAAATGTAAGAGTCTTAGTTCTGTGAACAATATTTTGTGTTTATACAAAATACTTCTTCAGAAATCTGGCA
Source organism: Viscum album (assembly GCA_963277665.1). NCBI lineage: Eukaryota > Viridiplantae > Streptophyta > Magnoliopsida > Santalales > Viscaceae > Viscum > Viscum album. The sequence continues at coordinate 1,870,094,199 of OY728137.1, read as the reverse complement.
TTAGTTGGAGTCGTGATGTGTTCTCCATCCATTGAAATCAGAGAATACGCTCCATTGGAGTAGACCTTATGTACTGAATAAGGTCCTTCCCATTTTGGTTCAAGCTTGGGAGGCTTCTTTCCTGGTATCATTGGTGTTCTGAGAACCAATACCAATTCTCCCTGAATGAATGAACGAAGACGAACTTTTTTGTTAAAAGCTCGTGCTATTCGATTCTGATAGATTTCCAAGTGGTGCAAAGTGCACAATCTTTTCTCATCTAACTGTTCCAATTCATTCAACCGCTTTTGGGATTGTTCATCTTTTGATAACTGATCACAAATGGCTATTCTGAGTGAGGGCAATTGGACTTCAATTGGCAAGACTGCTTCTATTCCATATACCAATGAATATGGAGTAGATCGAGTTGCATTGCGAGTGGTAGTCCGATAAGCCCATAAAGCATGATAGAGTTTATCAGGCCATGACCTCTTATCTTTATCCACCATCTTTTGCAGTATATTTGAAAGAGTCTTGTTGAAGGCCTCTATCTGGCCATTAGCCGCTGCATGATATCGAGATGAATGGTTGGACTTAATGTTGTATTCTTGATACAATCTCTTTACCTCAGAAGAGCAGAAGTTGGTGCCGTTGTCTGTCAATATGGTATGAGGGACACCAAATCTAGTAATGATGTTAGACTTGATGAAGCTAATAATGCATTTAGAACTGACTTCTTTGAGAGGTACTGCCTCTGCCCATTTGGAAAAGAAATCAGTAGCAGTAAGAATGTACTTAAACTGCTTGGCCGTAGCTGAAGGGTAAGGTCCCACCACATCCATTCCCCATGTGGAAAATGGCCATGAGCATTTAGCTGTATGAAGCAACTCTGGAGGTTGATGAATGAAATTGGCATATACTTGGCATGAATGACACTTCTTTGTGAAATTAACACAATCTTGTATCATTGAAGGCCAGAAGTATCCAAGTCTTCGAATTTGATCAGACAATCTATGTCCAGACTGGTGGGCACCACAGACTCCTGCATGCACTTCTTTTATGACAGCCATTGTCTCTTCACCATCAATACATCTGAAGAGAACTCCATCAAAACCACGTTTGTAGAGAATTTTCTCGAGGTGGTTTGGACCATCATAAAGAGTAAAATTGACCACACGTCGCCGAATTTGTTCTCTCTTGGCTCTATCAGGTGGAAGTGTTCCATTTTGAAGGTATTCCCTGATAGGTGACATCCATCCTGTAGTATGACCATATGGTTCAGGAATGGGACTAATTTCATTAATTTCCTCTGTTCTGACTTGAACATAAGGTGAAATTGCACGACGGTGGGCAATACCGATGGTTGTCTCGTCCCGATTTGGATCTGCTAAAGTTGTGGCTATATTAGCCAGTGCATCAGCTTGAGCATTTTGTGATCTTGGGACATAAGAAAATGTCGGTTCTGAAGGGAATTCCGACATTAACTCTCTGACGTAATCATACAAAGGGATTAATTCTTCTTTTCTGATGGCATAATCCCCATTGACTTGTTTGATTACCAGGTCTGAATCACCTTTTACCTTTAAGTGATTCACTTGTGCTTGAAGCGCTAACTCCAAGCCTGCAATGAGAGCTTGGTATTCAGCTTCATTATTGGTACCACCTTCCCACAACAAAAAGGAATAAGGTAACACTGCCTTATCTGGAGAAATGAGCACAATTCCTAAACCAACTTTGTTGAATTTAGGATTTTCCATTTTCTTCCCTGTTGGACTTCTAGAAGCACCATCAAAATACATTTCCCATGTTTGAGGATTCTCTTGAATAGAAAAAACTTCCTCATCAGGGAGTTCGATATCTGAATATGTGTCTTCCACTGAAGGGTGTTCAGCCAGGAAATCAGCCAGAGCTTGGCCCTTAATTGCCTTTTGAGACACATATTGAATGTCGAACTGCTGTAGAATAACCGCCCACCTTGCCAGACGTCCTGTAAGCATTGGACGACTAAGGATGAATTTGAGTGGATTATTACGAGATACCAATTGGACCTCGTGATGTTGCAGGTAGTGTCTCAGTTTCTGAACTGCAAAGATTAATGCTAGGCAGCATTTTTCAATACTCGAATACCGGGTTTCTGCTTCAAGCATAGTTCTACTGAGATAGTAGAGACTATTTTCATTCCCAGCATCATTCTTTTGAGCGAGAAAGGCACCCAATGATCGCTCTAAAGCTGTCACATAGAGGATAAGAGGTCTACCCTCAACAGGTGGCATGAGTACTGGTGGACTTAAGAGGTATTTCTTGAGAACATCAAATGCTTCTTGACATTCTTTAGTCCACTGGTAAGTGACTCCTTTCTTCAATAATTTGGTAAAAGGTAAACTTTTGCCTGCCAAATTGGCGATGAAACGCCGAATATAGGCTAAGTGTCCTTGAAGTCCTCTTAATTCTTTCAAATTCTGAGGAGGTGACATACCAAGGATTGATTTGGTCTTCTCAGGATCGACTTCAATACCACGATGGCGTACAACAAAGCCGAGGAATTTTCCTGAGGTTACCCCAAAAGCACATTTTAAGGGGTTCATCTTCAAATTATGTTGTCGAAGCTTGTGGAATATGATTTCCAAATCATCCAAGTGATCAAAACGTTGTTTGGATTTAACCACCAAATCATCTACATAGCATTCAACAAATTTCCCTAGAAAAGGTTTGAAGATACGATGCATGGCGCGTTGATATGTTGCACCTGCATTCTTTAAACCAAAGGGCATCACCCGGTAACAAAACACACATTGAGGAGCTCTGAAGGCTGTATATTCCTCATCTTCTGGGGCCATTCGGATCTGATTATATCCAGAATATCCATCCATGAAAGAAAGCACTTCATAGCCAGCCGTCGCATCAATTAAGAGTTCTGTAATCGGAACTGGAAAATCATCTTTGGGACAATACCGATTAAGATCTCTGAAATCGATGCAAACCCTAATTTGTCCGTTCTTTTTCTTTACTGGGACAATATTAGCCAACCACTTGGGATATTGAACTTCTCTGACGAAGTTAGCTTTGATAAGCTTATCCACTTCAGCCTCGATTTTGGAAGCATAGGTTGGGTGTGTTCTTCTCGCGGCTTGCTTGAATCCTCGATGTTCTTTTGGCAAACCCAAATGATGGGTGGCAACATCAGGATCAAGGCCAGGCATCTCTGTATAATTCCAAGCAAAGATATCTTTATTTTGCTTTAGAAAAGAAATATACATCTCTTGTTCTTCAAGGGTCATGGCCGCACTAATTAAAGTGGGGCGTGGATCTTTCTCTGTACCCAGATTTACTTCTCTGAGTTCATCCACAGTGGTAGAGATACCCTCTTCAAATGCTGGAGGAGAATCTCTAAGATCTTCCTCTTCCTCTTCATCATGTGTTATATCTTCCGTTTCTACTTGCAAAGTAGATGAAAAAACGAAATTCTCATGATCATAAGAGATGTCAAAATTTTCACATTTTGAAGAAGAAGCTTCCATTTCCGTCCCTATTGATGAACAAGGGTCTTCTTTGGGAAATAAAGAGGAGATGATGGATTGAGAATCGACATCAACATTCACCTCTGGTGTTGCTATAACTTCTTCTGGCCTGATTAGCGAAGTATAGACTTGTTGGATTTCAGCAGACGAAATGAAAACGTCACCACTTATGCTTTCATCATTGCTTGGTAAGTTACCAATTTCTCCCATGTTGTCTGGCTCGATTGCCGTAATTGACATTATGGATCTTTCCATAAGAGTATTTTGATTTGGGCCTATTTTGTCAATTTGACTGATAGGTAACACATAATCTGTACTCACATGTGAAAATGGATTTATTGGAATTTTTTCCAAACCATATGGAGCATTAACTTTGGTAATTTCCTTCATTGTAGATTTTTCTCTTCCCTTCATGTGATAAAATTCCGCCTCAATGTATTGAGACTCACATGTTTTGAACGGGGCCTTATCACCATATAATGTTCCAACTTGACCATCGAAACAGTATTTGAGACATTGATGGTATGATGACGGAATAGCTGCATGATGATGTAACCAGGGTCTTCCAAGCAAGATATTGAAAGCTGAGTCTTGATCAACAATCATGAAATCTGAATTGGAAACAAGATCTCCAAACTGAGTTCTGAGCGTAACTTCTCCCAGTGGTTCTTGTTCATTTTTATCATATCCTTGCAACATCATGGTAGAAGGAGATAAATCAGATTCTGTGAGGCCCAATCGACGAAGTGTGCGAATGGGCATGAGGTTGACTCCTGAACCATTGTCAATGAAAGCTCTTCGAACATCTATACCATTGACTTTGCCAGATAAGTACAAAGGTTTTATGTGCCCATGCACAACATCATCCTCATCTTTATCAGTAAAAGATATCACTGCATGGCATTCTGCAGGATTATTCTCTATGTGATAAATTTCAGCTGCAGCAATCTCAGCTTCAAACTCTTGAGGACTTGACAAAGCTTCGATGAGTGCTTCCCGAAGATCTCTTGATAGATTCAAAGCATCCAAAATTGATAATTTGGCTGGTACTTGGGCCAAGTGTTTCAATATATCATACTTTTGATCTAGAGGCCTGCGTTTCCCAATAGGAATATGTGGTTTAGCAGGTATCTTGGAAGCAGATGCTTTGGAAGCTGATGCATCTTGTATTGAAGTTGGCAACATCTTTGGTTTTGGAAAATTAGACTGATTAGATCCATTTGCTTGCTGAGATAAAGAAGATGGAACCTTTAATCGGTCTTCCAAAATAATTGTGCCGAAGCTGAGTTGGCCATTAGCAGAAGAACTTGCTTGTTCATTTTGAGCTCGCTGAAGGGCTCTACCACGAGTTTCTGCTGCATATACAGTGCTAGCAGGGGTAGAATTAGAGTAGTGGCTTCGGAAAGATCCACGTCTTCCCCTATATCCTGAACCTCTAGAACTTCCTCGGGTTCCTTTATTTGATACAGGGAATTCAGGCTCATCAAGACTGGAATATGAATCTGTTAATTGAATCATATTAACAGAACCAAAGATCAATTCTTCGTCTGATAAAGACTCTGCCTGGTTGGCCTGTTTAGGCTGTGCCGTTTGGTGGGACGGTGCCCGTGACTTTGAAGTAGATGGCATGAAATCTGCCAGAGTCAAAGACAATTTAGGCTTTGATACATACTCATCTTCTCCTGATTCCTCTTTCTTCTTTGAATTATGCTGCCCTTTTGAGGATTTGTCCTTTGATGGAGGCTTTACTGCAGCTTTTGTAGGAGACACAATTGGTTTCTTCAATTGTGTTCGCAAAATGGAATGAGTCCGATTGATTGTCTTTCTGACCATCCAATCATCATATTTTTTCGCAGTTTTGCTTTTGACTTCCTGCCACTCGCCTCCTTCCTCTGGATCTGTAGCGGTAATACACGCTACATGAGCTGAAGAACCCTTCAATTTGACTTGTCCCAAGTCAACCATCTTTTGTAGGAGGTCTTTAAAGACAAAACACTCCTGGATGGGATGTCCCAACATTTGATGAAAGGGACAATAATTGGGACGGTCTTCATCTCCTTCCTTGTTTGGTCTCTTCGGTACTGGTAATTGAACCAAATTATTCTCCAGAGCTGAAATGAAGTAACCAGGAACTTGCTCACTTCGGAAAGAGTATGTTTTACTCTTCATATCCTCAAATTGTTTTCGTCGTTGATCTTTTTGATCATTTGGACGAAACAGCCTTTGTTGTTGGCGTTCAGGAGGTGGAGCCCTTCGAGAAGATGAAGGTTTTGAAGTAGAAATAGGTACAGGTGCCTGTTTAAGCATAACTGTAGCAGTTTCTGCTTTACCCATTCTTCTTCCTGGAGCTGATGGAATTACACGAGATTTAACCTTAGCCTGCATAAGGGAATCTTCAATCTGTTGAGCGATTGAAGTAAGGTCTCGAAACCCTCCTGTGTATTTCACAGGGATCAATGGCGTGCATAATTCGTCACGCAAATTTGCCACACAGATTGGCAATAATTCCTCCTGAGGGAGTGATAAACTCAAGGAATACGTTAATCCCTTCCAACGAGCAATGAAATCATAGACTCTTTCATTCTCCCTTTGCTTTCAGTTTGTAAGATCGAAAACTGTCGTTTTTGGCAAAGTTGAGCTGAACTGAAGAAGGAATTTTTGACGAAGATCCTCCCATCCGATGACTGACCGGGATTTCAAGCTTGTATACCAGATAAAAGCTGGTCCTTGCAAGGTTCGCACGAAGCATCTGAGTTTCACTGCTTCTTGTTGTTCTGGAGTTCCCATCATAGGATCACAACAAGACACGTAATGCGTCAAATGTTGTTCAGGGTCGCCTGATCCATTGAAAGTAGGGAAAATAGGGTTTCCAAAACTGGATGGAGGAGAAATTGAATCTACCCATTCAGGGTAAACTTTCTTTTCAGGTTGAACTTGCGCCCGTTTCCCTTCCATAGTTTCTAACCGAGCTGTTAATGACTCAATAGTAGTTATTAACTTTTGAGAAACGTCAGGTTGAACTTGGTTTTGGGTAGGTGCAATGAATGGAGCTTGGACAGCCGTGGAGGTTGGTGCTGCAACTAATGGTAGTGCTGCCAACCGTTGTTGCGTTTGACCCGTAGGATTAGACCTCTGTGGGTGTACTGATAAAGGAGGATATTCCTGATCCATCTCAGTAGTTACAACAAATTCCTTCGGCTGTCGGACTTCAGCATTCTTAAGAAGAAGACTACTCTGAAGTAGTTCTGCATTCAACCTTCTTAATTCTTTCATTTCTTCCTCCTGTTGTGAAAGCCTTTGCTCTAATGAGAGCGATTGACCTCCTTCAGAGGAAGGGTGAGAAGTAACCTGATTCTTTCCTTTCCCCTTATTGGATCCTTTTCGGAGAGGGGGAAGTGGGTTACTTGAAGGAATACCCAAATTTTGGGTAAGCCTTTGATTACGTGTGCGCACACCTTCTTCATTTAGGTCTGTGTGCGCAACTTCTTGAGCAGGAACCTCTTCATCTGATCCCTCTGATTGAGCCTCATCTGGTGAATCAGCAGCAACGGCAGTGATGACATTAATGGATGCATATTTCATGAAATCCTTTCTATCAGCATTTCTATGATATTGTCTCCTTTTATGTCCATGATAAGACATGGCATTCCGTTGACTTGACCCCTCAGGAATTTCTTTGTGAACCGTCACTTGGAGAGAGTCTCCTGACATCTTGGCTCTTCGTTCCTCTTGAGGCTTATTCCCTAATCGAGAGAATACTGACTTTCTCTGAGGGAGGGATTGAAGATTTGAAAAAGTCCCAAGTCCGGTGGACTGGGGGTGTTCCTGTTGCTTCTGCTCAACTCCTCGAATCCCATTCGTTGATTCTGAGGGTTGGGTTAGAGAAGTCCCCAGTCTGGCAAGCTGGGGTGTCTCTTGACATGCTATGTCTGAGATCTTCTTGAAATCTCTCTTGATCTTGCGGATCTTAGTTCGGAAATTAGCTGGATGCATTAACCTGTATCCACTTTTATCACCTGGTTCAACAAACCGTTGGATGATTTCCGAAACTTCTGTCATTTGATGACGTGTTTGCTCCAGACGAGAGGCTTGCGCAATATTCTCACCTGCTTGATGTAGGAGCAATTCAACAACCTGTTCTCTATATACTTGATTTTGAGAGGAACTAGTTGAAGCTTGATCTCGAGCAAGATTTTGATTATGAACAAAGCCCATTGACTGTGGCCGGCCATGGGCAATAACATTGCATGAGACCATTTTCGGCGGGCTTTGCTGACCGGAAAGCACTGTGAAATGTAGTGCTCCGTGAATACCCCATCCTCTGATATGAACATTAGATGGAGCATTGGAAATTAACTGACGCAATTTTCTCAGCGCGCCAAGGCATGAACGTTGAAGGGTTCTCTGTTGCTTTTCAGCCTTCGGATACCGAGAGACTGATAGAGATGCCAAATCAATCTGGCGTTGTAACCCTTCTATTATCTTAAGATGATTTTCATATTCATCGTAAGATAATACCTTCTTCTTTAATTGACAAAGAGTTTTCCATATGTTAAGACGAATATCATGGATTCCATCATCCGTCAACATCTTTGGAATGTCATACTGTGAATCAGCCAAAGGCCAAAACATGACTGGTACTTCACCTTTTGCCAGTTTTTTCCTCATGTTCAGCATTTCCTCTTTATCATTAAATGAAGATTCTTCTACCTGTTTGGACCAGAGTTGGTGTTTCCTTGTTGCTTCATCGGATTCAACAAGATTGGTAGAGGAATCACTATTCATGCTGGAAGATGAATGACCTAGGGAAGGTTCGGAGAATAACCTGAACCCCAAGCTATCTTCTGATGGAGAAAGAGTTTCACCTGCCGATAGTAAAACTTCAGACATGACTGGTTTTACGTTTGCAAGTGCCTCGAGATAGGAGGGCTTTCTCTTCACTACATTGCCTTCTGAAGAATTTTCGAGACAATGTGAATCACTACTGCGGAGAGGACTTTCGCAGCGAAGTTCATCACCATGAGGAGGACCTTCATGATGGGTTACAGCAAAAGATGATATCTCTTGCTCCTTGGTCTTCTGACCACACAGAGGGTTCCTGTGATTCTCATCTGAAGAAGAAACTTCAAGATTGACCGAATTTTCATGAAGCAAGTCTTCATGAGGAAGTGTCTGTTGAAGACCTTCGGGATTAATGTTCCTGTTATTGGGAACTGAGGGAGTAGAATCTTGAATTCCGACAGATAAATGTCTGAGGGCTTCAAGAACTCCAGCATCGAGCAAGGCCTTGTTGCAGATTGACCTTTGATCTCCTGACTGTGCTGGGCGGATCTTTTTCTTAGATGCCTTCTTACTCGCTTTAGAAATCACTTGATGACGAAAGTGATTGCTCTGAGCAGGTGTATGTGCCTGATCAGGAAAGATGGTCAGGTTAGGCTGACGATCATCGCTCAAATCAGATGTATGTGCCTGACTTGGTTGTCCATATGATATGGGGGAGTAGGCCCCACAACCCTCTTGGACTGGAACAGATGTGTGTGTCTGTTCCGGAGTGAATTGTTGATGTGTCACTCCACTGCTAGGGATAGATTTATGTGTCTCTCCCTGAGATGATGCTGAAGCTGTTATGATATCCTGGCAAGCATCCAGAATATGAGCAGGAATTTGCTTCTGCTCTTTCACCATTGACAAAATATGTTTGGTGACTTCAGCCGCCGGAACAGGGATATACGTCCATTCCGGGCTTGGAGTAGGTGTATGTGCCTGCTCCTGTCCTCCTTTTCCTGTCAGTGAATCCTGACAGTACTCAAGTGTGGAGGCAGAGAGTTTAGTCTGCCTCCTGTTTGTCGTCGGGGCTTTCCGACTGACTTCTCCGTGCGCTACCAAACGAGACTGTTGGTAGGCTTGATTAGTATTAGCAGGTGTATGTGCCTGCTGATTACACTTCGCCAAACGCTGTTGACGAGATCCATCATATGTAGTCAGACGAGCCTGCTGACTAACTGCTGATGTATAAGCAGGTGTATGTTCCTGCCTATGGTACTCCGCCGGAATTGCCTGGCGGGATCGGCTTGATGCTGCCAGACGAGTCTGCTGGACAGCGGGATTAAAACGAACAGGTGTGTATGCCTTCTCGTTATTTGCCACCAAGTTAGGTTGGTGGACTTCTCCGGAGATGGCAGGGATGACAACCTGCCTATTATTAACCGGATTCCGTCTCTGGTGATTCATCTTGCCTGCTCGGGTTCGAGGAACCTGAGCTGAATGCCTGGAGCCGGTACCCTCATCATGTTGAGGGTGCACTACCGCACGAGTCTGGCGGTGATTGTTGATGGGAGCCCTTGATAAGGACTCCTGTCTCTTTGAATTAAGGTCCTGCGGGACCTGCTCATTCACTTCCTCAGAATAAGGGAGTGAATGGAAATTGCGTTCCGGGGATAACGACCCGAAACGGTTGGAGACGGTAGTCAGCACCGCCTGCTTCTTGATTGCTGGTCGCCGTTGTCCGGATGACCAGGTAGAATTGTTAACTTGGAGGGCTTGACGAGCGGCCTCCAGAGTTGGGATAGTACCGTTACGACGGTACTCCTTAACCAGTGCATTTGAAACACAGCGTTGAAGACGCTGAGTTGGTGATGTCATCCTCAGAGCGGATGACGTTCCAGCAGGAGTAGCAGCATTGGTTTTCATGGCAGCAGACCTCACAGTAGAGGTGTTCTCAGCAGCAGTATTCACAGGGGTGAATTTAAGGAAAGCCATTTTTTGTAGAAGATCTCGAAAAAAGAGTGCCTGTTCCATATAACAGACATAATCAAGATGAATCCGGCTACTGCATCTTTTGGATGATCATATGTCAATGATTGCCTTGTTGGCCCAAGGGGCCTAACATCTAAGAAGAACATCACTTTAACTTGGTTAAGGATTCACGTCGGGTTCACCATTTTTTGTTTCGCGCGGAATCCGGGGATGACCTCCTGGACGGGAGATTCAAACGTTCCGATCGGTTTCTAACGGGTTTGTTCGTAGAACCGGAAACATCCAATGATTCCACATCCGTTTGGACCTACTTTCCTAAGGCAGGCGCTCATTAGCTTGTGGGCTAATGAAGCTTAGGAATTTTCATTGGTCGAGAGGATGGGAGGTCGGACTCATCACACCTTTTTGAGGGGAATTATTGTCTACTCCGGGACTCTCTTTATAGATTTAAGTTAAGTTCGTGAATCCTTATTACATTACCAAGTATAAAATGAGCTTTCCTTTAGTTTTAACAATCAATGATTAAATATGCAAGAAATTTAGAGAATCTTTTATATGTATTTGAGGTTCTTCATTAATATAGAATCATCTATATTTGTTTAGAGATTCTTGGTCAATGGTATCCTTCAAAACATTTATATAAAAGTCTCTTGGTCATTTTGATGACCAGGCTGGTTTTAAAGCCACTCAGTGGGGCACTTGAAGTTTATCGTCATTCAGAAGGGCAGAGATTATTTCAATGTTGGGATCGAACCCATAAATGGGCTACCTACGTATCCTTTGTTTTAAAAAAGGAATCAGAACCCACGTAGTTCGAGGAATGGGATATGATGTTTTATGATTGATGGCTCAAAGATGAATGTCATAATTACTTTTACACTCTAAGCTCACGTGAGTCATGCTCGGTGTGAGAAACAAGAGGTATTGGTAAAATTTAGACAATTGTGCCATAAAAGATGCAATCAAAAGAATTTGTTTTGGGGCTTATGTATAGATGACTGCCCAGATAGACGAAAGTTTAGGATTTACTTTTAGGGAGAAAATCCAAGAACAGGGTCCACAAAGTTATATGTGCTTCGTGGAGATTTGAATACTCTAATCTTGGGGCTTACTCCTAAGGAGGATGCCCAAGTTAGGAGGGGACTTATGATTGGGTTTTATTCCTAAAGAGGAAACCCAAATCAAAGGTAATTTATGACTGGTTAAGAGAAATTTTAAGAGACTTGGGGCTTACTCCTGAAAAGGAAGCCCAAGGTTATGACTGAGTCTTATTCCTGAAAAGGAGACCCAGGTTAGGGGACTTGGGGCTTACTCCTGAAAAGGAAGCCCAAGGTTATGACTGAGTCTTATTCCTGAAAAGGAGACCCAGGTTAGGGATTAAGGTTTGGGGCTTATTCTTAAGGAAGATGCCCAAGATTTATGACTAGGACTTATTCCTGAGAAGGAAGCCTAGGTTAGGGGACTTGGGGCTTACTCCTGAAAAGGAAGCCCAAGGTTATGACTGAGTCTTATTCCTGAAAAGGAGACCCAGGTTAGGGATTAAGGTTTGGGGCTTACTCCTGAGGAGGATGCCCAAGTTTAAAGGACTTTGATTGGGGCTTATTCTTAAGGAAGATGCCCAAGTTTAAAGGTTTTATAACTGGGGATTATTCCTGAAAAGGAAACCCAGGTTAGGATTCTCTCATCTTAAAGGATGAGGTTGAATGAATGAACTCTCAATCTTTGGTGACATAAAGATGTTTAAATCATTAGGTTTTGAGAGATATTTCACATAATTCCTTTCAGATAAGGATGTCAAATCAAGAAATCATGCCATAAATGGCTTTGAAGAGTATCTTGAAGACTGAATCTTGAATAGGAAGGGTGAAATGGCTTAAGAGGGGTGAAAAAGGGCAAGATGGGCACCCAAAAAGATAGGGGCGCGCAAGTATTGAAGGTCGCACAAGTCCTGCGGCGGCGCGCAAGTATTGGTCGCGCAAGTATACTTGCGCGACATAAGGTATACTTGCGCGATTTTCAACCAGAGTTGAATTACTTGAGCGACTCTTTATTAAACCCTTTCCCATCCTCTTGAGGTTCTTCCAGAAGAGGGACGCGCAAGTCATATTGAAGGAATTAAGTCGGCGCGCAAGTGTTTGATAAGTTTCAACACTTAGGCCTTCCTTCTTCCCTTCAGATCTTCCATTCTAGGTAAGAAATTACCTTAGAAGTGTTCTGGAAGCTTTGAGAAGAGACTTGGGCGTCGGGAGCTTTGATCCGAGTTTCTGGGAAAATATCCTCTTTCGAATGGGGGGCCCACAGGGTCTATTTATAGGCAAAAGAAGGCCCCGGGCGGTTACCAGGCGGTTACCGGGCGGTTACCACTTAGGTCGCGCAAGTCACTTGCACGACCATAAGGAGTCGCGCAAGTACTTGCACGACCACTGGGCGGCGCGCAAGTGTACTTGCGCGACCATGAGGGAACTTGCGCGGCCTATGGGCAATGTTCTCCTTGTTCATTCCTTTGTCGATTTTTGATGTTTCTTCAAAGGATGAATCACATTGAGCTCAGATATTCCCCTTTTCCGATCTTTAGATTCTGTGACGAAAGGAGCGTCAACACTTCTCTCTCGACTCCACTTGGTTAGAGCTAGTGGTTACATGTTACAATTAATTTGTTGTGATTGAAATTAATTGTATGTTGATGTGCGAATTTGGTTGGAAATCTAATTTGGGGTTTTTGGGGAAAAAGAGGGTTTTGGGGTGAAATGCTATTGTTGTGGATTTTAAAATGGGATGCCATGGTTGATTGTGAAAACTATTGATGGAAATGGTTTTCAATAAAAGGGTCATTTTATTGAAATGTCGTTTGGCATGGAAAAAGGGTTTTCAATAAATGGGTGAATTGTTGAAGTGAATTGACATGTAATGGAATTGGTTGATTACATGATGTTGGTGTGACCATGATGGATTATATGCTTGGTTGCAATTGGTTGAATTATTGTGTGGAAGTGGGTGGGAAGTACCACTATAATAAAGGGGGATGGATAGTGGATTGAAGGGCCACCATCAATGATAAGTGGACGGGAGGAGCCACTAGTGGTAAATGGATGAAACGGGTTGGACGGAAGTTCCACCGTTATGGTTGTTTTGTTGTATACTAATTTGCAAGATAGAATTATCATGTTAAGGGGTAAATGTTGGAATGGTTGTGACTTGTTAGTTGGCTTTCCCTTGGTTTAATGGTTTGGATGTGATGGCCTGTTAAGGGATCATTTGGCTTATGAAAATGGTTTCACTTGTGTTTTCTTTTATATAAATTGTTTCATATAAATGTGTTAATAGTTTTATCCTAGTGGTGTGTGTAGGGAAGTCATTTGGGGGAATCCTACTAAGTTTTAGTACTCACCCCCTACTTTAGCACATTGGTGTCTTTGCAGATGTTGTATATCATGATGTGGGAAAAGGTAAGGAATATCCCTCCTTTAGTGGAGTATTGTGATGTCTCGGAGGAGCTTGGAGCTTGGTGTGGAGTTGTGGTGGTGTCATGTCTTGTAGTGTTTGTTGTTTAGTTTCTGCTTGTACTCTGATATGATTGGTTGTATTGGTTTTGAGTTGTGATGTGGAACAACTTGGTTGTCTTTTGGTAATTAATGGTTGGGTAATTGAATTTACATGCATCATATAGTGGTTGTTAGTGGATGGTTTGGTTGGTTTTGTCTTAAGGGAAAATCATTCCCCCACTTGATCTTGAAGCCCTCGGCATTTATTTCCAGCCTTTGGCATCTTGGGAACATCACCTAAGGCCAAGTATCCCTCACCGCCTCCTCAAGACAATGAGTTAGGGGCGGGGTGTTACACCATTGGTATAGTGTTGTACATATTTTTACCAACAGTTTTAGTAAACCGTTGTTAAAACATGAAAATAATAGTTTTGAAAATGGTTTTACAAACCATTTGGAATACTTTGATTACATTGACTTTCCCAATGGTTATACTAAAACCATTGGTAATGGGTTATCCTAACGCCTTACTTACCAATGGTTTGGGAGCCTTTACCAATGGTTTGAAACCATTTGTAAAGCCTTAGTTTCTAGTAGTGGTTGTGTACTTCCTTTTACACGTTGTTTACCATAGCACCAATTCCAGGCTATGTCTGGCCGTGTTATGGATGTGTACACGACCATGTGACAACGTGTCCCGCCCACCTAAAGTGGGGCCTGGTAAAGGCATATACACGCTGTTTAATTTTAAAGGACACACTATGTACTTTTCTTTTTAATTTATTAAATGGACTGGGGTCACATCTAATCGACAGAAACATCTTCTTATTAGCTCGTCTCATCCAAGAGTGACTGAATCCAACAATTATTCTCTGAGCCTCTAACCCTCCGTTTGTTCTCCAAATCAACCGTCACCGATTGAATTTGAATCGCCACGGTGGGTTCTTTCTTCTTATATAGCCTCATATATTAATTTCTCATATTTTGTGAGATATATTTGGTTGAATTTTTTTTACATTTTTATATATCTATATTGTTCTAGGACGATTCAAGGGCTGAAGCCGTAGTATATCGATCGTACAATTCTGAGTTTGGTGGTTTTTTCCTTTCCATAGTTAGTATTGTTATATTATGTGAAAAATATCCCAATACCCAAGATTGGGGTATAATGTGTTTAGGTATTTTAACCCTGTTGATGATTTTTATGCTTGTTTTCTTGAGTTAGGGATCTTTTTTGTAAATAGGGTTATTTTTTCATGCTATGGATGTGTTTCCCATGTTTGATTTGATATCAACCATTTGGTCTATCTTTGCCTGTTATTATATTTTCTTTCCATGCCTAGTATTGTTGGGATGGAGTGATATTATCTGATGTTGTGAATGCCTTGTTTCTATTTATCCAATTATCACTTTTAGGTTTACTTTGGCTGTTGAACATCGTTTGTGAAAGATTGCATTACACAGGGTTATGGGAACTTTCCGTAGTGAGTCCATATGGTGAATTGAAATTGAGAGATTCCACAAAGTGTCTATTATTCTTATCAAACTGTGAGACCTTCGGAGGGATTGACATTGAGTGCTCCCTTAGAGTGTCTATAGTTACCATTATGAGACCACTGGGGTAATTGATGTTGAGTGCTTCCTCATAGTGTTTGTAGTTTATCATTAAAATACTATAGGGGGAATTAACAGTGATTTCTTCCTCAACGAGTCTTTTTTTGCATTAGAACAATGGGGTTAGACTGTGTGAGCTACCCAGGAGGTCGTTATATTCTTGTATAAGTTGAACCAGAGGGGTTAGGTTGTGAAAACTTACCCAGAGGGTTCTTGAGATTGTTTGATTGAACTAGAGGGGATAGGCTGTGAGAACTTCCCAGAGGGTTTATTGTTTTTGTTTGGTTGAATAATTTAATAATATAAATGAATGTAATTGAAACTTTAGGATTGTTTACTTTTGAGTAATTCCTTGTTTAGTGCTTCATTTTTCTTATCACCTTCCATATATATTCACTGACTATTATGAACAGATATTTGGGTGGTTGCCTACTGGGATTTGTGTCATAACTTGTTTGGGTCATGCTTCTGTACCCAAATAGATTACATTGATTCAAGTATAGATAAGGTAAATTTCCGTTCTACTTTAGGTACTTAATTTTTGTGGATCTAGAGAGCATGGGACCAAGATGAGGATTGCGAAGTTGCGGGTGTTGTTTACTTTTTTTCTTTTTTACTTAGATTTTGTATTGTATTTTAGTATTGTGACATGTTGGGATACTTTCCTAGATACTTGAGACATGCATTGTTATTTGTATATATATGCTAGATTTGTTTATTTACTTTTATTCTTCCACTGTTTACTTATTGTATAGTGTCATTGCTTCCACTATTGTTATTTGATTTCCATTCTGATGTCTTACCCTGCCAATGAGGGCATAGTTTCCCCACTATCACACCCAAGGACCTCGTTGCTAGTTGGCATCCTCTGGAGTTTGGAGAAATGCGCTTGAAATCATGTTTCCAACTAGTTATGGGTCACCATTGGGTAGCTCTCTAAATTAGGATGTTACACCAAAATCCCCAAAAAATAACTAGAGAATGAAGAGAAATATTACCCATAAGAAAAGCCGGCTGACTGAAACCACTCGAACCGCCTGGAATTTAGTGGAGGTTGCTGGAACAAGCATCCAAAGGTCCAGAGAGACATTTTGGTAAAACTTATACCGAAAGAAAACCGAAATTCAGATCACCCCACAACCCTATGGTTTGACTGATTCTCACTAGTCACTGATTAGGTCAAAGTGAATCTATAAGAAAGAAGGATAAGGGAGGAGAGGACTCACTATGATGGATCGACCAAGTAAATTAAAGAAAACTCGATGGATATCGAATATGAAAGAAAGCCGAGGAGGGTTCATGCATGCGGCTTAAAGGGGATCCTCCTAGTGCATAGTGAAATGAGGGATAGAGGGAGTTGGGGGGTTTTTAGTTTGAGGTTTTAATTTTAATTAAACTTTAAAATAATTAAATACCCAAAATAGGGTTTAGGGAACGATTAAGCCACATAGTTTGGCAAACCATGCACCAACTGTGTGGTACCCCACTGCCTTCAAGACACACCCTTCATGGGATAGGCGCACGTTTTTTCAAACTATGTGTAGCCCGTGTGCTAAGCCACTTTCCCATTCCAAATAGGGTCTCACAGTTACTATTGTGGGCCACACAGTTTAGTAGATTGTGCGCAAACCATTTTCCCTCTGATATCTTTAAAAACATGAAGTTTCTTGGGTCTGAAACGCCCAAAACTTCTTGATCCACTTGGGAGACTTCTCAAGCCTTCACCCAAGTCCTAAAACAACACATACAAGTGTTCCAACACTCGTACTTAAGTTCCAAATCTTGGTTTAAAAAATGACCGGTTTAGTAAATGAAAAAAGTTCAAAAAATTATGTACTTTAGGTCCGGTTCAAAACACGGGTTTCTACAAGGATCATATTAAATTATCTCAAAGTAGGAAAATATTTATGCTAACAACTAGAGAAAGGATTTGTAATTTCAAGTTAGAGATCACGTCTTTCTGAAAGTATCTCTATGGAAGAGTGTCATAAGGTTCGATAAAAAAGGAAAAATGATCCCCATGTGCATTAGACCATAAGAAACCTTGAAAATAATTGGATTTATGAATTACCAATTATCAATGACACCAAGTCTCTCCAAATTTCATGATATGTTCCACATATCATTGTTAAAGAAGTATATGTCAGACCCAACACATGTATTCACCTATGAAGAAATATAACTAGAACCTGATTTGTCTTACTATAAAGTACCTATCGAGATTATTAACACTATAGATCATGTATTGAGAAATAAGATGATTCTACTGATAAAAGTTATTTATAGAAACCAAAAAATGGAAGAAGCAACGTGAGAACCTAAGGATGTTATAAAGAAAAACTAGACACATCTATTTAGAAGAAAATATTCAAAAAAGAAATTCATGGAAACCATATTTAAAGAAGGGAATAATATGCCACCCTAATATTTTATGGTATGTATCTTCTTGAATAAATTCAATTTATTCAATTTCTTATGTTACACACAACACCAAGTTTAAACGAATAGTGATTAAATATTGACATGATCGTTAAATAGTAATGTGACCCATAGGAATAGTAATGTGACCTGTAGGAATAGTAATGTGACAATTAGAATAATAAACCTAGATAAGAAATTATAAACAAAATTTATATATCTTATAAGTCAAAATATGATACATTTATATCATTGAATAAGTATGTAAATGTTTTAAAAATGATAAATTAAGTGTTTATATTTTTGTAAAACAAAAATGTTTATTTATAATTTTATAATTAATATAATAATTTGAAATAAAATTAATTTTAATAAAATATATTCATAAATAAATATTTTTTTTTCTTATTATTATAATTTAATTTTATGATACCTTAATTAATTTCTCAAAGTGAGATAAAATCAATTATAATTTTAAAATTGGTATTATTCGAGTAAATGATTATTTTAATTAAAAATTAAATTTATCGTATTTAGAAAATTAATTTTCTAAAATGGAGTCCATTTTTTAATTCTACACATTCAAAAATGGTTGGTGTGAATTTTTTGGATTTTTCTAAAATAGTTGAATTTTTGTTAATAATGAAATATGGTAATTTACAATGTATAACATTATGGGTTAAATACACTTTTTCTTTAGTCATTTATTATGAAATAACCATAATATGTAAATATAATTCTCTATTTACAGTATTTGGACATGTTAATCAAAAATATTCATATACTTGAGATAAAATAAAAAACTAATGAATAAAATAATCAAGCAACACCCCTCTCCTCTTCTACAAATATCATCCCTCACCACCCCTTCTCCTCACACATTATAATCCTATAAGATTTTATAATTTATGCCCAATAATATTACCATGTATCTATATAATGTTTATAAATTTTTTGATGAAACAAAATACTAAATCCAGTTTCCCTAGGGAGGTTCTCAATGAGAAGAATTCAAGAGGAAAAATCCTCTTTCATTTTCCTTTATTTTCTTTTCAATTTCTTTTATTTTCTAATCCTCTCCTCACATCCCATCATCCAAGTGGAATTATAACTCTAGTGACTTATATAAATTATAATTTTTTTATTTTAATGAAATATACAACATAAAACCCATTCCCCTCTCTCATTTATTCTAAAAATGAAAACATCGTCTATGGTATATCGATTTACCGCCATCATGGATGATGAATTTTCATTTTCCAATACCACATTCATGGATTCTCATAAAACCATTATAATGGTTAAAAATGATTTAAACATGCATATTATATCTTTTTTCATGTTCTATAACTAATATATATGAATAATATTAAAAAATAAAACAAATGTAGTTTGTAATAATTAAAAAATGCCTAAAGAATCTAAACAGTTATCATTAATGTGTTATCTAATGAATCATCCTCATGTCTAAAAAATGATAAATAAGAATATTTAACATTTATAATATAATTAATGACATATAATTTCAATTATAGATAACTAATCACATTTTATGTAATCTTTCATACATATATAGAAGTGAACCAGTCATGAAAACCTAGGAAATGAACACTCTTGAATGATGAAATTGAATCTTATAACTCATCAAAAAGGAAATAAATAAACATAATAAAATTATAATAAATAAAATACATGTTAAATATTTTATTAATTAAATTATTCATGAATATAATTTCATTATATAGGACATTAATTGCAAGTTCAGAACAATTTTGGACATAAAGTAAGGGATTTCCTTACTCAATTTCCATTCATTGTGTTATATGTCTACTTCGTTGATTATATTATGAAAATATTATGTGTTGAAAACACTATTTATTTATTTATTATTCCAACTTATCCATTTTTTATATTATTTTGTTAGATATAATCACTCCATTGATTAAATCTCACCTCAATTATATGAACTGTGTAAGGGATTCTCTATGAACCCACATTTGTTATTCAGGTTTTATTTTCTCTCTCTTTACCCCAATGTAATTATAATATATTTTTATAAAAATTTTATACATTTTATTTATATGTTCCAAAATTATTTATCTAGATTAATTCATCCTTCTTTTATGGTGAAATACATATTTTGTAAGGTTCCTTTCTAGATTCCTCCTAATAAGTAAGCCTGGTTAGAGGGAACTTCTCAATTTATTACCCATTTTCAAGTACACGCAATAATATATTTTAATCCACCAATATTTTTATAAAATCACTCTTTTTATCATTAAAAAGTATATTATTTCATTTCTTTTTTTTATAAAAATATTTAATCATTTGTCTTTTTTAGATACTATTTAATATTTTCTCTTAAATCGCACTAGAGTGGCTCATTTCTAATGTATCTTAAACACTATTTTAAAATGTTTTAACCAAATTTGGACATAATTTATCATGATTTATCCTATTTTACCTAATTTAAGTCCAAGTATTATTTAAATCTATTCTTTCATAGAACCTTTTATGATATCCCCTTCGATTATGTTGTATTCACCACTTATTCAATGTGTGTGGTCAATGTATACTTCCCATTTTATTTATGATCATCATTCATTGAAGATTTTATTAAATATATATATTTATTATATTATGGGTATGATTATTTTTTTAGTTGTATACTATTTTTACAAATGGTTTTTTCTTTGAATGTTCTTTTAATCAGGGAAATATTGATAAATTCGTATTTTCTACTCAATACAGATATTTTTATATGCCATAATATAAATGAATTAAATCTATGTATGAATAATTATTTTAAATTGTGGTTATGGGTAGGTATCGATTATAGATAAACCCTCGATGTATTGAAAGGTCTCATGAGACAAAAAAATTGGTGATAAACACTTCGTGTTTGTTTCCAAGCAGAATCAGATGGGTTTCTATCGACAAACTTAAGACTTCATAACAGTATAATGATTCATGTGAAAAATATGTGATGTGTAATGAATAATAATTTTCTTCATTCAGTATTCAGTAATTAATTTCCATGATATTTTCACTATGAAAAAAATCTATGGATGCATTTTCATTCTCAAATTATTGATTGCTGGTGTTTCTTAGTTATTAATTTTTCTATAATGATTATTCCTTATTGAATTTTCTTTACTTATTATTGATTCAGGTAACCCTTAATGAGTTTTTGATCTCTCCCTCTTATTTGTTTTCTTTCCCCAGTTTTTGAAGATAAAATATTTGAATAATTTTTATAAAATCATTTTATTTTCCTTTTTTATGTTCTATGTATAATTATAAATGTAATAAGGGAACCATGAATGTATCTAGTTATTTAAGAATACTAAATTTATCAATACTTTTTAATGTGATCTCCTCTATCTATTCTATTATAATAAAATGATTACAACCTCTAGGCTATTGGGATTGGGGTTGTTACTGTAGGTTCCGGGCATAGCGGAAGAGCATTGGTGGGTGTACCCAACTTTAATTTTACCATTAACAATGATCAACCTGAGATCCATCATGATAATAAAATGTCGGATCTTAGTAATAGAACAAATAACGAAAAAGAAAAAGGGGAGTCCCAGAACCATAGATTAGATCATCATATGTTGGTTATAATTAATTTAATTAATTGAAAAGAATTACCTTGATGGAATTCTCTCTCCATTGATGTTTCTGGTCATGATCTGATGTGATCCATCATTGTGTCATAGAATCCAAGTATAGTATTCCTCTAGCGGTGATCCACACATGCTCCATGTATCTATGTACATCTCCGAAGGGATCTCCAGGTTCTAGTGCCGAAGAGCCTTTACATACGATGTCCACCTTCGACCACCTTGATCCTATGGAGGAGGATCTCTCTCTCGAAGCTTGAGAGAATTCTCAGATCCATTGTTCACAACCACCAAAAAAATGGCAAGGGTAATGAGAATTATATAATTGGTATTTTAATTATATAAAATAATAAAATGAATTAATTACCCAAAATCATTTATTCATTTCGTTTAATTATTAGTAATACCCCATGTCTAATAATAACAGTTGACTATTATTATAACTTGACATTCACCCAGCGAATTAAACCTAATATTATTTAATTAAATAAATAATATTATTTCACATAAATTCTCAGAGAAAATACATGACGTGTATATTTAATATACATGACATGTACTATTATTTTCATTTTTCTTTATTTCCTCTACCATATTTGTTAGACCTTGAATAATGGCTATTTATTTTTAAAATAAATATCAATGCATTACTTGTTAATAAATATATTATTTCTCCCACAATATATTATCTTGAATAACTAGTGTCAAAATAAATGTGATCAGGAATCCTTAAATAATTATTAAACCACAATTGGGAATAATCATTATTTAAATTGTTAAATATTAATTTAACTAAGATACTTGGACACACTTAGTGTGTGACCCTCTAGGCCTATTTCTCAGTGGAATTAGGTGGATCCTACCTAAATTCTAAGGTTAGCATCTAGAAACACGCCAAGGAACCCATAGATAAATAAGTTAATGCTACAATGACATGTCACCTTCTATAAATGCTTACTGTATAATATAATCTCTTTGTCTCGATATCTCTAATCAAGCGGGTTGTATACTAGTTCCATCAACCAATGTGATCAATTATTATTTATTTGACTTTCTAGAATTGAACTCAACCATTCCTTACCATATCCATGGATTTATTTAGGTTATATCAATACCATCAAAGGTCCTGATATATCTACTTTCATTATGGAACAGAAGGGATAAATCCTTTCTCGCATTATCTATTAATGCAGTATCACTCATGACACACACAAAATATCCTACCTCACTGCAAACAGTGTGTCGTCACAGTTTTCGTCAATACATCTAAGTGCGTTAGTTGTAATACCCATTAATAATAATCCTAAATTCTAAGGACCAATACACATGTTTTTAGATAAGAACATCCAATGACACTTTGAAATGTGGGTTTCCTACTAGCGGGTCTCATTCTCATAATATCCTTCTGGATATTACCAAGGGCCCATACCATGAGAAGGTGCCTCAAAGTTTTATGAGTCCTCACCCCTAATGTCCTTTATTATTTGTGTCCCTAAAATAACATCATTCGGCTATATAACATATATTGAAGAATGGTGTTATGGAACTTCTGAGTTCTCATCATAGAAGGGATTTTCTATGACCCTTTAATGAAATAGTTATACTTTGGACATTATCACATGCATTATCACATAGAAGAAAAATCAAGATGTGATACGGTATTTTTTAATGAATAAAGTAAAAAGTAGTTGGTTCTAGGCCACCAACTCCAACAGAATCCCACTTGGACTAGAGACAACTGCTAACAACCTTTCACCTACTAACTCTCACATGATATTCATGCTTCTTCTAAGATAGGACTTTAGTCATGGGGTCTTCCACATTCTCTTCTGTGGAAACTCTGATCACTTCAACTTCACCCCTTTGATAGAAACCCCTCAAGAGGTGATACTTCTAGAGTGTGTACTTTGTCCATTGATGTGACCTTGGTTCTTTTGCAAGAGCCACAGATTTAGTATTATCACAATACAACATGATAGAATCTTTACTACTTGGAACCGCATCAAAATATTGTACAAAGTTCTAAATTCAAATGGTTTCCTTGACTACATCAGAAGCTACTATATATTCAGACTTCACTGTAGAATCGGTGAAAATTGGCTTCTTTGAACTCTTATAGCTCAAAACTCCTCTATTTAGACAAAAATCATATCCAGACTATGACATCAGATCGTTTTGATCTATCTGAAAACCATCATCAACATACCCTCTGATGACAAGCTCCTCATCACCTCCATACACTAGAAACATATTCCTAGTTCTTCTCAAATACTTAAGGATAGTCTTAACAGTTGTCCAATGTTTTTCTCCTGGATCTTATTGATATCTGCCTCCCATGCTTAGTGCATAGGCAACATCAAGCCTGGTACATAACATGGCATACATGATAGATCCTATAGATAAAGCGTATGGGATTTTACTCATTCTATCTTTATCTTTTTTGTGTCTAAGGAAACATTTTCTTATAAAGATGTAGGCCATGTGAAACTGGAACCATTCCCCTATTGGATTGTTCCATACTAAATATATTTAGTATCTGGTCAATGTATGTACCCTAACTTAGTTCAAGAAGCCTCTTGGATCTATCATGAATGATCTTGATCCCTAGAATGTAGGCTGCTTCACCCAATTCCTTCATGGAGAAACACTTTTTCAAAGAGTCCTTAACTGACTGTAAGACTGGTACATCGTTTCCAATAATCAATATGTCATCAAAATATACTACTAGGATAACAACTCCATTTACATTAAACCGCTTATAAACACATGGCTCACATTCATTCTTAATGAAACCAAACTCCTTTTTGGCTTCATAAAATCGAATGTTCCACGACCTGGATGATTACTTTAATCTGTAAATGGATTTTTGCAACTTGAAAAGCCATTTGGCTTCACCTGGTGTCACAAACCCTTTGGGTTGTGTCATATAGACATCTTCCTAAAGGTTCCTGTTAAGGAATTTTGTTTTAACATCCATTTTCCAAATCTCTTAGTCATGGTAAGTTGCTATGGAAAGTATGATTATTATGGATTTAAACGTGGAAACTGGTGATAAGGTTTCATCATAGTCAATTCCTTGACACAGTCTGAATCCTTTAGCCATTAGCCTTACTTTATAGGTGCTAACTTGACCTTACATGTATAGTTTTCTCTTGAATATCCATTTTTATCCAACAGGCTTTACATCAACTGGCTCATCGACCAGAACCTAGACTTGGTTATGATACATGGAATCCATCTCAGAATTCATATCTTCTAGACATATCATAGATTATAATATTTTTATTACTTACTTGTAGAATAGAGGCTCATCATTGTACAAAAATAATATTTCACCATTCTCAGCGATAAGGAAACCAAATCTCTTTGGTTCCCTTACCTCCCTTGATCTCCTATACAGTACTTGTGTTTCTAGAACCTCTTCTACAGGGACTTGTAGAACTTTTTCCTATACCAAATCCTATGTATCATGAGCATCAAATTTGTCAAATTAAATCTTGCTCCCACTATCCTTTTTGAGGATGTGCTCCCTCTCAAGAAAGACAGCTTGTCTGGAGATTGTCACTTTCTTGTTTGAAGGCTTATATAGGTTATATCTTTTCATTTCCTTGGGATATCCTATAAAGATACACTTAGTGCCTCAGGGTGCTAGTTTATTTCCTATGAAGGACTCAACAAATTTATCACATCCCCATACATGTGTGTGAAACAAAATGGGTTTCTTTCCAATCCATAAGTCAGAGGTAATTCCATTTTCCCCCTTAGTTGGTACTCGTTTTAATGTGTATGCTGCAGTTTGTAATGCATATCCCCAGAAGGATAATAGAATATCTTCATGACTCATCATCAAATTTACCATGTCCAATAAGGTTTGGTTTCTCCTTTCATTAACACCATTTTACTATGGTGTATAAGGATGATTGAGTTGAGATAGAATCCCAGACTCCTGTAGAATATCGATGAACTCTTGGTTCAGATATTCTTCACCTCGATCTGATTGAAGCTTCCTTACCTTCTTACCAAGCTGATTCTATACTTCATTCTTGAATTCCTTAAATTTATCTAAGTATTCTAACTTATACCTCATTAAGTAGTCGTATCCATGTCTACTTAAATCGTCAGTAAAAGTAATGAAGTAAGAATATCAACCTCTAGATTCTACTAGAAATGA
The DNA here is from genome assembly GCA_963277665.1 of Viscum album. Classification (NCBI taxonomy): domain Eukaryota; kingdom Viridiplantae; phylum Streptophyta; class Magnoliopsida; order Santalales; family Viscaceae; genus Viscum; species Viscum album. The sequence goes on along the minus strand of OY728137.1, from coordinate 1,870,068,635 downwards.
TCCACAAACATCTATGTACACCAATCCTAGAAGCTCTATGGCCCTTTCACCCTATCCACTGAAAGTCATCTTGGTAATTTTAACTTGTAAACAAGAGTGATATCTATCAAGTGGTTTTAGATCAGTATAGTCTAAATAGCCATCTTGGAAGAACTTTTTCAAGAGATTTTCATTTACATGACCGAGACAGTGATGTCACAACTGGGTGATGTATGATTCATGTGAGTTTGTTTCATTATCGATTTTTAACACTTGGTTTTCGTAATTTAATACATACAACCCATTATTTAAATGTTTCATACCATAAAATACGTTTTTCTTATAAAATAAGGAACCCTTATTTCCAAACTTAAGAATAAATACATACATATCCAAACATGATACATAAATTATTTTTTTGGTTACACTAGGCACATAATAACAGTTGTGCAAAACCAAAATCATCCTAGTTGGCAATGATAAGTGGTGATCGCCAATGGCTAACATAACCAGCCTCATGCCATTGGCAGCCCGAAGATCCACCTATCATATGGCAATCTTTCTAAATCTACTTTGTTCCTGCATTTGAATACATATGTGATCCCCACAAGCTGTATATAATACCGAATGTGTATAAATGGAAAGATTACACTCGATAACGAACGTACCTTTAGTGTCCCCATGCTTCTAGGTGCAGTTCCTCTTCCAGTGTCCTTACTTTCCATAGGAAAAACATATCGCCTCCCTTTCCTTGCCCAGCCTCTGGATCTTCCCCTTCTTAGAGGGATGGTGCTCGGGGGCTTCATACCATTTATAAGTCCTTTTCCCCTTTCCATTTTCCTTCCTTTTCTTATTCACCGTAAGTAATGTAGGTTTGTCACGCCCCATGTCCATATCTACCTAGAAAATTAAGGTCATAAGTTTTGATAGAATCTTATCATTGTTGCTCATGTTATAGTTGACAATAAATCTAGAGAAGTTATTAGGTAGTGATGATAGGATGATATTTTTACGCAACTCATCCAGGAACTTAATCCCTAATATGTCCAGGTGTTCAACGTATCCAAAAATCTTGACTACATGAGGTATAGCTGGTGCAGACTCTCTAAGATTAGTTGTAAACAAAGCGTTGGAGATCTCGTATCTCTCTTGTCTCACCTTCTCTTGGTATAGATCTTTAAATTGATACATCATGCTATACACGTCCATGTTTTCATGTTGCTTCAAGAGCTCATTAGGCATGGCCGATAGAATAAAATATTGGAAATATGTGGCATCATTAATATGTTTCATATAGAGAGATAGTTCCTCATCACTGTCCTATTTCCCAGATGCAACTGGAATAGGCTCTTCCAGCACATACAATTTTCTCTCATGGCGAAGGATGACACGTAAACACCTCCGCCACTCTTGGAAATTTGTGCCAGTGAGAAGGTTTTCCTTCTTAAGTATGGTTCACAATGATATGTTTGAAGTCGTTTTTGTGTTGTTTCTAAAAATTAAGATGAGAAAAGGTTTAGTAATTTATTTTGATAAAACTTAGACAAATAAATAAATTAATACTTATTAGTCTCCGACTATTTTATCAAAATCCAATAAACCTCACCATTGACTTTGGAATATTCTGTTTCCTGAATATTCTAATGGCAAGGATCCATATTTCCCTTCACATTACCCCAACTAGGGTTGGTCAAGAAACTTGAAGGGTTTTAGGTAGGCATTCCAAATGCCAACTGCATTAACTCGCAGCTCCTTTATCCGCTGAGTGGACTCTCCAATACTAAAATCCTTTTATTTTTGGATTTCCTCATCCTTTACCTCTTGGTCACACCAATTCCTACTGTGGAAGTCAACCCTTGACTCAAACCAAGTCATTCCAACCCAAAACCTTGAATTAAAATTCCCCGATAATTTAAAGTACCCCAACTAGGGTTGGTCAGGCACTTTGAACTATGGTTTGATTCTAACTAAGATTATGGAAGGCTATACTGACTTAATAATTCTTTAAGGGATTTTATAATTATACGTAAATTTCTATTTTATTTTCTCTGATTACATTATTTTTAATATTAATTGGGATATACTTAAGTGATTAACCATGTCTAAGATAATATTTTATGCATAAGCTGATCTTATTTCAGTTCCATCTTGCATGCTTGTTTAATTCATTAATTGTGTGATCGTGACAACACATCCACAATAAATAAACCATGCAACTGACAGAAATAAAATAAATTTTATGATCATGAGCTTGTTCTATTGGTTAGTTTATCTAGTGGTTTATAAACTAACCCAAGACCTAGGGGAGAAACACCTCGAACCTTTTGGGTTCGTGTTTACAGCTTTCCACCTATGCACCTTTGTATCTTTTTGAATTGATTTCACCTTGGATCCTAACTTGAGTCACATCCACTAGCTTGGGATATCCATCCATTACATATTCTTTTATATCACATGCAGGTGAGGGGTAAAATTGGATTTTACATAAAAGAAACCTTGGTCATATAAGCCCTACATATTAATGAGGAGAAGGCTTTCATGCCAACAAATTTAATTTAAATAAATAAATTAAAAGAAACCATTCACATAAAAAGGTCTTGGTATAGATCATAATCATCCATGCATGCAACAATATATACGCAAAAATATGACTAGCATTCGATTATTTAATCATTCTTGTTTAAGATAAATCACACTCAAATTAATTAATTATCTTTAATTAATCAATCCTTTTATCTTAAACCATTTTCTGAATTTCCTTGAGATTATCATCCATTATAATTTTAAACAAATAAATTCATTTAAAATTATCTTTTTACATAACTTGTACATTGGAATAAACCCAGGGAATTCCCATTCATAACGACCCAATGAGCAGAAATGAACATTACACAGATGTTAAATTAAACACATATATATAAAACACCTATCACGTGTTGTTCCTCAACTTTATGCATGTACTATGATACTTGTCTCAAGGGTTTGTATAATATAATAATAAATGTTAATAAATCTACATAATTTGGATGAGTACACTACATGTAGTTATGACTACAAGGCGTGTAATTTTGTTCACCGTCCATCTGAAGTACACGCATTGGGATATGGTGTGTAGATGTACTTTGGAAATTTTTGGAGTACAAAGTGTGCTCTGTGGGACACACGCCATGTAGTATCCACATTACACGGTTTCCAGCTGGGAAAGCTATGTAAAGGGTACACAGTCTAACCTTAACCCAAAGGGACTACACGCTGTGTTCAATGGGCCACACGGTGGGTAATCTGGAAATCGTGTGCCACCTATTTCTGGTTAACACACGGAGTCTTAAATACTTAGATATTATCCATTTACACAGCCTGATTTGGCGGACCAGTCTAATGAATTGTACCTAGACTACATGGTGTGTACATCCAAATACACATCGTGTATTCTAGTGTTATATAGCCAGGAACATTTGGCACCTCCATATGAGATCATATATTTTATTTTAATCAAAATTAAAAGAAAAAATTGTTTCTGTAAGGTGAATGAGAAACAAGAGAGAAGGAATAGATCTCGAGATTTAGATTTAAAGAATGATCAACTTGAATTGAAACAACTAAATTATTAAATGAATAAATCACCAAAGAAAAACTAAATAATTATAATCAACAATATGAATCCCTCTAATACCACTTATAGATTCCAGGCATAGTGGAAGCACGTTGTTGGGTGTACCCAACTTTAATTTTAGCGTTAAAAACGATCAATCTGAGAACCATCACGATAATAAAAGGTCGGATCTTTGGAATAGAACGAAGAATGAAAAAGAAAAGGGGGAGTCCTGGAACCATAGATAAGATCATCATATGTTGGTTATAATTAATTTAATTAATTGACAAGAATTACCTTGATGGAATTCTCTCTCCATTAATGTTTCCGGTCACGATCTGATGTGATATGTTGTTGCGTCATAGAATCCAAGTATAGGATTCCTCTAGAGGTGATCCACACATGCTCTGCATATCTCTAGACATCAACGAAGGGATCATCAGGTTCTAGCACCGAAGAGCCTTCGCTTGCGATGTCCACATTTGATCGCCTTGATTCGGTGGAGGAGCATCTCTCTCTCGAAGCATGAGAGAGTTCTTGGATCCATAGTGCACAACCACTAATAAAATGGCTAGGATAATGAGAATTATATAATTGGGATTTTAATTACATAGAATAATATAAAGAATTAATTACCCTAAATCATTTGTTCATTTAATTTAATTCTTAGTAATACCCCATGTCTAATAATAACAGTTGACTATTATTATAACTTGACACGAACCCATAGAATTACACTTAATATTATTTAATTAAATAAATAATATTATTTCTCAAAAATTCCCAGAAAAAATACATGGCTTGTATATTTAATATACATGGCATATACTTTTATTTTTTATTTTTCTTTATTTCCTCCACTACATTTATTAGACCTTGAATAATGGATATTTATTTCTAAAATAAATATCACTCCATTACTCACTAATAAATATATTATTTCACCCACAATATATTCTTTCTAATAACTAGTTTCTAAATAAATACGATCACTAATCCTTAAATAATTATTAAACCATAATAAAAAATAATCTTTATTTAACTTCTAAAATTAATATTTAACTAAGATAATTGGACACACTTAATGTGTCACCCTCTAGGCCTATTTCTCAATGGAATTAATTAGAGCCTTCCTAAAGTCCAAGGTTAGCATATAGAAACATGCCAAGTCACTTATAGAGAAAAAATTTAACGCCTCAATGACGTGTCACCTTCTACGAACACTTACTATATAATATAATCCCTTTGTTTCGATATCTCGAATCAAGCGGGTTGCATGCTAGTGTCATCAACCCATGTGCTCGATTATTCTTTATTTGACTTTCTGGAATTGAACTCACCCATTCCTTACCATGTACATGGATTTATTTAGGCTATATCAATTCCATTAAAGGGCCTGAGATATCTACTTCTATTATGGAACAGAAGGGAAAAATCCTTTCTCACATTATCTATTAATGTAGTATCACTCGTGACGCACCCAATGTATCCTACCTTGCTGCAAACAGTGTGTTGTCATAGTTTTTGTCAATACATATAAGTGTGAATGTTGTAATACCCATTAATAATAATCTTTATGTATAAGGACCAATAGACACATCCACAAATAGGAACATCTAATGACACTATGAAATGTGGATTTGCTACTGGCAGGTCTCATTCTCATAATATCCTTCTGTATATTACCAAGGGCGCACCCCATGAGAAGGTGCCTCAAAGTTTTATGAGTCCTCATCCCTAATGGAATGTATTATTTGTGTCCCTAAAATAACATCATCCGGCCATAGAACATATATTCAAGAATAGTGTTATGGCACTTCTGGGTTCTCATCATAGCAGAGATCTGCTATGACCCTTTAATGAAATAGCTATCCTTAGAACATTATCACATGCATTGTCACATAGAAGAATAATCTAGATGTGATAATGTATTTATTAATGAATAATGTACAAAGTATTTAGTTCTAGGCCACCAAATCCATCAGTTAAACTTGGGGGTTATATAATATCAAGTATAATTCAATGGGTTCTTTAGAAATATTTCTACAAAGACTAGGGTGATTTTATTGTAGTGCATATTACTAGAATATAGGGAGGTGGGTTGCAAGTTCATAATATAGATGCACCCTAGTCCTATTATGGATCTGAATCCACACTCTAGAGGAAGATATCTATGTTTTACTAATTCTATTATAATGAGTTTGTGTCATAGCCTTCACCATATAGGATTTGTTCATTGGAGGTTGCATTGTGGTGTTTTAGACCACACCATAGTGGTTGTTTCCATGTTAGTTACATATGATAGCTATCTTTTGGTCTTTGAGAGTTTTTGTCATAAATTATCAGTTATGTAATTAATTTCAGTTAAATATATTTTTTTTATAGGGATCCTTCATTTTAAATTTATTAGGAATATATAAGGGATCAAACATAGATCAATCCCTTCAAATACCCTTTCCATTTCCATGCTTGGTCATTGAAATAGATCTCTGAAGGGATAAATAATCAAATAAACACTACAGTCCTCTCTTTACACTATAATAGTGTATTCCCCAACTTTATTCTACATTGTATTTCTCTCTAATACACCATGGTGGTCAACCTCTAATGGATTTTTATGTCATGGACACTGGTCACATGTCGTTGTGGTTCCTTCCTAGCGCACCTCTAGACCATCACACCTTCTCTACGTTAGGGTGATCTTCTCCTAATGCACCCTCTATTCCATGGTGTTATAATATGTTCTTTATTAGTCATTTTATATCATAACACTATGTTGCATCCCCTTCCATGTGTCATGTATCCTCCCAAATTTCATAAAAATTTTGTTGTAGGTAACCTCCCATATTCTTTCCCTTCATCCAATCATACTAAAGCAATCCTATGGATGATGGAATATCATGGGTAAGAATGTGTTCTACCCTTTTTTTTAGTTCTAATTTAAAATCTATAAAACCAATATCACATTGGATTTAACCAGTTCATGGAATTTAATTGGTGTGAGAGAAAGATACAGGTGATTATACTCGTGATGAACCTCAACATCGACATTGATGCCCTGTGGTAGGATGTTACTTACCTATTATTATCTTATTTAAACACATTTCCATATTATAATTTATATGTTGGAATATTTGATATATTTATTTATTGTATTCACATTTGAGATTCTATATATCCCATGAGACCCGTTGTGATATTTGATACCATGATTCATACTAGAGTAGCTTGTTTCCATGTTTGATTATGATCACATTTCGTTATGTATTCCACAGTATACTCATGATGATATGTTATGCCTTCCTCAAAACACCCAAATACATTAAAATATATTTAATTTCTTTGATAGATTGTGATGGAAATAGTATCAATTTTAAAATAAATGTGATACTCTATTAAAATATCATTTAAAAATTACCATCATAACATAGTTGTTAAAGTAGAAAGTATGAATATAAGTAAATATATTTTGAAAAATATATCATTTAAAATTTTTCATTTGTTATCTATTTATTATAAATAAAAATAATCATCATTTAAAATAAAAAGAAATTTTTTCTAAAAAAAATGTAATTTTCTAACAGACGGTTTAGTCATGCTTTGGACATAAAATATAAAATTAATATTTAAAAATTTTAGAGAATATATTTTTTAAAATGAGATTAACTTTTAAAATTATCATATAAAAATTATCTAATGCTGAATTTTTTTTATTTTCTGAAATGTTTCATTTTTCAATGAATAGTGAAAAATATTGGATTTTAGTTGAAAACTGACTTTTCTTTTAAATTATTTATAAAGATAAATTATATTTTAAATTGGTTTTAAATTAAAATTAGATAAATTATATATATATATATTAATCTAATTAAGTTCATTTTAATCATTTTAATGTTTAATTTTGATATAAAAAACTTTATAATCTTTTGAACATTTTCTCTTTGAAAACCCGATTTCTCATCATATCTATGAGATTAATTTAAAAATTAAAATTTTACAGTTTTTTGAATTAAATATGGAAAAATTGTTTAAATGTTTTTAATAATTTTAATTTATATTATCTAATAAGTTAAAACTAATTTTTGACCATAATGAATGGTAAAATTTATAAAAAATTATTTCTTAGGGTTAATGTTAATGTGTGTTTATTTGGGGTTATACTAAACAAATAAGAGTTAAAATGGCCTAAAACTTGTCTAAAATATATTTCATGATCATATATAGACATTATCATATCTAAATATAGATAATACATCATTTTTTACCCATGATTCATGTGAAAAATAGGGAAATGCCTTTTTCTTTTAAAAAATTACAGGTGTGTCACTCACCTCACTTAAAAAAGGCCACCATCTCCTCTCCTATTTACACATTAAAAATATTCTGATTAGGAAAATAACTACCCAAATTATTTTTTATATTCCATACCCTCATCCAATAATCCTTATTATTGGTAGTAATCCAACCTAGTAAGGCTTCTGGTGAAAACCTAAGGAGCCTCCGAAAGAAAAGATAACTTTCTTCAATGATCGTTTATTTTTTATTTCTTCCTCCCCCTGATTAAATTATAATTAAAACATGGTTATATAATAAACTCAGTATACTTCATATACTAATATTATTTTATATTAATTATATAACCTAGAACTATCCCCACATCCATCAAATGGATTACAAAATCATCATTCATGTGTATGGTGGACAACCACCTCACGAACCGATGTCATTTGTTTTTTCATTACCACCTCTCATGTTTAGGTATGATGATGGATATAAAGTATATATTTGATATTTAAAACATAATTATAACTATGGATTATTTAAACCATATATAAATTTTTACATTCTATTATGTATGGGAAACGATAATTTTTCTTGTGTGTGTTGTGGGTTATCCCCTCATGAAGCGATGTGAGTCATATTTCACTAACACTTTACATGGAAGGTGATAAAGATATTTATAATGTTTATATGTGATATAAATGAAATAATTATTATATTATTGACAAATTTTCATTATGAAAATATAATATTTCATTTTATTTCTTAACTTTTGACTCACTTAAAAAGATAATATCATTCATGTATGTGTGGACTGCCACCTTCACAAAGTGATGTGACTCTGTTTTCATCACCACACCACATGGATGAAATATATAAGTATATTTATATAATTAATATAGTATTTATGATATTATTTTAATTATGGTAATATAAAATATTAATTACCTCTTTTCTATAATGATCTTTGAAAAATGGAAACATTGCTCATGCGTGTGTACGACCTATCATCTCCATGATCATAACATACTTCATTTATAAAAACAATTTTCATAATTGGTCATAAAAGAATAAATGTTTAATAACTATTATAATTATTTCATGATTAATATTAAAGATATTATAGAACCATATAATATGCAAATGAACTGGAACATTCATGAAAAAATATGAATGAGAAAATAAGACAATTAACACCTAAAAATAATGAAAATAATGAAAGATTACTAACAAAAAGGTGATAATATGTTATAAAAGAATAATATAAGATATTATAAATATTAATATAGTTAAATTATAATTTAATCACATATTTAAAACCAATATACATGAGTTTAAATCACATTCAACCAAAAGGAAGGATGAGGTATAGGACTTCATCTCAATTTCCCTTCATTGAGGCATATTGTAATGTTATGCACATAATTTATTTTATACGGTTTATATAATAACATTTTATATGTAATATCATGACTCATTAATACATAATGGTATTTTAAGCTTATATTTTAATTAATCATCTAAGGGGATTTGACTTGAAAATTACAAAGTGGTAAAAGTTATTGTATAATCTAATTTTCATGTGTGATTGTTAACTTTCTCTTGAAAAAAGAACTTTCTTATGATCATTTTCCATTAGAAATTACATTTATATTAAATGTTCATATTCTTATATGATGGATATAATTATTTCCTAAACCATATATCAATTTCAAAATTAAGTGTACTTTAAAAGTTATTTGATTAACTTTTGAAATATTGACAGGTTTGTATCCTTTACTCAATACATGTATTTGTTAATAAGAAATATTATTCCTCAATTAAATATATTATTCAATATATGATGAATGATTTGGACATGAATTAATGGGTGGGGTCTATAATTAAATATCCCCTCAATTCATTGACATGTCTCATGAGACAAATTAGTTGGCCAAATTAAACAGGTTTCTACCCATGGTTTTAAACCATCTTGTGAAAGGTCTCAATGGTAGAGGTATCATAATGTCTGATATCATGATATCCAATAATTAAGAATTTAATTCATTGTGGATTTAGTTATTTTTATTAACAATGATATCTTCATAAATATATTATCTCTTTATTCATTTAATTCTCATATTGTTGATGAAATGGCATGTGTGTTTAGTTATTTACCTTTTTATATTGATTGTGACTTATCTTATAATGATAGATAAGTTATTCAAATGGAATTTCTATTTAGTTATTTACCTTTACATGTTGATTATGATTATTGATTCATGATATATTTTTTTACTTAACCCTTAATAATCATTTAATATCACCCTTATTTTATTTTATTTCCCTAGTATATGATGAAGAATTCTTGGAATGAGTTTTCAAGGATACAGTTCATTTTATTTTGTTATGAATTATATTTTATTTTTTATTCCCATTATAAAATTGGCATCATGTATGTATCTAGTTCTCCAAAACTGATAAACTAGTTGGTCCTTTTGGATTTGACCCTTTGTATCTATGTTAATGTAATAAAGAATACACCAACTTCATACTACTGGGGTTGGGGCCATTACAACTGGTATTAGAATAAGTTTAGTGGAAACCTTGGAAACTATATTAAGGATAAAATATACTAGGGAACATAATACTGTGATATTATTTGAGGATAATCATATAAGTACATCCTAAAGTTTTGGTAAGTGAGATATTATCTGAATTTTCATATAAATACATCCATGTCTGGATACTACAAGTATATGTGGTTCTAGAATATATGTTCCTAAGGGTAATAACTCTAAAAATGTCACATTGGAATTGAATTTATAATTACCTAATGAATGGAAATGGTTCATAATGTGCACCTATTTTAACACCCCGAAGATATATTCTTAGGATAATTCATATTTTCTTTACAAACCATTATGAAGGATCTGGAAATAATGACATCCCCAAAGAAACCAATTTTATAATTTTGTGATTAACAGTACTTAAATTTTAATTAATTATAAGTGTTACAGCATATTTAGATTTATAAATTATGATTTAAAATTCATAATTATGTGATCTAATCATTTATATTCCATTTTTTAGAAATGATGCATGGAAGGAAGAATAGTATCAATGCTCATGGCTGATATAGATATTTCCATGATAATGAATCCAATATAGCTGGTATTGGAACTATGAAAATTATGGATATATTAGGGTATCTTATTTAGGTTATGAAAATTAACCTTTATAATATGTATAAATCTATTCCATGTTGTGATTATCCTATGTCATATCTCTTTATACGATAGAATCCCCCATTATTTGGTGGTACAGCTAATCCAATGGTAGCTCAACAATGGATTAAGTCTATGGGGAATATATTTAGGACATTGGGATATGGTGAAAATGAAAATTTTAAACTTTTAGTTTATTTTCTCAAAGTAGTTTCTGATCAATGGTGGTCTTTGATCTATAATACTAGGGAGTAAGAGGAAATAGAACTCATGAAATGTAAATATTTTTAGGAGACATTCTACGACAAATATTTCCCTCGTGAGAAACAAACTGAAATGAAGATAACGTTTATCATATTAAAGAAAAATAAAGAAGAATTTTTTTTTTAGTATGAGGATACCATTATAAGATTATCCATGTATTCTATGAATTACATACAAAATACAGAATGCAAGATTGACCATTTATTTAAAGGTCTTAAGATAAGTCTTTGAATGGAACTAGTCTCTCAAAAAAATTAGTCATTCCATTAAATAGTTTTATGTTCCATCAAAATGGAGAAGTAATTATATAGATATTATGTATTCAAGGTAAATAAATAGAATAAGAGGTTATCAAATATCCAAGAGAAAGGGAATGTGTTAAAGTAGAAGAAGAGGATGGATAAATTTCTGTCTTGTGAAATTATATAATGAAACATCATGTGAATTTCTTAAAGGGCATGGGTGTTTTTTATAAGTATGGGGATAAGGGGAATATGGCCCATGAGTGTAGGGGGGAAATATTAATTATTTATAGTTATTTAATTGTAAATAAATTTTTCATTATTCACACCAATTTCCAAAGCATCAAGGGAATCTACCATAGAAGAAAATTCTAAGATTATATGATTGCTACAGCTGAGGTGGAAGTACCCAATGATGTTTTGTTGGGTACCATAATCCTATATTAAAATTTATCTAATGATTTATTTTATTTGGTATCCTCACACTCTTTCATATCTACCAAGTTTTCTATAAAAATTAGACTTTTACCATTTAATTTAATAATGTTTTTGTTAATTAAAACTCCTATGGGAAGACTAACTATAATAAGGATGTTTCAGGGAGTCCTTATTATGACACATAAACATGATTTAATTTTGGACCTTATTATCATATATATGGTTTAATTAAATATAATCCTTTATATGGAATAGATTTCAAAATATTATGAAAATATATATATTAAAAGAAGAATGAAAATATGTAAAATTCCTTATCATTAGACAGGATAATTCATAATATTATTCATATCTATATTCACCCCTAGTAGTTATACTAAATGATATTCTTGGGGAAGAAGAGAAAAAATCTAGGGATAGGGAATGAAATTTTCAAATTGAGGATATACCTATTTTATAGAAATACATTGATGTATTTCCTAAGGACTTACCTTGACATCCCCCAAAGTGTGAAGATGAGGTTTCCAAATATTTAATCCCTAATTCAAGACTAATATAAAATACTCCCTATAGAATTTCTATTTTGGAACTAGTTGATTTTAAGAAACAACTAGAGGAGTTAGGTGATAATATATTTATTCTCCCTAGTGTTTCACCTTGGGGAGCCCCTATTCTCTTCATTAAGAAGAAATATGTATCGATGATACTATGAATTTATTATATGGTAATAAATACTATTATGATAAATAATAAGTATCCTCTATCTCTCAATGATGACTTATTGGATCAACTTCATGGAGCCCAACATTTTCTAAAAATTGACCTTAATTACGGGTATCATCAATAGAAAAAAAATAAAGAATACATTACGAAGATAGAGATTTGAAGAAGGTATGAACATTATTATTTTATAATAACACAATTTAGAATTACTAGTGCACCCAAAATTTTTATAGATTTAATGAACAGAGTATTTATAGAATATCATGGTGATTTTTTTATATTTATTGATGATATTTTGGTGAATTCTAAATACTATGAGGACCATGATAATCACTTGTGGGTCATTATTGAGACTATTAAAAGGAAAAAGTTATATTTAAAATTTAGTAAGTGTGATTTATAGCATAAATAAGTAACTTTTCATGGATATATTTTCTCTAAGTATGGAATCTCAGTTGATCATGTGAAGATAAAGGCATTTAGAGAATGTCCTATACTAATGAACTTAACTGAGTTATATAGTTTCATTGGTTTGGTAGGGTACTATCGATGATTCATTCAAAAAATTTCATGATTGGATAACTTGTTAACAAATCTTACACTAATGGGGTTTCATTTTTTCAAAAATTAATGTTAAGAATGTATAGATGAAATAAAGATGATATTGTTCAATGCTCTAATTTTGAAACCGCCATCTTGAAATGATGGGTTGGTGATTTATAGTGATGCATCAAAAAATTTAATTCATTATTTCCTCATTCAAAATGATAAATTTATCACATATGTATCAAGGAAATTAAAGACTCGTGAACAAAACTATCTAACCCATGATCTTGAGTTGATAGTTGTAATATTTTCTTTGATTATATGAAGACAATATCACTATGGTGAAATATGTGAGATATACATAGATCATAAAACCCAAAAATACATATTTTTAGAAAATATATCAACATGAGGAAAAGTGCACTACTTGATAAACCCAAGGATTATGAATTCTCAATACACTACCAACCAAGGAAAGAAAATAAGGTAGTTGGTGCATTGAGTATAAAAGATTATTGAATGATGAACCAAATCAGGATTGAGAGGGATCCTATATTATTGTATCTAGTAGATATGGATATTTGAATTATTTATTTAGGTGATACATCACTCATTTTTCAAATGATTTTGAAACTATATTTATTATAAAATATTAAAATTTATTAGTTTGATGATGATAATTTTTAGAAAAAAATTAAATCTGTTAATGATGGGAAATTGGAAGACTTAATTTGTTAATATGGTGTTTTGAAATTTGGAAAGTGATTATCTATTCCATTATACCTAATATAAAAATGAAATTATTGAATGAAAATCATAAGTCAAATTTATCAAAACACCCTCATAGCAAAATGATGTATAGGGATTTGAGGGAATATTTTTTATGGGATAAGATGAAGTGGGAAATTATTGATTATGTGTCCAGATGTTTGGTTTGTCAATAAGTGAAATCTATAAGATAACATCCTAAAGTAGTTATGTAAAAACTTCATATTCTTGTGCATAAATTGGATGATGTTAGTGTGGAATGTTTTATAGGACTACCAAATGCTCATGGAAAGAATGATTCAATATGGGTAATTATTGATCTCCTAACCAAATCTATACATTTTTGTTCTATAGGGAAAGATTTGAATCTGGAGCACATCACAAGGATCTATATTAATGAATTTTTAAGACTTCATAGTGAACCAATTTCAATTATGTCTGATCATGATCCCTATTTTACAATGAAATTATAGAAAATTCTAAAGGAGGATCCTCATACTGAGCTTCATTTGAGCACTACCTAGCATCCTCAAACTTATGGATAATGTGAATGGATGATTTAGTCAATGGATGATATGTTAAGGTCATTTTAAATTGACATTAAAGGAATATGGGGTTATTATTTACCATTTTATAGTTTTTCTATAACAATAGTTTCCATTCAAGTATTCAAATAGAATATTATGAAGCATTATATGGAAAATGATTTTGTACTCCAACTTGTTGGGATGAAGTTAGTGAAAGGAAATTCATGGGACCAATAATTTTTAAAGATATAACAATAAGGGTAAATTCTATTCAATATCATGTTAAAGTAGCTCAAATTATGCAAAAGTGTTATGCCAATAATCCGGGGAAAGATTTTAATTTTTAAATCGGAGTTCATGTTTTATTGAAAGTATCTCCATTTAAAAAAGTTATAAGGTTTGGTAATAAAGGTAAAGTTATCACCATGTACATTAAACTATTTTAAATCCTTAAAATAATGGGTGTGGTTTCATATAATTTTTTAATTCCACCAAATCTGTCAAAAGTACATGATGTGTTCCATATGTCATCGTTAAGGAAGTACATTCCAGGCACAACGCGTGAGCTCACCTTGGATAAAGTAAAATTAGAAACTAATATATCTTACTGTGAAGAACTCATCTAGATTATTGGTTATATAGAGTAAGTATTGAAGAATTGTATAACTCTATTGGAAAAGTTACTTGATATAAATCACAAAATGGAGGAAGTAATGTGTGAACCGTTGGATGTTATGTAAAAGAACTACCCTCAACTATTTAGAAGGTAATATCCTTGAAAATTTTAGGCGGAAATTTTTATAAGAGGATAAAATGTAACACCCCAATACTTTAAAATCTATTTATTTTAGAATAAATTTAATTTCATTGATAACTTGTGATACACACAACACCATATTTAAATGAAACAAAATACTCTATTAAAATATTATTTACACATGACCATTATAAACTATCCATTAAATTAGTAGATATGAATAAAAATAATTAATTAATTAAAACATTAAATAGTTTAAAAATATAAATTTTTTATATATTTATTATAAATAAAATAAGAATCACTTAAATTAAAAAGACATGTTTCCTAAAAACTATATTTTTATAAAAGACAGTTAATTGTACTTCACCCAAAAAATATATATGATTAATTTTTACTAATTTTAGAAATATTATTTGATATAATGAAATTAATTTTTGAAATAATAATATCAAAATTATCTTAGGGTTAATTTTTTGTATTTTTTTGAAATGTTTCATTTTTCAATGAAAAGGTTAAAATACAGAATTTTTATTGAAAACTAACATTTTTTTAAAGAATTTATAAATATAAATTATATTTTGAATTGGTTTCAATGAAAAATTAGTTATATTATATCCATTAAAAAAAATTATGTCATTTGAATCATTTCCAATTTGAATTTTTTGTGAACTTTTGTCATTTTCTCTTTAAAAACCAGATTTCTCCTCACTTCTATGGGGTTAATTTTATATTAATTTTTTTCACTAATTTGAATATAATTTGGAAAAATGGATACCATATTTCAAATAAGAATAATTTATATTATCTAATAAGTTATAATTAATATTTTACCAAGATTAATAGTAAAAATTATTTTCCATAGTGAAGGTAAAAATGGATTTACTATGGGGTTAAACTAAAACTATAAGGGTTAAATTGACCAAAAAACTTGTATAAAATAAATTTTATTGATTTATTTCCACCCTATAATTTTTAATACTACATAATACTTCATTTTTGACCCTTTATATGTGTGAAAAATGTGGGTATACATTTTTATTTCAAAAAATTACAAGTGTGTCACTCACCTCCCTAATAAAAGGCCACTAATGCTTCACTCTTCTTCACACCTTCAGACCCATTTTAATCAGCCAATACCTACCTAAATAACCTTAAAAAATCATAATCACATCATATAAGCCTTATGGTTTTCATAAATCCAACCTAGGAATGATTTTGGTGCAATCCTAAGGAGGTTATACCCAAAGAAGAGATATTGTTCTTCAATAAGTATTTTTATTTTATTTCTTCCTTCACCTCCTTCAATTACTTTTAAAACATGCGTATATAATAAAATAAATATATTAAATTTATTTAGATGTTATATATATTAATTTAATTATCTACATCCATCCCCACTTCCTTCAAATGGGTTACAAAATCATAATTCATGTGTACGGTGGACTACCACCTCACGACCAGATGTCATTCATTTTTCCATTACAACCTCTCACGGTTGGGTATGATGATGGATATAAAGTATATATATTTTATTTATTATATAATATAATTATTTATTAATTATATTATGTATTCATTTTAAATCTCCATTCCATTAGAGATATGATATCGTTCCTCGTGTGTGTAGTGGACTACCCCCTCGCGAAGCAATGTGATTCGTTTTTCAATAAAGATTTACATGGAAGGTAAGAAGGATAATGTAAATAAATATATGTGATATAAATGATATAATTATTAAATTAATTACATATTTATAACTATTAAAATATAATATCTTATTTCCTTTCTTACTTTTCACTCACAGAAAGATGAAAACATAATTCTTGTATGTTTGAGTTATTGCCTTCACAAAGCGACGTGACTCTCATTTCATCACCAAAACACATGGATTATATATATATATGTATGTATATATGCATATATAATAAAGTAATATGGTATTTAGTATATTATTATAATTATTAAAATATAAAATATTACTTACCACGTTTCCATAATTATCATTGAAAAATTGAAATGTTACTCATGTGTATGTATGACCTCCCGTCTTAATGATCATAATGTACTTAGTTTATCAAAAAAATATTTCATAATTTGTATTAAAAGTATAATTGATGTATAAATATGATAATTATTTCATTATTATTATTCTTGAGATGATGAAACTATATAATATGCACAATAATTTGAACTTTCATGACAAAGCACGAATGAGAGAACAAGGAAATTAACACATGAAAGAATGAAAATAATAAAAGATTATTAGTGAATGGGTGATGAAATGTTATAAAAGGATAAAATATGATATTATAAATATTAATATGGTTATTTTATAAGTTAATAACATTTTTAATAACATTATACAAGAGTTTAGTGCACATTTAACCAAAAGGATGTGTTAGTTAAGGGAATTCGTCTCAATTTCCCTTCTTTAAGGAATATTGTAATGTTATGGACCTAATTTATTTTATATAGTTAAAATAATTCCCCTTTGAAATATAAAATCATTATTCCTTAATAATTCATGGTATTTTAGTTTTAAATTTTAATTATACAATCAAAGGGTATTCAACATGAAAATTACAAAGTGGTAAAAGTTATTGTAAAATTTTACTTTCTTTAGTGATTGATAACTTTCTCTTGAAATAATTACTTTCTTATGACAATTTTTCATTAAAAATTAAATTTCAATTAAATATAAATATTATTTTATGTTCTATGAGATTATTTCCAAAACTATATACCATTTTTACATAAGGTTTATACTTTAAATGTAATTTGATTAACTGGGAACATATTGATAAATATGAATCCTTTAATCCATAAAGATATTTTTTGATAAGGCATATTATATATGAATAAAATTTATTAATCAATATATAATGAATTTTTTGGATATTAAATGATGGGTGGGCCTATAATTATATATCCCCTCAATGAATTAATATCTCCCATGAGACAAATCAGTTGTCCAAATTAAATGCGTTTGTACTTGTAGTTCTAAACTGTTTTATGAAAGGTCTTGATGGTAGAAGTATTAGGATTCATGAGATCATGAAATATAGTAATTATTATAATCTTTCAATGAGGATTAAATTGTTTTTATAGACCATTATTGTTTTAAAATTACATTATCTCTTGGTGCATTTCATTATCAAATTATTGATTAAATGGAATGTGTGTTGAGTTATTTACCTTAACATATTGATTATTCCTTATATTATTGTGATAGTAAAGTTATTTAAATGTAATTTTTGTCTAGTTATTTACCATTTAATTTTTATTATTCATGTTGATTCGTGATATATTGTTTTATACATCCTAACTGAGAATTTAATCTCACCCTTATTATGTTTTCTTTCTCTATGATATGAGAAAGAATTTTCATAATGGGTTTCTAAGGATGTAGATCATTTAATTTAGTTATTTATTAGGTTTTAATTTCTATTCAAAATGTGAAATAGGTATAATTTATTAATTTGGTTCTGAAAAACTTATAAATGTATCGATCATTCTGGATTTAACCCTTTGTGTTTATGCCAATGTAATAAAGCCAACATGAGCTTCATACTACTATGGTTGGGGTCATTAAATTCCTTGTATGTTTCACCCTATATGTGTATAACCATACCTTGGTAGTTATTATTGGTAGTTCATATAGGTGGGCTATAGTGACATGTTCATCCCTTAGAAAAATAGTGTTCTTGACTTGTGATGATGGTGATGAGGGACCTGATCATAGGGTGGAGGTACGAGGTATCCATGATTCCATATTGAGGATGCACTTGAGGTAGACTAGTATCATCTGAGTATCATACCCATGAGTAAGCCTAGTTAAAAACTAGAGGATATCAAGAAATATTAAATACTTAAGGGATAAATTATTTGGGGTAGCATGTTCACATGACTCCATAAGGAAGACATATTGTGGCTAGTTTCATCTCTTCCAACATTTTTAACTATTGTTCTAGAATGGATCTTAAGAAGGTACAATAGGGAGTTTGTGAAAGCTTATTTAATGCACGACCACTGATTTTTTTAATTAGATGTTGTTATTATTGTTATGAATTTGTTATTATTGTTGAATACAGATTTTATATATTAGCACACTAGGTTAATTATGCATTTTTGGTGTACTACTAAGTCTAGTACTCAAATACTAATTAGGAACTTCAATGCACATATAGATTTTATAATGGATCCGGGGAAGGGTAAGGTCCATGTGGTGTATAGCTAAGAATAAAATCATAGAGTGTGTGGTAGACAGATAAAGACTCTAAGTACCCTCGTCATTTATTTTATTTATTGTATACCTTATTTTTATTACACTGGATATTATTTCCACATTAGGAGCGACATTTATTTTTTTGACATTTATGTCATTTATTATTTTCCAAAAAATTACTCATACCATTTACTATATTTTTATTGTTTATTATTTATATTGTAACATTATACTAATGGTATAGTCTCTCTAATAATAGACTTGGACTCTCTCTACTAGTCAGAAACCTATTGCATGTGGGGAGGCATGAATGAGGTGATATAGAACTTCAACTCAGATCCAATGTTTTGGGTTGGGTGTTACAATAAAAGAAATGGAAGAAAAATTTTAAAGTTTTTTAGTTTTTATATATGAACTAATGTTGTTGGTTGTATCTCAATGTCATAAAATTGATGAGTGAAACCTTTAGATCATTTAATTGTAAAATATATTGTTTAAGAAAAATTTATTTTTTAAAGTTCAAGAAGATATTTTTTAGGGATGATTGTAATGATTAAAGAAAAGTTTTATATTAGATATTACTATTTGAATAAGAAATATAAATACATTTAAATATTGAGGAACATGGTAGGAAAAATTTTCAGAAGGAATTATTTTTTAACATACCATTACTTGTATCTTTGCAACATTTTTCTAAAAACATTTTTATTATATTATCATGGTGAATTTTTTATCTTTTACATTTGTATAAACATTATAACAATATTTTCAATTTGATTGTATAAGTAAAAGCTTTATTTTTTCATGTTATTCAGGGGAAATTTCATTTTCAAGTCATACTTTTCAAAAACTACAAAAAGTAAGAATTATTTTAAAAATTAAAATCATTAATACTATTTTTTATTTGTTTTATAAAGGAGAGAACCTTTCAAAAAATAAAGGAAATATCTAAATTTTTTTTAATGTGGGAGAACTATCTAAAGTGAGAAATAAGGATATTTTCATCTGAAGATAGACATGGAGTATTTTTGTTTTTATATTTTTTATTATGATTTTCAAAATGGGGGAGATTGTTGAGTAACAGAACCACTTTACTCTCTATGTTTCAAAAACCATGACATATTCATTTAGTATTTGATATTACTTATGTTTTATGTTTTATCATTATTTTTACTATATTAAACTAATAAATGATTTATCGATAACTTGAGGTTTAACAAATATTGATGGTTAACTAATTTTTGAAGATCATATGACATATGTAATTTTTTAATACTTCTATAATAAGTTTTTCATGAAAAAATAATTAACCTGGATAATGAAATCTAGATTAATATCACTAGTTTTAAAAAAACTATATAAGCGATAATTCACCTCATCAATATGTCACAACCTGTCCTTGGGGCCTATGTCATAACTACCCCAAGCCTGCCTTCCATAGGCCAGGGGCTAGAGACTAACATCAAAGGAAAATTCCTGATAAAAATGGAAGGCATTGCCTTTAAACCTATAACAAACATAGTATGAACACAAGGAGTGGAAGAAACAAGTACTAAAATAGAAAAGAAAAGTGTGCTGAAAGTAAGTGGGCTAGAATACAAACCCAATTGAACAACAAGTATAAGTACAAGTAAAAAGGGAAAGCAGCTCCTGGATCGTCCATCGAGGAATCCTACCTAAAGGGTAGGTACAGAACTCGAACAACTCATCCCTGAAGTACGTCTCATCTATTCTAGCTCTGTGTAGCCTCTCGTCCGTCACCCTCAGCCTCGATCACTGCTGACCGTCATCTGCACAAAACACAACAATGTGCGGGCGAAGTCCGTGTAGGGGTGAGTATATCAATACTCAGTAGGGGACCCCAAGACCCCCAAAGGTCTCCCAGAATCCCCTAAGGATAACCCACAGAAGAAAGATACAATCAAAAAGTATCTACCAACCCTACTTAGGTATATTCCCATACATATACCTATGTTACCAGTCATAGTCTAGCTCCAAGTCTCGAGCCCAAGCACAACCTAGTCCACAAAGGAAGTAAAGTCAATCACCTAGATGATAATGATTGAAAGTCAAGACTCATCTCACATAGGTATACTACTCATGTAGAGTGGTAGAGATGACTAGTTGTAGCCACAGAATCATCTCCTCTGTCGAACCCACGTAGGATCCTGGAATAATATCAGCGTTTTCGAACCCACATAGGATCCTGGTACAGAAGCCATCGATGTCGAACCCCCGGAGGATCCCAGTACAGAAGTCACCGCCGTCGAACCCACAGAGGATCCTGGTATAGAATTCATCACTGTCGAACCCACATAGGATCCTGGTATAGTATCGTCAATGTCAAACCCATGGAGGATCTTGTCATCTTAGTCGCAGCCAGCCATAGGGTTCCCGCACATAGCACGCTCGATTCTAGGAGTGTTTGCTCCTCGAGCCAAGTGCTGATACATCAACTACCATGAAGTCTCGATTTTATGTTTCATTTAGTTCCGTCTCATCATAAGGAACCCAACGTGATAGACGGCCCATCAATCGGACATTCGGTCTGTGAGTTAATGGCATTTTCGTTCCAGGGGCCGGGTTGGTTTTCTAGGCTCAAACCAACCCGACCATACTCCAAATGAGTCCAAACCTCAAGCGTGGTATGCCAAAAGAATCTTATTTCTCCAAGAATTTCATCACCGCAGACGGTTCATCGTTCGGACACTCGTAGCCCAAGATGCGGGCTAAAAGGCGTAAATTGCCATAATGGGTCTGGGTCCGGTCTGACCTAGTCGGACCGACCCGGCCTGACCCGATCCGAACTGAGGTCTGAATCGGTCCGAGGGTGCGGCCCGACCCAAGTGGTCATCCCGGTCTGATGGGGCGGCCCGACATGAGGGCAACCCAGCCCGTGGCGGCCCGGCCGAGGGGCGGCCCCGCCATGGTGGCCCGACCGTGGAGGCCCGACCGTGGCATCCTGACTGTGACGGCCCGACAAAGGGGCAGCCCGGCCGTGGGGCTTCTTCAGCACAGCTCGATGGTGCTGGAACGTCTTCTTTCTCCACGGCCCGCATGGTCGCGGCCCCTTCCTCCGGCGCGGCGCAACGGCGCCGCGCCTCTTCCCTCCGCCGCGTCCCCCTTCCTCCGGCACGGTGAGATGGCACCGCGCCCTTCCATATCCGCCTTCTTCATCAACCAATCAAGAACCAACAAAGGGTTTTCGGGCCGTGTTTGTTCGGCCCGCGCCCTCCGCATTAGGTGATAACAGATGGCCATCATCGAACCAAAAATAAGCGATGAGGAATGGGGGTTTAATTTACTCAAAACAAACTCGTACCTTGATTTCGGTGATCAAAGAAGGAGTCACGAAAGATGAACTTTGCTTCATCGACGTCGGGAAAGAAGGTAACTAAGGACGGTGGCATCGGCGTTCTTTAAGGACGGTGCTCCCTCCTTTGTTATGATAGAAGGAAGAAGATGTCCACAGAAGAAGTCGAAGAATGGAGGACGTCGTCGACATTCTTCACGTTATTCATTGGAAGGAAGTGGCGTTATTTGTGGGTGATGGTTCTTTGTTAGAGAGGATAATTCTCCAAGGATTCTCCCAATTTTCCAACAAATAAATCTACGCCATAATAATAGAGAAAGTTCGCTATTATTTTTATGGCACAACAACACAAGAGTTGTCGTTAATTAAATGTGACAGCTCATTTAATTTAATTGTGGAGTAAAGGATTCAAAATTTAAATTCAAAATAAGGGAGGTGGAGAGTTTCAATTAATTTAAGAGAGGTTAGGTACAATTATGAGGGTAGACCAAGAGTTACAAGGGTTACATGCCCGGGTGGTCCCCACCAGAAAAATAACCTCCCAAGGGAGGTTATATGCGGGTGGTCCCCACCACCATAACCTCTCATGGAAGGTTATGGTGTGGTGGCCCCCACCTCCAGCCACCACTTAGAGACTTTAACCACCAAAAATAAAAATAATCTATCACTTATTTTTATTTAACTTTTTTCATGAAACATAGAAAACTAACTTCTAAACATGCTAAAATGCAACTGCAAAGAAGGTCTCACTAAGAAATAACTGACGTTGTGAGTTCAAAGGTGCCCTCGGATTTCAATTCTGAGCACCAGTTCAAAAGATATAAAATCCCACACGTACATTTACTTAACGTACCTGAAAAAAACTTCATAAATTGATTCCAGACACACCGAGCCTCAAAATCAGGCACCGTCAGAAATAGCGGACGCGTAAAATTCTTGTGTATTTAAAAAAAATTCCACTAAATTTTCGGGTCTTTAAATTCTCCACACCTCAGGGATTTACATACCCATAATCTATAACTCACTCTAAAGAAACAAATGGGGGTACTGAGCTTGCATCTGAGCCTCTCTCTCCCATGTGCTCTCCTGGAGGTTCCCGTGCTACCAGCAAACATGCACCAGATTTATTGATCGTCCACGTAGCACCCACTCCTGTTGATCCTCAATCTCCACTGGAACCTCCGTGAAAGTCACCCTATCATAGATGTACATATCCCCATGGTCGATGATGTGGGACAGGTCATGCACGTATCTCCTCAACTGAGATACGTGGAAGACGTCGTGCACCCGGTGCAACTGATGTGGAAGAGCCAGGCGGTAAGCCACCTCGCCTACTCTGCTGAGGACCTAGAATGGTCCGATGAATCGCAGAGATAACTTTCCACCTTTGCCAAATCTCTGTATACCTCGTTGAGGTGAGACCCATAGAAGGATGTGGTCGCCATCCTCGAACTCCAGTGGTCTCCGTCTCATGTCAGCATAGGAATTCTGTCTGCTCTGTGCAGTCTTCATCCACTCCTGGATGATATGCACTTTCTTCATCGTAGCATGCACCATCTATGGTCCAACAAGTGCAGGATCCCCTGGGTTAGTCCAGCGCAGAGGCGATCTGCAAGGTCGGTCATACAGTTCCTCGAAAGGTGTCATCCTAGTGGTGGAGTGGTAGCTATTGTTATATGAAGAATCCACCAAGGGTAAGTGATCCTCCCAGCTATGACCAAAGTCGAGGACGCATGCACGGAGCATGTCCTCGAGAGTCAGAATGGTCCTATCAGTATAACCATCCATCTAAGGATGGAAGGTGGTGCTCAAGTGAAGCTGCATCCTGAAAGCCTCCTGTAATCCCTTCCAAAGCCGGGAAGTGAAACTACCATCTCGATCGGAGATGATCATCGATGGCACACCATGAATCCGTACGATATTCTATATGTAGAGGCGTCCCAAGCTCTCTACTGAGCCCTGCTCTCTGGTCAGTAGGAAGTGGGCCGACTTTGTGATTCGGTCGACAATAACCCAGATAGAGTCATTTCCTTTGGATGTACGTGGAAGTCCCATCACGAAATCCATGTATATCCTATACCACTTCCACTCTGGGACCTTTAAGGGCTGAACCCAGCCTGATGGAACCTGGTGCTCTGCCTTCACCTGCTGACAAGTGAGGAATCATGAGACAAACTATGCTACTAATTTCTTCATACCTGGCCAGCAGTGATGTCGTCGAAGGTCCTGATACATCTTCACCACACCTGGTTGTACCCCTAGAGGGGAAGTGTGGAACTCCCTCAACACTTCCTCCTAAAGTGAAACCGGTACCATGGTACATCATCTGAAGAGGATGAAATGCTCCCTACCTTCAGAAAATTCATCAAGTGCCTGCCCTATAGATATCTGAGCACGTCACGTCTCACAGTCAATTTCCCCACACTGAACCTCTCTGACTCACTGTAGAAGTGGAGGAGTGACTGTGAGAGACTGCAGAAAGGCTGATCCATCTCTATCCACAAATGATATCTACAACGCGGCCAGCTGCTCCATCGCCTCTCCTAGCATCTGAATGCCTGATCTCTTACTGAGAGAATCTTCTACAACGTTCCCCTTTCTAGGAGTATAGACTAACTCAAAGTAATAGTCCGAGAGGAACTCAAGCCATCGACATTGTCTTAGGTTCAGGTCCTTCTGCGAGAAGATGTACCTGAGAATCTAGTGGTTAGAGTAGACTGTAAAATGTTCACCCATAAGATAGTGTCGCCACATCTTCAAGGTGAAGAACACTACTGCTAAATCTAGGTCATGGGTAGCGTAGTTATGATTGTGTTGTCTCAACTACCAAGAACCATATGTGATCACTGCTCACTACTACATCAGGACACACCCGAGTCATGTCCCGGATGCATCGTAGTAAACTACGTACCCAATGCCCTCCTCCAGTATCCTCAAGATGGGAACACTAGTAAACCTCTGCCTCAGCTCTTGAAAGCTCTTCTGGCATCTCTCTGACCAAACGAAGGGTTTCCCCTTCTTCATCAATGATGAATGTGGTGCTGAAACTCTGGAGAAATCTGGCACAAATCTCCGATAATACCCAGCCAGTCCTAGAAAACATCGTACCTCCGTCACACTCCTAGGTGGCTCCCAAGCAAGTACTGCCTCAATCTTCACTGGATACACTGCAACTCCGGCCTCCAAGATGATGTGTCCTAAGAAGTGAACTTCTCAAATCCAAAACTGGCACTTCGAGAGCTTACGATAAAGTTGGTGCTCTCGTAGTGTGTCTAGTACTACCCGCAAATGGTAGGCATGCTCCTCCTCAGTAGTTGAGTAGATCAGTATTTCGTCGATGAAGACTATGACAAAGTGATCAAGGTAAGGTTGGAAGATCCTATTCATGAGACTCATGAACATTACTGGAGCATTTTTTACACTGAAGGGCATAACCAAGAACTCTTAGTGGTCATATCGACACCTGAAGGCCATCTTCTGCACATCCTTGTCTCAAAATCTGAGTTGGTGATAGCATGACTTAAGGTCTATCTTCAAGAACCATCATGATCCCTTGATCTGATCAAAGAGGTCATCAATCCTAGGAAGTGGGTACTTGTTCTTCACAGTCACCTGATTCAGGCGACTGTATTCAACACATAGTTTCAAACTCCCATCCTCATTCTTGATGAACAAAATTGGAGATGCCCAGAGTGAAACACTGGGTCAGATAAATACCTTCCCCTACAAGTCCTCCAGCTGTACCCGCAACTCATGAAGCTCGACGAGAGCCATCCAATATGCTGGAGTAGATATCGATGTCATCCTAGGGTACAGTTCAATGTAGAAGTCCATATATCTGTGAGGAGGTAGTCCTAGAACATCATCAGGAAAAACATCCGCGTACTGATCCACCACAACAGGAAAACTCGGACTCCGCACATCAACCTCTCCGAGGATGAGACTAGCCAAATGATGTGTGATCGGTTTCCCCCTCCTATGTGTAAGTCCATATTGAGATTCTAAGGCTCCCTTATCTCCGATGAAGGTGAACCTGGTCCCATCTGTGTGGACACACCACACTTTGCGCCTAATACAGTCAATATAAGCATGAACTATGGATAACTATTCCATACCCAAGATGACGTCGTAAGGCCTCGACGCTGCTATTGGGAGATCCTAGTCGAAGATATCACCTCCTAGAGTAAGCTCCCACTGCTGGCACCAATGCATAATCATCAATTCTGCTTTGGTAGGAGTCTCTAGCCGTAAGGATCGAGACAACAGCTCCATCGGAATCTCCAAGCTCCGAACGAGGGTAGTGGAAATAAAATCATGACTCGCACCTATGTATATAAGTACTGCAGCAAGGGTGGAGTAGACATAGATTGTACCTCAAATCATCTTAGGTGTGTCGTGGTCATAGGCCTCGACTTCCTGGAGCTGAGCCCGCCTCTGTCCGCCAGCTCCCTGTGGTCGGGGTGGACCTCCTGGTGGTGGTCCTGGTAAAGCCTCGAAATGTCGTCCACCAACCGCTGCTCGGCTAGCTCCTCTGCCACGTCCGCCTGCTCCCGGTGGACCACCATGGTCGAACCTATTCCTCTGCCTGGGAGGTCCCTCTATTGTCTGTTTCTCATCTGCATGGTGGGTCGGGAAGCCATGAGCCATGTGACCCTACCCGCCTCATGCATAGCACTACCTGCTCCTCATATGGATGGCTCTGTCTCGTGTGCCCCACACAGCCAAACCTGTATCCTGGGGTCACCCACCTGACGGCATGGTCTGCTTGGACCTCTAGGACATCTATCTACTTTCGGATGCATAAGACTCCGATATGTGTCTCCCTGTGGTGGGTCTCTTTGCTGGTTTATGCTCAGCAAGAAAACTCTCCACAAGAAGGGCTCACTCCAGCACCCCTGCATGCATCGGGATGTTGGGGGAGATCATCAAAGCCTTGATCTCATGCCTGAGTCCCTGCTCAAAGGTATGTACCCTAAATAATGGGTCACATACCATATATGTGGAGTAGTACGAGAGGTCATTGAACCTCACTAAGTACTGAGCTACTGTCATGATGCCCTGCTGCAGATGAAGTAACTCCTGAATCTGCACTGCATGAAGGGTGGCTGGAACAAAATCTGACCGGAGGAGACTCTGGAAGTCTATCCAGAGTTGTAATGCCTCATCCTAAACCTAGAGCATCAAGCTACACCATATGCCTACTGCTGCATGCAGGATACTCACGACAAGGATCACCATGAGGTCGGTTGGTGTCCCTAGCAATTTGAAAACTCTCATGATAGCCTCTAGCCAATCCTCATCTTCCTATTGGTCCATCTCTCCCCAAACCTGGGTGGCCTCTGGCTCTAGAACTCACGAAACACACTCAAATGGTGTGCACACTCTTCTATTGGAGCCGGTGGTATTGGTGGCCCAACGGGTAGTGGTACCGCTAGTACCTCCACTATGATGGGGTCATGTACTGATACCTTGTCACTCGATAGACTACCATATTGTATAAAACTTAGAACCCTAGCTGGCTGCCTTTGTGGGTCCATCCTGAAAAGAAACAGGTGTGCCATGATTAAAACAATATACCTGGTGAGTTAACTCAAAGTAATCACGAAGAAAACTTTTCAAAGGAAACACACATGCAATCTGTGTTTTTCATGCACTGAGTCAGAAATCAGAAGTCAGAGTCCTAGTGTATGGATACATCGGCCGCCGCACCAACACCGGTTTCCCTAAACTGATAACCACACCCAAAACACTTAACACTTTTCATGTTAAAAGAATCAGAGTCCAAGTTCTACTATATAACTGACTCCTCTGATACCAATTTGTCACGACCTATCCTCAGGGCCCATGTCATGACTACCCCAAGCCCACCTTCCATAGGCCAGGGGCTGGCGACTAGCACCAAATGTGAATTATTGATAAAAAGGGAAGGAAATACCTTTAAACCTGTAAGACACACAGTCTAAACACAAGTAGTGGAAGCAACAAGTAATAAAATAGAAAAGAAAAGTGTGCTGAAAGTGAGTGGGCCAGAATACAAACCCAACTGAACAACAATTATAAGTTCAAGTAAAACGGGAAAATAGCTCCTAGATCGTCCACCGGGGAATCCAACTTGAAGGGTAGATACAGAACTAGAAAAACTCGTCCTTGAAGTAGGTCCCATCTAGTCCATCTCTGAGCAGCATCCCCTCCATCACTGTCAGCCTCGATCACTAATGACCGTCGTTTTTCAGAGAACACAACAAGGTGCGGGTGAAGCCCGTGCAGGGGTGAGTATAACAACACTTAGTAGGGGACCCCGAGACCCCCTAAGGTATCCCAGAATCCACTAATGATAAACCACAGAAGAAAGATACAATCACGAAGTATCAACCAACCCTACTTAGGTATAATCCCATACATATACCTAAGTTACTAGTCACAGTCTGGCTCCAACTATCGATCCTAATAACAACCCAATCCACAAAGGAAGTAAATTCAATCGCCTCGATGATAATGATTGAAAGTAAAGACTCAGCTCACACAGGTATACTACTCGTGTAGAGGGGTAGAGATGATTATTTTTATCCATTGAATCATCTCCTCTATCGAACCCACATAGGATCCTAGAACAATATTAGTGTTGTCGAACCCACGTAGGATCCCAGTACAGAAGTCATCGCTGTCAGACCCATGGAGGATCCTAGTACAGAAGTCACCACCATTTAACCCATGTAGGAAACCGGTATAGAAGTCATTTTTTTCGAACACACGGAGGATCCTGGTACATTATCGTCACTGTAGAGCCCATGGAGGATCCTATCATCTCAGTCGCAGCCAGCCATAGGGTTCAACACGCTCGATTCTAGGAGGTTCCGCTCCTCGAGCCAAGTATCGATACATAAACTACCACGAAGTCTCGATTTGATGTATCCTATAGTTCTGTCTCATCATAAGGAACCCAACGCGATAGACGGCACATCAATCAGCCGTCCGGTCTGTGAGTTATTAGCATTTCCGTTCCAGGGGCTCGGTTGGTTTTTTAGGCTCAAACCAACCCGACCGTACCCCAACTGCATCCAAACCTCAAGCAGGGTATTCCAAAAGAATCGTCTCGCTCCAATAATTCCATCACCATAGACGGTTCATCGTTCAGACACTCATAGCCCAAGATATGGGCAAAAATGCATAAATGGCCGTAGTGGGTCCGAGTCCAGTCCGACCCAGTCGGACCGACCCAGCCCAACCCGGTCTGAACCGAGGTCTGACCTAGTCTGCAGGTGCGGCCCGACTCAAGTGGTCGGCCCGACCTGAAGGGGTGGCCCGGCCTGAGGGCGTCCCGGACAGTGGCGGACCGGCCGGTGGCGGACCGGCCAGTGGCGGCCCCGCCGGTGGCGGCCCCGCCGAGGGGTGGCCCGGCCGAGGGGCGGCCCGGTCATGGTGGCTCGGCTGCGGGGCTTCCTCGGTGCGGCACGACAGCATCGCTCCATCTTCATCGGCCGCGGCCCTCATGGCCGCAACCCCATTACTCCAGCACAGCATGATGGCGCCACACCTCTTCCATCTGCTGCGGCCCACGTATTCGCAGCCCCCTTCCTCCGGTGCGGTGCGACGGCACCACACCCTTCCGGCTCCACCTCCATCATCAACCAAACAAGAACCAACTGAGGGTTTTCGATCCGTGTTTGTTTGGCCCATTCCCTCCACATTAGGTGATAAAAAATGACCATCATGGAACCAAAAATAAACAACGAGGAACGAGGGTTTAATTTAATCAAAACAAACCCCTACCTTGGTTTCAGTGATAAACGACGGAGTCACAGAAGACGGACATCACTTCATCAGTGTCGGGAAAAAAGGTAACTGAGGAAGGAATTGTCAGCATTATTTAAGGAAAACACTCCCTCCTTTGTTCCGAAAGGAAAAGGAATAAGACGTCCATGGAAGAAGTCGAATAATGGAGGGCGTCGCCGGTGTTCTTCACGTTCTTCATTGGAAGGAATTGGCGTTCTTCGCGGGTGATGGTTCTTTGTTGGAGAGGATAATTCTCAAAGGATTCTTCCAATTTTCCAGCAAAGAAAGATAAGCCAAAATAATAGAGGAAGTTCTCTATTATTTTTATGGAATAATAACACAAGATTTGTCTTTAATTAAATGTGACAACTCATTTAATTTAATTATGGAGGAAAGGATTCAAAATTAAAATTCAAAATAAGGGAGGTGGAGAGTTTCAATTAATTGAAGAGAGTTTTGGCACAATTATGAGGGTAGACCAAGAATTACAAGGGTTACATGCCCCGGTGGTCCCCACCAGAAAACTAACCTCCCAAGGGAGGTTATGTGAGGGTGGGCCCCACCACCATAACCTCTAATGGGAGGTTATGGTGTGGTGGCCCCCGCCTCCAACCACCACTTAGAGACTTTAACCACCAAAAATAAAAATAAGTTATCATTTATTTTTATTTAACTTTTTTCATGAAACACAGAAAACTAACATCCAAAAAAGCTAAAATGCAACTACGGTGAATGTCTCACTAAGAAATCACTGACACTGCGAGTTCAACGATGCCCTCAAATTTCAATTCTGAGCACCGGTTCAAAATATATAAAATCCTGCACGTACATTTACTGAAGTTACCTAAAAAAACATCAGAAATTGATTCCAGGCACACCAGGTCTCAGAATCAGGCACCCTTAGAAAATGCGAACTCGTAAAATTCCCTTGTATTTAAAAAAAATCCACGGAATTTCCGAGTCTTTACATAATAGATATGAAAAAATACTAAGTCTATAGTAATATTAATAGAAATTTTATAATGATGTCGTTGCAACCAACCTCTATATATGTAGAATCTGAATTTTGGAGTATTTTATATAAAGAGTCAAACTTCATGGATCAGATGATAATGTCCCAAAAGAATACTCTAAGAAATAAAATTTCTTAAATTCCTTAACATATTATTGAAAAATGTGTTATTGATTATTTTTCATTTATAGTTTTTCCTATAGCTTATTCTTGAGTTGTTTCACTATAAAAACTTCTATAATTTCTTATTGTAACCATTTTAACTAAGAAACCCTTCATAGTAACAATAATACTGAGCTACCATTTATTGTATAAAATTTGAGGAGCTATAATTCAATGTAGTGAGTAAACCATGTTTTATGTTTTTAAAGTAAGGAAATTCCTATTAGGCTTATCAAGGTATTTCAGGGTATTTAAGACTAAGACAATATTCATAATTTAAGAATCTAATACCTTATGATAGGTTTAAAGTTGTGGATACCTTAGATGATGTCTATAGATCTACCTTTCACATTGGTCTAAAAGTGATGTTTTAGTAATATAGTTTTAAAAAGAGTACTTGTTTTTATTACCAATACGATGTGTTTAGTTTAAAACATTAGTAGTATTATTTATTAAATTTACATTAAGATAATTATTTCTTTACTCATATAATACATTTAGTATAAATTTCTACTATTATAAATCTTCCTTTTATAATTGATAAAATATCAATTAATTTGTTTTTGTTTCACTTATTATGTTATATATTATTTATATTTCCACCATGTAAACTATTTTTACTCTAATATTTGATTTGATCGGTATTTAAAAAAACCAATCAACATAATATTTAAATATTGTGGAATCTGTTAGTTGTTTTCAAACTACAATTCACCTCTATTATATCATATTTACAATACATTTATGATCCTACATATAGTATAGTAGAGAGATGAAAATTCTTAGGGAAATGTAAAAATTGATTCTAATGGAGAATCCATGATATTATTTGAAGTTATAATGATTATTGGATGTAAAAACACCTCAATGGTTTCTAGATAATTGACCTAGGATAAACATGACCCATGATATCCTAAAAGTAATAGTTTGATCAATCTGAACCTATCCTAAAAAATCTTTTTTATATTGGAAAAATAACATCCTAAAAAAAATTTATTATAACCATTTATTTGAAGATACATGATGGATTATCACCATGATCTAAGGAGTTTTCCATGTATATTTTATAATAAATAATTAATTATATTTATCTAAATTTGATAACATCACATTCCAGAATCATTTCAAGAATGGAGGGATGGATATTTAGGTAGTGTGGTTATGATAAATAAGATAGTGAAGACATAAAAGAACCTATACATTCTTAAGGGTGAAACATTCAAAGATAAAGAGATTTTTATTGCATAATTTAACTAAATATAATATTTTGATATAATTATTATATAAAAATGTGGAAATATATTCAAATGAGGATTTAAACATATTACTAATAAATTATTTTTGTGTAATTGTAATTGTTACCATATAATATTTTGAATTTTTTGATTTTAGTAATCCTCATAAGTTTATGTATAGATCATCAATGGAAAAGATAAAGTATTTTTATGACCTTGACTTTTTTGAAATTTATAATTACCCAGATATAACTTTTTAAGAAGTGTGGTAATTTTTATCATTCATTTGTGACAATTCTCAATGTTGTTGGTGTACCAAATAAAAAGGTATGATGATATTTTTGAAACCTTCAGAAAAATTAATTTTTGCAAGGAAAATGAATATGGAAGGAAGATGATATTATATAAATATATTTATATATAGAATATTATGAATGTGAAAACAAGTTATTCCATCTCAATTTAGAGTGTTTTAATAATTAATAGATAGAAATGATTTCATATTTTAATTTTGATTATTATATAATATGAATTTATAATTTAAAAAGAAAATGGAATAATAATATAGAAAATTTTGAAAGGTACCTACATATATAATATTATATTTACATGTAAGGATTTAATTATATAGGATTAACAATATCGCATGTTTTTTAGGCTCGTGTAAGAATAAATATTCAATGGTAAAGTAATAAATGAGTGGAACGAGCTGAATATGGGTAAATGAATGAGATTTAGAAGCTCTAATTTGAATAAGTTAGTTGTGGTAGTCCCCATGTAAGAGTAACACTTATAGGAAGTAAGATGAAATATCAGTGCGTGTGATTAAAGTCAATTCCATGTAAAATAATCTCCCATAACCCTATGATATATAAGAGTAATATAGAACCACTAATGACCATTTTAATATTAAATCAAAGGATATGGTGTGAAAAAATAAATTGAGTGTGTTTTTTTCATTGAATAAGAAACACATTGTTTCATCATGACTTGCTCCTTTGTTCCAGGAACCCTTAAATTTTTTAGAATATATTTTAATTTCGATGATAGACTTATGCAATGATCACCAAGGTAATTTCGTAATAAATAATAAGAGGTTATATAGTGATGAGATTATGAATCATGAGGATACATTATAATGAGAATTGAAAGTTGTTACATGACATGATTTTACTTCCAATAAAATGATGATAATGAATTTAGAAGCATTGTTTCACTAATATCATTAACCTTAATGAAATTAATATTTTTTCATAGTTGAACATGAATAATATAGTTTATTATTAGGGACAATGTGGATGTGGTGTAATTTATTTGGTCATGTAGTTAACATTATATAACCTAGGGATGAAATTTGAGGAGGGATATACATATACTATAAAGTATACCAATAGTTCCATGATATTTATATTCATGATAGGTTTAATGGATCCCATTGGACTCCAATCATAGTTGATTTTTTAAGAAAAAATAAGGGGAGAGAAATTGGATTTATATTATTTTTTATCATATTTTAATGTAATTATAGTCAGATAATGAAAAGTAATGATATAAAGTTATATAGAGGTAAATATATATTTATATTAATCTTTACAAAAAGTATTATGATGATTTTTATGAGTGAAATTGGAAGCCCGAGATTATATAGTTAGGATTTCTTTTCACATTTTATGTATTTCATTGTGTAATAAAAGGATTCATTCTTTATATGTGTTCTCAAAATTGATATTAATCTTCCCATTATTATTTAACTTTTTTTAGTAATTTTTATATTCAATATTATGATATTTTTGGTTTATTCAATATTTATTTTGAATTAATGATTAGTTAATAACTTATTAAATGGAGTGAGATCACTAGAAAAATATGTGCATGACATGTTATAATTTGTATTCACTGATTAATTAATCTTGTTCATAGAATCATGTTGTGAAATGATTGATATATTTTATTCATTATTAATTTTTTAACCAAGAGTGTCTAATAATTAAGAAACACAAACATGATAGAGGTAATCAATTCAGAAATAGTTGATGGAATTATTAATTTACTTTAATGATTGGACTTTAATTTATTTTCCCATTTTGATTTTCTTTATTAGTAAGTGTTGTGATATTTAAGTAGTATTGATGGAAATCATACACATGGATTCCAATTATATAAACAATTAATCTATGATTTCAATTTTTTGTGTGATGATGAGTTTTTCTATTTTAATGAAAAATGATCAGTATATATTGATTTGCCTCTCTACATTATGTTTATTCATAGTTATCCTATTAAGATATTATTTTATTTTATCATAGATATTTATTCATAGTTTTGGCATAACTATCATGATCTAATAATTACTTAATTATTCTTTAACAATGAATCCATTTTATTTAATGTATTTACCTCATTATTTCACTATATTTTTCTTTTTAATATGTTATTTGTTTAACTAATATAATTGTTAACTTTTTTTCACCGCTTGGAATTAGTCATGCCACATAAAAGTCCTTGTTGTTTTATCTATTTTTGGGAATAAAGGAAATTAGTGATTGGTTAATGACATATTGACTATAACAATTGATTTTCTTATCCAAATTATATTTTCTTATTTCTTTAGGTAGTGTTTTATTCTATTTTTCACATTTAATAACTATACCATAAAAAATTATCTCATTTCTCAAAAAATCCTTGTACTCAAATATTTAATTTACTACCAATGATGGTGGATAAAATCATACCATGAAGTGTTTTATGAGTACTACTGAATTCAAGTTGATGAAAATCTATTTTACGTGGAAAAATAATTCAATGAAGTTTTTAATAAACTATATAATGTTGTTAAATAATTATACACATTAAAAAACATTATATATGAATCTCATTTTTTAGATGAACCAGAGGATATTTTTTTGATAATATTATGTTTAAGGCTATATCTAAATAATTTTTCAATTATGAAGTTGGATATTAAATAAAATCATGAAAGGAAAACAATTATACACATTATGGAATTGAAGAGGATAAAGATGAATAGAAATAGATTTTTGAACATGATTATATTTTTGATAAATAAGTTCCTCCATCACTTGTATTATACGGTAAATTTAATGATATTGAAAGATATATTAATTCAATTGAATATTAAAAACATGAAAAGGTAGTAATGGAGATTAAAAATCATGTTTTTTATATTTATGAGTGCTTTTTTCATTATATAAAACATTCTAACACATAGTTTTCATCTAAAAAAATTCAAGGTACTATAAATGAAATAAATAAGAATAATAATATAGATTATTTGAATTGAAATTAATTTTAAAATCATCACCAGATATGAAAAAATTACAAGGAAAGAAGTTACCACTTTTTTAAGAGAATAAAATAATGAATTCTAGTTTATTTTTAGAGGTTTAAAAATACTCTTATATTCTATATATATAATCACCTATAGTTAAGTCACTTTACCTTGATAACTTGAGAAATATGGAAAAAAATTGAAGTCACTCATTTTTAATCATAAACATTTCTAGAAACAAATAAAACAATTTCTAGATATTATTATCAATAATTTCAATTCCCAAATTGGGAATCTATAGCTCTATAAATTAGAGATTCATTACAATAGTTGATAGTTTATTGTCCTTTGGAGAAAAGAGTTAAATGATGATCAACTCTTTGAAAATATTATAGTCATTTTATTGAATGAGTTAAAACAAAAAAGAAAATATATAGATGAAATAAATAATATTTCTCAACTAATTATAAAACCCCATGACTTTAAAATATATTTATTTTAGAATAAATTTAATTTCATCAAAATCTTGTGATTCATGAAACACTAGGTTTAAAAAAACAAGATACAATATTAAAACATTATTTATACATTAGTATTATAACATAGAGATTAAATTATCATGTATTAACAGTAGTAACTATATTATGAGTAAAATATATATTACACACTTATATTTTTTATCTATTGATTATAAATAAAATAATAATCATTTAAAAGAAAAGGAAATGTTTTCTGAAAAACTTTATTTTTTTTAAATATGGTTTCTTCTCTCCTCGCGTGGAGAATTTAAAATTGTTTTTAACAATTTTTTTAAATTTATTTGATAAAATGAACATAAATTTTGATATAATATAATAAAATTTATATTAGGGTGATGTGTTTTTATTTTTCTGAAATGTTACATTTTTTATGAATAATGAAAAATACTGAGTTTTAATTGAAAACTGCCTTTTCATTTAAATTGATTATAAATATGAAGTATATTTTTAATTGATATTAAAGTAAATTTATTTATATTATATATATTAATCTAATTTAGGTTATTAAAATCATATTTATATTGAATTTGGATATAAAAACATTGTAATTTTTTTACCATTTTAACTTTAAAAACATGCTTTTTCATCGCATCTATAGGATCAATTTTAAATTTAATTTTTTCAATTTTGTGAATGGATTTTGGGAAAATGGGTCCCTTATTTGGAATCAAAATAATTTATATTATCTATAAATTTCAAATTAATATTTGATCCAAATGAAGAGTAAAGAAAGTAAAAATTATTTATCATGGTTAAGGTAAAAATTGATTTTCAAAGTGGCTAAAATAAAATGATAAGGGTTAAATTGACCTAAAAACATTTCTAAAATATATTTTATGAAAATATATAGTCTCTAAAGATAAGTAATAATCCATTATGGTTCCTTTTATAATGTGTAAAATGTGGGTACACCTTTTTCATTCAAGATATTACATGGGTGCCACTCACCTCACTTATAAAACGCCACCCCAACTCCACTCATCTTCACAAATTCAAAACCTTTTGGTTTGGAAAATACCTTCCCAAATCACTTAAAATCTCTAATAATGTCATCCTAGACGACATATTTTTGTAAAAAACCCTACCTTGGAAGTATTTGGGTGCAATCTTAAGGAGGTTACCCGAAAAAAGAGGTAACGTTCTTCAACAAGCATTTTTATTTCATTTCTTCCCCTACATCCTTCAATTATTATTAAACCATGATGATATAATAAAATTATTATATTAAATATACTGATATGTTTTTATATTAAGGTAATGATCTAAAACTATCCACCCTTACATAAAATGGTTTTTGAAATAACCATTCGTGAGTACGATGGACTACCGCCTCATGACCTGATGTTATTCATTTTTTCATTACATATTCTAGTAGTTGGGTGTGATGATGGATATAAATTATATATATGATATTAATAATAATATTATATCATTTTATTAATTATATAATGTATACATTTTTAATTTCAATTCCATCTGAGATACGACAACATCACTCATGTGTACGGTGAACTACCACATCACAAAGTGAGATGATTTATTTTTCAATAACTCTTTACATTGAAGATAATAAAGATAAAGTTGATTAATTTATTTAATATATATAAAATAATTTCAATATTAATTACATATTTATAATTCTGAAAATTTTAATATATATTTTTCTTTCTAACATTTCACTCACTAAAAGATGATAACATCGTTTATGTACGTGTGGACTTCCACCTTTATGAACCGATGTGGCTCTATTTTCATCACCACACCACATAGATGATATATATATATATAATTAATTAATATGGTATTTATGGTATTATTATAATTCTTTAAATATAAAATATTTTGTACCTCTATTCTATAATGGTCATTGAAAAATGGAAACATTACCCATGTGTACATACGGCCTACCATGTCTTTGATCGTAACATACTTAATTTCTCAAAATCATATTTCAGGATTGGTATTAAAAATATAATTAATGTATAAATATTATAATTATTTACATATTATTATTCTGTAGATGATGAAGCTTTATAATATACACAATAACCAAAACTTTTTTGACAAAGCCTGAATGAGAAAACAAGGCAATTATCACCCAAAACAATGAAAATAAGGAAATATTATTAATAAATAGGTGATAAGATGTTATAGAATGATGACATATGATATTATATATATATATATTAATATGGTTATGTTAAAATTTAATAACATGTTTAAAACAACTATACAAGAGTTTAAATCGTGGTCAACCCAAAGGAATCATGAGGTAAGGGACTTCATATCAATTTCTGTTCATTGAGGCATATTATAATGTTATGAACCTATTTTTTTATATATTGCACATAATTACCCTTTTATATGTAATATTATGATTATTTAATAATTCATTTCATTTAAATTTTTAATTTAAATTAATCCATCCAATGATATTTTACTTAAAAGTTACTAAGTGGTAAAGAATTTCATAACTCAATTTCGTTTCATGGGGTTATATTACTTCATCGTTGTCTTTAAAATTATAATAATATGTGTATAATGAAATTGGATACTATTATTCTTTATTTACACTTATTTTATATGGATTTACATTTTGTACACATAGTCTAATCATTGGTTAATTTTCACTTCAATGATATGATCATTGTAAGTGTTTATTTTACAATCTCATTCTAATAGATATTGTTTATTCATCAATTTCAGTTGAAGGTAATTATGTGAATATTTTCAAGTAAACATATTTCATTTTCTTTTACTCTAATTTTTCATGATATTCTAAAGTAATAGTAACATTTTAACACTCTTTGGTACTTCAAATGTTTGATAAAATGTTTTTAAGAAAATCTAACTTCATTTATCTCTTTAGTTGGAAATATGTTTACTTTAAAAACAATTATTTCAAAAAATATTTCCAAAAATGTTTTAATCCTTTTCAAAATAATTTATTAAAGACATTTTTTCCCATTTTTAATTTTTATAAAAAAATTTGAATATAATGTCCATGTCTTTTTCAAAATAAAAACATGTTTAGCTTTTACTAAAAATGTGAAAAGTATATTTTTTAATATACTCATCATATAAATAATTTAATATAATTATGACTACTTAATGTTTTAAATCTTCCTTTATATGTTTAAAATAATAATTTAAAATAAAATTATTTTCAATTTTTTGTAAACTTTTAGTTTTGATAAGTGATTTTCAAAATGAAAAGAATATTATTTTCAATAATTTTTTCAAAATATATATTTATGGTATTTCTATTCATAAATGATAAAACCATTTATTTTTACTCCAATGGGTATAATATGTATTGATTCCATCATTATTATTTCTGTGGATGGTTTATGATCATTCCACCAAAGAAATTATTAACATTAACTTTCTTGATTTGTTTTTACAGCCATTAACTTTCCCCTAAAATATTCACTTTCTTATGATCATTAAACATTAAATTTATCTTAAATATCTATAAAATTTATCATGTATATGATTATTTCTTAAATTATATCACATTTATACACACAGTGTTTTACTTTTAATATTATTTGATTTAATGTGGAAATATTAATAATCCATATTAATTATTTAATATGTATATTTGATTATAAGGTATATTTCCTATAATTAAATTGATTATTGGATATATGAGGAATGATTTGGTCATGCAGAAACAAGTGGGGTCCAATTATAGTTATCCCCTTGATGCATTTATAGGTCTCATGGGAAAAACTAGTTGCTCAAATCAGATGAGTTTTTACACAGTAGATTTAAACTATCTTAAGGATATATCTTAATCATAGAGGTATTATGTTCTTGATAAATGACTTCCAATAATTAAGAATTTACTTCATTGAGAATTCAGGTATAATCCATGATATTATCTCATAATGCATTTAATTTTCAGTTAATTGATTAAATGGGATCTTTTTTAGTTGTTTAACTTTCCATATTGATTATTCATTATGTTATCATGATAGTAAAGTTATATAAATAGCATTTGTGTTAAATGATTTACTATTCCATGTTGTTTATGCTTATTGATTCATGAAATATTCTATTGTAATTAACCCTTACTGATCATTTTATCTCACATTTATTTTGTTTATTTTCCCCATGTTATGAAGAAGAATTCATGGAATGAGTTTTTATGTATGTAGTTTATTTTATTTTATTATGTATTATGTTTTATTTTTTATTACCAATGTAAAATAGGAATCATGTATTTATATGGTCCTCCAAAACTACTAAATTAATCATTCCTTCAGGATTGAAACATTTTTATCTATAAAAATATAATAAAGTAATACACTAACTCTGGGTTACTGGGGTCAGGGTCATTAGAGTTGGTATTAGAGAAAGTTTAATAGAAACTATGGAAAATTTATTTAGGGAAATATAGATTGGGGATCATAAAACTATGATATAAATTAAGAATAAGTATTTAATAATATCCTAAATATTTAGTAAGGAATATATTTTGTGGATTTTTCTTGAAATACATCTTTTTATAGATAGTGCAAGTAGACGTGGTTCTGGAATAGTGGTACCTAGGGGTAATAAATTTGAAAAGGTTGCATTAGGATTGACCTGAACATCAACTAATACATAAAAATAAGCCTTAATACATACCTTTTTTGATACTCCTATGATACATGATTTGGATAATTCACTATTTCTTTACTAATTGTTATAAAGTATTTGAAAATATAGATATCAAAAAAGAAAAAAAGTTTATGATTCTAATACTAACAATGCACAAAATTTTAATTTATGTTAAGTGTTATTCCATAATTATAATTATACATTATGATTCAAAATTCATAATTTTTGTAATCTAATCTAGTATATGGAATTTTTTTGAAATGGTTCCTATAAGAAAGAGGGCTATCAATACGCATGTCCAAAGTAGATATTACCTTTTTGAGAAAGGAAATACATTTAATATTAGAACTAAGAAAATTATGGCTATATTAGGGAAGCTTAATCATGTTATTACAAATAACCTTTCCCAGATGGAGAAACCTATTACATAGTGACATTTACTTATTTTTAGAACTTTATGCGAGAGAAACCCCCAAAATTTTGTGGGACTACAAATCCAATTATTTTAGTGCAATGGATTAAGTCTATAAAAAAGATATTTATGGACTTGGGACACAGTTAAAAGGAAAATGTTACAATTTTATTTTATTATCTCATATATGATTCTGATCAATGGTTGTCATTTATCTAGAATACTAGGGAGGAAGCGGAAATAGAACTCATGTAATGGAAATCTTCTAATGAAAAATTATTTGAAAAATAAATCCATCATAAGTAATAAATTGAAAGGAAGGTAATATTCCTTTTATTAAATAAAAAAGGAATATGAAAGTTTTATGGATTATGAACTACCTTTACAAGGTTATCTAGGTATGTTACGGATTATATATGAAACCTAGAGTGAAAGATTGACCATTTAATTGATTGGTTTAAGCCAATTCTCCAAAGTGCACTGGTATCTCAAACATTTTTATCAGATGATGAAATAGTTTTATATTCCATAAAAATGAAGAATTAATTCTCTATATTATACATATATAAGGGAAATAAAGAGAATAATATGTCATATAAACACCATTAAAAATGGAATGTGTTAAATAATAAAAAGAGAATGAAGCAATTTACACCTTGTGATAACTGTAGAAATAATCGTACTGGGAAATGCCTGATGGGAATGGGATTCTGTTATAAGTTCAAAAATAAGGGTCACCATGAAAAATAATGAAAAAAAATATTTAGTTTTTCTACTATAGGGATATGTGTTTCTATGAAAATTAATTCCCCAATCATTGAGGTAATCCACCACTGAAGAGGCTAACGGGAGAATGCCAAGCTTATGAAATCACTACAGCTATGGTGGAAGTAACCAATGATGTGGTGGAAGGCACATTAATACTATCTTAAAATTTAGATAATTATTTATTTTATTCTATATCCTCTCACTCTTATAAATCTTCCCATTTTTTCATGTATATTTTAACTTTACCATTTGATTTTAGAAGGTAGTTGTCAGTCAAAACTCCTAGGGGATTTCTCGCTGTAACATGGATGTGATGGGAAGTTCCCATTATGACACATAAACCTAATTTATTTTATAATGATATTATCATACCTATGTTTTGATTTAATATAATCATTGGTATGGATTGTATTTCAAAATAATATTCCAAGATTTATTATAAGAAGAATGATATTATGATTTGTAAGGAATATATGGAATTTCTTTTCTTTAGAGTAAATACTTCATCATCTGAGTCATATTTAAATCCACCCCTATAATCTCTATTGAATGATATTCTTAAGGAAGAAGAGAAAACAAAATATAGGGATGGATAAGGTAATATTCAATTTGAGTTTATAGTTATTGTATAGGAATAAATTTATTTATTTCCTAATAAATTTCCAAGACATCCCCCAGAGCATTAAGTTGAGTTTTATATTTATTTAATTGCTAATTCATGACCAATATCAAATACTCCCTATATAATGGAAATAGTGGAACTAGTGGAGTTGAATAAACTACTAGAGGGTTTGGGTAATAATGTATTTATTCTCCCTAGTGTTTCACCATGGTGACTTTATGTTTTCTTTGTTAGGAATAAATATTTATCCGTGATAATGTTCATTGATTATAATTAAATCAATTATATTATAGTAAAGAACAAGTATTTTATACCTCTTGTTGATGACTTATTATATCAACTTCATGGAGATTAATATTTTTCAAATATTGACCTTTGTTCTGGGTATCGTTAATTATGAGTAAATAATAAAGATGTTCCAAAGACGTATTTTGAATGAGGTATGGAAATTATGAGTTTACAGTAATGTAATTGG
Organism: Viscum album; assembly: GCA_963277665.1. Classification (NCBI taxonomy): domain Eukaryota; kingdom Viridiplantae; phylum Streptophyta; class Magnoliopsida; order Santalales; family Viscaceae; genus Viscum; species Viscum album. The sequence goes on along the minus strand of OY728137.1, from coordinate 1,870,024,876 downwards.
GATTCACTAATAAACCCTCTATATTTATGGATCTAATTAACAGAGTATTAAAGGAATATCTTGATGATTTTTTGTGGTATTCATTGGATATATTATGGTGTATTTTAAATTCTATAAGGACCATGTGAATCACTAACGAATAATTCTTGAGACTCTTATAAGGAAATAGTTATATGGGAAATTTAGTAAGTTTTATTTATGGATTCAATAATTTTTATTCATGGATATATTGTCTCCAAGGATGGAATCTCAGTTGATCTTATAAAGATGATAGAATTCAGAAAATGGATTATATGAATGAACATAACTGAGGTACATAGTTTCATTAGATTGGTAGGTTATTATTAGTGATTTGTTCAGAATTTTTTAAAATTGTATAACCCATTAACCAAGATTACACATAAATGGGTTAAGTTTGTTTAGATAAAGTAATGTGACAAAAAAATTGTGAACTAAACAGGAGGTTGGCCAATGCTTCATTTTAAATCTACCATCCAGAAATGATGGGTTATTGATATATACTGATTCATAGAAAAAGGGTCTTGGTTGTGTCCTAATGAAAAATGATAAATTTATTGTATATGTATCCAGGAAATTAAATAATAATGAAAAAAACTATCCAACCCATCTTCCTAAGTTGGAAGTTGTAATATTTTCTTTATAGATATGGATACATTATATCTATGGTGAAAAATATGAGATATACACGGATCATAAAAACATAAAATTATTATTTTCACACAGAGATCCCAATATGATCCAAATTTGATGGCTTGAGCTACTCAAGGATTATGGTTTCTCAATACACTACCTCCTAGGGAAATTAAATATGGTATAAGATGCATTGAGTAGGAAAGATCATATAATTATGACCCAAATTAGGATTGAAAGGGATCATATGTTCATGGATCTAATAAATATAGATATGGGAAGTATTAAAGAATGGGATACATCAATCATTTTTTCAAATGATTTTGAATCTATATTTATTAGAAAAGATAAAAAGATCTCAATTTGATTATGAGAACTTTTTGAAGAAAATTAATGTCATGGATTATGGGATATTAGAAAACTTAATTTGTGAAGATGGTTTTCTAAAATTTGGAAATAGATTATGTATACCATATATTCCTAGGATTAAAATGTAATTTTTGGATTATTCTAATAGCTCAAATTTCTCTATATAACTTAGTATCAAAAATATGTATAGGGATTTGAGGGAAAACATTTAGTGGGATAAAATGAAATTGAAAATTTCTGATTATGTTTATATATGTTTTGTTTTCAAAAAGGGAAATAGGTGAGATTGTATCCTAGATTATTTATACAACCTCTTCCTATTATTATGTAGAATTGGGAAGAAATTACTATAGACATTGTTACAGGATTACCAAAGACTCCTAGAAATAATAATGCAATATGGGTTATCATTGATCACCTAACCAAACCTACACAATTACTTTATATAAGAGAAGATTTAATTCTTAATTGCCTAGAAAGGATCTATATTAATGTAATTTTAAGACATCATGGTGAACCTCTTTCAATTGTTTCTGATCATGATTCTTATTTTAGATCAGAATTTGAGAAAATTATTCTGAAGGCTCTTGATCCGGAGCTTCGTTTGACCACTAGCTACCATCCTCAAATAGATGGATAGTCTGAAAGGACTATTCGGATAATAGAAGACATTTTGATGTCATTATCACTTAACTTTCGGGGTATGTGGGATCAATATTTACCTTAAGTATAGTTTTCCTATAATAATATTTTACATTCAAGTATTCAAATTCTGTTGTATGAATCATTATATGGAAAGAGATGTTATACTCCAAATTTTTGGGATAAAGTTTTTGAAAGGAAAATCATGGGCTAGAACTTTTTGAAGAGACAACAACTAAGGTAATGGTTATCCAGGCTCACATTAAAGCAACTCAAAGTGGAAAAAAGAGTTATACTGATAATCATATTAAATATTTGAAATTATAAGTTAGATATCATGTTTTATTGAAATTATCTCCATTGAAAGGAGTTATAATGTTTGGTAAGAAAGTGAAACTAAGTTCTAGGTGCATAGAACCCTTTTAAATTCTTAAAATAATTGGATTTATTTCTAATTGTTTTTAAATTATTCCAAATCTCTAAAAAGTACATGACATGTTCCATGTATCATTCCTAAGTAAGTACATGCGAGAAAAAATGTATGATCTCACCTATGATGAAATAGAATTAGAACCTGGTCTATCTTACTGTGAAAAACTCATCAATATTCTTGATACTAGACATATATTATTGAGGAATCAAATTAATCATATGGTAAAGTTACATTGGAGAAATCATAAAATGGACTAAGAAATGAGGTAACAAGAGGATATCTTAAAGAAGAGCTACACCCATCTATTTAGAAGGTAATATCCTTGAAATTTAGAGGTTGGAATTTTTTGTATAAAGGAATAATATTATACCCAAATAATTTACAATGTATTTCTTTTAGAATAAATCAAATTTCAACGATACCTTGCAATGCACGCAACACCAGGTTTAAAGGAAATGTGATAATCTATTAAAATTTTATTTAAAAATGATCATTATAACCTAGACATTCAATTTCCAGGTATTAATAGATCTAAATAAATTAATATAAATTTATATATATTACACACATACATTTTTTACTGATTATAAATAAGATAAGTATTATATTAAATAAAATGAAATGTTTTATTAAAAATTTTATTTTTTTAAAGATTGTTTAGTCGCACTTCACACAAATAATTTAAAATTATTTTTTTACACTTTGAAAAAATTTATATGATAGAATGAACTTCATTTTTGAAATTAGAATATCAAGATTATCTTAGGTTATTATTTTAATTTTTCTGAAATGTTTCATTTTTTGATGAATTTTTAAAAATACAGAATTTGAATTAAAAACTGCCTTTTTGTTTAAATTATGCATAAAGTTGACTTATATTTTTAATTTTTTTAAAATTAAAATTTGATCAATTATATATTTATTAATCCAATTTAGGTAATTAGAATCATTTTTATTGGGAATCTTGATATAAATACTTTGTATGATTTTCAAAATTTTCTCTTTAAAATCCATCTTTCACGTCATATATATGGGATTAATTTTAAATTAAAATTTTCTAATTCTGGGAATTGAATTTATAAAAAAATCCATATTTTCAATCATAAAATTTTAAATTATATAATATTTTCCACCAAATTTTTGACTAAAATTAATTGTAAAAATAGTAAAAATTATTTACCATGGTTAAAGTGAAAATATATTTCCAGGGGGGTTAAACTAATAAGATAAGGATTAAATTGACCTAAAAACTTATTTAAAATCTATTTTCCTGACATATTTAAACCATATAATGTATAATTATTTATAATACTCCATTTTGGACCCTTTTGGTATGTCAAAAATGTGGGTATACATTTTTCTTTCAAATAATTATAAGTGTGTCACTCACCTCACTTATAAAAGTCCACCCACTCTCCACTCTTCTTCAAACCTTCACACCCATTTGGATCAGCCAATATATAGTGACTTAGGCTTCTCATACATAGATATTTCATATTTTTAGATAAATATTCTTTACATTACAAAAACACATTTTTGGGGACCATAATAGTTTAGTGCCCTTGGAAACTTAGAAAATAATATTCTAATATGGTTAATGATCTTCAATGTTTCCCTTAAAGATATTTTAATTTAGTAATCTTTATAGACATACCCAACAAAAAAATTTCTTTATAGCCTGGGGAAAATAAACATAAGAATGGGTGAGCTCATATGGTCAATGATCGTAAACATAAGAGATACAGAACTATGATCATATGAAAGAAAAAGATAAGAATAAGGGTATGAGATAATGAAAATAACCTAAAACTTTAATACCCAACCTTTCATAGATCATAATCATGAGTCGTGGAATAAATATTGGTAGTTTATAAGACATGAATCATAAGGGAATCAAATAATATGATCCATGAGATCATAGCATTGGCATAAAACATAGATTTATGGAATACACATAAGAATAGAAAATTTTATTTCAACGGTACAACCAAGAAATTCATAACATGTTAGGCTTGGGCTAACCATCCATGTAACCCCTTTAGTCTTGGGGTAATAACCTTTGTACCATCCTTCTTGGACTTGGACTAACCACCTGTGTACCCTCCTTTTTGGGCTTGGGTTGACCACCTATGTGCCCTTTAATCTCATAGATCATTTATATTTCAATAATTCATTGGAGAGATATATAATTCCCACCCTTTACATAATTAAAATAATACACATTTGTACCATAATATGATAAAACATTCATCATATCATAACCCATGAAATGAACCGGGTTTCATAAACATTTAATCATATCATAACCTATGTAAAATGGATGGGTTTCATAATCATTTCATCATTTCATTATAGAATAACCCATGGAAAATGAAGTGGGTTTTATATGAATTTAATCATGTTATAACTCATTGAATAAAAATATGTTTCATAAATATCTTTTCATTATAAACCATTCAGAGAAAGAATAAAAATGGTATCCTTGGATAATATCTCTAGTAAATTATAAGTAACATCAAGGGATGTATTCCTAGATGGGAAAAAAATTAAATATTACTTGGAACATTTATTAAGAAAAATATATTTTCTTTGAAAATAACCTTAAAAACGTATAAAGGAAGATTTAAAATCATTTAAAACATTTCATATGGAAAATATTCTTTTCACATTGAAAAGTAAATTTTATAATTAAAAGAATTTTAAAAACAATCTTTTAAAATATCCTTTAAAATTATAAAGTAATATTCAAAATAGTGATTTTTTATGAATTTAAAAAATTATTTTCATGTCGTATATGTTAAAATTAATATTTTGTTTTGATTTTCATTAAAATCCAAATGGGGTAGTTTGGAAAACAACATGAATATTCCTTTAAAAACATTTTCTTAAAAAGTAAAGCTTGGGAAACGATGTCTTTCCAAAATCATAATATAGTCATAAAATATTTTTTAAAACATTTTTAGAAACCATGGTTTTGGAAGAAAATAGATTTATGACTAAAGGGAGAAATAAAGTCGTATTTTCTTAGAAATGCCTTCTCAATTATCTTAAATACCAAATAGTGTAAAAATGGTACCATTGCATGAAATATCCTGGATAAACATATGGGAAGAAAATACATGAGTTTATTGAAATATATATTATAATATTATATTATTAGGAGCATAATCATAAAAAATCTTGATAAGAGATGATATTATAACATAAAACTTTTACCACTTGGGATGTCATGACCCATCCTAGTGGGGCACGTGTTGTGACTCCCCAAGCCCACCTTCAATAGGCCAGAGGCTAGTGACTAGCATCGAGTAACAATATCACTAACCTGGGAGGAATTGACTAAGTACATGTACACACACACATATCCAATCCACAAATAAAGAAATGTTAAAAAATCAATAAGGAACAAATTGCATGCATACCACTAAACCCAACTAACATAGTACGATAGGAAAGTAAAGTGCAGTAAAGTAAACTGGGCCAAAATACAATCCCAAAAAAAGAAAAAGTCTTCAAACTAAAATGTACAACATGTAAACAAAATATGTACTGGTAATGCTACTCGAACCCATAGGAACACCTCGGTCTGCCTAAACTCACAAAACACTATCCAATCCTGGTCTGCCCTAGACTCCATCAAAAGGTCTCTCGTCTATAAAACACATGCGGGAAAATCCGGTGCAGGGGTGAGTGTAACAAATCTCAATAGGATATCCCAAAATCACAAAGTTATACAAAATGGAATATAGAATCAGCTCAATACATTATATACTCAAATGCAAACTGGTAGTCTAGAGGTAAGTCACAACTACCGCATACCATCACTAGGGATTCAGTCCAAGATTCCACAAAGCACTCATCTATGAGAAAACACTCCTGAGCCTAATTTCACTAACGATTTCCACCTAAGAAGTATTATTCATTTGGAACCATCATGAGAGAGATACACTGATAGATCAGAAGATAGAATATGATACACTCGTTTTGGGAGAACTCACTCCACAAGTGGAGAAGATCAAGATACAAAAATTAAAATTACTACTAAGGACATTGGGTGATACCATGACTCATCCAAATTCACTTTCTATGTAAAGGATCTAAGTCTGGTAAGATTTTTCATGTCGATACCAAGACACTTCTTAAGAAACAATAATGCATAAAGGATGCTGCTCTGAGCCTCTTTGAGGGGATTCCAGACTCTATCCAGAAAGTCTTTCTAAAGGGATCATACTCTTATGAGTATGAAATGTTACCCACCAACCTTTAGGGAAACAATAAATTGAACGCAACCTAATAAATATTGTCCAAGATATGGTGGAAAAGAGACTCAATATAAGTAGAAAGGTATACATGGTGTGCAGTAGTGTCACACACTGTGTTCCTTAACCATGGGTACTACCAGTGTACAATGGCCTGTGTCATTAGAACATGTTGTGTAAAAAGAGATCACATGGAAATTATAAGGTCAAAATGTCATTCCCATCCTTCTGGGGTCCACCCATGTACTCTGGCCATGTTCTAGTATACAACGTCAATCTGCGTTTGTCTGCCCGGGTTCCAATACACGGGGTAACCCATGTATCCGATCTAGGCCTAGTTGTGTGGTGGGGTACTTTCTGTGTACTCCACCATGTGTATCTTTACCTCTTGAGATACATGCTGAGTCTCAGGGAAGGTCCCACATGTCGTATGATAGGGTCCACACATCGTATGACAATTTACTGCCACTTGAAACCCTAGCCACCACTGAGTGGGGTCCACACATCGTGTAACCCCATGTTATATGACTTGTTGATCAAAAAATTCCAGATCCATTGTTCTTCCTCCACATGCCTCATACAATTCTATGGTGTGCAATTCGTTTGACTTTTCACCTCAAAACTGGAGATCCAAGGTCGCCTCATCATCATTGCACCAAATCAGTGAGTTTCAGGCCTTCGATCAGCTCCGAAATCTAATTTCGGTCACCTGTATGAAAGTATATCGAAGAAAAATATCTTCTAAATCACTTTGATTCATCCATATCCATTTATTTTTCCTATCCATTAGGTCATCCCAATGTCAGATCTTCAATTTCTGATCATTTTTCTAAGAAAAAAGGGTGCTACAATCATCCTTTCATAATCTATGAAGAATGAATAATGAGTAGAACAAATGGGGGAGAAGAAATATGAATATGGAAACAAACACGAGGAACATACCTTGATCATTGTTCATTTCAGTCTTGATATGTTCCCATGAGAACAATAAACAAATCAAAAAATAAATCAACCCCATACGTACCGCAGTTAAATCCCATCTTGTAATAATGATCAAACCGTGAATCAACATATTCGTTGGTTGGTCTGCATTCATCATTAAATCTAAGAGTGGAGAAAGAAGGAACTGAAAAATAAAAAATTCTACCTTGGGTTTGGATAGTTCAAGGAATAGGTTTGATCGTCGCGTTATCTCCATTAGTGAGATTCATCAAGAACAAAATATGTTGATCTCGGATTCAAGATCCTTCATCGTTTGTCATCGAGAGAATTCTTCAGGTTCTCTCTAAAACCTCAAGGAAGTTCTAGGGTTATGAACCAAACCCCATATCTCTACTTAAAAGGATAATTAAAAGAAACATCATTGTTTCACTATAAAGCATTAAAACAAAATAAATTCTTAATTTATTTTATCCTTTAAAATGTATAAAAATTAAATTTTGTAGTAGACCCATGATATCCAGTGTTATGCCTCTCCTTGGGTAAATTAACTACTCTAAATGCAATGGTTCCATTTTATTTCTGATCCAGGAACTCATTTAGATGTTATTCATCTTTTTTTATGAAAAATATACATGAGTTCTATTTTACTATATTTCAAACATTTATTCTGGGCACACTGGGTCTCAGAATCACATGTCATCATAGAACCTAGTCTCCAATTAGTAACATATAATATTTAAAAATAATACATTGAAAAATAAGATACATTACATTCTCCCCACCTTGTAGATTTAAGCCCTCGAAAAGTAAAAAATAAAGGATATATAAAATGATGTGGGTACTACACACGAATCTGAGCCTCCCGCTTCCATGTAATATCTTAGAGATTCCTATGTTTCCACCAAACATGCACCAATGTAATCACTCTCCAACATAGGATCCTCTCATGTTGATCCTTTATCTCCATTGGGTACTCAGAATAGGTATCTTTATCATAAATTTCTAGTTATCCCTAGTTGATGAAGTGTGATGGGTCATGCACGCACCTCCCTAGCAGCAACACGTGGAAGATGTCATGTACCCTATCCAACTACAGGGGTAGAGCTAAGTGATATGCCATATCGCCAACTCTAAACAGTATCTAAAAAGGTTCGATAAACCTTCGAGATAACCTGTCACCCTGACCAAATCTTTGCAACTCTTATTGAGGTGAGACCCTAAGGAAGATATGGTTTCCTTCTTTGAACTCCAAAGGTCTTCTTCGTCTATCAGTGTAAGATTTGTGATGGATCTATGCAGTCTTCATCCACACCTAGATAATATGAACCTTCTCAATAATATCTCTCTCCAACTCTAGGCCCATGAGTGTTGACTCTCCTGAGTCAGTCCAGCAAAGTGGTGATTGGCAGGGTCGCTCATACAGATCCTTGAAAGGTGCCATACCAATAGTGTAATGATATTTATTATTGTACATGAACTCCGCCAGAGGTAGGTGATCCTCCCAACTTCATCCAAAGTCCAACATGCAAGCCCTCTGCATGTCCTCCATGACCTAAATGGTCTACTCTATTTAGTTGTCTTTCTATGGTTGAAACACTATGCTCAAACGTAACTGGGACCAAAATGCCTCTTATAATCCCTTCCACAGCTAGGATATAGAACGAGAGTCACAGTCATAAATTATCATTGATGGGACTCCATGGAATCAAACTATATCCTAAATTTAGAGGTGCCTAAATATCTCTACTAAACTCTCCTCTTGGTTAGCTAGGAAGTGGGATGACTTGGTGATTCGACCAATGATCACCCAGATGTTATCGTGTATCCTAGAAGGATGTGGTAAACCCATCACAAATTCCATCAATATTCCATCCCATTGTCATTATGGAACCTCTAGGGGTTGAGTCAAACCCACTAGAACCTCATTCCCAACCTTCACTTGCTGAAAAATTAGGCATAGAGAAATAAAATATGTAACTCCTTTCTTCATTCTCATCCACTAGAACTAACATTGGAGGTCCTAGTATATCTTCACCACACCTGTATGTATCACCAAATGGGATGTATGAAACTCCCTCAATACCTCCTCCCTTAACATCACCAGTACTATTGTACATCCTCTCAAAATGACAATGTACTCCCCACCTTGTGAATATTCATCAGAATCATGCCTTGTAGACATCAGAGCACATAGGGTCTCACAGTAGGTATACCCAAGTTATGCGTCCCTGACTCACTGTAAGATTTGAGGGGAAACAACCATCGACCAGAGGTATGTTGTATCATCTTTATCCACAAATTATAAAGGTAATGAGGAAAAATTCTCTAATTCCTCATTCAGCAACGGTGAATGAGATCTCCTACTAAGAGCATCCCCCACCATGTTCCCCTTACCAGGATTATAGACAATCTCAAAGTCACAATCCTAGAGGAACTCTATCCATCTCCTCAATCTCAAGTTTAAATCATTCATAGAGAATATAAACTTGAGACTCTTGTGGTCATAGTAGATAATAAATCAATCATCCATCAGGTAGTGTCTCAAAATCTTCAATGTAGAGACTACCATAGCTAACTCAAGACCATGGATCACATAGTTCTGGTCATATGGTCTCAACTAGAAAAAAACAATAGGAAATCATCGCTTGCCTATGAATTAGGAAACAACCATGTTTGGTCCATGATTCATCACAAAACACTACATACTCGACACACTCCTATGGAAATATCAATATTAGAGTGCTCGTCAAACTCTGCCTCAACTATTGAAAAGCCTGCTAGAACATCTCTGTATATAAGAAAGGTTTCCTTTTTCAATTCAAAAAGTTCATAGGTGTTGGTATCCTGGATAAATTATATATGAATCTCTAGAAATAGATTTCTATCCCAAGGAAGCTCAGCACCTCCTTCATGCTACTAGGTGGCACTCATATTAACACTACCTCAATCTTGGTCGGGTCTACAGCCACTCGATATGTTGAGATAACATGTATGAGAAAGTGGATTTCATAAATCTTGAACTTGAACTTATAGAGTTTCCCATAAATTTGGTTCTCTTAGAGTACATCCAAAACCATAAGAAGTTGTCTTGTGTTCTCCTCCTCGAACATTGAGTATACTAGGATATCATCGATGAAGAATTCCATGAACCAGTCTAAGTACTACTGGAAGATTCAGTTCACAAGTCCCATGAACACTATTGGGAAATTCATCATGAAAAATGGCATCACCAAGTACTCATTGTGACTATAGAATCATCTACAAGAAATCTTTGGTATATCATCATCTCGTACTTGTAGTTGGAGATAGCCAAATCAAAGTCCAACCATTGAGAACCATCGTACCCCTCTCAACTGATCGAAGAGGTCATCAATCCTCAATAGTGGATACTTTTTCTTCACAGTCATTTGGTTCAATTTTTGGAAGTCCACGCACATCATAAAGATCTTATACGCCTTTTTGGTGAACAAAACTAGGGCCACCCAGGGTGAAACACTAGGTCTTATGAATCCCTTCCTCTACAAGTCCTCTAACTACACCCTCAACTCATGAAGATTTTTGAGAGCCATCCAATATACTGGTGAAGATATCAATGACTTCCTGGAGTGTAAATAAATATAGAAGTTGATCTCCTGATAGAGAGGTAATCCTATAACATCTTCTATAAAGATGTCCTTCTACTACGACACTACTTCTAAGAACTGAAAGGACATAACATTTATTACTCTGAGTATAAGGCTAGCCAACTCAAGAGTTATCGGCTGAACCCTCATATAAATGAGTTCATTCTATGTAGCCTAGGTTTCCCTTTCTCCAATAAAGAAAACATCATCCCATCACTATAGACACACTACACCCTACGCCTAAAACAATCAATTTGGGCATGGACTGAAGATATCCAATCCATACTGTGAATGACGTCGTAAGGCCTCAATGTTTCTACCAAGAGGTTCCAACTAGAAATCCTGCCTCCAAGAGTTAGATTACACAGTAATCACAAGTTTTTGATTATCGAGTCTCCTCACACAGGTGTCTTTAATAATAAGGGTTGAGTCCACGATTCTATTGGAATCTCAAGGTCTCGTACAAGGTAAGTGGCGAGAAAAGAATGACTAGTATCTATGTCTATATGTATAGAAACTAAGTTAGAAAAGACACAGATTATACCTCTGATATTACTCTATCATGACCCTTCATTGTGGGGACCATTATACGACTCCCCAATTCCACCTCTAATAGTATAGGGGTTGGTGACTATCGCCAAGTATGCATATCACTAACATGGGAGGAATTACTTAATTACCTATACACACAAACACATCTCCAAAAAAAATTATGAAATGTAAAAAAATCACTATAGATCAAAATGCATACATGCCACTAAACCCAACCAATAGAGCATGATAGGAAATAAAAGTGTAGTAAAGTAAACTATGCCAGAATATAATCCCACCAAAAGAAAGAGTTTGAAAACTAAAAATTCCAACCTGTGAACAAAATAGGTGTTGGGACTGCTGCTCAAAGTTGTAGGAACAAATTTTCCTACCTAAACACACAATGCTTTATCCAGTCCTGGTCTACCCTAGAGTCTATCAAAAGGTTGGTCTTCTACACAAGAGATGACACGTGCATCCAAAACCCCTATAGCGGTGAGTATAAAAATACTCAATAGGACACCACAAAACCAAAAAATTAATACACAAATGAAGATATAGTTATCTCTACACAGTATATGTCTATAAGACATATAATAAAAATATCCAGATATATGCATAACCGTACCCGTAGTCTAGAGGTAAGTTACAACTACCACATACCATCACTAGGGATTCAAACCGAAGATTCCATAAAGCTCTCATCCAAGAGAACACACTCCAGAGCCTAATATCACTGATGACATCTTCCTAAGAAGTACTTTTCATCAAGAACTGTCATGAGAGAGATTCACTGATAAATCTGAAGAGAGAATATGATACAGTCTTTCTGAGATAACTCACTCCATGAGTGGGGAAGATCATGATACATAGATCAGTATAACTGATAGGGTCATTGGGTGATACCATGACTCATCTGTATTCACCAGGTGAATATAGGATTGATGACTGGTAGGATTGGTCATGCTGATACCAAGACTCTACTTAGTAAACAATAATGGATAGAGGATCTTTCCTTGGGCCTCTCATAGGGGATTATATACTCTATCCAAAAAGTCTTGTTGAAGGGATAATAATCCAATGAGTAGGAAACTATGCCCACTAACCTTCAGGTAAATGATCAAGGGAATTAAACCTAATGAGTCTTGTCCAAGATAAAGTGAAAAATTGATTCAATCCATGTATAAAGGTATATATGGTGTGTGGTTGGGTCACATTCCATGTTCCATGACCCCAGGTACTACCCATGTACAACAAACCATGTCTTTATAATTTTTCATGTAAAAAAGAGAGTACACGGAATATTGAAGGGTCACACATCATTTCCTTCCATCTAGGGTCCACCTGTGTACTCTGGTTATGTTCCAGTACATGGGGAAACCCATGTTCACCTTCCCGTGTAATAGTACATGGGGTAACCCGTATATCCAATTTGGGCCAGGCTTTGTGGTGGGGTGCATGTCGTGTAGGCAAGTTGTGTACTCCACCCCATGTATGTGTACCTCCCGATATACATGTCGAGCATCGAGGAAGGTCTTACATACCACATGATAGGATTCACACACTGTGTTACATTTTAATACATCCCAAAATCATAGCCACCATTGAGTGGGGGCCACTTGTCGTGTAACTCCAAGTTACATTCCGTGTTGATTGCAAAATTCTAGAACCACAATTATTCCTCTATATGCCTCGGATGATCCTCCAATACTCAATCTATTGGTATTTTCACCGCAAAAATAGAGATCCAATTTCATCTCATTGTTATAGCATTTAATCAGTGTGTTTTGGGCCTTTGATCAGCTCTAAAATTTGATTCTAAAGACCCATATAAAAATCAATCGAAGAATGATATCTCCTGAATCGCTCGGATCCGTCAGTCGCCATCAATGTCACACCTCTGTTAGGTAATCTTGATGATGTATATTCAATTTTAGATAATTTCACTAAGAAATGAGATTGAAATGAGCATCCATTGATAATTCATGAAGAAAGAAGAACATGTAGAACATATTTGGGAGAACAAATACTCACAAGGAAAAAACTCAAGGAATGTACCTTGACCATTTTTCATTACAGTCTTGATCCAATCCTATAATAATGATCAATAAATAAAATAATAAACAAACCCCATACATCCCACAGTTAAAGTTCATCCTGAAAGAATGATCAAGTTATGGATCAACTTGTTCATTGGTTGGTCTGCCTTGGTCAGTAAATATAATAATGGGGAAAGGAGGAATTGAAAAATATAATACCCTACCTCAAGTTCAGATCATTTTTTGAAGAGGTTTGATCATCGCGTCATCATTATTGGTGAGATTCATCAAGAACGGCATCCATAAATCTTTGATCCAAGATCTTTCATCCATTTAGGTTGAGATAATTCTCTATATTCTCTCTAAATCCTCCAAGAAGTTCTGGGGTTATGAGCATAACCATGTATTCCTGCTTAAAAGGATAATTAAAAGAAATATTGTTGAATTGTTGTGTCATTGAAAAATGTTAAAATAAAATAAATTATAAATTTATTTTATCATTTAAAACATTTAAAAATTAACTTTTGTATCCAACCCACTCTGGCCAGTGTTAGGCCTATTCTAGGGTAAAGTCAATGCTCAGAATGAAATAGTGCCCTCGTATTTATGATTTGAGAAACTGTTTAAAAGTTGTTCCATTTTTTTCTGTAAAACCATCTGTGCATGATATTTTTATACTTTAATATATTTCAAGCATTTATTTCTGACACACTAGTCCTTGTAATTACACATCATCTCAACATCTTTTCTTGAATTAATTTCATATAATATTAAAAATAATACACAAAAAAATATGGGCCATTACATGGGTAACCTTGAATCATAAGCCCCATGAAGGATTAAAATGAAATAAAACATAAAACATCATACGGATAAATAAATTAATGATATTAAATTTCAAATGGGATGTATAAACACCTCATAAATTAATATAGGTGAATGACATAATGTATGTCTCAAAGAAGGCAAATTGAGACAAAATTCCTTAATTCTTGGGAAACTTTTGAATAGTAAGCACAATAAAAGAATAAAATAAAAAGAAACATTAATTACTATGAAATGCATTATATTAATCATATATCATGTCATATGGTATTATATACACCACAAAAAAATAACGAATGGTGAATATGGAATAAGTCTCTTAGAAATAATAGTGAGACTAGAAATCCCCTTATCGATTTGTTAGCTTTTGAACCATAAACCCCATGAAAGATATATCCTAAAATTGAGATGTAAATCCCAATAATTATCATTATAATAATCATAAAATAAATTCATGGTAATTATACACACCACAAAAAATAAATAGGTGGCTAATATGTAATGTGTCTCACAGAAGTAAAAATGAGACGAAAATCTCTTACCTTAAGTCTTGACTTTCATCATACTCACTCAAAACTCATCAATAATAAATATAATTTTATTATAAATATATTATAGAATAAAATTAATATATATAATACCATATATGATTTTATCATTACCTTTTATTACCTTTTTATTTGTGATACCATGTTAAAGTTACGTTTTGTGTTACAACCACTTTTTTCATATATATTTTCATTTGTTATATTTTTAGTCCTATTACATTGATCATAGTTCTATAATATATAGAATTATAAAAAGTTTATAAATATAATATATATTCAGTCTATATGTACTTATAGTTATCCATAAAATTTAGTTATAGGAAATTAAATACATCATTCATGGAGATTGTAGGCCATACGTATGCATGAATGTTGTATTTTCATTTTCTTATTGATTTGAAAGAAAAAACTAAATGATTTATAGTATCATTACAGATTCATGGTTAAGTTATATATTTAACAAATTGTTTTTAAAAAATTATTTTAAACATTATATGTAAAGTTTGAATGAATCATATCACTCTGTGAGGCGGTAGCACACCTTACATATGAATGATGTTATCATATTCAAACAAATTGGAAAGAATAAAGGTATGTGTGAAATAAAAATTAAAAAATCATAATAATATCATATATATAATATATAAATAATAAATACATTATCATAACTAGATTTAAGATATAGGAGTTGAAAAATGAATGACATCAGTTCACGTGGCAGTAGTCTGGTGTATACAAGAATGATGATTTCATAACCCATTTGATGGAAGTGGATACGATTTTAGGTCATTAAATTAACATAATAATATAAAATTATATATAATATTATAAGGTTATTATATAACCTTTATATAATATGAATTTAAGAATGATGATAATGAAATTAAATAGAGATTCTCATTGAAGAACATTACCACTTATTCATGTATTCTCCTTCTGTTTACACTAAATCCATCAAATGTTGAATTTATGCCAAAAATAATGATTTATGATTAGATTATGGAATTTGGGAAGTTATTTCGACATGTATTATATGATATAAATATATTTAGGTGTGTGAATATGTGAGGGGAGTGAGTTCCCTTTTATAGTTGAGGTGGAGTGGCGTTCTTGTAAATACTCAAAAGTATTCCTTATTTGGCGGAAAATATTACCTAAAGGGGATCAAACATTTATAATTAAAGGGTTGGAGGGATTATATTTTATATAAAAATATCCAATACATAATAAAAATAAATTCACTAATCATTAATTTCTTTAACTTGTAAGTTTCCCTACATTTACCATTTTGGGTTTTTACTATGATAACTAGTTTTCTATCTTAGGTAATTTATACATTAAAACTAAAATAATATTATAATTATTATGTAATATATTCCCAATGATTATCAATATTATATATATATTATAAAATATAAATCCAATGTGTGTTGAAATTTAATTTTAATTCAAGAACATGTAACATGAAAAAAACTACTTTAACATTAACCACTCTAAGAGAGTTTCTACCATTAAGGGGTCAAAATATTCATTATAATGATCAATTATTCCATTAATGGAAAATATATATAATTAATTTTAATTTAAAAATAACTTAGAATAATATATTATTTTTAGTAATTTAAAATCATTTAATAAATATAATTTATCATAAAATAACATTGATATCAATTTTTAAATTATTCATTTAAATTGAATTTAAAAAAATCAAGACAATAATGTAATTAAAATATATTATTTTCACAAATATTTAAAATGATATATTCATCTAAAAAATAATTGAACATAATAATTCATTTAATTTATTCACTTTCAATAATTTTAGTATCATTTATTTTATTTTATTTCTAACTAAATAATTACTGTATTAGTGTTCCTTAAGCATTTAAGTACCGATTTAATCTCAAAAATTATTGATCATGATAAAAAAAACTCATTTATATTTAAAAATAATAATTATAACCAAATGTATTTTGTCTTTATCCTTATCCCAAATATTTATATATTTTAAAAGTAAAAAAAGTATCTTTTTTTACTTTTTCTTAACTTAACTTATTTTATGGTTTATATTCAATGGAAAGTGTCATGGAATTTCCATATTTCATATAATTTTATTTCCATAATTGAAGAAACACATTAAATAAGATTAAGATAATATTTTATTCCGTTTTCACTCTTATCATTTTAGTTTAACCCCCTGATAAACTTATTTTTACCATAATCGCGATAATTAATTTTTACAATATTCACTATTCATTTTTGTAAAAAATTATGTTGACCTTCCTAGACATTATATATTATACTGATTCCAAATAGGGAATAATATTTTTAAAATTTCACTTATAAAATTTGAAAATTTGAATTTAAAATTATTCGTGCAGATGCGACGAGAAAGTGGGATTTTAAAGAGAAAATGTTCAAATGTTTAGAATGTTTTTATACCAAAATATAATATGAAAATGATTAAAATGGCCTAAATTAGATTTTTGAATTTATAATTGAATTTATTTAACATTAAAACAAATTTAAAATATAATTTAACTTTATAAATAAATTAAATGAATAAGAATTTTTCAATTTAAAATTTAGTATTTTTCAATATTCATCAAAAAAATGAAAACTTTCAAAAAAATCCTAAAAATTCACACTAAGATAATTTTGAAATTTTGAATTAAAAAATAAATTTTATTTTATCAAATTAATTTTATAAAAATTCAAAATTTGATTTTTTTATTTTTCACAAAAAGTTATAATAAACATTTTGTTGAAAATAGTATTTTTGAAACATATAAAGACTTTACTAAAAATTCTGTATTTTATTATCAATATGTTTTATTTATTTAAAATGACTATAAATTATATTAAAAATAATTCATTACTATTCCTATCACTACGTTTAATGTGTAGGTTATAATGGTCACATTAATAATATATCATGGTTTTTTAAAACTTAGTGTTGCATGTAACGCAAGATAAGCCGGTGTTGTGTATAGGGAAGTCTTAACATGGTTTTGTTTGTAATGAAACCCTTAAAAGAAATTAAATTTATTTGAAAAAATAATAATTCATGAAAACTCTTGTTGTTACATTCTACCCCCTTGAAATTCATCTCGTTCATCAAATTTTTAATACTTGAAAGTTCCTTTTATTGAAATCCAAATTTTAAGAAGGTTTAATAAAACATCCACTTGAAATAGAGAAAGGGATGTGTGATGTTCATATATAATAATACATAATTGGGTTCTAAATAGGATAACATATGTGGGAAGTTAAAAAATGGAAATATAAGATAAAAATAACACCCAAATACTGATAGAGAGTGATAGAGAACATGGTCAAGTGAAAGTTAATGATAAAAAAGCCATAAAATAAAGTGGATTGAAAATTTTCATTAATATCATAAAAAATTATTATAACAATATAATATTTTATTTCAAGATCCTTTTTCTAAAGTTGAATAATTTTCATGAGAATATATACTTTCTTTATTTCAATCAATTTAATAAGCACAATCCTATTCATCTATTATGTATTGATCAATTTACACTTTACCTCTTACTTTAATAAATGAGGGTGAATTTTTTATTACTAATGTATTGAAAAATCATAAGATACATAGATATAATGATAATTCAATTCATATATCATTAGTTATCATCAAAAAATGGTTAATACATGTTATATAATATGCATAAATATTCATATGGAGAAATAATACATTAATATCTAAAATCACATTCAAGTTTCAACATAAACTATTTATTAAATATTTAAACTTATGACCCTTCCAAAAGATTAAAATCTAACTATTTAAAAATAATTTCACTAAAGTTCCAAAATGAACATATCATTAATCCTCCAAATAGTAAGAAATAGTTCTTAATTTCCACATACCAAACATGTGAATACCATCATCATGTATTCTCTTGAAACTATAATTGCAATAGAAAATCAATGAAAATATGCATGATTTATCATTATTGGAATAGAACCATAGTTCATTGAATATATTCCATAGAAACAATAATGTCTTAAACTCTATTAATTATAACATAAACCTCTTTTTCAACTAATTATTTATTATTTCTCATATCATAAATACTATCTAATTTACATTATCAATATTAATCATCTCTTTATCCAAGCTAAACACCATTTTATAAACCTTAGGAATAGATTATGGGTTATCTTCCCTTAATCACATTTCCATTAAATCACTTGTCTAGTCTATTAGTACCATTTAATATATTTTTTAAACTACCTATCAAACAACTTATACCAAATAATCCTGATATATTTCATGATTCACATAACATAATCCTTGAATTGCAATACATAAATATATCATTCACCCCACCTAATTCTTAAAACTGTAACTATTCTCCACCATCTCATTCTTAATACCTATTACCTTTGACATTTCATTTTTAGTCTCTTTTTCATCTTCAACATAACCATTACTCATAAAAACTTTCTTATTGTATTTACAATATTTACTATTATGACATCTACTTTCATAATTCCCATAATTTACATATTTAAAACATTTATTCATTGATAATACCTTAGAGAGATCAATATCCCCATCCATTCAGTTAAATGAACTCTTCAAATTTACTTTGTTGTTACTTTGTGTTATTATTTTCTATAGTCAAAAAATCTTCATGTTCCTCAAAGATATCCACTTGGGTATTTCTTCCCACATTCTCAACACCTAGGAAATTAATTCATATTTCTTATAAGGTCTCCATTACCCAAAATCTCAGTTAACTCCATCCATTTTCTATTTGGTGAGACCAATAATTGGTTAAGGTTCATATTGTTAATCATGTTATATGATAACTGATTAGGAATAACCCCAATATCCTTTATTATAGTCATCATCCCATTTGGATTATCATCAGAAAATTATCTATCATATTCAATGTTAACCCAGTTCCTTCAGGTTCCCACCATTGAATAAAACCAAAATCATATTATGAGTAACACTAATCATTTTTTGAAACAAAATAATCATGAAAAAAACTTATAATAAAAATAAATAATTACCCATTATTTAATCTATGGAACCATAGGTTTATCCTGATTCATTCATTGTCATCATCTCTTTAAGTTGTTCATGATGGTTTGTAAAGCATTTTTGAATTTCCAAAGCATATCCCCGGGGAGTGTGAACCCTAGTGTGTAGCAAGGCCCATTATCATGTGCAAGTTTTTGATCAATTCTATCTCAATAAAGTGTTTTGTGGCTGTTACCTGTAGTTACATCTATACGAGAGACACAACCACTTTTAGTATCCAAACAGTGATTTATTTCAAGGAATCCACTCAAATTATCAATTACAAAAATTACAGAATATTTTCTATACTTTAACTCATCCTTAAACTTATCCTTAGAGCCATACCTAGAAATATCCTTATAAATATCCCTGAGTATATCACTATATTTTTTACATCCTAGTTTCAAAAGTTTAAATAAGGCTTTCCTTTGATACCAGCTATAGCAACACAAGTTTCTCATATATAGATATTATATATTTTTAGATTAATATTCATTACATTACACAAAGACATATTAAAGGAACAAAATAGTTTAGTTCCTTTTGAAACTTGGAAAACAATAATATAATTTGGTGAATGATATTTATTTTTTCCCATAGAGATCTTTCAATTTATTACTCTTTATAGACATACCGTGCATAAAAAAATTCATCACAACCCTGGTAGAGGAAACATAAGAAAGGGTGATATCAGATTCTCTGTAACGCCCCGACCCCAGTTACCCAGAGTCGGTGCCTTACTTCTTAACATTAGCATGATCACAAAAGATCAAGTCTCGAAAGACCGATTAGTTTAGTAGTGTTGGAAACACTAGATATATTCATAAATGTTACATTATATCATAAAGTGAAAAAATAAAATAACAAAGTCTCCATAGTCCACACTCATATCCTCTTCTGACTATCCCTGTAGGTCAGTCATAAAATATTTCTTCACATCCTGGTAAAAATAAAACATTGGAAGGGGTGAGCTCAGATGCTCAGTAAGGATAATAATATATGGGAAGCTTTCAAAAATA
Organism: Viscum album; assembly: GCA_963277665.1. Taxonomy (NCBI): domain Eukaryota; kingdom Viridiplantae; phylum Streptophyta; class Magnoliopsida; order Santalales; family Viscaceae; genus Viscum; species Viscum album. The sequence continues at coordinate 1,870,003,936 of OY728137.1, read as the reverse complement.
AACATTAACATTTAAGATAATGTATAACTAAAACAAAAGCCTTTTTAAACTTGAACTTCAGCATAATATGGCAAAAATAAAATTAAATAATGCCATTTACTTACTCACATGGATATTCTACTAGTCGAATAATCTCTTGCAATATCAATAACCACTTTCATAATGATGGAATGCATAATGCCAGACTATCATAACCATGTAGTCAAGGCCTCGTGCCAAGACCACAAATAATATTTTTCCAAGGCCTCTTGCCAAGACACTAGTTTGTCTCATGAGACCTACCGATGCATCGAGGAGCTATAGCGGGCTCCACCCGTCACTTATTAAGTCCAATGCATTCCTCATATGAAAAGGTTTAAACATATCATAAACCATAACATAATCATATCACATAAAACATGCCTAAAGGAAACGTAACATTTCCACATTTCAATCACAAGATATCAATACAACACATTGATATAATAAAAACACTTTCAAAACCATTTTTAATACCAAAATAAAAGAAAGTTAAAACTTTGTATTTATTTTTCATTAAAAAAAAGTTATGGCTTGTAGAGGAAGCCGAAACTCAAATAATGGTCACGGCGGTGGAGATGTCATTGTCGCCACATACGTACGACAAGAAAAACATTCCTTTTTGTCATTTAGTAAAACACTTCGTATAAAAAGATTCCTTTTGAATAAACGTAAAATTCAAAGGGGTTTATACACCGTATAAAAAAAATTTGTGTATAAAACAAAATATGCCTCAATGAAAGGAGAATGAGACGAAGTCCTTACAAAGATCATTTTTAAAATAAAACAGATCTATTATGTGTATTTTCTATATGTACACATAAATAAAGTTCAAATACAATATAGGACATAATAATATCATGACATAATTTGAAAGTAGGAGATTAACCCAGAGATTGGAAATTGGGTTAAGAAATTCCCTTACCTTGCGTCCTGTCTTGACTCGACCGTTATTTAACCTCATGAATAATAAACTAGAGTTAATCTATAGTTTCTTAAGAACCTTTTCAAGTTTCTTATTCCTTTAATATCACTTATTACCATGTTATGAACATTATGTAATTATTTAAGTTAATAACGGTCGTTTTGTCGATCTTTGGTACTTGAGTCAAAAATAAACTTCTTATAATTACAAGTTGTTCAGGTGGTCAAATATCCATTATATCCAGAATTATATTCATGATATAGATATCATATATCTCATATATATCCAGTATATACATGCATTTATAATATTCCATAACTTTTAGAGGTAAGAAATGAAATGCACCGTTCATGGAGACGGTAAGCCGTACGTACGCATGAACGCTACTTTCATTTCTATTTCGTATTTAATTAAATCATAATGATATAAAGGTATATTATAATTCCAGTATAATATTATATATAATATCATTTACTCCATCCTTTATACATCCCACATATGGCATTAACGATTCAAATCACTTTGAGGGGGTGGTAGTCCGCACTTCCTAAAATGAAAATATCGCGTTTACCCATAATGGAAACAATAAAGGTATTCCATAAATGAAAAATACAGAACCTTAAGTAAAACATAAAAATATTATATATCATATATAAATAGAGTTACATATTAATGGCCACCTTTGAAGGTGTTATATGAGTGTTGAACAATCATCGTTTCGTGAGGCAGAAATTCGCCATCCACAGAAACAGTATGTTCTTTAAACATTAGATGTAGGTGTGTGTAAGTGTAGATCTAATACATCTTATAACAACATCCTAGTATATTGAGGATACTGTTTTTGTTACAAAATAAATGAATAAAAAGAGTTTAGGGGGTTGGATAAGCAAAATAAAACAAAATAACATAAGAGAAGACATTACCTTAAAATCGGGTAACTCTTTTGATTTGAGCCAAAGGATTCCTTGGGAAGAATTATGCCCAAAGTGGGGCTTCTATGAGTAAGGGAGGGAAGTTGGGAGAGTATTTGGGCAGAGTTTGTCCGAGCCAAAAGGCTTTGATAGTGTGAGTAAGGTGGTAGTTGTGGGGGTCTTTTATAAGTGGAGAGGAGGGGCACTCTTGGAAAGTAATGAAATGTTACTTTATTATACAATGGTTTTCGGATTATAAAGGTCCCACACTTATATAATTCGAGTCTAAGGTGATAAGGGCTCGAAATATTCTCATCCAATTGGATTTGGACAAGTGTAAATCTTAGATTTTACATTATCCTTCCATTTTATTAAAATCGTTAATTAATGAGGTAATCGCTACATCATCATGGTGTCATAAATAATCTAATTTATTTAATATCTAAAAATTATAAAAAAAAATATCATGATTTAGGAAATCTTTTTATATTTCTAATGAATATTTATAGTCAAAAATATGACTTGTATAACCCCATTTATAAATTGTTTTAGTAAAACAACTCTTGTTTGTGACATTTTTATTTTAACATTAAATAAAAAGTTATTTAGGTCATTTTCCTACCAAAGTGGCTACATGGGGTCCCCAAGTTGACCCATGGATTTTATTGGTCGGACATGACACATCCAATAGTGGTATGACAAGTGTAAAGGTCATTCCATATTTTATAATACTATTTTTACCTTAAATTTCAATAATTACCTTTAATCGCGATTAATTAAACTTAAAAGTTACTATTCACCAAAAATTATTTTAATCCCATTGAACCAAATCTTACTTCCTAATGACAACCATGTTTGTCGGATTTTTGAAAATCAAAACACAGAAGTGGTAATGTTTCATTTAAACGAAAAATCAGTTTTTTAACTACCACTTAGTGGTTTCACTATTCATCAAAAATTGAAGTTTTTCAGAACAATGCTAAAATTTCACCCTAAGCTATAATTGATATTCTGAATTCAAAAATGATTACTATTTTACAAAATTCCAAACATATAAGTTTCATTAATTAATTTCATAATTAATTCCCGATGTCACAACAAATAGCGTGTTTTTAAGAAACAATATATATCAAAAGATTGACAATTGTTTATGTCCAATTCCAATGTTAAATTACTTCTAATGACCACCATTGGATAAAATGGTAAAAATATATTATAATTATACTTTTAAACCACTTAATAGTATAATTTATCACTATAAATTATTTTTATTAAAAAAGTTGTTTTAAGTATTTTTCACTATTCATAAAAAATTGAAAGTTCTCAGAAAACTACAAAAACTTCAACTTAGGATAATTTCGATATTACGAATACAAAAATGAAGTCCATTTTGAAATATAAAATTTCTATAATTTTAAAGGTGGTTATTACTATTCATAATGGCTACTTTGATTAGTCGTGGTGTGTTAGAACTCTAACTTGCGTACAATGAGAGCTATTGAATTATTGAAAGAGAGGCGTATCGTGGAAGATCAGGGTGTTACATTCTCCCCTCCTTCAATAAATTGCATACTCGCAATTTGAAAATGTTCTTCGAAAACAAAAGGTTGAAAATAGAAAATACCTCTGTAGAAAACCCACATCGGAAATAGGGTTAATAAAAATATAACTTTAAAAGATAGAAAGATAAGTACAAAGGTCACCTGAGATAGCCCATACTAGGATTCTATGAAAATATGGATATGGAAGAAAAACAAACCATCAAGGTTTGATGGAGTGTTGTAGAAAACAGGATTAGGAGAAATTTAACCACAAAAAATCACAAACTTGTGATTGGTTAAATGGTCATTGAATCCCCAGTTGGAAAAGTTAACCGGCAACATTTTTGTTTTAAGTTACCATTCATAAATTTGAGGAATTTATTTAAGAGATTTACTAAGAACATAAGGAAATATACTTACTTGTCATGTAGGCTTTCATTCTTTAATAAATTTTTACCATGAACCCATCTTTCACTCCAAATGGTAACAGAACTCAAAAATATTCTATTTATCCTAATTTTATAAGGTTCTAAATATTACCAAATACCATTTAGATTAGAAAAACTATTTTGTAATAACCAGGGACTTCCTGTAGGCTAGTGGTAGGTAATAAAGGCATGTCGCACTATGGTTGTGGGTTCGATTCCTGCAGCTTTGTCTGACGCGATGGGTTATGCCCCACCCTGCAGGTTTTCCTTTTCCTAAAAATATAGTGTTATAATATTCCAAAAGTAATCATCAGAAATGTTTTAACCTTAAATAATACAATCCAAAGTTCAACTTAATACATTTGTCCAGACTTTCTCTAAAAGGTCTCCAAATTCCAAAATCAATTGTAACATCAGATTCCCCAAATAAAGTAAAGTTTCTCTTATTGTCACATACTAAAAATATGATTACCTTAATCATATTAAAACCTTAATGAAAAAAACAAGTACTGTAGTACAATCCTTATATATATCACATTGTTCTTATAACCATAATATAATCCTTGAGTCCAAAAGCACCAATACATTAATTATTCCGCTTCAACTGTAGTAACAACATAAGATTTTCCTTGATCCCTTGGCCTTTTCTGAGGTAAGTTTCCCTGACGCTTAGGACATTCATTTGCATAATGCCCCATTTCTTTACAATTTTATCATTCAACCTTGATAGCCTCTTTCTTTCCCTTGCAATCACGAGCCTAGTGACCTTTTTCTCTACATTTATAACAAACTCACATTCCTTTTAGGCAAGTACCAGGGTGATTCTTCCCACAATTATCGCATAATGGAAAATACTTCTTTCCCTTTTTCCCTTTATCTGTATCTTGTTTCACCATTCTCTTCTTCTATTGCTTTACTTTGTTGTCATAAGACTTAGATAATTCTTTTTCTGTCTTGATAGCACACGAGACAATATCTTCGTATGACGAGAAGGATTGTGAGACTAAGGCTCGATGAAGAAACGGTTTTAACCCATAAAAGAAACGATCAATCTTACTTCTTGGGTTACATATATAATCGGATGCATGCCTCGCTAAACTGCCATGATAACCTTTTCCCTTTCACTACTCCCCAAGGCGTGAAATATTTTCTCTAAGGAGTTTATCCATTTCTCAGCTACTAATAGATTTGTAACCCCATTAAATGTTGGTGGTTGTTTCCTCATGAAGCGGTCTAACATTGATCCTCCACATTGCGGATGAGGGTGCTCCATATGAGTAAGGTTATTATTCATAACCTGAGTGATTTGTCCCAGTATGGTAATAAGTTGATCAGCACCAGTTGTATCTCCATCTCCATAATAATTATCTTGAGCAGGAGGGAAATCCCTACATGGAGTGTGTGCATTGATACGGTTTTCATTCCTTCCACTAGGCGCCATTTCTAAACAATGGCATAAACTAGATTAGTTTATGAATCAAAATACATAATTCCATACTTATAAAATACTTAACATAAATTGAACTATTTATGGATATAATCCATAAAAATGTTATCTTTGAGGAAGTATATACTCATAACCTTTCATAGTGGTTTGTAAAGAAAATGAGAATTATCCTAAGCATATCCCTCGGGAGTGTCGTAACCAAGTGTGCAGCAAGGCCCGTTGTCGTGAACCAGTTCCCGTTCGAGTCTAGGTCAAAGAGGTGTTTTCGGGTTTTACCCCTAGGTATATCTGTGCCAGATCCGCCTCTACCTGCTCATATCTAGACAGCGATGTATTGCTTGGAAAACTCACAAAATCTCTATAATACCAAAATTCTAGGAAGTTCTTCTATACTAATCCTCAAAGTCTATCTTTAGGCTATGTGCTCTAATCAGAGTTTATCTAAATCTAGCTTCCAAGTTTAGTACTAAACTGCCTCTGATACCAACTGTAATGCCCCAACCCCAGTTACCCAGAGTCGGTGCCTTACTTCGTAACATTGGCATGATCACAAAAGATCAAGTCTCGAAAGACCAATTATTTTAGTAGCCTTAGAAACACTAGATATATTCATAAATGTTACATTACATCATAAAGTACAAAAATAAAATAACAAAGTCTCCATAGTCCACACTCATATCCTCTTCTGACTATCCCTGTAGGTCAGTCATAAAATATTTCTTCACATCCTGGGAAAAATAAAACATTGGAAGGGGTGAGCTCAGATGCTCAGTAAGGATAATAATATAGCAGAAGCTTTCATAAATAAACATTAACATTTAAGGCAATGTATAACTAAAACAAAATCCTTTTTAAACTTGAACTTCAGCATAATATGGAAAAAATAAAATTAAATTATTCCATTTACTTACTCACATGGATATTCTACTAGTCGAATAATCTCATGCAATATCAACAACCACCTTCATAATGATTGAATGCATAATGCCTAACTATCATAACCACGTAGTCAAGGCCTCGTGCCAAGACCACAAATAAGATTTTTTCAAGGCCTCATTACAAGACACTAGTTTGTCTCATGAGACCTACCGATGCATCGAGGAGCTGTAGCAGGCTCCACCCATCACTTATTAAGTCCAATGCATTCCTCATATGAATAGGTTTAAACATATCATAAACCATAACATAATAGTATCACATAAAACATGCCTAAAGGAAACATAAAATTTCCACATTACAATCACAAGATATCAATACAACACATTGATATAATAAAAACACTTTAAAACCCATTTTTAATACCAAAATAAAATAAAGTTAAAACTTTGTATTTATTTTTCATTAAAAAAAAGTTATGGCTTGTAGAGGAAGCCGAAACTCAAATAATGGTCACGGCGGTGGAGATGTCATTGTCGCCGCATACGTACGACAAGAAAAACATTCCTTTTTGTCATTTAGTAAAACACTTTGTATAAAAAGATTACTTTTGAATAAACGTAAAATTCAAAGGAGTTTATACACCATATAAAAGAAATTTGTGTATAAAACAAAATATGCCTCAATGAAAGGATATTGAGATGAAGTCCTTAAAAAGATCATTTTTAAAATAAAATAGATATATTATGTGTATTCTCTATATGTACACATAAAGAAAGTACAAATACAATATAGGACATAATAATATCATGACATAATTTGAAAGTAGGAGATTAACCCAGAGATTGGAAATTGGGTTAAGAAATTCCCTTACCTTGCGTCCTGTCTTGACTCAACTGTTCTTTAACCTCATGAATAATAAACTCGAGTTAATATATAGTTTCTTAAGAACCTTTTCAAGTTTCTTATTCCTTTAATATCACTTATTACCATGTTATGAACATTATGTAATTATTTAAGTTAATAACGGTCGTTTTGTCGATCTTTGGTACTTGAGTCAAAAATAAACTTCTTATAATTACAAGTTGTTCATGTGGTGAAATATCTATTATATCCAGAATAATATTCATGATATAGATATCATATATCTCATATATATCCATTATATACATGCATTTATAATATTCCATAACGTTTAGAGTTAAGAAATGAAATGCACCGTTCATGGAGACGGTAAGCCGTACCTACGCATGAATGCTACTTTCATTTCTATTTAGTATTTAATTAAATCATAATTATATAAAGGTATATTATAATTACAGTATAATATCATATATAATATCATTTAATCCATCCTTTATACATCCCAAATATGGCATTAACGATTCAAATCACTTTGAGGGGGCGGTAGTCCGCACTTCCTAAAATGAAAATATCGCGTTTACCCATAATGGAAACAATAAAGGTATGCCATAAATGAAAAATACAGAACCTTAAGTGAAACATAAACATATTATATATCATATATAAATAGAGTTACATCTTAATGGCCACCTTTGAAGGTGTTATATGAGTGTTGAACAATCATCGTTTCGTGAGGCAGAAATTCGCCATCCACAGAAACAGTATGTTCTTTAACCATTAGATGTAGGTGTGTGTAAGTGTAGATAAAATACTTCTTATAACAACATCCTAGTATATTGAGGATACTAGTGTTGTTACAAAAGAAATGAATAAAAAGAGTTTAGGGGTTTGGATAATCAAAATAAAACAAAATAACATAAGAGAAGACATTACCTTAAAATCGGGTAACTCTTTTGATTTGAGCCAAAGGATTCCTTGGGAAGAATTATTCCCAAAGTGAGGCTTCTAGGAGTAAGGGAGGGAAGTTTTGAGAGTATTTGGGCAGAGTTTGGCCGAGACAAAAGGCTTTTATAGTGTGAGTAAGGTGGTAGTGGTGGGGGCCTTTTATAAGTGGAGAGGAGGGGCACTCTTGGAAAGTAATGAAATGTTACTTTATTACACAATGCTTTTCGGATTATAAAGGTCCCACACTTACATAATTTTAGGATAAGGTGATAAGGGTTCTAAATATTTTCATACAATATAATTTGGACAAATGTAATGCTTAGATTTTACATTATCCTTCCATTTTATTAAAATCGTTAATTAATGAGGTAATCGCTGCATCATCATGGTGTCATAAATAATTTAATTTATTTAATGTAAAAAAATTATAAAAAAAATATCATGATGTAGGAAATCTTTTTATATTTCTAATTAATATTTATAGTCAAAAATATGACTTGTATAACCTCATTTAAAAATTGTTTTAGTAAAACAACTCTTGTTTGTGACATTTTTATTTTAACATTAAATAAAAAGTTATTTATGTCATTTTCCTACCAAAGTGGCTCCATGGGGTCCCCAAGTTGACCCTTGGATTTTCTTGGTCGGAAATGACACATCTAATAGTGGTAGGACAAGTTTAAGGGTCATTCCATATTTTATAATACTATTTTTACCTTAAATTTCACTAATTACCTTTAATCACGATTAATTAAACTTAAAAGTTACTATTCACCAAAAATTATTTTAATCCCATTGAACCAAATTTTACTTCCTAATGACAACCATGTATGTCAGATTTTTGAAAATCAAATCACATAAGTGATAATGTTTCATTTAAACGAAAAATCAGTTTTTTAACTACCACTTAGTGGTTTCACTATTCATCAAAAATTGAAGTTTTTCAGAACAATGCCAAAATTTCACCCTAAGCTATAATTGATATTCCGAATTAAAAAATGATGTCTATTTTACAAAATTCCAAACATATAAGTTTCATTAATTAATTTCATAATTAATTCTCGTTGTCACAACAAATAGCGTGTTTTAAGAAACAATATATATCAAAAGATTGACAATTGTTTATGTCCAATTCCAGTGTTAGATTACTTATAATGACCACCATTGGATAAAATGGTAAAAATATATTATAATTATACTTTAAAACCACTTAATAGTATAATTTATCACTATAAATTATTTTTATTAAAAAAGTTGTTTTAAGTATTTTTCACTATTCATAAAAAATTGAAAGTTCTTAGAAAACTACAAAAACTTCAACTTAGAATAATTTCGATATTACGAATACAAAAATGAAGTCCATTTTGAAATATAAAATTTCTATAATTTTGAAAAGTGGGTATTACTATTCATAACGGCTACTTTGATTAGTCGCGGTGTGTTAGAACTTGAACTTGCGTACAATGCAAGCTATTGCATTATTAAAATAGAGGCGTATCGTGGAAGATCGGGGTGTTACATTCTCAATAAGGATAAATATAAGAAATATACATCTAAGATTATATGAAATCATAATATAATAATAATTTTATGTAATAATGAACATAACATACAATTTTCATACCCAATCAGGCATAGATCATAAGAATGATTCAAGGCATAAATATTGGTAGTTCATAAGAAATGAATCATAAGGGAATCAAATTACATGATCCCGGAGATCATAACATTGTAATAAAACATATATTTTTGTAATACATGTAATAATATAAAATATTATGTAAAGTCTACCCACTAAGACATTTATAACATGTTAGGCTTGGGAAAAGCACTCGTGTACCTACTTCGGTGTTTGTTTAATAACCTATGTACCCTCATTTTCGGGATTAGGCTGACCTCTCATATACCCTTCTTTTTAGGGATGGTATGACCACCCATTTACCCTTTAATATCATAGAGAATTTATATTTACCCAATTAATTGGATGGATATGTAGGTCCCACCCTTCACATAATGAAATTCATAAACATGTGTGCCATAAGATCATAAAACATTCATCATATCATAACCCATGAAATGAACTAGGTTTCATAAACATTTAATAATATCATAACATGTAGAAATTTGACAGTTTAATCTTTTCCTTATAGAATAAACCATGTAAAAAGAATCATGTTTCGTAATAATGTTATCATGGTGTAACATGTGGAAGAGAAACAGGATTCATAAATATATTTTCATTAAAAACATTCAGAGAAAGAATAAGAATGGTATCCTTGATTTATATCCACATTAAATCATAAGTAACATCAAATTATGTCATCTTATATGGAAAATAATTTTTAAATATTACATAGGACATTTCTGGAGAAAATTATCTTTTATTTGAAAATAACCTTGAAAACATATTAAGGAAGCTTTAAAAATATTTTAAAAACTTTATGAAGGAAAATATCCATTCTCATTTATAAAAATATTTTTAAAACGTAAAACTTTTTAAAACCTTTTTATTTGAAAATAACTTTGAAAAAATATAGTGTAATTTTCATAGAAATTATGGTTTATCACATCATAAAATTAAGTTCATATTGTGTACGTTAAAACAAAGATTCCATTCACATTTTTAGTAAAATACAAATGGGTATTATTTGGAAACAAATATAAAGATCAATTTCAAAAAAAAATTAAAAAATTAAAACATGGGTAAACATTTATTTTAAAAATAATAATAGACTAATAAAACATTTTTGAAATCTTGTTTAGAAAACATGGTTTTTGTGGAAAACAGATTTCCAACCAAGAGAGAGATAAATTCATATTTTCTTAAAAACATTTTCTAAATTATCTTAAGTAGTAAGGAATGAAAAAATGGTACCATTAAATTAAAATATATTTTATAACAAGAGGGGAATAAAATACATGAGTTTCTTGAGATATAGATGATATTATTTCATCATTTCAAGCATAACCATAAATAATCTTTATAAGATATGAGATTGTAATATAAAACTCTTACCACTTGGGTAACCTCTAATAATAATCCCCATGAAGGAGTAACATGAAACTAAAATTAAAACATCATGATGATAAATAAATTCATGATATTATATGTCAAAGTGGTGGTATACACATCCCATGAAATAATATAGGTGTATAACATAATTTATGTCTCAAAGAAAGAAAATTGAGACAAAAATCCATTATTGCTTGAGTAACTTTTGAATTATAAGACCCACAAAATAATAACATCAACAGAAACGTTAATTACAATGAAATAAGGTTTATTAATGATATATCATGTCATAGGGAAGTATATACACCACACAAAAGAATAAATTTTGAATATTTCATAAGTCTCTAATAATAAAAAGTGACACTAAAAATCCCCTTACCAATTTGTTAACTTTTGAACTGTAAACCCCATTAAAGATTGATCCTAAAATTGATATCTAAATCCCATTAATTATCAATATAATAATCATAAAATACATTCATGGTATGTATGCACACCACATATGTAACAACCCAAACTTTTTTAATGATAATTTTTTTCTGAAAATGTTTGTTATATTATTTTATACACAATAAAACAATATCTCTTTAATAATGAAGTGAATATAAAGAGAAATTTGACCATCTAGTTTCAAATGTTACATGAATTTTGATCAATTATGACTATTTTTCAATATGATCATTGTTAAATATACTATTGATAATAATTTTAATTTTATAATAAATTTTTATAAGTAAAATTTGACAAATGATACTTGATATAGAAAGAATAGTTGATTGCCTCAACCAGTAGAGTCATGTTATTTGAATCCCACATGCCAGAAAAAGGGAGTTAGGTATCATCCTTGGGGTTATTCTATAACTAATCCCAATCTGAGCTTCAAAAAATGAATCTCTAATAAAATCTTCTATGGGTGAAGTTCAAGTTAGTGGAGATTACCACTCAGTCGATGTAGGATGAGGCACCCCACGAAACTGCCACCATTAAACACCTTACTCTTCAGGCGTATGAGGGTGTAATAAGAGGTTATGTGTTGAGTCCCAAGTTACTTAAAGTGTAATTTAATTGTATAAATAAAAAAAATTCCACTAATTCCATTTTAATAATAGTTTTCCTTAATAAAATTGAGATGGAATTTAATAAATTGATTTTTCAAACAAAAATTGTACTTTCTGAAAATGATATAAATATTTATAATAAACTAATATATTATTAATAATACTAATTTTAATTAAATAGTATGATAAAAACACTCTTATTTATATATTAATGAAAATTAATTTTATTTTTTTCAAGTGTAAGAAATATTACTATGAATTTTGAATCCATTATTTCTTTTAATAAATATAGATTTTTAAATTTATAATTTATAATTATAATATTTAGATAATTAATATCATAAAATAAATGTCATTTTTTAAATAATCAAATTTATATTCGGTTAGGTTGAATTTATGATAATGTTCTAAAATATTTTTTTAGTGAATAGTAAAAAATACGGTTTAGGGTTTTCAGTATGTTTAATAACTTTATAATTATGTCATATTGATGTAACAGTTAGTTAACCACAATAAATAACTAAAATTACGTTATTTTATTAACATTAAGTATTTTAGTATATATTTATATCAATTTCCATATCTATAATTTACTTTTCAAATTCTAAATTGAAAACTTTAACTTCAAAAATGTTATTTTGAATAAACTTTTCTTTTTATTTCCAAAATAAGTACTATAAAATTATGTTAGAATCTTGTGGATTAAAATAACATAAATTTTTTCCAATTTTCTTATACCATGGGAAAATACCACTGGAAACATCATGGTTTTTCAATTTCCACAACCTAGGTTTCTAAGGCCTATATTTGGAAATTAATAAACAAATCTTCCACTTTTGAAATAAATACCCACCAATTTCTCCATTTACTTTCACTCCTAATATAAAATCCAATAATAACTATTATTTTTACCTCCCAAGGTTTACTCAAGCCCCCAATGTCTCAATCCTCATGTTTTAAGAGTTAATTTTCTAAATAATGGAAATATCCTTCTTTTCTCTTTCTTTCAAGAAACTCTTTTTGGATATATCTTCTGAATGTTATGATAACTATCGCTTATTTACTTTTTATTAATTTCCTTACTAAAAAATTATTTTCAATCAATTGGAAACCCTTTCCCCTCTCTTTTTACCCTTTTATAAAACCATATTTTATACTCGTTGTGCTGCCAAATTTACTTCTCACAATTTCTCTATTCTACTTGAGAAATTATCTTTTATTTTCTTTTCTTAAAGACCCAAACCTCTTTATTTTCCAAGATAAATCACCTATAATTAAAAATTATTTATTTTATTTTGGTTTTTAACATACATGAAATCCTAATTCCCTTTTTTTAAGTTAAAAATGACATAATAATCTTTTCTTTAATCACTTTTTAAAACACCATGATTTTGATATGAAACCTGTTACTTTTATTCTCCATGGTTTATTTATGAAATGATTTATTTTGATCTATGTGGATCTCATTAATTAATACATATAAAATGTGTTCCCTAATATCACTTCAATGTATTAGGTAAATGATTTAATATCTAGAGATGACATGTTTTACAATACCTTGGTGAATAACCTTGGTAATTTTTATGACACATTAGTGACAAACCTTGGTGATATGATTATTAATGTCTCATTTATATGTTATAGCCACATTTAAATGTTATGATTCATGTTATTTTTTTTAATATATTCCCCTTTTCATTTTATTATTCCTTTATGATATTCTTTATGCTCTTATTGATATTTCTCATTTTCACATGTAAACTATTTCCCTTGCTTTCCCTTACTAGGAATTATGCTCACCCTTTCCTTTGATGTGTGTCCCTAGGTAATGAGATGTAGTAAAAGTACTTAGGATAAACCAGTGAATAAGCCTTTAAATTTTTTTAGAATATTTTTTTATTTTTTCATGTATTATATATCTTTTTCCAAGAAACTAAACTTTAAAATATCATTTGTTTTGTATAATGTTATGAAAATATTATATAATAAAAAGGCGGGATACCATAGTTGGTTTCAAATAAAGGTTTACTTATTTTTAGAAATTAGAAGTTGAAAATTTTAGTAATAACATTATAGAAATTTTTAAATGTAGGAAAAAATCCTAGTATTTTGGTGAATTATTAAGTAAGTGGTTTCTGAGAAAAGAAATCTATGTCTGGATACGAACAAGTGGATGTGTCTCTGGCACAGATGTATTCAAGGTCAATGCCCAAAAACACTGCTTTGATCTAGAATCAATCGAGAATAAGTGCACGACAATAGGTATTGTTTCACTCCTGGTTTTACACTCTTAGGGAGTATGTTTGTTTATCATTATCTTTTTACAAACCATTATGAATGATTTATATAAAATGTAATTGTTGTTAATGAATAACATATTTAAGCATGATTTTTTAAGTCATAAAATCCCTTTATAAATTATATTATTATTAAGGAAACATGTTTTTCACTAAGTTTTTATTCTTTTATAAAATGGAGGTAAATTGGTGGAATTGAGTAAATAGTGAGCACAACGTACTATGCCCTAATGGCCCTCTTATAAGGATGGAAAACATTATGAAAATGATGAATCAAATAACTCAATTTATAAATAATAATTTGAATCAATATGAGAGACCAGATTCACCTTGAAGAGAAAAAATTTCAGTTGACCCCTTTATGCATCAATGAACACCTTATTTCAGTGGATCTACTAGCCCATTGATTATTGAATAATGGATAGATATATTAAAAAGATCTTTTTTATACTTCGTTGTTTGGAACAAGACAAAGTGACCCTGGCTATGTACCACTTAGAGGGATAAGCTGATCAGTAGTGGAAACTAATTAAAAACGTGAATCCAAGAAGGGAGATTGATGTTATGGAGTGAAAGAGTTTAGGGGGTCCTTTTTCAATAAATATTTCCCTTGTTCTTTGAGAATAAAAATGGAGAAGAAATTCCTAGAGCTGAATTAGAAGGAAAATGAATCTATGGGAAGCTATGAGATGAACTTTACAGAACTTTCTCATTACACCCATTTCTTTTTCATGGATCCTAATGGAAAGGTTGATATATAATTTGGTTGACTAAGAACCCATCTACAGAAGAATCTAGAAAATTAAAATTGTGACAACTATGAGGAGATAGTGCAAAGTGATATGAAGGATGAACTAGAGTTTAGAGAGATACAATGGTACCATAGATCAAATTAAAATAAGAGATCAAAGGAGCTGATCTTAGGGAGGGACATTGATCATATAAGAGGAGGAAAGAAAGTGAAACTCCCCACATGCAAAAAATGTGGGAAGAAGTATTCGGGGAACAGCTTGCTCAGGGGTGGTAAATGTTACAAGTGTATATGATATGTCCATATTTCTTAGAACTATAATAGTGAGGTGAATTCTCAATTTCACAATACTAATGAAAAAGGTAATATGGTTCTAGGCCAGCTTGAAGTCCAATGCATCAAGTGTGGATAGCTTGGGCACTTTTATAATCATTGTTCAAATCAGAAGGTAATGGAGGGGAATTTCTATCAACCCCATCATAGGATAATGAGTCAAGGTTGGTATTTTTCTATCACAACAGCTGAAGTATATGATCTAAATTATATAGTGTAAATTACTCTTGTTATTCTCTAAAATCTAGGAAGTCCTTTTTTATGGTTCTATGCATTCCTTTATTTCATACAATTTTTCAATGAGTATAGAATCAATCCCTAGACTACTAGAAGTATATTTATTATTCAAGACTCCTTGAGGTATTATCAAGGCATCAACAGTGTATAGAAACTGTAGTATTGACTTTGGAAAGAATAATCTCATCACAGATCTAGTAATAATTCCAATTCTATAATTCTAAATTATATTAGGGATGGACTGGATCTCAAAGTATAACGGGAAGATAAACTTCAGAAGTAAGTAAATATCAGTAGTATTTAATGGAAAATCTATAGATGTTTTCAAAGGAGTGATATCTCAAACTGATATTTTTCTATAATCACCTCTCATATCCTTCTTTATGTATATGATAGGTGAATATTAATAAGTAAATTAAAATATAAGAATAGAAAATGTCCCCATAATTTAGGAATACATTGATGTATTTCCAGAAGAGATACCTAGACCTCCCCTATAAAGAGAGGTAGAGTTATCTATTGAACTCATTCCTAGATCCAAGATGATATCAAAGACCCCATATAGAATAGAAAATGTGGATCTGTATCAATTAAAGAAACAACTCCAGGATCTTTTGGAGAAGGGTTTTACCCAACCAAGTGTGCCTTTGTAGGGAGAACCTATTCTCTTTGTAAAGAAGAGGATAGATCATTGTGGCAATGTATTGATTATAGAGAACTTAATAGGATCAAAGTGAAGAACAGGTACCCTCTTCTAAGGATTTATGATTTATTTGACCATCTTCATGGGGCTCAATTCTTTTCCAATATTGATCTCCAATATGTTTATCATCAATTGAGGGTGAAGAAATATGATATTCTAAAGACCACCTTCTGATCAATATATGGGTGTTATGAGTTTTTGTTACTCTCTTCAACTTTACTAATGCACCTTCTATATTTATATATTTTATGTATAAAGTTTTTAAGGTCTACCTTGATAAATTTTTTGTGGTTTTTATTGATGATATTATGATATATTACAAAAGTATCAAGGACCACCAGGATCATCTAAGGGTTATTTTAAAAACTATAATAAAGGAGATGTTATTTGGAAAGATAAACATATGTGAATTTTGGTTACAATAAGTTTCTTTCTTGGGGAATATGGTAACCAATGAATTAATCTCAATTAGCTTTAAAAAACAATGGTTGTGGAGGAGTATCCTTATATTATAATAATAACTGAGATTCAAAGTTTCCTTGGTTTAGCAGGATATTATAGGAGGTTTTTGAAAAACTTTTCATGATTTTATAATTCAGTGACCAAGTTAAGCCAAAAATCATCCAATTTCATCTGGACAAAGGAGCGTAAAGAAATATTCCAAGATCAGAAGAGTATATTAGTTATTTCACCTGTGCTAACTCTTCCCCCTATCGGAGAAGGATTCATTATTTTCATCAATGCATCTCTAAAAGGTATTGGGTGCATCCTATTGAAAAACTAAAAGGTTATTTCTTATGCATATTGATAGTTAAAGACTCATGAGCATAATTATCCTATGCATGACCTGGAGCTGGTTGTAGCTGTTTTTAATCTAAATATATGGAGGCACTATCTTTATGGGGAGAAATGTGATATATACACAAACCACCAAAGTTTGAAGTATATTTTCACAAAAAATGAATTTAACATGAGATAGAGAATATGGTTGGAACTTTTTAAAGACTATGATCATTCAATTCATTATCACCCTGAAAGAGAAAATAAATTCGTTGGTGCATTAAGTAGTATAGACCCTATTGTACTGGAAATGATGAGGATTCAAGGAGATCCTTTTACCAAAAACCTAGTAAAATTGGATATGGGAATCCTAAAGGAAGGGGAATTATAAACCCTGTCCAAAATTATATATCAAGAATCATTACTAGATAATATCAAAAAATATCAAATAGAAGATCATTTATTATAGAAGAAGATAGAGGCTGTGAAGAATGGGAAGTTTCCTGAGTTCAATATTGATCAAGAAGGTGTATTGAAATTTCATACAAGACTGTTTGTTCCATCATTTCTAGAAACAAAGAAGGAGTTAATGGATGAGGCTCATAGCTCTATTTTATATATACATCCTAGAAGCATAAAAATGTATGGGGACCTTTATGTTCATTATTGGTGGGATAACATGAAAAGGGATTTTTTTTACTACAAAAAAAGGTTCCTAGTGTGTCAGCAAGTGAAGGTAGAGTGATAACTTCCTAAAGGGGTATTAAAACCACTAAACATACCAACATGGAAGTGGGTAAATATCACTATGGACTTTATCACTAGTCTATTGAAAAAATCCAATGGATATAATGTGATATAAGTTATAGTGGATCATCTCACCAAGACTTTCCATTTCATCGCTACATGAGAAGATTTCTCTCTTGAAAAACTTGATAAGATTAATGTAAATGAAGTTGCAAGGTTGCATGGAATTCTAATTTTTATTTTTTCTAATCATGATCCAAGGTTCTCATAAAATTTCTAGTGAAGTTTTCAACATACTCTAATTGCCGAATTGAATTTTAGCAGACCTATCACCCCTAAACTGATGGCCAGTATAAAATAACTATTTAGACACTCGAGGAAATGTGGATAACCTAATCAATATAATTTAAAGGTGGGTGGGATCAACATCCCCCATTAGTTGAGTTCTTATAAAACAACAGCATCCATTCACTCATTCAAATGGAACCTTATTAATATCTATTTGGGAAGCTATGTAGAACTCCTACTTTTCAGGATAAAGATAGTGAGATAAATATTCTTGGTCCTGATCTTGGGAAAGATATGATAGAAAGGCTTCATGTCATCCAATGACACATAAAGTCTGCTCAAAGTTGGAAGAAGAGTTATGCTTACAACCATTGAAGGGACATAGAGTTTGGTGTTAGAGATAAAGTTTTCCTTTCAATATCACCATAGAAGAGAGTCATGAAGTTTGTGAAGGAAGGAAATCTTAGCCCTAGGTACATTGGACACTATGAAATCCTAGATCACATAGGATAATTGACCTATAGGCTAGCACTTACACGAAATATAACTCAAGTTCATGATGTATTCTACATTTCTCTCTTGAGGAAGTGCATACCTGACCCTTCACATGTACTGAATCCAGAGCTGGTATAACTGGAATATGACCTCACTTATAATGGTCATCCAGTGTAGATCATGGATCGTAGATACAAGGTTCTACGCAAAAATAATACCCACATGGTGAAATTGTTTTGGAGGAACCATAAATGTGAATAAGCGACATGGGAAACAGAGGAAACAATGAGGCAAAAGTACCCACACCATTTCTCAACTCAGATAACGAGTTGAAATTTCAGAGAAAAATTTTCTTAAGGGAGAAAATTTAATGATACAAACTTTTTGAATGATAATTGTTTCCTGAAAATGTGTGTTATATTATTTTATACACAACAAAACCACATCTCTTTAACAATTAAGTGAATATAAATGTAAATGTGACAATCTGGTTTCAAATTTTATATGATTGTTGGTAAATTATGACCATTGGTCAATATATCATTGGAAACTATACTCTTGATAATAATTTTAATTTTATAATTAGTAATTATAAGTAAAATTTGACAAATGATAATTGATGAAGAAAGAAGAGTTAATAGCCTTAACTATTAGAGTTATTTCATTTGAAGCCCATCTGTCAGAACTTGGGAGGAGGTATCATCATTGGGGTTCACCCTTGACCAATCTCAAGCAGAGAATCAACAAGTGAATCCCAAAATAAGTTTCCTATGGGGAAATTTTAAGTTAGTAGGGATTAACACTCGGTTGATGTTGGTCGAGGCACCCCACGAAACTACTACCATTTCACACCTTAATCTTAGGGCGTATTTGGATGTAATAAGGGATTATTTTTTTAGGCTTTAGTTACTAAAATTGTAATTCCATTGTATAAATAAAATTTTTATTCCATATATTTCCTTTTAAGAATATTTTTTCTTAATAAAATTAAGACAAAATTTGATAAATTAATTTTTCAAATATATTTTATACTTTGAAAAAAAGATAAAAATATTTATAATAAACTATGATATTATAAATAATACTCATTTTAATGAAATAGTGTGATAAAAAATCTCTTATTTAGATATAAATTATAAAATAATTTTATTTCTTTTCAAGTGTTTGAAATTTTACTATGCATTTTCAATCCGCTATTATTTTAAATAAATAAGGATTTTTATATTTTAAAGTTAGAGTTATCATATTTAGATAATTCTTATAATAAAATACATTTCATTTTTGAAATCATCACATTGATATTGGGTTAGGGTAAATTTATGATAATTTTTTAAAATATTTTGTTTTTTGGTGAATAGTAAAAATACAGTTTTAGGTTTTCGGTATGTTTAATGAATTCATAATTATTTTATAATGATATAATAATTAGTTAACCACAATAAAATAATAAAAATATTTTATTTTATTAATATCATGTATTTAATATATTTAAATTAAATTCCAAATCTATAATTTACTTTCCAAATTCTAAAATGGAAACTTTCACTTTAAAAATGTTATTTTGAGTAAACTTTACTTTTCCTTGCCAAAATAAGTATTATAAAATTATGGTAGACTCTTTTGGATTAAAATACCATAAAATTTTTCCCAAGTTTCTAATTCCATGGAAAAATACCATGGGAAAACCCATGGTTTTTCACTTTTCACAACCTAGGTTTCCAAGGCCTATATTTGGAAAATAATAAAAAAATCCTCCACTTTTTCTATAAATACCCAACCATTTTTTTCATTTCCTTTCACTAAAAATCCATCCTATATGAATATATGGTATTTTTACCTCAAAATTATTACTCCCAATGTGTTATCAATCCCCCAGGGTCCCAATCCTTGGGTTTTAGGAGTTACTTTTTAAGGTAAGGGAAATATCATTCTTTTCTCTCCATTTCAATAACCTCTTTTTGTATATGTCTTATGAATGTTATGGTAACTCTATATTATTTACTTTTAATTAATTACCTTACTTACAAGTTTTATTTTATAAATGCTAAACCCCTACCCCCTCTCTTTTTACCCTTTTCTAAAACCATGTTTTATACCGGTTATGTTGTAGAATTTACTTATCACGATTTCTCTCTTCTCCTCAAGAAATTGTCTTTTATTTATTTACTTTAATACTCAAACCTCTTTATTTTCCAGGGTTATTTTCCTAGATTTAAAAATTATTTATTTGAAATGGGGATTTAACATACATGAAACCCTTATTCCTTTTTTGTGGGTAAAAAATGATATAATAAACTTATCTTTAAGCACTTTTTAAAATGCCATGATTTTGATACAAAACCCATTTATTTTATTCTCAATGAGTTATTTATGAAATGTTTGATTATGATATCTGTAGCCCACATTAATTAATAAATGTGAATGGTTCACCCTAATAGTTCTCTAATACATTAGGTAAAGAATTTAATCTATGGATATGACATGTTTTATGATACCTTGGTGAATAAACTTGGTAATTTTTATGACACCTTGGTAAAAAACCTTGGTGATATGGTTATGAATGTATCATTTAAATATTTTATCCACATTTACATGTTATGATTCATGTTTTTTTATTAATATATTCCCCTTTATACTTTTATCATGCCTTTATGATATTCTTCATGTTCTTATTTATATTTATCATAGTCACATGTAAATTGTTTCCCTTACTTTCCCTTAATAGGACTTATGCTCACCCTTTCCTTTTATGTATGTACCTAGGTTATGATATTCAGTAAAAATTACTTAGGATGAACCAATTAATAATACTTTCAAGGTTTTTAGAAGAATGTTTTAAGTTTTCATGTATTATGTACCTTTTTCCAAGAAATTAAACTTTAAAAGATCCTGTATTTTGTATAATGTAATGAAAATTTTATGTAATAAAAATCATGGGTTCCATAACATAAAATAAATTGGTGATGAATATGGAATGTGTATTCAAGAATTAAAAAGTGAGATGGAAATCACTTATCTTTAAGTCTTGACTTATATCGTACTCATTTAAACGTCATGTATAATAAATATAAGTTTATTATACATCTATTATAGAATAAAATTATTATATATCAATCCATATATGATTTTATTATGACATTTTATTACCCTTTTATTAACAATTTCATGTTAAAGATACATTTCGGGTAACAACTGCTTTGTTTTTTATAAATGTTTTGATTTTTTATATTTTTTGTTCTCTTATATTGATCATGGTTCCATAATCTCAAGAATTATAACCATGATATAAATATAATATATATTCATTATTTATGTATTTATAGTAATCCATTAAATTTAGTGATAGGAAATTAAAAACACCATTCATGGAGATGGTAGGTCGTGCGTATGCATGAACATTGTTTCTTAATTTTATTGATAGTTTGAGATAGAGAAAACTAAATGATCTGTATTCTCATTATAGAATCACTGTTATGTCAAATATATCACCAATTTTTATTAAACCCACCCTTAATACATTACATGTAAAGCATTAATGAATCTCATCGCTTCGCAAGGTGGTACTCCTTTGTACACACGAACGACATTATTGTATTCCCAAAAAATAGAAAGCATAAATTTATGTGTTATATAAAAATTAAATAATTATAATAACTTCATAAAAATAATATATATCTTATAAAAACCATAAATTCCTCATTATTACTATTCTTTAGAGGTGGTAATGGAAAAATGAATGACATTGGTTCGTGAGGCGGTAGTCCTCCGTACACACAAACGATGATTTCATAACCCATTTGGTGAAAGTGGAGATAAATGTAGGTAATTCCTTTAGAATAAAAAAACATATTATTATATGGAAGATACCGAGGTTATTATATAACCTTTATAAAATAATAATTTAAGAAAGTGTAGAATAAAATAAAATAGACATGCTCGTTGAAGAAAATTACCTCTTCTTCAGGTATTCTTCATAGGTTTGAACTAAATCCATAAAAGGTTGGATTTATGAAAAAAATAAGGCTTCTAGGATAATATTATGGAATTTTTAAGTAATTTGGGTATCTATTTGATGATACAAATCTTTTTAGGGGAGTGAATAAGTGAGGGGCGAGTTCCCTTTTATAGTTAAGGAGTGGCATTCTTGTAAATACTCAAAAGTATTCACTATTGGGATGAAAATATTACCTAAAATGGATCCAAAATTTAAAATTTTATGGTTGGAGGGATGATATGGTTGATAAGAACCTCAAAAACACAATAAAACACATATTTTAAACATAGGTTTCATTAACTTTTAAGTTTCCCTTCTTTTCCAATTTTAGGTTCTCTCTATGGTAACTAGTTTTTTAATTCATGTAATTTATACATTTAACCTAAAATAAAATGATACTTATTAGTTATTTAAGACCCATAAGTTATAAATATTATATATAATTTATAAAATACAAATCCTATGTGTGATGTAATTTGATTTTAACACAAGATCATGTAACGTGAAAAAAAAACTACTTTAACATTAACTGTGCTAATAGAGTTTCTACCATTTAAGGTTAAATATATTTATTATAAAAGATCAATTAGTAAATGAATGAAACATAGATTAAATTTATTTTCATTTAAATATCAATTGGAATAATATTTTATTTTTAATTATTTTAAATCCTTTAATAAAATATATTTTATCATAAAATAACATTAATGTCAATTTTGACATTATTCATTTAAATTGAATTTAAAAACATTTTGAAAATGATGAAATTAGAATATATTATATTCAAACCTGTCTAATAAGATATATTAATCTAAAAAATTGAACATAAAAATTCATTCAATTTACTTCACATTTAATATTCTTTTTATTATTTATATTATTTAATTTTTAACTAAATAATTATTATGTTGGTGTTTCTTAAACATTTAAATAATTATTTTATCTCAAAAAAGTTAAAATAAATTATCATTATAAAATAAACGCATTTATCTTTAAAAAAAGTACTTATAACCTAACATATGTTGTTTTTCTGCCTATCCCATAGTTTTATAGATATTAAAAGTAAGAAAGTTATCTTTTTTGTATTTTTCTTTACTTAACTTATTATATTGGTCATATTCAAAGGAAAGTGGAAATAAATTTTCAAATTTCATAGAATGTTATGGAAAAGATATAAATAAACTAATAAAATAAAATTTAGATAATATTTAAGGTCATTTTCACTCTTATCATTCTAGTTTAACCCCTTGATAAACCCATTTTTACCTTAACCATGGTAAATAATTTTTCATACATTCACAATACATATTGGTCAAAAATTCAGTTAAAATTATTAGAAATTTTAAATTATTATGATTCAAAATATAAGGTCTATTTTTTCAAATTAAATTCATAGAAGTGGAAAAAATAAATTTAAAATTAATCCTCCAAACGTGATGAAAAAATGGGTTATTAAAGAAAAAAAAATTACAATGTTTTTATACAAAAATTCAATATAAAAATATTTTTAATGGCCTAAATTGGATTAATTGATGTATAATTTTATTAATTTAACTTTAAAACAAATTTAAAATATAATTTAACTTTATAAATAAATTATATTAAAAGAAATTTTTCAATTAAAATTCACTATTTTTCACTATTCATAAAAAATGAATCTTTTTAGAAAATTTCTGAAAAATCACCCTAAGATAATTTGAAATTATGAATTATAAAATAAATATTATTTTATAAATTCATTTTATAATAATTTCAAATTTTAATTTTATTATTTTTTTTAAAAAATACATTTTTTTTGAAAAATAGTATCTTTGAAACATATAAAAAATTTACCACAAATTATGTAGTTTATTATCAGTATGTTTTATTTATATAAAAACACTATAATTAATATTTAAAAATTAAATAGTACTATTTATATCACTAAGTTTAATTTCTGGGATATAATGGTTACATTAATAATATATCATGGTTTTGTTAAAACTCGGTGTTGAATTTAATGCACATTAATCTAGTGTTGTGTGTAGTGTAATCTTAACTTGATTTTGTGTGTAATGAAATCCATAAAATAATTTAAATTTATTAAAAAATTATAATTCCTGAAAACTAGGGGTGTAAAGAAATATCTACCCAAATTACTTCCCAACTTCCATACTCTCATCCTACAAGCCTTGGTTTGTTGAGAAAGTCAACCTAGGAAGGATTTTGGTGATATCCTAATGAGGTTACCTGAAGAAGAGGTGACATTCTTCATTGAGTGTTTTTATTTTATTTATTCCTCCACCTAATTCAATTATTATTAAACCATTATGATATAATAAAATTAGAATTTTCAGTATACTAAGAAGTTGTTATATTATGTTCACAGACTAAAACCATCCCCACTTCCATGAAATGGGTTATGAAATCATTCTTCATGTATACGGTGGACTATCCCCACTCAAACCAATGTATTCTGTTTTTCCATTACTACCTTTTATGGTTAGGTATGATGATGGATATATAGTATGTATATTATATTTATAACATAATTATACCGATAAATTCAATATATTATATATACCTTTTTTACTTTCCATTTCGTAGGATATAAAATAACATCTCTCATGTGTACGGTAGACTACCTCCTCGCGAAGAGATGTGATTTTTTTCAATAAAACTTTACATAGAAGGTAATAAGGTGTACGTACAGTCTACCGTCTTCATGATCGTAACGTACGTCATTTCTAAAAAAACATATTTCATGAATGGTATTAAAATTATAATTGATATATAAATATGATAATTATCTATTTATTATTATTTTGGAGATGATGAAACTATATAAGATAAACAAGAACCGTAACATTCATGACAAAGAAAAAATGAGAAAATAAAGAAATTAACATCCCAAACAATGAAATAATGAAATATTATTAATTAATAGGTGATAAAATGTTATAGAATGATAATATATGATATTATAAATATTTATATTGTTTTTTTATAATTTAATAACAAGTTTAAAACCACTATTAAAGATTTTAAATCATGTTTAACCAAAAGGAAGCAAGTTGTAATGTAATTCATCTCAATTTCCCTTCATTGAGTCATATTGTAATGTTATACACCAAATTTATTTTATATGGTTCACATAATAACCCTTTTAAATGTAATATCATGATTAATTAATAAGTCATTCTATTTTTAATTTCAATTTTACTTATTTATTCTAAGGGGTTTTACTTAAAAGTTACCAAGTGGTAAAGAATGTAATAACTAAATTTATTTTCATTGGGTTATAATACTTCTTCATTGTCTATGATATTATAAGATTAAGTTTGTAATTAATTTTTATTGTATTATATTTTATTTCCACTTATATTATGATTATTGAGATTTGATACAAATAATCTATTCATTAGTTAATTCTCACTTCAACATTATAATCACTATAAGGTTTTACTTTACAATCTCATTTTAACCAAACAATATTATTCTTGAATTTCAATTGTAGGAATTTATTTGACCATTTATTAATTATCCCATTTCATTTTATTCCTCTATGGTTATTAATTATATTTTAAATTAATATTACCATTTCTAATCTTTGGAACTTAAAATTTTTTATAAATGTTTTTTAAGAAAATATGATTTCTTTTCTATCTTTGGTCAGAAATTTGTTTTCTTCCAAAAAAATGTTTTCAAAAATATTTTTAACCTTTTCAGAATTTTTTATTAAATACATTTTTTACACATTTGAACATTTTATAAAATTATTTTAAAGTAATATTCATTCCATTTTCAAAACATTGCTCGTGTTGATTTTACAGAAAATGTGAAAGGAATTTTTTTAATATACTCAGAATGTATGGAA
The DNA here is from genome assembly GCA_963277665.1 of Viscum album. NCBI lineage: Eukaryota > Viridiplantae > Streptophyta > Magnoliopsida > Santalales > Viscaceae > Viscum > Viscum album. Next base: position 1,869,977,429 of record OY728137.1, on the reverse strand, counting down.
TTTTCTACAACCAGGAACACTAAATTTTTTAAATGATACTTTATAAGTTTAAATTATTATTTTTAATGAATTGTATTTTCAAAAAAATAATGAAATTTTAGTTTTAAAAAGTAATTTATAAAATGAAATTGATATTTTTTCAAGATGGTTTTTAAATATATTTTTATGGTATTTCTATTCATCAATGAAAATAACCCTTTGTTCTTACTCTAATAGGTAAATTATGTATTGATACCATCCTTATTTTTTATATTGATTATTTATGATCATTTGACCATGGAAAGTATTTACATTCACATTCATGATTCCTTTTTGTAGTCATTAACTTTACCTTGAAATATTCAATTTCCTATGATCATTAGACATTAAATTTCCCCTAAATATCCATATTATTTATCCAGTATATTATTATTTCTTAAACCATATCTCATTTATATATATGGTGTTTTAATTTTAAAGTTATTGGATTGAATGAGGAAATATTGATAATTTTTATTCATTCTTCAGTATATATATTTGATGATAAGGCACATTTTCATGAATTAAATCAATTATTCGATATATGATGAATGATTTGGACTTGAAGACAATACTGGGGTCTGGTTATAGATATCCTCTTTATTCATCAATAAGTATCATGAGACAAACTAGTTATCCAAATCATATGGGTTTTTACTGAGTAGGTTGAAATAGTCTTGAGGATAGATCTTGATGGTAGAGGTATCATGCGCCTGAGACTTGATGTAAAATAATTAACAAACTCCTTAATTAATAATTTAATTATCTTATTATCTATGATATTTCTACCATGATATTTTTTATGGATGAATTTTATTCTCAGTTTATTGATTAAATTTAATTTTTATCAATTATTTACATTTTTATGCTGATTATGCCTTATATTATCATGATAGACATGTAATATAAATGGAATGTGTGTTCAATTATATACCTTTATATGTTTTTTATGCTTATTGATTCATAATAGATACAATTGTACTTAAATATTACTAATTATTTAAGCTCACCCATATTTTTTTTCCTTTCCCCATGATATGAAGAATAATTCTTGGAATGAGTTTTCAAGGATGCAGTTCATTTGATTTTGTAATGTATTATTTTTTATTTTCTATTACCAATTTAAAATAGGTATCATGTATATATAGGGTTCTCTAATACTACTAAACTTATTGGCCTTTTGGTATTTGATCCATTGTATCTATGATAATGTAATAAATTAAGACATTGACTCTAGGTTAATGGGTTCGAGGTCATTACACTAAGCCTACATGAATTAATATGAACACTCATGTAGTATGAAAGTATATTAAAAATGGTGATAAAATAGAATTAAATAAAATTTATTAACATTTTAATTCACATCACAAAGACATATTTACAAAATAAATTCAAAAATTCCTCAGATTATATTAATGTAGAACCCACTATAGGTGAAATTTCTATCTTAGAAAGAGAAATGTTTAGGAACTATAATTTGAAAAGAGGTTATTTAAATGATAGAATATACATAATGGATAAGCTTGATATGAAAGATTATTCATAACCTATATACTATGAATATATAATACCTAGTCATATTTGACCTTATTATCCTAAAATTAAAATGAAATATTATAAACATTGATAAAATTATTCCAAAAATAAATTAAAGAATTTTTTAAATATATGGATACATAGTGTGTTAGTGGCATTGATACTACTTCAAAAAGTTGATCAAAAGATAGTGAGGATGATAAAATATTACCATATTTCATGTTGATATATCTAAAAATAAAAAAAAATTCATCGGATGTTGTACTTCCAAATCCCTTAAAAAATTTACTCTAGATTTTAAATGGTTCTAGGATTTAGAAAGTGAAAGTAAGAATAATGATAAAAGTTCATAATTTTTTGATTATGATTAAATGGTTCCATAAACATAAAATGAGATAAAGTTTTAAGTGACTGAATGTGAATAAATATATAAGAAACATTATAGAGTAAATTTATATAACTAAATAAACAATATAAATAAAATATAGTTTTATAAGGATTGAAAATAAATGTACTTAATTCAAAAAATAAAATTTCAAACTTATTTCTAATATGGATAAGACCAAATAGAAAATCACAAATCTGACTACTAATATTAAAGAAAAAAATTAAAGTCAATTAATTATAAGATCACTCAATGTTGGATAACCAATGGAAATAAAGTTATAAAAATAAAATAAATAATGTACTTTATACTCATAAAAATAATAGGGTTATAAAAATAAATTAAAATATTTAAATTAAGAGGAAATTTATGACTTGGTTTATAACCAAATGAAAGGAATTATAGAATATTTATTACCAGTTGAGACCAAATAAAACATCATTTAGATTTTTTATTAAAACCACTGGAAGTTCAATCTGTTGGGTAACCATTTTTTATAAAATCAAAAACTCTTCTTCACTATGTTTTAGAGATAATTTCATTGGAGGAAAAATTATTCACATGATAGAGTTTAATATTTCCAAATACATCATTCATTTATCTCAAAAGAGTTATCTTCCATTGAAAATTATAATGAAAAAAAATTAAGGATTCTAAAGATCTTGTTATCTAATTATTCTAGTAATAAGAAGTTATATCTACCTGTACTATAATCCATAAGGATTATATCACTTGTGCATCTTGTATTTCTAATCAACATTTATATAAAACCATTACTATATTATTTACTAATTGTATTTTGGAAAATTATTTTCTTTATCTTATTCATACTACCCTCTAGAAAATATATTATTTTATGCTTTTTAATTACATGTATCTTTATTCTTTTTAATTAGGTGGAGTAACTATTGATTATTTTACTAATATTTTTTCCCAAGATCATAAATTAAATTCAAAACATTTATGCAATAATATTTGAATGAAAAATGTCAATTCATTCTAAATTGATATATATCTTAGAACTTATTAAGGTAATATTTTTAATTCATCATATGTTAAGTTTCATTTACCTTAATTTCAAAATATTTTTCACATATATAAATTTAAAATCCTTATATAAATTTCAAAAAAGATCTTAAATTTATAAAATCATTAAAAACAAAAAAACTCCCTTCATAAATAAAAATGACATCATGTGTTTTGAAAGGATAAAATTTGATCCATTAGATAATAGAAATATATCACTACTGGAATTCTGGTTTTTACCAACGGGTGGTTACCAAAGATTTTCTTAAACCGTTGGTGTTGAAGGATTAGGGAAGCCTTTCCCAACGGTTCACTAAAACCATTCGGAAAAGTCACCCTTTTCGAATGGTTTCTTCAAACCATTGGTAAAGGGGTGTTTTAGGTTCCCTTTTGCCAACGGTTCAACAGAACCGTTGGGAAAGGGTACCATTTTGCCAATGGTTCTATTGAACCGTTGGGAAAGGGTACCCTAAACATCTCTTTCCCAACGGTTTTTAAAAACAGTTGGGAAATATTTCCCCCAAATACAGCTGTGGTGCTGCTCTCCCCCATTCGCGACAGAACCCTAAATTCATCCTGCTCCAGCGCTCTCCTCCTCTCGCGAACTCCCCCATCCGAAGAGGTGAAAACCCATCTGAAATCAGGTATTTTTCCTTTATACACATATACTACCTTATTTTTATTGTTATTGATCTAATATTTTAGTTTTAAGTTATTAATCCAGCTCCAGCTCTCTGCTACTCTCGAACTCCCCCATCCGAATAGGTGAAAACCCATCTGAATCATCTCAAATCAGGTATTTTATTCTTTATACACATATGGTACCTTGTTTTTATTGTTATTGATCTAATATTTTAGTTTTAAGTTTATATTTTGATGTGATTTTACTATGAAAAATAGGGAAATGAATGAATATTTTGTTAATTAATTATTTTCCCCTGGAATATCAGTTGTGTTATAATATCTGTGCTAAATAAAGGGGTAATGTAATAAAAGAACTTGAATAAATAAATTGTGGAAGTTGGGGTATGTTGCCTCTATGAGAGGTTTTTTGTTGTGTTTCATTGTATTTTGTAGGGTATTTTATGGGGATTGAGGTGACTAGTTGGGCTTTGTGATATGTGGGGTTGTAATGTGATGGTTAGTGGGCATGGATGTGACATGTGAAGTTGTATGATAGTGATGATGTGTGGTGGTGTTGTGTCATGTGGAGGTGTTGTGTGATGAAGTTGTGGTGTATGATGTGGTGAGTTGGTTTTGGTTGTGTGGTGGTTTGTGATGTGAAATATTTTTGTTGTTATATTTGGTTGTTTTGGTGAGATGGTTGGTCGATGTAACATGGCATCGATGGTTATTGTGAGATGGTGAGTTATTGTGTGGTGGTTTTATTAGTTTCCTGGTTATCTATGGAGTAAATTATGTTGTTAAAACAAAAAAACAAGATATTAAATAAATGAGATGTAATAGAAATGGATGTGTGGTAAATGGATTTAATTAATTTAACATTAAATGAATGGACAATGTAAGTGTGAATGAAGTGGCTTATAAATGAAAGTGACAAATTCTATGCGTCTTTTGTGGTGGAGGTGTGGTTTATGTGTTTTATGGTAGTAGTGAAGTGTGTGATTATGTAGTTAATGTGAACCCATAGGTTGAGTATTTTGTGCTATCTATATATCATGTATTTTTATGTTATTTTTACACATTCCCAACCAGAGTTGGATAAACTTACCAACGATCAAAGGTTTTGAGTTATGGGTATCTTTTCTAATATCTAGGATGGTGGTTATATGGTTGGATAGCTACCATGTCTTCCCTACTCTTCCTTAAAAAGTGATTGACCATGTGTTTTTAGGCAAGATGCGATGTGATTGTCCATGTGTGTTTAGGTGAGATGTACTATGATTTCCCTAGTGTTTTCCAGTGAGGTGTGATGTGATAAGGCTATAATAAGATGTGGCATGTGGTTGGGGTCATGTAGGGTAGGAGGATGGAACAAGTTTGATGTTATTCATGTTCATGATACCCTACTAATATGGTTATGGGATGAGGCATGCTGGGATGTGATATAACACATTAAGTTCTTGTTGGTTTTACATTTTTTCAATAACACATTTGTATGTTTTTTTCACATGTGTAGTTGATACCTTGATTATTTTCTTCCTTTATCATTTACTTAAGTGTATTTTCTATTAAAGTTCAATCCTATTGAATTGTTTATGACAAAATGACTTATATAAATTCTTTTTACAGAATGGACAGAAGTTGGATGTATGAAACTGATCAGATCTCAAGAGATTTTCAAAACAATTTGGAGAGCTTTATAGATTTTGCATTTCACAATGCTTCAGATAGTGGTTGCATACACTGCCCATGTTCCAATTGTGTTGGTAGTCCTTAGTTGATCCATGAAGAAGTCAACTACCACATAACCAAAAATGGTTTTCAAGAAAACTGCTTTGTGTGGTATCACAATGGGGAGAAAATGAAATCTCAAATTGGTGATGATCAAAATAAAAGGACTGGAATGGAGAATTTGTTAGATGACCGCTTTCCGTTTATTCGTCATCATGAAAAAGAAAGGATTTCGAATCAAGAAGACTTAGATATGAGGACAGCTGATGCATCTAGTGAAAATGATGATATTTATAGGGTGAAAAAATTGAATGATGTTGCCACGACTCCAGTATATCGACAATGCGATAAAATGAAAAAGCTGGAATTTTTAATCCGATTGTTTCATGGGAAAACTATGTATGGAATTTCTAATACAGCAATCGATTACATTCTTACCCTTTTGAAGGATTTACTTCCAGATGATGCAGATATTCCCTCAAAACACTATATGGCATGGAAGTTAGTTGAGGAACTTGGATTTTCAAGAAACAAAATTCATGCTTGCCCGAAAGATTGCACTTTATTCTGGGAGGAAACCGTTGAACGAAATGATTGTATAAAATGTGGCACATCCCGCTGGAAGTCAAAATCTGATGGAACACCATCCTGCGTTCCACAAAAGTAATGTGGCACTTTCCATTGATCCCCATACTTCAGAATATTTTTATGTCTGATGACATATCAATAAAAATGAGATGGCATGATACTGAGAGAAAGAAGACTAATGATGAGTTGGTTCATCCTGCAGATGGATTTGCATGGCAGATATTTGATGCTCGACATCCTGATTTTGCATCTGACGTGCGTAATGTGAGGCTGGGTCTTTCATGCGACGGTTTTAATCCGTTTGGGAATATTCTTACTTCGCACAGCACATGGCTAGTTTTTATACACATTTATAATCTTCCCCCATGGTTGTGTATGAGAAAACCTTTCACTTTCATGAGTATACTCATATCTGGTCCTTCTGATCTCGGCATTGATATTAATGTATACATGCAACCTTTAATAAAAGAGTTGAAACTTCTTTGGGATGTGGGTGAGCGCATATACGATGCATGTTCAAAAGACATATTTCAGATGCGTGTTGCGCTTATGTGGACGATCAATGATTTTCCGGATTATGAAATGATGTCTGGATGGAGCACGAAGGGAAAACTGTCATGTCCAGTTTGTATGAAGAATACACAATCTAGAAGACTTAAACATCGCTGTAGTTTCAGTTTTATGGGACATCGACGATTCTTGCCAAAGGATCATCCATATAGAATGAATCGTCAAAGATTTGATAATACCATAGAGACCGATGATCCACCTCAGCGTATGTCTATAACTGACGTGCTTAATGAATTGAAAGATTTTAGTTTTTCGTTCGGGAAGGGTCAAATGAAATCTAGAAAGAGAAAGAATGTTTCCACTGAAACCTGTTACAATTGGAGGAAGAAGAGTATCTTTTTTGATTTTCCTTATTGGTCAACCAATTTGTTATGTCATTTCTTAGACGTAATGCATATTGAAAAGAATATATGTGAAATTTTGCTTTAGGTTCTTCTAAATGTCAAGGGGAAGACAAAAGATGATTTACGATCTCGGCGTGACTTGGTGGATTGGGACATCAGACCAGAATTGCATCCTGTGCGTATCAGTGAAAATAAATGGTAACTTCCATGTGCTTCTTATGTGATGACACCTGCGGAAAAAAACAATTTCTGGAAGTATTAGATACTATTATAGTTCCTAATGGCTATTCAAGCAACATATCTAAATGGGTCAACATAAGAGATTTGAAGCTAAAATCTTTGAAGACTCGTGATTATCACGTTCTACTGCATGAGTTACTTCCAATAGCAATCCATCATATTTTATCCAATAATGTAAGGGTGTTTGTTATTTGGTTGTATCATTTTTTTAGAGATCTTTGTGCTAAGAATTTGTCCAAGTCTTTCTTGCAAAAAATTTGGACAGATACCGCATTAATTTTGTGTGAGTTGGAGAAAATATTTCCTCCATAATTTTTTACATGCATGCTGCATCTGACTGTCCATATTCCCACTGAAATACTTCTTAGAGGACCTATTTATTTTCGTTGGATGTATCCAACTGAAATAAATATGTTCACATTAAATTATGATGTCCGAAACAGAAATCATCCCAAAGGTTCTATCGTGAACGGTTACTTGGTTCAAGAATGTATGGATTTATGCTAGATGTATTTGTCTGATCTTACTACAAGATTGAATAGACCAATGATAAATGAAGAAGAATAGTATGAGAAAATTGAACCCAGTTTTCCATCACTTCCTCAAATAGGAGGAATTCCTGTATCATATACATTGAAGACGTTAAGCCATGAAGAGTGGGAGATGGCACATCGCACAGTTTTGTTCAACTGTTATTTGTTTAATGACTATATCAGGTAACTAAATTTATTATGTATATCTTACATATATATCTGTTAAACTATTAATATTTTTTATCTACAGGGAACATAAAACAATGATAAATAGGAATCATCGTTCTTCATCTTTGATAAGGAGAGAGACTTTGCATAGCAAAGAGTTTTCTGCTTGGTTAAAATTGAAGGTATAAAAAAATTAATGTTTAAAATAATTATATCAATATTTAATTAACTTTAATAGTCATTTATATTGCAGGTATTGAGTTTTTCTACTGACTCTGTCTTTGAGGAAATAAGAGCTTTGGTTTTTGGTCCTAATACCATGGTTCGTGACTGTAAATCAATTGTTATCAATGGGTACAAACTTATTGTCACTGAACGAGCAAAGAACATGAGAACACAACATGATGGTGTTATGGTTACTGCCACAATAGATTGTTATGCCAGTGCATCAGATAGTAGACCACGATTTGAAAATGTGGGTTATTATGGAGTTGTTGAGAAAATAATAATATTGGATTATTACTCTCATGGATGAGTCACAATAATGAAATGTCATTGGTTTGATTCGATGACGAGACATGGCACATTTATTGATGACTGTGGATTTCGAGTAATTAATATGACTCGCACTCTTGCTACCGAAGAACCATATGTGTTGGCATCAATGGCTTAACATGTTTTTTATTTCAAAGACCAACTTCGACCTGAATTTGGTGTCATAGTTGAAGTAATTCCAAGACATATTTTTTATGATGGTGATGATGGAATTGATATTGTCCCTAGTTCCATTGGAACCAAACCATTTATTTATTTTGATGACTCAAATAACTCAATTGTCAGAGTTGATTGTGAACCTGAAGTTGTGGTTGAAAATATATAGAATCATTCATCCATGTTCTCAATTCTTTTGGTTTACCTCGAGTTGGGTTGTTAAGGTTGGTAATATTCAAATTGATTTAGTATTGATCACAAATATGTTTTAGTTGACTTGACTGTTATGTGAATTTTCAATGTTTATTGGTTGCATTTTTATTTGAATTTCATTTTCTAATTTGGAATTGAACTGTATTCAAACATAGTCAAACAATATTTCTAACTTGGTGAACATTACAACTTGTATGATTTATTAAATCCATTCAAGCTCTTCTAAAACAATTGATAGCTGACTTGACCGTTATGTGAATTTTCAATGTTTATTGGTTGTAGTTTTATTTGAATTGCATTTTCTAATTTGGAATTGAACTGTATTCAAACATAGTCAAACAATATTTCTAACTTGGTGAACATTACAACTTGTATGATTTATTAAATCCATTCAAGCTCTTCTAAAACAATTGATAGCTTAATTGACCATTATATGAATTTTCAATGTTTACAGGTTACAGTTTTATTTGAATTGCATTTTCTAATTTGGAATTGAACTGTATTCAAACATAGTCAAACAATATTTCTAACTTGGTGAACATTAAAACTTGTATGATTTATTAAATCTATTCAAGCTCTTATAAAACAATTTATAGATAAATTACCTATGAATACCCTATTCCCTCATATATTTAGTTTTTTGGGTTACACATTAGTTTTATTTTTCTAATTAATTACATATTTGTTTTTAAAAGTAGGAAATGAAGCCAATTGAAGAGAGACGAAGGAAAAAAATGATGGACAACAATCGTCGAATGACGGAGATCGGTGTTCCACCATTAGTGCCTACAGTGAGTACTTTATTTCAAATTGATATATTTAAAGAATATATAATGTCATGTGATTAATTTTTTTGTAAACATTTTTGTAGGATCCACCTATACGTCGAAAGTTATTAGACGAGGAGCCTAGTACTGGTCCTAGTACTCAGGCTGGTGGTACGAGGAGGGTTCGTACCAGAGGTGGACGAGCAGCTGCGCATACCCGACTAGACCATACCCCTCCCACTGACATGTCATCATTCCCACACTCCTCCTTGGACCCCGGACAACCCCCTGAACACCCCCCAGACAGCCCCCCCCCCCCCCCCCCCACACTCCTCCTTGGACCCCGGACAATCCCCCGAACAGCCCCCGGACAGCCCCCCCACCGTCTTCCTTCGACCCCGAACAACCCCCCACACAGAGGATTCTCATAAAATGGACAACATTTTAAGTACATACGTAAAACCAACCAAAATCATTAGGATTGTGTCGATACATTAGAACAATGATCCATGGGTCATATGTGATGTGTACGAGTCAACCCCGCCTCAATCCGAGGTGCGGTGTGGCCGCCACCACTCAAAGTGTCTGTCTTTTTCATAAAATGGACAACAATTTAAGTACATAAGGAAAACCGACCAAACGCATTCGGTTTCCATTGAAACTTTAGGATAACGATCCATGGGTCATATGTGACGTGTACGAGTCAACGCCGCCTCAATCAGAGGCGCGGTGTGGCCGGAACCACTCAAAGTGTCTGCCTTTTATTTCAAAAGTACGTCATTTTAATTGAAAAACAGCAACTGGCATACGGAAAATTGACCAAACGCATTCGGATTGTTTCGATACATTAGCACAACGATCCATGGGTCATATGTGATGTGTACGAGTCAACCCCGCCTCAATCCGAGGCACGGTGTGGCTGCCACCACTCAAAGTGTCTGTCTTCTGTTTCAAAAGGACATAATTTGAAGTGAAATACATCAATTGGCATACGGAAAACTGACCAAAACGCATTCTGATTGTGTCGATACTTTATCACAACGATCCATGGGTCATATGTGACGTGTATGAGTCAACCCCACCTCAATCCGAGGTACGGTGTGGCCTCCACCACTCAAAGTATATATCTTTTGCTTAAAATGGACAACAATTTAAGTACATATGGAAAAATGACCAAACGCATTCGGTTTCTATTGAAACTTTAGGAGAACGATCCATGGGTCATATGTGACGTGTACGAGTCAACGCCGCCTCAATCCGAGGCACGGTGTTTCCGGCACTACTCAAAGTGTCTTCCTTTTGTTTCAAAAGTACGTCATTTTAATTGAAAAACATCAACTGGCATACGGAAAATCAACCAAACGCATTCGGATTGTGTTGATACATTAGCACAACGATCCATGGGTCATATGTGACATGTACGAGTCAACCCCTCCTCAATCCGAGTCACGGTGTGGCCGGTATCTCTCCAGGTGTATGTATTATGTTTAAAATGGACATTATTTCAAGTAAAAAATATAAGGCTTTTCTTATCTTCCCATATAATAATGGAATATTACAATGAATATTAAACCATATAAATAGTCAGGTAAAGTATTGTTGATTCATAATTGTTTGAGAAAAATATTTTATGATAAAGGATATTATAAATTTTCAATGATGGAGGAATCATGTTTCAATAATGGAAGAAAATGAACTATTTTACTGGTTTTAGATTCATTAAATCTACGGTTCTTCAAAATTATTTTAAGAATATTGAGTAATTAATATAACCTTTTTACTTTGTGTATGAAATTTCACCTTCACCTTAGTTATTTTTGTCAAATTACTTGATGTTTTATTTTAAGGGGTTCTATATTTATGTCATAAAAATTACTGGATTTTTATAGAGAATTTAAATCAAAAAATAATATTCTTCCAGTTAAAGGGAAATCTTATAAGTCAATAAATTAGATATAAAAATTTAGAATCATTTTTCAATGAATTGTTTTCTTTCTACTACCATAGAAGTGGGATAACAACAAATTCAATATGTACAATTTATACTTACTAGATTATCATGTATGATTCCAAAATTGTAATATTAATAAATTCATCTCATCCTACATAGAATAAATACATATTAAAGAAGTTAATATGAATAGTTTATTAAATGGTTAGATTTTGTATAGGCTTCTTATAATGATGAAAGATAAAATTTTGAGAATGAAGAACATCTGGAAAGAATAAAATAAAATATAATCAACATTGAAAACATATCAAGAAAGAGATTGACCTATTATTTAAATAGAAAAATAATTGTTGAAAATAATTATTCATTTCCCGAGATGATATTTTAAAATCATTTGAAGAATAATAACCCAATTAGTATGTTCATAAACTATAGATAATGAAATATTATGTATCTCATCTTTCAAATAAATTTCTTGATAAGAAGAAGAAAAAATTAATTACGGAAGTTAGAATAAGAAATATAGATGAATCTGTAATTCCCCAGACCCCAGTATCTTAGATTTAGTGGTTAATTTTATTGGATCATGATACAAGAAATCACATCGTAATGGCTAAAATAGATTAGTAGTCTTGGAAAACTAGATACATACTTGATTCTTTCAATACATTTGAAAAAATAAACATGTTGAAAGTAAAAATTCTTCATCATTGAACTCAATATAATATTTCTTCTTTATATATTAGGGAAGGGAAATGAAATAAGGTTGAGAACAACTTCTTAATAAGGGTTATATATAGGGGAAAAGTCATGAATCAATAAGTAATATTATATATGGAAAGGTAAATAACTAAATACACATTCTGTTTAATTAATAACTTGACTATCATGATTAGGTAATGAATAATCAATATGTAAAGGTTAAAAAACTAAATAAACATGTTAATTAATTAATTATGTGACTATCATGATTAGATAATAAATTATAAATATGGAAAGGTAAATAAATAAACATTCATTCCATTTAATTAATAACTTGAGAAAAAATACATCCATAGATACTATCAATGAAATAATCTCCTAGATAGTAATAATTGAATTCTCAAAAAAGGTATTTATTAGCATTGTAAATCATGATATCATACTTCATTATATCTATATCTCCACGACCTTTCACTAAGACTATTTAATCAATGGAAAGGTATACACAAGAAACCCAGTTAATGTTATCTTATTTATTCTACTCATGTGACTATCAATGCATCAAGGGGATATATAATTCCATGCCCATCCATACCTATATTTCTAATGCATTCCTTTTATATCAAATGATCGATTTAATTAATGAACAATATGCCTTGTCAACAAATGTATGTATTGAGTAAAGAATAGATATTAACAATAATTCCCTAGTTAATTAAATAACTTTAATTGTAATAAAATATTTGAATAAATGGTATACTATTTAATAAATAAGGATATAAATAACAAAGAATATAGATATTTAAGTGAAATGTAATGTCCAATGATCATAAAAAATTAAATCTTTCAAGGGAAATTTAATGACTACCAAAATTAATCACGAAATTGGATGTCAATACATTCCTTGGTTAGACTGATCATAAACCAAAAATATAAAAAATAAGGATGGTATCATTAAAACAAATTCCCAATGGATTAAAATTAAAATAAAGGGTTTTCATTGTTGATGAATATAAATATAATAAAAATATTTTTAAAATATTCTTGATAAAAATACTATTTTCACATTGAAAGTCATTTTTAAAAACTATAATTTTCTATAATTTTTTTAAAAAACATTTTCTTTGTAAAAAAACTTGTAAAATTGTAATGTAAGATTAAAAACAATGAGTGGCTAGGAAGTTTGAAAAAAATTAGGCTAATTATGTTAACAAAAGATTCTTTTCACATTGCTGTAAAAAGGTTAAAAGTACCTCATTCGAAATGTGACAAGAATATTCATTTCAGAACATTTTTTAAAAATTCAAACATGGGTAAATTTTTATTTAATGAATAATTTAGAGAAATTTTAAACCATTTTTGAAATTTTTTTATAAAATATAGATATGGAAAAATAAGGATTATTGATCGAAGATAAAAATAAAGTCATCTTTTCTTTTAAAACATTTTATCAATCATTTATATTACCAAAGAGAGGGAAATTATACTATTAATTAAAAAAATTATGAATAAATGGAGGAGAAAAAAATTAAAGTTGTTTATTATACAATGATAAAATAATTTACCTAAATTTAAATTATGTCATAAACAATCTTTATTAAAATTATATTTTGAAATAAACCCTTAAAAGGATCATAATACTTTAAAGGAAGAATTAATAAAATATATGATTGTGTGTGTCAAGTGTAAATCCACATAACTCATGTATAAACATGAAAATAAATGATCAAAATAAATTGCATACTTAATCTTATAATATCAAATACAATGAAGAAGTAAAATAACCTAATGAAAAGAAAATGTCTTTTGAAATTCTATAACACTTGATAACATTAAAGTCAAATCCATTTGGATGAAATAATTAAAATTGAAACATAAAATACCATGAGGTATGAAAGATTCATGATATGACATGAAAACGTGGTAGTATATGTACAATATAAATGAAATACGGTGAATAACATTAAAATATTTCTCAATGAAGGGAAATTAAGACAGAATCCCTTACCTCACGCTTCCCTTAATATGGACATGGTTTAACATCCTATATAATTGTTTTAAACATTTTATTAATTTAAAATAGAACTATATTCCTATTTATAATATTATAAATGAAATTATTATAACATATTATCACATGTTTGTTAAAAATAGTTTATTACTGCTATTGTTTTTAGTGTTAATTTTGTTGTTTTCTAATTCATGTTTTGTTACAAAAGTTTCATTTCTTTTTCATTGGATATAGATCCATTATCTACTGAATTTGGTTCATAACATTAAAATATTTCTCAATTAAGGAAAATTGAGAAAGAATCATTTACCTTGTTCTTCCCTTTATATGAAATTTATTTAACATCCAATATAATGGTTTTAAACATGTTATTAATTTATATTAGAACTATATTCATATTTATAATAGTATATATGATACTCTTATAACATATTATCCCTAATTCATTAATAATATTTTATTATTGTTATTTTTATGTTAATTACCTTGTTTTCTCATACATTTCTTTTCACAGAAGTTCATTTTCTTTTTCATTGAATATCGATCTATTATCTATATAATTAGTGTCATAATATTAAAATATGCCTCAATGAATGAAAATTGAGATAGAATCCATTACCTCATGTTTCTCTTTATATGAACATGATTTAAAATCCTATATATTTGTTTTAATAAAGTTATTAATTTATACTAGAACCATATTCATATTTATAATATTATATATGATACTTTTATAACATCTTATCACTCATTTTTTAGTAATCTTTTATTATTACTATGGTTTTTGGTGTTAATTGCCTTATTTTCTAATTCGTGTTTTGTCAAAAAAGTTATATTTATTTTACATTATATATAGATCCATTATCTACATAATTATAATAATTTTATAAATATCGCATTTATTAATTATATACCTTTTTAGAACCAATATTTGATGTTATACTAGGAGTATTAATCGCATCACTTCATGGAGATGGTTGTTCGTACATACACACAAGCAATGATATAATTCCCTTAATGGGAAAAAGGGTAAGAAAGTGGATGATATATTAATTTTACAGAATTAATATAATTCCATATGTATCATATATATTCATTATATCCATCATTATGACTATCCATGTGATTCGGTGATGGAAAACATATTACATCAGTTTGTGAGGTGATAGTTCATCATACACACGAGTGATGGGTTTGGATCCCATTTGATGGAGGAGGAGATGGATAAATATTATTTCATAAATATAATAACATATAATTTTATATGATACAATGTTTTCATTATATATTAATTTTTAATGAATAATTTAATGTGATAAAAGAATAAGTTAAAAAAGAAAGAACTTAGTGAATACAATTTCATTTTCTTAGAAGAACCTCCTTTGGATATCAAATTAAGGACCCTAGGGTAGGTATTTTGGGTAATAAAGTAGATATATAATGTGTATAAGGATGTTGGGGAGATATTTTTTAAGATTTTGGTCAATAAAAATGGCTTGAGAAGTGTGGATAAGTGAGGGGAGTGAATGCCCTTTTATAATTGAGGAAGAGTGGCATTTTTTAAAATACCCAAAACTATTAAATAATGGGAAATAAATCTCACCAAAAGTGCCTCCAAAATTGATAAATAAAATATTTTATGGATTTTAATTTTGATCCACACCTCCACCATACTAAATGAAACATTTTTTAAACATGTTATTACTTATCCTCAAAGTTTACACACATTTACTATTTTATTTTCCACCATGGTAATAATTTTTTTTCACAATGTAAATTATTCTTTAAGAATAAAATAAATATATCAGTATTATAAAATTTTTACCCAATTAATATTTATAATAAAACCAATTTATCTAATTAATTTTCCATTTATATGGAAAATTAATTTTAGTATAAACTCTTATAACTCGCAAAACCTCGTTTTATCCTTAACTAGGGAAATTAATTTTTACTATTTTTATTTTTCAATATAACCAAAATTTAATTTAAATTTATTAAATAATAATAATTATGATAATTAATAATAATAAATCCATTTTATAAAAATAAATTTATTTAAATTTCCAAATTTAATTTAAATATGACCCTGTAATCGTGTTGAAAAGTGGTCTTTAAGAAATGATTTTTTCAAGCATGACATGATCTTATATTAACTATATGACTTATAATAATCAAGGAATGAATTTAAAATCATATATATATATATATATAATATATAAATTTCATTTAAATCATTTATAATTAGATATTATTTTAATTAATTAAAATGTATAAACATTATATTCTTAAAAATAGTTTTTAGAAATATGTGTTTTTAAGCATAAAAATAATTTACACCAAAATTTGTCGTAAAAGTTATTAAAATTTAATTAATTAGATTAAATATAATTAAATAATAATTCTTCTAACTTTTAAATAAAATTCAAATCCAAATGGGACTTCTAAATTACAAAATATATTTAAAGGAAATGGCAGTTCTACAAAAATACGTATTTTCACTATTTAGTAAAAATCAACATGTTCAGAAAAACATAAAAATTTCTCCATAAGATAATTTTGATATGATTATTTTTAAAATAAATTTAATTTTTTAAAATAAATTTTCTATTATTAGTAACAATTAATTATAAAATAAGTTTTCAAAACACAACAAAACCGTTTTTTTAATATAGTTTTTAAGCATAAAATTGTATTTATTCTTATCCCATGCGTAGAAAAATTATTATATGAATGATAAAAAATATGATGGAATATACAATATACCCATTTAATTAAAATAAAAACAAAAATAGTGAATAATTTAATTTATTAATATAAAAACTCACATTTCACATATAAAAAAAGTTTTTTTAAGAATTTCTTTAACATTCAAGTGCTTTTTATTTTCATTAATAATAAATTGATAACCGAGGAATTTATTTTATATATGTGTCATCCATATACTTTTAATAATTTAGTTTTACGTATTCATAGCCTCTAATTTAATGTCTAGGATATAATGGTAATCAATAAATAATATATTGTATAGTTCATTTATGTTCTGTGTTGTGTTCCATATATGTTATCGAATATAGTATATTTTTTTAGAAAACGGGTAGCTAAAATATCCACACCTTCAATTAATTTCATCATCATAATTTTAACTTTCCCTATAAAAGTAATGGTTTGGTATTTGAAAATTCCTTTGTGAAAAACACACATTTTAAACAGGTTTAACCAAACTTCCTCTTAAAAGAGAGAAAGGAAAATATGAAGGTCATGTGGAATAACATAGAACTATGTTTCCAAGTAGGTGAATATTAGTGGTAATTAAATGTCTATAAATTTAAGAAAATAGTAAATAATTATAGATAGTGATAGATATCATTTATCCTAAGAAAGTTAATGATCAAGGGAAAGTTAATGATAAAAAACCATAAATCGGTGATAAGTTAAATGACTATTGATTCATCATATACGATAGTAATTTGAAAAATTTTTGTTTCAAGATATTATACCTTGAGTTGAAGTTTTATTTTACTATAATGATAGATAAAACCAAAAAATATACATTTGTGATATCTTTTTATCTCATAAAAAAATTTCAACATTTTTTTGTTCTTCAATCAATTTCCACTTCATTTCTTACTCCAATAAATGAATATAAAAAGTAAATTTTTTTATTCCTAAAGAAATAAAATTAATTTTTATGAGATCTTATAATCCAAAAATAATAATAATAATCTATTACGTTATATTTATCAAAACAAAAATGGTTGGAATAATGTAATATAATACCCAAAATGAATATTAATATTTCAATCTTCAAAATTCAATAATAAAATTAAAGTTTTAACATTGATCATTCCTTAAATAAATAACACTATATATAAAATATCCTAAATAAACTCAACATGAAAGAATTATTCAACCTCAAGTATTATCTCATACCCTTCATCATATATTTTAAAAAACATAATATCATTTATCCTAAATATTCCCTTACATTAAACCTAAAGGTTATATATAAATATCAACACAATAAAAAATATCCCAAGATGTAATTAACCACTTGAAAAAACTATCACTTAAAACCTCAAAAGGGGTGTTTAGTATGTTGAAATTATGATTGAACTTAAAATAATAAACCTATAATTCATTAATTAAACATAAATAAAGACATATATTCCTCTAGAAATTAACATAATCCTTAGAAATTTAATGATTATTAAAAAAATATTGATAAAAAATCATATACAACATAATTCTTGAATCCTAATACATAAATACATCAAACCTTTTACATAAACATAGGACCTTCCTTGGTCTAGGAGTTATCCTTTAAAATAGGGAATTGACTCAGATAAAGCGTAGCTTCCCAACATTCAAGACAATGAACTATAAATGGATCTCTAGTAATAAATTTATCTTACTCCATTTAAATCCTCACTTTCCTATAATAATTATTTTCTTTATATCCTTATTTTATAAAAATAAATCATTTTCCTATTTCTTTAATACATTTTCCTAGGTGTCTCTTTCTATATAAATAAATTAAGGCAATATAGACTTCTTTCCTCTATAATCTCCTCCACTCAAGCTCTCAGAATATCCCATCTGTATCTTCTTTGGTGATTCCAAGAGTTGGTTAAGGTTTATATTGTTAATAATATATCAGGATAACTGATTAATCATAATCATGATACCTTTAACTCTAGTAATAATCCCATTTGGCTACTCATAATCCCCACATTTCCTATAATATTCAATGTTAAAATAATTCTTTTGGGTTTAAAACAATGACTAAAACCAAAAAACTTTGTGTGAAAAATAATTTTCCTAGTGTAAAATGATAAAATCATTTATAGGATGTCTAAATCATGAAATATTATTTTAAATATAATGAGCCTTTTTTTTAACCTAAGTCATTCATTTTCATCATCTATTAAAATCTTTCATGATGGTCTATAATGAAGATGTGAATTATCCTAAGAAAATCCCCTGGGAGTGTTAAATGAGGAGTGTAGTAAGGCACATTTTATTACACTGGGTAATGATTGAGTAAAATCTAAATGCACCCTTTTAAAAGTTATTACCCCTATATACAACTATTTCAGAACCATGTACACTTCTAGTATCTAGAAATAGAATAAATTTCTTAGAAAAAACACATGATCTCTTTCTTACCAGAATTTTAGGATTTTATTCTATACATATCCTAAAACTCTATCATAGGTTTATGTTCCCTAATCTATTTTTTCTTAAATCTAGGTCAAAATATTTCTACTAAAATTTATTTTTTACTAATGTAATGGCCTCAACCCTGGTAACCTGGAGTCAGTGGTTACTTTATTACATTGGTACTAAATATGATAGATCACATCCCAGAGGACCAAATAGTTTATAAGTATTGGTAAAATAGATACATACTTGAGCCTTGTGATACATTTAAAAATATAAATTACAAAATAGTGAAATTAAACATTTTGAATCATTAAAATCACTCATATATTCCATATTCATATATTAGGGAAGGGAAACGAAATAAGGGTGAACTCAAATGTTCAGTAAGGTTTATGTCTAGTGAAAGATAT
Source organism: Viscum album (assembly GCA_963277665.1). NCBI lineage: Eukaryota > Viridiplantae > Streptophyta > Magnoliopsida > Santalales > Viscaceae > Viscum > Viscum album. The sequence continues at coordinate 1,869,957,735 of OY728137.1, read as the reverse complement.
CATGAACTAATAAGGACTAATCAATATGGAAAGGTAAATAAATAAATATGAATTCAATTTAACTAATAATTTTAATATCATGATTATATAAGCATAATAAATGTGGAAAAGTAAATAACTAAACAAAAAGGTTCTGATTAAAAAGTTTACTTTCTACTCTTTCTATCATTTCTTTTAAAAATCACAACAAACTATTTAATAAGATGTTTTACTAACTATATAATTCCCAAGTTTTAGAATTTTTTTTAGAAAAAAAAATATTATACTAAATGATGAAATACTTCATAACTAAAAGAATATAAACTTTTCATAAAAATTTGATCCATCATACTAACAAAATACTATTCCATTGAACTAGATAATTTTTAGTTCATCATATTAACAAATGTCTATTCCATCACATTAATAACAGTCCAGTCTATCAGCATGAAAATATTCAGTCTATTAGTATGATGATATCTAATCTATTAGTATGAATATATTCAATTTATCAGTGTGATCATATCTATTCTATTGGTGTGACCATATGTAGTTTATTTGTGTAACGATATCTAATCTACCAGTATAAAGATATTTAGTTTATCAATGTGACAATATTTAGTCAATTGGTATTATCATCCATTAGACTAAAATTTTATTCCATCAAAATAATAATGTTTATAATAAGAGTGAAAATTATTATTACTAGTTTTAATACATTTTAAAAGAATTATAATGGTTCTACTAGAATGACATTGGATGAAGATATAATTTTTTGAGCTATTGAGTGAAGAACATATGAGGTTGTTGCAACTGACTTTGAGAATAACAGAAAATATGACATTTGGAGGATTACCAATAAATAGGTGTGAATTTGAGGAGCTGGGAGCTGATGCTTTTACAAACTCAACCCATATAAATATTTTTATTTTGTAACTACTCATTATGATTTTATTTGTAATTTTTAGAGAGTTTTCTATTCTAAGTATTATTTGTGAGTATTGTAAAATACTTAGAATAAATTTTTAATTTTATGTTGCATTCGATCAAGGTTATGATCGAGGGATTCCCATGATAAGAATAAGGATAGATCCAATCAGACTAATCAAGGGATTATATGGATAGAAAGAAAGAGTTTATTAAGATCTTAGTGATCGAGGGAATTCTACTGAAGAAATTCATACCTGACAGTTTAGTTTAAAATATAGATAACTTAATTCAATGTTATTGACTTCCTTAACACTGAAGGTTGAAATTGTATTCATTAATTTTATAAATTTTGTGCTATTAATAATATATAACTTTGTAAATTTGTATTTTTTTTTACAAGTTATATGTTTCCATTGTTTAATTTTTTAAGAAAGTTTATTCCAGTAAAATTTTCTTTACTTTGATTTTTTGGACACACTCTGAGTCTGATACATGTTACTCTGATCATCGGACATGTACTCAGTCTGATAAACTTGATAAATAGGTTTTTGGGTTTTTAACTAGTTTAATTTTTTAAATTAAAACTCACCCCCCTATATTCATCATAAGCATTTATGGTAAAATAAAATTCTATTTATAAAATAACTAGACAATCATGATTATATAAGGAATAATAAATATAGTAATGTAAATAACTGAAAACACAAGCCATTTGATAAATAACTAGATAAAAAATGAATTCATGGAAAATATCAGTGCAATAATCTCATCAATAATAATAACTAAATTCTCAATGACATAAATCATTAATACTGTACATCATGGTCTCAGATGTAATAATACCAAAACCATCAATACCTTTTACAAAGATATTTTAATTATTTGGTAAGTATACACTAAAAACCCATTTAATGTTGCCTTACTAATTATCTTCAAGATACTATTAATAAATTGAGGGGATATATAATTATGGTCCCCACCAATTTTTTCATGTCCAATTCATTCCCCATATATCAAATGATCTATTTGATTCATGAACAATTTTCCTTATAAAAAATGTCAGTATTGTGTAAAGAATACTGATAATCAATAATTCTTAAGTTAATCAAATAAATTTCATGATAAATAACTATATTAATAAATGACATGTATTAATAAATAATTATATCCATGATATATAATTTGGATATTTAAGTGAAATGTAATGTCCAATGATCAAAAGAAAGTGAATGTTTAAAGGGAATGTTAATGACTATAAATATTAATCAAGATAGTGAGTTTTTGTAACATCCCAGGTAATTATAGAATAATAATTTTTCATATTTATCAATAATTATGAATTGGATAGTAATTTTACCTTAAAGATATTCTATTTCTGATAGCGTACCTGAAACTCAATAATGAGTTTTTCCGAAATCTTACATTGCATGCAAGACTAAGTTATACCAAAAAAATAATATATTGTAATATTATTATTTTAAGTGGTAGTTATCTCCTAGTCATTAGAATGGATAGAATAAAAAATGTTAACTGAATTATTAAAATAGGTTTTACACATGTTTAAATAATAATGATTCTTTGGTTAGCAAATTAATTAGAAATGAAAATAAAAACCAAATGAATATAAAGGATGTTTTTTATGAAAAACTATTTAAGTGTGAATAATTGTGTTTATAAAATAATCAAATCACACTTTTTGGATTATATTAATGAAATATCAATTAAATATAATGTCTAAAATTCAGCTTATATGTTTTCTATATATGATATAAGATCAAATTCAATTTTATACATAAAATGAGTATTTTTCAAAAAAGACATTTTTATTAATTATTTTCAGAGAACCCTTTTTAATTATAAATTTTTATAGCTTTATAAATTTTATATGAAAAATGAAACTTATTATTTGTAATTTGGACATCAAAATTTACTTTGTTTGAATTTTTGGTATTTTTCTGATAATATTCATTTTTTAATGAAAAGTGAAAAATACTACATTTTAATTCAAAACTACTTTTCATCTGATTTATTTATATAGTTAGGTTATCATTTTAATTGGTTTAAAAGTATAATTTAATAAAGTGTTATCATTTAATAAAATTTAGTTTATTATAATCAATTTCAAATTGAAATTTAATATAAAAACATTGTAAACTTTTGAACGTTTTTACTTTAAAAACTCGTTTCCTCAATCTGTCAATGGGATTAATTTTTAAATTAATTTTACTCACTTATGTGGATTTAATTTTCAAAAATGGGTAAAAATGGTTGTAATAATCATGAAAAAATTGATCTAATAGGATCAAAATAATTTTTATTTAATAATAACATTAGTATTTTTTACCATGGTTAAAGGTAAATTGGGTAATTAAAGGTAAAAATAATATTATAATAATATAAATATTCCCTAAAATTTATCCTAATATTATTTTATGAGTTATTTTTTACTAATAAAATAATTTGTACAAAATTGTAGCCTTTGTAAGGCACTTGGATGTGATTATGACATTAATAACATTATATTTAAAGTAAAAACAAAGATGTCATAAACTAGTCTCTTATTACTAAAACAATTTTAATATGGGGTTATTTAAGTGATATATTTGACTATAAATATTAATAATAAATATAAAAATATTAAATACATCATGATGATTTATTTATAATTTTTATACATTAAATAATTAAATTTAATTATGACACAATAATGATGCAATAATTGCTTTATTAATGAAATAATCAAATAAATGATATTAATAATATTAAAATAAATATAACTTGAAATATTTGATGTCATTCGTGAATTTTATAGATTAATTTTATATTTTATATGTGATTTAAGGTACTTTTTTCAAAGGAATCAATTTTTTATGATTTTTTTATTAAGTCAAGTTATGAATAGTGTTAAAATTGACATAATTCATATCCTAAAATATAAAATATTAAATTAAATGATATAAAATTTATAAAAACCTAATAATTTTAAAATAGATTAATTAAGTTTAAAATTTTCATTAATGACTCACTCATTGGTCGTTTGGAATGTTATGTTAATTATTTTAACTATCAAGTGTAAATTACTTGATGAACCGGTAAGAGTTAAAAGGGATTAAAACAAAACGATGATTTTTAAAATAAACTCAATACATGTATAAAAATTATTGGATGATTATATATATACCCATAATAATAATATGTTATAACTAAATTATTTTTAACCCATTTGGAATTGAAATGGAATTTATATTAATTTAATACTTTGAATAATTCAAAGGGTTCCTCTCCCTTCTCCTATAAAAAGGCACCCATTCTTCTCTATTAATCACACTTAAAAATCATTTTTTTCTTGACCAATATCTACCCAAAAAACTTCATATAATCCCTCCCCATATTATTTAGGCCTTATTTTAGGTATAACACCCTTTTTAGAGGTGTTAAGGTGTTAAGAAAGGTGATCATCCGAAGGAAAGGTAATGTTTTTATTTAAGTATTTCTATTTTATTTATTCTTCCTTTTCATTAAAATATTATTAATCAATGATTAAATAATAAATATATAATACTAAATATTCTTATATTTTATTATGTTAATATAATCACCTAAATCCATATCCACTTCCATTAAATGGAAAAGTAATTGATTATTCATGCGTACGTATGAACTATCACCTCCACAAACTAATCTAATTAGTTTTCCATAACATTCTCTCATGACTAGTAATAATAATGAAATTAATTTTAATATGTGATATAATGACATCTTAATCATTATAATATAATAACATATCAATTTCATTCTTACTTTCTATGCGCATAAAAATGATAATGTCGTTCGTGTGTATGTGTGGACTATCACCTCCACGAAGTAATGTGACTCGTTTTTATTCATTATATCACTTTTATGATATATATATATATATATATATATAAGTATATTTAAATTATTAATATGATATTAATGATTTTATTATAATTATATAAAGATAAAATAATACTTACCTTCTTTCCATAATGATCAATGAAAAATAGAAAAAGTTACTCATGTGTGCGTACAGCTTATTGTCTCCATGATTATAACATTGTTCATTTATCATAACCATAATTAATAGATTGATTTAAAAGTAAAATTTATGAATAAAAATTAAATTAATTTCATGAATAATATTCTAGAGATGATAGAATTTTGACCTCATGGACTATTGACATCATACCATATTCATTTACAACTCAAGTACCGAATATCGACAAAACATCTGATGTGAACTTAAATAATTGTGTAATTATTATAACATAAAAATAAGTGATATAAAAGTAATAATGAGCATAAAAAAGGTTCTAAAGAAAGTATAATTTAACCTAAGTTTATTATTCTAAAATATAAAGATTTTATGTGATGATTCATACTCAATGTAAGGGATTTCATATCAATCTCCTTTCATTGAGACATTTCTTGATGATATGCACCTTTGTTCTTTTATAAATTGTATATACTTACCATTTGAAATTTTTTATCCATATTATATATATAATAATTTTATTTAATTTTTTTTAAATGTTCTACTTTCATGTGGCTTATAATTTAAATGTTCAAAATGGTAAGGGACTCTTTAACTAAAACATCATTTTTAATGTTGAAAAGATTTATTCTTATAAGTAATTATAATTAATGTACGTGTTTTAAAAATGGTTATAAGGATTTATTTATAATTACATGAATGTTTTAAAATAGTAATTACTTTAAAATTTTCAAAGTTGTATGAGACACTTTGATTCAAAAATATTGTTTTTAAATGATTAAATTGTGTTTTAAAATGGATTGATTATTTCAAAAACATGGTATTTTTCTAACATATATGTCATAAACAAAATTTATCTGTTTTATATCTATTTAATTCTTTTATGTTTACTTTACAAGTTTACACTTTTAATTTCTAATAAAGTTTTTTCATTTATGAGTGTACGGCTTTATAAAAATGAAATGTGACTACAAGGTGGAAATGTTGTTTTTTGTTTATTCTTATTTTATGTGTTAGGATTATGTTTGGGTTCTTGGGAATTTCTTATGTATGCAGGTGTTTCCATGATAAATAAAGGGTGGGTGAGCCCATAATAGCTCTATAATTCATTGGGTAATGATATAGAGTTAAATGATAAGTTTTCTCCTAAGAGATTTAGGGAATATATCATAATGGGTATTCCAAATGCAACCATAAAGGTTACTCCCTATGTAGTTGTGAAAGCTAAAATATAAGTATGATATGGATTCCAAAATTTACCTTTATTATTTATGTTTTCTTACGGAGTCTTATAGGAATATTATTTTTTCAAGAGGTAATATAAAGTGATTATATTTTATGGGTGAAAATATAATTTTATGAAAATGTTTTCATGAGCTTAAATATTTATGTACTAATAGTTACTTACCTTCTTTTATTCCCCTTACTAAGCTTTTTATGCTCATCCCAAGTTTTTGAAATTATTTTTATAGGATATAAGGATGGGTAAAAGAAAGGAGGATGTCAAGATTAATGTTATGAAGATTTTTATCAATAAAAATAAATCAAGTTTTATTTTTAAATGTTTTAGATTATGAAACAAATGGATAGTGAGTGGACTTGTATAATTTTAAATATTTAAGTTTTTATGTAAAATTTATGGCCAAATTCTCAAAAACTCTAAACTTAAAAGATCCTCAATGTGAATTCTTGACTTAACTCAAGATTATGTAATTTTTAAGGCTAGTGACTTATAGTTTCAATACTTTCCATGGTCAAAACGATCATAAAATATACATAGAAATAATAAGTATGGAATCATAACAACATATGCATAGTGGATTAAAATAAAATAAAGGTTTTTTTTCATTGATGAATATAAAAACCACAAAAGGTTCATTAAAACATTCTTGTGGAAAATACCCTATTCACGTTGAAAATCACTTTTAAAAACTATAAATTTAAATAATATTAAAACAAATAGTTTCTTTGAAAATAAACTTATAAAATTTAATTATGCTTTTAAACAATTAGTGGTAATGATGGCTGGAAATTCTGTTCATGAGGAGTATTTTAAAAAACATTCTTATCATACTATTGTTAAAAGGATAGAAGTACCTCATTCAGAAGTTCATAGAAATATTCCATTAAAAAATTAAATTGGGATAATTGGGATAAAATATATTTAATAAATAATTTGGATAAATTAAAAAATGTTTTTAAAAATATTTTCAAAAAACATGGATATGGAAGAGAAATAATTTTTAAATAGCGAGATAAATAAAGTTATCTTTTCTTTAAAAACATTTTCTTCGGCATTTTACTTTATAAAGAGTGAAAAATGGTGTTATTACATAAAAACATCATGAAAAAATAGAGTATGATAAAATGAATTTTTTTTATTAGATAATGATAAAATAATTTCATTCAAATTAAGTTCATGCATAAACAATCTCGATTAAACTGAAATCATGAAATAAACAATTATAAAGATCATTATAGGTTTAAATGAGGATTAATCAAATAAGTGATTATGTGTGTAAAATGTAAAACCACATAAAACAAGTTGAAATAAAAAAATAAAATAATCAAAATATATTACACACATAATATTAGAATATCAAATATAATAAGGAATTAAAATATCTTAATTAAAGGAAATTGAATTAAGAAATTTACTACCACTTGGTAACTTTCAACTCAAATCCCCTTAGAATAAAAAATTTAAATTGAAACATTAAATACCTATAGGTTTGAATTATTTATTATATTTCGTGTCAAGTCATAAGTATATACACCATATAAATGAAAATAGATGCATAACATTAAAATATGCCTTATTTAAGAGAAATTGAGACAAAATAACTTACCTCATGCTTCCCATTAGTTGAATGTTATTTAACCTCCTGTATAATGTTCCTATAAATGTTATTGATTTATAAAATAACCATATTATTATTTATAATATAATATATGATCATATTATAATATATTATCACTTGTTCATTAACAATCATTTATTTTTTACTACTGTTATATGTGTTAATTTCCCTATTTTATCATGCATGTTCTATCAAAAAATATCCATTTCTTAGGCATAGGATATAGTTATTTCATCTATAGAATTATAATAATGTTATAAATATAAATTTCATTCATTATATACATTTTTAGAACTATTCTTCAATGTTGAAAATGGAAAATGAATTGCATTGATTCGTGGAAACAGTAGGTCGTACTTACGCACGAGCGACGATATCATTCCCTAAATGGGTGAAATGGAAAGTAAGCGGATGATATATTAATATTTAATAATAAATATCTTGTAATATTTCTCATATATATTAATTATTTTAATTATTATTACTATTCATGTGATTCGGTGATTGAAAAAAAAAATCGGTTCGTGAGGTGGTTGTCTATCATATACATGAGCAATGGATTTATTTCCCATTTGATAGTGGTAGATATAGATAAATATTATGAAATAAATATAATAATATATAATTTTATGGTATCTAATTTTTATATTATATTTTAATTTTGAATACATAATTTTAGGTGATAAAATAAGAAGTAAAAAATAAGGAACATAGTGAAGACAATTACCTTCACATAGAGGAACCTCCTTTGGATCTCTTAATAAGGACCTTAGGTCTGGAATTATGGGAATACTAGAAGCTCTAAAATGTTTCTAAGGATTTTTGGTAAATATTTTGGCAGGTTTTTGTTGATCCAATGGGCTTTATAGGTATGAATAAGTGAGGGGAGGTAGTCCTCATTTATAATTGATGAGGAGTGGATTTTTTTTAAATACCCAAAACTATCCAATAATAGAAAGCCACTCTTAACCAAAGTTCCAAAAAAATTTATAAATAATGGATTGGGGGTAAGTTAAGCTCTATCAAAACATTTAAAAAATTTAATCATGTTCTAATCATTTTATTTTTTATCCTCTATGTTTACTTTACCATTTTATTTTTCATCATGGAAATTAGTTTTTTTCATGTATCTAATTTATAGTTAATAATATAAATAAAATAAACCTTCTTATATAATTTGGAACCAATTATTTTTAATATAAAAAAATATATCAAATTAAAATTCAATGTTGTTTTGAAAATTAATTTTAATACAAGCGCATGTAACGCCCAAAACCTCATTTTAACCTTAACTGAGGTAATTAATTTTTACTATTTTTATTATTCATTATTAAAAAAACTATAATGAAATTATTAAATAATAATTATTATATTATTGAAAATATTTAATTCATTTTATTAAACTCAATTCATATATTTCAACAAATTTAATTTAATGATAATTTCGTAAATAATGTTAGAAAACGTTTTTTCAAAAATTGCATTTTTCAAGCATAAGATGATCTTATATTAACTATATGACTAGTAATAATAATAAAATAGATTTAAATTAATGTATTCATATATATAGTCTATACATTTCATTTAAATCATACATCATTAAAGATTAATTTAGTTAAATAAAGAGGAGAAACATTATGTACTTAAAAAAGTTTTCAAAACAATGTGTTTTTAAGCCTCATAAAAACCTATAAAAAATTTTGTTATAAAAATGATTAAAATTTAATTAATTATATTAAATTTAAATAACTTAAATTGAAATTAAATTAAAATAATATTGGTAGTTTTAAGTTATTTAATTTATTTAAAGGAAATGACAATTTTATAAAAAATAGTATTTTTTCATTATTCGCTGAAAAATCAAACTTTTTGGAAAAATATAAAACATTAAACTCTTAAGATAATTTTTATATGATTATTTAAAAAATTATTTTCATTTTTCAAATAAATTTCATAACATTGGAAAAATAATAATTTTAAATTAATTGTGAAAAACATGATAAAAACATTTTTTAGAAAAATATAGTTTTTGAGTAAAAAATGGATTCATTCTTATAACATGATTAGAGAAAATATTATATGAATGATAAAATATTTGATTGAATATATAATATAGAAATTTAATTAAAATTATTCAATAATAGTTATTAATTTAATTTATTAATATAAAAACCCCATTGCACATATAAAAATAGTTTTTCATAACAACATTTAATTTACTTTCAAAGGATTTTTATTTTAATTACTAATTAATTGATAACCACTTAATTTAGTTTATACCTTTTTAAGCCATATAATCTTTATAATTTAGTTATTCCTATTCATATATTCTAATTTAATTTCTAGGTTATACTTTTCAACTTTAAATAATATATTTCACAAGTCATTTAAGCTTGGTGTTACATGTCGTATACACTATCGAACATAGTCTTTCCATTTTTTTTAAAATGGGTATTACATTCACCCCACCTTCAATAAATGTCATTCTTGAAATTTGAACTTGTGCTCAGAAATAAATTATTTTATATTTGAAAATTACTTGGTGAAAACCCCACATCATAAAAATGGTTAACAAAACTTCATCTTAAAAGAGGGAAAGGGAAACACAAAGGATATTGGGAATAAGAAATAACAAGGTTTCCATGTATTATAACATTAGTGGGAAGTTAAAATATATACATTTAATAAAATAATAAATAATTATAGAGATTAACAGAGATCATTTATCATAATAAATTAAATGATCAAGATAATTTTAATGATCACAAACCCATAGATCTATGATTGGTTAAAAGACCATTGATTCATAAAATATAAAGGTAATAAGATAAAAATTTTGTTTCAAGATCCATTTCCTAGGGTTTAGAGTTTATTTTACTATCAAGGTAGAGAACACTAGAAAATATATTTAATTCATATATTTTTATTTCATAATCATAATTTCATCCTTTTTTTATTCAATCATTTTTCATATTATTTCATACTCTACGAAATTAATATCCAAGATTAAAAAAAATTATACCTAAAGCACTAAAATTATGTTTTAACGGGTCATATAATCCAAAAAATAGTTACAATATATTCATACTATAATTATTAAAACCAAAATGGTTAGAAAAATTTAATATAATACTCAAAATGAATATAAATATATTTATATCTAAAATCCCATAACAATACCAATGGTTTAACACTGATCATTCCTTATATAAATAACCCTATATCTCAAATAATCTCAATAACCTCAATTAAATAGGGTTATAACCTCAAGGGTTATATCATACACTTTAACTTACATTTCTATGAACATAGTAACATTTATACAAAATAATACATTACATTAAATGTAATGTTTATATATATCTCAACCCAATAAAACACCTCCCAAAATAAAATTAATCACATGAAAATACTATCATTAAAAACATAAAAATTGGGTGTCTATGTATTTGAACTTATGATCATAATTGAACTCATAAACTCATAATTATTGAGTTAACCTTAGATGTAGACATATATGATTCCAAAAATTAACAGAATCCTTCGATGTTTTATTATTCTTATAACCAAAATAACATTTATAAAAAATACTTCTATAACAGAATTCTTTAACACCAATACATAAATACATAAACAATTTTACATCACCATGGCCCCTTCCTTGGCCTAGGATTTAACCTTTAAAATAGGGTATTAACTTGGATAATTCCCAAGTTCCTTATATTCAATGCAATAAACTATAAATGGGTCTTTAGGATGAAATTTGTTTCTCTCTATTAAACTCCTCACTTTTCCTCACCAATTTACTACTTTATGCCCTTATTTTCCACACATAAAACATTTTACTATTCCTTTGAGACATTCTTATGGGTGTATCCTTTCACATTTATTACATGAAGGAAACCAAGCATTATTTCTTTTATGGTCTATACCAATTTATCTATTATAAGGCTTCATACTTCTCTCCATTACTGAATTCAATATTTAGTTAAGGTATAGATTTGTAATCATATATTTGGATAACCGATTAGGTATAATCATGATATATTTCACTCTAGTCATCATCCCATTTGGTTTCTCATAATCACAAAATTTTCTATCATATTCAATTTTAACATGATACCATTATTTTCTATCCATTGACTAATAAAAAAATCATTTTGTGGTAAAACAAATTCCTAGTGAAAAACCATATAATCATTTATAGTATTTCTAAATCATGACGCCTTATTTCTAATCTAAGACACCTTACGTATAACCTAGGTCAATCATTGACATCATATATTTAAATTATTCATGATATACTGTTAAGAAAATTTTAATTATCCTAAGCTTGTCCCTTGAAACTGTCAAACTAGGTGGGTAGTGAGGCCCGTTATCATATACTAGGTGATGATCTAGTCAAATACAAATGTTTCCTTTTTAAATTTATTACTCCTACGTAAAACCATTCTAGAACCACATCCACTTTTATTATATATAAAGGGATGTAATTTCTTAGAAAACCCACATAATCTCTTTGTTTCCAAATCATTTATATGTTCTAATATACTTATATTCATTGTTTATTATAAGGTTATGATCCCTAATTTATGTTTTCCTAAATCTAGTTCTCAATGTTTCTACAAAACTTTCTTGGATACCAACTGTAATGACCCTGAACCTAGTAGCCCATAGTCAGTGGATAAATTATTACATTGGTTCTTGATACAAGTTATCACATCCCAATGTACCAAATAGTTTAATATTTTTAGTAAAATAGATACATATTTGAGTCTTTAAATTCATTTTAAAACATAAATTACAATATAGTAAAAGTAAATATTTAGCATCCTTTAACACATTCAAAGATTCTTTATTCCTTTAAATGGGAAGAGAAATAAAAAAGGTGATATCAAAGCTCAATAAGGGTTGTATACAGTTTAATATATCATGAATCAATAAGGAATAATCTATATGGAAAGGTAAATAACTGATCACAAATTTAATTTATATAAAAATTTGACTATCTTGATTAGATGAGTAATAATTAATATGTAAATGTAAATAATGAAACACATATTATATTTAGTTAATAACATGATTGTCATGATAAGATAAAGAATAATCAATATATCAAGGTAAATAAATAAACACATATTCCATTTAATCAAAAAAGAGAGGAAAAAATTTATCAATGGATAATATCAATGAAATAATCTCGTGGATAATAATAATGGATTTCTCAATGAAGGAAATGATTAATATTGGATGTCATAATCTCAAAAAATCAAGATATATATACCATTAATACCTTTCTCTAAGACAATTTAATTGATGGGTATACACTAGAAACCTATTTAATGTTAGCTTACTAATTTTAATCATTAGACTATCGATGCATCAAGGGGAATTATAATATCATACCCCACCTATCATAGCATGTCTAACACATTCCTTATGTATGGACCCATCCCTAAGCATTACATATTCTTATATCTTTTATATAAACTTCACATTCTAATAGTACTAAGGATCTTTTATATTTATAGTTTTTAGAATTAGAAAAAATTATAACATAGTAAACTCATACATTATAAGTGGATACTTATATTGATTGTATATTTTTTCAACCAAACAAACCTTTTTAAAATAAAACATTTTTTATTTTCATGATAAACCTTCACAATTATCATCTTGACCCTATTCTTGTCCCTACTATTTTTTAAACCCTATGAAAATAATTTTAAAAAACTTTGTATAGGAAAAAAAACATAGTAAGGTACATAAAAAATAAATAAATTCTATCAGTCCAATGAAATACATGAAAACCCATAAAAACATTTTCTTAAAAACATACCATTTTACCGAGAAAAGGGAATCATATTTTCAAAAATATCATTATATTACCTTTTTAAAATAAAATTATTTTCATGAAAACCCATTATAATACATATAAATGTTATATAGGTAACATGGGATATCATTTTTTCATTTCACTCTTACAAATATAATAATGAATATTGTCAACTTCCTTCTCCAGAGTTCCCAATACATTAGAGGTTATAACTTAACCACCCTTACATGGTTTATCATGGAAACACCCATCATTGGTTAACAAAATAACCACACATCCTTAGTTTATCATGGAACTAACTTTAATTGGTTTATAAATTAACCAACCATCATCATAATCAATTCCAAAGAACTATAACATAATTATAAAAAATGAAATCTTATATCATAAAAGCATTCTTAAGTAAAAAACTTTTAAATTTCAAAATCACTTTTTTTTAGAAAAATAGTACACATACAAAGGAAAAAAAATAATTTGAAAATAACCATGTAAACATTTAAATTAAAGTTAAAATAAAAAATTATTCATGATGGTGGGAAAATATACTCATTTCATATAAGTTAAAAAATAATCCTTCCTTATTTTTGTCAGAAAATTCCAAAAAGTACCTCATTTTAAAAATGATAAAAATATTCCTTTCAAAAAAAATTGTAAAAAGTAAAACATGGGTAAAAATGAATTTAAAAATCATACGATAATAATAAAAACATTTTTTAAATCATTTTTTTAAAATAATCATATTAATATAGAAGAAAAATAGTTTAAATGGAAATTGTAGAAGATGAATTTTAAAAGAAAGTCCCTTACCTTGAGTCTAAATCATCACGTATCTTCTTTATATTCCTATATAATGAACAAAATTTAATTATTTAATTACTTAATAATGTTTTTCAAGTTTATTATTCCTTTTATATCAATTATCATAATGTTATATATAATTACTTAATCATTTATGTTAACATTAGAGGTTTTGATGCAATACAGTACATAACTCCAAAATGACTTCAATAGGTTGACTATGGCCATAGAGGTCACTATTCCACCATATCTAGGATAATAATAATTATATAGTTATAATTTTTTAACCTTAATTGTACCTTTAAGTCCAACCATTAAATATGGTTATGAAAAATGAACTACGTTACAATCTTAGAGATGGTAGGTTATAAGTACACATAAGTAATGTTTCCACTTTTCAATAATCATTATGGAATGAAGATAAATATTATTTTATCTTTATTGAATGATAATAATAAAATAAGTATAATATTATTTATTTAAATATACTTATATATATTATCCATGTGATATGGTGATGAAAAATAAATCACATCATTTCATTGAGGTGGTAGTCCACACATATACATGAACGACGTCATCATTTTTATTTTCATGTAATGTTAAGAAGTTAAATGATAATATATCTTTTAATTATGAAAAATATGTAATTAATATAATACCTAAACATTAATTCCCTAATTATAACAATTCTTTAGATTTTTTTATGGAAAGTGAATTGTATCGGTTTGTGTAGCGGTAGTCCGCCGTACACATGAATGATAAATTCATTTCTCATTTGATGGAAGAATATATAAATATAGGTCATAACACTAACATGATAAAATATAATTATATTTATTATAATTTATTTATTATTTTATCATGGTGTAAAATGTTTTAGGTATGTTGGGATTTTGAAGAATAAACAAAACTAAAACATGTGGATAAAAACTATACATCTCCTTTGGAAAACCCCCTTTTCTTAATACATTAAGACATCTAAGATTGTTATTATTACTAAACCAAGTCATATAGAATAATATGACTGATTATAGAAAGTTATTTTGGTTTTCATTTTCTTAACCAAATGGGTTTTTTTAAGTGTGATCATATGAGAATAAGAGGTGTCTTTTATAAGAGAGGGGAGGGGCACTCTTGGCATTTCCCAAAATATTAAATTAATATAAAATAATTTTCAATTAAAAATGGATGAAAAGTGATTTATTTATAATATAATATGATTATTTATCTAAATAAATTAATAAAATAAATATTATACAAGTTTTAACTATATTTCTACCCTTATCTTTTAGTTTCATCCACAATTTAACCCCTTTAACACTTACCACTACAACGTGAATTTGTACTCTTTAAGGGATAATATAGTTAATATAAAATGAAAAAATACTCATTTATGGACTTTGGTTGTTATTTTAAACATCATAATAATCACTTGTATAAATGTAAGAGTTTTAGTAGTTTTATATCATTTAATAAAATATTATTTACTATAAAATATCTATAATGTCGATTTTTAAAACTATTCATTACATTGACTTTAATAATATCAAAAAAACATATAAAAATAAAAAAAAATTATATCTATAACATTTAAACTCTATAAATAAAATTATTTTATATCATTATTTATCTCAAATTATATTTATTATAATATTTTTAGTATCATTTATTTGATTTTTCTATTAATTAAATAATTATTGTACCAGCATTGTGAATGAATTTATGGAAAGTTTTTCTTTAAAAAATATTAAATATAAATTACCATGAATATTATAAAAATATTTTATTTAAATATAATATTTATAGTCAAACATAGAATATGTATATCACCATATTAGAAATATTACACTTATTAAAAACAAGAGTGTGATATGCTTGACATTTCATTAAATAAAATACTATAGAGGTAATAATCTCATCCAAGTGGCCCCAAAAGGTAATAGAGTAAACCATTGGATGATATTTTTTTATATATACTCATAAAATAAGATTTAGGTAATTTATTCGATCATTTTAGCATTCTTATCATTTTATTTTTAACCTAAATTCCTTACTTACTCTTTGTCGTGGTAATAAAAATTACTAAGGTAAATATTCATATTGTTAAAAAATAAAAGGAACCTATTAAAAAAAATTAACCAGTGATAATAAATCTTTAATCCATTTTTGAAAATTTATAACACATATGTTTCATAAATTAATTTAAAATTAAACCTTTCAAACGCAATGAAAAATAGTTTTTCAGAAAAATGCCATTATTAAATATAAAATGTTTTTATAGTAAATTCAAGGATAAAATCCATTTACAAAAAAAATAATTTAATTATTTTATACCAAAATTAAATAATTAAATTTTAAAACTAATCTAAAATCTAATTTTAATTTGTAAATACCTGAAAAATATAATTTTCAAAAAAAATCGGTATTTTTTACTATTCATTGAAAAATAAAAAATTTCAAAAACAATTATAAAAATTTTAAAATTGGATAATTTTGATATGATGATATTAAAAATTCTTTTCATTTTATAAAATAATTTTTTTAAAATTTCCATAAATTAATTATAGTATTTGTACATAAAAAAGTAAAAAAACATTTTTTGAATAAAATATATTTTTGAAAAATAAAATGATTTTAATAAAAATTAATAGATTTTTTTCTAAGAATTATTTAATAAATTTATATTGATTATGAAATTTATATTTATTTTCTAAATCATTTATATTTATTCATACCTTCTAATTTAACAGGTAGATTATAACTATCACATTTAAATAGTAATATTGAGTTGCTCGTTTAAGCTCAATGTGGCATATGTTGTACACTATCGATCATAGTGTTTCATTTTAAAATCTTATGATTTTATATACCCCCCCCCCCCACACACACACACACACACTCACACTTAATAAGTTTCATCCTCACAATTTGAACTCGAGTTTGGTAACAAGGGGTTGACATTTCAAAATACCTTTGTTGAAATCCCACATCATAAAATGGATTAATAAATCATCCTCTTGAAAAGAGAGAAAGGAAAGTACGAAGATCGCCTAAGATAAAACATACTATGTTTCCATGTAATATAACATGTTTGGGAAGTGAAAACATATATATTGAAGATAAAACTAACTCTTAAGGACAGATAGAGATTGATAGAGAACATGGTCATGAGAAAGTTAACCATAAAAAACTATAAATCTTTGATGGGTTAAACGGACATTGATTTCTTGATAAGAAAAGTAAATGGATGACATTTTATTTTCAAAATCCTTTTTCTAAATTTGAGGAATTATTTTACTACCTAGACAAAGAACATTTGGAAATATACTTACTTGATAATTATAATTTTTTCTTTTAATCGATTTCCACCACAACCTCATATTTTTCTCCAAATGATGAGCATTCAAGATGAATTTGTTTCATTCATAATGCTTTAGAATCAACTTTAATGAATCATGAAATCAAAAAAATAAAAAATATATATTTGTTTTCTTATTCAACATTAACCAAAATAGAAATGGTTAGTACAGGATAAGATAATTCTTCAAAAATGAATAAGCCATTAGATGAAGAAAAAATAACTTAATATTCCAAATTAAACATTAATATCCAAAATTAAATTAGATCACTCAATAAATAAATATCCTAAAAAGTCTTTAAAAATATTAAAAACTAATATTAAAACCCAAAAATCATAATTATTTGATCACATAGTCATTTTAAGAACCCAGTTCTTACTTGGAGGTATGGGATTCTTTTTTTCTTTTTTCCTTTGAGTTGTTTTTGAGAAAATAGGGGAAACTAGACAAGTACTGGAATCACACTATCACATGGCCAGACATAGGCTTACATTCCATGTAATCCTAAGTACACACTATGTAGTTTTTACTATGTGTGGTGAGAATACATGGCTTGTGGGAATTTCGGCAAGGAAGAGAGGAAAAAACAATTATACATCATGTACTTCCTAGTACACATCATATAGCCATGTCAGCAGGTCTTGGAAAGTAAGTTAGTGAAATTCAACCACAAAATGAGCAATTAAATGATATAAATGTCATGTATATATAATTACACACCATATATTTTGTGTTTTTTTCTTAAAACGGGTAATATCCTTGTCCTTCTATCATTTGGATAAAGGGGTTTTTGGGTGGATGAACAAGCACCACCGAGATCCTTTCCTTATCTTATTTTATCATCCAGAAGCTGATTCGAACACCATCAGATCCATTGGAATCCTCTCAATGAGTTATTGATTTCTATTAATCCATTCTTGGTGATTTTTACTCTCTAATGAGTTATTTAAGTTTGAGTAAATATTATTATTTCATAGATAGAAACCATTCTAGCCTAAATTAGAGGTCGAGGCTAGATGAGAAGAGTCATACTACGATGAGGTAGGTGTTATTGTGCCTCTCGATAATTGTAAAGATGTTTATATATGTCGTTGTGTCACGTGACCATTTTTAGGGTGTAACTTTGAAAGTAAATTGATCCTTATTATTACCTAATGTTGTTCTGGTAATTAATTCAATGAATTAAATCATTTTTGTCTTTATTGTTTGATTAAGAGCCACCATGTGGGTGTGTTTCCCTTAGATAATTATTGTTTACCTATTTCATCCTAGGATGTCTATGGTCATGCCTTAGTTTCCCTTGTAAGGTTCTTTAAAATGAACTTGGTTATTATATGGAATTTTAATTATGATAAAATTGTAAGTGTTTTGATTATGGCTTTTGGATTGTGTTTGCCCCTTTTCCCATGGAGTGGTTTTTCTTGTTTAAGCAGGTTGGAATGTTTTTTTTAATTTTAATGATTACATGGTAAATAGAATTGGGTGATACATGAGTTCATCTTTGAACACTGTTAATGGACTCACGTGACTATTGCACTTTGAACCTTGGGTAACACATGGGTTCAGCTTAGAATTCCATGGACGGACTCGAGAGTCTTTTGAGTTATATGTCATTAGTGAAACTTGGGATCCCTAGTAGGACCATCGTGGATGGGATAAATTTACATGATCTTATATTGAACCTAGAGTGAAACTTTGTGGATCCCTTATAGGACCATAGAGGAAGGAATCTCATGAACTTATACCAATGTCTAGAGTGACACTCAGTGCTCCCATGTTTGAGCATTGAGAATGGACTTGCAGGATTTTGGTAGAATTGCACCTAAAGTGGTACTTGAATTCAAACTTTGAAATATCAAAAACAGGATCAGGTTATAGTTAAATAATAGAATGTAATGAATTGTGACACGTCTTCCAAGACAAATCACAAGCTTGGATTCAGTCTTCACTTACTTGTTTAGAAGGTCTTTTGAGACTTCTATTGTTCTTACTTTATTGTGGGGAATTTCGTGCTTAGGCCAAATTCTGATACTTAATTATCTCAAGTAAATGAATTACTAATGGACATAATGAACTTTATAAATGAATTTCAGTACTTTTAGGATTTTTTTACTTTTGAGTACCTCATAGTTTATTACATTTCACTATTTTACAATACGGTTGCATATAATCACTGACATATTGGAACAGACCTTAAGTGGTTACTTACTAGGATTTATTTCTCACACCTTGTTTGGGTCATGTTTTTCAGCCCAAACCAACTATATTACTGTAGGAGTCGATAAGGGAAATGTAGGACCCCGGGACACCCAGAGAGGGGGTGAATCAGGGTGCAAACTTTTTCTTTTAAAAACAAGGATCTTGTTCCCATGTTGGTAAGAACTAGTTAAACCTATATTATGGATATGATCAGCAATGAAACATTCACACACAAAGAGATGACACAGAAATTTTTACTTGGTTCACCGCTAAGGGATACGTCTAAGGAGAATACGCTGACAAGTTTTCGATCGTACCAAATTCCACTAAACTTAACTAGATGTGGATTACAAAGGTTCAGGCACAGTCACTCTGTCCCGGGCTCACTTCCTTTATAAAAGTTTAGGGATAGCTTACTGTGTCCCTCGGGTCACTCCCGTTGAATCCCCCTGGCTCACTGCCTTCGGTGAAGTACCACTCATTTTATAGACATTATGGTCTCTTCAATAGATAGACATTAAGTTCTTTGTCTCCTATTCATCACGAGACTTTTCTTGCATCAGGGTTTAGAGTTAATGCTCTTTTCAGTTCAATCCTTTTTTTAGTGCAAGGACTGAATGCATTAGATCCTCTTGTCTTTGTTTTCCTAAATCACAACCACTTATGTGATTGCTCAATAAATGATGCTCAGCTTACTTGGCATTGTCAGAATCAGTTCTGCATGTATTCATGAGGTCATGCATGTATCATTTATATTTCCTCTTTAATCTCACTTTTCACCGAAGGTATCGGGCAATCTTCTGACTTTGTGCATCTCCAAAAAGCCTGGCATGCATCAACTACATCAGGCGCACTTCTCCAAGCCCGGCGTGCAAGTTTCAAGATTGCGTGCAAGTCTCGGCATGCAAGTCCAAACTGGCGCGCAAGTTCACCTCAACCACTTGTACGACACTCACTTCTTCAACTCCAAAATTGCACAATTCAACTCATTTCATGCCCAAACCACCTTGGACGTGCATCTAACAACTGTCGTGCAACTTCAACTTGCACTACCCAACACCACTTGCGCGACCACCACACCAGCGCGACGGGAGCTCTGATTTTCTACAATTGTTGAGATCATCCTGAATGAGGAGGGGTCGACCTATATTTATAGGCATTTGGACACCCTGCGCATCGGTGCACAAGTCTCCCCTCGGTGCGCAAGTTCTCGCGTACAACTCCAACCGCCCAAGCCTTTTTCATGCTACTCACTTGTGTGACCAAACCAATACTTGTGCGACCCTCTTTCCTTTTACATATATTGAAGTTATGATCTTGAAAAACAACAGGCACGCAAGTTCCCAAGCCTCCAAGTAATTGGCGCGCAAGTCCCTTTTGTCGCGCTAGTCACTTGTGCGACCAAACCCAAAACTTGAATGGCCCTTATCCCTTTGCATATTTTGATGTTCTGATCTTAAAAAACATATGGTTCACAAGTTTCTTATCCATAAATTCAATAGCACGCAATTCCCTTTTCCAAAAACCACTTTTCTTCATTTGTCAATTTTCAGGCCCAAAAATTTGGTAAACACTAGAAAACGATGACACCTTGTATCTGCTCTTCTTGTACCGCCTCCAGATCATTCATTACTTTATTTAAATTCTTGAATCAAACATGTATTGTTAACCACATCCCTTGAACTTGACATTCCACCATGAAATCCCCTTTGTCAACAAATTTGTGTGTCATTGTTTGCTTTGTCAAAAAGCACAATCACCTCAAATTTCCTTCTTAAAAAACTCTTCTTCTTTCATCATAAACTCCACTATCATGATATATATACTTTGATAGATCAGCATTAGAATCATCATATTTTGATACAATTTGAAGTGCATGGCCATCTCATAATTCTAATCCCTTGCACTTTGTCTTCTTCTTCAATCATCATTCTCTACTTCATGCAAATCATATGATTCTATTCTTCAAGAAGTCTCTTTCATGGTTCTCATGCAATCATGAATAATTGAATGGTCTTCATAAAATCCCCATTCATGAAAATCATATGATTCTATTCTTCAAGAAGTATCTTTCATGGTTCTCATGCAATCATTAATAATTTCATGGTCTTCATCAAATCCCCATTCTTCTTTAATCATCGTCAGATGGATTATACCTCACCATTATTCACTATTGTAAACAATGTGTCACCTTTGACACATGTTCTCTAAGCTTATGATCAGTACAACAATCATATGAATTTCCATTCCTCCATTCCATTTAATTGGAGTACTTCTTGATATACTTCATTTTGATATTTATTGACAACTATTGACAACAAATTAAAACTTATACACAAAGTGGTCCCAAAAATCTCCCCATTGGTATTTTGTTTTAAATACCTTACATATCTTCTAAAATGAATTTTTCAATGTCAAAATGAGAATATTCTCTTTAATAAACTTTTATTTTTAAACTTTCATTTCAATTTCTCTCCCCTTTATTGACAAGAAATACAAAGCTCATGGTAGGGAGGGTATCAATCTATACTTAAGCAATTTTTCATTAATCATTTCACTCTAAGTCTACTTGAGAAATAATCGATGTAGAAAATAAGAGGATTTGATTTAGACAACAAGGTTGTCTATTATTCATAGATCGTGATGCCACATGAGATGAGAACAAATGTACTTTGTCTTCAAGGGTTTACCACTTTAATTTCAGGCTAAAGAAATCAAATGTGATAGGGAATAATCAACCTGAAACTCCTGCACTCACGTCAGCAAACAGATCAAAAACATTCAAGTGCAATTGGCAGGATAAGTGGCCTTGGGGAACTTCCATTCTTCTTATATCACTGATAAATTCAGTTACTCCCCCTTTATATAATGATCTTTGTTCTGAGTAACCAAGGTTGCAATATTGGGAAATGACATACCTTCTCTAATGACATGTTCTTCAAGAAATTAACAGTGTAATTGCATTTAATACCGTCCGGAGTTGATACTGATTGAAACAATGATTTTGGAAGCTTCTTCAATTTTTTTCCCCCTCAAGGGAAACACTCCTCATAATCTTCATCAATAGTGATTCTTAATCATCTTAATATTTGAATATCAATTGAATAATCTTACAAGGATGTCAACTTCTTTAGATTAACTATCAAGAGTTGACAGCATTCACTACTTATCAGGTTCCCTCCATTATTAGCAAAAATACAATACACTAATGATTAAGGGAATAAGGTGGTTCCTCCTTGCTTCATCAATATGAACGACATGGTTGAGGTTCTTTTCTCAACCAAGTTTCTCTGTTTTCTCCAGTCTTCACGCCTGCACATTTGAACATGTGTTTTGATATGTGTTTATGTGGCATGGCTCTCTTCACATTATCTTATTCTTTGTGTGAAGAATTGTTCTGCTTAATAGCCATCATATATGATACATTCTTACTCCTCTTAATGACTACTTCTTGCTCTGCTATTAAGGTTAGACAATGTTTTTCAGTGTGACAAATCACATACATCTCTCACACAGAACTTATTTGACACGTGTGTTTTTCTTGGTTTTGAATCTCTCCTACACTCTATCTTCATCATGTAAAAGTTTTTCTTTTCCTTTCTCACCATCCTTGGCCTTTTCATATTCAAGTTTCCACATTCTTTTCAAATCTTCTGGCCAGATGACCAATATGTCATTTGGAACTATTGCAGCAGGTTTGGATCTTTTACATGGGTTCATTTGAGTTTCATCCCACTTAGTTTTTCTTTTGGATGAATGACCCTTCAATTTCATGGATCTAAAATCTTGGGTCTTCTCAGCTTCCCTACTTGAGATCTTCTTGGGGAAATGTGTTTCCACACTATTCTTATGATTTCATCCCAAGGTACTTTATTCATAATTAGATGGCATCAGAGGTCTTCTTTTCCTATCAACAGTGAAAGCATGTTGATATGTACATGTGATTCCCTTATGACCACTATCATTGCATACATCACAGATGTTATCAAGCATTCCAAATCTATTTGCTGCAAACAGATGCTTTTGGACCTGCAGATGTTGCTTCTTCTTCTCTAGATTTCTTCCCTTTGATACAGTCTTTCTTTGTGCTTTTTCATTAAAGGGATTGTACCAAAAATCCAGTGCACAATGCCCAAATCAGTTGCAGCACCAACATTGACCCACAAATCGTTTCTTCTTTTCTTCTTCTATATGAGGTTGTTGGGCCTTCTTTCTAATGTTTTTTTCTCTATCTGGGGAACCATCTTCCAATTTTTTCTTCATATCCACCCTAGCCATGGTGGCAGGTTTATTCTCCTCACCTTTCCTTATCCATAATTGTTTATAATTTTTCTTCCATCCTGCACTGATTGTGGGAATGTATTTAGAAACATTAGTACAAGATGGTTTGGATGGTTCCTTCACTTTCTCAGTCGCTTGTGATAGATCAATGAGTAAATTCATGATCTTCTTATCACATTTTTGGGGTCTTTTGGCTTTAGCATCCTCCAGTGTGCATTGAATAGAAATAGATATTGTTTCTTAAGATGGATAATCAAGAGTTGTCATAATCTTCTTATCACATGTTGAAGGTATTTCAGCTTTAGTATCCTCTAGTGAGCATTGAGTACTAGCAGCAACTGATTCTATTTCATTCTTTTGTGAAGTATTTCTTCTCAAGATTTGTCAGTTGGGCTTCCAATTTTTGACTTTCAATATTGAGGATGACCTTATGATCATAAATCATGATCATCTTACCTTCACAAGTCATCTTCAATATTTCAACTTCATCTTCATGCATCCTAACTATTTTTTGTAACAAAGACTCAAGTTCCTTGAATCTCTTGGAAGTTTCTTCCAAACAAAAACTCTTGACTTCAGTGTACTTCTTCAGCTCAGCTTCAAGCAGTGGGATCTTTTCTCTTAGAGTCTTATTGACTCCCTCTATTTCTTCAAAGACTTTAATATATTTGGTGATCTTTAAGCATTAAATAATTTTTCCTTCCAATCCATTTTCCAAACTATCAGCTTCTCTTTCTAATCGATTGATCTCATCCTGCATGCATTGAAATATTCTAAAAATCGGAGTAACAATTTCTTCAGGAATATCACGCAGATAGCTTATTAATTTCTCCTGATCACTTGGGATATAAGTTTCTTAATTTCCTATGGTAGGATCCTAAGCCACCTTCTCGATACTTTCCAAGCCTCATGTTTCTTCATAATTGGAAGGGTATGGAGAACTAGACACTGCATCTCCTTTGGATATGAGGGACTTCTTCAACTGCTTCTTCTCTTTCTTTTTCCAATTTTTCATGGTCTTTCTGGATGTAGGCTTCTGCTCAGAAATGACTGAATCTTCATCAAGACTGCACTTCATTGTTGACTTTAGGAAAGAAACTCAAATCCTCTTCTTAATAGAATTATTGTAGAGTATCCAACATACGTGAACCATTCCCTCTGATACCACTTGTAGGACCCCAGGACACCCTGAGAGGGGGGTTAATTAGGGGGGAAATTTTCTTTTAAAAACAAGGATCTTGTTCCCATGTTGGTAGGAACTAGTTAAACCTGTATGATGGATATTATCAGTATTGAAACATTCACACTGAAAGAGATGACACAACAAATTTTACTTGGTTCACCACTAATGGCTACATCCATGGAGAATACACCAAAAAGTTTTTGGTCGTACCAAATTCCATTAAACTTCACTAGATGTGGATTACAAAGGTTCGGGAACAATCACTTTGTCCCAGGATCACTGCCTTTACAAAAGTTCAAGGATAGCTCACTACATCCCTCGGGTCACTCCTGTTGACTCCCCCTGGCTCACTACCTTTGGTGAAGTCCCACTCAGTTTATGGACGTGATGGTTTATTCAACAGATAGACATGAATTTCTTTGTCTCCTATTCATCACAAGACTTTGTTTGCCTCAGGGTTCAGAGTTGTTTCTCTTTTCAGTTTAATCCTTATTCTTTAGTGCAATGACTGAATGCACTAGATCCTCTTGTCTTTGTTTTCCTGAATCAAAACTACATATGTGATTTCTCAATAAATGAAGCTCATCTTACTTGGCATTGTCATAATCAATTCTCCATGTATGCATGAGATCATGCATGTATCATTTAGATTTCCTCTTTAATCTCACTTTGCACCGAAGGTATCGGGAAATCTTCTGGATTTGTGCAGCTCCAAAAATACCGGCATGCATCAACTACATCAAGCATGCTTCTCCAAGCCCAGCGTGAATGTTTCAAGATGGCGCGCAAGTCCAAAATGGTGCGCAAGTTCACCTCAACCACTTGCGCGAAACTCACTTCTTCAACTCCAAACTTGCGCGACTCAACTCCATTCTCACCCAAACCACCTTGGATGCACATCTAACAACTTTCGTGCAACTTAAACTTGTGTGAACCAGCACCACTTACGCGACCACCACACCTGCGCGAAGGGAGCTCTGATTTTCTCCAAGTTTTGATCCCGTCCTGAATGAGGAGGGGTCGACTAGTATTTATAGGCATTTAGACACTCTACGTGTCGACGCGCAAGTTATGGCACACAACTCCAACTTCCCAAGCCTTTGTCGCACTACTCACTTGTGAGA
This sequence comes from Viscum album, assembly GCA_963277665.1. NCBI lineage: Eukaryota > Viridiplantae > Streptophyta > Magnoliopsida > Santalales > Viscaceae > Viscum > Viscum album. Next base: position 1,869,931,167 of record OY728137.1, on the reverse strand, counting down.
CCAAACCAGTACTTTCACGACCCTCTTTCCATTTCCATATTTTGAAGTTCTGATCTTGAAAAACAATAGGCGCACAAGTTCCCAAGCCTCTAATTAATCGGCCCGCAAGTCCCTTTTGTCGTGCTAGTCACTTGCGCGACCAAACCCAAAACTTGCGTGGACCTTATCACTTTGACATATTTTGATGTTTTGATCTTGAAAAACATATGGCACACAATTTTCCTCTCCTTCAATTCAACGGTGCGCCAGTCCCTTTTCCAAAAACCACTTTTCTTCATTTGTCAATTTTCAGGCCCAAAAATTTGGCAAACACTGGAAAACGGTGACACCTTGTATCTACTCTTTTTGTACCGCCTCCAGATGATTCATTCCATTTTCAACGTTCTCTAATCAAACATGGATTGTTAACCACAGTCATTTAACTCGACATGCCACCAAGAAATCCCCTTTGTTAACAAATTTGTGGGTCATTGTTTGCTTTGTCAACAAGCACAATCACCTCAAATTGCCTTCTTAAGCAACTCTTCTTCTTTCATCACAAAATCCACTATCGTAATATATATCCTTTGATAGATCAGCTTTAGAATCATCATATTTTGATACAATGTGAATTTCATGGCCATCTCATAATTCCAATCCCTTGCACTTTGTCTTCTTCTTCAATCGTCATTCTCTACTTCATGTAAATCATATGATTCTATTCTTCAAGAAGTCTCTTGCATGGTTCTCATCCAATCATGAAGAATTGCATAGTCTTAATCAAATCCCCATTCATGCAAATCATATGATTATATTCTTTAAGAAGTCTCTTGCATGGTTCTCATGCAATCATGAATAATTGCATGGTCTTCATCAAATCCCCATTCTTCTTTGATCATCGTCAGATGGATTATACCTCACCATTCTTCACTATTGTAAACAATGTGTCACCTTTGACACATGTTCTATGAGCTTATGATCAGTACAACAATCATATGAATTTTCATTCCTCCATTACATTTCATTCGAGTACTTCTTGATCTCCTTCATTTTGATCTTCATTGAAAACTATTGACAACAACTAAAAACTTATACACAAAGTGGTCCCAACAATCTCCCCATTTGTATTTTGTTGTCAATACCTTACATATCTTCTGAAATGAATTTTTCAATGTCAAAATGAGAATCTTCTCTTCAATCAAATTTTATTTTTAAACTTTCATTTCACTTTCTCTCCCCTTTATTGGTAAGAAATAAAACTCTCATGGTAGGGAGGGTATCAATCTATACTTAAGCAATGTTTCATTAATCATTTCACTCTAAGTCTACTTGAGAAATGGTCGATGTAGAAAATAAGAGGATTTGATTTAGACAACAAGGTTGTCCATTATTCATAGATAGTGATACCACATGAGATGAGAACAAATGTACTTTGTCTTCAAGGGTTTACCACTTTCATTTAAGGCTAAAGAAATCAAATGTGATAGGGAATAATCAACCTGAAACTCCTGCACTCACATCAGCAAACAGATCAAAAACATTCAAGTGTAATTGGAAGGATAAGTGTCCTTGGAAAACTTCCATTCTTCTTATATCACTAATAAATTCAGTTAATCCCCCTTTGTAGAATGATCTTTGTTCTGAGTAACCAAGGTTGCGAGATTGGGAAATGACATACCTTCTCTAATGACATGTTCTTCAAGAAATTAACAGAGTAATTGCATTTAATACCAGCCGGAGTTGATACTGATTGAAACAATGATTTTGGATGCATCTTCAATTTTTTTCTCCCCCTCAAGGGAAACACTCCTCATAATCTTCATCAATAGTGATCCTTAATCATCTTAATCTTTGAATATCAATTGAAGAATCTTCCAAGGATGTAAACTTCAATAGATTAACTATCAAGAGTTTACTGCATTCACTACTTCTCAGGTTCCCTGAATTATTAGCACAAATACAATACACTAATGATTAAGGGAATAAGGTGGTTCCTCCTTGCTTCATCAATATGAATTGCATGGTTGAGGTTCTTTTCTCATCCAAGTTTCTCTGTTTACTCCAGTCTTCACGCCTGCACATTTTAACATGTGTTCTGATATGTGTTGATGTGGCATGGCTCTCTTCACATTCTCTTCTTCATTGTGTGAAGAATTGTTCTGCTTAATAGCCATCATATATGATACATTCTTACTCCTCTTAAGGACTACTTCTTGCTCTGCTATTAAGGTTAGACAATGTTTTTTAGTGTGACAATATCTCATACATATCTCATAAAGAACTTCTTTGACACGTGTGTTTTTTTTTTGTTTTCAATCTCTCCTACACTCTATCTTTATCATGTGAAAGTTTTTCTTTTCCTTTCTCACCAGCCTTGGCCTTTTCATATTCAAGTATCCACATTCTTTTCAAATCTTCTGGATAGATGACCAATATGTCATTTGGAACTATTGTAGCATGTTTGGATCTTCCACATGGGTTCATTTGAGTTTCATCCCACTTAGTTTTTCTTTTGGATGAATGACCCTTCAATTTCATGGATCTAAAATCTTGGGTCTTCTCATCTTCCCTACTTGAGATCTTCTTGGGGAAATGTGTTTCCACACTATTCTTATAATTTCATCCCAAGGTACTTTATTCATACTTAGACGGCATCAGAGGCCTTCCTTTCTTATCAAAAGTGAAAGCATGTTGAGATGTACATGTTCTTACCTTGTGACCACTGTCGTTTCATACATCACAGATGTTATCAAGCATTCCAAATCTATTTGCTGCAAACAGATGCTTCTGGACCTACAGATGTTGCTTCTTCTTCTCTAGATTTCTTCCCTTTGATACAGGCTTTATTTTTGCTTTTTCATTAAAGGGATTGTACCAACAATCCAATGCACAATGCCTAAATCTATTGCAGCACCAACATTGACCCACAAATCGTTTCTTCTTTGTTTCTTCTGTATGAGGGTGTTGGGCCTTCTTCCTAATGTGTTTTTCTCTATCTGGGGAACCATCTTCCAATTTTTTCTTCATATCCACCCTAGCCATGGTGTTAGGTTTCTTCTCCTCACCTTTCCTCATCCATACTTGTTTATAATTTTCCTTTCATCCTGCACTGATTGTGGGAATGTATTTAGAAACATGAGTACAAGATGGTTTGGATGGTACCTTCACTTTCTCAGTCTCTTGTGATAGATCAATGAGTTAAGTCATGATCTTCTTATCAAATGTTGGGGGTCTTTTGGCTTTATCATCCTCCAGTGTGCATTGAATAGCAACAGATATTGTTTCTTGAGATGGATAATCAAGAGTTTTCATAATCTTCTTATCACATGTTGAAGGTATTTCAGCTTTAGTATCCTCTAGTGAGCATTGAGTACCAGTAAAAACTGATTCTATTTCATTATTTTGTGAAGTATGTCTTCTCAATATTTGTCAGTTGGGATTACAATTTTTGACTTTCAATATTGAGGATGACCTTCTGATCATAAATCATGATCATCTTCCCTTCACAAGTCTTCTTCAATATTTCAACTTCATCTTCATGCATCCTAACTTTTTTTTGTAACAAATACTCAAGTTACTTGAATCTCTTGGAAGTTTCTTCCAAACAAAAACTCTTGACTTCAGTGCACTTCTTCAGCTCAGCTCCAAGCGCAAGGATCTTTTCTCTTAGAGTCTTATTGACTCCCTCTATTTCTTCAAATACTTTAATCTGTTTGGTGATCTTTAAGCATTCAATAATTTTTCCTTCCAATCCATTTTCCAAATTATCAGCTTCTCTTTCTAATCGATTGATCTCATCCTGCATGCATTGAAATATTCTAAAAACGGGAGTAACAATTTCTTCAGGAATATCACGTAGATAGCTTATTAATTTATCCTGATCACTTGGGATATAAGTTTCTTCCTTTCCTATGGTAGGATCCTAAGACACATGCTCGATACTTTACAAGCCTCATGTTTCTTCACTATTAGAAGGGCATAGAGAACTAGACACTGTATCTCCTTTGGATATGAGGGACTTTTTCAACTGCTTCTTCTCTTTCTTTTTCAAATTTTTCATGGTCTTTCTGGATGTAGGCTTCTACTCAAAAATGAATAAATCTTCATCAAGACTGCACTTCATTGTTGACTTTAGGAAAGAAACTCAAATCCTCTTTTGAATAGAATTATTGTAGAGTATCCAACATACGTTAACCTTTCCCTCTGATACCACTTGTAGGACCTCGGGACACACTGAGAGGGGGGCTAATTATTGTGCAAACTTTTTCTTTTAAAAACAAGGATCTTGTTCCCACGTTGGTAGGAACTAGTTAAACCTGTATGATTGATATTATCAGTAATGAAACATTCACACTGAAAGAGATGACACAACAATTTTTACTTGGTTCGCCACTAAGGGCTACATCCAAGGAGAATACACCAACAAGTTTTCGGTCGTACCAAATTCCACTAAACTTCACTAGATGTGGATTACAAAGGTTTGGGCACAGTCACTCTGTCCCAGGCTCACTGCCTTTACAAAAGTTCAAGGATAACTCCCTACATCCCTCGGGTCACTCCTGTTAACTCCCCCTAGATCACTGCCTTCGGTGAAGTCCCACTCAATTTATAGATGTGATGGTCTCTTCAACAGATAGACATGAAGTTCTTTGTCTCCTATTCATCACAAGACTTTGCTTGCCTCAGGGTTCAGAGTTGTTTCTCTTTTCAGTTTAATCCTTATTCTTTAGTGAAATGAATAAATACACTAGATCCTCTTGTCTTTGTTTGCCTGAATCACAACGACATATGTGATTTCTCAATAAATTAAGCTCAGATTACTTGGCATTGTCAGAATCAATTATCCATGTATGCATGAGATCATGCATGTATCATTTATATTTCCTCTTTAATCTCACTTTGCACCGAAGGTATCGGGAAATCTTCTATCTTTGTGCAGCTCCAAAAATCCCGGCGTGCATCAACTACATCAAGCGCACTTCTCTAAGTCTGGCATGAATGTTTCAAGATTGCGCGCAAGTCCAAACTTGTGTGCAAGCTCACCTCAACCACTTGCGCGACACTCACTTCTTCAACTCCAAACTTGCGCGACTCAACTCCTTTCTCCCCCAAACCACCTTGGATTCACATCTAACAACTGTTGTGCAACTTCTACTTGCGCGAACCAACACCACTTGTGCAACCACCACACCTACATGACGGGAGCTCTGATTTTCTCCAAGTTTTGATCTTGTCCGGAATGAGGAGGGGTTGACTAGTATTTATAGGCATTTGGACACCCTGCGCGTCGGCGCGCAAGTTCTGGCACGCAACTCCAACTGCCCAAGCATTTGTCGCACTACTCACTTGAATGACCAAACCAATACTTGCACGACCCTCTTTCCATTTCCATATTTTGAAGTTCTTATCTTGAAAAACAATAGGCACACAAGTTCCCAAGCCTCCAAGTAATCGGCGCGCAAGTCCCTTTTTCTGCGCTAGTCACTTGCGCGACCAAACCCAAAACATTCACGGACCTTATCCCTTTGACATATTTTTTTGTTTTGATATTGAAAAACATATGGCGCACAAGTTTCCTCTCCTTCAAGTCAACGGTGCACAAGTCCATTTTCCAAAAACCACTTTTCTTCATTTGTCAATTTTCAGGCCCAAAAATTTGGCAAACACTGGAAAATGGAGACACCTTGTATCTGCTCTTTTTGTACCACCTTCAGATCATTCATTCCTTTTTTGAAGTTCTTTAATCAAACATGGATTTTTAACCACAATCATTTAACTTGACATGCCACCATGAAATCCCCTTTGTCAACAAATTTGTGTGTCATTGTTTGCTTTGTCAATAAGCACAATCACCTCAAATTTCCTTCTTAAGCAACTCTTCTTCTTTCATCACAAACTCCACTATCATGGTATATATCCTTTGATATATCAGCTTTAGAATCATCATATTTTGATACAATGTGAATTGCATGGCCATCTTAGAATTCCAATTCTTGCACTTTGTCTTCTTCTTCAACAGTCGTTCTCTACTTCATGCAAATCATACAATTCTATTCTTCAAGAAGTCTCTTACATGGTTCTCATGAAATCATGAATAATTGTATGGTCTTCATCAAATACCCATTCATGCAAATCATACGATTCTATTTTTCAATAATTCTCTTTCATGGTTCTCATGCAATCATGAAGAATTGCATGGTCTTCATCAAATCCCTATTCTTCATTAATCATCGTCAGATGGATTATACCTCACCATTCTTCACTGTTGTAAACAATGTGTCACCTTTGACACATGTTCTCTGAACTTATGATCAGTACAAAAATCATCTGAATTTCCATTCCTCCATTCCATTTCATTGGAGTACTTCTTGATCTCCTTCATTTTGATCTTCATTGACAACTGTTGACAACAAATACAACCTTATACACAAAGTGTTCCCAACAAGAAAGTCCCCTTTTTCAGGTACTTGATTACTGCTTAGGATCAGGATATCAGGGGACCAAGTCAAGGCTTTCGATGCTATTGAGTTTTATTTTTTGTTACTGTACTTTGGTATTGTATTTTTCTTGATTTTAGTGTATCCTTTTTCACTATTTTCTTAGAACATGTGACATGATGCATCATTTTTATATGATATGACTTCTGGTTATCTTTATATTTCATTCATCTGTTGTTTACTTCAGTTTCATGTTGTTTACTGCTTCTTCTATTGTTATTATTTGTTATATTGTGTTAAAATCTGCCAATGAGGGAATAGTTTCCCACTATCGCACCATAGGCCCTTGCTTCTAGTCATCATCCTCTGGCATTTGGGGAAATTCGCTTAAGTCTTTGTGTCCAATTGGGTATAGGGAACCTTTAGTGGCATCTGAACCCAAGGCATTACAAAATGGTATCAGAGGTGTTTCTTTTCAGGTTTGATTTACAATTTAGAAACTATATAAAGGATATGGAATTTGGTGATTAGTTTTTCTTGTGAGTATTTACCCCATGTATAGGTAATATCCAAATTTCCTCAAATTAAATTGTGATTTTGTATTTTGATCTATTAAAGTTGATTCAATTTCATCGTTGGGTGACTCACTGGTTTTGTGTTGTTATTATTGATATTATTTTGTTTCTATTTTGTTTAAACCCGATGAGATGAGGGTATTCCATATCATACATCATATAGGCACTTGCTAGAAATATCATGCCATGCATACTTGCAATTCCATTTTGCAAACATTACTGATTTCATGTTGTTGTGATAGATTTCATGCTAGAGATGCATGTTATTGTGATAATACAGTAATAGTTATGCCTACTATTGTGATAGGTGTATTGGTACATGAGATGGTTTGATTGTGATGGATTCCAAGATTTTATCCCTAAGGTGTATGGGCCCTCTTGTATTGGAATTTGGTGGATCATGTTTCATCCATGTGATACAGATTGTGTAGTTATGTTCTGTAAGTGGATGCCAAACTTTGATTCATGGGGAGTATGGGCCCCAACGGATCAGAAATTGGCATACCACTGGTTGGTTTTTCTAGTTAATAGGGGCTGGGAAATATGTATTTTCTATCCTAAAAACACCAGTTTTCACGATGTGTAGTTTATCTTAACACGCCGTGTGTTCTTTCTGTTAGGGGAAGATGGTGTTCCAATTTTTAATATGTACATTCTGTGTACCATATGTACACATCGTGTGGTAGATGACTGTGTGTCTAGTTGTGTGATATGGAACATGGGATGTAGGGTTTCGCAAGTACATGGCCGTGTACTTTTGGTACATGCCTTGTGGGATCACCCAGGAAGAACTCGTGTGAATCTAGTTGTGTGGGAGTACATGTCCAAGAGGTAGACTTGTGTACATGTTGTGTATTCATCTAACATGCCATGTACCTGGGGTTAATACACACCCAGAATAGAGAGACTACATGGGAATGTATATTCTTAAGGTTACACACCATTTAGTTCTTTTTTGGAAAAATTTTGAGGGTATTTTCTTGTTTTGTTTTGGCACTCTTGAATAGAAAACCTTGACAATGAGATCGAACTAAGAAGTGAGCTTGACCATGCAGAGTCATTACATCATGACAACCTCGAGCTGTATGCCAGGAAAGTGAAAATGATCATACCCAGTAAGTGGTAGACTATGGTTTACCAATGGGTCCTCTAGACAAGCCACTCGTGGAACCAACTATTATACTTGATGCAGGTACAGATTCACAATTTTGTGAAGGATTTATAAGGTTTATGAAAACTTTTCGAGGAGCACTGTAGCCTACCACATCTCTGGAAGAACTAATATGAGTGATTAAATAGCAGAACCCTCCTACTTTCTCAGGGGATGGTGGACCACATGCTTCATAATCATGTTTGGAGGCCATGATTTCTATATTTGAGAATTTGGAGATGCCTATTGAGTGGAGCATCAAGCACACATCATATATGTTGTGTGATTCTACTAAGAGATAGTGGGATGTTATCACTCAGGCAGGACATCATCGAGATATGACATGGGAATATTTTTAGGCAGCCTTCTATGATTATTGTTTTCCCAAGACGCTGAGGACTGAATGAGCCTAGGAGTTCATGCACCTAGAGCATGGCACACTATCAGTTATGGACTATTCTACCCAGTTTACTGAGCATCAGTGTTTCACATCTATTATGATGGGTGATGACATATCGAAATATAGATGATTCAAGGATGGTCTTAGGTTCTACATATGATCACAAGTGATTGTCTCCAGGTTTCCCTCAGTCTTTGATATCATGAATCAAGTGCTGATCACTGATTTCATTCTATAGGAATCTAGTGGTGCAAGACAAGGCGGTTCGACATCGATTTTTGGTATTTTCTCAACTGGTAAGAAGAAGTGTCATCTATATTTCTCTTTCGGTGATATTAGTAGTCAGAACCTTTATTCCTCTAATCAAGTGTGGTGCTTCCAGTGCAGTAGGTTGGGGCATACGAGGCCTCAGTGCACGAAGGACCCAATTGAGTTCTGAGCTTACAGCAGGATGGGACATCTACAGCGCTTCTGCAGGAAGTTTCCACCAGTGGATAGTGAGAGGGGTTTTTCACTAACTCCACGTTTAGGAGTAGAGTCTATACCTTCTCCTCAGATAGGTAACTGGAGTACGTCGGGGTGTCTAGACCAAGGTGGTGGTCATGTTCATGGTAGAGAGACCCCATGATATTAGTGATAGCAGGGCTGGTCCACTTAGGGTATCCAGGCTGTTTCATAGGGTCATGGTATAGGCTCGACATATGTAGTGTAATATACCCAATATAAGTAGGATCTCATACCTTCTACTATTATAAGTACAATTCTAGTCACCTCTATTTTATCTTCTAGACTTTTTAATACAGGGGATTCTCATAGTTTCATAGAATTTATCATTGGGGAGATCCATGGGCTCTGTGTTTTTACTTTTGATGATATTATAATGCTAGACACTTCGTTAGGAATAAGAATGGAAGATTTTCATTAGTGTAAAGAGTTCCCCCTTGAGGTTGGTGGGTGTCACTTCTTTTGGGATCTCTATGTCTTAGAGATGACAGACTTTGATTTCATACTTATAATGGATTGGTTATCCTCTTTTCAAGCCTTTGTCTATTTCTATCGGTGTAGGGTGGGTTTTAAATCATCATAAGGTGGATCGTTTCTACATAAGGGTGAATGAGATTTCTAGGAAAGTCAATCTAGACCTGATCATCGTGGGTTGGGTGGGATTATAGCCTAGATTGTGAGTTTATATATGGATGACTAGGGAACATGTATGGAAGATTTCCCTCTAGTAGTTGATCGTTTCAGGGACGTTTTCCTCGATGACTTCTCAGGCTTACCTCTAGTCAGAGAGGTAGATTTCACTATCAATATAGTTCTAGGATTTTCACCGATATTCATTCCTTCTTATATTATGGCTATGACAGAGTTTCAAGAGCTCAAGAGGTAGTTGGAAGATCTGGAAGCTAATGGTTTTATCTGACCTAGTACTTCTCCTTGGATTTCACTGGTCCTTTTCACAAAAAAGGCAGAGGGTACCCTTAGGTTATGCATGGACTATCGGAAAATGAACCAGTTGATGGTTAAAAATAGATATCCTTTGCCATGGATAAATGACCTGTTTGATTAGCTTCGAGGAGATTAAGTGTTCTCGAAGATTGACTTAAGGTCAGGATATCATCAGGTGAATTTTTGACCTACATACATACCTCATATAGACTTTTGTAGTAGGTATGGCCTATATGAGTACCCGGTTATGTCATTTGGCCTAAAAATGTACCGGCAATTTTCATGGAGCTCATGAACTAATTTTTACATCCTTATCTAGATTCTTTTTGTGGTGGTTTCTGTGGATGATATCTTGGTGTATTCGCATAATCGACATGACCATGCCAAACACATTGATATCATTTCGAATACATTGATAGAGCATCAGTTATATGATAATCTCACAAAATGTCACACTTGAATGGATTAGATTCACTTCCTAGGTCACTTCATCTCAGAGACAGGGGTATCAATAGACCCAGACAAGGTGAGATCATTAGTTACCTAGGAGTATCCTAAGAAAATTTTTAAGTTGTAGAGTTTCTTGGGGATATCTAGTTACTATAGTCATTTTATATAGGACTTCTCAAACTTAGAATCATCGCTAATGGTATTGAATAAGAATAGTGTGAAGTGTATGTGGTTATATTTCTATGAGGAAACCTTTCAGAAGTTTAAAGGGAATTTGACTCCAGTTCCAATACTGATATTTTTAGAGTCAGAAAAGATTTACACAGTATAATATGATACATCAGGTATTGGGAAGGGATCAATACTTATGCAGGTGGATCGATTCGTTGTGTATGGGTCTCTACAATTGAGGCCACATGAGAAAAATTACCCTACGCATAATCTGGAGTTAGCTATGGTTGTTCATGCCTTGTGTTGTTGGAGACACTACTTATTGAGAGATAATTATGTGGTGTACACAGACCAAAAAATCTTCAAGTACATTTTTACTCAGTGGGATATGAATTTTAGATAGCAAAGGTGGGTGGAATACCTTAAGTCCTTTTATTTTGATCTTACCCATACTCCTGGAAAAGGAAATGCAGTGGCTGATGCACTGAGTTAGAGAACTCAGATATAGGTAGTGTAGGAGCCCAATGGTGAGTGGAAGCTTATGGAATTGTTCTCTGAGATGAATTTGGAGGTGTATGATAGACAAGGATATAATTTTCTTTCACCTTTGGTTTTTACCTCTACCCTACTGGAAAAAGTGAGGATGGGGCAGCTATCATCATCTGAAGGCTTGGTTCTATATAAGAGTGTGGAAGGTGAGGACCCTTCTCCTGGATGGATGATAGGTGAGGATGAGATCCTACGTATCCATGGATGTGTTTGGGTTCTAGTGGATATACTCAAGGAGATGATGTGGGATTTTAATGCCTCTATATGGTCAGGTTATCCTGGTTTCAACAAGATATATCAAGATTTACATCGTCAATATTGGTGGCTAGGTATGAAGAGAGACGTAGCTGGTTTTTTCATGAGGTGATACATCTGTTAGAAGGTGAAGGAGGAACACCAAATACTATCAGGACTTTTATATCAGTTTTTCATTCCTGAGTGGAAATGTAATGGTGTCATAATGGATTTTGTGACAGGTTTAATGAGGTCGCCTTAAGGAAATAATGTCGTATGGGTTGTTGTTGATAAGCTCACGAAGGTTGCACATTTCTTGCCGATCAAGGAAACCATCGGTGTTGGTGAAATTGGTAGGTTTTACATCTGTGAGATTGTATGAATACATGGGGTCCCACATTCTATCATCTCAGATAGGGATTCCCAGTTTACTTCTCTTTTCTGGAAAGGTCTACAGTGGGATTTAGGTACACAGTTTCTTCTTAGCACATCTTACCACCCCCAAAAAAATGGCCAGTTAGAGCACATGATTTAGGTGTTGGAGGACATGCTTTGGGAATGCATCCTTGATTTTGGGGGTTCTTAAGAGAGACACATACCCCTGGTTGAGTTCTCCTATAATAATATCTTCCAATCTACTATTTAGACAGTGCCATATGAGGTTTTGTATAGGAGGCCATGCAAATCACCCCTATGTTGGATAGAGGAAGGAGAGGCGGCTATATTGGGACCTCTTCTTGTCCAGGAGACCACTGAGAAAGTTTAGTTGATTCGGAAGTGGATGGATACTACACAGTCTAGTCAGAAATCATACGTCTATCACCGTAGATAACCTTTGGAGTTCAAGGTCGGGGATCAAGTTTTCCTATGTGTCGCGTCAAGGTTGGGACATAAGAGGATCAGGAGACATGATAAGCTTTCATCGATATACGTCGGTCCATTCAAGATTTTGGAGAGAGTTGGGCTGGTTTCCTATTGATTATAGTTACCTCAGTAGTACTGAGCCATTCATGATGTCTCCCATGTATCTCAGATATGCCGTCATCACTCAAGCATGTCTCATGTTTTTCAGCCCGAGGAGGTTGAGCTTTAGGTTGATGCTTCCTTTGAGGAGAATACAATTCATATAGTTTATTGGAGCACAAAGGTTCTTCGAGGCCAGTTAGTTCCTTTGATATGGGTATTGTGGCAGCATGGATGAGTACAGGAGGAGACTTGGGAGAGGGGGGATGATGTACATGCTTAGTGTCCATAGTTATTCTCAGATATTTCTTTTCCACCCAAGGAAGGGAAATTCAGGGAAATTTTCTTTAAGGGGATAATTTTGTAAGAACTTGATTATTACTTGGAGTTATAGGCTACTTTTCTTCTTTTTACTTTGATTTATTTTTTAGAAAATAGGGTGAAACTAGACATGTACTGGAATCACACTATCACATAGCCTGAATTAGGGTTACACACCATGTAATCCTAAGTACACTTCATGTATTTTTTACCATGTATAGTGGGAATACATGGTGTGTGGTAATGTCGGCAAGTAATAGAGGAAAAAACAACTACACATTGTATACTTCTTAATACACATCATGTAGACATGTTGGTAAGTCATGGAAAATAAGTTGGTGAAATTCATCCACCAAATGAATAGTTAAATGATATACACATCATGTATATGGACTTACACACTGTGTATCTTGTTCTTTTCACTTAAAATGAGTATTAGCCTCATTCTTCTATCATTTTGAAAAAGGGATCTCTAGGTAGACAAATAAGCAGTGTCAGGATCCTTTCTTTCTCTTGTTTTGTCAAAAGGAAGATGATTCGAATGTTGTCAGATCCATTGGAATCCTCTCGGTGAGTGATCAAATTATCTTGAGCTATTTTTGGTGATTTTTACTCTCAAATGAGTTATTTAAGGTTTAGTGAAAATTATTATTTCATATATCTAAACTTTTATAGGTGGTGGCTGGATGAGGAGATTCATACTATGACGAGGTAGGTGGACTTGTGCCTATAGTTAATTTTTGAGATGTTTATATGTATCTTCATACCACACACCCATGTTTACGGTTTTTCCTTGAAATTAAATTGATTCTTATTATTACCTAATGTTGTTATGTAAATTAATTTAATGAATTAAAGCATGTTTGTCTTTGTTGTTTGATTAAGGGACACCCTGTGGGTGCGTTTCCTTAGAATAATTATTGTTTATTCATTTTGACCTAGTATTTCTATAGGCATGCCTTCGATTCCATTGTAGGGTTGTTTAAAATGAACTTTATTATTATATGGAATTGCAATTGTGATAAAATTTTAAGTGTATTGATTATGGATTTTGGATTGTGGTTTCCCCTTTTTCCCATGTAGTGGTTTTTCTTGTTTAATCATGTTGGAATTTTTTATTAAATTTTAATGATTAGATGGTAAATATAATTGGATGATACATGGGTTCATCTTATAACTTTATGAATGGACTCGCATGACTATTGTACCTTGCGCCTTGAGTGACACTTGGATTCAGCTTATAATTCCATGGAAGGACTCGAGAGGATTTTGAGTTATATGTCATTAGTGACACTTGGGATCCCTAGTAGGACCACTGAGGACGGACTAAATTGACATGATATTATACTACACCTAGAGTGAAACTTTGGGGTTCCCTTATAGGACCACAGAGGATGGACTCGCATGAACATATACCAATGTCTAGAGTGACACTTGGGGCTCCCATGTAGGACCACTAAGAAAGGACTCGAAAGATGTTAGTAGAATTCCACCTGAAGTGATACTTGAATTCCAACTTTAGAATCCCAAGAACGGACTCAGTCTATAATTAAATAATGGAATGGAATTAATTGTGACATGTCTGCTAAGCCAAAGCACAACCTTGGATTCGGCCTTCACTTACTTGTTTAGAAGGTCTTCTGAGACTTCTATTGTTCTTAATTTTCTACGGGGAATGTCGTGATTAGTCTGAATTTAGATACTTAATTATCTCAATTAATTGAATTTCTAATGGACATAATGAACTTTATAAATTAATTCTAGTACTTGTAGGATTATTTACTTTTTATTACCTCAAATTTTACTAAATTTAACTATTGTAAAATACTACTATATATAATCACTGACATATTGGAACAGACCTTAGGTGGTCACCTACTGGGATTTATTTCTAACAACCTGTTTAGGTCATTTTTTGGTCCCAAAAAAACTATATTACTATAGGTGTTGATGAGGAAAGGGACCTTTCTTTAGGTACTTGATTGCTACTTGGGAGCAAGAGGGCATGGAACCAATTCAAATCTTACGATGTTGTTGACTTTCATTTTGTGTTACCGTACTTTGGTATTGTATTTTACTTGATTACAGTGTATCTTGATTTCTCTGTTTTCCTAGAACATATGACATGATGCATCATTTTGATATGGTATGACTTCTGTTTATCTTTATCTTTCAGTCTTCAATTGTTTACTTCAGTTGCATGTTGTTTACTACTTTCTCTATTGTTATTATTTGTTCTATAGTGTTACACTCTTCCAATGATGGCATATTTTCCCCACTATCACACCTTAGGCCCTCGCTTCTAGTCAACAGCCTCTAGAGTTTAGGTAAATTTTCTTGAGGCCATGTGGCCAGTTGAGTATGGAGAACCTTTAGCGGAATTTGGACCCAAGATGTTACATTAATCCAAGATAAATTTAATATTTATCTCCAAATAGCATCAATTGCTCTTGAAGTCCCATACCATAATGTAATTTCCCTAATCACATAATCATCCAATATATAATAATAATTTCCATAAATAACCTAAATCACTATAAATCAGTAATAAAATCATATATTCTTCCAAAATATAATTCAAATGTTATTCCTCAAATAAAATCTCATAATATTCTATTTACCTTAATCATATAGGGTTTCCAAAATACTAAACATCTTTAGAAATAAAATTAATCACTTAGAACCAAATCATTTTCTAATCCCATGGTTATTTATTAGATAAAAAAATATGTTTCCAAAATCAACTTATTCTTAATCCATCAAATTTTTTAACTAAAAATAATTTTTTCATACTAACCGGGATATCACATAGTCCAGTAGTATTTGTTTCAAACTTATATACCTTCTGTTTTGGGTTCAAGCCTTATGGACTTACAATACATGATGGGTTTTTACCCAATCTATGGTTTTTCATTTTATTAAACTATATAATTATTATATATTTCCCAAAAATATGATGAACACCCTCAAATATTACATTAGTATATTAATCTTTAAAGATAATTTTATAACCTAAAATCTTATCTCATACCTTTAATTTTTTATCCCGACCCATAATTACCTTAACATACTAATTCATGAAGTCTTTTATATCTTGAAATTTTACAACTTTTCTCCCTATGATTTAAATAAAACTATTCCGCTATAAAATAAGGTCATACCTTGATCATGGTTTCCATTATAAATCATTATCATTTTACTCACATAGATAAAAGGCCCACGCATCACAATAATGATTTAGAGCTTCTTAAAATTCTCTTGTTTCCTTGTTCCAATGCACCGTATACAATTTGGGTTATATAGATATTGGAAGGGAAATTGTTTTGAAAAATCTTTTTGGATGACCTATAATTTCAAAACATCTGAAAAATTTTATTTTTTATAAAACATTTGGACCGAGTATGTTTTGAAAATTTCAATCAAGGGTCCTTTTAAAATACCATAAATATGAACCATAATACTATGAGTTAAAACCAAATATAAATTGGTTTCATTAGTGTATTCTTCATTGGTAGTTGTATTAAAATAATAATATTATTCAAAGTCTTGTGATAGGGTAAAATGTATGAAAATTCCTTGAAAATATTTACCTTTTGGGAAAGATGATAAATTGGGAAATTATGATTTTATTAAAAACAACCCATAAACCATGGTGGAATAGATGAATAGAGAAATTGTTTAATATATTGTAAAATTGTTTATAGGATAGTTATATGTTAATGGAAGTTTCAAAATCATAAGTATGTGACTTTAAAATAATGACTTAAACAATTCATTAATAAGAGATATAAATGTTCTTTGGGATCCTCCTCCTTCCATTTGTAATTGGTTTTCCTCAACCTGAAAAAGTTACAAGAAATTATTTTACTAAAATGATATACCAATAAACTTAACCTATTCTTAAAAAAATTCCTATTCTCCAATGTTGTTTGAACCTTGATCTGATACCAACTATAATAACCCATCATTAAGCATTACATGTTCTAGTGTCTTTGAGAAAGAATTCACATTCTTATAATCCCAATAGTCTTTTCATTTTAGATATTTATAGAATTAGGAAACACTCTTATGTAGTAAAATCTTACATTACAAGTGGAAACTTAAACTTAGTATCCATTTTTTTGACCAAAAATAACTCTTTAAAATAAAACATGGTTTATTTTCATGATAAATATTCACAAAGTTTATCTTAACCTCATCTTTGTCCTTACACATCATTAAACTCTATAAAAAAATTTAAAACTTGGGATAAACACAAAAATATCAATAAGGTACATAAAAAGAATAAAAATAAATTATTCTAGTGAAATACATGAAAACCCATAAAACATTATTAAAACATGTCATTTTCCTATAAAAGGGAATCATTCCTTCAAAAAAGATCATTATCTAGCCTTTTTTAAATCAATAAATTTCCATGAAAACTCATTATCAGGCATAAAAAGGTTATCTAGTTAACTTTGGACATAATATTTCTATATCAATCTAATAAATGAAGTAACCAATATGTTCAAATTCCTTCTCTGGAGTACCCAATGTATTGGAGGTTATAACGTAACCACTTTCCCTTGGTTTATCATGAAACCACCTGTCGTTGGTTAATAACGTAACCACCTATCATTGGTTTATCATGGAACCACTCATAATTGGTTTATAATATAACTAACCTTTATCAAAAACATTTCCCAAGTATTATAGAATAGTCATAAAACATTAAACCTTGCATCATAAAAAATTAAGGAAAATAACATTTTCATTTTGAAATCACTTATTTTTAGAAAAATTGTGCACATGCAGAGGGAAAAAATATTTGAAAATAACCAGGTAAAATTATAAATTATGATTCCAAGAAAACATTATTCATTAAAAATGGAAAAATACACTCATGTTATATAAGTTAAAAAATCATTCCTTCCTTGTTTTTTTAAAAAGGTTACAAATTACCTCATTTATAAAATGACAAAAATATTCCTTTCAAACCATTTTGTAAAAATAAATAAATGGGTATAAATAACATTAAAAAAATATAAAAATAATAAAAACATTATTTAAATGTTTTTTAGAAATAAATTATATGGATTTGGAAGAAAAATAAGGCTTCAAGGGAAACATAAAAAAATAATTTTTAAAAGAAAGTCTCTTACCATGAGTCTGAATCATTACCTATGTTCTTTATCTTCCTGAATAATAAAAATAAGTTAATTATTTACATACTTAATAAAGTTTATAATTTTTATTATTCATTTTATATCAATTATTTCCATGTTATATATAATTACTTAATTCTTTAAGTACATGTCAGAAATTTTGAAGATATTTAGTACAAAAGTACAAAATGACTTTGGTAGGTTAGATATAGTCAGAGATGTCATTATTCCATCATATATGGAATAATAATAATAAAAATTATAATTTCTATAAATCAATTACACTTTTATGTTAACCAAATAAATATGGTTATTAAAACTGAACGATGTTACAATCATGGAGATGGTAGGTTATACGTACACATTAGTAATGTTTCCATTTTTCAATGATCATTATGGAAAGAAATTAAATGTTATTTTGTATTTAAATAATGATAATAAAATAATATATATAATATTATTTAATTAAATATACTTATATATATCAACTATGAGATGTGGTGATGAAAAATGAATCACATCACTTCGTGGAGGTGGTAGTCCACACGTACACACAAAGGACGTTATCATTTTTTTGCATGAAATTTTAAGAAGTTAAATGATATATTTTATTTTAGGAATGATAAATATGTCATAAATATCATAAATAAACTTCAATTCCATCATCATAACCATTCTTGAGAGATAATTATAGGAAAAAATTACTTCAGTTTGTGAGGAGGTAGTTCTTCGTACACACAATGATGAATTATTTTCTCATTTGATTAAAGAGGAGATAGATATATGTCATAAAACTATGATAATAAAATATCATTATTAAAGGATACTAAAGTTATAATTTTATCACAGTTGAATAATGTTTTAGTTATGTGTAAGAAGAATGAAAACTAAAACATGTGGATGAAAACTATACCTCTTCTTTGGAAATCCTCCTTTGTTTAATACAATAATACCTCTAATATTGGTATTATTCCTAAAAAATACCACTATAATGAAATAATGGATTATAAGAAGGTATTTAGGTGGGTATTTACAAAACCAAATGGATGAAATGATAAGAAGTGGTTCCCTCTTATATGGGACCGGAGAGGCACTCTAGGAATTTCTCACAATATTAAATTAATATAAATTAGTTTTTAAATAAATATTGCTCAAAAGTGATTTATTTTGAACATAATATGTGTATAATTCTAAATAACGTCATCCAATGAAAATTAGACAAATTTTGATTATATTTCTACTCTTATCTTTTGATTTTAATCTCTTTAACTCTTACTGTGACAACATGAATTTTTACACTTTGAGGGTCAATATAGTTAAAATAAAATGGATAATTGATGATATTTGAAATATTATACTAATCACTTGTCTAAATTTAATAGTTTTATGAATTTTATATCATTTAATAAAATATTAATTACTATGAAATATCAATAATGTCAATTTTCAAAGCTATTCAATACTTTTTCTTTGATAATATCAATACAACATCTAAAATTTAAACCAAATAATTTATTATATCCATAACATGTCATGTTCATCTATAAAATTAATTATCATTTTATTTGTCTCATATTATATTTATTCTAATATTTTTTATAACATTTATTTTATTTTTCTATTAATTAAATAATTACCACATCAGTATTGTGTAAGAATTTAATGTGATTTTTTATTGACTAAAATTTAAAAAAAATTACCATGATAAATATAAATATTTTATCTTTCAAAATACTATTTATAGTCAAACATATCCTCTAAATAAAACTATATTAAAAACATTACACTTATTAAAAAGAAGATTTTTATATGTTTTAAATTTATTTTAATAGATTACTATAAAGCTTATATTCTCATCCAAGTGGCCCCAAAAGGTTATAAATTAGACCATTGGATGATTATGGTCATGATATACTCATCTAATAAGATTTAGGTTAGTTTCTGGGTCATTTTATGGTTCTTTTCATTTTATTTTTCACATAAATTACTTGATATACTCCTTGTCATGGTAATAAAAACTTACTAAGGTTATTATTCATATTGTTCAAAAATAAAATGGATCTAGTTACTAAATTTGGACCCATTAATTTAAAGTATGGAATCTATTTTTCAAAATTTATAACATAAAAGTTCCAAAATTTTGTAATGTATCATCCTAGATGCCACTAAACTGGTGCTCTAAGATGAATTACCACATGGTCTCAAGTGCACCTCTCCATACTCTATAGGCTGCCAACTAATAGTGAGGGGATAGGGTGTGTCCATAGAGAGACTGTTCCATCGTATCAGAGTAAAAATCACCAAAAATAATTAAATATCATCTAAATTAGTAAATAAATAGAGTGTGGAATATAAAAATAAATTAAAATAGGTTCATTCTATAATAATAAATGAAATTCTATAAAATAACTAACATCCATTTCATATGTAAAACACTAATCTCCCATAGGGTTGATGATACTTGAAGTAGTGCATAAGGGAAACTGAAATAAAATTATAGGGATCGACTAGTAACTATGATCTATAACACATACCTCATCTCCAAGACATTTTTTATATCCTCCATAAAAATCATAAGAATATACACGAGTAGATTTTCTCGATCATGCAACCCTGGCCCTTATCCCTATCCATCAGGTATCCTTTTTAATCCTAAAATGTAGAAATAAAGTCGACACACACAATGAGGTTCATGTATAGAGGTGATAAATAATCTTAGTAGGCCACCGCAATGATGAACCAATAAATATTCTTTCATTAGTGAATTCTCATGCAATATGATTATCTTAGCCAAGACATGACTGGTAAGATAAGTAAAACATATTACATGAAACCATAGTCAATCCCTTGGACAATAATCCTAGTCAACTAGTCAAGGTTTCATCATGTATATTTATATTTATAAGTGTGTATATATATTCCCATAAATATATATATACACACACATAAATATGAATATACATGAGTAAGGTGAAAAATAACACAATCAACAGCATTCAATCCATGGGTCTAAAATCCTGATCGTCTGTACATCCTTTAAAAAGGGTATTGAGCTAGATTTCATACCACTCAATTCATGCAACTTTAAGTCAATCTTTGAGTGCATAATTACAATTGATAATACCTTCTTTGGATAGTGCTAAAAATGTCTCTAAGAAATCTATGTCACCATAGGGGGATACATTTCCTAGTCCACGGTTCACCTATACTCACCTCTAATAACTATAATTAGGGATGTCATATACCGATGTACAATCTTATAAATATGGTACATAGATGGATTTCATGTCACGCTCTCCAAGTAAATCTAGTCCAATGTCTGAGCCCAAGGTATAGGTCTTTAGGTGGTCATAAAATTTGACATAGATAATCCCTAAGGGTATGAACCATTTGTGGTATATAAGGAGAGCTCATCGAGGAGATATCTTGCCCACCCCTAGAGGCCTCTAGTTAGGGAGATTGTAATTATACCCATCACCCAAGAGAACATAATCATCCATAAGTATCTACTACATCAAAGGTGAGTAGATCAATATCCACCGATGTTTTCCCATAATCAATTAGGGAGTGCGTAATCATCCCCATCACTTGGGAGAGTGTAATCATCAACATTTATCTATCAAATCAATGGTGAGGTGAAACATGTCCACCACCATGATCTAGTAATCGATCCAGGAGAGTGTAATAATCCCTATCACTCGGGAGAGCATAATCATACACAATTATCACCATTAGGGATGAAATTCATATATATCATAATCAAAGGGACACCATTCCCATATATCATAATCAAGGGATACCATGCCTGAATATTGTAATCAAGGGATTAAAGGCCAGATCCCAATAAATACATCTAGGCATCTCAATAAATTAATATAACAATCAAAGTCTCATAAGAAAAACCCAAGAAATACATCTGGGCATCCCAATGAACAAATAAGATGTATCCCAAGAAGTATGTTTGTGAATCACAATAAATGGATTAGATGGATCTCATGGAATATGTTTGGGCACTCCAATATATAAAATAAATGGGATCAGAAGCCTCAAACTAGGAAGCACCTCAGGTAATCATCCCTACTTTAGTAGTAAATGAGTGAATCATAAATAAAGAGTGGGGGTGTCCTAACACCTAAACCCACCACTACTACCATAGCCTCACAGGCTTAAAAGTTTGGTATGGGTTCTAAGGTGACACATGCTACCATCATTACCCAAACCCCCAATTCACTAGATCAGGGTCAGTCAAACATTGGGTAACCCACTGAGTCCCTCATGTCATAACACAAGAGAGGAATCCTACTCAAGATCCTTATAAATGAAGGTAAATTTTGGAATCCTACATGGGATCCTATAATGATAATAAAATAGAGTAATCCTATATGGGATCCTCAGAATGGTACATTAGAAGATGAATCCTCCAAGGGACCCATAACAATAGTGAACGTAGGCATAGGCAACCTACATGGGATCCTTAGAACAACAATAAGATAAATCCATCCTATAATGTATCCTCTAGTTCAAAACATAAATAGAGGCATCCTATAGGGGACACTTAGAAACAACTAACCTTGTGGGGTCCTAGGAAAAAGGGAACATCCCGTAAGAGAGATTCTCTCAAAGGAAATTATATAAAAGAATAATTGAAGAGAGATAGATCATGGTTCATCTCAAATCGGCATCTCACTCTCAGGATATATCTAGATTTCATTATTGGATGAAGAACCTCTTCGTTTAGGAAAATACTAAAACACCACTGAGGAGTCCTGCAATCACCTCAAGGGTGTAATTATCATGATCAATTCATAAAAATTATCAAAATGGACTATTCATGTTTCCAATTATAACTCATGGGAGTAAATACATGAAAAACCTGCAAACAGATAACAAAGTGATAGTACGTAAAATGTAGACCCTAGTATAGGGCTTATACTCCCAAATCCCTACCTCAGTGTGTACTCCAACTAAACATGTAATGTAAAAAACCTATGTACATGGCATGTTGATATTGTACATGGAACATTCCCTACATGGGGTACCAGCTAGTGTACCTCATATATCTTAGCCATGTACTTTGGATGGTTGTGTACCTCTACATGACATGCAACCCACACGAGGTCTAGTTGTGTACTCTACATGGCTATGTTCCCCTACATGGGCAGTCTAGTTGGGTACTCAACTACACAGCTGAGTCACAGTACATAGATTTTATACACCATAAAAGGTATGTACTTCCAAAAATATTATCTTCCCAAAATGGAAATAACACATAGAATGTAATACTAAACTACATGTTGGGTGATCAGGATTTCTGAACGAGAAACACCTCAAATCATCTAGAAACCCATGTTTTCTCCACAAAAGGCATAGATTGGACCACAGGGGGTCTTAATTAGTCATAATAATACATTAAAACTTGAAAACAGTAAATAAATGTGTATTTATAGAAAAAAAAATAAAAAAAATGACTACCTTTAGGCAGAATCTGCTGAAGCTTCACTCGTTTCCGTGGTCCACAGCTACCGCACGATGATCCAGCTCCTCCTGAGCTCTATAGAAATACCTCATTTTTTATCCCTATATATTTATATTTATCCCTTCCACTTTAATTCACTCATTTGTGATATGGGTAATCCACATGGGTAATATTTGAGACTCAAGGGAATGAAAAGAAAGAAAATAAATAATACAAAGGAAGAAAAGAAAAGAAAAAGAAAAAGGGTGCCCTAGCTGGCCCTGATACCTAACCTGATTTCATGACTCACCAAGAAAAAACTCATTGTTCTTGACTCAATGGTGGATATGGAATCTTAATCTTAGGATCTATTCAAAATATATGGTCGAACAAACCTTAATGAATAAATTAATATTTAATTAATTAAAAATTAAATATTAATTATTCCCCAAAAATTTTAATGGTTCAAAATTCTACCAAACTTCTTTCCTAGGGTAAACAACATATTCTTGGACCAATGGAGTGGTTAGAAAAATTATACGAGATAATCTAATATGTAAAATTACAATTTTACTCCTTACAATCATCTAAAATAAAAAATTCAAATTTATACTCAAATTTTTAATCAAGAAAATCACGAATCCTTACAATATCTCCACCATAAAACTTCTCTTCCCCAAGAATACTTATATGAAAAACTAGTAGCCAAAATCCCAACCTAAGAATCTACACAAACAGGTTATATTGACTATCCAATGACCAGTCTCAAAGCATCAATAACTCTTACATCAAGGAATGTGTTTAAGTATGATTGGTTTGGCACTCCCCACCGCAGGAATACCCTTATCGTCATCTAACATGAGCATAAAGCTCAACATCCCATGGAAAATGCTGAATTTCAATTAAAAAAGGGGGTCACCACCCACAAACATCTAAAGGATTACTCCCCACCATATGTCTTAACTCATATAGCTTCTCAAGAACAACCTCAATAGTTTCATCAACAACCAAGAAGGATTTTGAAAAGAAAATAAGATTTGTGTATAACGGATGCTCTCTCAGTGTACTCAAGATGATTTTAAGATAAATAATGATCATGTCTAACTAGAAGTAAAGTAAGATTAAATCGATAGGTGTGTATAAATCTCTTAAGTCACTCTCATATGAAAACATGATATACTTTTATTTAACCAACTCTTAACACCTCGTCTCCCAAAAATGTGTCCAGATCCAAACATAGGTCTAATGCCTCACAGTACCCAATTTATTTCTGATGTATCCTCTATTAGGGATAGACATTCACCATTTATCATAACTCCTAGGAAACCATACCCCTAGAAGGTATGGAAAAAATTGTTCCTCAACTCACATACATCCAATCGCAAATTTATAATTAAAATGGTACCACATCTAAACGACGTATAACATTATTACCCAAATCATACTTAAGTGATCCATCTTCTACTAAAACTTAGCTGACCATGCTACATGACAGGTTAGTCCAAACAAGCCAAAATATCCCTCGGAACTCCTCATCCTAATTGGGAACCTCACCTATGCCACGATTTATTCAATGACTACCTATCACCTAGCATCATTCCAATCATGAGAATATACCTATGATATAACTATATTAGAAACATAAAAATAACTAGTAAATAGGTTCAAGCACATGAAAAAACTTTCCCATTGACACCAATCTTGATACCAAATCACCATGGTGATTCATCAAAATCCAAAGGATTCAACATGCCTATATTGTAAAACCTGAGTACTAATCGTGCATCAGTCTCAAATGAACATAGAAATATGCTCAATTACTAGAAAGGAATATATAAACTTGGTCTAATCTTACTCACTGCTTTCCCTTAATCAAAATGAGCATCAACCTATAAGGGTCTGATTCAAAAATAAGGGCCTCTAAATCTCTCACCCATCCCTACTAATCAAGTATCATGCTGGGTCACAAGTTCTAACCACCTTACCCAAAATATAAATCCTCTCCAACATATTTAAATATAGCACTGACCTATGAGGTTAAAAACTGTCAAACATCAGCCTATTAGTGCCTAATCCTCACTAGTTATCCTCATAAAGAACTACTTTCTATTGGTCATGATATCAACATAGGATAGATACTGAACTGACACTCATCAGGCATCCGCATGCGGTAATGTCCCCTCAAGGTCCAGTTCACGATAAACATTGTGGTACCGATCAACATTATACTCAGCAATATGACTAGATAACCAAAAATTAAGGTTGGTTAAGTAAAATTTCATCACAAACTATATAAGAAAATGCCTTATATATTTTTACTGATACAGTAAATAACCAAACCAATGAAAAAACACTCTATAAGGGGTCCAACATTTGGAAATAATGTGCCCTATAAACCTACTAGGGTCACTACACCTCTCATGAAAGAGAAATAAGTCATCAACCTCACCATCAAACATATCATTATAGATCCACATGGAATATCATCAGAAGGAAATATTCATATAATTAAGCCAAATTGAGTATAATTCCACCAAAAACCTATAAGGGATTTATTGAAACTTTAAATAATTAGCCTCTACCATAAGTAAAATTACACACTGGGAGGCATGTAACATGTAAATCCTACATACTAAATATGATGTGTGAGACACCTCTTTCCTTTGCTGCCCAGGAGTCAAAATCAATCTGTGGCCACTTACCTATGAGAGAAGATCCATATATTCATAATAAATTATAACATCCACACCACATGTGCATCACTCAAAGTGAATTTAATATAAAAATGTAATATCACATATCAAAATAGAAATCCATATGCCTAGAAACTAGGACTTCTTACTGAAACAAGTGTTCTCAACGCGCCAATATGATATTCATCATAGGTTCCAACACATTCTAAATAATCATGTCTATTATATCCCAAATAGTAAACCAAATGAAAGGAAAGCCTATGAAACCAATTTTCAATGCCCCAACCTGGATGACACTAAATAAATACTCCATGTTGGTTCACCACAAGGCCTCAATCACACCTCTCCATATTCCAGAGGCTTCCATATAGAAGTGAGGGCCAAAGGTGTGTCTGTGGTGAGACTATGCCCACATATCAGAGTAAACAATAGTGGAAATAACTAAATATCATCCCAATAAGTAAATAAACAGAGTGTACAGGTAGAAAATAAACTAAATTATATGCATCTTGTAATAATAAATTAAATTCTTTAAAATTTCAAACATACATATCATATATACAACACTAATTGTAAATAGGGTTGATGATACATGTAGGAGTACATAAGGGAAATTGAACTAAAAGTACAGATCACTATTACTAACTCTAAGAAAGAACACATACCCAGTCTCCAAGACACTGTTGGGATGCTCTATCCTGGTTATAAGAATCTAACTGAATGCCTATGATCGATCATACAACCCTAAGACTCATCCCTATCCATAACTTATCTATGGTCAATCGGAAAATAAAACATAAGGTATCCATGCACACCAAGGTTCACATACAGGTGTGAGAAATAATCTCAATAGGCCACCCCAATGATGAATCTATAAATCTGTTTTCATAAGTGAATGCTCATGCAATATGTCCATCCTAGCTGATACACAATGGGTAAGATAAGTTAAACATATTACATGAAACCACAATTGATCCATGGGTCTATAATCATGATAAACTATTAAAGGTCCCATCATGTATATTTATATGTGTGTATATGTATATTCTCATAAATATATATACACAGAAATATGAATATACATGAGTAAGATGAAAAATAAAATAATTAACAACAATAAATCCTTGGTTATGTATTCTCAACCATATGGAAATATTATAAAAAAGGAAATTGATATGGATTTTTTACCACTCATGTTGTAAATAATTAATTTGATCTCTAGGTTCATGATCCCAATCAATAATACCTGCTTTTTCTATTACTAGAAAATTATATGATAAATATATATCACCATAGGAGGGTAAATGTCACATACATGACATATTTTTAGAGGTATTTTTCATTTATTTTCAATTTATTTTTTGTTTTTGGGGTTTCTCAAGCTTTTATGGTGGAATGGGTGAGTTTTTGTGAATTGGGCCAAACCATGAGCCCAATTCCAGATTTAAAAATAAATTTTGTTTATTTTATAAATTTTTTATTTTTTAATATTTTTTACCCATTTTAGTTCATAAATGGCCTCCCCTGACATATTAACACTACAATTGTAGTTTGTATCCTTTAGAAATCCATAACCAAGGTGTATATGGGTTTTTATTTATGGGATTGGGCCTGCCCGAAAGCCCAATTCCAGTTTTAAAAATAAAATTTGTTTAATTAATAACTTATTCAATATTAAGGATTTTTCGGTGATTCAAATCCTCACAAACGCCCATTGGACCCCGAAGCGCGTACAGTATCCTTCCACCCACTTTTTATCTCATATACATCGCAATTGAGTGCAGAAAATATTAGGATTTCTAAACTCGTCCAGATTTGAGGAGGTAAATTCTTTCCATCATAACTCTCTCAATTCTTACTCTTTTTCCACCATTCTAGTTTTTAAATGATATCCTCATTCTCCTTCGAACAACCCCATAATTGTGGGCATTTTAAATTTCAGATACTGGTGTTTTGGGGAGATTTCTTCAAGATCCCTCAAGTAAGTTAGTTCATTTCATTCCTCTTTCAAATTGCTTAGGGTTTAATTCTATTTGATTAGGGTTTCTTCTCCTTTCCTTGAAGTACCAAGTGACCAGGGGGGATAGGGTTTCATACCTAGGGTTTAAACTTGGGTTTTCATGGTCAATTATTGTGGTTTTAGATTTGTTATAAGCTCCTCTTGGTGTAGTGGTGGTGTGACTTTATTTTCGCATGGTGATTCAAGGGTTTTCATTACTTTGGTAGGTGATTACTTTTGGTATGAAATAGTTATGATCTATATGTTGTGTTTATGGTATTTACATGTATATTTAATTTTAATGTTTCTTTCAAAATTGGTTTTAGTGTAAATTATAAAGCAAATTAATTTTAATTCCAATTTCATGTGAAATTTGGGGGGTTTTCATATAAATCTTTTGTTGGTTCCATAAGGGATTCCCTATAATTATTTATTTGATTTTATTGAACTGTATTAGGGATGAAAACAATTTTTTAAATTTTCTTACCCTTTGGTTATTGCTACAAAATTGGTTTTGGGTGAAGTTCGTTAAGAAAATGGTTTTTGAGTACCCATTTGGTGTTGAATTAGGTACTTTACATGGATATTCTATGTGATGCTTATTGGGGGTTGTTGTATAACTAATGTAATGGGTTTAAATAAATTTTTATGATTCTGTAAATTCTATTTTGGTTAATGTGAGTGTTCACATGGTGTTCAAGTGGGGTTTTCAAAGAGTTTTGGGTGCAAAA
Source organism: Viscum album (assembly GCA_963277665.1). Taxonomy (NCBI): domain Eukaryota; kingdom Viridiplantae; phylum Streptophyta; class Magnoliopsida; order Santalales; family Viscaceae; genus Viscum; species Viscum album. The sequence goes on along the minus strand of OY728137.1, from coordinate 1,869,902,464 downwards.
CATGGAAAGATTTGGAGATGTTGTTTTATTGAAACTCCAAGTGTTTTGTTGTGTGTTTTAAATGGTATAAATTGTGTATAGATACTGTATTGGGTGCATGTGACCATTAGTGTTGTTTTACATGAAAATGGATATGAGTTTCATACTGAAATTTTTTTAGCACAAAGGGGAAAGCCCGGGTACCTAGGTGGGGCTGATGTGTACTAGTAAGGCTAGTGGATAGGATGGATTTTGTCCCTGTTTCACTTAGAATTTGGATTACTAAAACTCTAACTAAACTATGTGTATGATGATTTGGGACCACTATTTTATGGTTATGTTACATACTAGTGTCTCATTCATGATAATGGATTTACTATGGTTACTTTACACCGAGGTATGAGGTACATGGGGCCCGAGACTATCTAGTACCTAGGGGTGTTCTCGATTTTGTTACTCATTGTGTTTGTGGTATTTTCCATTGTATTGGGGTGTTTTGGATGTAAATTATAGTAGATAAAATATCTATTTAAATGTGTGAACATTCTGAAATTTTTATCTTGAAAACTGCTTCCAATTGAAAGTTGCATTTATTGAATTTTATCACTACTTTTCTTTGCGTATTAAAACTGCTTGCTTTTTCACATTGTATTGAATTATATTTGGAATCATTGGGTGGTATCCTATTGTTCTTAGGCTTACACCCTACTTACACCCCTTGGGTGTAATTAGACTTTATTTTTCTTGACTCATGTAAAGGGAAAGCTATGGGTGATGGTGGTTCAGGGTGTTAGTCCCCATCCTTGGGGCGGAGTTGTGGAGACGGATTGTGGGCGGTGACCTCTTGTTATGTAGAGTATGTGGGGCTGTCTTGCGACTATATTTATTTATATTTGGACAAATTTTATTGTCTTTAAACCAATGTATCCAGTTCTTTTTCTTTCTTAAGACTTGTTTGGCTTGAAAATTTCAGATTTATATTATGGATTGTTTTTAATGTTTTATGATTTTATACTCGGGTAAATCGTTCCTAAACCTAAATTAATGATACCTGGGAACCTGTGCCAGCCCGTGGGGATAGGGAACACCCTTTGGGTCTTATCACGGTCTGGTTTTGGTGCCAGTATTGGTGGCGACCAGATTCGGTTTGTGACAAAATGGTATCAGAGGAGGTTAATGTTTTTGGGTTATACTGCAATTTTGGGATGAGTCGGGATAGACAGGAGCTAGGATTGTCAGGGATCGGGGTTTTGGTTATGATTAGGGTGCCCGGACCACACCTCACGTGGCAGGCCTTGAGTCACCAGGGGATATTGGAATTTATGGATTGACTTCACTTCTAGGTGAGACGTGTGGGCTGCAGACCACACGTGGACATTAGGAGGATGTGGAGTAGTTATTTCTTTTATTACTAAATTGTGTTTAGTTTATTTATATTTTATGTATTTGATTACAATTTTCATAATTATTTTATTGACTATTGTTTTGTGACTGTTTCATTTTGTAGCAACATGCCTCCCTAGAAAGCTTCCACGCACCTAAGGGAGGAAGCTGGAGAGAGTTCTCCCACACCGATTGATCAGAGGCTTGTGGAGGTTGCGGTCTAGGATATCCAAGATTTGGGATAGGGAACATATTCTACTAATATTCCTATTAGGGTAGAAGATACATATCCTATAAAAGATAAATCACAAGAGTTTCTAAAAAACAAGCCTCCTACCTTCTGAGGTAGCTCAGAACCCCAGGAAGTAGAAGAATGGATTGAGAAGATCGAGTGTATGTTTGAGTTCCGAGAAACACCCGAGGATCTCAAGGTGAAGTGTTCCTCCTTTCTGTTGGAGGGTCTCAGCCATAATTGGTTGGATTCAGTGCTTCAGGCTGGGAAGAATGAGCAGATGCATTGGGGAGATTTCGAGGCCATCTTCAATGAACAGTATTTCCCTGAGGTGTTGGCTTATGTTAGGTCCAGAGAGTTCATGTACCTTGTTTAAGGGAATCTATATGTGATGGAGTATGCCAACCGTTTTTATGATATGGTTCAGTATGCTCCAGAAATCATCTCTAATGAGTAGGAGAAGGCACAGAGGTTTGAGAAAGGATTGCGACCCGAGATATACTCACAGGTGTTCTTGTTTAAGTTGAGGACCTATGTTGAGGTTGTTGATCAGGCATGAATGGTGGAGATTTATAGGAAAGGCAGGGCTGGTTTCTCTTCTTAAGTATCATTATTGGGCTATGGAGTCTTCTCAGGGAAGAAAAGGAAGTGGGAGGAACATGTAAAGAAAGGAGGTGGCAGTTCAGGCCATTCTTCCAGACAGTTTTTGTCTGCGGCTTCTGATGTGAGATCAGTCGTGTGCCACCAATGTGGGAAGCCTGGTCACATCCTACCAGCATACCCACTTACTCTGAAGCCTTGTTACCAGTGTGGAGGAATGGGTCATTTATAGTGCTTCTGCGGTGTGGCACGTCCACTTCCGAGTGGGGCGGGGTCAGTGGCTTCAAGAGGAGTCCCAACATAGTCTGATCCATCAAGGACGGGGGGGATCTTGATTTGGGGGTCATGTTGGTAGGGCTGGATAATCTTCTAGGAAGAGCCTGTTCGGGTCATAGACACAGACTACTGTTCGTCCTCACGAAGAGATCGGACATCTCCATGCATTGGATCAGGAACCAGCAGGATCAGAGGTGGGACCGTCGACAGTTTGAGGTACTGTTTTGATCGCATCTTCTATAGATGCTGGTCTTTTTGATATTAGTGCCTCTATTTCATTTATTTATGCTTGTCTTGTGGAAATGCTGAATTTTCCAACTAATTTGATGTCTTTAGCGATGGATTTGGTGACACCGCCGGGAAAGAAGAAGGATAAGGGCCTCAGGTGCCCCTCATGTGCACTTTCCGTGTCAGGGGTTGAGATGGAGTGGGACCTCCTGGTTCTAGATATGGAAATGTTTGACATAATACTTGTTATGGATTGTCTAGTGCACTTCCAGGCACACATTGATTGCTACAGGCGGTGAGTGAGTTTCACGGAACCTAATGGGAGTCATCAGGTTTTTCGGGGAGAATGGGATCCTCAGTCAGGTCGTGCAGGACCTCCACTCCCAGAGTTGGGAAGTCTTACCATCCAGTTATCATCGCTCATGCTATAAGATGATGGTATTTCCCCTGGAGGTTCACTCCCTCATGTTGTGAATGAGTTTCCAAAGGTATTCCCAGATGATTTCTCAGGTTTTCCCCTGAAACGGGATGTGGAGTTTTCGATCAATCTGGTACTGAGAACACAGCCTATATCTCTTCCCTCTTATCTCATGGCCCCCACCGAGCTAAGATAATTAAATATATAGTTATACGACTTAGAATCCAAAGGATTCATTCACCTGAGCGTATCTCCTTGGGCCGCTCTTGTGTTGTTTGTGAAAAAGGATGACGGATCCCTCTGGTTCTACATTGACTAGCAGAAGATGAATAAGGTAACAATTAAGAACAAATACCCTTTTCCAAGAATAGATGATTTGTTAGATCAGTTAAAGGGGGAAAAGTGGTTCTCAAAAATATACTTGCATTTGGGCTATCATCATCTTACGGTGAAGGAGTTAGATATCCCAAAGATAGCCTTCTGAAGCAGGTACAGCCACTTTGAGTATTTGTTCATGCCCTTCGGATTGACCAATGCTCTAGAAGTCTTTATGGAACTCATGAATAGGGTGTTCCATAGGTATCTTGATTCCTTCGTTGTGGTGTTCATGGATGATATTCTAGTATACTCTGGCTCTAAGGAGGAACACGAACATCACTTGAGGATCGTCTTGGGCACTTTGCGGGATCACTGCCTCTATGAAAAGTTGTCAAAGTGCACTTTCTGGATCAAGGAAGTGAGATTTATGGGGAATGTGATCTCTAAGAAGGGGGTTTAAGTGGACGCCGAGAAGATTAGTGTGGTTATGTCATGGGAACAGCTGAAGAATGTGTTCGAGATAAGGAGTTTCCTTGGCCTGGCTGGTTATTACATGTGATTTGTTCGGGATTTATCTCGGATAGCTTCATCGATGACCACCCTCACCCAGAAAGGGATGAAGTTTGTATGGGGCCTAGAATGTCAGGAATCATTCTAGGAGCTGAAGAGGCGGTTGACTACCACCCCCGTGCTAATTTTTCCAGAGGCTAGAAAGGGATATATGGTCTATTGTGATGCTTCAGGTATAGGTCTTGGGTGCGTGATTATGCAGGATGATTATGTGGTGGTGTATGGATCTTGCCAACTCCAACCACATGAAAAGAACTACCCAACCCATGACTTGGAGTTGTCAGCGGTGATTCATGCTTTGAAGACCTAGAATCACTACCTCTTTGGGGAGAATCTTTTGGTCTACTTTGATCACAAAATCTTGGCCTATATCTTCTCACAGAAGGAACTCAACTTGAGGTAGTGTCATTGGATTGAGTACTAGCAGGGGTTCGACTTTGACATTTCCTATACCCCAAGAAATGGTAACGTGGTGGCCGATTCTTTGAGCATAATAGTTCCAGTGCAAGATTTGAGGAAGTCTAGTGATGAGTAAACTTTGATGGGGATATTTTCTCACATGCATGTGGAGACTAGGGAACACAGTGGAGGGGCATTCTTGGCGAGCGTCCAGATGACTCCTTCTCTGTTGGAGTTGATTCAGTGGGAACAACCTAGTGATGAGATTTGTCAGCAGTCAAAGTAGTTTCATCTTAGTGGGGATACATCCTCTGATTTTTCATTATCTTCGAAGGGAATCTTGTGCTTCAAGGGCCATTCAGTTGTGTCGTTATCTCTATGGAAGGTGGTGATGGAGGACAGCCACCAGTTTTAGTGGGTTGTCCATTCGGGTGCCACCAAGATGTATTATGATGTCTATCGGTAGTTCTGGTGTCCTGGTTCTGGATATGGAAATGTTTTATATAATACTTGGCATGGATTTTCTAGTACACTTCCAGGAACACATTGATTGTTATAGGCGTCGAGTGAGTTTCATGGCACCTGATGGGAGTCGTCGGGTTTTTCAAGGAGAATGGGATCCTCGGTCGGGTCACACAGGACCTCTACTCCCAGAGTTGGGAAGTCTTACCATCCAGTTATCATCGCTCATTCTATAGGATTATGGTATTTCCCCTGGAGGTTCACTACCTCATGTTGTGAATGAGTTTCCAGAGGTATTCTCGGATGATTTCTCAGGTTTTCCCCTGAAGCGGGATGTGGAGTTTTCGATCGATCTGACGCCAGGAACACAGCTGATATCTCTTCTCTCTTATCATATAGACCCCACCGAGCTAATGGAATTAAAGATATATCTAGAATACTTAGAATCCAAAGGATTCATTCGCCCGAGCGTCTCTCCTTGGGTCACTCCTGTGTTGTTCGCAAAAAAGGCTGATGGATCCATCTGGTTGTGCATTTACTACTAGAAGCTGAATAAAGCATCAATTAAGAACAAATACCCTTTGCAAAGAATATATTATTTGTTTGATAAGTTTAAGGGGTAAAATTGGTTCTCAAAAATAGACTTGAATTTGGGATATCACCAGCTTAGGGTGAAGGAGTCAGATATCCCAAAGACAGCCTTCCGAAGCAGGTACGTCCACTTTGAGTATTTGGTCATGCCCTTCGGATTGACCAATGATCTAGCAGTCTTTATGGCACTCATGAATAGGGTGTTCCATCAGTATCTTGATTCCTTCATTATGGTGTTTGTGGATGAAATTCTAGTATACTCTGGATCTAAGGAGGAACACGAACATCACTTTAGGATCGTCTTGGGCACTTTGTGGGATCACCGCTTCTATGCAAAGTTGTAAAGGGGCACTTTCTAGATTAGGGAAGTGATATTTCTGGGGCATGTGATCTCTGATCAGGGGGTTTCAGTGGACCCCGAGAAGATTAGTGCAGTTAATTCATGGGAGCAGCCAAAGAATGTGTTCGAGATTAAGAGTTTCCTTGGTCTGGCTGGTTATTATAGGCGATTGGTTCGAGATTTCTCTTGGCTTGCTTCACCAATGACTACCCTCACCTGGAAAGGGATGAAGCTTGTATGGGGCCCAGAATGTTAGGAATTGTTTGAGGAGCTGAAGAGGTGGTTGACTACCTACCCCATGTTAATTCTTCCATAGTCTGGAAAAGGATATGTTGTCTATTGTGATGCTTCAGGTATGGGTCTTGGGTATGTGCTTATGTAGGATGCTCACTTGGTGGTGTATTGCTCTCGCCAACTCAGATCAAACAAAAAGAACTACCCGACCCATTACTTGGAGTTGGGAGTGGTGATTCATGCTTTGAAGACTTGGAATCACTAAATCTTTGGGAAGAAGTCTGTGGTCTACTTAGATCACAAAAGCTTGGCCTATATCTTCTCGTAGAAGGACCTCAACTAGAGGCAGCGTTGTTGGATAGAGTACTTGCAGAGGTTAGACTTTGACATTGTCTATACCCCAGGAAAGGGTAACGTGGTGGACGATTCTTTGAGCAGAAGAGTACTAGTTCAAGCTTTGAGGAAATCAAGTTATGATTGGAATTTGATGGGGCTCTTTTCTTAGATGCATGTGGAGACTAGGGAACATGGTGGACGGGCATTCTTGGCGAGGGTCCAGTTGACTCCTTCTTTGTTGGAGTTGATTCAGCATGAACAAACTAGTGATGAGATTTTTCAGTGGTCGAAGTAGTTTCTTCATTTTGGGGAGACATCCTCTGATTGTTCGTCGTCTCCTGAGGGCATCTTGTGCTTCAAGGGCCGTTCAGTAGTGTCGTTATATCTATTGAGGGTAGTGATGGAGGAAAACCACCAGTCTCAGTGGGCTGTCCATCCGGGTGCCACCAAGATGTATTGTGATGTCCATCGGTAGTTCTGGTGGCCTGGTTTGAGACGAGACATAGTGGACTTTGTGTCAAGATATTGCACATGCCAGCAGGTGAAAGCAGAGCATCAAAGGTACTCCAGTTTTCTCCAGTCATTACCCATTCTTACTTGGATGTGGGATGAGGTTTCCATGGACTTCATTATTGGCTTACCTCATACACCTTGGGGTAAGAATGCCATTTGGGTGGTGATTGATCGTCTGACGAAATCAGTCAACTTCATTTCGATCATAGATACAACTAAAGTGGATGAGTTGGGTCGTTTGTATCTTCAGGAGGTGTTGAGACTCCATGGTGTTCCATCAGTAGTTGTCTCATATAGAGACCCCCTATTTCACTTCTCGGTTCTAGGAAGGCCTTCAGAAGACCTTGGGGTCTCATATTAAGATGATCACGGCATACCATCCTCACATGGATGGTCAGACAGAGCGGGCAAATCAGATTTTGGAGGACATGCTCTATGCATGTGTCTTAGACTTTGGAGGTTCCTGGGATAGCCATTTGGGGCTGGTTGAGTTTTCTTATAATAATAGTTACCAATCCTCGATTTGAATTGCTTCTTTTGAGGCACTCTATGGTCGGTCATGTCGGTCCCCCCTGTGTTGGGACGAGGGAGGTGAGACTTCACTGTTGGGGCTGATCCTTGTGCAGGAGACTTCTGAGAAGGTCAAACTAATTAGGAAACTCTTGTTGATAGCTCAGAGTCGTCATAAATCTTATTCTAGCCAGAGTCATCGAGACCTAGAGTTTTCTGTGGGTGATAGGGTATTCTTGAAAGTGGCCCCTCGTCTGGTCCATCGTCGATTGGGGAAGCAAGGGAAGTCGATGTTGGGATATGTTGGCCCTTTTGAGATCAATGAGTGTATTGGAAAGTTGGAATATAGGTTGGCCTTACCTTCACAATTAACATCCATCCATGATGTCTTCCATGTCTCCTAGTTGAAAAAATACAACCCGGATCCGTCTCATGTGTTGAGTTGGGAAGAACTAGAGATAGAGCCTGACTTGTCAGTTTTTGAGCAGCCAGTGCAAATAGTGGACTCCCAAGAGAAGGTTCTTTGGGGAAAGACTAATCTACTGGTCCGGGTTTGTTGGTAGCATGGTAATGATACACATGACACATGGGAGTGGAAGTTATGGGTTAAGGAAGAGTATTCATTCCTATTTTTTTATCAAGCTTCAGGTTGACTTTTTGGGATGAAAAGTTTTCATGGTGGGGAGAATTTTCACATACATGAAATATTTTAGAGGTATTTTTCATTTATTTTCCATTTATTTTTATTTTTTTGGTTTCTCAAGATTTTATGGTGGAATGGGTGAGTTTTTGTGAATTGGGCCAAACAGTGAGCTCAATTCCATATTTAAAAATAAATTTTGTTTATTTTATAACATTTTTATTTTTTAATATTTTTCACCCATTCTAATTCATAAATGGCATCCCATGACATATTAACACTACCATTATAGTTTGGAGCCTTTATAAATCCATAACAAAGGTGTATATGGGTTTTTATTTAAGGGATTGGGTCTGCCCGAAATCCCAATTCCAGTTTTAAAAACAAAATTTTTTTAATTAATAACTTATTCCATTTTAAGGATTATTTGGTGGTTCCAAGCCTCAAACACGCCCATTGAACCCAACCGAGCATCCAGTATCCGCCCACCCACTTTCGAGCTCATATACATTGCAATTGAGTACAGAACATCTTAGGGTTTCTAAACTTGGCCAGATTTGAAGGGGTAAGTTCTTTCCATCATAACTCTCTCAATTATTACTCTTTTACCTACATTTCAGTTCCTAAATTACCTCCTTATTCTCCTTCGAATTACCCCATAATTGTGGCCGTTTTCAATTTCATCTACTGGTGTTTTGGGGATATTTCTTCAAGATCCATCAAGTAAGTTAGTCCATTTCATTCCTATTTCAAATTTCTTAGGGTTTCATTCTATTTGATTATGGTTTCTTCTCTTTTCCTTGAAATAACAAGTGACCAGGTGGGTAGGGTTTCGAACCTAGGGTTTAAAATTGGGTTTTCATGGTCAATTCTTGTGGTTTTAGGTTTGTTCTAAGATCCTCTTGGTGCGGTGGTGGTGTGACTTTATTTTTGCACGGTGATTCAAGGGTTTTCATTACTTTAGTAGGTGATTCCTTTTGGTATGAAATCTTTGTTATATAGTTACTATTTTTATGGTATTTGAATTTATATTTAATTTTAATGTTTCTTCAAAAATTGGTTTTAGTGGAAATTATAAAGCAAATGAATTTTAATTCCAATTTCATGTGAAATTTGGGGGTTTTTCATATAAATATTTTGTTGGTTCCTTAAGTGATTCCCTATAATTATTTATTTGATTTTATTGAACTGTATTAGGGCTGAAAATAATTTTTTAAATGTTCCTACCTTTTGGTTGTTTCTGAAAAATTGTTTTTGGGTGACGTTCGTTAAGAAAATTGTTTTTGAGTACCCATTCGGTTTTGAATTAGGTGCTTTACATGGCTATTCTATGTGATGCTTATTGGTGGTTGTTTTATAACTCATATAATGGGTTTAAAGAAATTTTTAAGGTTCTTTGAATTCTATTTTGGTTAATTTTAGTATGCACCTGGTGTTCAAGTTGGGTTTTCAAAGAGTTTTGGGTGCAAAACAAGGAAAGATTTGGAGAAGTTGTTTTATTGAAACTCCAAGTGTTTTGTTGTGTGTTTTAAATGGTATAAATTGTGTATAGCTACTGTATTGGGTGAATGTGACCATTAGTGGTGTTTTACATGAAAATTGATATTTTTTTCATACTGAAATTGTTTGAGCACAAAGGGGGAAGCCTAGGTAAATAGGTGGGGCAGATGTGTACTAGTACGGCTAGTGGACCGGATGGGTTTTGTCCATGTTTCACTTAGAATTTGGATAATGAAAACTCTAACTAAACTATGTGGATGATTATTGGGGACCACTAGGTTATGGGTATATTAACTACTAGTGGATCATGCATGAGAATGGATTTATTATGGTTACTTTACACTGAGGTATGAGGTGCATGGGGCCCGAGACTATCTACTGCCTAGGGGTGTTTCCGATTTTGTTGCTCATTGTGTTTTTCATATTTTCCCTTGTATTGGGGTGTTTTTGGAAGTAAATTATAGTATCTAACATGTATATTTAAATGTGTTAACATTCTGAACATTTTAGCTTGAAAACTTTTTCCAATTGAAAGTTTCATTTCTTGAATTTTATCACTACTTTTCTTTGTGTATTAAAACTGCTTGATTTTTCACATTGTATTGAATTATCCTTGGAATCATTGGGTGGTATCCTATTGGTATTAGGATCACACCCTACTTACACCCCTTGGGTGTAAGTAGACATTATTTTTATTGACTCAGGTAAAGGGAAATCTATTGGTGATGGTGGTTCAGGGTGTTAGTCCTCATCCTTGGGGCGGAGTTGTGGAGACGGCTTGTGGGCGATGACCCCTTGTCGTGTGGAGTCTGTGGGGATTTATTGATAATATACTTATTTTTATTTGGAAAAATTTTATTGTCTTTAAGCCAATTTATCCAGTTCTGTTTTTTTCTTAAGACTTGTTTGGTTCGAAAATTTCATCTTTATATTATGGATTGTTTTTAATGTTTTATGATTTCATACGCAGGTAAATCGTTCCCAAACCTAAATTAATGATACCCGGGCACTTATGCTAGACCATGGGGATAGGTAACACCCTTCGGGTCTTATCACGGGCCAGGTTTGGTGCTGGTATTGGTGGCGACCAGATTCGGTTCGTGACAATACATGTCTTAGCCTAGGTTTCACCCGTACTCGCATACAATAACTATAATGATGGATATTGTATACTGACAGACAATCCTGTAAATATAGTACAGATCCAGACATAAATCTATTCTCTCCAAGTAAATCTAGTCCAATTTATTAGATCTATGTCTTGGTCTATAGGTGATCACGACTTTGTGACAGGACAATCCCTAAGGGTTTAACCCTTAGGTTATATATTAGGAGAGAACACTAGTGAGATGTCACGCCCAACCCATGAGATCTATGATCAGGGAGATTTTAATCATCCCCATAACCTAGGAGAGTGTAATCATACACAAGTATCTTCCACATCAAGAGTGAATATTGTTATGTCTACCACTGTGATCTATTAATTGATCAGGGAGAGTGTAATAATCTTCATCACTCTAGAGAGCTTAATCATCCACAGTTATCTATCACATCAATGGAGAGGAGCTCCATATACACCACTATAATATTATAATATATCAGGGATAGAATAATAATCCTCATTGATTAGGACAATTTAATTACCCACAAATATCATAATTAGGGATGTTGTGACCATATATCATAATCAAATATCAAGGGATGCCATGCCCGAATATTGTAATTAAGGGATCAAAAGTTGAATCCTATGAAAAAAAATCATGGAATCTCAATAAATTAATATAAAAATTAAAGTCTCGAAATATTTATCCTAGGAAATACTTATGGACATCATAATAAATGAATAAGAAGGATCCCATGAAGTACGTATGGGAATCTTAATAAATGAATAAGAAAGATCCTAGGTAATATGTCTGGGAAACCTAATATATAAAAGAAAGGGGATCAGGAGCCAAAAACCATGAATCACCTCTGGTAATCAGTGATACATCAATATTAAACCATTTAATGCATATATAAAGAGTGAGGGTGATCGAATTATTAAACCCACCACTACTAGCATATCCTCACAAGCTTACATGTTCAGTACGGGTTCTAAGGTGACACCTGCTACCATCACTACCCAAATTACCTATTCACTAGCTTAGTGTCATTCAAACATTAGGGAAACCACTGGTTCCCTCTTGTCATAACACAATAGAGTCATCCTACTCAAAATCCTAATAAATTAAGTTAAAAGGAAGAATCCTCTAATGATAATCAAACAGAGGCATCCTACACTAGATCCATAGAATAGTGTATCGGAAGAGGCATCATACATGGGACCAACAAAAACAGTATACATAGGTAGAGGTATCCTACATGGGATCCTCAGAACAACAATAATATAGTAGAATCCTACAAGAGATCCTCTAGGTTGGAACACAAACAAAGGCATCCTACAGGTGACCCATGGAAAAAACTAACCTCATAGACTATTGGGATAAAAGGGAACATATCTCAGGGGATACATCCTTAAGGAAAATCTATAAATGAATCATTAAATAGAGAGATATCATGGATTATATCATATTAATGTCTCTCTATTAGGAGACAACTGCATTCAATTAACTAATAAAGAACCTCTCTATTTAGGAAAATTCTGACATGTCGCCTTGGATTCCTAAAATCATATCAATGGTAGAATATACACAATTCACATAGAAAAACACTAATTGAGTACTAATGTGTCTACTTCTGACTCCTAGGAGTAAGGATATGAAAACCCCCAAAATAGGTATTAAAGGGGTAGTACACGGCATGTATACCCTAGTACACATCGTGTAATCCTAAATCCCCACCTGGGTGTGTACTCTATCCAGACTTGGCATCAAAAAATCCATATACACAGCATGTCGATCATGTACATAGTGTATAACCAACACGGGTAACCAGCCTATGTACCTCACATGTCTTGTCCATGTACTTTGTCTGGTAGTGTACCTCTACATGGTGTGCAACCCACATGGGGTCTTATCGTATACTCTGTATAGCCATGATCTTCTACACAGACTATCTTTCCAGGTACTTGGCTATATGGATGAGTCTTAGTACATGGTGTGTATATCCCATACATGGTGTGTAATTCCAAAAATATCATTTACCCAAACAAGAATATTGCATGTCATGTATTCTTGAACTACACATCATGTAATTGGGATTTCTAAATTGAAAACCCCTCAAATCTTCCTCAAACCCCCATTTTCTCCTTAAAAGGAATAGATCAACCCAAATGGGAACCTACGAATACATAATAAGATATTAAAAATATAAAATTGTAAATATATGGGAATTTATGGAAAAACAAAAAAAATAACCTACCTTTGGGCAGAATCCGCTAAAGCTTTACCCATTTCTATAGTCCATGGTTGCCTCACGACGATTCAGCTCCTCTTGAGCTCCACAGTGGCACATCCTTTATTCCCCCCCCTCTCTCTATATCCCTATCCCTTTATCTATCTCAGTCATGTGAAGGGGAATCCAAAGGGGGTGTACGTGAGAATTCATGGAAGGAAAAGAAAGAAAACAAAGAAAAAGAAAAGTAAGAAAAGAAAAGGGAAAGGAAGAGGGGGCTTAAGCTGGCCCCAATGCCCAACCTTATTATATGCCTTTCCTAGAAAAAAATCCCCATCTAGACTCAATAGTGGAGATATAATCCCAATCTAAATCACCATTAAAAATATATATCCAAAAAAACTATGTGAATAAATTAATATTTAATTAATTAAATATTAAATGTTGATTATTCACCTAAAATTCAAACGGATCATAATTCTACCAAAATTTTGTCCAAGGGTAAACACCCTCTCCCGAGACCAATGGAGTTGTCTAAAAAATTATATAAGATCATCTTATATGGTGAAATGGCCATTTTACCCCTTATAAGTTTCTATGAGAAAAAAAAAGCAAATCTCTGATCAAATTTCTCATCCAAAAAAACATGGGTCCTTACAGATTTAATTTGAAACTAATCCAACAAAATGCAATGGAGAAATCTTTTTTAGAAAAATTCTATTTTTAAAAATAAACATTTTTATATTAAATTAAAGTTTAAAATAAATTACCAAAACCATAATTAAATTATTTTCAATCAGAAGAATATAATTAAATTTTAAAAGTAATCCAAAATTGAATTTTAATTTGTAAATACATAAAAAATATAATTTTAATAAAAATAAATATTTTTAATTGGTCATTGAAAAATCAAACATTTCATAAAATTATCATAATTTCACTATAGGATAATATTGATATGATGATTTCATAAATGAGGTTAATTTTATCAAATACATTTTCTAAAAGTTTTAGAAATTAATTATATAATGAGTTCATAAAATGGAAATAAAAACCACTTTTAAAGAAGATATATTTTTTAAGAATAAAATTAATTTAATGAAAATTAGTTGATTAATTCCAAATAATTATTTAGTAAATTTATATTGAGTAGGGAAATTATATTTTTTCATAAAGTAGTTATTTCTATTCATAACCACAAATTTAATGGCTTGGTTATAATAGTAACATTTAAATAATAATATTTAGTTGCTCGTTTAAGCTCGAGGTGGAATATCTTGTACACTATCAAACATTTTGTTTCCTATTAAAATATTTAGATGTTAAACCACATATATAAAATGACCTATTTAATTCATGAATCATATAACTTATCAATAAATATCTATATTGTATAATGAATAAATATTAATAGTAATTCCCTAGTTAATCAAATAACTTTCATGGTAAAGGACCATATGAATAAATTATATACATATTAATTAGTAATAATATTTATGATAAATAATATTAATATTTAATTGAAATTTAATTTCTATTTATCACAAAAAATCGAATGTTTCAAGGGAAGTTAATTATTACAAAAAAATTAATCAATAAAGTGATTTTTAATACTTTCTTTTGTAAAACTAATCATAAAACATCAAAAGAAATAATAATTATATTATCATTAAAAACATATCTCTCATTTTATTACATCTAAAATAAAGTGTTTTTGTCATTGATGAATAGAAATACCATAAAATATCATTAAAACATTCTTGAGGAAAATAATCTGTTCACTTTGAGAATCACTTTAAAAAACTATAAACTCCCAAAATATTAGGAAAAATATTTTCATTAAAAATTACCTTATTAACTTATATAGTAATATTTTAAGTAATTATTTTTTATGATAGTGGGAAATTTCATCCATACTAAGTATGTTAACAAACATTATTTTCACATTATTATAAAAAGGTTAAATGTACCTCATTTCGAAAGTTGAAAGAAGATTCCATTCAAAACTTTTTTTAAAATATCAAACATGGGTAAAAAATAATTTCATAAATCTTTTATATAATATTAAAAATATTTTTGAAAATATTTCTAGAAAACATGGATATGGAAGAAAATTTATTTTCGACCGAAGAGATAAATAATGTCAGATTTTTGTCAAAGACATTTTATCAATCATTTTAAGTACCAAAGAGAGTAAAATAGTACCATTACATAAAAACTTCATGGATAACCAGTAGAGGAAAAAATTAAATGGGTTTATTAGATAATGATAAAATATTTCCTTCAATGTAAATTCAATCATAAACAATCTCGATTAAAATGAGATTGTGAAATAAAATCTTATAAAGATCATGATATGTTTATGTGATAATTAATAAAAGAAGTAATTATGTGTTTTAAAATTAAATACATATAAAATAATTGTAAATACAACATAAAAAAAATACATTACCCACATAATCTTAGAATATAAAATATAATGAAGAAGTAAAAGAACCCAATGAATAGAAATTGAGTTATGAAATTCTTTACCACTTGGTAACTTTCAAGTCAAATACCATTAGATTAAATAATTAAAATTTAAATAAAAAATACCATTATTTATAAAGGATTCATGATATTAAATTTAAAAGGGGAATTATATACACCATATAAATGAAATTAGGTGCATAACTCTAAAATATGCCTCAATTAAGGGAAATTGAGTGGAAATCCATTACCTCACGCTTCCCTTCTGTAGAACATGATTTAACCTTCTATATAATGGTTTTAAACATGTTATTAATTTATAAAAAATCCATATTTAAATTTATAATATCATATATGATTCTCTTATAACATCTTTTCACCCGTTCGTTAATAACATTTTATTATTACTATTGTTTTGTTTGTTAATTTTCTTATTGTCTAATACATGTTATGTCATGGAAGTTCTAGTTATTGTGAATCATATATTGATATATCATCTACATAATGATAATAATTTTATAAATATCACTTGTATTCATTATATAGCTTCTTATAACCCCTCTTTAAAGTTCTACATGGAAAATGAATTGCATCACTTCATAGAGACGATAGGTCGTACATATGCATGAGCGACGATATCATTAACTTAATGGGTGAAAGGGTAAGGAATTGAATGATATGATAATTTTAAATAATTAATATCATGTCATATGTATCATATAAATTCATTATCTCTATCATTATGACTATCTATGTGAGTTGGTGATGTGAAACAAATTACATTGGTTTGCAAGGCAGTCGTCCACTGTACAAACATAAATTCATCTCACTATGTGAATACACATTTTATACTATGAAAAGACTACTACTATAGTTTTTAGTATCCCTAAACCCCAATACACACCTCTAGAATCATCTCTAAGCCCCAAGTCATTATTCATGCCTTGAAACCCATCAAAAAACACCATTTTGGAATGTTTTAATGCTTAGAACTCTAGTTCACATTCCAATTCTGAAAATAAACAACCCAATAGTCAAAAATTCAAATTCCCTCTAAAATTTTATAACCCAAAAGAACATGGGGTATTACGTGTTCCCTCTCTTATCAATTTCAACCCCCACACTGACCCCTGATAGTAGTGACCCATGATTGTGACCCTCAATTACATCTCCTTATTCCCCTTCTCTCGGTGATGCATACCCCCACAAAACCCTAACCCCAAACTCTAACACCACACTAACCCCCTTCTCCCCATAACCCGAACCCCCATCATCCTTTCCCCTCTACCACAACTCTTATCAAGGAACCCCTTATCCATCTATGAGTCAAAAATTTACATCCTTGCCTCTCTATCCTCCATGTCATTTTTCCCTCTCCTCAACATGATTTCTTTTTCAACCTTATTTCATGACATCCAACCCTAATGATTGAGCGGTAATATGTTTTTCCTTTATATTGTTTATTTTTTTCATGTTTTCTATTTAATTTTTGATTGTATCAACATTTTTTCCTACTAGATTAATGTTTTTTTTTAAATCAAGGTCCTACTCTGGTCAATGAAAAAGTTAGGTGATCTCTTCCCCGAGAAATTTTCCAAAAAATCACCCATATAGAAAGTATTATCCAATGATAATGAAATAAAACTATATTATAAATTAATATAAATTCATAATTATACATTTCAGTGTGATTAAACATTTGATAAATCTTTATTACCATGATTAATTGCCATTATTTATTTAATATTTATATATATTTATATATATAATTATGTTTTACATCTATTGTAATTATATTTAAACTTTTATGTATTACTATTATTTTTTAAAATTAATTATGTGATGATATTTATTTTTAATATATTTAAAATTTATACTAAGTTTCTTAAATCTTCATTATTATTTTTTATTTAATATTATTATGTTAAATTAATTTAAATAGTTTTCAATATTATATTCATTTTATAGTATGTTATTGACCTTTTAAATTTATTTTTCATATTTTATTTTAAATTGAGTTTTCCTATCAATATAATTTTGTTTGAGAAATTATTTTTACATAATGATGATAATAATTGATTATACTTGTTTGATTAAACATTTATATCTTCATTTTTGAATTTATAGGTAGAAGTTTGGTAATACTATATGTATGGATAAAATTTAGATTAATTTACCCTGAGACACACCTCAGTATTCTAAGGTTTTGGAAGAATTTTTAGATTACATAATTTAAAATCAATCAATGGATTGTAGAGTGAAATGTTTGTGTCCTAATTGAAAATTTAAGGGATGGTTGAATAGAAACAAAGTATATGAGAACCTAATATTTAAGTAGTTTCCTATTTTATATATATGTTGGATTTGGAATGGGGAATTGAATGTTATGGGAAGTAAAAGTAATGATTATCTTGTTAATGAAACACAAGGTAACCCACCAGTTGATAATTTAGTTTGAAACTTGATAAATTATAAATTTAGATTTTCAGGATCTAATGAAAACTATTTTAATAGATCAATAGAACCTTCAATTAATCATGAGCAGTTTATGCTTTCTCAAAACTTTAATGACCAAAAAATAGTTTTAGGAATTAGTTGAATATGGAAATTAAGAATTTTATAAAGTGTACCAAGTATTCAAAGTTGTATTTTCTACATAATGTGTATCATACCATGTGTCTCCATGGAATCTCTAGAAAATCTATGTACATAATTATTTAGATTCTTCATGATGCATTTGGTGAAGCTAATATCTCTGCATAATTCAATAAGATGAATAAAATCATTAATAAACTTGGACTTGATTATACAAAATATATACATACCCTAATGATTGTAATATTTATTAGGAAGAAGTGTTTAATAAATAATAATTCATAACATGTCATACAAGTTTATGTAAATCAATTAATAACAGTGGGGTTAAAAATGAATGAAATACTAGGAAGAAGCAAAAGAAGAAAACTCTATCAAAGGTATCATATTACTTTCCTATGAAACCACAGTTGTGAAGATTATTTATTTCATCTAAGACTGCATACTATATGAAGTGATGTTCTTTGAAAAGTAACAGTAATGAATTAATGATGCATCCAAAATATTCAATTTCATGGAAGGTGTTTGATTCATTGTATCTAGATTTTTCTTCATATACTAGGAATATACCTTTTTTATTAGTTTTTAATGGTTTTAACCCTTTTAGTACTTTAATTACTAATTACAGCATATGGTCATTTTTTTATCCCCTATAATCTGCCTCCATAGTTTTATGTGAATATTATTTCTATAATTATTTTGATGATTATTCATGGAAATAAAATGTGTGTAAATGAAATTAAAATGCAAATTCAACCCTTAATGATGGAAGCGAGACTTTTGTTGGATCAATGAGAAAACTAATCAAAACACATGGTTATTTAATGTGTAAAATTAGAAACTTTCCCAGACTAGTAATCTTATCTAATTTGAACAATCATAAAAGTTTTTCTTATCTAGTTTTTTATTTTGATTTTGATCTGCACTGATTACCTTATAATATAAAATGGTAATTTATGTGTCATAAATAATTTCTTGATTCATCTCATAAATTTAGGTTTAACAAGTAACAATCCAATAGAGATGTTGAATTGAGAAATTTATCAAAGGTTTTATCTGGTTCAAAATCTTGGGATAATTAATGAATGTAAATGTAGAATTTGGAAATTTTAATCAGTTGAAAGAAGGGGAGAAATAGTATAAGGTACAATATTTAAATTATTTAGAACAAAATATTGGAATAAAATTAGTATATTATCTATTATTTATTATTGGGAGTTTAATTTTCTTTTTCATAATCTTGATGTAATGTATATTAAGAAGAACTTATATGACAATATAATTTTTAAATTAATTAATGAGTAGGGTAAATCAAAGAATCACCTAAATTATCATAAGTATTTGGAACTAATGAATATAAATCATGGTTTGTGTGAAGATGTGAATAGAAAGTATCCTTTATCTATTTTTTCAATCAAAAATAATAAAAAAATACAAATTCCATTGATCATTAAACAATGTAAAAGTTCTAGGTGGATATTCAAGTAACATTTTGAGCTGCATTACTTAAAAAATAAAAATTTAAATGAATTAAAAAGAAATAAGTCACATATTATAATAGATCAATTTCTACCCTTATAATTTCTTAATATATTACCTGAAAACAATAATTACAACATTAGTTGATGTGTGCACCTTTTTTAGAGAGATTTGTGGAAAAACTTTAAATACTATTGAGATTGAAAAACTTCAAGAAAAAAATTGTGTTAAAAATATCATTTTTGGATGTTATTTACCCCTTCATTTTTCACCATTATGATTTATTTGACTATTTATTTGGCTGAGGAAGATAAAGTTGGTGGACCAGTACACTATCAATGTATATATCCAATTGAAAGGTTTGTTAATGTTATTTTTATTTTTATTGATGAATTCAATTTATCAAATCATTTCATTAAAAATTTTAATTTTTTTCTTATAATTCTTTCATTAGGTAATAAGGTATTTTAAAATCATGTCTGAGGAATAAAGATCAACTAGAGGCCTCTATTACAGAAGGTTACATAGTTAATGACTGTTTGACCTTCTTTTTTGGGTATTTGGATAGAAATGAGTATAGATTAAATAATTTTGGATGTGTTGATGACATATCAAATAGTTCTTATTCTGGAAAATAATCATCGGTATTTCCAACTAGATGAAGACCAATTGGAAAGGGATCGAATTTTACACAAATTGAATTGGAGTTACTACAAGAACATAAATATGTTCTACTCAATAGTCTTATTAAAGATCTATTTTTTTAAGAATTTAGATTTTAAACAAAGTGAAAAATAAGTGGTTGAGATAGAAATGATAAAAAATTAACAAAATATATTAATAAGAAGATTGTTAAATGGTTTTCTCATCATGTAAGTGTGTTGTCATATTCATATTATTGACATGTATTCATTTTGTTTATATTAAATGTAATACCTTATATCATATTTTTTAGATAATAAATTTTGCAAATCAAGCTAAAATGTAAGGTAATTTTTAGTTTTTTAATCAATGTCCTCTAAGGTAGGATAATACATTTGATGACTATAATATTCATGGTTTCAAGTTTCATATAATTAATTGTGAAGTAGGATTAAAATCTCAAAATAGTTGTGTATTTACACTTTTAGAGGTGGGATACTATGGAAATCTGGTTGATATAATTTAATTAAACTATTATGGTTATTTTTTATTTGTCTTATTCAAATGAAAGTAGGTCAAAATTTATAGGGTTATATTGAAAGATTAATTACATTTTATTTTGGTTAACTTCTCTTGCTTGATATATACCAAAGAGTATGACGAATATGACCCATTTATCTTGGATTCACACAAATATATGGTTTATTATGTGGATTCTAAAATACATGAAGGTTAGAGTATTTTTGTACACTTAAAATAGATAAAATAGTATGATATGGGTGATGAAGCTAAATTGGTACTTTATGATAGTGATCCTCGTCAACAAAAAAACATTCAACAGGTTTTCCCTGACAGTATTGAAATAAAATAACTTGAAAAGGAGGGTAAAAATGAACTACTTTTTATAGTGGAGGTTAATAAAAATTAGGAAAATAAATATGATGATAATTGAATGTATAAATTAACAATGAAAATATAAAAAAAAATTGCATTTGTAAGTGTTTCTTACATATATACATTGTTTTATTTATTTAATTTTGTATAAATATTTTACTTCTATTTATTACATTGAAAATATTCTAGAAAATTTGTATAGTAGGATTGTTGAGAATAAAAAAAATGAGATCCTAATGGATCAACATCTCAAAGTACACTACTTATACCATCACCTCTAATGGATTTAAGTGATTCTTCTATAACTTATACTTTTAGTAAGACACTAACTTCCCTAGATGTTATTGTTATCTCACTATTTGATGCACCTCCTTTGGTGGAGTAGTTATTCACTCCTCTATCTAGGGTATATTGGGGAGTAACCATTACTGATTTGTATTTTATTGTATAAAAAACTATATATTTTTATTAACTATTTAATTAATTTATTAATAGATAAATATAACAATAAAATAGATACAAATATGTATATAGTTGATGTATGGGACCATAAATATTTAAAATTATCATTCCATTTGATGAGTTTGGGGTGCCTACTGGTGATGTTGTCAGAATATATGGATATATTCTTGGGAATATTTATTATGAGATGGAGATCCTTACCAATAAATATAAATTTTGCATGCATATTTTCATATAATGGAAAAATGAGGTGTTAGAAAACTATTTAAAGGTAATACTAATCTATGTTTGTTGATGACTAATTTTAAAAAAGTGAGTAAAATTATTAACATATGTATAAATTGTTATAGTTTTTATTTAAAGATATTTTTTTATGTCCTTAACTCTGTTTCATGCCCAAGGACCTCAGAAAATTTGGGCAAGAAATGGAGAGGCTTTAAGTGGAGATTATGTAATGAATTTAATGTAATTTCTATGATCACTTTGAAAATATATGAGAAGGTTCCAAAAGGCATGTCTGGTGAGTAGTGAAATATTTTTATTTATATTAACATAGATACAACTCATAATTAATCTTCATATTTTATAGTATTTTAACAACATAAACACACTAAAATTATAATTTTTATTAATGTTTATATTTTTTCTAGTAATTATCTAAATAAAATGCAATGAATCGTAAAAATAAATTCATTCCTAATATCATTGGATCATAGAGTTTATTTATAAAAATAGGGATATTAGTTTTATTTTATCCATTATTATTTATATTATTTTATTATAATTCATAGATATTTTATAAATTATATATATATATATAAAGGGTCATGATTTAAGCCACCCAATTTGATAAATAGAGATGTAACTTAATGTTCATCGGAAACCTAATGGATTTTTCATGAATGAACCTACCAATGGTATTGGTGTAAGTAATTTTCATTACCATTTAATGTTATCTGATTAATATAAAATCATAATAATGATAAATAAAAAAATAGATAATATTATAAAGTTCAGATAATTTATAAAATCGTTATTAATATTTTTGTATTAACGTAAGGACCCTGACCCCAGTTTCCCAAATTTGGTGCCTTATTTCATTAAATTAGACTGATTATAATAAATTAATATCCTAAATGAATGAATAGTTTAGTAGATTTGGAAAACCAGATACATACATAAGTTCAACATTACAACTTGAAAGGAAATACAAAATAAAAATTCCTTTGACAACAACCATAACTCTTGGGTTATCCTTGCATGCCATTCATAATATACCTATTAATGTCCTAGGAAAATGAAACATAAGAAAGGGGTGAGATAAAATTATTATTAAGGTTAATAAATACATTGGAAGATATCATAAAAATAAACATTAGGCATGGTTAATAACTAAAAACACAAACCTTTAAAAATAAACTTGAACACATTATGGTAGGAATAAGAGCTAAATAAATAATGCCATAATAAGGCATAATCATGGGTATTATACTATTCAAATAACCACACAAACTTTCAATTAATAGTTTCATAATGAGGGAATTCATAATGCAGAACATCATACCCATATGTTCAAGTACTCATACCAATACCATAAATAACCATTTTTTAAGGCCTCATTCCAAGACCGTAGTTTGTCTCATGAGACCTACTGATGAATCGAGGGGGTATAGAGGATCCCACATATCACTTAATCAGTAAAATTAATTCCTTATATTAATTGGGATAAATATAAACAACATATAAATTTATATTGAAACTAACATATTAAATGTGAACAAATTTCCTCGAGCATTAAGCATAAACACTAACCATTTGAAGTAAATTGGTGAATTTTTTTAAGATAGTACATCCATAGTAAAACTAATAATAAACCATTAAATTAAATATGGTAGATTATATCATAAAATATTAATCCCAATAATACATAATAATCAACAAGAGTGTTGAAATAGATGATGATACTCTTATAAAATCGTTGAGTAATTCTTGAGATAAATATTCTTTTACTTTGAAAAGAAGAGTTATTTTGGAAAAATATTTGTATAAAACCAGAAGTGAAGATATTATTTTCATAATAAAATGATTTATTTTATAAATATAATGGTTTCTAAAAATATATTATAGAGTTACCTTGAAAATAGGTAAGAATTTGAGAAATTCCCTTGAATCGGGCTTGTATTTTAAGAAGAATTTTTGAAATATCCTTCTAAAACATATAAATCCCCATAAATGAAGGTATTATTCTGGTTTGTACACATATATAGAACATTAAAAAATAATTTTTTAGGAGTAAATATTAATAAATAATAAATTAATTGAGGTAAGTAGAGAATAAGAGTAACCTGAATGAAAATGGAGGGTCAGGTAGATAACCCTTACCTTAAGTCTGATGGTGTTATTCACTTGATATTAGTGTCCTGTATAACCAAATTAAGTTAATTAATTAATATTTCTAGAAACTATTATTTATTTAATTGATTTATTATAACCTTATTAATTTCATTCATGGCCTTCTTGATGGGTTTAAGAGATTCAATTTTATTGTTTCGCAGCATTTTCTTCCTTGGTATTCATGACTGGTTTACTTATATACATGTAATATGAGAATGGTTTTCCAGAATATAATTTTTATTTTATTTTTTAACATACATAATATTACATGTTTATAAAATTAATTTGGTTATTGGGAGTGAATATGAATAATTATATAAAACTTTAATGATAATTGTTTGGGTTAATTGGCGGTTTTGATCACAATGAACTCATATAAATTAATATCATGTGTACAAAAAAATTACATAACCTTAAATAAGTTATAATACATATATTATAGTCTATTTCAAACATAAAAATGGTTTAATGAACATAATTTAATATGTTAATAGAAATTGAAAACCTGTCGTCCTTGAATGTGATAAATTAACACATCTCGGGTGGTGTTTTCATTTCTAGTATAAAAGAAGGGGAAAGGAGTGATGATGATGAATTATTAAATTATCATAAAAACATTACATTAAATTTAAGTTACTAGATTTATAATAACATTATTATAAAATAGGGTGAGGAAAGAAAAAGAAAATAAAGGAACTCGAAATAAAATAAATGAAAAGGGGGATTTACCTCTTGAAGTTATATTCTTTGAGAGCCTCTTTAGGGGAGAGGTTTTGGTCTTTTTATGAGACCAAATGCTGATGGATGTGGAGGATAATATGTGGTCCTAATTTATACAAGTAAAACATCTTGATATGAGTGAAGAGAAGAGGGAGTGATCGGGTTTTTATAGTGGAGGAGAGGAGTGATTTTTGAATATCTTATTCATTATTTTATTATTTTTCTCAACACAAGCAATAGTATCTTATAACCAAGAATAGTAATATGTGAATGTAGTTTTCACTAATGGTTTCTTACATCATCAATGATGAAAGGAATGGTGCATTTAACCTATAATGTATATATACGATAAATTACCGTTTTTCACTATTTACTAAAAATTCAAATATTTTAGAAAAATCCCAAAAATTCACCATATTTGTTTTTTTACATGTATAATCCAAAAATGGACTCCATTTTATCAAAATAATTTTCTAAAAATGAGAAATATAATTTTTAATTAAAATCATTATTTACTCAAAAAATGTGGTTTTAATACCAAAACTGATTTTATAATACCCTAAAAATTTAACTAAGGTATTATTAAATTATTATAAAATCATAGTACAATAAAATATTTATTTAGGAACCCATTATATAAAAATTAATTAAATTATTAATTTAAAATTTTGATTAAATATTTATCGCTCAAAAAAATATGAGTAGTTAATTAATAATTTATAAAATATTTTACTTCATTTATAAGGTGAATAAATTTTATTTATATATTCATGGGTAAGGTTAATATTCATAAGTTTCATATTAATATTCATAAGGGTGTATTACTATTCATAAGGGTAAGTTACTATTTATCAAAATTTAAATTGATTCTATCAAACTCTAAATATCACCATGAACGCAACCGTGTATGTCAGTTTTTCGAAATTCAAATCACAGAAGTGGAAAAATTATATTTATTTGATAGTTTATTATAAAGTTTTTTCTTGTAGAGACTCAGTGTTTCATGAATTCAATATTAAATTTATTTTCAAACCCTTGGGGTGTTACATTCTCCCCTCCTTACAAGAAAATTCTTCCTCAAAATTCATAGAATGTTACCTCATAAAAAGATTTGGGTAGGTATTCATCATAATATCCTTAGGATCCCATGATGCCTCTTCGATTTTATTATTTTTCCAAAGTATATTTACCATTTTATTCATTCGATTCCTCAAAACCTATTCTTTAGTGTCCAGAATCTTGATAGGATCTTCACAGTAAGATAGGTCATGTTCCAATTCTATACCTTCATAAGTGAGGACATGTGTTGGGTCTCACATGTACCTTCTCAACAATGAGACCTAGAACCCATTATATACTTTATATAGGCTAGGCGGAATAACCAAATTATGTTCAATATCTCTAATTCTCTTTAATATTTCAAAAGTTCCAATATACCTAGGGCTCAGTTTTCCTTTCTTCCAAAATCTTATAACACCCTTCCATGGAGATACCTTTAAGAAAACATAATCTCCTATTTGAAATTCCAAATCCTTCCTTCAATTATCTGTATGGTTCTTTTTACTGTGTTGAGCTTATTTAATTTGGGTTTGAATAGTATTTACCTTTTTTATTGTTTCCTCTACAATATTTGGGCCCACATGCTTCCTTTCATCGAATTTATCCTAACATGTTGTTGTACAACATCTCTTTCCATACAATACATCATATGGTGCCATTTTAATGCTATAATGGAATCTATTATTGTAATAAAACTCCAAAAAGGTAAATAATGATCCCATATACCTTGAAAATCAATTTATAATGATCTCAACATGTCTTCTAAAGTTTGGATCATCCTTTTTGATTTCCCATCAGTTTGAGGGTGATAAGAAGTACTCAAATGAAGCTCAGTATCCAAATATTCCTATAGAATTTTCCAGAATTTTAATATAAATCAAGGATCGTGATCTGGCACTATTGAAATAGGTGCTCCATGAATTCTTACAACTTCATTGATATAGATTCATATAAGGTGCTCTAGTGGAAAATCCTCCCTTATATCAAGGAAATATGAAGATTTGGTAAGTTGATCCACAATTACCCATATCACATCATTCTTTCTTGTAGTTTTGGGTAATATAGTGAAACAATACATGGTGATGTCATCCCATTTCCATTTAGGAATAGGTATAGGTTGCATGAATCCTCTAGGATGTTGTCTTTTAGCCTATCTTGATACATAATCAGCAATTTCCCACTTCATATTGTCCCACCAGAAATGTTCCTTCAAATCTCTATAAATTTTAGTACTACCAGGGTTTATAGAGAAATTAAAGCTATGGGAATTATCCAATAACTCCCTTTTCAGCTCAGGTATAGATGGAACACATATCCTCTACCCAAATTTTAGAATTCTATCTTCACACACGAAGTCATCCAACTTTCCATATTTCATAGCATTAATTTTCTTTTAAAGGTTCTCATCATCAGGATGAGAGATTTTAATCCTTTCTAATAAATATTGTTGGGAAACCAATTGAAAAAGTAATGATATTTCACCTTCTTTGATAATTCCCACATCCATCTTTACTAGATCCATAAACACAGGATCCCTTTCAATCCTCATTTTGTTTTGGGCTCCATGATCCTTCCTACTTAATGCATCTACCACCTTATTTTCCTTCCCTAGGTGGTAGTGTATTGAAAATCATAATCCTTGAGTAGGTCGAGCCATCTCTTTTACCTCATGTTGAGTTCTTTTTGTGTGAAGATATATTTCAAGCTCTTGTGATCTATATATATCTCATATATTTTACCATAGAGATAGTGTCTCAATATCTTCAGAGAAAATATTATAGCTTCTAACTCAATATCATAATTTGGATAGTTCTATTCATAAATTTTTAACTACATTTATGCATAGAAAATAACTCTATCATTTTTAATGAGGATTCATCCAAAACCTTTCTTTGATGCATCACTATATATCACAAACCCATGATTCCTTGATGGTAGAGTTAGGATTGGAGAATTCACTAATATCCTCTTTAATTATTTGAAACATTCCTCAAATTATTTTATCTATATAAACTTAACCCCTTTACAAGTAATCTTGGTTAACGGATTAGCTAATCAGGAGAAGTTCTGAATGAAATGCTGATAATAACCTGCTAAACTAATAAAATTACATACCTCGGTTATGTTCATTGGTTTATCCCATTCTTGAACAGACTTTGTCTTCATAGGATCAATAGATACTCCATCATTAGAAACAATATGGCCAAGAAATGAAACTAATTGAAGCCAAAATTCACACTTTCTAAACATCCCATATAATTCATTTCTTCTATGAGTATTCAAAATAGTGTGCAGGTGATTTTCATGATCTTCATAGAATTTAGATTATACTAAGATATCATCAATAAATACCACCACAAAGTCATCAAGATATTCCTTGAAAACTCTATTCATTAGATCTATGAAAATAGAGTGTGCATTAGTCAGTCCAAAGGGAATTACTGTAAACTCTTAATTCCCATACCTGGTTCAAAAAGCTATCTTTAGAATATCTTCCTTCCTCACTCACAACTGATGATATCCATATTGAAGGTTAATCTTTGAAAAATATTGGGCTCAATAAAGTTGATCAAATAAATCATCAATGCGAGGTAGGGGATATTTTTTCTTTATTTTTATAACATTTATCTCCCTGTAGTGAATGCATAACCTCATAGATCCATCTTTCTTATTAATGAAAAGAATAGGGGATCCTCATGGAGAGACACTAGGGTGAATAAATCCTTTATCACTCAATTCCTCTATTTGTTTCTTCAACTCTATTAATTCCAAATTGTTCATTCTATAAGTAATCTTTGATATAGGTCTTGAACCAGGAATTAAATCAATAGAGAACTCAACTTCCCACTTTGGATGATTTCCAGGTAAATCCTCCCAATAAACATCAATATATTCTTTCACAATTGGTACATCCTCAATTTTAATGTTCCTTTCTACACTCATTGATATTGAGTTCTCATCCTCCCCAATAATTTCATTCAGTTGAGCTACTGGGGGTAGATCAAGATAAGAATTAGATGGTGACATTTCTGCTTTAAAGATGAGGGATTCGACATCATTCTCAAAAATTATAACCTATTTCTTCTTAAAATATGTTTTTGCATCAGGATTAAAATTCCAATCCATACCAAGGATTATATCAAATTTAATCATGTGTATGATAATAAAATTAGTAGATAAATCACATTTATATTCCATAATAGGGACTTTCTCACACATCTTTGTTGCAATGATACTTCCCTTAGAAGTTTTTACTGACAAATCCCTTATTAAATCAAATTGGAAATATCTAATTTTCTTGGAAAACTGGGAATATATTAAATAATGTGATGATCTAGAATCAAATAAAGCATTGACTAACTTTGAGAAAACAAATAAATTACCTAACACCACATCATTAGGAACTTTAATATCAGTAGTTGTGATTGCAAAAACTTGGCCTTTCTCTCTTGGCCTTCTTTGGGGAATGTTTCCTTGAAGTTGAGGAAAATAATTCTCATGATGTCTCCTCTCCTTGAAATTGTATCATTGAATATTGGTAGATACTTTCTTCCCCTTACAATCCTAGGATAGGTGTAATTTTTCTCCACACTTGTAAAAAACACCCATAATCTTCAAGAAAGTATAAGGGTGTATCTTTCCACAATTATCATAGGCTAGAAGATTAACTATTCCATTCTTCCCCATATCCTTATTTTATTTTCCATAGTTATCAGAAGCCCTCTTCTTCTCTTAATTTCCCTTAAAATCCTGATACTTAGAGAATTCATTTTCTATCTTGATAGCACATGAGACTATATCTTCATATGATGATAAACTTTTAGAGACTATATCCCTTCAGAAGAATTATTTTAAACTATAAAATAATCAATCAATCTTGCGCCTTGGATTACGTATGTAGTCTGCAGCATGTATTTATAACCTTGTGAAGTTAGCTTCATATTTTTCAACATTTTTATCCTCTTTTTTCCTTATATTCAGAAACTGACTTTCCATATATTCTCACTATTCATAAAGGAAGTATTTCTCTAATAATATTTCCTTAAAATACCTCCATTCCATTTCTTATATTTCTTCCTCATATTTTGTGTTTTGAATTAAATACAACCACTGATCTATATCTCCCGATTAATGATAAACCACCATAACCACCTTCTCTCTTTTGTTACATCCCAAAGTAATAAATATCTTCTCTAATGAACTTATCCACTACTATGTTGCGAATGGGTTAATAGTCCCATTAAATGATGGAGGTTTTTGTCATATAAAGCGATCTAACATAACTCCTACACTTTTTATATTCGGATGCTCCATATGGGTAAGTTTATTGCTCATAACATGAGTCAGTTGTCCCAATATAGTCATAATTTTATTATCACCGGTTATAGAACTAGATCCAAAATCATTATCTTGCATCAGAGGGAAATCCATACATGGGATACACGTGTTCATGCAGTTTTCATTCCTTCTAATAGGCTCCATTTCAAAATAATATCATACACTAGATTAGGTTATGAATCATAATGTATAATCTCAATATAGAAAAATACTTAGCCTAAATTGAAATCCTTTACATAGATAATCTCATAATAATAAACATGGTTTCTTTGAGGAAAAATTTACATTTAAATCCTTCATAATGGATTGTAAAGAAAATTTGAATTATATTAAGTATATCCCCCAAGAGTGTCAAACCAGGTGCACAGTAAGGCCTGTTGTCATTTACCAAGATACCTTAGGTCAAGCCAAAAACTCCTTGTTTAAGTTATTACTCTTATGTAAATTTGTGTCAAAAAAATGTCCACTTGTAGTATCCAGTTAGGGATACATTTTCTAGAAAGATCCACATAATCTATTCCTTACCAAAATTCTAGGACATTCTTGTATGTTTATCATCAAAGTATATCTTAGGGTTTTGTTCCCTAATCTATATTTTCTAAATCTAGTTTCCATGTTTTCTAATAAACTTCCTATGATACCAACTGTAAGAACCCCGACCCCAGTTTCTCAAAGTCGTTGCCTTATTTCATTACATTGGAATGATTAAAATAAAGTCTTATCCAGAAGGAACAAATAGTTTAGTAGATTTGGAAAACCAGATACATACATAAGTTCAACATTACAACTTGAAAGAAAATACAAAATATAAATTCCTTTGACAACATCCATAACTCCTGGGTTATCCCTGAATTTCATTCATAATATACCTCTTCAAGTCCTGGGAAAATAAAACATAAGAAAGGGGTGAGCTCAAATGACTAGTAAGGGTAAGCAATATAGTGGAAGATATAACAAACATAAACATTAGGCATGGGGAATAACTAAAAACACATGCCTTTAAACATAAACTTGAACACATTACGGTAGGAATAAGAACTAAATAAATAATTTCATAATAAAGCATAATCATGGGTATTCTACTAGTAGAATAACTATATGGACTTTCAATTAACAGTTTCATAATTAAGGAATTCATAATTTCAGACATCATAACCATACCGTCAAGACCTCGTGCCAAGACCATAAATAACCATTTTGTTAAGGCCTCATGCCAAGACCGTAGTTTGTCTCATGAGACCTACCGATGCATAGAGGGGATATAGAGGGCCCCACCCATCACTTCATAAGTCTAAATAATTTCTCATATGAATGGAGATAAACTTAAACAACATATACATTCATATTGTAACTAACATATGAAATATAAATAACTTTCTCCATACATTAAGCACAAACACTAACCATTCAGAGTAAATTAGTGAATGGTTTTAAGATAGCATATCCACAGTAAAACTAGTCATAAACCATTAAATTAAATATGGTATATGATATAATAAAATATTAATCCCAATAATACATAATAATAAACAAGAGTGTTGAAATAGATGAATATACTCTTATAAAATCATCGAGCAATTCTTGAGATAAATACTCTTTTACTTTGAAAAGAAGAGTTATTTTGGAAAAAACATTGTATAAAAACATAAGTGAAGTAAGATGGAATTTTAATAAAAAAATTAGTGATTTTATAAAGATAATGGTTTCTAAAAACATATTATAGAGTTCCCTTGAAAATAGGTAAGAATTTTAGAAATTTCCTTAAATCGGGCTTGTATTTTGAGAAGAGTTTTTGAAAGATACTTTATAAAAAAACCCCAAAAATAAAAGTAGGATTATGGTTGGTACAAATATATAGAATAGTAAAACAAAATGAGGAGTAAATATGAATAAATAATGATTTAATTGAGGTAAGTAGAGAATAAGATTAACCCGGATGAAAATAGAGGTTTGGGTAGAAAACCCTTACCTTAAGTCTGATGGTATTCTTCACTTGATCTTAGTGTCCTAGATAACCAAATTAAATTAATTAATTAAAATTTATAGTATAGATTATTTATTTAATTTATTTATTATAGCCTTATTAAGCTTATCCATGGCCTTATTGATGGGCTTAGGAAGTTCAATTTTATTGTTTGGGAGCATTTTCTTCCTTAGTATTCATGATTGGTTTACTTAAATACATGTAAGGATAAACATGTAAGATGATAATTTTTTTCCAGAATAGAAGTTTTATTTTATTTTTTAACATTTAAAATAATACATGGTTATAAAATTCATTTTGTTATTGGGATTGAAGATGAATCATTATATAAAACTTTAATGATAATTGTAAAGACTCAGAATTTCCATGTAAATTTTTTTTAATTATATGGGAATTTTAAGAGTCTGCAAAAATTTACGGTGCATGATTCTGAGGCCCGGTGTGCCCAGAATGAATTTCTGAAAAACATTTCGGGTATGTTCAGTAAACATATGAGTAGGTTTTTGTAAATTTTAAACTAGTGCTCAGAATTGAAATCTGAAGGCACCGTTGAACTCATAGCGCTGGTATTTTCTTAAGGAGACCTTCACCTCGACCATATTAGGTCGAGGGTGAAAGATAGATTTTTTGTTTTTTTTTGGAAATTAAAAAAAACTTATATTTTATTTTATTTGTTGAAACCTCCCATGTGAATGTTAAAGAGGTGGGGACCACCTAAACTAAAACCCCCATTTTGAATTCCTAAAGGTGGGGACCACCTGAACCCTCTTAATGGATAAAACCCCTTGAACTCCCTCATTAATGAAGATTTAACCCATGGACTTCCTCCAAATTTATTATGCCAACGTGGTATAATTAATTGATCCAACAATTAATTGTGCCAATGTAAATTAAATTGATAGAATTAATTTGATAATTTGGCACCTCTCATTTTTTTCTGGGTTGGAAATTGTTGAAAAAGGGAGAATCTTGGAAGATCTTGGAGAAACTCATATCCAACGAAGAACTTATCCTCCAAACAAAGAACTCCATCTCCATCAAATAACGTTCTTCGGAGCCAAGAAAGAGGATGACGCACAAGCCCGACTTCAGAAGCGTGTTGTGGAGGAGAATATCATTGGAACCCTCTTTTCCTTCACCATTTTCATATCATAACAAATTAACAAACCTTTGAGGTAGGGTTTGATGTTTTAAATACCTTCCTTACCCGTTTTTGATGTTCTTTGTGATTCAAAAGTTGTGAACCGCTTGCTACCACTCTAACGCGGAGGGTACGGGCCAAACGAACATGGCCCAACCTCTTTGAAATCCCTTGTTGTTTTTGATGAAATCTTTGTGATATAGGAAGATTTCAACCGATTTGGCCGTCGGAAAAGGCATGGAACATGACTGTGCTGCGCGGAGAGGATGGTTGGCCATTCGGCCAGCTCGGAGGACCGCCGCACCGCGGCGCCCCGTAGTCCCCTACCGCACTGCGTCTTCCCCGCTACACCATGGTCACCCCACACCACGGGCTACCCAGGCTGGGCCGCCCAGCGCAGGCCGGACTGCCCAGCACGGGCCGGGCCAGGTCGGTCTGACCGGGTCGGACCGAACCCGGACCAGTTTCGACCCTATACGTTCTTTTGACCGTAACTTTGGTACTGGGCATCCGTTTAGCAAACCGTCTATGGAGCCGAAAACCTTGGAGTGAGATGGACCTTTTATTATACCCCACTCGATATTTTGGATAAATTTGGGGTACGGTCAGGTTGGATCGAACACGAATCCAACCGAGCCCTCGGGATTAAAAGGCTAATAACTTACAGACTGGGCATCCCTTTGACGCACCATCTGTTGTGTTGAGACCCCAATTACATGGAAGAACTTTGAGATACTTCTTAGTGGGAATTAGTGGGATTTTTAGTATCAACCAGTATCTTGAGGAGTATACTCTCCTAGAGACGAGCAAGATTAGTGCGGGTACCCGATAGTTGGCTGTGATGATATACTAGGATCCTGTGTGGGTCTGATGATGTACTGACGATGTACTAGGATCTTGTGTGGGTTTTATGAGGTACTGATGATGTACTAGGATCCTGTGTGGGTCTGACGATGTACTAACTATGTACTAGGATCCTATGTGGGTCTAACAACGTACTGACGATGTACTAGGATCTTGTGTGGGTCTGATGATGTACTGACGATGTACTAGGATCCTGTGTGGGTATGATGATATACTAATGATGTACTAGGATCCTGTGTGGTTATGACGATGTACTAGGATCCTGTGTGGGTCTGACAAAGTACTAGGATCGTGTGTGGGTCTGATGAGGTACTAGGATCTTGTGTGGGTCTGACGATGTACTACAATCCTCTGTGAGTCTGATGATGATTTAGGATCCTTCGTGGGTCTGCATCTTAATAGAGTAAGATGAATTAGTAGTTACATATAATCATCTCTACAATTGTACCTAAGTTATACCTGGTGTGAGATGAGTTTGTACCTATGTGGTACATTCTTTTGTGGTAATACCTTGGTGGTATTCTTCTGTGTGGCATACCTATGTGGTACTTACCTTTATCATATTCCTTCCTTTGTGGAACAGTTGAGCTTTTGGATTTTGGGTTGGACCCAGTGTTTCCTCATTATTGAGATGGGTATACTTGATAACTTAGGTATATGTATGGTCATATACCAAAGTAGGGTTGTCAGTTGATTTCATGCTTTTTGGTTTATCCTTTATGGATTTTGTGATACCATGAGGATCTCGGGGTCCCTACTGAGTAACATTATACTCACCCCTCCATGGGCTATGCCAATATCTTGTTGTGTTTGGTTCATATTACAGACAACGTTGATCGAGTCTGAGGGTACCAGGACTGGATAGTGCCCAGAGGTAGACCATATGGTGTGTCGGTACACAGAGGAGACGAGCGGACGTAGAGTTATGAGGAGGCGATCTGTACCTACCCTTTAGGTAGGAACCTCAGAGAATGACCCATTAGCTATCTTTCTCTTTCTTCAGTTGTATCGTATTTCAGTTGTACTTGTACCTTTACTGTTGGGATTGTATTCCGGTCCCTCTTACTTTCAAAACTCTTTTTGCTATACAGTTTACTTGTGTTCGTATCTTTTTTTGTGCTCGGTTGCATGTGTTTACAGGATATAAAGTCAATGCCTTCTCAGTTTTTGGGAATACACCTTTCGATTCTGGCCGCCATCCCCTAGCCTATGGAAAGCGGGCTTGGGGTAGTCATGGCATGGGCCCTGGGGGACGGGTCGTGACAAATTGGTATCAGAGGAGTCGGTTATACTATAGAACATAGAACACTGATCTTTTTAACAGAAATAGTGTTAATTGTAGTGAATGTGGTTATTAGTTTAGGGAATCCAGTGTTGGTGTGGTGGCCAACGTATCCATACACCAGGACTCTAACTTCTGATTTCCATCTCAGTGCACGAAAACCCTGATTGCGTGTGTGTTTTTCAAAGAGTTTTCTTTGTGATTTCTTTGATCCATCTCACCAAATATAACTTATTAACTATGGAGCACCTATTTCTTTTCAGGATGCCTCTACATATAAAGCCAGCTAGGGTACCAGGTATAGTACGATTTGATATCCCACCGAGCGATGAGGCCTCGGTGTAGGGCCCTTTTCCAGTAGAGGCACTAGCGGAGGCACCAGCGGTACCATTACCCGTTGGGCCACCGATGCCATCAGATCCAGCAGAAGAGGGTGCATGTCACTTGAGTGTGTTGCATGGGTTCCAACACTAGATGCCACCAAGGTTCAGGGGAGAGATGGACCCACAGGCAGCTGAGGATTGTATGGAGGTTGTGGTGAGAGTCTTCTGACTGGTAGGGACACCAGCTAATCTCATGGTGATCCTTGCTTCCATCCTTCTATAGGCAGTAGTAGGCAGATGGTGGAGCTTGATGCTCCAGGTTCACGATGAGGTGATTCTTCTCTACGACTCTTCGTGCAGTATGCATACAAGAGATTCTTCATTTGTAGTAGGGTAGCATGACTATGGATCAGTACTCAACGAGGTTCACCTACCTCTCACGCTACTCCATTGATATGGTACGGGACCCATTCTTTAGGTCCTGAACCTTCAAGTAGGGGCTCAGGTGGGATATCAGGGCATCAATGATCTCACTCAGCATTCTGACGCAGGCAGGGGTGTTAGAGTGATCCCTCTTAGTGGAGAGTTTCTTTGCTGAGCAGTCACCAGCAACAAGACCCACCATCAGTCATCACGTAGCAGAGTCTTCTGCAACTGGTAGTAGATAAATGTCACAGAGTTACAAGAGGACCAAACCTACAGGTGGATGACCGCATGAATCAGGATCGTTTGTGTGGGGTACCAGAGACAGAGCCAGTCATGTGAGGAACAGGCAGTGTTTCACATGCGGCAGATAGGGTCACATTGCTCGTGACTATCTGACCCTCCATACATATGATCAGTAGACGGTCGAAGGACCTCCTAGGTAGAGACATAGGTTTGACTGAGGAGGTCTGTATGGAGTAGGCAGACCTGGCAGAGGAGTTGTTCATGCAGCTGGTGGTGGGCGACGATTTGAGATGTTACCGCCACCACTACCAGGTGGTCCACCCCAACCACAGGGAGCAGGTGGACAGGGGCGAGCTCAGCTCCAGGCAGCTGAGTCCTATGACCATGGCGCTCCAGAGATGATATGAGGTACGATCTGTGTCTACTCCACCTTAGTTGCAATACTTATATACACAGGTGTCAGTCATTATTTTATTTCCACTACCCTCGTTCAGAGCTCGAAGATTTCAACAGAGCCATTGGCTCGATACTTATGGCTAAATACTCCTACGAGAGCCGATTCTACGATTATTCACTGGTGCCGGCAGTGTGATCTTACTCTAGGAGGTGAGATCTTCATATGGGATCTCCTAGTAGCGGCGTTGAGGACTTACGATGTCATCTTGGGTATGGACTAGTTATTTATAGTCCATGATTAGATTGACTATATTAGGTTCAAAGTGTGGTGTATCCACACGGATGGGAACAGGTTTAACTTCATCGGCAATAAGGGAGCCTTTACAACATAGGATGGACTTACCCAAAGAAGATTGCAGCTGATCACTCATCATTTGGCTAGCCTTACCCTTAGAGCGGTTGATGGGGAGAGTTCGAGCTATCTTGTAGTGGTGGAACAGTACGTGGATGTCTTCCCTGATGATGTTTTAGGTCTACCTCCTCGCAGAGAGGTGGAATTTTACATTTAATTGTACACTGGTATGGAACTGATATCTACACTAGTGTATCAGATGGCACCCACGAAGCTTCGTGAGCTGCGAGTACAGCTGGAGGAATTACAAGGGAAGGGATTCATTCGTCCCAGTGTTTCTCCTTGGGTAGCCCCGATTTTGTTTGCCAAGAAGGCAGATGGGATCTTTAGAATTTGTGTCGACTATCGGCTCCTAAAACAGGTGACCATGAAGAATAAGTACTCACTCCTGAGGATTGACGACCTCTTTGATCAACTGAAGGTAGCACGGTGGTTCTCGAAGATAGACCTCAGGTTAGGCTATCACTAGCTTAGAGTGCGAGATGAGGATGTACAGAAGACAAATTTCAGATGTTTATATGGCCATTATGAGTTCTTGGTTATGAATTTCAGCATGACCAATGCCCCAGCAGTGTTCATGGGTCTCATGAATAGGATCTTTCAGCCATACCTTGATCACTTTGTAGTAGTCTTCATCGATGACATTCTGATCTACTCATCTACTGAGGAGGATCATGACTATCATTTACAGATAGTTATGGATACACTATGAGAGAACCAGCTTTATGGTAATCTCTCGAAGTTCTAGTTCTAGATCCGAGAGGTGCACTTTTTGGGACACATCATCTCAGAGGCTGGATTTTTATTGGATCTAGTGAAGATTGAGGTGGTACTTTCTTGGGATCCACCAAGGAGTGTGATGGAGGTATGGAGTTTCCTGGGTTTTGGCTGGATACTACCGGAGGTTTGTTCCATATTTCTCCATAGTTGCATCACCTTTATCAGTGTTAACGAAGAAGGGGCAACCCTTCATATGGTCAGATAAATTTCAGCGGAGTTTTCAAGAGCTAAGGAAGAGGCTGACTAGTGCCCCTATCTTGAGGCTTCTAGAGGAGGGTGTAGGGTACGTGGTCTACTGTGACGCATCAAGGACCGGGCTCAAATGTGTCCTAATGCAGGAGTGATTAGTGATCGCATATGGTTCTCGATATCTAAGACAACATTAATATAACTACACTACCCATGACCTGGAGTTACCAGCAGTGGTATTCGCCTTGAATATATGGCAACATTACTTGATCGGTGAGCATTTTATAGTCTACTCAGATCACAAGAGTCGTAGGTATATCTTCTCATAGAAGGACTTGAACCTGAGGCAGTGACATTGTCTTGAGTTCCTCCAGTACTATGACTTCAATATAGTCTATACTCCTAGGAAGGGGAACGTTGTATCAGATGCACTCAACAGAAGATATGGTATACAGCTGTTAGGTGAGGCGACAGAGCAGCTGGCCGTTTTGAAGATATCCTTTGTGGATCGAGATGGAGTAGCTTTTCTTCAGTCTCTTACAGTCACTCTCCCACTTCTTCAGTGGGTCAGGGAGGCGGAGCGTGGGGACACTGACAACGAGGCTCAACGTACTCAGATATCCACAAGACAGACACCTAATGGTTTTTTTTAAGGTGGGGAGCACGTCATCCTCTTCAGGGGAAGTACCATGGTACCAGTGTCTCTTCAGGAGGAAGTGATGAGGGAGTTCCACACATCCCCTCTAACAATACATCCAGTAGTAGAAAAGATGTACCAGGATCTCCGACGACAGCACTGGTGGCTGGGAATGAAGAAAGCAGTAACAGAGTTTGTCTCTCTGTTCCTCACTTGTCAGCAAGTGAAGGCGGAGCATCGGGTACCAGCAGGCTTGGTTCATCCTCTAGAGGTCCCAGAGTGGAAGTGGTATGGGATATCCATGGAATTCGTGATGGGACTTCCACGTACATCCAAAGGTCCTAATTCTATCTGGTTGATCGTCGACCAACTCACCAATTCATCCCACTTCCTACCGATCAGAGAGAAGGGTTTAGTAGAGATCTTAGGACGCCTCTATGTGAAGGATATTGTGCGACTACATTGATTACCCTCGATGATTGTCTCTTATCGTGATACATGTTTTACTTCCTGAATATGGAAGGCGTTGTAGGAGGCTTTCGGGATGCATCTTCGTTTGATCACCGCCTTCTATCCTCAGGAGGATGGATAGACTGAGAAGACCATTCGGACCCTCGAGTACATGTTGTGTGCTTGCATCCTTGACTTTAGTCACATCTTAGAGGATCACTTGCCTTTGGTGGAGTTTTCATACAACAACAGTCATCACTACACCATTAGGATGGCACATTTTGAGTCATTTTATGGGCGAACTTGCAGATCACCTTTGTGTTGGACTGAACCAGGGGAGTTAGCACTCGTGGGACCAGAGATGGTACAGGATACCACAGAGAAAGTGAAGATAATCCAGGAGCAGATGAATACTACACAGAGTAGGCAGAAGTCTTATGCCGATAGGAGACGGAGACCTCTAGAGTTCGAGAATGGTGACCACGTCTTTCTACGAGTCTCAGCTCAATGAGGTTTTTAGAGATTTGGTTAGGGTGGAAAGTTATCTCTGAGGTTCATTGGACCCTTCCAGGTCCTCAATAAAGTTATCGAGGTGGCTTACCACCTATAACTTCCCCCTCAGTTGCACCGGGTGCACGATGTCTTCCACGTATCCCAGCTGAGGAGATACGTGCATGACCCTTCTCACATCATCGACCACGGTGAGCTAGACGTCGACAATGGGGTGAAATTTACGGAGGTTCTAGTAGAGATTGAGGATCAATAGAAGCGAGTGCTTCTTGGGCGGTTGATACCTCTGGTGCGTGTTCGTTGGCAGCACAGGAACTTCCAAGAGAGCACATGGGAGCTGGAGGCTCATATTCGTGCTCAGTACACCCACTTGTTTTCCTAATTTTTTGATGTGGCTTTCTGGGATGAAAATCCATAATGTGGGGAGAATGTAAAGACTCAAAATTTCCATGTAAATTTTTTTTTAATTATATGAGAATTTTACGAGTCTACAAAAATTTATGGCACGTGATTCCAAGGCCTAATGTGCCCGGAATGAATTTCTGAACTTTTTTTCAGGTACGTTCAGTAAACGTACGAGCGGGTTTTTGTAACTTTTAAACTAGTGCTTGGAATTGAAATCTAAGGGAACTGTTTAACTCGAAGCACTAGTAATCGCTTAATGAGACCTTCACCTCGAACATAGTAGGTCGAGGGTGAAAGATAGATATTGTGTTTTTCATGGAAATGAAAAAAAATAAAATAAAATTCTATTTTTTTATTTTTTTTGTTGAAACCTCCCATGTGAATGTTAAATAGGTGGGGACCACCTGAACTAAAACCCCCATTTTGAATTCCTAAAGGTGGGGACCACCCGAACCCTCTTAATGGGAGAAACCCCATGAACTCCCTCATTAATGAAGAGTTAACCCATGGACTTCCTCTAAATTTATTATGCCAACCTGGTACTATTAATTGTGCCAACAATTAATTGTGCCAACGTAAATTAAATTGATAGACTTAATTTGATAAGTTGGCACCTCTCATTTTTTTTCCGGGTTGGAAATTTTTGGCAACGGGATAAGCTTGGAAGAGCATGGAGAAACTCATCTCCAATGAAGAACTTCTCCTCCAAACGAAGAACACCATCTCCATCAAATAACGTTCTTCAGAGCCAAGAAAGAGGACGGCGCATGATCCCGAATTCAGAAGCGTGTTGCGGAGGTGATGATCATTGGCACCCTCTTCGCCTTCACCGTTTTCATATCCTGACACATCAACGAGCCTCTGAGGTAGGGTTTGATGTTTTAAATACCTCCCTTACCCGTTCTTGATGTTCTTCATGATTCAAAAGTAGTGAACCGCTTGATACCGCTCTAACGTGGAGGGTGCGGGCCAAATAAACATGACCTGACCTCTCTGCATTCCCTTGTGGTTTTTGATGAAATCTTTGTGATGGAGGAAGACGACAACCGAGTCAGCCGTTGGTGAAGGCATGGCGTACGACCGCGCCGGGTGGAGAGGATGGCTGGCCATTCGGTCAGCCACGGCAGATTTCCACCCTGCCGTACCGTGGTCGGCCCGTGTGGGCCGG
Organism: Viscum album; assembly: GCA_963277665.1. Classification (NCBI taxonomy): domain Eukaryota; kingdom Viridiplantae; phylum Streptophyta; class Magnoliopsida; order Santalales; family Viscaceae; genus Viscum; species Viscum album. Next base: position 1,869,861,340 of record OY728137.1, on the reverse strand, counting down.
GCTGCATTGCGGGCTGGGTCAGACCCAATGGTTTGGGCCGGGTCGACCCAAACTGGGTCGGCCCAGGCCGGGTTGGGCTGGGTCGGACTGGACCCGGACCAGTTTTGACCCTATACGTTCTTTTGGTCGTAACTTTGGAATCGGGCGTTCATTTGACGAATTGTCTACGATGTTGGAAACATTGGAGCGAGACGGACCTTTTGGTATAGCCAACTCTATATTTTTGATATGGTTGGGGTACAGTCGGGTTGTATCGAGTACGAATCCAACCGGGACCTTGGGACTAAAAGCCTAATAACTTACAGACCGGGAATCTGTTTGATGCATCGTCTGTTGCGTTGAGACCCCTATGATGTGGCAGACCTTTGAGATACTTCTTCATGGGACTTCATGTAAGTTGGAGTATCGACCAGTAGCTTGAGGAGCGGACTCTTTCATATATGGGCAAGCTTAGTGCGGGTACCCTATAGCTAGTTGTGACGATGTACTAGGATCCTATATGGGTCTGACGATGTACTGACGATGTATGAGGATCCTATGTGGGTCTGACAATGTACTAATTATGTACTAGGATCCTTTGTGGGTATGAAGATGTACTGACGATGTACTAGGATCGTGTGTGGGTCGGACGACATACTGACGATGTACTAGGATCCTATGTGGTTATGACGAGGTACTGACGATGTACTAGAATCATTTGTGGGTCTGATGACATACTGACGATGTACTAGGATCTTGTGTGGGTTGGACAACGTACTGACGATGTACTAGGATCTTGTGTGGGTCTGACGACGTACTAGGATCATGTGTGGGTCTGACGAGGTACTAGGATCCTATGTGGGTCTGACGATGTACTACGATCCTCTGTGAGTCTGTTGATGATTTAGGATCCTTCATGGGTCTACCTCTTAACAGAGTAATATGAATTAGTAGTTACATCTAATCATATCTACTACTCTACCTAAGTTATACCTGGTTTGAGATGAGTTTGTACCTGTGTGGTACTTTTTTTCATGGTAATACATTGGTGGTATTCTTCTGTGTGGCGTACCTATGTGGTACTTACTTTTGTGGTATTCCTTCCTTTATGAAATAGTTGATCTTTGAGATTTTTGGTTGGACCCAGTGTTTTCACATGATTGAGATGGGTGTACTTGATAACTTAGGTATATGTATGGGCATATACCTAAGTAGGGTTGTCAGTTGACTTCATGCTTTGTGTTTTATCCTTTGTGGATTTTGTGAGACCTTGAGGGTCTCGGGGTCCCTACTGAGTAACATTATACTCACCCCTGCACAGGCTATTCCCACACCTTGTTGTGTTTAGTGCAGAATAAGGACAGCGTTGATCGAGGCTGAGGGTACCAGGACTGGACGGTGCCTGGAGGTAGACCATACGGCGTGTTAGTACGCAGAGGAGATGTGCGGATGTGGAGTGCTGAGGAGGCGATCTGTACGTACCCTTCATGTAAAAACCTCAAAGGATGACCCACTAGTTGTCTTTCTCTTTCTTCATTTGTATTTTATTTCAATTGTACTTGTACCTTTACTCTTGGGCATGTATTCTGGACCCTCTTACTTTCAGGACTCTTTTTGTTATACAGTTTACTTTTGTTCGTATCTTGTTATGTGCTAGGTTGCATGTGTTTACAGTATATAAAGGCAATGCCTTCTTGGTTTTAGGAAATATGCCTTTTGGTGCTGGTCTTCATCACCTGGCCTATGGAAGGGGGGCTTGGGGTAGTCACGGCATGGGCCCCAAGGGAGGGGTCGTGACAATAATTGTTTTGGTTAATTGGCTTTTTTGATCACAACGAACTCATATAAGTTAATATCATGTGTAAAAAAAGATTCCATAACCTTAAATAAGTTATAATACATATATTATAGTCTAGTTCAACCATAAAAATGGTTCAATGACAAGAATTGAATATGTTAATAGAAATTGAAAACTCGTCATCCTTGAATATGGTAAATTAACACATCTCAAATGGGATTTTCAATTTTAGTATAAAAGAATAGAAAATGAGATATGATGATGAATTATTCCATTATCATAAAAACATTCCAATACATGTAAGGTAATAGATTTATGATAATATTTGGATGAAATGCGGTGAGGAAATAAAAATAAAAGAAAGGAACTCGAAATAAAATAAATGAAAAGATGAATTTACCTCTTGAAGTCATCTTCCTTGGGAACCTCTTTAGGGGAAGGTTTTGGTATTTTTATGAGACCAATGGATTTTGGATATAGGGGATGATCTGGGGAGGATATTTGAGTATAATTTAGATAAGTAACAAGGCTTTAGAGGAATGAAGATACGAGGGAGTGAGGGGAGATTTATAGTGGAGGAGAGGAGTGATTTTTTAATATCTTATTCATTATTTTATTATTTTGCTCAAGACAAGCAATAATATTGATTCTTGTCACCAAGAATAGTAATATGTGCATGTGAGTTCACACTAATGGTTTCTTACATCAGCAATGATGCAAGGAATAGTGTATTTAACCTGTAATGTATATATACGGTAAATTATCGCATTCACTATTCACTAAAAATTCAAATATTTCAGAAAAATCCCAAAAAATAACCTTATAAATTTTTCAAAATATATAATCTAAAAATGAAATCCATTTTATCAAAATAATTTTCTAAATATGAGAAATTTAATTTTTAATTAAAACCATTATTTACTCGAAAAATACAGTTTTTAAACCAAAACTGATTTTATAATACCCTAAAAAATTAAATAAGGTCTTATTAAATAATTATAAAATAATAGGAAAAAAAGATATATTTAGGAACCCATTTTATAAAAATGAATTAAATTATTAATTTAAAATTGTAATTAAATATTTATCACACACAAAAATATGAATACTTAATTAATAATTTATAAAATATTCTACTTCATTTATATGGTGCCTAAATTTTATTTATACATTCATGGGTGAGATTACTATTCACAAGGGTAATATTACTATTCATAAGGGTAAATTACTATTCATAAGGGTATTTTACTATTCACCAATATTTAAGTTGATTCTATCAGACTCCAAATATCAGCCTGAATACAACCGTGTATGCCAGTTTTTCAAAATTCAAATCACAAAAGTGGAAAAATTATGTTTATTAGATAGGTTATTACAAAGTTTTATTTTTTAGAGACTCAATGTTTCATGAATTCAATATTAAATTTATTTTTAGAACCTTGAGGTTTTACAATTAACAGGTCAAAATTCAAGAATCTTGGGATATGAATCATGCATAATAATCATTGGTTTCCAAAAATTATGAAGTTAAAATCATTTTAGGAAAGGAACAACCTAGACATATATAAGGGATGGATTATAAGACCAATACATTATTTTTCTTTGGTAGTTAACCATCATCATTTATTACTATACCATCTAGTGGGGGTTCAAGTAGTGTCATTGATTGAGAAACATGGAGGGAAGTTTCAAGGATAAAAGAAAAGTTGCATGAACATAACTCCAATTGGAAAACATAGGATCAATGGAAGTAAATAATGGAAAATGACGTAGTTTTTGTATTTTAGAGGAATATGGGCACAATCCCTGAGGAAATTACTTGTAATATAGCGCATCCTGTAGATTTAAATTATAAACTCAATTTATGACATTTTTAAATGACTATTTTCATTATTGATATGATGATATTGTATATTTTTGGGGTTTCTTCTATGAGGAAGAGATGGGGTAATATGATATGAGTGTTCTCTTTGAATTACATGGGTTAGGATTTTTGTGAAATCATAGAACAACCATTGTTGTATCATTTTTGATGAGTATGAGTAGACATAACATCAATACGATGTGTGGGGTGCTTGGAATGACACGATAAATTGTTTTAATATATATAAAATTATTTGAAAACATGCCTTAGGTGGTCAAAACCAAGAAAAGGATCTCAAATTGTTGTGAAATAAATGACTATGATGGTATATTTATTTTGGAATTATAAGAACTGGATGTCTGTAAATGAATTTTTAATTTTGTAAAACTATAAAATAAGTATGAAATGGTCAAAACCATAGAAAATGTCCTTGGATTGATGTAAAAACATAGTAAAACTATCATTGATTCGTTTTTGACTTCTACTGGTAGATGACATGTCAATATGACATGTAATGTGCTCAAAATGACTCAATAAGAAGTTTTAATATATATATATATATATATCAAAGTCCTTAAAACCCTACATCAAGGGGGTCAAAACCAATAAAACAACTTCGTAGTGGCATGAAATTATATGATAATGACCATAGAATTATTTTTTAAATGTAGTAATTAACTCCACATCAATTCAACTGGCATTTTTTCCAAGATGTTTGTAAGCACATTTTTAGTATTTTAAAACTCTAGAATATGTATATAATAGTAAAAACATATAAATTAGTTTTACTTTATTAAGTGGTATGATATATGAAGTATAAGTCCATTTTAGGAACCATATATGATTAATCTCACCATAGATGGACTTATGTATATTTAATAACTTTTTCTAATCTTTTGTTCGAGACAGATGGAATGACATATCATTCTATCACATGATCTGCTAACACTTCATGAATGACAAATTCAACTTCATTTATTTAAGAGATGAAGTGGAAATTGTTCAAGGAATGACCAACGGTGAGATTGTACCAAAATCAATTAATTATTTCTTCTAATTAAATTTTTTTCAACTTTATGGAAATGATCTTAAAAACTAAAAACGTTATCCTAGATGGTACCTTAGATCATCACAAATTTATGGCTTTGTGATTGTTGGATTTTTCATAGCCATGTCCTCTACCACTCTCCATCATAAGTTGATGGTTAGATTTCTCTTCCATATCTATATTTTCACCTATGTTATTCTATGTGGAAACCCATTGATGAGTTAGTTTGAGTAACCATTACATTTCATACATTAGTTTTTAAAATTAAGTTTTAGTATTCCTTTTTATGATGTGGGTTTTTATGAATGAAACTTTCAAGTAGTAAACCATTTATAACCCCGACGAATTTCGAGGGGGGAATTTATTTTAAGGGGGGTAGAATGTAACACCCCAAGATTTTATGAGATATATTCTTTTTAATTTCTTTTATGTATTCTATTGTATACTACACAAAGATTAGCTTGTACTATACACAACACCGTATTAGCTTGCAGTATACGCAACACTATTCTTGGCTTGTGTTACACACAATTTCAAGTTTGTTTTGTGAAAATTATTCTACACAACATTAAGTATAGATTTTGTTCAATGTATAAATGAAATAAGTTTTGATTATGTTATACAAAACACCAAAGTGAGCTTTCACTATACACAGCCCTGACTTGGCTTGCATTACACGCAATCACGACCTTCCTCGACGGCGTGTGTAGTATGCAATACTGGGTTTCACTAAACAATGATATGTTATTAAAATATTATATAAACTGGACATTATGAATAGTAATACCCAATTTTTCAAATTTTATAAATTTTATATTTCAAAATGGACTTCATTTTTGGATTCGGAATATCGAAATTATCTTATGGTGAATTTTTTGTATTTTTCTGAAAACTTTCAATTTTTGATGAATAGTGAAAACACTGAGTTATTGGTTAAAACCAACTTTTTATTTAAATAATAGTTTATTTTATTTGAATTTATTTTAGGTCAAAATAGATACATAATACCTATATAAGTTCAATTTAATTCATTGGAGTCATTTTATAATAATTTTAGATATATAAAAATTTTATTGAACTTTTTACCGTCTTTTACCCACCTCCTAGAAGAATTTGCAAATTTACATAAAACTTAATTTTACCACTTCTGTGACTGAAATTTACAAAATCCGAGAGACACGGTTGATATCAGTAAGTAAAATGTGGTTCAATAAGATAAAAATAATTCTTGGTGAATAATAACTTTTTACTTTTATTTACCACGGTTAAAAGTAAATAGGGTAATTAAGGGTAAAAATGATATTATTATTAACCTAACACATGTCCTAATTATATTGGATAAGTGTAATTCGACCAAAAACAACCTTATTAATAAAATATGACCCTTTATATCCACTTTTATTATATTAGGAATTTTATTATTAATTAATTCAAAGAAGAGTTAAAAGAGTTAAAATCAAAGTTTAATAAGTAAAACATTTTTAATATAGGGTTATACATAAGATAAATTAGACTATAAATATTAATTATAAATCTAAAAACATTTAATACATAATGGTATTTTATTTATAATTTTTAGACATTATATATTTTAATTTATTTATGACACAATGATGATGCAGAAATTACCTTATTAATGAAATATTAACATAATTGATATTATAAATACCCAAATAAATGTAATTTGAGACTTTTTATAAATTAAACTAATTTTATAGGATATTATAACATATTAGGGTTGGTTAGAATAATTTTTTTTTGAATTAATAATGCTGTTATAAATTTATAAAAAACAAAATACCAAATAGTGTCAAAATTGACATAAAAGAGTTTTTAAAACAAATATTATAATATTAATTGATATAATGGTCCTAAAAATCTAAGGTTATTCCAAAAGACTTATATAACAATATATATGACATTAATGAACTAATTGGGGTTCTATTGGTAGTTTATAGTAAGTTTATTAACCATATAGTGTAAGAATACAAGAAGACATGGTAAAAGTTAAATTATTTAACTTAGAGTTAAATCTAAATGATAAGGTTACAATGGTAACCTAAACTTGTATAAAGCCTATTTATTGAGAGTATTTAGACCCATCCCCATCCTATCCTCTAAATAAGTCACTTTGGAACCATTATAAACCGAATATGAATTTATTATAAAATAATATTTTATGTTTTTCTTAAGTTTCCCCTCACCCCTCTTATAAAAGGGAACTCCCCCTTCTCTCTAATTCACACCTCCAAAGCAATTTGGGTCGGAGAAACCCTACCCAAATACCCTATAAACTGTACTACCTTCATCCTAGAGCCCTTAATTTATTCATAAATCCAACCTATGGAGCCCTTTTGATCAAATCAAAAGGAAGAACCCAAAGAAGAGGTAAATATCTCACCACCTATTTCAAGTTCCTTTCTTCTTCCACTTCCTATTTATTTGTTTTTTCCATTATAAAATAATAACTCCAGTATATTACATATATTGTGATGTTATTATATAAATTTTACATCCATATTAGTTATTTTATCCATCCTATGAATGAAAAAGTCACCACACGTGCGTACGTACGGCTTACCATCTCCACATCGTGGTGTAGTTTGTTATTCAAACATTTCATCATTTGGATGGGTATAATAATGAGTATAAATGATATAAATAATAAATATAACATTATTATTATTCTTTATATATGAAATAACATCCAATTATATACGATTTTAATATCAAAATAATGATATTTTTTCTCGTGCGTACGTACGGACTACCGTCTCCACGAACGCGATGAGATTCATTCTCCATGTTAACCATTCAAGAGTGATTATAAAGTATATATAATAAATAATAATGAAAGATATGACATAATACTGATACTATATTTATTTACATGTATGTTTCTTTTACTTAATTCCATTCAATTCAATAGGGAAACGAAAACAGCGTTCATGCATACGTACGGCCTACCGTCTCTATGAACGGTGTATTTCATTTCCATTTATCGGTCTATCATATATATTTATATGATGAATATATATTATATATAAATCAGGTTTTATATTATATAATTAATTAAATCATGATATAAGTAGTAATATCAAGAACAACAAGTCGAAACACGTACAATAAATGAAACAATTTTACCCAAAATGATTCTTTAACATAGAATTTACAAAGGAACAGGTAATATAAAGTCCTAAGTGAATCATATATGATATCATAAATACTATTATGGTTATTTTACAAGTTAATAATACGTTTAAATTCACTATACATGAGTCTCGGAAACATACGGAAGAAATTGGACATAAGGTAAGGGATAATTTTTCAAATCTCATTTTTATCTGAGATTGCTTATACGTAAGTATTTACTGGGGTTATATTTTTCATCCATGTCCATAAAAATGTTTTTGATAAATTGTTTAATATTATTCTATGTATGTTTAAAGTCGCATTTACCCCTCTTTTACTTTTACATTGTGTTATGGAAGGAATCTTTCTTTTGTTTACCATACGAGAAACTTTTTGACTTTTCCGGAAAAATTACGAGGAGAATGTTTTTAACTTATACGCCATGAATGAATTTTTACAGTTTCATAATGCCTAATTTTCATGAATCTTACCTTACAATATTTCATGATTATTTTTAACAAAATCCTTTTCTTTTAAAATTGAACGGCATTTTGTGAAAAGAAAATTATTTTGAAGAAGAAAGGATATTTTCCTTAAGAATTTATTTCAAGTGTTTTGTCAAAACTATTTTCCATCTAAGATGAAATTATTTAGTATGATTATGTTTCAAGTATAATTTTCCTATTATTTCCATGGTTTTATTCTTTGTATGATGAAATGATATCCATTTGTTTCATATGTATTATGTTATGATGGGATGATGTTTATGAAACCCATTTTATTCTTTGGGTTATGATAAATGATTTATGTTTATTTTGTGGAACAAGAAAGAATTATTTCATTATGAGATGGGTGAGACCTATATCTCCCTCCAATTCATTGGGTAAAGATTTATATCTCATGAGATAAACATGGCTGGAATGGCAAGTGAATTTGGTTCAGTAATACAGGGCTGGAATGGCAAGTAAACCCGATTTAGTAATGGACTTTGTCCACTGTGATGGTCTTAGCAGCCATACCTTGGCTACTATGGAAATCATATCATGTGCTTAATGGTTTTCACAATTACATGTTTTATTCCCATGATATTTTATAATGATTAATGTTTATTTATGATTTATGCCGTATGTACTGCCAATATTTATGTCATTACTTATGTTCATGTTTTTTTACGTTCAAATGTTTATGGATTCTTTTTATGTTCTCCATGTTTACCCTTACTGAGCATTTGAGCTCACCCTTTTTATGTTTTATTTTCCCCAAGATATAAATAAAGTTTTTAGGTAAGAAAACCAAAGGGGAAGATCTTTATGGGAGATGTTGAAGATCTTTCACCATGATTAGAAGATTATGTTTCGAGTTTCCAAAGACACTAAACTATTACGGTCCTTGGGTGTCTTTTTTTGTTATGTATTAAGTATTCCGTAAAAGTAATGTAATATCCATGTACATAAATCTTGGGTCTCTACATTATCACACCTCACACTTAAGTCCTATGAAGGTGTTATAAGGGGCTATGTAATGATGCCTTAGATACTTTTTGTAATATCTTGGTATAAATAAAATTGTTATTTTTTATTATATTAAATTTGATAATTTCAAATGTATAGATAAATGTAGGATGAAGTTCCATATTATTGATGAATTTTAGAAAAAGGGGAATTTTAAAATATTTTTGTAAACTTTAAATAATTAATAATGTGAAATGATTTTCAAAAAATATTATTCTACTGTTATGATCAGTAATAAATTTAGAGTTTAATAAGAACAACTTGTTTTTTCATGAATATTAAAGTATGAATAGTAACATACCCTTATTAATAATAATGAATAGTAATGAATAGTAAATCGGCCAAAAAAATAGAAACTTTACCCATGAATGTATAAATACAATTTATACATCTTAAAAGTGAAAAAACGATCATAGTATAAGTTTTTTTATTTTTTGAGGTCATAAATATTTTATTTACAATTTTATAATTAATTTAATAATTTAAAATTAAAATTTATTTTCATAAAATTTAATCATATATTTTTACTTTATTGTCTTATGGTTATACGATAATTTTATAGGACTTTGATTACTTTTTCAAGGTGTTACAAAATAAGTTATAGTTTTAGAGTTTTTTTAATAAATAATGATTTTATTTAAAAATTAAATTAAAAATATTTAGAAAATTATTTTCATAAAATTGAGTTCATTTTTGAATTCAGAGTATCGATATTAGGTTAGGGTAAATTTTTTGGTTTTTTCTGAAACAGTTGAATTTTTGGTTAATAGTAAAAATACAGTTTTGAGTTTTGGGTGCTTAATGACATCATTGATAATGTAATCATGATGTAATAAATCTGGTTGACTTTTTAATAGTAAAATATGTTATGAGGTGTCTCAAGTGGCCAATACCATGGTAAAATACCATGGTCAAGCCCATGGTTTTGCAAATACCACCTATGAGGCGTCCCTTGGAAATTAATTAAATATTCCCTCACTTTTCCTATAAATATCAAGACATTCCCTCATTCATTTCATTAAAAAAATCCTCATCAACGAATTTATAGTATTTTTACCTCCCAAGGAGTCCTACCAAGGTTCCCTCAATCCCCCAATGTCCCAACCTTCAAGATTTCGAAGTTACTCTTCACGGTAAGGGAACCTTTCACCCTCCTCTTTTTAGTCATGATTTCTTTATGTTATGTATTCTAGTTTCCATATTATTATGTGGGGGTATGTTATTATATATTCCTATTACTATCAATTTCATGTAAAAATTATGATATACCCTTTCCACTCTCATCAATTTATTTTATGAATTTTTAAGCGACGTCGTTAGGCTTCCGAGTTTTTTGTAAAAGAAATAGCATCTTCTCTTTTATTTCATGTTTTCTTTTCTTGTGGTATGTCATTCAAATATTCATACCATGATCTTATTATTTACCCATAATGTATTATTAATTATTTATGATTTTTTTACCCTTGTCCCCTCTCTTTTTAATGTTTTCTAAAATGGTGTTATGTAGCCGTTATGCTACATAATTTTCGTCTCAAAATCTCTCTCTTTTTCTCAAGAAATTATCTTGTATATTTATATGGATACCCAAATATATTTTTATTTCCATGGGTATTCATAAATACATAAAATTGAACTATTTTATTCTGTAATTGACATACATATAACCCTTACTCACTTTCCATGGGTTATAAATGACCTAATGATCTTATTTTAAAGTACTTTTTAAACGTCACAATTTTGACATGAAACATATTTCTTTGATTCTATTTGGGTTATTTATGAAATGTTTGATTATGATATATGTGGCTCACATGAAAATAAATACATATTAAGGGTTCAACCTAATAGTTCTCCAATGCATTGGGTAAATAATTTAATCTCTAGAGATGACAAGTTTCATGATACCTTGGTGAATAACCTTGGTAATGTTTTTATGACACATTGGGAATGAACCTTGGTTATATGTTCATGAATGTCTAAATGAAATTTTGTAGCCACATATTAAATTTTTTATTCATATTATTTTTATTATTATATGCCCCTTTTTATGTTTCTCATGTCTTGTGGTTTTCATCGAGTTCTTATTGATACCACAAGTAAACTGATTCCCTTGATTTTCTTATTGGGCCTTATGCTCGCCCTTTCCTTTGATGTATATCTCCAGGTTATGAGATGAAGCAATTTTACATAGTATGAACTTATTATGAAGTCTTAAAATTATATTTGAAAACTATTTTATGTTGTTTTCATGTTTTATGTTCCTGATTTCCAAGACACTAGACTTTAAAGATCCTCTATTTGTAAAATGTAATGAAAAGTTATGTAATAAAAAGGCGGGATGCCAAACTAGAAATGAATACATTACCAAAAAAATTGGTAAACCCTTTGACCTAGGGTTCATCTGAGAAGGAGAGGAAATGAGAGATAGAGAAACACTAAAAGATGGTAGGAAGAGGGAGGAGGAGTTCACACCTTAATAAATTGAGCAATAATCTTGAAGAAATTGGGTGCAATTAGTGAGAGGAGATGAGACCGAGAGGGAGAGAGGGGCATGTGGTATAAAGAGGAGGGTAGTGGTCATGAAACAATGGAGAGAGTAAAATAGAGGTAAGGAAATAAGATAGATAAAGTAAAAAAATGAAAATAAAAAATAAAAAAATAAATTTTAACACCCTGGATAAGGCACATGGTTTACTAAAAAGTGTGTCAATCATGTTGTCCATACTGAACAAGAATGAGTCACCCATATAGTTACCCCTAGTAAATTTTCATGTTTTAGCTTATTTTATCAAATTGTGAAAGTCATCACTATCTTGGATAGACCCCCCATGCACAATTGGCACACAGCTACTCCTAATTGTGCACAAATAGTACACAACACTACTTCCCATAAAAAATTTAAAATATCAACCCTATATTCTCTAAAACTCAAAATGGATCAAAATTAATTTAATTAATTAATTAATTAATACTATTGTGACATGGTAGGTTTCATAAAGACACATCAATCTGGAATTTTTTGTGCTCATAATGTCTCAATAAGCAATTTTAATAGATATTAAAGTCTTTAAAAACTTGATTCAAGAGGTTAAAACCAAACAAATTACCTCAAAGTGTTGTTAAATGATAGTAAAATTACTGTATATTGATTTTTTAATATAAGAAATGATTTTACATCAATATGAGTGGCAGTTCTCTCAAGATGTCTATAAATGAATTTTTAGTGTTTTAAAACTATAAAACAGACATTTAATTATCAAAACCATATAAAACAAGCCCATATTGAAGTGAAATCATATGAAAAACATTGATGAATCATTTTTTGAATTTTATGAGTAGGCGGTGCAGAAATATAATGTTTGGTATTCTTGAAATGACTCAATAAGCAGTTTTAATATATATCAAAGTCTTTAAAACAGTACATCAAGGGGTCAAAACCAAAAAAAATGACCTTGGAGTGTCATGAAATCAATGGAAAATTACCATTTATTGATTTTTGAAATATAAGAACTGATTACACATATATCCAACTATTTTTTTACTCGAGATGTTTGAAAACACATGTTTAGTGTTTTAGAACTCTAAAACATGTGTGTATTTATCAAATCCATTGAAAATGATTCCAGATTGGAATAAAATCATAAGAAAAGAGTTTTTGAATCATGTATGACATGTACAAGCAGACTTCATATCAATATAATGTGTGTTGTTGTCAAAAATGACTCAGTAAGATATTTTAATAGATATCAATGTCTTTAAAAACTGATTAGATAGTATGATCACAAGTTAGTTTAAAAATATATTATATTGTTATAAACTTATCCATTTCAAGTTATAAGAGTTTATAAATATCTTAAATAAGTAATTTAAAGTTTTTAAAGTGTTTTTTCTGATATATTATCTATTTTGTGTTTAAATTTTATATATTTGTTTAACAAAATAATAAATGTTCTGTGTAAAATTCTGAATATATTTTGTGTCTATTTTGTTTCATGTTGCTTTTATTAAATTGTCTAGTTTGTATTGTGGGTGAGAGATCCTGGAAGTAGGCAGGTCGTTTATCATTCTGATCCATGAAACTTTTCAAAAGACATTCATGATGACTTATATTTTCTATGATATATTTAATCATTATCATTGATTCTATTGTAATTATTATTTATTATGTTTAGTTTTTTTGGTTTCTACCTTGTTTTTTGTTTCAATTGATATAATAATGATGTGGTTGATTTTCAATTTGATGAATCTAACTATGTAGGTGATCAGATAATGTGGAGATAGAGAGATGGACGTGGCAGTCATGGGTTGATGGTAGATATTAGACCCAATCTACATGTATATGATTACTAAGCTTATAATTGATGAATTAAGCATAGATGTCTGGATGATAGTCATGTATATCTGACTGGTGGATGTATGATTGATGCTTTTGTATATATAACTCACTAGTAGAAATATTGGCTTCAACGTCAAAGATATGGAATTGGTTTTTTATAAACCAATGCAAAATGTATATGTGGGAAGATTTTAGTGTTGGTTTTAACATAAAATGACATAAAAATAGATTGAATTTTGGTGCTGGTTTTTTTAACTAACACCAAAAACACCACAAAAATTGATTTATGGTGTGGGTTTTTTGTAAAAAACGATGTTGCAAATAAAAAAATCATCATCTGTTTTCAGTAATATCGACACCATAAATCAAAAAAACTTTTGGAATTTGTTTTCACAAAAATTGATGCTGAAAAGTTTTTAAAAAATAATAGGATCAAAAAACCCTCATTTTTTTAGAACTTTGAAACCTTCTCTCAACTCACGACGATCCCGATGGCAACCCGATGATCCCAATAGAAATTTTTGTTTATTTTCTTCGATATTTATCATCATTTCATGATCTTTGGTCTCAATTTTTCATCTTCAGTCATTATTTCATCATATAAAAAAGTATTTCTCTTTGGAAAAATTTTTTGGTTGATCATCATCTGTGGTTTGATTTTATTTCTTTGTTCTTGTTTATTGTTCATTTCTACAAACATTCTTTTAGATCTTGTAGTGTTTGTTCTTCCAAAAAATTTAAGGGAGAAAGTTAAAATTAGGGATCCATTTTCCTTGGTGAAATCTGAATTTTGTATGTTTTTTATTTTGAATTTAAATTATTTATCATTTAGTTATATTATTTATTTATTGTTAAATAATTTGTATGTAGTTGATTTTTATTTATAAATGTTATTCTTGAAAATTTTTTATTTTGATAAATTTTTTATTTGATGAAATTATCAAATGGTTGTGATGATATATATTACGCAATGAACAATGATATAGTGTGTCATCATTCATCAATATAATGTAAATCACATGTAATGACTCCATATTTTTCACCTATTAATTTAATATAATCTTTAATACCTTTTGACACACGTAACATAGAACTAATGTAACAACTTTGTAATATGAAATAATACATGTTAGATGATTGAAAATAATTAAATTATAATATCAATAAACCACATTTATATAATATGAAAATAAAAAATTTACTATTTTTAAATTCATAAGATATATAATTTATATTACAATAGGATTTTTTTTTCAAATAAAATATGTTAACATTTTGTGTAATTGACCTTAATAAATTAAATTGACCACTTTTAAATGATTGATAATTTATTACCATATATGAACTAATATATTAGATTTAATTAATTTTCATATTCTTTTGAAATAATATTAAAAACAATAAATGGTCAAATAGTCATATTCTTTTGAAATAATATATTAGAATTAATAAATTTTCATATTCTTTTGATGTTTTCTATTTGATTACCAATCATTTTTATTGAATGTTTTTATGTTTAAAATTTATCTATCTATTTATATATATATTAATATTTATATGTTTTAATATATTAATCAATTATATTTCTATATCAGGTATTGAATGGATCATAATTGGATAAATTTACGAAGAACCACCAGTGAATATGAAAAATGAGTTGATGAATTCTTGGAATTTTCTAAATGAAATATTCAAAACATAGATTTTATTTTCTGTTTATGTGTGAAGTGTTTGAAGATGATAAAGTTAAAATCAATATAAAATAAGGATCATCTAATTTGTTATGGTTTTATCCTTAATTATACACGGTGGGTCTATCATAGTGAAAGATCTGAAAATTAAACATCTAATGCTAATGACAATATTCATAATGAGGAAGAGGATCGTATTGAAGAGTTAATTCATGATTTAGGTATTGAAACCATCAAAATAATAGAAACTGTTGAACAATTGTATAGATATTTTGAGAAATCATTATTCCCATGTTGCATTAAATATATAGTGTTATCATCGGTTTTGAGATTCGTTAACTTGAAATCAAGAAATGGGTGGAGTGATAAAAGTTTCTCCATATTACTTGATATTTTAAAAGTGATACTTACATAAGGCAATGGGATTCCAGATTCCAATTATGAGGTGAAGAAAATATTATACTCAATGGGATTGGGGTATAAAAAGATACATGATTTCCCCATTGATTTTGTGTTGTATATGAAAGAATGTTAATATTTATCAAGATATCCTACATGTGAGACATCACACTAGAATATGGATGAAAAATTAAACTTAGATTCATTCTTAGGTACTAACATATAACCTCATGAAAAGTCAATTTTTTACTTTCAAATGATATTATCCAATAATTCCTTTATAAAATTTTGCAATTCAACTATGATTCATTCTTAGGTACTAGAATCAAAGCTCTAGCTAAAGAAATTTGGTACCTTCTAATAATTCCTTATTTGAATCAACTATTTTCAAATTCAATTAATGAAAAAAGGTTAAGATGGAATTAAGATGAGTGAATCTCTAATGGTAACTTACTTCACCCTACTGATTCACCATAGTGTAAGAGATTTGATAAAAGAATTATTGATTTGGGAAGTGAAGTCAGAAATCTCATAATGGGATTGTGTACTGATGGAATGAATCCATATCAGATCCTAAGTATCCAACATAGTTCTCAGCCTATTTTGTTGGTAGTATACAACTTTTCCTCACATATAAGTATGAATAAAAAATATGTATTGATTATTGTTGGACCAAAACATCCAATAAATGATATTGATGTGTATCTTTCACCATTGATTGATGATTTGAAACAACTATGGGAGATAGGTGTTAAAGTTTTCAATGCATACAAGAAAGAGTATTTTATTTTGAGTACTATGATAATGTTAACTATAAATAACTTTCATGCATATGGAATCTTATCTGGATACAATGTTAAGGGACATAAATCATGTCCAATTTGTGAAGAAGATACTTCATATTATCAATTTCAGAATGGAAGAAAGATAGTGTACATGAGACATTGAATATTTTTGTGAATTAGTTATCCTTATCATAGATTGAAAAAATTATTTAACACTTTGAAAGAATAAAATCTTCTCCCAAGACCATTGTCAGTTGAATAATATTATGACAGGATGAAAAATATTGATTCGACAATTAGAAAGAAAAGAAGTTATGGTCTTCAAAAAAATATTTGGAAGAAGTATTCTATTTTTTCGAACTACCTTATTGGATATTTTTAGAGATAAAACATAATGTTGATGTTATTCATGTTGAGAAAAAATTATGAGATTGTTTAATTTGAAATTTGTTTGACATAAAATGAAATACAAAAAGATGTATTGCATGCTATATTGGACTTGATATCAATGGGAATACATTTGGATTTATCTCCCACTATGAAAGGAAACAGAACATATTTACCTCCAACTTGTCACACATTAAGCAAGATTTAGAAGATTAATTTTTGTTAGTGTATTCATGGTATTAAAGTACACAATGGTTATTCTTCAAATGTGAATAATTTTGTGTCATTGAAGGATTTTAAATTAATAGGTATGAAATCTCATGATTATCATGTATTGATGAAACAACTTCTACTAGTCACACTACATGGTATATTGCCAATAGCTATCAAAAATACTATCATCAGGTTATGTAATTTTTTCAAATCCATTTGTAGTAAAGTCATTAATCCAAATTTGTTAGATGTGTTGGAGAATTTAGCTTCTCTTATTCTTTGTCAACTAGAAATGTATTTCCCACCTGAATTTTTTGATATAATGGTTTATCTTGTGATTTATTTGGTGTATGAGATAAGAATATGTGGGCATGTATATTTACGATGGATGTTTCATTTTGAAAGATATATGAAAATTTTGAAGGGATGTGTTAAAAATACTTATCGACCAGAGGCCTCTATTATTAAAAAATATGCATCGGAATAGGTTATTGAGTTCTATACTGATTATTTGTATTAATTGGAGCATATTGGTCTCTTATATCTCAACATATGATAGTTGATAGTGAAGGTATAGGGATTCAAGACTTAAAGGTAAAGTTCATTCCATGTGATGAAGTGATGCAGGCACATTTATACATTTTAAACAATAAAAATGTGGTTTAATCATATATATCATCACATATTGTATAATTAAAGTTATGATATCTAAAAAGAAATGAAAATTGGATGATTATTGAGTATAAAAAGACATTTGTTTTATAGTTTGAAGAGAAATTCATCACAGATATATCTGCATCAGAAACATTGAAATGGTTGGTAGGGAGACCATCTCTTAATGTGATCATGTGGTCTATTTTTTATATTAATGGGTACACATTTTACACAAAGAAGCCAGATGACAAGAAAACTGTTCAAAATAGTGGTTTAATGGTCATCGCTAAAGCACTTCATTTTTTTAGTACAAAGTATAAAAACCCAATTTCTGAATCAATGCCATATTTTGGAGTTCTTAAAGACATATGGGAAATTGATTATATTAAATTTCAATTCACCATATTTAAGTGTAATTTAGTTTTAAGTAATAGTAGTGTGAAACATGATGAATATAGTTTTAAACTTGTTGATTTGAAAAGATTTAGTTGTAATGAGAAACCATTTATCATGGCCAAACATGCAAAGAAAATATTTTATGGCATTGATCCATCGAATGACCAGCGGTTCATAATTTTGCAAGGGAAAAAGAATCCATTTGAATGATGAGGATGATGATGATGGTATTGATTTATATGAGGCTTCTTTTTCTATTACACGATTTTCATATAACAATGACTATAACGTAGACATAGTGCATGCAATATGAAATGATCATGATGAAGGGAGATGGGAAACACTAAATTACTCTCCTAATTAATCTAGTAATTATTTACATTATATTTCTTTTTAAAAATTTACATGTGTAAAAATTGTATTATTTAATAACTATTAGATATTTAATTATATATATTTTATTTTTTATTTGATTTTTTGTGTTAAATTTTGATATTCCATGGTTATGGTTAAACATTTTTTCATTGAAACACTCAATGTACATTATTATATTTTGGTTTAATTTATGCATATAAGAACACCTTTTCAAACTTTGATATTTAAATTTTTAAATGTTTATAGATTTATAGAAATAATTCTTATATTTAATAGTTCACCTTGTATATGTTTTTTGGTTAAGAATCATAACATCATTATTTTTTAAAAAACTTACACATGTGTACCACTTTTTTTACTTACATATTTCTATTTTCCTATTTCCTAATTACTAATTTGTCTAATAATATTCAGGTACATAATAATTTCATTACATTTTCTTGTTAAAATGATAGATAGAGATACAGAGATAGAAGAACATATACTGAGGTATTTTTCTTTTTTCATATTATTAAATGTCTAGTAATATAATTATTTAATGAAAGTAAACTTTTAATTTACAAAAAATAATTATAGGACTATTAATGAGACTTTATCAGGGGAGTCTTCTACTTTTAGTATTTGGAAATCAAATTCTCGAGTTGGTAAACATGGTATTACACATTTACCAAAACTATCACTTTATCATGGAGATGATCAATTATATATTAGTTTTGATGATAATAATAATGAAACTTGCCCAAATGTAATGCAGTTTATCAGTTATATCATCATGTAGAGTCATTAAAGGATTAGCATTTTATATCCTAATTGGAAGTTTATCAAAAAGGTGGTGATAGATCAACTTTGGGAGGCTATAAAGGTAAAATATCTCAATTGATTTATTTTATCTCATTTTTTGAATATGATATATTTTAAATGAATAATATTTATGTTATGTAATTACATATGACATTCAATATTTTGTAGAAACAAAATAATTTAAGAAAATATGTCTTAATTTAGCGGCGGTTTGATGGAGGGATTTAAAAACAAAGTTGACAAAAAAATATGTGTTTGGAAGGATACAAAATGAAATTTCATGCCTCAAGTATCTATTTTTAGATGAAGATACATGGAATAAATTTGTTTCCACCTAACATGATGAAACATTTCAAGTATGATAATTATATTGTAAAATTTATTATATATGTACCTAATTACTTATTAGTTTACCTCTTATATAATAGTCCTTGAGGAAATCCCATCAAGACATCCATTTTCAGAATTTATACCCTCATACTTTATCACGTGGAGGGTATCGTTTATTGGAGAAAAAAAATGATTGAGGAAAATTTTGAAGCATTAATAGCTCACTCCACTAGTGGTTCTGATGAGGTCCAATTCGGTCCTCTATATCCACCCACCCACCATGAGAAATGGAAAAGAGAGAGAAGAAGAAAAAATGAAAAGTATATTATAGATAAATCTAAGGAAGTAGGTGAAAGAATTATAAGTAAATTATTATTATTTTTCATGAATTTTTGTAATTTATAAATTAACAACACTAATAATCCATTTTCATTTTTTATTTTAGGATGAACTTTAGGAGCAATCTACACAAGTAACTTTTATGCCTGAGGGTAGGATGGACATTGTAGCCACTACTTTAGGAAATACAAAACACCTTGGCCTCATAAGAGGATATGATATAGGTGTTAGTATTTGGAAATTTTTTGGTCATTAAAGTAAAAGATAAAGAGACCCAAAAATCAAATCCTTAAAATCTCAACTGAAAGACATCAAACAATCCATGGGTAATCAAATTCAAGAAGTTATGCAGCATGTTATATTAGAACAATTGATAAGACGGTCATAGCCTGCCTGGCCTTCCTACTCAAATCCTCCACCTCCTTGCTCGGACCCAACCTTATACCATGATTTGTATATAGGATATCCTGATGTACATATTATAGTGTTTAGAGTCGTTCATTTTTTAGGGTATTTTTTACATCACTATATTATTCTTATGGTTCGGGTTATAGTGTCAGTACATGATATTATTGATCCTACTACTCTAATACCATTCCCTACTATGGAGGTTACCATATTTGGGGATTTTATGGGTCATTTTTTACTTTAGACATCTATCCTTATTCATCATATTTCATACAAGGTATGTGCTTTTTTAAATATTAATTACATCTGATTGAAAATTACTTATAATGTTTTCTGAAATTTAAATTATATATGAGTATATAAAATCCAAATAAATAGAACAAAGGAAACAAAAGGTTCCGGAAAAAACAACTATATATACTTCAAATATTTTTTATAGGATAGAAATATAATCTCAGGTTTCTTATTCCTTGTCTAATATCTATGAGTTTTTGATATCATCTGACATATGTGGAAGATACTATCCGTTTATAATATTCATAAAAGATATCATGGATCTAATTAATTTTGAAGATCTCAGTGTAATTGTGTTTCAGTTGTTTTCTATATAAGTAAAGTGATGTTTCAGTTTTTATTTTTTAAAATAAATATGGTTTAAATTGACTAACTATATTACTTTTTTAATTATGTATCTACGCACAGTTCTTATTCAAAATGACACCATAGGAGTTTATGGTTTTATAGATCCAGAATTTATTTCAACAGATGTGCAATATGTGTCGAATTAAAATAGAGAGTCTTGTATATGTGAGAGGTTATTAATGACGGATTTGGGTGTTGGTTTTTTACATTTCTTGATGGGTAAGAATAGAAACATAATTATGAACAAATGTTCATTATAATGTCATTAAATCTGAACTTTTTTTATTATAGTGGGCATTAGATGTTAGGCATATTCTGCCCAAGTGAAAATACATTATATTGATTTTTCTCTTTATTAGGTGGTGTTCATAGAAAATTTTCCACCATATTAGACAAGTAAGATTATTGGTTTTTTATAAGTTCATCATGTTTAATTCTCATTATTTATACATGTATTATTAGTTTATATATATTAAAATGGAAGTTATGGAAAAAATTTAACAAATATCACTTATCAATAGTGAATCAAAATGCAATCAACTATGTGAAAGTAAAGGTGATTATTTTTTATATTAGACATTATTTTGATTTTTTGACATATATATATATTAGTTTTTATTATCAACTTAATGTTTTATTAAATTTATTGTCATCATCAACAAGGATATTTTGAATGTGGTTATTATGTTCTATAATTCATGTATGAGATAATCACAATTGGGGTAACAATTGATTTTGATCAGGTTAGTCATATTAATTATTTTATATTTTCTATCATAATATTATTTTTTTAATCTTATATCATTCAATGTTATTGTATACATTCAATTATGTTTATTAGTACACGAAATATGAACTTAAACATCTTCGATCTTTGTTTTTGAACTATTTGTTAAGTGTGATTATGATTTAAGGTATGCATATTCTAATGTTTCTGATTAGTATTACATTTTCCTAATAAAAATTTTTCAAAAAAGATTTTTTTTTATTATAATAGGTGTTTAAACATAATGATATCAAATGAATGCTTAAAAAATAACCAATAATGATCATGTTATAAATTTTAGGTATATATATTTTAATTCAACTTTATAATACAAAAGCATAGATAATTTTTTGATTAACTTGTTAAAATTATGTATGTATTTATATATTTTTAGTCAATGATAAATTTTGTTTGATGGTTTTATACTATTTTATATTATAGGGATTTGGATTTTTTATGGGGTTTAATATTTATAATTTTCTAAAAAAATTAACTTTCAGTGTTGGTTTTTATAAAAATTGACGCTAAATCATTTAAAAAAATCGAATGATTTTCAGCATCAGTTTATCTAAGAAACCAACTTTGAAAACCAATATGGTTCACATTTCCATAATCATTTTCAAAAAAACCAATGTTGAAAATGTGAGTTTAATTGGTTTTCAACATCGGTTTTTAAAAAACCAATGCCAAAAACCTTGTTTTTAATGTCACATTTATAAACATCTATTAAAAACCAACATTAAAATTGGGAAAACCTATTTTAAATCATGTTTTTCACTATTTACTAATGGATGTATGAATGATGGTTGTTGTATATTTATTCTTTTAATTGATTAATATTTAGTTACATTTTATTAAAATTTTCTTTGTGTTTTTTTATTTAAAAATTTTATTGGAGATTTCTATAAATCGTTACTAATATAAATAGTGTTGGTTCATCTATTAAATTTCAATTTTTTTATTTATCAATTTTTTTGTATTTGATGTGAACCTTCATAAAAAAATAGCTACTAAACAATATAGTGGCAGTTAATTTATTTTTTTCCCAATATATTAAATTAAAAATTTAATGGAAAACATTCCACTAAATATGAAAAAAAAATGACACATATATAAACTACCACTAAATAAATTAAAACCATAATTAATTTATTTCTATCCATATAATATATGTTTAATTATATAAATTCCCCTAATTGATATTTTAGTTGTTTAAGCTTTCACTAGTAGGAAAAAATGGCCCCTGGTGGGTGGTGTAGTTGGTACCGACCAACTAACAAGGCACTCAAAAAAATATCTTTCAAGAAGTTATGAACAAGTTTATATATTATTTAATTTTATTATGGTATACAATAAATTGGAATCATGTTGTAATGAATTTTTCACTTTCTCTCTCAAACTCGTGCGCTCAACAAGGGGAAACAAAAAATAGAAAGAAAACATAAATTTTACATGGTTCAGTCGTGGTGACCTATATCTACGGAGAAGGAAAAAAAGATATTATTATTATTAAATAGGGATAATATAGATTATATATTTCTCATATTTTCTCCCACACAGTGGAACCCAAATTTATAGAAGTGATGGAGGAGCAGATTCAGATGGTCGCTTCAATTTCTCTGGGCGGTCACCAACTCCTGCTATGGGTTTTATTTATATGACACTAGCTTCTGCAAGTTTTCCTTAGGTAGAACCAACCTCATTCAGTGGTTTATCTTTGAAATTTATTCATCCCTAGTAGTGACCCGCCACAAATTCTATAACACCCTAATATTTTTTGAAATATTTCTCATTAAATAAATTTAATTTCTTCGATAGTGTGTGATACATGTGACCCCTAGTCAAAATAAACCATAGTGGAGTATACAATTATTTCCTAGCCATTGGATTGGAGGGTATGAATATTAATAACAAAATTATGAAAGATATATGGTTTATACATTTTTAAAATGAATTCATTGGTTATTATAAATGAAAATAAAAAAAATTTAAAATTTATAGTGATGTTTTTCTAAGAAACTATTTTTATGTGTACAATGTGTTTTTATCTTAATAAATTAAATTAATCACTATTGATGAATGATTTTAATGAAATATATATATATAATCAAATTTTTTAATATTCTTCTAATATTTTTTCTAGAAATGATCTAATAATATATATCCAGTTTTATACTTAAAAATATATTTTTCTAAAAAATTGATTTTCATTATGTTTTACATGCTTATTTTAAAATGAAATTATTCCACTTATAGAAATTGAATCTTGAAAAATGTATTAAATATATTAAATCATGAGGACCAAATTTATTTAATACGCCTCTTATTTTTGGTCAAAATTAATAGTGACCATAGTAAATTTTTGTCACCTCAGTAAGGATAAAACGGGTAAAATAAAGTTAAAACTTTGGGATAAGGATTTAAAATTTATCTAACACTTTAAATTATCCAATTGGATGAGTTAAGTAAAACCATTTTCATTAAATTCTTCAATTTATGTCCACTTGGTTCCATATTTCTTTAAATATGACCATTATACTAATTTAAGAAAAGAATAAATACAAAATGTCTCTCTCTTGAATTTAGTATCTCTAGAAAAAATTATAATGATAAAAATATTTTATATATGATTTTAAAAATTTATTTTAAATATTAATAAATTATTTTTATCATAGAAATTTATTTTTAATTTGTAGTGATTGAATAATTAGACTAAATTCCTATGTTACGCCGACAGGGTATTTATTTAATTAACATAAAAATATAATAAATGATTTTAAAAATATTAAAAGTAATAAAATTTGGTTGAATTATGATGTTCCAAAAAAATTATGATAAATATAACATAATTGTGATTTTTTAAAGTATTATATATGAATTAAATCTTTGTCTTGATGTATTTGAAGTCAAATTAAATTAATAGTGTCAAAAATGACATTAATTATATTTTATGAAAATAATATTTTTTAAAATTTATTTAAAAATAAGGAAAATTTTGAAATAGGAAAAGGTGGATAATATGTTGTTTAAAATTTCATCCCTTGAAAATTCATGATCCAATTTTCATCTTATAAGAAAAATTATAACCCTTTAATATTGAAAATGTTGTTACCACGATTATGGTAAACATTAGTTAACCAAGTGGTTAAACCAAAAGATGAGGTTTAAAATGACACCAAATACTATATAAATTTTATTTTATGATTTTATTTCTACTTTATACCCTTTTTATTCAAATATTTATCCATTTGGAATCATTTTTCTTGATAATGATATAATGATATTTAAATCTTTTTAGTAATTTTGAGTGTTTCATTTCCCTCCCTTATAAAATCACACCCCTTATCCATTTTATTTACACCAATTTTCTCCATATATATTGTCCAATACATACTCTAATATCATATTATCTTTCTTAACCACATCCTATGGCTTCTTTTTTTTCTAAAATACCATCATTTCAAGTCTTAAGATGTAATCCAAAGAGGGTTTCTCGATAAAGAGGTATGACTCTTAACCATGTGTTTTTAGTTTCATTTCTTACTATACCACCGATAAATATTTGTTATCCATTATAAAATAATTTATTTAGTATCTTAAATTTAATAAATTATTATTATGATTCTAGTATAACCTTTTTCCACTGATTTTTTATCATATGTGAAACAAAAATATCACTCATGCATACGTACATCTTACCATCTCCACATAGCGATGTAATTAATTTTTCATCACCATATTTTATGGATGGTTATAATTATGGATTTAATATTTATATGTGATATTTATGAAATAATAATTCTTCTATAATTTTTAGACCTTATCTACCTTTTTATATTTCTATATATTGTAAAATGATAATGTCTCTCGTGCGTGCGTGTAGACTTCCACCACCATAAAGAAATGTGATTAATTTTCCATTTTATTTTGACATGGATGGTAAAAGGTATATATTTAATATATATATATATAATATATATATTATATAATTGTGATTTTTTAAAGTTTTGTTATTATTTACTTTTCTTTCACTACATCTGTCAAAAAATGGAAACAACATACATGCGTACGTACGGCCTACTGTCTCTATGAACAGTGTATCTCGTTTTTCTATCTATAACTTTTATATATGACTATATATATATAATAAACATATATAATTTTATACCATTATTAACATTATTTAGATGATGTAACCATGATCAAAGTACAATGACAGGGACTACTGAACTGAAACATGCATGAAAAATGAAACGATTATAACCCAAAATAGTGATTTTAATAAACAATTGTTAATAAATGGGTGGTAAGATTTCATAAGTTAATAATTCATGGTATGATAGATAATTTTATGGTTATATAATACTTTTATAATATATCTATATCTATTATACAATAGGTTCTAATATATATGAATAAAGACGAGACTCGAGGTAAGGGATTTATGTTTCAATTTTATTTTAAGCGAGATTGTTTATGATTAAATTTAAATTGATGAAATTATATGATACTTATCTGATGAATACCATTAATATTATTATCCTATGTTTATTTTTATAAAATAATTTTTTTCCTTTTATTTTCCTCACTTTAAGTACTCAATATATTGGAAAAAAATTAAGAAAAATCGAATATGTTTAATTATCCGGTCAAAAATTATTTTTCTTCCATATCCATGTTTTGATTAAAATGTTTTACTATTATCCTATGATAATTTAAAGTCATTTTTACCCATTTTTTACTTTTCATAAAAAAAATTCAAATGAATCTTCATGTCGTTTTCTGAATAAATAATTTTTTTACTTTTTTAAAAAATTGACAAAGGAGTGTTTTATTTTAACTTATATGGCATGAACAAAATTTCATGTCATAGTGACCACTAAATGTTTTAAATATTACTTTATAATTTTCTATTTTTATATTCAAATAAAATTTTTTCCATAAAATTTTTTTAAATTTTTATACTTTAAATAATTTATTTAAAAATTAAAAGGGTATTTTCCTCAAGAAATATTCTAGTGATATTTTAAAGGAAATCCCATATATGGTAGAATCTATGATGTAAATTATACTATACTAGGGATATTATCCAATTATTCCATCCTTAATATTTCTCTGGATGGTTTATAATTTTTATGATGATGTTTTTACGAAACCCATTTATTTTCAATGGGTTATGATATGAGGAATTGATGAGATGTTTACAAAAACTATTTATTCTCTGTGGGTTATGATATAAGAAATTAATAATATGTTTACAAAACTTGTTAATTTTATATAGGTTTTAATATGATTAATTAATTATATTTTTATTAAACTCGTTTTCTTTATAGAGGTTATGATATGATGATATGATGAATAATTTATAATATTGTGACACACATATGTATGGTTTTCATTATGTGACGGGTTGTCCCAGAATTATATATCCCTATAATACATTGGGTAAAGTTTTATATCTCATGAGATAACTATGTGAAATAAGTCAATATGCTTGATCCACTATAGCAAATAAGTCAATATGTTTAATCTAATATGGGAAACAATTTTATGTGCTTGATCCACTATGAAAAATAAGTAATGATTCTTGATCCATTATGATATGGGAAATAGGTGTTGATTCTTTATCCACTATAATTTTATAGTCTCACTAGTTAACCATGATATATGAAATAGTTTCTATACCTATGATATTTCCACACTTATATGGCATGAACTTATGGTTCATGATTGATTTATGATGATTTCTCACACTTATAATTCATGACTTTTAAAATAATAAATTTTTGTGTCATGGATCATGTTTATAATCCATGATAGATTGGGTGTGAACATTTTAAGTTATGTTCATGATCTCATACCCTTATGTTTGTTTTATGATTTTATATGACTATCAATTATTATCTATTGTGTTTACTATTACTATGCATCTGAGATCATACTTATGTTTTCTTTCCCCAAGTTATGAATAAAGGATTAAGTAGGGTATATATATGAAGAGTGCTATGTGGGAATAACTTTATGGGAGATGTTGAATATCTTTTATGAAATAATGAGATTGTGTATCTAGTATCCAAAGAAACTAAACCACTATGGACCTCGGTCATGTATTTATAAAATATATTTAATATTGATCTATTAGGATGTAGTATCTATGTATAAAAATCTTGGATCACTATATTTGGTATCATATTACAAGTTTAGTAAATCTTTAGAGATTAGTATTAGAATAATTTGGTGAAAAACCTGGGGATAAGTTTAATTATAGGATAACATCCTAAAGTTTTTCCAATGGCCATGGATAACCTAGGTTAAAACTAATGTTCCACATATTTAGAGGAAGGTGTCATGATTTATAAATATTATGAATGATATTTCATGATTATTTGATAGCTCACTCTGATTATTATAGTTTGATTATTACACTTTTATTTTTTTTTCAATCAAAGGTCGGAACCAAAAGACATCACGCTGAAAAATGTTGTGATGTACAATAAAATGATTGTCTTCCCATGAAAAAATACTATATGAGAAATAATTCAAAATATTGTTCCTATGTTTATGTAAATTTCTCAGAAAATGAATCATGTTGAGATTTCAAATGATCAAATGAGGGAAAAAATATTATTCAGTCTTTCATGAGGCTACATCTACATCCTTTTAGTGGATCTTTTGATCCGTTAGAGGCTAAGTGATGGATCAGTACCATTGAGAAAATATTTTTATCTCTCTAGTGATTATAATATAAAAAATTTATTCAATCCATTTATCATTTAGAAGGTGAATTAGATCAATGGTGAAACTTTATTAATAATATTATACAAGATGAATAAATTGACTCTATGGAATGGGATGAGTTTAAGAGTTTATTATTTAGTAATTAATTCCCTCATATTCTATATAAAAATATGGAGAAGTAATTCCTTGATCTTAAGAAAAATGATGGTGAATACTTTGGTATTTATGAGGAAATTTTATAAAACTTGTAAGGTATGCTTCAAGTTTAATCATTAGCCCTAAAATCAAAATTCATTAATTCTTTGGTGGATTAAAACCAAGTCTTTGAAAGGAATTAGATATAAGAGGATTTATTAGCTACAAATAAATAATTCAATTTATACTCAAGGTAAAAAAATTTAAATTATAGATTCCAACCATTAACATGGTTTCGAAAATAAAATGAAGATTGAGACTTGTGAAAAAATGAATAAATCACCTGATGGAAAGAAATTACAACCATATAAATGCCAAAAATGTGGGAAGAAACACAAAAAGAATTACTTGAATGGAACTGGTGGGTGATTTAAATGTGGAAAGGTGGGTTATAAAGCCTTTTAATATCAAGATAATATAAATATGATAGTTAATGAAATGGAGGAAAAAATATCGATTAATTCACCACTCACATACCAATACTTTTAATGTAAGTTGTATGGAAATTATGTCAATTGGTCCATAAATCCAAAGGTTTATGATTATGATTGGAGTCAACAACCTCTTAATCTCAAATACAAAGGAAAATCTCATGCGATCACGACTTCTGAAGTGATTTATGAGAATGAAATGGAAAAAGGTACACTTATTATTCACTCTAGAATAGATAATGTCTTATTTGATTCTATATCTACCCACTCTTTTATATCTATAAAATTTGTTAAGGATATAAAATTACCTCCTCGATGATTGGATGTTTATTTGGTGGTAAAAAATCTTAATGGTGTGATGGTTTTATTTCAAGTCTATAGTTCCTCTTTGATTAAATTTTGTAGGAAAGTTTTTCTTACAAATATTTTATTCTACATATAGTTGAATTTTATGTGATTCTTGGAATGGATTGGATTTCTTTTTATAGTTATTATATTAATTAACAAGTGAAGTCAGTCATATTTTATATTGTGAATAAACCTATGATTGTTTATCGGTGCGATGATGAATATAAACTTCTATTGGAAATTACTTCTATCTTGTGGGTCTAGATTCCTATACATGAAGGTTATTTATCTCATATGGTTAGAGAGAACCTAAAAATTGAGGATAAACTTGTTTTACAAGATTTTACTATTCTTCCTCTAAATAATGGAGTTAAGTTTTCAATATAACTCATACCTTGTGCTATATCTATTTCAAGGACTCATTGTATAATATCCCTAATTGAGTTGTAATAATTTAAGAAGAAACTCCAATAGAATCTTTATAAGTGATTCATGTGCCCTAGTACATCACCATGGGTTGAACTTGTTCTTTTTTAAGTAGAAATATGGTTCAATGTGTATTTACATTGATTATTAGGAACTGAACAATAACACTATCAAAAACAAGTATCTTCTACCCTATATCAATGATTTTTTTAATCAATTACAAGGATTTCAATACTTTTCCAATATTGAAATTTTTTCTGGATATCATAAATTGATAATTAATAAGGATAATATACCCAAGATAGCCATGTGTATGAGTTATAGGCATTATGAATTTATAGTGATTCCATTTGGACTTACTAATGCCTCTATTATCTTCATGGATTAGATGAATAGAGTCTTTAGAGATTACCTTGATTATTTTTTGGTAGTCATTATAGATGATATTATTATATATTCAAAGATTAAGTAAGATCATTAAGACAATTTTATAATTTTATTGAAGACCCTAAAGAAGGATAAATTATATAAAAAATTTACCAAGTGTGAATTTTGGATTTAGAAAGTTTCATTCTTAGCTCATTTAATCACAATTGAAGGTATATTGGTATATTCTTTAAAGACATAAGTTATTGATAAATGTCCTATAAAAACCATGATAACTAAAATCCATAATTTTATTGGGTTGGTTAGATATTACTGATGATTTGTGAGATATTTCTCATGATTATCTGATCCACTCACCAAGTTAACTTATAAGCAGGTTAAGTTATTATGGATAGATTAATGTGAAGAGAATTTCAAGGAATTGAAGAGATGGTTGATCGGTGATTTGGTTCTCACACTAACCTATAGTAGATGAGGGTTTTTTATCTATATTGACGCATCAAAGAAGGGATCAGGATGTGTCCTCATGCAGAATGATATAGTGATACCATACGCCTCATTCTAATTGAAAATACATGAGAAAATTTACTTGATACGTGATTTGGAGATACAATTGGTTATTTTAGTGTCAAATATATAATTCATTATATTTATGGTAAAATGTGTGACATATATATGAACCATAAAATTTTGAAGTATATCTTCACATAAAAAAAGCTAAATATGCACCAGATAGGATTGTTGGAGTTGATTAAAGATTATGACTTCTCAATACATTACCACCTTGGGAACGAAAACAAGGTGGTAGATTCTCTAAATAGAAATTATCATGAAATAATATATATGATTAGGATTGAAATAGATCCAATGCTTATGTATTTATAGAATATAGAACTTAAAATCCTAAGAAAAGGGGAAAAATACTATCTTTCTCAAATGAAAGTTCAAATATATATCCATGTGAGGATTAAATAGTCTCATTGGGAAGATATGGAACTATAGAAGAAATTGAGAAATGTTTCCAAGTTTAACATTGATTTTAATGGAATGATAATGTTCAATAACTATGTATTTTTCCCGTCCATACCAAATTTGAAGAAGGAGTTTTTGGATGATGCTCAACGTTTTTTATTCACTATACATCTTGGAAGTAAAAATATGTATAGAGATCTGAAAGAATATTTTTGGTAGTAAAACATGAAAAGTGATATTGTATAGTATGTATCATGATTCCTGGTATGTTATCAAGTAAAGGATGGGTGATATAATTCTAAAAGGATATTACAACCATTACCCATACCTGAATAGAAATGGGAAAATATTATCATGGATTTCATTATCAGGCTCCCCAAAAAATTTAAAGGGAACAATTCTATTTGGGTTTTAGTCAATCATCTTACAAAGTCAGCACAATTAATTTTCATTAGAGATAAATTATATCTTGATCATATTTCTATGTTATACATTAAGTAAGTTGAAAGTTTTCATAGAGTACCACATTCTATTATATCTGAACAGGATCTAAGGTTTACCTCAAATTTTTAGTAGGCACTAGATACATATTTGAGTTTTAGTATTTTATAGAGTTAATATTTTCATAATTATTAATATGTTTTCAAATTATTATTTCTTTAATTCATGGAATAATTATTCACAAGTACAATATCAAGAACAAGAATTTTATTATAGTGATCTAAATGATCGAGTGAAAAGGATGAGTGATACTCTGGATGACTTAAGGAGAAAATTTGAAAGAGAATTTGACTATGTTCATGAATTAATAGAGAATACCAACCCTAAGCCTAAGCAAGAACCTGAGAAAGAACCCAAGAAGGATAATGTATAAGTTCCATTAGATGAGGGACATCAACCTGAACCAAAATCCAAACCAGTAGTGGAAGTAATTTCACCACTCATATTTCTAATAGAGGAGCCTCACTACCTACCTCTATCAAGTAAAATTTAACTCCAAGAGACACTTTCCATTGAATAATCAATTTAATTCTATCCACTTAAGGGAGATAATATTTTTCTTAACTATTTTTATTCTAATTATATAGAATCTGAATTGAGTATCACCTTCCCTTTCTTGAAATTTTTATATTCAGACAAAAATAATATTGCCTTGGTGGATGAATATGAAAAATAATATGCACCTGATGAATAACATATGGAGATATTTGAACTTAATGAAAACTTATTTGATGGATTTCAAGGGGAAACCGTAATGTATTTGCCTGAGGAAAAAGAGACACAAGATTATTACTTTGAAAGGAAGGAATTTGATATTGATTCTTTATGCTAATATTTTTTTCAAATAAAAATACTCTTTGAATTTACCTTTGAATATTATTTTGATACAACATACCTTAAGAAACCAATGGAGAATAAAAAGGAGGTTGTGAAAGTGACAACCAAGAAAGAGGACTCATTATTTTTTCTAACCCCACTATACAATATGTATCTCATTTTCATGGGGGTTTACTTTGTATACTATTTTCATGAAGTCCAAAACAAAAAATAAGAAGTTCGTGATGGAGGGAAGAACTTATGGTGGTTTATATTAAAGAAACTTCACCCACCAGTAGATTGGGGATAACTAACTGAAACCGCCCATCTGGAGGCAGTCAAAAACCCGGGCCCACTTGGGGGATTAAACCAAGATTTATCCTTATTTTCTCATTCTCATTTTATTTTATTTTCTTTTAATATATTTCTTATGTTATTTTATCTACTTTTATTTTTAGGTTTTCAGTGTGAAACATTTAAGATATTAACTCGTCATTGCACTGCTAATAATTCATGTTGTACCTCTATTTATCACTTTCTTGATTATTGTGGTTCAATTTAAAATATAATTATATATTAAATCCACTTTAATTCATTACGGACACTGCATCATTTAATTTTGGGGTAGGTAACCTTTGTATTTTAGTAATTTCAATTGTTTTCCCTTTTTAGTTTAGTAATAACATTTTTTTTTGTTTTTTCAAAAAAAATGTGTTTTTTTTCAAATTTTTGTGTTTCTGAAACTTTTGAGCTAAAATGATTATCCTTTCCATTTTTGAAACCCATTTCAATGTGTGAAAAAATTTATCCTAGGAAACTGAGCTAAAATTAATGTTGAAAACGGTTTTGTTCAAGTTCAAATATTTGTAATTTCATGAAAAGTAATTTAATTTTTTAATCTCATGACACATATCACTATATTTATCATTGAAATCACTTTACTGTGAGGATTATAAACCTAATTTTCATAATATTTTATTTTACCTCACTTCTTGAGAGAACCATATCGTGCTTTATTTAACCAAAATTTGATTTATTCTTGTCAAAACGTGAGGGTTTGAGGTACATGTGTTTTAAATGATTGAGGAATTTATTTGATATTAAATAACCCTTTTCAAAATAATCCTTTTTATTATGGACTACCTTTCCCATTTAATCCTTGTATCTCTTAGAATTCATGAACAACCTGTTAGGTTAGCCACATTACAAGCCAATTTTTCCTATCCAACCTTCTATTGAAGTGAAATTGCATAATATAATTAAACTTAAGTATGGGGAAAGATGTCTTGTATTGTAATACCTCATTTGTTGAAACTTTGGTTAGAAATAAAATGTTTAAGAGATGTTCTTTCTGCTAAAAAATCATTCTATTGAAAATTGTGCCTTTTCTGGAGCTTCCAATAAAAAAGAAAGTTTTGCCTATCTGGAGATTTCAAGAAAAATCATGTTTGAGAAGATTGAAACTTTTGCTACTAAAATTTTTAATGGTGTGATATTTTATTTATTTTTTATGCTGATGGATCTTATTTTATGCTAAGGGGTTGGTAGGAGATGATACTTGAGTAAAAATTAGAATAATGTAATTTTTTCTTCAAAAAGATCCAAACCCTCCTTATTCAGCCTCATAATTTTTCACATCTAAATCCTACCAACCTAAAACCACATAACAACCCTATAAATTTCTATTAACAAAAAAATTTCCTTGACTTGAATTGGATTGATATTTATTAATTTTTCAAGCCTATGGTGACCCTTGCATGAGTATTGGATGAGAAAGACATTGTTGTAAAATTGATATTTGTGTGATAAGAGAAAATGAAAAAGTGAGGTAAGTATTTTTTGTGCATGGAAGGATAAATAAAGTGGAAACATATTTAATTATTTAAATATAGAACTTTAAATAATGGTTTTTTATTATTCATGATATTTTTTCTTGGTAATAAATTATTGGATCCCATGGATATGTGTTTTAAATTTGAATTACTTTGATTTTAATGTTTACTTGTCCAGCAATCCAAGTGAAGAGTGTGGGGGAATTGATAGAAATAATATTTTCATAATTATTTATATGTTTTTAAATTATTTAATCCTTTACCATTAACCAATTTTAGGTTCTTTGGATCATTTTATGTTTTTTGGTGAGTTTTGAGCTTAAATGTGAAAAGTGGTTAATTCTGTACATTTAGCGGTTTTACATTTCCTATGTATTTTTTATCATAACTCCGACAATTTTTATAATGTTATTTATTTTTTCTAGGATTTAATGTTTCTTGGGATACAAAATTTTCTTCTTGACTAAGATCCAATTCGAACTCCCACAAGCTCAAAAAAACGGTCAATGTGAACACATAATCTGGTCGACAGAATGGACCTTACCTCGTTCAAAGAGTCATATCTCAGGCTACTGACCACAAAATTGGGTTATTCCAGGTGTTTTATAACTTAAAATATACTAGGAAGATTCACATTAAATTTCATGGAGAAATTAAATTCCTCCCTTAAACCGGTCAAAGTTGGGTTGGTGGAATAGTGTTTGGCGTCTAAAATAAGTCAACTCTAGTATTTAGGCCATAAATTCTTTAAAACTTAAATAATGGATCTGAAATTTCAAGGGTAGATATACAACCCCATTCCTCACATCCTATAAGAAGGTACCTCTACCTGATTCGACCATATTCTGGTAGAATCGAAGCTAAACTTCTAGAGTACATATTCTGGAAGATATTTTTTATGTTCTTCTTTTTACCTCTTTTCTTTATTTTAGTTTTGTAATGTATTCTTCTTCAAAATTATTCTAAATTACCATTACCATATTTGGGTAAATATTATGATTGATTAGGTAATTTTATGTTTTTTTTTTAATTTTTGAGTTCATGCGCTTAATGTTATAAAAAAATTTCTCTAATTTGTGAAGTTGGTTTCAATTTGTAATAATTGTTTATATTATCTTATAATGTTGTATTTGATTTTATATTCTATTGTTATTATTTATTTGTTTAATTTAAATTATCTTCCTCACTAGTTTCTGGTCTATATATTATGGAATGGATCAGAGATTATTGGTTAAGTACTTGGTGATTATCTGTACATGTGAGAGTTGTAGTGCATATTCAAGATTGTTTGGGATAAACAAGGCCCGGTCGGAAATTGCCTAAATCAATTGAGGATATTCACTGAAAATCTTTCAAAAAAGGAAGGAGAGTAGAACAAAATAATATCTTGTTAAGGTTTACTCTCACCAATACCATTGACCAAAGAAGTGAGAGGAAGTGATTGTGGAATCTCGCTTTAATCGTCTTAGCAGAAGAGGATTGAATTAATTGGAACTATGATAACATTTCAATTGGAAAACTGACCTATAACTGATCACCCAATTCATATAACTATTTTCAATCCCATGATTTTTCAATTTGATTTCAATATTTTACGTAATTTCTTCCTTTAGTTTCTTTTCAAAATCAATCATTTCAAAAACAACCACCACTTCATTATCTAATTTTAAAGTGAAAAACTTGATTGTTAAGCACTTATATTTGGAGACAACCTAGGTTAACCATTATACTATATTTTAACTTAGTAAATAATTATTTTTTCTACACCCCATGGTAGTCACATGTCAGTCTTGCATATCATTCTTAGATAGATGGTCAGTCTGAGAGAACCATTCATACCCTGGAGGATATGTTGAGATCTTTTTCTTTGTATTTCAAAGGTGGTAGGGATCAACACCTTCCTTTAGTGTAATTTTCTTACAAAAATAGATTTCACTCAAGTATTAATATAGATCCTTATGAATCTATCTATGGAAGGAATTTAAAAAATACAATTTTTTGGGATGAAGTTGGAGAAAAAATATATTATGACCTAAGATAGCTAAGGAAATGACATAGAAATTCAAATCCATTCAATAACACATAAAAGTAGATCAGAGCCGATAAAAAAGTTATGTTGGTAATTAGCAGTGAGATTTGGAGTTTGAAATTGGTGAAAAGGTATTCCAATGAATAACTCCTTAGAATAAGGTTATAATATTTGGAAAGAAATTAAAGATAATCCCTATATATATTAGTCCCTTTGAAATTATTGATCATGTTGGGATGGTATCTAATTATTTAAAGCTTCCACATAATCTCACTCAAGTTCACAATGTGATTCATGTATCTCCCCTAAGGAAGTACATACCTACTATTTGAAATGTACTAAACTTGGAGGTCATATACTTGGAGTAAGATATCTCTTATGAGGAATAAATAGTGTATATTTTTGTTGTAGATAGAAATTGCTACAAAAAAAGACCACCCACTTGGTCAAATTTTTTTAATAAACCATAAATTAGAGTAATCTACTTGGGAACCAGAGGATATGATGAAACAGGGATATCCTCAAGTATTTATATCAGATTTATTTAATTTCAAGAGATAATTTCATTTTAATTGGGTTATAATGTAAAACCCTTATATGTTATGATATATTTCTATTTAAATAAATTTAATTATTTTGATAGCTTGTGATACATGCAACCCTAAGTCCAAATGAATTGTAATGAAGTATACAGTTACTGTCTACCCATTAGATTAATGGGTATGAATAGAACTTACTAAATTATGAAAAATATATAGTTTAAACATGTCTAAAATGAATTCATTGGTTATTAATTGGTTATAAATGAAAATAAAAAACATTCGAAATTAAAAGAGATGTTTTTTGAAAAGCTATTTTTATGCACACAATGTGATTTTATCTTAATAAATTAAATTAATAACTATTGGTGAATGATTTTAAAGAAATATATATATTATATATTCATTAAAAAAATTAAAATTCATCTAATATTTTTTATAGGCATGATATAAGAATATATATCCAGTTTTATGCTTAAAATGTATTTTTCAAAAAAACAGTTTTCATCACGTTTTGTGCATTTTTTTAAAATGAAATTATGGAACCTATAAAAATTGAATCCTGAAAAATTTATTCCATATTTATAATCAATAGAATCAAATTTTTAAGATATGTCCCTTTTATTTTTTGTTAATATGAATAGTAATCATATTAAATTTGTGTCACCTCAGTAAGGGTAAAACGGGTAAAATGGGGTTAAAACTTTGTAATAAGGCTTTAAAATTTATATAAAACTTTAAATTATCCTATTGGATAATTATAGTTAATATATTTTCATAAAATACTCAAATACATGTCCACTTTGTGCCATATTTCTTTGAATATGACCTTTATAATAATTTAAGAAAATAATAAATACAAAATTTCACTCTCTTAACTTTAATATCTCTAAAAAATTCAAAAGGATAAAAGGAGTTTATGTTCAGTTTTAAATGTTTATTTAAAATATGAATAATTTTTTATCATATTGATTTATTTTTAATTTTTATTGATTGAATAGTTATCTGAAATGCCTATGCAACACCAACACAATATTTACTCAATTAATAAAAAAGTATAATAAATGATTCTAAAAACATTAAAAGTAATAAAATATGGGTGAATTATGTAATTCCATGAGTTTTTTAGATAAATATAACATAATAGTGATGTGTTAAAATATTATATTATAATTCCATATTTTTATTGATTTTTTTAAAGTCAAATTAAATGAATAGTTTCAAAAATGACATTAATGTTGTTTTATGAAAATAATATTTTTTAAAAAAATTTAAAAATCATAAAAAACATGAAATAGTATAAGTTAGATAATATATGGTTGAAAATATCATCCCTTTTACATTTATTATCCAATTTTCACCTTATATGTAAAATTATAACTCTTTAATATTTAAAAATTCATTACCACGATTAAGGTAAAAATTAGTTAACCAAGGTGTTAAACCAAATGATAATGTTTAAAATGACACAAAAACCTAAATAAAATTCATTGTATAATTCTATTTTTAACTTATCCCATTTTTATTTTAATCTATGTCCATTTTTAATTATTTTTCTTGATAATTACTTAATTATATTTTAATATTTTTAGTAATTCCATGTGTGTTCTTTCCCTATCTTATAAAAGGACACACCTTCTCTCTTTTCTTTACACCACATTGAGTAATATAACTCAGAAAATACCTAATGTAATATCATCCTAAATTTATTAAACACGTAATATATCTTTTTTTCTTTCCAAAAGACCATCCTTTTAGGGATTAAGGTGTAATCCAAAGAGGGTTTTTCAACGAAGAGGTATAACTCTCAATCGAGTGTTTTTAATTTCATTTCTTATTATAAATTCTATAAATATATTGTATCCATTATAAAATAATGAATTCAGTATATTAAATATTATTAATTGTTATTATGATTATGGGATAACCTTTTTACACCTCTTTTTCATCCTAGGTAAAATGAAAACATTGTCCGTACATGCGTACTGCTTACCGTCTCCACGTAGCGGTGTAATTCATTTTTCATCACCATATTTCAGGGATAGTTATAATAATGAATTTAATATTTTTATATGATATTTATGAAATAATTATTCTTCTATAATTATATTATATTATCTACATGATTACATTTATATCCATTAGAAAATAATAATGTCACTCGTGTATACGTGTGGAATACCACATCCACGAAGCGATGTGATTTGTTTTTAATTTTATTTTGAAATGGATGGTAATGAGTATATATTTAATAAATATTATATAATAATGATTCTATAAATTTGAATTATTATTTACCTTTATATCATTCTATTCATTAAAAAATAGAAACAGAGTTCATGCATAAGTAAGGTCTACTGTATCCATGAACCGTGTAATTCATTTTTCCATCTCTACCCTTTATGGATGAATATAAATACACACACACACAAATATATATATATATATATTATATTTATATCATTATTAAAATTATTTATATGATGAAACCATGATCAAAGTACAAGGACTATGGCTGATGAACCAAAACATGCATGAAAAAAGAAGCAGTTATCACCAAGAACAGTGATTTTAACAACTAATTGTTAATAAATGGGTGATAAGATGTCATAAGTAAATAATAAATGGTATGATATATATGAGTATTTTTATATGATAAATTCATAATAAATCTATATTTATTATATAATAGGTTCGAATACATATGAATAATATAAAGACTTGAGATAAGGGATTTATCTTTCAATCCTATTTTAATCGGGATTATTTAGGCTTGAATTTCCATTGAGGAAATTATATGATACTTTTATGGTAAATCCCTTTAATTTTATTATACTTTTTTTTATTTCTATAAAATAATTTTTTTCCTTTCATTTCCCCACTTTAAGTACTCAAGAGATCAAAAGAATGTTTTTAAGAAAAACTAACTATTTTTTATTATTTGATCAAAAAATATTTTTCTTCCATGTCCATGTTTTATCTAAAAATTTTTAAAATATTTTTAATATTCTCATTTGAATATTTAAAGTAATTTTTACCCATTTTTTATTTTATATACAAATGTTTTGAAGGAATCTTCTTGTCTTTTTTTGAATGAGGCATGTTTTAACTTTTTTACAAAAGTGTGAAAGGAATGTTTTCTTTTAACTTATATGATATGAATGGAATTTTCTACCACCATGAATGTTTAATGATTTTAATATTCATTTCTAATTTTCCATGGTTATTTTCAAAGAAAAATTTTTCAATAATATTTTGAAAATTTTTAGATATTAAAGAATTGATTTCAAAATGAAAGGGTATTTCTTCAAGAAATATTTCAATGGTTTTTTAAAAGAATTTTCATATATGATAACATACATCCTTGATGTTAATTATGATTTACTAAGGATATGATCCAATGATACCATTATTATTCTTTTTATGAATTATTTATGAGTATGTTGATGAGATTTTTACAAAACCCATTTATTTTTTATAGGTTATGATATGATGAATGGATGATATGTTTATGAAACCCATTTATTTTCCATGGGTTATGATATTATGAATTGATGAGATGTTAATGAAACCCATTTTCTTTGTGTAGTTTATGATATAATGATATGATTTATGATTTATGATCTCATGAAATACATATATATGGTTTTTATTATGTGATAGGTGGTCCTAGAATTATATGTCCCTCTAATTAATTGGGTAAAGTTTTATATCTCATGAGATAACTATGGGAAACAAGTCGATGTGCTTGATCCACTATGGTAAACAAGTTGATTTTATTGATCCACTATTGGAAATAGGTAATGATGCATGATCCATTATGATATGGGAAGAAGGTGTTGATGTCTAGTTTACTATAATTTGATGGTCTCAATTGTTAACTATGACATATGAAATGGTTTCTATACCTATGATGGTACCACACTTATATGACATGAACATATGGTTCATGATTGATTTATGATTATTTATCACTCTTATTATTCATGTCTTTTGAAATGATAATGTTTTATGTTATGACTTATGTTGATGATCTATGAAATATTGGATATGAACTTTGTATGTAGTGTTCATGATCTCATACCCTTATACTTATCTTATGTTTTCATATGATCATTGATTGATATCTCTCATGTTTATCCTTACTCGGTATCTAAACTCGCCTTTTCTTATGTTTCTTTTCCTAGGTTATGAATAAATACTTAATTAAGGTATGTCTATGAAGAGTACTATGTGTGAAGAACTTTATGGGATATTTTGAAGTTTTTTCATGAAATAAAAAGATTTTGTATCTAGTATCCAAAGATAATAAAAATTTATGGTACTTGGGCATGTATTTGTAAAATATATTGAATATTCATATATTAGGATGTAATATCTATGTATAAAAATTTTGGGTCTCTATAAAGGTGGTGTTATTTCAGTTTCAATATTCAACAATATCCACCTTGATGATAAATATAACCCTATTTTTTCTCAAACAAAGCTTCATGTTGTTTCCTTCTTGACACTCATAGGCCTCTCAAGTTTGAGAGATGTTTATTAAGTCCAAAAAATTTTGTAACTTGATCTTTTTAAGTACCTTATTGTCCTTCGAAGGAGGAATAAGACCCCATGTCTAATTATGATGTAGTGAATTCATTTCTTCTTCCCAAACTGACTTTCATTGGTTATTTTATTTGATATCCAAAACATCATGATAACTATCTAGTAAGTACATCATAATCAATTATTTAAAGAGAATAGATAACCATATATTCATACTTGGAGGGTCTTCTTATGGTCTTTTGTGTTCTACCAGTGGTGATACTCTCATGATGATGATTATCTTGTTGTAGTGGTACTTCTTCCACTATTGGAATATTCATGTGATCACTATACTCTGTCTCTTGTTGCTCCTAATCAGTTGGTGGTGGAATTTTCTACACTTTAATTTCAAATAATTTGTCTCTCTCTTTTCTAGAATCATTTTACTTCACCATTACAGATTCGTCAAATGTGATGTCGTGACTTTGAACGGTCTTATTTTCTTATGGATATCATTATCAGAAATCCTTCACAAAATCATTGAATCCAACAAATATAGATTTCTTTTCTCTTTGATCCATCTTTGAGTTTGTCACGTGAAAATAAGTTGTACAACCAAAGATACAAAGTCTTTCATAATTGAAAACATTCCCACCAGACCAAACCTCTATCAAAATTCTCCCATCAATCACAGAAATAGGTAATCGATTCACGATGTGTGTTGCATACATCAATGCTTCTGCCTAAAAGGATTTACTCAAACTCAAGTGAGAAAACATACACTGTACCTTTTTAATGAGCATACGGTTCATCTGATCTGCTACTTTATTCTTTTTTTGCATTCTAGGAACTATAAATTGTCTCACAATACCTTTATCTTAACAAACCTTCTTGAATGGATTTGACGTGTATTCTCCACCGTTATCAGATCTATGTCTCTTTATTTTCCTTCATGTCTGATTTTCAATCATCTTCTTCCACTTAAGGAAGACATCCAACACTTCATCCTTATTCTTCATAGAATACACCCAAATATATCATGATTACTCATCAATAAATGTGACAAAATAATGATTACCTCCCAATGAATCATTTTTCGATGGTCCCAAGATAGCGGTATGAATATAGTCAAGTGTTCCCTTCATATGATGAGTTGTAGTGTTGAAATTGACTCTAGTCTAATTACCCATTAAACAATGCTTATAAAAATCCAATTTTTCTATCTTGTAACCTTTCAAAACTCCTTTCTTTAGTAAAATTTATAAGGCCTTCTCTTCGGTATGTCCAAATCTCATGTGTTGTAGTTTGGAAATGTATGGATCACTTTCTTCTGATATCAATACTAAATATATATCTGTTTATTAATACAGACACACACACAAATATATTATATATATATACATTATATATACATTATATAGGTATATAAATATTTATATATTTTTATTTTAATTACAATGCATATTTTTTAGATATGGTTTATATATTTAGAAAAATATTTCATATGTAAACATGTTTACAAATTTATTTATAACATTAAATTTTTATGGGTAAATATATACAAATAAATATATATATAATTATAAATAATAGTAAAAAAATAAAAATGATAAAATTTTAATGTCATAGTATCTATATGATTGTAAGTATTGAGAATAAATTGAGTATTCACCAAAAAAAATATAAAAAAAACTCTCTTAAACGAGGATGAAATTACATCAAATGTTAAAAAATTGGCATACCCCGAAAAAAAACTCAATTTTGGAGGAATTTTGGACCTTTTTGACCTCAAATAAATAATTAATATGGTTCATCTTGGTCACCATGGTGTATATATTTTCACAAGTTTTGATTTGATATGTGGTAGAGCTCAAACGGACACCCGGATCAAAAGTTATGGTTGTTTGAAATTTGAGTCGTGTTTTCAACTTATTTTAGATCGTCTATTGATTTATTGATTTTTTCTGTTTTCAAATTGTTATTAAATTACTATCAATCAATAATAATTATCTAATTTTTAATTTATATTATTTTTAAATGGTTTTATAAACCATTTTCCACTAAATATCTTATATATTAAGCTTGATTACATATTTTGTATTATATAAATCATATTTTATAAAATATATTATATTTATATCAATATAAATATAAATATATTTGTATATTAATATATTATTTTTAATTATATATACAATCATTTTAACACTGATAAAGGGATACTTTTATCAGTTCTTTTTTTAGCATTGATAAAGGGTAGCGCTGGATAAATTTGAATATGTAGTAGTGTATCGCTGCTCCACATGTGACAGTCTTAGCATTCAAATAATATGAAGTAATTTTTGAGTACCTTTAATCACAAGTAATACACCGTAGATTACTTTCATGACTCCATCTTCAATGATTATCCAGCAACCAAGATTATCCAAGACTGCAAACAATATGAGATTCTTTTCCAATTCTAGTACATATCTTACATCTGTAACGCATCGACATGTACCATCATGCATCCTCAACCATATTTCTCCAATACCACTTATGTGTCAAGGATAATTGTTACCCATAAGCACCACATCTTCATCATTCCTTGAGACTTGAAAACCAATCTCGGTTTCTATACATATGGAACGAACAATCAGAATTAAGAATACAACCTTCAAAGTGGTTAACTGTTGAGGAAATGAGGAAATTCAAATCT
This sequence comes from Viscum album, assembly GCA_963277665.1. Taxonomy (NCBI): domain Eukaryota; kingdom Viridiplantae; phylum Streptophyta; class Magnoliopsida; order Santalales; family Viscaceae; genus Viscum; species Viscum album. Next base: position 1,869,817,047 of record OY728137.1, on the reverse strand, counting down.
TCAGCATCCTTGATTTTCTATACATCACTTGTTTTTTGTTTTTCATTTTTTGGACAACCCTTATTCCAATTCCCCTTTTGATTGCAGGTTTCGGGCGTAGCGGAATCGCATTGCTGAGTGTACCTAACTTTAATTTTTGTTGTTAAGGACAATCAATTCGAGATATGTCATGATAATAAAACATAATATCTTCATAATATAATGAATAATGAAATAAAAAGTGGAGTATTGTAACCATATATAGTATCATCATATGTTGGTTATAATTAATTTAATTAAAAGACAAGAATTGCCTTGATGGAATTCTCTCTCCGTTGATGTTTCCAGTCATGATCTGATGTGATCCGTTGTTGTGTCATAGAATCCAAGTGTAGGATTCCTCTAGTGGTGATCCACACATTCTCCATGTATCTATGGACGTCGCCAAAGTTATCTCTAGGTTCTATCATGGAAGAGTCTTCGCTTGCGATGTCTGCCTTAGATCGCCTTGAGAGCTGCTTGCAAAGCGCTCTCCTTGATCCGGTGGAGGAGGATCTCTCTCATAGCTTGAGAGCATTCTTGGAAGAAAATAATTCTCTCTTGTCTTGAGATATTTCTCTAGATCTATTATACACAAAACTCAAAAATAGTTAGGCTAATGAGAATTATATAATTGATATTTTAATTACTTAGAATAATAAAATGAATTAATTACCCAAAAGTATTTATTCGTTTCATTTAATTCTCAGTATGACCTCATGCCTAATAATAACAGTTGACTATTATTATTACTTGACATGCTCCCAAAAAATTACACCTAATATTATTTAATTAATTAAATAATATTATTTCTCACAAATCTTGAGAAAAACTACACAACATGTATATTAATATACACAACGTGTACTTTTGTTTTTCTATTTTCTTTATTTATTCCACCACATTTATTAGACCTTGAATAATGGCTATTTATTTCTTAAATAAATATCACTACATTAATCACTAATAAATATATTATTTATCCCACAATATATTCTCTTGAATAACTAGTGTCGAAATAAATGTGATTAGGCATCCTTGAATAATTATTAAACCACAATCGGGAATAATCTTTATTCAACTTGTTAAATGAGTATTTAACTGAGATACTTGGACACACTTAGTGTGTGACCCTCTAGGCCTCTTTCTCAGTGGAATTAGGCGGATACTGCCTAAAGTCCAAGGTTAGCGTCTAGAAACATGCCAAGGCACCCTTAGAGAAAGAAGTTAACACCGCATTGACATGTCACCTCCTACGAACGCTTACCGTGTAATGTAATATTTTTGCCTCGATATCTTGAATCAAGCGGGTTTCATGCTAGTGCCATTAATCCATGTGATCGATTATTTTTTCTTTGACTTTTCGGAATTTAACTCACCCATTCATTACCATGGACATATATTTATTTAGGCTATATCAATTCCATCAAAGGGCCTGAGATATCTACTTCCATTATGGAACAGAAGGGGAAAATCCTTTCTTTCATTATCTATTAATGCAGTATTACTCATGAAGCACCCAACATATCCTACCTCGCTATGAACAGTGTGTCATCATAGTTTTCATCAATACATATAATTTCGTGAGTTGTAATACCCATTAATAATAATCATAAATTCTAAGGACCAATACACACATATGCAGATAGGAACATCCAATGACACTATGAAATGTGGATTTCCTACTGGTGGGTATTGTTCTCATAATATCCTCCAAGATATTACCAAGGGCCCATACCATGAGAAGGTGTCTCAAAGGTTTATGAGTTCTCACCCCTAGTGACCTGTATTATTTGTGTCCCTCAAATAACATCATCCGGACATAGAACATATATTCAAGAATAGTGTTATGGCACTTCCGAGTTCTCATCATAGTAGGGATCCTCTGTGGTCCTTTGGTGCAACAACTATTCTTAGGACATTATCACATTCATTGTCACATAGAATAACAATCAAGATGTGATAAGGTATTTATTAATGAATAAAGTTCAAAGTAGTAGGTTCTAGACCACCAACCCCAATAGACTCCCACTTGGACTAGAGTCAAGTGCTAACAACCTTTAGCCCACTAGATCTCATATGATATTCATGCTTCTACTGAGATAGGCCTTTAGTAATGGGATCTTCCACATTCTCTTCTGTGAAAACTCTTTTTATTGAAACTTCATCTCTTTGATAGAAATCCCTCAAGAGGTGATACTTCCAGAGTATGTGCTTTTTCCGTTGATGTTACCTTGGTTATTTTGCAAGAGTCACCGCTGCAGTATTATCAAAATACAATGTAATCGGATATTTACTTCTAGGCACCACATCAAGCTCCTGGACAAAGTTTTGAATCCAGACAGCTTCCTTGGCTACATTATAAGCCACTATATATTCGGGCTCTGCTATAGAATCGGTGACAACTTGCTGCTTTGAGCTCTTCCAGCTCATAGCTCCTCTATTGAGATAGAAAACATATCCATATTGTGACTTCAGATCATTATGATCTATCTAAAAACTAGCATCAATATACCCTCTAATGTAAAGATCCTCGTCTCCTCCATACACCAGGAATATATCCTTAGTTCTTATCATATACTTAAGGATAGTCTTAACAGTAGTCCAATTCTGTTCTTCTAGATCTTCTTGATATCTTCCTACCATGCTCAGTGCATAGGCAACATCAAGCCAGGTACATAACATGGAATACATGATGGATCCTTTAGCCGAAGCGTATGGGATCTTACTCATTCTATCTTTCTCTTTTTGTTTCTGCGGACACACTTTCTTAGAAAGATGTAGGCCATGTGACACTAGATCCAATCCCCTCTTGGATTTTTCCATACTAAATATCTTTAGTATCTGGTCAATATATGTACCATGAGTTATTCTAAGAAGCCTCTTAGATATATCATGAATGATCTTGATCCCTATAATGTAGGTTGCTTCACCCAATTCCTTCATAGAGAAACACTTGTTCAACCAATCCTTAACTAAATGTAATACTGGTATATTGTTTCCAATAAGTAATATGTCGCCAACATATACTACTAGTATAATGAACGAATTCCCATTAAACTTCTTATAAACACATTTCTCTCATTCATTCTTAATGAAACCAGATTCCTTTATGGCTTCATCAAATCTAATGTTCCATGACATGGATGCTTTCTTTAATCCATAAATGGATTTTTGCAACTTGAAACCCTGTTTGTCTTCACTCGGTGTCACAATCCCTTCTGGTTGTGTTATATAGACATTTTACTGAAGGTTATCATTAAGGAATGTTGTTTTGACATCCATCTACCAAATCTCATTGTCATGGTAAGCTACTATGGAAAGTATGATTCTTATGGATTTAAACATGGAAACTGGTGAGAATGATTCATCATAGTCAATTCATTGATGTTGTCTGAATCCTTTATCCATTATAATTTCTTTATAGGTGCTTACTTGACCTTCCATGTCCAGTTTTCTCTTGAATACCCATTTGCATCCAACAAGTTTTACATCAACTGGCTCATTGACCAGAACCCAGACTTGGTTCTGATACATGGAATCCATCTAATATTTCATAGCTTCTAGCCATCTTGAATCTTCTGATCTCTATACTGCTTCCTTGTAGGATATAGGTTCATCATTTTCCAACAACAATTATTCACCATCCTCGGTGACTATGAAACCAAATCACTCTGGTTCCCTTACCTCTCTTGAGCTCCTACGCAATACTTGTGTTTCAAGAACCTCTTCCACGGGGACCTATGGAACTTGTTCCTGCACCAACTCATGTGTATCTTGAGCATCAAATTCATCAAATTCAATCTTTCTCCCACTATCCTTTTTGAGGATGTGCTCCCTCTCAAGAAAGATGGATTTTCTGGTAACAGTCACTTTCTTATTTGAAGGGTTATATAGGTAATATCCTTTCATTTCCTTAGGATACCCTATAAAGATGCACCTTATGCCCCGGGATGCTAGTTTGTTTCATGATAAGTCCTTAAAAACTCATCACATCCTCATACACATGTGTGTGACAAATGGGTTTATTTCTATATCCCCAAAAGGATAATGGAAGATCTGCATGACTCATCATCGACCTCACCATGTCCAAAAAGGTTTGGTTTCTCCTTTAACTAACACCATTACACTGTGGTGTATAAGTATAAGTGAGTTTAGATAGAATCTAAGACTACCTTAGAAGGTCAATGAACTCTTGGTTCAGATATTCTCCACCTCAATCTGATCAAAGATTATTTATCTTCTTACCAAGCTAATTCTCTACTTCATTCTTGAATTATTTAAATTTCTCTAAGGAATCTGACTTATACCTCATTAAGAATACATAGCCATATCTACTTAAATCATTAGTAAAAGTAATTAAGTAAGAATATTCACCTCTAGATTCTACAAGAAATGGTTCACACACATCCGTGTGTACCAATCCTAGAAGCTCTGTGGCCCTTTCACCCTGTCCATTGAAAGGTGGCTTGGTCATTTTACCTTGTAAACAAGTGTGACATCTATCAAGTGGTTTTAGCTTAGTAGATTCTAAATAACCGTCTTGGTAAAGCTTTTTAAAGAGCTTCTCGTTTACATGATCGAGACGGTGATGCCATAACTGGGTGATGTATGAGTCATGTGAGTTTCTTTTGTTATCAATTTCCAACACTTGGTTTTTGTAATTTAATACGTACAAATCATTATTTAAATGTGTCATACCATAACATACGTTGTTCTTATAAAAGAAAAAACCCTTATTTCAAAATTTGAAAATAAATCCATCCATATCCAAACAAGATACAAAAATTATGTTCTTGGTAACACTAGGAACATAATAAAAGTTACATAAAACCAAAAGCATTCCAATTGGAAATGAGAGATGGTAATCGCCAATGGACAATGCAACCATCCTCACGCTATTGGTAGCTCAAAGATCCACCTCTCCTCTGACAATATTTCTAAATCTACTTGGTTCCTACATTTGAATACAGATGTGAGCCCCACAAGCTGTATCTAATACCCAATGTGTAGAAATGGAAAGATTGCACTCGATAACGAATGCACCTTTATCATCCCCATGCTTCGGGGTGCAGTTCCTCTTTTAGTGGCCTGGCTTGCCACATGAAAAATATATCACCTCCCATTCCTTTCTCTACCTCTAGATCTTCCCCTTCTTGGAGGGATAGTGCTTAGGAGCTTCAGAACATTTATGAATCTTTGGCCCCTTTGTCTTGTCCTTCCTTTTCTTATTCACCATAAGGACTATGGGTTTATCACGCCCCATGTCCTTATTAACCTGGTGAATTAAGGTCAGAAGTTCTAATAGACTCTTATCATTGTTACTCATGATTTTGTTTAAAATAAAGCTAAAGAAGGTCTTGGGAAGTGATTATAGGATGAGATCTGTACGCAACTCATCTGAGAACTTAATCCCTAAGATGTTCAGGCATTCAATATAGCCAATAAGCTTGACTACATAAGGCCCAACTGGTACAGACTCTCCAAGATTAGTTGGGAACAAATCATTAGAGATCTCATATCTCTCATGTCTCACCTTCTCTTGATAGAGATCCTTAAGGTGAGACATCATGCTATGAGCGTCCATGTTTTCATATTGATTTAAGAGTTCATTAGACATGGATGATAGCATAAAACATTGAACATTTGTGGAATTATCCATATGTTTCATATAGAGATATAGTTCCTCATCACTGGCCTCTTTTCCAGGCGCAACTGGAATAGGCTCCTTCAGCACATACAATTTCCTCTCATGGTGAAGGATGATGCGTAAACGCCACTACCATTCCTGGAAATTGGTGCCAGTGAGAAGGTTTTCCTTCTCGAGTATGGTTTGAAATGATATGTTTGAAGTAATTTTTCTTGAAATTTCTACAAATTAATATGAGAAAAGTTTTAGTACTTTATCATGATAAAACTAAGATAAATAAATAATTTTATACTTATTATTCTCCCACTATTTTATCAAAATCCAATAGCTCTCACCATTGACTTTAGAATATTCTATTGCCTGAATAATCTAGTGGAAAGGATCCATATTTCTCTTCGCATTACCCCAACTAGAGTTAGTAAAGCAACTTGAAGGGTTTTAGGTAGGAATTCCAAATGTCAACTGCCTTAACTCACAGCTCCTTGATCCGTTGAGTGGACTCCCCAATCCTGAAATCCTTTTATTTTGGATTTCCTCAACCTTTGCCTCTTGGTCACACCAAGTCCTACTGTAGCAGTCAACCCTTTATATGAACCAATTCAATTCAACCTAAAACCTTGAATTAGGATTCCCTGATAATTGAAAGTACCCCAACTAGGGTTGGTCAAGCACTTTGAATTATGGTTCAATTCTAACCAAGATTATGGAAGGCTATACCATCTTAATATTTTCTCTGAGGGATTTTATCTTTATACGTAAATTTTCATTTTATTGTCTTTGATTACATGATTGTTAATATTAAGTGGGATATACTTAAGTGATTAACCTTGTCTAAGATAATATTTATGCATAATTCGGTCTTATTTTAGTTACATCTTGCATGCTTGTTTAATTCATTAATTGTGTGATCGTGACAACACACCCACAATAAATAAACCATGCAACTGACAGAAATAAAATAAATGGTATGATCATGAGCTTGTTCTATTGGTTAGTTTATCTAGTGGTTGATAAACTAACCCAAGACCTATGGGAGAAACACCTTGAACCTTTTGGGTTCATGTTTACAGTTTTCCACATGTCCACCTTTGTATCTCCTTAGATTGGTTTCACCTTGGATCCTAACTTGAGCTGCCTCTACTAGATTGGGAGATCCATCCATTACATAAGCTTTTATCTCACTCACGGGTGAGGGGTAAAATGGAGTTTTATATAAAAGAAGCATTGGGCACACAGGCCCTGCATATTAATGAGAAGAAGGCTTGTAGGCTAACAAATTTTATTTAAATAAATAAATTAAAATAAATCATTCACATACAAAGGTCCTGGTATAGCTCATGATCATCCATGCATGCAACGATATTTACGCATAAATAAAACTAGCATTCAATTATTTAATAGTTCTTGTTTAAGATAAATCACGCTCTAATCAATTAATTATCTTTAATTAATCAATCATTTTATCTTAAACCCTTTTTCTGAATTTCCTTGAGAAACTCATCCATCGTAATTTTAAAAAAATAAATTCATTTAAAATTGTCTTTGTTCGTAACTTGTACCTTGGAGGCAACCTAGTGAATTCTCATTCATAACTACCCAATGAGTAGAAATGAACATTACGCAGATGGTAAATTAAACACATATATATAAAATACATATCACGTATTGTGACTCATCTTTACACCCGCACTATGGTACACGTATCAAGGGTTTGTATAATATAATAATAAATTTTAATAAATCTACGTAATTTGGATGAGTACACGATGTGTAGTTCCGACTACATAGCCTGTACTTTTTTTCATTGTCCATATGAAGTACACGCCCGGGGACATGGCATGTAGATGTACTTCAGAAATCTTCAGAGGACACGACATGTTCAGTGGGGCACACGCCGTGTAGTATCTGCGTTACACAGTTTCCAGGTGGGCCAGCCGTGTACGGGGTACACGGTCCAACCCTAACCTGAAGGGACTATACGTCGTGTTCAGTGGGCCACATGGCATGTAATCCGGAAACCGTGTGTCACATGTTCTTGGTCAACACACGGAGTCTTAAAGACTTAGATATAATCCAATGACACGGCCAGGTTTGGAAGACCGTCCCAGTGCATGGAACCTATACTACACGATGTGTACTTCCGAATACATGTCGTGTGTTCTAGTGTTGTGCATCCAGGAAGCTTTGGCACCTCCAGATGAGATCCTCCATTTTATTTTAATCAAAATTAAAAGAAAAAATTGTTTTTGTAAGGTGAACGAGAAACGAAAGAGGAGGAACAGATCTTGAGATTCAGATTTGCAGAATGATTAACTTGAATTGAAACAACTAAATTATTAAATGCGTAACTCATCAAAGAAAAACTAAATAATTATAATCAATGATATAACCTCCTTTTGATACCACTTGTAGGTTCTGGGTGCAGCGGAAGTGCATTGGTGAGTGTACCCAACTTTAATTTTTTCCGTTAACGACGATCAATTCGAGATCTGTCACGATAATAAAATGTTGGATCTTCAAAATAGAATAAAGAATGAAAGAAAAAGGGGATTCCCAGAACCATATAGAGGATCATCACATGTTGGTTATAATTAATTTAATTAAAATGCAAGAATTACCTTAATGGAATTCTCTCTCTGTTGATGTTTTCGGTCATGATCCGATGTGACCCGTTGTTGCATGGTAGAATCCAAGTGTAGGATTCCTCTAGTTGTGATCCACACATGCTCCATGTATCTCTGGACATCGCCGGAGGGATCTCTGGGTGCTAGTGTAGAAGAGCATTCGCTTGCGATGTCTGCCTTGGATCGCCTTGAGAGCCGTTTACAAAGCGCTCTCCTTGATTCGGTGGAGGAGGATCTCTCTCGTAGCTTGAAATCATTCTTAGAAGAAAAGAATTATCTCTTGGCTTGATATCTTTCTCTAGATCCATTGTGCACAACACTCAAAAATGTCTAGGCTAATGAGAATTATATAATTGGGATTTTAATTACTTTTAATAATAAATTGAATTAATTACCTGAAAGCATTTATTCATTTCATTTAATTCTTAGTAAGACACTATGTCTAATAATAATAGTTGACTATTATTATTACTTGACATGTGCCCAGCGAATTACACCTAATATTATTTAATTAATTAAATAATATTATTTCTCACAAATCCCCAAAAAACTACACGGCGTGTATATTAATATACACGACATGTACCTTTGTTTTTCCATTTTCTTTATTTCCTCCACCACATTTATCAGACCTTGAATAATGGCTATTTATTTCTTAAATAAATATCACTACATTACTCGCTAATAAATATATTATTTTGCCTACAATATACTCTCTCGAATAACTAGTGTCAAAATAAATGCGATCAGGAATCCTTGAATAATTATTAAACCACAATCGAGAATAATCTTTATTCAACTTGTTAAATGAATATTTAACTGAGATACTTGGACACACTTAGTGTGTGACCCTCTAGGCTTCTTTCTCGGTGACATTAGGCGGAGCCTACCTAAAGTCCAAAGTTAGCGTCTAGCAACACACCAAGGTACCCTTCAAGAAAGAAGTTAATGCCACAATGACGTGTCACCTCCTACGAATGCTTATCGTGTAATGTAATCCTTTTGTCTCAATATCACAAATCAAATGGGTTGCATGCTAGTGTCATCAACCCATGTACTTGATTATTTTTTCTTTGACTTTCTGGAATTGAACACGCTCATTCCTTACCATGGCCATGGATTTATTTAAGTTATATCAATTTCATCAAAGGGATTGAGATATCTACTTCCGTTATGGAACAGAAAGGACAAATCCTTTCTCATGTTATCTATTAATGCAGTATTACTCGCGACGCACCCAACATATCCTACCTTGTTGCGAACAGTGTGTCGTCACAGTTTTCGTCAATACATCTAAGTGCGCGAGTTGTAATATACATTAATAATAATCTTAAAGTCTAAGGACCAACACACACGTCCGCAGATAAGAACATCCAATAACACTATGAAATGTGGATTTCCTATTGGTGTGTCTCGTTCTCATAATATCCTCCTGGATATTACTAAGGGCGCACACCATGAGAATGTGTCTCGAAGTTTTATGAGTCCGCACCCCTAATGGTCTGTATTATTTGTATCCCTCGAATAACATCATCTAGACATAGAATATATATTCAAGAATAGTGTTATGGTACTTTCGGGTTCTCGTCATAGTAGGGATCCATTGTGACCCTTTGGTGCAACAGGTATTCTTAGGACATTATCACATGCATTGTCACGCAGAAGAACAATCAAGATGTGATAAGGTATTTATTAATGAATAAAGTACAAAGTGGTTGGTTCTAGGCCACCAACTCCAACATTGATGACAGTGGACACACTCATCTTTTGCCTGTCGGTGGTGGGTGGATACGTCTCTCGATTTTGATTCTCTTTTGCGATTCTTCACTAAAAGCAGTTCAGAATTTCCAAAAATAGATAGCGTTGGTGAATCTGGAATAGTGAAAAATGCTAAAATCGACTATTTAATTAGTTCAATTAGACAAAAAATAAATAATTGGTTTCTATTCCAAACAAAAATATTTTTCCTCCTTCAAAAATTTGCCGCCCCTTTTACATTTTATTTAGACTACCACGTCCATCACATGTCGATGCACCCTCGTTTTTTTTCTTCGTTTTCCACACATGACACGCACTTCCCCATGGTTTCAATGTTCACACCAGGTTTTCAAGAAATAAAGGGATAATGACAATCTAAGACCAAAACAAACAGTTTTATTCAAAAGACATGAAAAACTCTAATTAAGGACGAAAAACATTATGAATTTTAAATTGAAATGAGATTTAACTTTAATCTAAAATAATGTAGGTCCTTAACTGGAATTAAGACCATATTTTGAACATCTATCATTGCCCAAAATAAAAGACAACATAGATCAAATCAGAAAAGGCGAGAGGCCTCACACGAGCACGACACATGCGCCTAGGATTTGGTGGGGCGTGGACCAAAGCAAGTTTGTACAACGAGGGTGCGTTGTGGACATCAACCTTGAGTGGCAAGCCCTCACTTTTGCTCTCAAACTCCCACACTCAAGGAGGGGAAACACAAAACAAAAGAATTACACAAATTTTATATGATTCGGTCAGGGTGCATCAGCTTCTGCCGTTTTTCCGTGGACATCACCAATCTCTTGCAGCGGATCAATATTCAACAAATCATTCACATAGTATTTGAAACTGGCGATCTGCGGTGGGTGGCATTAGGTGCACCATCTCCTCATGATGCTGGCTTTGAACATTCCCTCATCCATTTTCCCATTCCATTTCGTGATCTTATCATTGGAGGGTTTCACTTTCAAAACAAACGGTAGAAACAGAGAAGGGTCCGATCAACCACCGGTATTGAGAGCTACCGCTTATGGGGACGTTGAAGAAGAAGAAGACGGCAGTTCATTCACAGTCACTCAAACACAACAACCGCTTGTCTCCTCCATCTTTATATAGCCCTAATGGCAGATAGAGAAGGATCGTTCAGTCGGGTTGGTGCCATGGCTTCTCTGTCCGGGTCTCTGCTGCTCTCCTCTGTTCTGCTACTCTCTCTGCTCTCCCCAGCAGCCGCTCAATCCTGCAGGGCTTACTCCTTCTCCAACAACAGAGTCTTCCAGTCCTGCGCCGATCTCCCCGTCCTTGATTCCTTCCTCCATTACACCCACAACCCATTTTCCGGAATCACCCCAATCGCGTATCGGCACGCCGGAATCGCTGCGCCTTCCCAGTGGGTGGCCTGGGCCATCAACCCCACCGCCGCCGGCATGGTGGGCGCCCAAGCACTCGTGGCGTACCCAGAATCAGATGGTACCATGAAGTGCTACACCTCCCCTGTTTCCAGCTACCAGACACGGCTGCCGGAGGGGACGCTCAGCTTCGACGTCTCCGACCTCTCCGCCACCTATTCCAACAACGAGGTCACCATTTTCGCGACATTGCGTCTCCCCAACGCCAGTTACGCTGCGAGCGGCGTGAACCTGGTGTGGCAGGACGGACGGCTTTCCGGCGGGTCCCCGGCGGGGCATGACTTGTCCGGCGCCCATGTTCAGTCGATGGGGAGACTGGATTTTGCGACGGGGCTGGTGGGGCTCAACACGGGCCGTGGGAATTCAGGAACCAGAAAGAGAAACGTAAGTGGCATGGCATGCATTCGTTCACATACTCAATGCTGCAACTCTGTTTTCATTGTTGGATTTCCAGATTCATGGGGCACTGAACGCGGCCAGCTGGGGTGTGATGATGCCCATCGGCGCCATGATCGCAAGGTACCTGAGGACAACCGAATCTGGCGACCCGGCCTGGTTTTATATTCACGCCGGCTGCCAGTCCTCGGCGTACGCGATCGGCGCCGCCGGATGGGGGACGGGTCTGAAGCTCGGCAGCGAATCCGTGGGCGTTCAGTACACCGCCCACAGGAGCATCGGTATCGTGCTCTTCTCTGTGGGAACGCTTCAGGTGATGGCTCTGTTTTGGAGGCCGAAGAAAGAGCACAAGCAGAGACGTTACTGGAAGGTGTACCATCGATCGGTGGGGTGCAGCGTCATCGTGCTGGGCATCGTCAACATTTATAAGGGGCTGGATATATTGAACCCCGGGAGGAAGTGGAGGAGTGCGTACACAGGGTTCCTGGTGGCTCTGGGGTTGAGCGCTGTTACTTTGGAAGCCTGCACGTGGGACATGGTGAGGCAACGGAAGGAAGGCGCGAGAAGGGAGGAGGGGAAGGCGTGAGGGGTGATTTGGAGACGAGAGGCGCGGATGGAGCTGGACTTGGGCGCCGTTCTCTAAATATAATGATAAAATATTTTTCAAACAAATATTAAATATTAAATATTGGAGGTTGGTTTAATATTTATAAGAGTGGGGTGAGTTAATGACTCATAGTTTATAAGGTAATTTAGGTGTTAAATATGTGATAAAATATCCACAACATTTGCGACAGGTCGCGGAGTCGAGTACCGGACCTTCTTTGTAGCGTGCGTGTGTGAATAACAACCCACCTTTATAAAATATCCACAACATTTGCGACAAACTTTGTGTGTCGTTTGTGTCATTTTAGGGTATGTTTAAAAGGCTAAATTCCATAAGAATCTAAATGCAATTTATGAAAGTTATAACCTAAGTATTTAAACATTTTGAAGACCCAAAATGTGGAGTTGATGTGATTGCTTGAATTCTCTCTCATCTTCACCTCTCTCTCAAGTCCTAGAGGGAGAAAACGAAGTGAAGATCAAATACTGTTAGATCCATTTTCGAGAATCATTAGTTTGATCAACCGTGATCGTGAAGACATCAAAGAACCTTCGATTGTGCAGGGCGGCCCCTAAATTTTATAAGATGACGTTCGATCAAGCTTTCAGAACACGTGTGGATGAGGATTCTAGGTTTGGTTCCTTCGAACAATGATCGTCAAGGATGAACGGAACGTGTTTCCAACCGGAATCGAACGATGTACGGTTTCGAATTAATTTTTCATTTTTATTCTTCATGATTAATTAATTCGCACATGATTTGTGGATGAATCCAAGTTAAGGCATACCGAATTTGATGTTTTGACATAAACACGAACTCGAAATTTTTAAAATACAATTTTTCATGATTCTGCAAAGCCTCGAGATCCTTCAATTGGCCTCGGAGCAAACATGCATTTAATTAAGTCTAATTAAAAAATAAATTTGCATTTATTCGAGAAGTGGGTGTCAACATGGTCTCACTACTGCAAACAAAGCATCGACCATAGATCAGATGACCGAGTTATGGTCATCCAAATATCGAAATTATAATTATTCAGGCTTAAAACCAAGAATATATATATATATATATATATATATATATATATATATATATCACCGCTGTGAGATTATATCACTGATGACCAATGACGGTGACTTCGGGTCGGAAGCAATGACCGGAACCCTAAATATGCATGATTTGTCCAACCGAGCTAAAACAATAAAGAAGTCTGAGTCAATGCAGACTTAATTTTAAAAATAAAAATACATTGTAACACACATATAAACATACAACACACACACATAATAATAATAATAAAATGATGGTTTCATTAACTACGCATGCTATAAGAAGAAAACGACACGGGGACTCGACCCCGCAACCGGCACCTCACACCCCAACCCCCCTTGCCACCCCAGCCACCTATGGGGGCAATATGTACGATAATATATATAACATATTTTATTATATATATGTGCTAAAGGGGATGGGGGAGACATGCCTTCCATGATTTTCCTTTAAAAAAATTGTCAAATCTAAACTTAGTCTTTTTTAACATTAAAAAAAACAAGGGGAAAAGGACTTTGGGGACGACTGTGTTGAAAAGAAACTCCCCCCCACCTTTAGGGGGAGAAAAGTAGGGTCCATGAGACACTATATTATAAAAAAACGTGTTTTTTTAAATTTTTGGGAAGCTTGTCACCCCTTGCGTGGAACTAACACCCCACATTTGAGGAAAGAAAGGGCGGTATGACTATTGGCGCCGGAAAACACATCTGTGTAGTTCACCAAATGCTTCAATACATGATCTTAGAGCATAGCTCGTTCCACAAGTTTCAATTTGACTGGTCGTAGAGCCCAAACGGAGTTACGGATTAGAAGTTATGGTCGTTCGAAGTCAGATTGTTGGAAATGGCCATCCAGGGCGATTTTGGGGCAAAGTATGGATTTGCGCATAAAAATGAATCTTGCGCGCAAAAAAGGGAATATTGCGCGCAAGAATGGAATCTTGTGCACAATAAAGGAATTTTGCACGCAACCCCGCGCGCAAACCTACTCCGCGCCACATGCGACGTCAAACGTCCCTTTGCGCGCGCACCCGATGCAGGTTGCGCGGAAAACCACTTGCACGCGCGGAATTTTACGCACACCGACACCCAAGGTGTTGCCTATAAATACAAGTGCACCCCCTTATTCCCGAGGAGGACCCCGGGGGTCAGTCGCTGCTCTAATGCGCATAAGTTCGCCTTTTCCATTCCTGCGTGCAAAACTCGCCATATTGCGCGTAAAACATCACTTTTGTCCACAAATGCACTAAGGTGCCCAATTTTGCGTGCAAAACATCATTTTTGCACGCAACAGTGCCATTGTGCCCAATTTTACGTGCGCCGGTGCTGCACCTGTCCGATTGCACGCACACATTCATTATTGCGCGCAAAGATCCCCTATTGCGCGCCAACCTCCCATATTGCACGCAATTCCGTCCCTATTGCGTGCACTGCCCCCTATTGCGTGCACATCTCCCATATTGCGCGCACTCCTGCCCTATTGCACGCACTCCTACCCTATTGCGCGCATGCCTTCCCTATTGCACGCAATCCTTCCTTCTTGTGCGCAACCGATCCTGCGCGTAGCCTATCTTATGCGCAACAACACCTAGGCCTGCACTCGCTGGTCCATATCACGGGGGCTGTGCCCCCGCACCCCCCAGTCCGGGACTGCAGCCCGACACTGACCCCCATGAAAAATGGAGAGTCGCACCGTGAACTTTTCGAACCGAGACGTCACCATTTTCCATTGCGCCCTCATGCGCACCTCACCTTTCACCTTTGGAATACCTTGATTTGAGATACTCCTCCGCACACCATGAAACACCTTCAGTCGATATATTCCTCTTGGTTCGTTTCCTATATCGTGAGTTGATATTCTCATCATCAATTCCCTGAGTACCTTGAGTCGAACCATTTCTCAAGCAACTCATCTGAACCCCATCACCTGACTCCTATGCCAGGTTGAACCAGAAAGAGTCGCTCTTGTGTAAGTCCCAACACCAGCCATTTCTAGGCTCCTTATGCCTAATAGTCCTCTCTACATGACTATAAATTGTAGTGCACCCTATCTGACAAACATAGGATGCCTCTTGCTCCAAACAAGAGATGCCTTATGCACCAAGTATAAGATACCAACAGTCCTCTCTATATGACTATAAACTATAACATCCCGCCATTTTATAACATAAACTTTCATTACATTACACACAACTGAGGATCTTTAAGGTTTAGTGTCTTGGAAACCAGGAACATAATACATGAAAACAACATAAAGCATTCTTCTTAAACACTTGAAAGGCGTCTCCTTAAGTTCATTCTAGGTTCATTACTGCATCTCATAACCTGGGGACATACATCAAAAGAAAGGGTGAGCAGAAGGCCCAGTAAGGGAAACAAGAGGAACATTTTACATGTGAACTCGAGATACTTCAATAAGGACATGAAAAGAACTTTAAGGCATGAGAAAGAAATCATGATACATTTAATAATAAAAATAACATTTTCCATAACTTGAAGATGTGGCTACATCATTTAACATAGACAATCATGAACATATCACCAAGGTCCATCCCCAAGGTGTCATTTGAAAATTACCAAGGTTATTCACCAAGGTATCATGAAAATTGTAATCTCTAGTGGTTACATCATTACCCAATGCATTGGAGCGCTATCAGGGCGCACCCTCAAATTTGCCTTTATTATCATGTGAGCCACATATATCATCATCAAACATTTCATAAATAACCCATATAGCATAAAGGAAATGGGTTTCATTTCATAATCATAATTTTTTTAAAAACTGCTTTAAAGGCATGATCTTTATCTCACTTTAAAACCCACAGAAAAGGAAGGTGGGTCTCATGTATGTAAATCCCAGAATTTAAAATAGAAAATTTTGGTATATATGAGAATACCCTTGTAGAAATAGGAGCTTTGAGTATTCACTTTATAACATAAAATAATTTTTGAGAAAAGAGAGAGGCATTTTGAGGGGAAAATTCTGCAGCATAACGGCTAAGTTTCGGGGTTTTAGAAAACATTGAAATGAGAGGGGAAATGGGTCACCCACTCATAAATGAACCATAAAACAGTAGGGTGAAAGAGTAAGAAGGACATATGGACATGGTAATGAAATTTGAGGGACATACCATTTGAAATGAAAAACATGGAAGGAAAAAAGATTAGATTTCTCTTATAGAAATTCGGCAGCCTTACGGCGTCACTTAACTTCAAAAGAAAATGATTTGACAAGATCAAATAGGGTCCCTCATCATATGATCATAAGAGATAAGTATGATAGATATAGAGATCATACCCCAACATAATAAAAAGTAACTTGAAAGACTTGACATGAAAATCGAACTTGAAAAATGAGAAGGGTGAAAGAATCCCTTAAAAATTCGGCAGCCTAACGGCGTCACTTAAACTTTCATAAAACGAAATGATGAGAGTAAGAGGGGATCTCTCATCATATAAACATGAAAGGGCAGTAAGAGGAATATAAAAGAACATCCTCTCACATAAAAACATGGAGCATAATAGGAATGACATAAAAGAGATTACATGAAAAGAAAGAGAGGGGTCGGATCCCTTACCTTAAAACGTGACTCTTGAAACTCAAAGGATTGGACCTTGAGGGCTTGGGGGCACCTTGGGAGGACTCCTTGTAAGGTAAGAAGACCATAACTTCGTTGGGGGAGAGTTGGGAGTGAAAACTAAGGGAGGAAAGGGTGGGTATTTATAGGGAAAGTGAGGGGACAAAGCATTAATGGCCAAGGGACACCTCACTAGTGGTTTTGGCAAAACCATGGGCTTGCCCATGGTATTTGCCCATGGTATTGGCCACTTGGGACACCTCACACCTTATCTTACTATTCATAATTCGACCATATTGAATATATACTTAATACATCATTTAATGATGTCATTAAACACCCGTAACTTAAAAACTATACTTTCACTATTCACCGAAAATTCAACTTTCTCAGAATAATCCCAAAATTTCACCTTAACCAAATATCAATGCTCTGATTTCAAAAATTAAATCCATTTTATAAAAATAATTTTCTAAATATTTTTAATTTAATTTTTAAATAAAAACACTATTCATCGAAAATTCATTTTTTTCAGAAAAATCCCCAAAAATTACCTTAACATAATATCGATGCTCTGAGTTCAAAAATAAAGTCCTTTTTATAAAAATAATTTTATAATTATTTTTAATTAAATTTTTAATTAAAAAACACTATTCATCCGAAAAAACTAATACTTGAATAATAATTTATGAAACCGTTATTTAACCATTTTATTGAATCACATTACTTAATCTAGGTGTCTAAATTATATTAAAACTTTCTTTGAGTGAAATTACTAATCCATTTGGTCATATTACTAATCCTAAGCGTAAAATCACTATTCATAATTTACTATTCATCAAAAATTAAGTTGATCTTATTAGACTCCAAATTCCTTAATGAACACTTTTGTAGAAGACCATTTTTTGAAAATCATTACACATCATTAGTTATTTAGGGTTTACATATATATTTCAAAATATCCCTTTTTCAAAATTCATCAATAAAATACATTCTAAAATTATCTAGACATTTGAAATTTCACAAACATCACTAAAGGAAGAAATATCAATTTATTCACCCGAAAGGATTACACAAGGAAACTAGGGTCTCATCACATAGCCCCTTATAACACTGGCATAAGACCTAAGTGTAAGGTGTGCTATGGTGAGAGAATCTGAGGGAGGCTCAGATAACATTGCCCTAGTAGCAATCTCCACTAACTTGAACTTCTCCTGCAAGCATTTTCGTTCAAGCTTGATACGCTGGAGCTCGGATTGGGCTTGGTCCAAAGTGAAGCCCACAGATGCTACCTCCTTCCCAAGCTCTGATAAGTGGGCTTCGTAAGGGTTGAGTCTACTGGATGAAGCCATCAACTCCCCTTTCTTCATTAACCATTAACGTCTTATTAAATCATTAAGAGTAAGTTAATATAATACTCAAAAATATTGGGTCGTTACATTCTTCCCCCCTTAAGAAATTTCGTCCCCGAAATTTATACTTGAGGCCTAGTCGAAAAGGTGAGGGTACTTTTGCTTCATCGTTTCCTCAGGCTCCCAAGTCGCTTCTTCGTACTTATGATTCCTCCACAACACTTTCACAAGGTGGGTAGTCTTGTTTCGTAGAACCTTGTCTCTACGGTCCAAGATCTCCACTGGCTGCTCCTCATAAGAGAGGTCATGTTCAAGTTGTACCACCTCTGGGTTCAGTACATGCGAAGGGTCGGGTATGTACTTCCTCAAGAGAGATACATGGAAGACATCATGAACTTGAGCTAGGTTTGGTGGAAGTGCTAGACGATAGGCCACTACTCCTATGCGATCAAGGATTTCATAGGGGACGATGTACCTAGGGCTGAGCTTCCCTTTCTTCCCAAACCGCATGACTCTCTTCCATGGAGAAATTCGAAGGAAGACTTTGTCACCAACACCAAACTCCAAGTCCCTTCGACGATTGTTAGCATAGCTCTTCTGCCGACTCTGAGCAGCCTTTATGTGTTGTTGGATGGCATGAACCTGTTCTGTCATCTCTTGCACGAGATCAGGCCCAAGAAGCTTCCTCTCACCAGTTTCATCCCAACAAGTAGGAGTTCTACACCGCTTTCCATACAGAGCTTCATAGGGTGCCATCTGAATACTCGCATGGAAGCTATTGTTATAGGAGAACTCCACTAATGGGAGGTGTTGATCCCATCCACCTTTAAATTCCATTGAGCATAATCTCAACATGTCTTCGAGTGTCTGAATAGTCCTTTCAGATTGGCCATCAGTTTGAGGATGATAGGCCATACTAAAATTCAATTCAGTATTCAGAGCATGCTGAAGACTTCTCCAGAATTTTGATGTGAATCTTGGGTCACGATCAGATACGATGGATAGTGGTACCCCATGCAACCTTACCACTTCCTTCACGTATATCTTGGCAAGCTGATCCAGAGAGAAATCTTCCCGAATAGAGATAAAATGGGCTGTCTTGGTGAGACGGTTCACAATAACCCATATCGCATTGTTTCCTTTGGATGTTTTTGGGAGACCAGTTACAAAGTCCATGGTGATATTATCCCACTTCCATACTGGTATGGGTAGCGGTTGTAATACCCCCTTAGGAAGTTGTCTTTCTGCCTTTACTTGCTGACACACCAGGCACCTTGTAGTGTAATCGGCAATCTCCCTCTTCATGTTATCCCACCAATAATGATCATGAAGGTCTCTATACATCTTAGTGCTTCCCGGATGTATAAAGAAAGTAGAGCTATGAGCTTCATCCATCAGTTCTTTCTTTATCTCCGGAATAGATGGAACACATAGTCTTGTACGAAATTTCAATACACCTTCTTGATCAATATTGAAATTAGGGAACTTCCCATTCTTTACAGCCTCGAACTTCTCCTGCAGTAAAGGATCTTCTTTTTGAGCCTTCTTGATCTTCTATAGTAATGAAGGTTTTGAAATAATTTGGGATAGGGTTGATGATGTCCCTTTCCTTATAATTCCCATGTCCAGTTTTACTAGATCTTTAATCAAGGGATCTCCCAGGATCCTCATTGTTTCCAGAACAACAGGATCTTTCCTGCTTAACGCATCCGCGACTTTGTTTGCTCTACCAGGGTGATAATGAATTGAACAATCATAGTATTTAATAAGCTCCAACCATCACCTTTGTCTCATGTTCAATTCTTTCTGAGTGAAAATATACTTTAGACTTTGGTGGTCAGTGTATATATCACATTTCTCCCCATAAAGATAGTGCCTCCATATCTTTAGAGCAAAAACAACTGCCGCCAGCTCTAGATCATGCGTAGGATAATTCTGCTCATGAATCTTCAACTGTCGAGATGCATAAGCAATTACTTTGTCATTTTGCATGAGGACGCACCCAAGCCCTTTCAGAGATGCATCGCTAAAAATAACGAATCCTTCTCCGATAGAGGGTAGTGTTAACACAGGTGCAGTAACCAATCTCTTCTTCAGCTCTTGGAAACTTTCCTCACATTCCTTTGTCCAGATGAACTTAACCCCTTTTCGAGTCAACTTGGTTAGTGGATTAGAAAGACGTGAAAAGTTTTTCACAAACCTCCTATAATATCTCGCTAAACCAAGGAAACTACGAATCTCAGTTACTGTTGTGGGTTGAGGCCACTCCTCCACAACCATTGTCTTTGCAGGGTCAACCGAGATTCCTTCATTGGTTACGATGTGCCCCAAGAAAGCCACTTGTTGTAACCAAAACTCACACTTGCTGAACTTCCCAAAGAGCCTCTCCTTCCGTAGAGTTTTCAAAACAACCCTCAGATGATCTTCATGCTCCTCACGACTTTTTGAATATATCAAAATATCATCAATAAAAACTACCACAAAGTTATCAAGGTAGTCCTTAAAGACTCTATTCATCAAATCCATAAAAATAGCAGGAGCATTAGTCAAGCCGAAGGGCATAACAGTAAACTCATAATGCCCATATCTTGATCGGAAGGCAGTCTTTGGAATATCTTCCTTCTTCACCCTCAGTTGATGATAACCAGATCGAAGGTCAATCTTAGAGAAGAATTGAGCCCCACGAAGTTGGTCAAATAAATCATCAATTCTTGGAAGAGGGTATCTGTTCTTCACTGTGATCCCATTCAGTTCTCTATAATCAATGCATAGCCGCATTGATCCATCCTTGTTCTTCACAAAGAGAACTGGTGCTCCCCAAGGTGACACACTCGGTCGAATAAAACCCTTCTCCAACAAGTCTTGGAGTTGTTTCTTTATCTCCTCTAGCTCCACATTTGCCATTCTATACGGAGTCTTTGATATCGGTTGAGACCCAGGTACGAGTTCAATGGAGAACTCTACCTCTCTTTCTGGGGGAGGTCCAGGTAACTCCTCAGGAAATACATCCATGTATTCCTGAACAATCGGAACATCTTCAATTTGTATGCTCCCTTTCCCTTCTTCCTCATCACCGATTAACTCCATAAAGAAAGCTATAGGAGGTGCTTCTAGATAGGGATCAGTTCAGGATATCTCTCCTCGGAAGATAACTGTAGGTCGTTCATTCAAGACTACTGAGATTTCCTTACTTCTGCATTTGATCTTAGCATTATACTTTGAGAGCCAGTCCATCCCTAGTATAACGTCAAATTCCATCATGGGAATGACTACTAGATTTGCGATAAGATTGTGCTCACCAAAGTAAACACTAGAGTCTCTAAACACTGTTGATGCATGGATAATCCCACTTGGAGTCTTGACTGACAACTCTACCTCAAGCAATTTGGGGATTGATTCTATATTCTTTGCAAACTTGGAAGAAATAAAGGAATGCGTAGAACCAGAATCAAATAAAGCACTTGCTAGTTTTGAGAGGACAACAAGAGTACCTGCTACCACATCATTCGGAACTTCAACTTCAGTTGTTGTGATAGCGAAAGCACGACCTTGCTCCCTTGGCCTCTGCTGAGGTTGATGGTGATTCCCCTCCACCGCCCTCGGATTTTGACATTGATTAGAAAAGTGCCCAAGCTGTCCACACTTGAAGCATGTGACTTCGGGTTGGGCCAGAACCATCTTTCCTCTGTCGTTAGTGTTGGGAAGTTAAGGCTTCACATCACCACGACAATTCCGAGAAATATGGCCTTCTTTTCCACACCTATAGCACTTGCCACTTCCGATCAAGCAGTTCCCCGGATGCTTCTTCCCACATTTATTGCATATGGCATGTTGCATATGATTTCCACCTCTTTCCTGATCAAAACTTCTTCCCAGGCTTGGTTCTAGAGTTCTCTTCTTCTCATTAGATTTGTGAGACCATTGTGTCTCCCCAAACTCTAGTTCAACTTTCATAGCACTTTGAACTATTTCTTCATAGCTATCGTAGTCCCTGTTGGCTAGATTCTTCCGCAGATGTGGTCGTAGTCCACCAAAGAATCTATCAACCTTCTCATTAGGGTCCATGAAAAAGCTTGAGGTATAACGGGAAAGCCTTGTGAAGTTCATCTCATAGCTTCCGACAGATTCGTTCTCCTTCTACTTCAACTCGAGAAACTCTTTCTCCATTTTCGTTCTCATGGAACGAGGGAAATACTTGTTAAAGAAAATCCCACGAAATTCTTCCCACTCCATAGCTTTCATCTCTCCTCGTGGCTTCGTGTTTTTGATCAGTGACCACCACTGATCAGCTTCTCCCTCTAGGCGGTAAACAGCAAGGGTGACTTTTTCTTGTTCCGAACAATGAAGTACAGAAAAGATCTTTTCAATGGAGCTTATCCATTGTTCCGCAACCAATGGGTCAGCAGATCCACTGAATGTTGGCGGTCGTTGACGCATGAAGGACTCAACAGAAAGTTGTTCCCTTCGTGGTGAGGTCGGCCTCTCATCTTGATTCAAGTTATTACTCATAACTTGAGTCATTTGGTTCATCATTCGCATGAATGTTTCCATTCCGGCTTCCATCGGAGGGCCGTCAGCACATGGTGCATTGCGGTCACCATCGACACGGTTTCTCCTATTGCCCACCATTTTCTAAAAGAATAAAACCTTAGTGAGAAACTTATTTCATTTATGAATCTTTTAACTAAGACCTCGTGCTTAGACAAATATAGTTCTCTATAATTCCTTCATAATGATTCATAAAAAGCATGTGATTGACCAAACATATCCCCCGGGAGTGTCGTAACCAAGAGTGCAGCAAGGCCCGTTATCGTGCACCAGTTCTCGTTCGAGTCTAGCTCAAAGCGGTGTTTTCGGGTTTTACCCCTATGTACATCTGTGCCAGAGCCGCCTCTACCTGCTCTTATCCAGACATGGATGTATTTGTTTGATAGACCACTTACTCAATACTTACCAAAATACCAGGAAGTTTTCCTATATTTAAACTTTTCTATAGGGTTCTTCCTAAAGTTTTTATATCCTAATTTCCACAAATAACTAAACCATCCTTTGATACCAACTATAACATCCCACCATTTTATAACATAAACTTTCATTACATTACACACAACTGAGGATCTTTAAGGTTTAGTGTCTTGGAAACCAGGAACATAATACATGAAAACAACATAAAGCATTCTTCTTAAACACTTGAAAGGCGTCTCCTTAAGTTCATTCTAGGTTCATTACTGCATCTCATAACCTGGGGACATACATCAAAAGAAAGGGTGAGCAAAAGGCCCAGTAAGGGAAACAAGAGGAACATTTTACATGTGAACTCGAGATACTTCAATAAGGACATGAAAAGAACTTTAAGGCATGAGAAAGAAATCATGATACATTTAATAATAAAAATAACATTTTCCATAACTTGAAGATGTGGCTACATCATTTAACATAGACAATCATGAACATATCACCAAGGTCCATCCCCAAGGTGTCATTTGAAAATTACCAAGGTTATTCACCAAGGTATCATGAAAATTGTAATCTCTAGTGGTTACATCATTACCCAATGCATTGGAGCGCTATCAGGGCGCACCCTCAAATTTGCCTTTATTATCATGTGAGCCACATATATCATCATCAAACATTTCATAAATAACCCATATATCATAAAGGAAATGGATTTCATTTCATAATCATAACTTTTTTAAAAACTGCTTTAAAGGCATGATCTTTATCTCACTTTAAAACCCACAGAAAAGGAAGGTGGGTCTCATGTATGTAAATCCCAGAATTTAAAATAGAACATTTTGGTATATATGAGAATACCCTTGTAGAAATAGGAGCTTTGAGTATTCACTTTATAACATAAAATAATTTTTGAGAAAAGAGAGAGGCATTTTGAGGGGAAAATTCTGCAGCATAACGGCTAAGTTTCGGGGTTTTAGAAAACATTGAAATGAGAGGGGAAATGGGTCACTCACTCATAAATGAACCATAAAACAGTAGGGTGAAAGAGTAAGAAGGACATATGGACATGGTAATTAAATTTGAGGGACATACCATTTGAAATGAAAAACATGGAAGGAAAAAAGATTAGATTTCTCTTATGGAAATTCGGCAGCCTTACGGCGTCACTTAACTTCAAAAGAAAATGATTTGACAAGATCAAATAGGGTCCCTCATAATATGATCATAAGAGATAAGTATGATAGATATAGAGATCATACCCCAACATAATAAAAAGTAACTTGAAAGACTTGACATGAAAATCGAACTTGAAAAATGAGAAGGGTGAAAGAATCCCTTAAAAATTCGGCAGCCTAACGGCGTCACTTAAACTTTCATAAAACGAAATGATGAGAGTAAGAGGGGATCTCTCATCATATAAACATGAAAGGGCAGTAAGAGGAATATAAAAGAACATCCTCTCACATAAAAACATGGAGCATAATAGGAATGACATAAAAGAGATTACATGAAAAGAAAGAGAGGGGTCGGATCCCTTACCTTAAAACGTGACTCTTGAAACTCAAAGGATTGGACCTTGAGGGCTTGGGGGCACCTTGGGAGGACTCCTTGTAAGGTAAGAAGACCATAACTTCGTTGGGGGAGAGTTGGGAGTGAAAACTAAGGGAGGAAAGGGTGGGTATTTATAGGGAAAGTGAGGGGACAAAGCATTAATGGCCAAGGGACACCTCACTAGTGGTTTTGGCAAAACCATGGGCTTGCCCATGGTATTTGCCCATGGTATTGGCCACTTGGGACACCTCACACCTTATCTTACTATTCATAATTCGACCATATTGAATATATACTTAATACATCATTTAATGATGTCATTAAACACCCGTAACTTAAAAACTATACTTTCACTATTCACCGAAAATTCAACTTTCTCAGAATAATCCCAAAATTTCACCTTAACCAAATATCAATGTTCTGATTTCAAAAATGAAATCTATTTTATAAAAATAATTTTCTAAATATTTTTAATTTAATTTTTAAATAAAAACACTATTCATCGAAAATTCATTTTTTTCAGAAAAATCCCCAAAAATTACCTTAACATAATATCGATGCTCTGAGTTCAAAAATAAAGTCCTTTTTATAAAAATAATTTTCTAATTATTTTTAATTAAATTTTTAATTAAAAAACACTATTCATCCGAAAAAACTAATACTTGAATAATAATTTATGAAACCGTTATTTAACCATTTTATTGAATCACATTACTTAATCTAGGTGTCTAAATTATATTAAAACTTTCTTTGAGTGAAATTACTAATCCATTTGGTCATATTACTAATCCTAAGCGTAAAATCACTATTCATAATTTACTATTCATCAAAAATTAAGTTGATCTTATTAGACTCCAAATTCCTTAATGAACACTTTTGTAGAAGACCATTTTTTGAAAATCATTACACATCATTAGTTATTTAGGGTTTACATATATATTTCAAAATATACCTTTTTCAAAATTCATCAATAAAATACATTCTAAAATTATCTAGACATTTGAAATTTCACAAACATCACTAAAGGAAGAAATCTCAATTTATTCACCCAAAAGGATTACACAAGGAAACTAGGGTCTCATCACATAGCCCCTTATAACACTGACATAAGACCTAAGTGTAAGGTGTGCTATGGTGAGAGAATATGAGGGAGGCTCAGATAACATTGCCCTAGTAGCAATCTCCACTAACTTGAACTTCTCCTGCAAGCATTTTCGTTCAAGCTTGATACGGTGGAGCTCGGATTGGGCTTGGTCCAAAGCGAAGCCCACAGATGCTACCTCCTTCCCAAGCTCTGATAAGTGGGCTTCGTAAGGGTTGAGTCTACTGGATGAAGCCATCAACTCCCCTTTCTGCATTAACCATTAACGTCTTATTAAATCATTAAGAGTAAGTTAATATAATACTCAAAAAGATTGGGTCGTTACATAAACTGTAGTACACCCTATGTGCCAAACATAAGACGCCTCTTGCTCCAAACAAGAGATGCCTTATACGCCAATCATAAGATGCCAATAGTCCTCTCTACGTGACTATAAACTGTAGTTCATCCTTTTTGACAAACATAGGACGCCTCTTGCTTTAAACAAGAGATTCCTTATGCACCAAGCATAAGATGCCAACAGTCCTCTCTATATAAATATAAACTGTAGTACATCCTATGTGCCAAGCATAGGGTGCCTCTTACTCCAAAAAAGAGATGCCTTATGCGCCAAGAATAAGATGTCAACAGTCCTCTCTATATGACTATAAACTGTAGTACGCCCTATGTTCCAAACATAGGATGCCTCTTGCTCTAAACAAAAGATGTCTTATGCGCCAAGCATAAGATGCCAACAGTACTCTCTACATGACTATAAGTTGTAATACACCCTATGTGCCAAACGTAGGATTCCTCTTATTCCAAATAAGAGATGCCTTATGTGACAATCATAATATGCCTCATGCCATGATCACAGTGGTGTAATTTCAAGAGCGTTGGAATCCATTCAAACATTCCATCACTCCACCTCACGCTTTGCATGTCCTTCATTCAGATCTTCATCCTCTTCCATGTATGAAGGGACCCCTAACGGCCTGGTCTCATGCTGCATCGGCTCACCTACCGTCCTGGGCCAACGCCCCTGAAGACTTTTGACAACACTTTGAGTCGGGTCCTGTGTTTCGAACATGGTCAGCAGTCGACCCTCACTTGTTTGTCCCCATTTCAGGCTAACACGACATAGATGATGTGTTTCGAACACGGTCAATAGTTATTCCCCATCATCATGCCACCCTCACCACGTTCTGAATTCCAGGCATGTGATTCACACTATTCAACTCTCTTTGTTCAGACTAATTCCAATGCCCTTGGCGTTATCCCACTTGTGCACTAGCGCATAGGTGCAGGCCTCAATCATATACCTCAACCCACCAGTGAGTTGGGATGCCCTCATGACCATACATGAGGAAGACACACGGGCAACTTCCTTGCATAAGCCCCATTCACCATTTTCGCTCATTAGCGGCACCAGCATCCGTGCGTAAGCCCCATCCTCCATTGCCTCTCTTTAGTGGCACTCGGACAACTTCCATGTGTAAGCCCCATTCACCAGTGCTCCACAGCGGCACCCCGAGTAGCTTCCATGCATAATCCCCAACCACCAATGTCGCTCCTTAGTGGCACCTGAGCTGCCTCAGAGCATAAGCCCCAATGCCCCATTATGAACTACATGGACTTTGATCCTTGCTAAGGCAAGTTATGTAGGAAGCCTCCCCGAGGTTCAATCCCACCACCTATCGGTTCCGACCATATTTACTTTGGTTCCCACCCACTTATGAACTATATGGACTTTGATCCTTGCTAAGGCAAGGTACGTAGGAAGCCTCCCTGAGGTTCAATCCCACCATCCATAGGTTCCGACCATATTCACGTCGATTCCCACCCACACCTGAACTACGTGGACTTTGATCCTTGCCAAGACAAGGTACGTAGAAAGCCTCCCTGAGGTTCAATCCCACAATCCATCTAGACCCCAGGTCCTCATTCACATCGGTTCACCGACCCCCCATCCTAAACTACGCGGACTTTGATTGTAGCGACTCGGGTTTTTGGCCTTGTTAGACTTTGGAATATTTCTACGAATAATTCCAGATCTAGGCGCGAAGACGGCGTGCGATTCCGAGGCCCGGTGTGCCCGGAATTAATTTTATAAAAATATTAAGTATTTTTATACTATGCACGTGGTGAGGCTGTGTTATCTCCTAAACGGTAGCTCATAACGGGAATCTGAAGACACGGTTGCGTCCGGAACGTGCCGTTTACCCTAGGTGGGGTGTAAAATTTGCGGGCGCAGGCCTGCGGTGAGAAACGCCACCAGGGGCGTTTCCGTAATTAAGTAGCAAGTTAGTGGGTGAGCGTCGGCTCGAATAACTTCTGAACGGAGTCTCGGATGGGAAATCTGAGACCGCCGTTGCGTTCAGAACGACGCGTTTACCCTAGGGGTGACCTTACTTTTGTTCGCATCGGTCGTCGGGTCCGAGGCGAGTTTGGCGCCGGCGGGCCGCTGATATAAATATCAGCGCCCCCCTTTAATCGTTCTTCGCCGTTCTTCGCCGCCACTCCGCCGAATCGAGCAAACGAAACGCCCATGAGCTCAGAATTCGACGGCGGATGTTCCAGGAGCGCGCAACGGAAGCTCTGGAGCGCGGATCTGAGGCAGAACGTCGGCGTTTCGCCCGCGAGGTAGGCGGTTTGAGTTTTGAAATCCCGGACCCCATTTATTTGTTGTTTTTCTTCAAATCGTTATAAGGGTTGTATAGTTTGGGTCCCGAGGTTTCCGAAACATGTTTCGGATCTGATTTTGGAGCACCGGGGTGCTCCCGGGGGTCCCCGGAAGTTTTCCGGCGGAAATCCCGGATTCCGGCGGCGGCCATGGCGGAATCCGGCGAGCCAGGGCGGCGGCGCGGCGGTTTTCGGCGACGGCGGCGGCGGCGCGGCGGAATCCGGCAGCGGCGCGTTGGTTTCCGGCGAGGCTGGCGGTGGTCCGGCCAGGATTTTCCGGGGGTTCTTTAAACCCCCGTAACTCGCAAACCGTAACTCCGATTTACCAGCCGTTTGCGGCGACGCACTCCTTGCGTCGAGACGGACCTTTTGAACTAACTTTGAGAATTTTATGGTTCGGGATCGTGGACCGGGAGTTAGAAACGTCGTATAAAATAATATTATTTTATTATTTTACGACTTCGGGCCGTTGTAACTTCTACTCGGAGCGTTCGATTGACGTGCCGTCAGTGGAGTTGAGACCCTGATGGTAGGACGGACTATTTGAGATGGTTTCCGGGTGTTGGGACTGCGAACGGGGTGCGGGCCCCACGAGGCCGGGTTTTGGCGTTTGCGAGGAAACACAGCTTTTGCACCAGGAGTCCGATTTTGGCGGATGAATAGTCGATCCTGTGTGTTTTTCCGAGAGGATCGCAATGGTGCGATCCGTTCGATGAGTTTCGGAATCCAGGCGTGGGCCCCACCCGAGCCGGCCTTCGGTGAATAGGACCTTTTTCACCGGGTGTCCGTTTTGGGCGAGCGAGTAGTCGATTCCGCTTGTTTTTCCGAGGGGATCGCCGTGGTGTGATCCGCTCGATGGGTTTCGGGATTGTTGTGTGGGCCCCGCACGAGCTAGCTACGGTGAATAGTGCCTTTTTCACCGGTGCTCTGTTTCGGGTGAGTAAACAGCCTATCCTGCGTGTTTTTCCGCGTGGAACGCGATGGTGGCCTCAGTTTTAGCTTCGGAGGTGCGAAGTGTGGCTTTGGGGCGAGTCGCTTGGGTAGCGACGTTTGGACCAGCAGTGGTTGAGGGTTTTCCCTTGGTTCGTTCCTACGAGGGTTCATGTGGTATCACAACCTTCGTATGGGTTTTTGATCCTCTCAATGGGATGTTTAAACTGTTAGAGTTGTGGTATCCCTCTGGTGGGCCCAGAGTGGATCCTCTAGCATCTTTACCCTAGATCGGGTTCTTGGTATCGCTGTGACCGCTTATTTACGGGCGGTGATCCCCTATATAGCAGGTTAACCCCGTAGGGTTTGTGGCATCATCATAAATATGATCCCCTACGCGGTGGGTCGTGCACAGTAGGGTTGTGGAATCGTCGGGTTTATGATCCCCTACTCAGCATGATGTTTATAGTAGGGTTGCGGTATCGTTGGTTATACGATCCCCTACTCAGCGCTTGGTGTCGGTAGGGTTGCGGTATCGTTGGTTATGCGATCCCCTACTCAGCGCGTGGTTTCGGTAGGGTTGGGGCATCGTCGGTTCGATCCCCTACATCGCGAGTTATACTAGATAGGGTTCCAGTATCGTCGTGACCATCTTTATATGGACGATGATCCTCTATCTGAGTGTGAAGCTTCTGTCGAGCGCCAGATCGGGTTGTGGTATCCCCCAGCGGATCCTGGGTGTGATCCCCTATCTGTGAGCTATGTATACCGGAGTGGGTCTTGGTATCCCCTAGCAGACCCTAGCGGCGATCCCCTATCTGAGGAGTTTGGTGGTTATGGTGTTTCAGCGATGTTTCCTCAGTGATGTTATCCGACGAGCGTGGTCTCTCGGGTGAGCGTTTGAGATGTTTGTTTGGGACTCGATGGAGTGTATCTCTCGGATGAGTGTCATCTGGTATGACAGTGTTTGTGGTGTACTCTCCTGGTTGTTGACAGTTGCTGGTGACGAGGTCGGTACCTCTTGTGGCTTTGTGGCGTGAGCTATGTATATCTGGATTGTTCAAGGTGTATGTATGGGAATACACCAGAGCTGAGCTGAGCTGACTTGTTGTGTTTAGCCGAGGATGGTCACGAGATGGAGTTTCTCTCTCGTCCGGGTTCCCTCTGGCTGGGTTGAGCAGACTGTTGCCTTTCAGTTGCTCCCTTGGGTTTTGGGTTTTTGGGGTGCCTACTGAGTATGTTTATACTCACCCCTGCACGGGCTTTGCCCGCACATGTTTGTGTCTTGTGCAGACCACAAGGCTTTTGACGGAGTCCCAGGAGGACCCGGAGTAGGCGGATCTTAGTGAGCATGTTGACCGGGGTGTTTACCGGAGCTGTGCCGAGGGAGCTTTCCAGCGGGTGTTTGTGGCAGCGTTCCCCTTCTTCAGAGCGGGTTGGACGCGCTTTGTAGTTTTCCTTTGGTGGGCCCTGTTTTGCCCTTTTGTACTTTTCCTGTTGCTCTCTGGTTGTGGGATAGTGTATGAATGCATTTACTTTTAAGTTTCTATATCTTTGCACTGTTGCATGGAGGTGTTTGTGGGTGCGTGTGTATAGGTACCATAGGCTAATGCCTCCCATGTGTGTGGTAGCCTACTCGGCGCTAGTCGCCAGCCCCTGGCCTATTGGAGGCGGGCTTGGGGAGTCGCGGCTTGAGCCCCGTTGGGTCGGGTCGTGACAGAGTGGTATCAGAGTAGGTTCCACCTTTGGGATCTCAGAGCGTAGCTGGTCTAGCTGTGGGTTTGGTTTGGGTTGCATAGCGGTAGTGTTAGGGTGTTTTGAGTTCGGCTTTCAGGACAGGGACTCCAGTATTGGTGCGGCGGCCGACGTATCCATACACCAGGACTCTGATAACCTGCCTTTCGACTCGGGACATTCGTACACTGGTCGCGGGGACATAATGGTACATGCATCATATAGGACTGAGTTTTTGGTTTTTCCTTGTCCTTCTTGAGTCAGCTCTCCAGATATACTCTTTGACTATGGTGCGTCTTGAATGTATTTCAGGATGCCTCCACGAAGACAGCCAGCAAGGGTTCCGCAACAAGATTGTGCTGATGACCCGCCCCGTGTAGTGGCTGTGGAGCAGGGCGCAGGTTCTGAGGTTGCACCTCCAGGTGGTATGCCAGTTGAGCCACCACCTGTCGAGCAGCTGGTTGTGCCGGCGGTGCAGGACGAGGTTGCGCGCAGGCTGAGTGCGCTGCACAAGTTCCAGAGGCAGCGACCTCTGAGGTTCCGGGGTGATCCAGACCCCCAGGCAGCTGATGACTGGCTTGAGGCAGTCACCCGAGTTTTCCGCCTAGTGAGTACACCTCCAGATCAGATGGTGGTCCTAGCGGCGAGCCTTCTGCATGGTTCTGCCGGGCGATGGTGGAGTTTGGTGACGCAGTCCCATGACGAGGAGACGCTCACGTGGACAGAGTTTGAGCGGCTCTTCAGGGAGGAGTTTTATCCGGTGACACTGAGGTCAGTGAGGATCCAGGAGCTTCTGCAGCTTCGACAGGAGAGCCTGACTGTGTCGGAGTACTCAGTGAGGTTTAAAGACCTGTCGCGCTACTCCCTGGATATGGTTCGAGACCCGTTCTTTAGGGCTCGGACCTTCGAGCAGGGCTTACGCAGGGATATCCGAGCAGGTGTGGTTTCCTTGTGCCTGCCCACCTATGCTGGAGTGCTGGAGCGAGCGCTGGTGGTGGAGAGCTTTATGGCCGAGCAGATCTCGCCTGTTAGTGCTGGGCACACGAGAGCTGAGACTTCGTCGGTCGGATCGTCATCTGGTAGCCGATGACAGACTCAGGGGTCAAGACGTGGTTGACGTTTCAGGAGGCGACCCCAGGATGGAGGATCTGAGCCTCAGGGCTCACAGGGCTCGCAGGCCAGTTTTGGTCAGCCGCAGGAGAGGCGGTGTTACGCTTGCGATGGTCGGGGACATCTTTCTAGAGATTGTCCGACCCGACGTGCTGCTGAGAGGGAGCCGGTCGATGGACCGCCTTGGCAGAGGCAGCGTCTCGAGCAAGGAGGTCCGCAGGGCGGCGGACGTGGTGGCGGAGCAGGTGCAGCGGGAGGCGGTGGTAGGCAGTACCAGTTGCCACCACCCCCACCCCCAGGTGGTCCATGCCAAGCTCAGGGAGCTGGTCGCTGAGGGAGAGGACAGCTGCATGCCCTAGAGGCTGTTGACCCAGAGGCACCGCAGATGGATAGAGGTACACCTTGTGTCTTTTCTACTTACTGCAGTAGTTTGTCAAACACTGTTTAGCGGTACTCTTTCCATTTTTTGCTTGCTCGAGTTTTGTTCCGGGCGTTGGTAATAACCTGTGTGGGTGTTGGTTGGTGAGCTCGCTGGTGTGTGAGACCCAGTTGAGAGTCCAGTCACTTTCCTTGTGTTTAGGGCTTTTCGGGGACGAAAAGTTCTAAGGGGGGAGGATGTAGCGACTCGGGTTTTTGGCCCTATCAGACTTTGGAATATTTCTATGAATAATTCCAGATCTAGGCGCGAAGACGGCGTGCGATTCCGAGGCCCGGTGTGCCTGGAATTAATTTTATAAAAATATTAAGTATTTTTATACTATGCACGTGGTGAGGGTGTGTTATCTCCTAAACGGTAGCTCATAACGGGAATCTGATGGCACGGTTGCGTCCGGAACGTGCCGTTTACCCTAGGTGGGGTGTAAAATTTGCGGGCGCGGGCCTGCGGTGAGAAACGCCACCAGGGGCGTTTCCGTAATTAAGTAGCAAGTTAGTGGGCGAGCGTCGGCTCGAATAACTTCTGAAGGGAGTCTCGGATGGGAAATCTGAGACCGCCGTTGCGTTCAGAACGGTGCGTTTACCCTAGGGGTGACCTTACTTTTGTTCGCATCGGTCGTCGGGTCCGAGGCGGGTTTGGCACCGGCGGGCCGCTGATATAAATATCAGCGCCCCCCCCCTTTAATCGTTTTTCGTCGTTCTTCGCCGTTCTTCGCCGCCACTCCGCCGAATCGAGCAAACGAAGCGCCCATGAGCTCAGAATTCGACGGCGGATGTTCCAGGAGCGCGCAACGGAAGCTCTGGAGCGCGGATCTGAGGCAGAACGTCGGCGTTTCGCCCGCGAGGTAGGCGGTTTGAGTTTTGAAATCCCGGACCCCGTTTATTTGTTGTTTTTCTTCAAATCGTTATAAGGGTTGTATAGTTTGGGTCCCGAGGTTTCCGAAACATGTTTCGGATCTGATTTTGGAGCACCGGGGTGCTCCCGGGGGTCCCCGGAAGTTTTCCGGCGGAAATCCCAGATTCCGGTGGCGGCCATGGCGGAATCCGGCGACCCAGGGCGGCGGCGCGGCGGCGGCGCGGCGGTTTCCGGCAACGGCGGCGGCGGCGCGGCGGAATCCGGCAGCGGCGCGGTGGTTTCCGGCGAGGCTGGCGGTGGTCCGGCCAGGATTTTCCGGGGGTTCTTTAAACCCCGTAACTCGCAAACCGTAACTCCGATTTACCAGCCGTTTGCGGCGACGCGCTCCTTGCGTCGAGACGGACCTTTTGAACTAACTTTGAGAATTTTATGGTTCGGGATCGTGGCCCGGGAGTTAGAAACGTCGTATAAAATAATATTATTTTATTATTTTACGACTTCGGGTCGTTGTAACTTCTACCCGGAGCGTCCGATTGACGTGCCGTCAGTGGCGTTGAGACCCTGATGGTACGACGAACTATTTGAGATGGTTTCTGGGTGTTGGGACTGCGAATGGGGTGGGGGCCCCACGAGGTCGGGTTTTGGCGTTTGCGGGGAAACACAGCTTTTGCACCAGGAGTCCGATTTTGGCGGATGAATAGTCGATCCTATGTGTTTTTCCGAGAGGATCGCAATGGTGCGATCCGTTCGACGAGTTTCAGAATCCAGGCGTGGGCCCCACCCGAGCCGGCCTTCGGTGAATAGGACCTTTTTCACCGGGTGTCCGTTTTGGGCGAGCGAGTAGTCGATTCCGCTTGTTTTTCCGAGGGGATCGCTGTGGTGTGATCCGCTCGATGGGTTTCGAGATCGTTGTGTGGGCCCCGCACGAGCTAGCTACGGTGAATAGTGCCTTTTTCACCGGTGCTCTGTTTCGGGCGAGTAAACAGCCTATCCTGCGTGTTTTTCCGCGTGGAACGCGATGGTGGCCTCAGTTTTGGCTTCGGAGGTGCGCAATGTGGCTTTGGGGCGAGTCGCTTGGGTAGCGACGTTTGGACCAGCAGTGGTTGAGGGTTTTCCCTTGGTTCGTTCCTACGAGGGTTCGTGTGGTATCACAACCTTCGTATGGGTTTTTGATCCTCTCGATGGGATGTTTAAACTGTTAGAGTTGTGGTATCCCTCCGGTGGGCCCGGAGTGGATCCTCTAGCATCTTTACCCTAGATCGGGTTCTTGGTATCGCTGTGACCACTTATTTACGGGCGGTGATCCCCTATCTAGCAGGTTAACCCCGTAGGGTTTGTGGCATCATCAGAAATATGATCCCCTACGCGGTGGGTCGTGCACAGTAGGGTTGTGGCATCGTCGGGTTTATGATCCCCTACTCAGCATGATGTTTATAGTAGGGTTGCGGTATCGTTGGTTATACGATCCCCTACTCAGCGCTTGGTGTCGGTAGGGTTGCGGTATCATTGGTTATGCGATCCCCTACTCAGCGCGTGGTTTCGGTAGGGTTGGGGCATCGTCGGTTCAATCCCCTACATCGCAAGTTATACTAGATAGGGTTCCAGTATCGTCGTGACCATCTTTATATGGACGATGATCCTCTATCTGAGTGTGAAGCTTCTGTCGAGCGCCAGATCGGGTTGTGGTATCCCCCAGCGGATCCTGGGTGTGATCCCCTATCTGTGAGAACTACGTATGCCAGATCGGGTCTTGGTATCCCCCAGCGGACCCTGAGAGTGATCCCCTATCTGTGAGCTATGTATACCGGAGTGGGTCTTGGTATCCCCTAGCAGACCCTAGCGGCGATCCCCTATCCGAGGAGTTTGGTGGTTATGGTGTTTCAGCGATGTTTCCTCAGTGATGTTATCCGACGAGCGTGGTCTCTCGAGTGAGCGTTTGAGATGTTTGTTTGGGACCCGATGGAGTGTATCTCTCGGATGAGTGTCATCTGGTATGACAGTGTTCATGGTGTACTCTCCTGGTTGTGGACAGTTGCTGGTGACGAGGTCGGTACCTCTTGTGGCTTTGTGGCGTGAACTGTGTATATCTGGATTGTTCAAGGTGTATGTATGGGAATACACCAGAGCTGAGCTGAGCTGACTTGTTGTATTTAGCCGAGGATGGTCACGAGATGGAGTTTCTCTCTCGTCCGGGTTCCCTCTGGCTGGGTTGAGTAGACTGTTGCCTTTCAGTTGCTCCCTTGGGTTTTGGGTTTTTGGGGTGCCTACTGAGTATGTTTATACTCACCCCTGCACGGGCTTTGCCCGCACATGTTTGTGTCTTGTGCAGACCACAAGGCTTTTGACGGAGTCCCAGGAGGACCCGGAGCAGGCGGATCTTAGTGAGCATGTTGACCGGGGTGTTTACCGGAGCTGTGCCGAGGGAGATTTCCGGTGGGTGTTTGTGGCAGCGTTCCCCTTCTTCAGAGCAGGTTGGACGCGCTTTGTAGTTTTCCTTTGGTGGGCCCTGTTTTGCCCTTTTGTACTTTTCCTGTTGCTCTCTGGTTGTGGGATAGTGTATGCATGCATTTACTTTTAAGTTTCTATATCTCTGCACTGTTGCATGGAGGTGTTTGTGGGTGCGTGTGTACAGGTACCATAGGCTAATGCCTCCCATGTGTGTGGTAGCCTACTCGGCGCTAGTCTCCAGCCCCTGGCCTATTGGAGGCGGGCTTGGGGAGTCGCGGCTCGAGCCCCGTTGGGTCGGGTCGTGACATTGATTCCCTGCCACAGGGATATGTAGGAAGTCTCGTCGAGGCTCAAGCCCAATATCACTGTCATCCTCACGTTGGTTCCATCTCATTCTTCACCCACGTAATTCAACCTTCCATCATCCATCTTGATTCTTACCCAAGCCGCCACATCCCAGTGAGATCATGCCATCCATCCCATCACCGCTCCTTGCGGCACACAGGCAGCTAACCATGCATAAGCCCCACACAATCCATAATCATCCAACCATGAGTCTCCCACTTGCATGGGAATATAACCACCCATAATCCCCAACATGTCTCTGGGTTTATGTCCTATGTGTACACCCTGATTCCATTCATTACCCCTTTAGAACTACGTGGGTTTTGATCCTTGTCTCCTAGACAAGGTACGTAGAAAGCCTCCATGAGGTTCAACCCCAATCAATGGTGTCCTCTATGAGAGGACTCTCCATCCCTGATCCACCCTCAGTGGTGTCCAGATCAGCCTTCACAGTGTGATATCTTCCCTATATGGGATACACCACCTTGGGTCCACTCTTATTGTGTGTTATGATCCATTCACCCAGTAAACATTCCTGGTACTCCCTCTTAGGGATGTACCAATCTGATCTGTCTCCATGGGGAATCCTGATCATTCTCATTCCATCTCCGCAAGACGTTAAACTTGTGGCCTACCTCATGTTAAACATGAGATGCCTGAGGAAAACCTCGGAAGACATGCCTCTGGCATAACCATCTCCACAAGACGTTAAACTTGTGGCTTACCCCATATTAAACATAGAAAGCTAAGGAAAACCTCAGAGACATGCCTCTAGCATAA
Source organism: Viscum album (assembly GCA_963277665.1). Taxonomy (NCBI): domain Eukaryota; kingdom Viridiplantae; phylum Streptophyta; class Magnoliopsida; order Santalales; family Viscaceae; genus Viscum; species Viscum album. The sequence continues at coordinate 1,869,779,692 of OY728137.1, read as the reverse complement.
GATACCCCACAATCGACATGGGATGCCTCGGGTTCTGTTTCCTTGAGATTCCCTCTTATGAGGATGAATACAGAACCCCCAATGTCCGTGCACCCTGAGATGCCTCGGCATGCCTGATGTTTCCATCTACTCTGACCGAAGGTCGCTGCCCTATCAAGACCCCTTGTAATGTCTTCATGGAAGCAATGTAATTAACCGACGTCCACAAAGATATGGTACCGGGAATAGATTCACAAACAACCTCTTAATCTATGAGGGATACCCGGACTAGGTGATGAATTCTGAGAAGGAATCAACAGAAGGAGAAACCGACACCCCATCATCCTGTTTCGATCAAGGATAAAATATACCTGAACAGGTGATGGATGTCACCCGACTTTGGAAAGAGGGAATATAGGACAACACAGATAGCGCGTCCTCACATACATATGTGCGTGTCCCGACAAAAGAGTCGGAAACAATGACATAGTAAATAAAATAAAAAATTTCCTCTTATTTATTTATATATACGCAGCACCTCATGAGAGGTGTCTCCTACCAGGATTGATTTTCTCCATCCCTAGGTCTCCTAGGCCCAACACATAATCCCTTATGGAGTTCCATCCTAAAACTCATGGGTTCTAGAAGGAATTTTTCATCCAAGATTATATGTGATCCACCATCCATTGTGGAAACCAATGTGAGATTGATTTTTGCACCCAAAAATCCTCCCATAAATCCAAATACCGCAAAATTGAGCCTCCCCTTCAATGATAATGCATTAGATCCAGCCATATTGCACTGTCATTTTCTCATCACCAGGACTCACCGCCTGACCACCATTTATCATGAAGATTTCGACACAAGTCACATTGGATTCACATGATTCAAATGAGAAATCATTATCACTGTCAAATTGGTTTGGGGAATAATCCACCCTACATCACACCTTGGTTGGACCATGGATCTGATACCACTTTTCATGATCGATTTCCTCTAGCCCTAAGTCTCCCAGGCCCAACACATAAGCCCTTTTGGGGTTCCATCTTAAAACTCATGGGTAATAGGAGGAATTTCTCATCCAAGCTTATATGTGATCCACCATACATTGTTGAAACCGATGTGGGATTGGGTTTTGCACCGAATACCTCCCCCCTTCTCACGTCTAAGGCACACTGGTTTGCATGGGCCACTGACCTGACACCCCTACCTAGTCTGCCTGACCCCGACTGGAGCATATTGGGTTCTTTCCAACCCATATGATCTTTCCAGGTATTTCTCTTTGATCTGAAACCCCTTTGGGGGTTAAAAATTCTTGAGATCCTGAATAAATATTGTAAAATTCCAAAAATATTTTAAAAAATATTTGGAATTTAATTAAATAAATTTAGGGACCGTGTGACAAGTGTTTTGTGAACTAAAATTAAATTAAATCTATTTTAATTCATAAAAAAATGTTGGAGTTGGTGCCCTAGAACCAACTTGTTTAGTACTTAGATTGCATGTTTTTCTTATTAAAGAAGTTTTATTATCACATAATGATTATTATTCTGCATAATATTTGTATGTGATAATGTCCTTAAAATATATGTCGTGCTAAAAGTTCATTATAATTCCCCACTATAATGAGAACCTAGAGGTTCCATGATATTATTCTTGAACCTTGTTCTATGAATGGATGATATTTTCTAATGGTACATAGAAAATACAAACTATTAGGAGTAGGAGACACATAAGGCATTGAGAAATCTTCTCATGGTGTTCACCCTTAGTAATCTCCAAGATAGGTGGTTATGAGAAAAATCCCATTAATAGAAAATCCACATTTCCTTATGTCATTGAATGTTTCTATTTGAAGACGTGTGTATTGATCCTTAGAATTTAAGATTATCATTCATGAATATCATGACTTGTGTACTTTGATGTACTGACAAAAATTGTGATTCCATATGCTCATGGTGAAATAAGATACATTGGATGCATCATGAATCATATTGCATTAATGGGTAATGTGAGAAAGTATTTATCCCTTATATCCCTAGACAAAAGTTGATATCTCGGACCTTTTGATGAGTGCAGAACTGCCTACATAAATAAATGACCATGGTGTTCGGTGGGTGAGTTCATTTCCAGAAATTCAAAGAAAGAGACGTCAAACATATAGGTTGATCACACTGGCATGCAACCTGCTTGATTAAAGATATCGCGATAAAGAGATTATATTACATGGTAAACATTCGTAGGAGGTTTGACATCATTATGATGTTAACTTCTTTCCCTATGGATTCTTTGATGTGTTGATAGATACTAACCTTATACTTTAAGTGGTTATGTATAATGACACCAAGGCCTAGAGGGCCACACACTAAGTGTATCTGCAGTCTCAGTTAAATTCTAGTATTGAATTTAACAATTTAGAATAAAAAATATTTATTCAGGTTTGGTTGATCATCATAATTTAATAACAAGTTATTAAAAAGAATAAATGAGTTAAATAATAATAATTTTTTTTGAGAGCTTGCTGAATATAATATTTAGTATATTTATTGTGTAATAATGAAGTGGCATTTATTTATTAAATAAATAGTCATTATTCGAGGATCGATAAATATTGACGAGGGAAAGAAGACCGAGTTTAATGGTATGATTGGAAATAATAGAAATTATATTTATTTATATATTCTTAAGGGTATTTAACATATTAAGTGATTATTATTATTATTATTGGACATGAGTTCAATTAAGAATTATATATATGAAAAGGGTTTAGTGTGCAATTTTTCAACCCTAAACCTACCATAATAAATATTTAATTTTATCTATTTATAAACAGACAATTGGTGTGAACAATGGATTAAGTGGGACTATTTCAATCCTTAGAGAGAGATCAAGATATTTTGAGTGATATTCTCCCCTAATCTCTCAAGCCAATGAGATATCATCAAGAGTTCTTCCTCTCTCGAGAATAATTTTGCTGCGATCAACCATGAACAATGTAAATGATCAAGATCGACCATGCTAGCACCCAGTTGTTCTACAACATCATTTATAGATTGTGGTGTATGTGTGGATCACCACTAGAGGAATTTTACACTTGGATCCTGTAGCGCAATAATAACATGATAAGATCTTGTTAACCAGATCATCAACGAAATCAAAATTACAATTTGATTTGGTTCTATATATTCTCATAAATTAATTATAAATTACATGTGAAGATCCATTGATTTTGGTTTCAGAATTGTAATCTAGTCAATTAATATACTATTTTTGTTGGAAAAGATGTTTTGATCATGTAAAACAATGATTACATGTGATTTATGACTAAAAGTTGAGTTGTTCATACTAGAAAAGGATGATTCTACTGCACTCAGAACCTGAAAGTGATATCAGAGAAGTCACATGTTTAATTTATAATTATTTATTAGTTGTTTATCGGTTGAATGTTTTTTCATTTTCTTTTACATAAAATTATTAATTTTAATATCCCACATTGTTTTCTCTTCTATTTCTTCATTCTCAACAACATAACCAGTAACCATTTAATGATTAATAATGAAGAAGCATTTTATTCACACCATCTTCAGGTAAAAAAGGTTCTTCTTGGACAAAACCAGAGTACACAATGTGTAATTCTATTATACACACCGTGTGATTTTGTTTTTACATGTGTATCACATGGAAAAGTCAGATAGATTCAATCCAATCAGATATGAGATTCGACAAAAGCAGATCGACATGTGGATCCAGATAGACTAACACATGACATGTAGAACTACACACTATGTAATTAGCTTACATGCCATTTAGTCCATGTCTTCTCATAATCAAGAATATGGGGTGTCCCGATGATCTATTGTATTCGATACATGACACAGGGAAATGCATGTCATGCAACTCCAAGGTTACAGGCTTTGTATTCCTAGTACACACTGTGTACCACCAACATGTCCATGGTAGGCAACATGACTAGACCCAAGACGTGTGCTGCAGACATGGGCAGAAGAAAACTACCCGCCGTGTAGTCTACAGTTGGAAGAGTTATCAAATTCTCACAGAAATAAGAATCAAATGTATAATTAAACCTATTTATTTTTTCTATCATAACCCCCTCCCCACAAAGTGTACCCCTCCCGGGCTGACAATGTGAGAAGAGAGATAATGACCCCTGAGTCCCACCTCTAGTAGGTCCCAGGTTGGTCACTAACACCGAGCGTATAATAAACACGCAGATGGGAGACATTACCCTCAAAGAGAAAACATGAAAACTAGAGAGATAAAACAAACACCAACCAAATCCTACTCAGACTACAATATAAAAGAAATATTAAGTACAAATATGTAATGTCATGAAAAACTACTAAAACTGAAAGGGGAAACTGCAAGTACCAAAAGAAAGTAAAACAATAATGATCACAGAACCCAAACAGCTCTAGTAAAACCCCCAAGATAGTAGTAACCAGCCTGATCTCCAACCTGCTCTAAGTGACCTAAAAAAAGTTTATATAATGTAGGGTGAGTATAAAAATATACTAAGTAGGATCCTCCCTAGAGCCTCTCATGAAAAATTAAATAAAGCATGCTAAAGCACAGTGAACAACAAGTGAAACTAACTCATCACCTAAACAGGTATACTATGTTCCCAACCTCACCATAGATACTCTCACCAAGTATTGCATACAAGAGTATATAATATAATAAAGAATCTCAAGGGTACCCCACTACCACTTCCCCACTGGTTTTCCAATTTACCCCAATATCGTACGTCCTGAGCATCTCTCTCCAAAAAGGCTAGCCCGAAGACACTTAGGCAAAGAACCACAACATGAACCTTGTGCAATACACCACCACATCCACATAACCAAAAGTGACCAAGTAGTTTCTAGGAGCCACCACATCTTTCATAACATGTATCATACATCAGGTATTATACATCAAGCCATCATAACCCATACAACGAGTAAGGATCCTCAAGTCATCATAGCCTATACACGTTACACCTATAGTGGTCTATAGGAAACTATATCCAGAATATATGTGTGTGAAATAACCACAAGACATTATAGCTCTCTACACACATATATGAGGAAAACTAACCATCATGAATACCAGCACAAATAACTACCAAGAGAAGAGTGCGGGGTCAAAGGGGGTAGTCAGTCATCCATCCTCCCACCAAGATATTGGGGAAAACACCCCCAGGACTCAAAATCCCTAGGGTGTTAGTTTCCCTAACCGATAGGGTGGAGTAATATATAGAAACACAAAAATTACAAACTATAGTATAGATCACAACCACACTATGGGAAACACCTAGTCTCAGAATCAACTGCAGCTAACCTATCTCGGACTCCTAGCTATCATTGCTAAGACTAGATATCCTATAAGAACACAACCATTTAAAGAGATAAATTAAGTTAATTTATCCCTTTTCATCAATTACAATTTATTTTAATTAATTATTTAAAAATTAATTAATTATTATCAAATTCTAAATTACATTTCATTACTATTCCAAAAAATATACATTCTCTCCGGGCATACGTAATTGAGTCCACGGTTTCTCAGAATCACAACCTTAGCATTGAATACTAGTAAGCTCCAACCCCATGGGTTAAACATTATTTATTAATTTATTTAACAAAATTACCACTTTCCATACTTCTAGGTAATCTAGGAAAACATTCTAAGCTACCAAACACAAGGGGCTCAACACAGTGAGTAGGTGAACTACCCGTCAAGTCTTTTCCACTTATAGTAGGATCATAAACCCATCCATCCTCAAGAAGCTCAACACAAAAAGCACATGGAATACCCCGCGTGTCTTCACCTTTTTTGGAAGGATGGTAAACAAGACCAACTACCTCAAGCAGTGGGAAAGGTAAAGTTTATAAACAAACACCATATTTAAAAATCATCCACTTTCATATCAATGAGTAAGTCCAGCTTCAACCCATTCCATTATCTTAAGTTTCCTCCCCGACACCCACATGCATAAACCGATGCATCACGCCACTCTAGGCATCAACTACTGCCACAACAACTGGTCCTCCCTACCCCACGTACCACAACAACCCTCCAGGATCATCCATCTGAGGCTCACGTCACATCCAGGCCTCCCTGCCCCCACAACCACAAGTCTCGTATCCAGAGCATGTCACAAGTACTAGGAACAAACATAGAAATGGTCTCTTGGACCCAAATTAAGAAATTCATACTTTACTCACAAAGAGCTATCATGAATCCAAAGAATAAGGCACTTGGACTTTACAAGAAAGTGGGTAACTCAAACCCCATAAGATATTACATTTATCAAAAAAATGGTTCTTTATTTCATCTTGAATTAACTGATTCATTATTCATAGGTTCCAACTATGTGAAACCTAAGCAACAAGATATCATAAGCTATCAAAAATTAATTAACCAATTAATTTATCATTACTTTAATCATTTATCATCAAGCATCAAATTTTTTCAATTTCATTAACCAATTCCATTATACATGCATATCTGCAACAATTTTATTATCATCAAATTACAATAACAATAAAAACAACCAGATTTATTAAACACGACTCTTTATCTTTTAGCCAAATAATTAAACAATTAATCCCGACTTTACGTTCTCTACCAATTTCCATAAAAAACAACATGATAAACCAAGAAAATCAAAGATATCACACTATCTATAAAATCAAGAGGCAAATAGTTATCACAATACAAAGAAACATCATCGCTACACGATTGATACTAATTCTTTAATCTAGTTCATATATTTAATTAGGTCAAATCCATTATGATACAAGGGATAAATCATGCTAACTCTAAAATTGCACATAAATAAATAGAGATGCATCAAATACCCTACCTAAAAAGGTTGTTGACATTATTAAAACAATAACATATCAAAGAAACAAATCACGATCACCTCTCCTACAACAACTACATCCACCCAAGGACGCTGCGACACAACCGCACCAACCAGCAACCAATAAAACTGCATTAGAAACATGGAGATAATGTGACATCACATGATAATGAGGAATGAAAGGAAACATATTGATGAAACCTCAAGAACAAAGGTAGATCATACCTTATATCAAATACAGATCACTGCAGATCGAAGGAGGGAGATAGGGATCATTCCTTGAAAAAGGAATCCCCAAAACACTGAAGAGATGGTTATTAGGACTCTTGGGCTATAAGAAGATCCGTTTTAACTATAGGTTTTGAAAATAACCAAGTGGTTGGGAAAAACTTAAAACATACAACATCAGGGCATTACACAATGTTTAATCCCCTTTCATGTCATGTAATTCCTCGAGGTTGAGTTTCGCCAAAAAACATGTCACCTCAATGATTTATTTTATTTTTTGAACCCCGAAACATTTCATGCCAACAATCCCTATTTCAAAACATGAAACAACCTGTGAAACATGATGTCACATCATGTAATACTATTACACGACGTGTAATCCCCCCTTCCCAGATTTTACTTAACTAAACTTCTCTAAAGTTCTTCTGAGTCACCTTCGAGCACTTCAATCTTCAAAAACACACAAAGGGTTGATCCATATAGATCCAGAACCTTACATTGGATACCTATAAAAACATCATCATCCTAGAGAATCCAAAACCAACCCAAAGAGGAAACAGAAAGGGGTCATCCGAATAACCACCCCACGAGATGCATCTTAAGGCTCTCGCCACTACAGGATCTCAACCACTTCACTAGAGAAACAAGTGAAAACCCATTAAACAACCACAACCAACACCTAGACACTCTATTGGGTAAGATACCTCTCAAAAGAGAGTAATCCACAATAATAAATAAGAGAAATCCATCTCAAAAAACAGAAAGGTTCTATAACCACCAGACAAACAACATTACAAGAGAAGAGTTAAACATCAAACAGCTCGGGGTATTGAGAACGTATCTATGAATCACATTCCCAAGTACTCTCCTCCATCCCAACGTGCTGCCAAAAGACATGAACCAAGGTGATAGCATGCCCAAGAAACATATTCTCCTGGCAGTCCTAGATATCTACAATCTACTCCTCGAAGGTTACATCATCTTCAAAATCGATCTCGCCCAAATTGATAATGTGGGAGTCTTCATGAAGATAACGACGAAGTTGCGGCACATGAAAAACATCATGTATCCATCTCATCTTTGGGGTAATCACTATCCATTATTATATGGATATAACATGAGAAAAAATCTCGAAATGCCCAAAAAATCGGGGAGAAAGCTTACTCCCACGACCAAACCTTCGCTGCCCATGACGGGGAGTCACCTTTAGAAACACGTGATCCCTAAAACCAAACTCTAGAGGTCTCCTACTATGATCATCATAGAACTTATGATGGTCTTGTTCCACCATCATCCTCTCATGAATCACTTGAATCATCTCTGTTATATTCTATACCAATTCCGATCCGAGAATTTCTGACTCTCCGACCCCAATCCAACACAACAAAGAACAAAAAGGTTGTCCATACAAGGATTCAAATGGAACCATACCAATGGTATAATGAAAACTATTATTTTAAGAGAGATTTACCAAGGGTAAGTTCCTCATCCACGAATCTCCAAAATCTAAGACATAAGAGTGCAACACCTCTTCAAGATTCTGGATTGTTTACTCTGTATAACCATCCTTCTGTAGATGAAAATTAGTGCTAAGGAATAGATGATAACCAAAATCATGATGGATACCTCTCCATACCTTGGAGGTAAAATAAGGATCTCAATCAGAAATGATTATCCTTGGGACGACATGAAGTCTTACTACCTCCTCTATATATTTCCTCGAAAAAACCTTCACTGAGCTCGAATCCTTGATTGTTATGGAGTGGGATGATTTTTTCAAATGATACACTACCACCCATATAGTGTCATAGCCTCCCTGATCTCGAGGTAAACCGGTAACAAATTCCATCAAGATATACTCCCACCACTTCCACTGAGGAACATCTAATGGTTGGAGAAAACCACCGGGAACACAGTGCTCAACCTTCACCTTCTGGCAGACCAAATATCGAGACACAAACTCTACAACTACATGCTTCAACCCAGGCCACCAAAACTGACCTCTCAAAGCTTCGTACATCCTTATCACGCCAGGATGTACCACTAATGTAAATCTATATAACTCTATGAGAACCATTTCACACAAAGCCAAATGAATAAAAATATTTACCTAAAATAACACTCGGTGTTGTTCATCCTCAAACCAACCATCAGGGACCTCACCACAAACAACTCGGTCTCTCCAGACTTCCACCTCAAGATCTTCCAACTCGAACTCTTCCACATGCTACACCAAATATGAATACACCATCATCTGAAAAAGACAACCTATGCTTCCAACTTCTCCTATGTCTAGATGTAATACTAAGAGTTCTTACATCACCCTATAGGAATCACCAGATTCATGCACTGCATCACTACGTGTCTTCTTACTCAATGAATAGACCAACACATTCCCCTTTCCTGGTGTATACGAAATTTCAAATTCATAATCCTATAAGAACTCCATCCACTGACGATGTTGAAAGTTCAAGTCACGGTGGGATAAAATGTACCTTAGGCTCTTATGACCAGTGAAGACCACAAAACACTCACCAATGAGGTAATGTCTCCACAACTTCAAGGAAAACAAAATTGTTTCCAACTCAATATCTTGGGTGAAATGGTTATGATAATGGGGGATCAACTATCAAGACCCATAATAAATGACTGATATCTGCTGCATCAGAACACAACCTAACCCCATATGAAAAGCATCACAAAAAACCTCACAATGAACTCTTTTTTTGGAAAACAAAGAACCGAATAATTGAACAAATTCCCCTTCAGATACTCAAAATCTGATTGATAATGATCAATACACACGAACACATGATCCTTGCTAGTCAACATTGTTAGAGGAGTTGAAACCTAAGATAAAATCATCTATGAACCTCTTGTAATATCCTGCAAGACCAAGGAAACTTCACACCTCTGCCACTGTCTTAGGGGCTTCCCAAGACACAAATTCTTCTATATTTTATGGATACACAGTTACTTTCTTCTAGGATATAACATTCCCCATGTAGCACCCCAAACATTTTATGGTATTAAACTGTTAAATACATTCTATTCATAACCGTGTTCATTTAAAACAACACTAAGTTATTTAGGAGATAGTCAAAACCTACCCATTAAATATAAATTTTCCACTTCTATGTTTTGAATTTCGAAAAATGGTCATCTAGAGTTGTGATCAGTAAGTCATTTGAAGTCTGATAGAACAAACTTAATTTTTAGTGAATAGTAACATACCCTTATGAATAGTAATATGAATAGTAATATGACCCTTATGAATAGTAAATAATAATATTATTTCATTTTCTTAAGGAAATAAGAGAATGAGATCTTAATTAGTTTTTCAATGAGAAATAAAACTAATTGCACTTTAAGATTGTTATTTTTCGAATTAACTATGACTTTATTCAAAAATTAAATTAATAATATTTAGAAAATTAATTTTTAGAAATGGAGTTCATTTTTTAATTCTACACATCAAAAAATGGTTAGGGTAAATTTTTGTGATTTTTCTAAAATACATGAATTTTTCATGAATAGTAAAAATACAGTTTTGAGTTTTCGGTAGTTTAATGACATCATAATGATGTAATAATTAAATATAAAAGTATGGTCGACTTGTGTACAATAACTTATGACATGAGGTGTCCCAAGAGGCTTAAACCATGAGAAAATACCACGGGCAAGCCCATGGTTTTGCAAAAACCACTGACGAGGTGTCCCTTTTTATTAATAAAAAACTCTCTCTTGATTACTATAAATGCCCACTCACCCCCTTAGTTTTCATTCATTCAAAATCCCTCATACTAGAATCTCTGGAGGTTTTACCTCTCTAGGAGTCCTCCAAAGGTGTCCCTAAGCCCCCAAGGTCCCATCCTTCAAGATCTAGGAGTTATTCTACAAGGTAAGGGAATCCTTCATTCTCTTCTTTAAGTCAACACTTCTTTTATGTTAGCTATTTGAAATTACTTTCTCATATGTTGGGGTTTGATTTTATTTATTATTATTACTATCATTTTGATTTAAATATGATGAGATACCCTTTTGTTCTCATCATTTGATTTTATGAAATTTTAAGTGACGCCGTTAGGCTGCTGAATTTTCATAAGGGATCTCTCAACTTTTCTTTTATTTTCAAATTCATCTCTTTTATTTTTATCTCCTCACCTCCTCTGTCCAAATGACCATGATAAACTCCAGTATCATATATATAATGTAATTATATCATGTGAATGGAATAACTATTATCAATATCCTTTCTCCCTCCCTTTTATTTTTATAAACGAAGTCAACATCCATGAGGTTCCAATTTATAACCTTTGTGGTTGAAGAAGTTTTGTTCTTCACTTTATTAATAATTACTAGTAATGAGACCATTTTAATGGTTGAAACAGATAAGAATACAAGTATTTCATCTATTTAATGTTCTATAATCTTTACACACTCATAATACGGAATAATAATACAAAACGCGTTCATTGTATACGAAACTGCCAAGCTAAATCCAAGCGTTTATCAAAAAAATTTAACTAATGATTTATCCTCATGTATATAACCTATAATCATTATAAGATCATTTATATATCTTTAATTTCACTAATAATATATATTAACAAATCTGGATATTTATCCACATTTCAAAATGAACTTCCATTCATGAGAGCAAGTAAACGAAACATGAAAACCAAGGAATAAAATGCTTCGAAAACAATAAAATTGAACCACTTAAACCCATTAAAAGAGCCATGAATGAACCTAATAAGGTTATACCATATCAATTAAATGTTTATTAGGTTCTTTAATTATTAATTAATGAATATAAATGTGATTATTCAGGTCGTTAAGAACAATCAAGAACATCTTCGAGCATAAGGTAAGGGGTTTCTCATCTCACTTTCATTTCTGTGAGATTTCCATTGTTCGCTACTTATTTCTTGTATGTGGTATATGTGTACTGACATTTGATATATAATAACATGATTCTGTTTATATTCATTTTATTCAATGATTCATTTGAGGGTTATATGTTCTGGTCATATGATTCGACCAATTACATTGTGGTAAGGGCCTTTGTCTCAACTACCATTATGTTGTGACTAACTTTGTACTATGCACCTAATAAATCCTTATGTGGTGTACCTACTGCCCATTTGAGATAAATTTTCATTTGAAATTATATTTATAATAAATATCCATAATCTCATATCATGGATATGTTGTTGTCTAAACCGTATACCATTTTACATACAGTGTTTATTTTGGAAAGTTATTTTAATTATGGAAATATTGATGAATCTATATACTCTACTCTATATGGATGTTGAAAAGGCATATTGATATTGTATTGAATCAATGTATAAGGAATGATTTGGACATACAGTGGTAGGTGGGGCCCGCTATATCCCCTCGATGCATCGATAGGTCTCATGAGACAAATCAGTTGGCGACAAACCCTTCGAGTTTGTTTCCAAAAATCAGACGGGTTTCTACCCATAGAACTAAACCGTTTTTACGGTATTATGGTTTCATGTGCCAGATACATGACATCTAATTAATAAGAATTCGATTTATTCATTATCAGTTATTATTATTATCCATGAGGTTTTCACTATGATAAAATCTATGGATGCAGTTTCATTCTTAGTTTATTAATGGCATTAGTTATTCATTTATTCACTATGCCATATTGATTATGTCAGATTGACTATTATTCACTTATTATTGTATTCATGCTTCTACTATTTGTAACCCTTACTGAGCGTTTGAGATCACCCCTTTCATTGTTTACCCTCAACAGGTGATGAAGATAAGGACATTTATTGAGTTCAAGTGGTTGCAGTTTTAGTTTTCATTATGTATTGTATTTTGTAAACCTTTCCAATGTAATTTGAGAAACATACATGTATCTAGTTTCTTCAAGACTACTAAACTGATCGTTAATTTGGGATTTTTATTCCTTATAACCATGCCAATATCACAAGTAATGAACCAGCTCCAGCCTAGAGGGGTTGGGGTGTTACACCCCAAGAAACAGACTTATCGAGGCCAAAAATCACACTTCAACAACTTCCCAAACAACTGTTGTTGACGAAGAACTCCAAAGATGACACATAGATCCTCTACATGATCCTCCTCATATGTAGAGTACATAAGGATGTCATCAATGAAAACCACCACAAACTTATCCAGGAACTCATGAAACACTGAGTTTATAAACCCCATGAACACAGATTGAGCATTATTCACATCGAATGGCATCACAAAAAACTCGCAATGCCCATGAAAACAACAGAAATAAGTCTTTAGCATATCCTCATCCTTAAACTGTATTTGATGATATCCTGACCAAAAATCAATCTTTGAGAACCAACTTTCACCCTTCAGTTGATCAAATAAATCATAAATCTATGGAAGAGGACAACGATTATTCACTGTCACTCGGTTAAAGCGATGATAATAAACACACAATCACAAACTGCTATCATCCTTCTTAATGAAAAAAATGGGTACACCCCATAGTGACATGCTTGGCCTAATGAAATTTAACTACAAAAGACCATAGAGATGTATATGTAGCTCTCACAACTCATAAGGCAACATCCTATATAGAGACATCGAGATAGGGGATATTCATGGCTGTAGCTTAATCCCTAACTTGATATCTCATTGAGGGGGTAACACTACAACCTATTCTATAAAGATATCAGGGTACTATTCTACAACCCTGGGAAACTCCAAATACTAAAACTATAAAAAATCCAAAATCAGATCATCCATCAAGGATGACAAGGATGAAATACACCTCTAAACCATCTAAGGGTCTCGCTCACCAACACACTCTACTGGCTCTCCATTCATATTGAAGAACACAACCTATATCCTGAAGCAATCCACGATAGCATGCATTGAATATAAGCAATCCATGCTAAGGACAACATAATATGGTTGTATATGTAAACATAGACAATCTCCCCAAGAGCGGTGATTCCCCATAACTAGCTCATAGTCTCTACATACTTCAAAAAAGTCAGCTCGACCTCTAACTGGCATAATCAATGTTAAGGGCACTGGAAGCCTCTCCACCTCAATTCCCAAGGCATGGATAAGGGTGGGTGATATTAAGGAGTGTGTTTCTCCTGAATCAAACAAGGAATTCAACCAAGTAGAAAATAAGCAAAGGGTACCTCGAATGATGTCTGGATCGCCTAGCGTTGACAACACTAAAGCATGAAACTGACCACAATTTACTCCATGACCTCTCTAACCATAATAGTGACCACATCCATAGCCAATCTCTACTCTCTGAGGATGAGGAGTATCCTAGAGATGTCCTATGCCTTCCCCATATGATCTCTACTAATCCAAAGCTGGTGTAACTTGCTGTTGCTGCCTCGGCTGGAACTGCATCAATGGAGGAACATAGAGTGGAACACCTAGAACATGCTAACTTCTCAGAAAGGTTGGGCACTCATTCCACTAATGACCTCATACTCTACAAGAAAAATTAGTTCCCAATCCCTTAGCATAGTTTTGAGAGCCATTGCCCCTAGATAAACGAGATGTAGAGGGTTGATACCTACCCCCAGATGATCAAAAACTCTTCTTCCCTGAAAACTGGGAACCCCAGACCATAGATCTACTTCATGAAAAATCCTAGAGACTCCCTTATCATGATGATTTGGTTCTGGCTAACATCCTCTCAATGACCTCTGCCCTTACCAACACCTCGAGATATGTAGTCATAATAAATGGGATGACCTGGAGCTAGATCTATGGATGCAAAGCCTCCTCTAAATTCCTCTCCCTGGCCTCCTCATCTAGTAATAGGTTCGAATCATATTGCAAAAGGTTCCTGAAATGGATCCCAAAATCTCACACACTGGAGCTCCCCTACCGAAGGGCAAGCAGCTCCTAGCAACTGGATTCCTTCACTGTCGAAGAAAGAAACTTGACTCTAAACTACTCTTGG
Organism: Viscum album; assembly: GCA_963277665.1. Classification (NCBI taxonomy): domain Eukaryota; kingdom Viridiplantae; phylum Streptophyta; class Magnoliopsida; order Santalales; family Viscaceae; genus Viscum; species Viscum album. The sequence goes on along the minus strand of OY728137.1, from coordinate 1,869,764,651 downwards.
AACTTCTACCACAAGACTACAAACTCCTCACTATCCCTAAGGAACAAGAACCACCACTGCCTCACTACCCCACATAACATCATCACAACCAACGATACCCAATGATCCTTCTGGGCATGAATCGAACTGAAGACTATCTCAACCTCCTCCAACCGGTCTTCCATGACTTCATCTAAAATGGATACCTCATACATCTATATAACCTAGAACTAAAACTCTCATAGTGTCCTCCTCCAAGTGTTGTCATCATCAACCTATACTCTGTGGTGATCTACTGGTGCAACATACTGTACATCTTCTACGTAAACCTGGTGAGGATGGAAACCTCGAGCCATACCTACAAATAGGAAAAAAAATTAGGGCTCCTAAACCTATAATATGGAAGAATTTAACATTAATTAATTGTTTTCTTTTATTCATTTTAGGTTAACCTATCCCAAGGTCTACCCATTCAAACACAGGTGCAAAGAAGAATAATACATGATCCTTTCCTAGGTCTCTACCCTATAACAAGTATCACCTCATTTAGTAGACAATATAAACTTAAATGTTCATGCATCAGATCATAGGGGGCTCTAAATACCTATATCTCAGTTGATCTCTAGTGTTCATAGAGCTTTCTAAACTTGTCTGACACTATTTCCCTACCAACCCATGCAACCACACCCGTGCCTAACTCCTAACTCCATCATATCCCTCAACCCGAGCCTATGATACCACTCTGTCATGACCCCCTCTCCACAAATTGTACCCCTCCTGGGTTGGAAATGTGATAAGAGAGATAATGAACCCCGAGTACCGCCTCCAGTAGGCCCTGGGTTGGCAACTAGCATCAAGGGTATAAAAAACACACCGACGGGAGGCGTTACCCTCTAAGATAAAACATGAAAAAGAGAGAGATAAGACAGACACTAACCAACTCCTAATCATACTACAATACAAAATAAATCCCAATTACACATATGTAATGTCATAAAAAACTACTATAACTGAAAGGGGAAAACTACTAGTACCAAAAGAAAGTAAAACGACAGTGACCATGAAGCCCAAACAGCTCCAGCAAAACCTCCAAGATAGTAGTAACTAGCCTAATATCCAACCTAATCCAAGTGACCTGAAAATAGTTTATATAATTTAGGGTGATTGTAACAATATACTTAGTAGGATCCGCCCCGGATCCTCTCATGAAAAAGTAAATAAATCATGCTAAAGAATAGTGAACAATAGGTGAAACTAAATCGTCACCTAAATAGGTATACTGTGTTCATAGACTCACCATGACTAATCTAACCAAGTATGACATACAAGAATATACAATATAATAAAGAATCTCAAGGATACCCTGCTACCACTTCCCCACTAGTTTCCCACTTTACCCCAACATTGCACATCCTGAGCATCTCTCTCCAAAAAGGCTAGCCCAAAGACACCTAGTTGAATCACCACAACATGCACCTTGTGCAACACACCACTACATCCACATAACCAAAAGAGACAAGGTAGTTTTCGAGATCCACCATAATTTACATAACATGTATCATACATAAGGTATTATACTTTAATCCATAACATCCCATACACTGAGTAAGGAACCTCAATCCATCACAACCTATACATGTTACACCTACAATAGTCCATAGAAAACTATATCCAGAATATGTGTGTGTGAAATAACCACACGATATTACATCCCTCTACACACATATATGGGTAATACTAACTACCATGCATACCTACACAAATAAATACCAAGATAAGAGTGTGGGGTCAAGGGGGTAGTCAGCCATCCATCCTCCCATCGAGATGTTAGGGAAAACACCCCCCAGGGTTCAGAATCCTTGGGGTGTCAGTTTCTATAATAGATAGGGTAGAGTAGCATATAGAAGCACAAAAATTATAGGATATAATATAACTCACAACCACACTATGGGAAACATCTAGTCTTAGACTCAACTACAACTGACATCTATTAGACTCACGACTTCCATTGCCAATACTAGATATCCTATAAGCACACAAACATTTAAAGGGATACATTAAGTTACTTTATCCATTTTAATCAATTGAACTTTACGTTAATTAATTCTTTAAACATTAATTAACTATTATTAAATTCCATATTACATTTCATTAGCATTCCAGTAAAGATCCATTCCCTCCAGGTATATGTAACTGAGTCCACAATTTCTCATAATCATAACCTGAACATTTCATCCCAACAAGCTCCAACCCCATGGGTTAAACATCATTTATTCATTTATTTAACAAAATTAACACTTTCCATACTTATAGGTATTCTAGAAAAAAATCCATGATACCAAACACAAAGGGATCAATATGGTGAGTAGGTGAACTACTCATCGATCCTTTTCCACCTATAGCAGGAGCATAGACCCATCTATTCTTGAGAATCTAGACACTAAAAGAACGTAGCATACCCCATGCATCTTCACCTATTTTGGAAGAAGGGTAAGAAAGACTAGTTGCCTCAAGCAGTGGGGAAAGTAAAGTAGATAAACAAACAATATATTCAACAAGAATCCACATTCATATCAATGGGTAATCCCAAATTCAACCCATTCCATCATCTCCGGTGTCCTCCCTAACACCCACATGCATAAATCGATGCATCTCGCCACTCTAGGCATCAAATGCTGCCACAATAACTGGACCTCCCTACCCCACATAACACAACAACCCTCTAGGATCCTCCATCCCATGATCACATAACATTCGGGCCTCCTTACCCCCACAACCACAAGTCTTGTATCTAGAGAACATCACAAGCAGTAGGAACAAACATATCAATAGGCTCTTGGCCCCAAAGCAAGAAATTCAGCCTTTACTCACAATGATCTCTCTTCACTCCAAAGTATAAGGCACTTGAACTTTACAAGAAAGTGGGTAACTTAGAACTCATAAGGAATTATATTTATCAATTAACTAGTTCTTTATTCCATCTTGAATTAACCGATTCATTATTCACAGGTTCCAACTATGGGAAACCTAAGCAATAAGATATCAAAAGCTATCACAAATTAATTAACCAATTAATTTATCATGCATTTAATCATTTATCAACAAGAATCAACATGATTCAGGTTCATTAACCAATTCCATTATACACGAAGATATGCATCAATTTTATTATCATCAAATTACAACAATAACAACAACAACCAGATTTATTAAACACGCCTCTTTATCTTTTAGCCAAATAATTAAACAATTAATCCTGAATTTACATTATTTACTAATTCCCATAAATAAAAACATGATAAACCAAGAATAACATAGATATCACACCATCTCGAAAATCAAGAGGCAAATCGTTATCACGGTACAAAGAAACAGCATCGATACGTGATCGATACCAATTTTTTAATCTGGTTCATATATTTAATTAGGTCAATTCCATTGAAATACAATGAATAAATCAAGATAACTCTATAATTTCACATAAATAAATAGAGAATCATTGAATCCACTACATCAAAAGGTCTTTGACGTTATTCGCATGAGAATAGATCAAAGCAATAGATCACGATCACCTCTCCCACAACAACTGCATCCACCCAAGGATGCCATGACACAACCGCACCAACCAACAACCAAGAAAACTCCATCAGAAACATGGATATCATGCGCCATCATATGACAAGGAGAAACATAAGGAAACAGATCGAAGAAACCTCAAGAACAGAGGTAGATCATACCTTATATTTAAGAAGTATTGGTACAAATTGAAGGAGGGATCTATGGATCATTTCTTGATGAAGGAATCCCCAAAACACTGAAGAGAGGGTTGTTAGGTTGCCTGGATTTGAGGGAGAGCCATTATAGCTATAGGTTTTGACAAAAACTGAGTAGATAGAAAACACTTAAAACATACAACATCAGGGTATTACATGATGTGTAACCCCCTTTCACATCGTTTAATGCCTCAAGGTCAAGTTTTGCTGAAAAACGCATCACCTCAATGCTTTATTTTATTTTTAAAACCCATAAATATTTCACATTGTGAATCCCTCTTTCATGCCATGAAACAACCCATGAAATAGGATGTCATTTCATGTAATGCAGTTACACGACGTGTAATCCCCCTTCCCATCTTTTACTTAACTTAACCTCTCAAAACTTCTTTTGAGCCACCTCCAAGCACTTCGATCTTCGAAAACACACAAAGGGTTGATCCACGTAGATCTAGGCCCTTACATTTTATGTGTTTTGTTCATTCGACAATACACACCATATCATAGGATTAACAATTATATATTAAATCAATTTCCTTTTTAAAATTTTTATGAACACATGTGTTTTCCTCCAAGTATACTTGTGTACTATATTAATTTTAAATGAAATTAATTTGGTTTAAAATTATATATGGTGGTGAGTTAAGGATGGTCAGATGGAATTATGATAAATTGAATAAATTAGATTAATTCATAGGTACATTATCTTAATTAAAGAACGAATCAAAGTAATTGATAAACAAGATTGAAAATGTATGATCATTACTTGATGTGTGTATGATCATGAGATTAGAACAACCCTTGTGTATGATTGGTTTCATTAATTTATTATTGTTAAATTATTATTGATGGCTTGCATGTCATCTCCTCCTCCTTATTATGTAAGGGTTTGCATGATCATTGTTTCTTTTATATAAAATCCTTTATCTAATCCATTGGATCTCCTCACCTGTGTGTGAGTAAAATATTATTTAAGGATGAGGCTCCCAAGTGAGAGGAGGTGGTCCGAGTCAAGGTGCTGAAGAAAAACCAATCGAAACTATACCTAGGAGCCAAGGTGGAATACTACAATATGAACTAATCTATAGTTAAAGGTGTTTTTCCCTAGGGTTGAGGGTTAGCTTGTCATATTCTAGAAAAACTAACAATTAGAGAATCTCATGATCATTCCAGTTATATTTTATCACTATCAGTTTCATGGTTAATTATTTATGTTTTTGAATGTTGCACAATCTTCTAATAAATTAATTAACACGAATGAAATATGGAATAAAATTTAATAGGATTAATCATAAATGTTTTATCAAACATGGTTAATAACTTGAGTAAAATCCACTTAATATTAACAAGGAATGTAAAAGGATAAAATGGGATTTATTCATAAAGATAAAATCACTCAATTAAATTATTGATTCAGCTTAGCCTTCCAATAATTAATTTAGAATCAATCTCATAGTTCAAAGTACTTGACCAATCCAAATTGGGGTGCTATCAATTATCATGGAAATTTTAGCTTGAAGTTTTGGGTTGAATTAACTTAGTTTATATCAAGGGTTGAATTCCTAAAAAGGACTTGGTTTAACTAAGGGGAAAGGTCGATGAAATATTAAGACAATATTTATTGATTGGGGAATCCACTCAACATATCAAGGAACTATAAGTTAATGTAGTTGGAAAGTTACACCTACCTAAAAACCTTTAAATAGATTTTTATCCCCAAGTATGGGTTATGAAAAGGAGAATATGGATCCTTATCACTAGAATATCTAAGTGATAATATATTTTAAAGCTAATGGCGAGGGTTATTAGGTTTCATAAAACAATGGGAAATGAATGAAATTTAATTTAATTTAAATTTATTAATCTATTTTTGTAATCAAAATAGGTGATAATTATCTGATCTTAATTTGAAGAAATGGAAAATAAATCAACTTCAAAAATATTACCATGATCCATACTAGAGAAGGATAAGATTCTCACCATCATGAATATCCAATAATGGTATAGGTTCTAGCATGTCATACTATGCTATAAATTAAAATCATATGTGTTGGAAACCCCACTTCCTAATTCTCTTTCCTAGGAGGCTATAGAGGAAGAAGTATCTCTTTATGTAAAGCATGTGGATGAATTATTGTATGTATAATGTTTTATGTTATCCTCCATATCCAATGATATTTTAAAGCAATATGAATATATGGATGCGTATAAGATAGTTTCTCACCTTCAGGATCTCTATCAAGAGAAGGTGAGATCAGAGAGATATGATATCTCCAATGAACTTTTCACATGCAAGATTAGAGAATTGACATCATATGGGCCACATACAGTCAAGATGATTAGCTACACTAAGCATCTGGACATATTGGGTTTTAATATCCCTAATGAGTTGCATATAGATCTCATTTTGTCCTCACTATCCAAAAATCTTCTAGTTTTATTGTGAATTATAATTTGATCAATATGAAAAGACATTATAGAAACTTATTACTCTTATCTACCAATTTGATAAATACATGGTGTGTGACAAATCTATTTTCCTTATTATGAATAAGAAGAAGATGAACAAGTAAAATGGGTCGAAGAATCATTCCAAGTCTAAGGATCCAGAGCACTATCCCTCCAAGAAGAAGATCTAGAGGAAATGAAAGGAACATGATGCAATATGTTTTTCATGTGGTAAGTAGTACCACTGGAAGATTAATTACACTCAGTCAAAGAAGTAAGGGGAATCATCAAGTGAGTTTATTATTAAGTGTAATCTTTCCATATCTACAAGTCGAGTATTAGATACTGCTTTTGGTGCTTATATTTGTATCCAAATACCAGAACCAAGTATATTTATGAGGATTACCAGAGATGAGGAGGATCCATGGGCTACCAATAGAGTGCATATGGATGATCTAACCATTGGTGACTACCATCTCACATTTCCAACATGATTTATTTTGGTTTTAAATAAATATTATTATGCTTCTAGTGTTACCTAGAACATTATTTTTGTTTCTTGTTTAGATATGGATGGATTTGTTTTCATATTTGTAAATAAAGGTTTCTAATTTTATAAAGATAACATATGTTATGGTATAAAACAAATGAATAAAATTCTTTATGTATTAAATTAAAAAAACCAAATATTGTCAATAGATAATGAAAAAAATATGCACGAATCATATAACACACAATTATGGAATCACCATATTGGTCACGTAAATGATTAGTATTTGGTAAAGCTCTATCATGATAGTTACTTATACTCTTTTAAGCTTAAGACACTTGAAAGATGCAACACTTGTTTATAAGGAAATATGACCAAACCATCATTCAGTGGTCAAGGTGAAAGGGCTACAAAGATTCTAGATTTTGTACACACTGATGTGTGATGAAATTTTAAAGTAGATTCTAGAGGTAGATACTCACACTTTATTACTTTTAACAATGACTTGAGTAGGTATGGTTATATATACTTGATGAGGTATAAGTATAAATCCTTTGAGAAATTAAAAGAGTTCAATAATGAGGTTGAGAATTATCTTGGTAAGAAGATAAAGAAACTTCAATCAGATTGAGGTGGTGAATATCTTAACCAAGACTTTATCAAATACTATGGAAGTTTGGGATTTTATCTCAAATCATTCCAACTTATACAAAACAATGGAATGGTTTTAATAAAAGTAGGAATTGTACCTTGTTGGACATGGTAATGTCGATGATGAGTCATGCAAGACTTCTATGATACTTTTGGGGATATTCATCACATAAAACATTATACTTACTAAACTAAGTACCAACTAAAGTAGAAAAAGATATTCCCTTATGGTTATTGAGTGTAAGGAAACCTATTTTTTCACATGTTCATTCATGGGGTTGTGATACATTTATTAATTATAGATAAAGAAATAAACTAGAACCCCAAGATACAAAGTGTGTCTTTATAAGACATCACAAGAAAACAAGGGGATACCACCTATACAACCCTTTAGACAAGAAAGTAACCATTTTGAGGAAGGATACTTTTCTTGAGAGGGAGCACATCCATAGGGAGGATTGTGGGAGAAAGATTGACTTTGATGAATTTTAGGCTCAAGATACACAAGAGTTGGTATAGGAACCGATTCCATAGGTCCCCATGGAAGAAGTTCCTGAAACATAAGAGCTACATAAGAGTACAAGAGAGGTTAGAAAACTAGAGAGATATGGTTTTCTAGTCAAAGACAACAGCAAATCATTATTAGCTAACAATAATGATTCTCTCTCTTACAATGAGGTAGTAGAGAGCTCAAAAACTACAATATGGAAAAGAAGACATGAATTCTGAGATGAATTCCATGTCTCAAAACCAAGTTTGGGTTTTTATTGATCTTAAAGTTGATCTAAAACCCATTGAGTGTAAACAGGTATTCTAGAGAAAAATGGGCATGGAAGTTAATATAAATACATATAAATAATGACTAGTGGATAAAGGGTTTATAAAATGTTGAGGCATTGAATATGATGAAATCTTTTCTCCAGTTTCCATGTTTAATTCCATCAGAATTTTACTTTCCATAGGATATTACCGTGACTATGAACTTTGAATAATTGATGTAAAAATAGATTTCCTTAATGGAAACCATCAAGAGAAGATATATATGACACAACCATAAGGGTTTTTAACTCAAAGAAATTCCAAAAAGGTATGTAAATTGAAAATATCCATTTATGTATTAAACCAAACATCCTGGTCATGGAACATTCTATTTGATGAAGTCATAAAGTAAGAACATTTAATTAAGAATGAATGTGAGCCATGTGTTTACAAATGGGTTAGTGGGATTAAAATTGTTTTCATAGTAGTATATGTTGATAATATATTATTAATTGGAAATAATAAACCAACCTTAAAAGTGATTAAGGCATGGTTGAGAAAGTGATTATCCATAAAGAACTTAGGTAGAGAGACCTAAATTCTAGGGATCAAGAACATGCATGATAAATTCAAGAGGCCTCTCAGACTAAGACAAGGTACATATATTGACCAGATAATGAAGAGGTTTAGTATAGAAAAATCCAAGAGATGATTGGTTCCAATTTCACATAGTATATGTCTTCCCAATAAAATGTGTCCTCAGACAAAAAAGGAAAGAGAGAGAATGAGTAAAATCCCATATGATTCTGTGATAGGATCTATCATGTATTCTATGTTATGTATGAGGCTTTATATTGCCAATTTTTTTAGCATGGTATTAAGATATAAATCAGATATAGGTGAACAATATTGGTCTATTGTTAAGGATATCCTTAAGTATCTAAGGCGTATTAAGGATATTTTCTTGGAGTATATAGGATATGAAGAACTAGTCGTCAGGGGTTATATATATGCTAGTTTTATATAGATCATAATGAACTAAAGTCATAGTCTGTATATGTCTTTTAACTCAAAGGAGAATCTATGATATAGAAGAGTTCAAAGAAGCTAGTTTTCATCGATTATACAACAGATTATGAGTATATTGTGGCTTCTGATGTAGCCAAGAAAGTTATTTGGATTCAAAACTTTGTCCAAGATCTTGATATGGAACCTAGAAGTAATAATCCTATCTTGGTTTACTATGAAAACATAGTAATGGTGGATCTCTTCAAAAAGACAAGGTCACACCAAAGGAAAAAATCACATACTTTGGAAGTTTCATCTTCTAAGGGATTTTTATCAATGTAGTGAAGTTACAGTGAGCAGAGTATCCATAGAGAAAAATGAGGAAGAACCCTTAATAAAGGATTTATCTTAGTAGAATCATGGGTATCATGTGAGAGCCAGGGGATTGAAAGTTGTTGACAGTTACCTCTAGTGTAAGTGGGAGTTTATTGGAGTTGGTGACCTAGAACCAACTTGTTTAGTACTTGATTACATGTTTCTATTATTAAATAAGTTCTATTATCACATTATGATTATTCTTATATATAATATTTTCATGTGATAATGTCATTAGAATATATGTCACACTAAAAGGTTTTAGTAGTTCTCTGCTATGATGAGAACCTAGAGATGCCATAAAATTATTCTTGAACCTTGTTTTATGGCTAGATGATATTTTATAAAGGGTCATGAATAATAAAAACTATTAGGGGTAGGAGGATCATAATTCATTAAGACACATTATCATGGCGTTCTCCCTTAGTAATCTATAATATAGGAGGTTATGAGAGAAAACCTGTTAATAAGAAATCACTTTTCCATGTACCATTGGATGTTACTATCTTCATACGTGTGTATTGATCCTTAGACTTTAAGATTATCATTAAGGGATATCATGAATCATGGGATTTAATGTATTGAAAAAACCATGATGAAATATGCTCCCAGGGAAGTAGGATACATTGGGTGTGTCATGAGTGATATTACATTAATGGATAATGTGAGAAAGGATTTATCCCTTATGTCCCTAGAAAAAAGTTAATATATGAGGACCTTTTATAGAAGTGGAACTGCCTATATAAATCCATGACCATGGTGTTTGGTGGGTGAGTTAATTTTCAAGAAGTCAAAGAATGATACAATGAACATACAGGTTGATGACACCAACATGCAACCTACTTAATTAAAGATATCATGATAAATGTATTATATTACACAGTAAATGTTCATAGGTGGTTGGACATTATTGTAATGTTAACTTATTTCTCCATGGATGCCTTTGTGTGTTACTATACACCAACCTTTAACTTTGGGTAGTTATTCCTAACTTCTTTCTCTATGTATTCCTTTCATCCTACCGCACCACCCCACCTATTTCTCTTTTAAATCCCCTCTATGTCCAACCTTATCCCATTAAAATTTAAATATATATGAATATATTCAAAATACTCAGTGTGTAGATAAGAGGTAAAGGTGTGCCATTTTAATTTAAAACCTTTATCTTCAAAAACTAAAGACAATATTCCTTTTTAAATATAAAAATAAATATTATCTTTATATCTAAAAAATCCCCATGATTTAGGATGAACTCAAAAAATATCCCACTTCAGCCCGAAAAAGAAGGAGATGGATTCCAACAAACTCAGTTAGATCATAATTCGGTTGGTATCACACCAACTGTTATCCTCTAGAGAAAATATGAAATCCCTATTTTTCATCTTTCATAGAAACCTAAAATCTCTCCCTACAAAATAAATCTAAATGAAGAATTATTCATCATACTTTTGTATGCACTGCCTTGTTACACAAGAATGAAACCAACACTTGGCTCCTCCATAACTGTGATCGTAACATAATCTGAAGCACCTATAGAAATTAATCTCTCCCACTACTCAACATCCCCTGTGTAGTCTAAAACTCTTATCACATCAACCCAATCATTGTTTTTAATTATTTATTTAATAGTGACACTCTTTGAAGAAAAATAATTAGGTGTAAGACTTAAAACACCTGACTTGGCCTGATTCTGCTTCCAAACCTTCTTCATCTTAGTTGATAGTTTTTGACTCATTCACAATAATCACCCGTGCCACAAATATAACAAATTCATTTTTGAAACTGCATTCATCACATAACTTCATACCTTCACATCCATCCTATAAATAATTTCATCCATTCTACCTCACACATATACCATCAATCCTCTAGAAAATTTCCATCTTCCACTTACAAATGAAATCCAGAATCCATCATTATCAAGAGTACAATCAGATAAAAAATTATGGCGCATACCTAAAACATTTCATACATCCCTCGAAATCAACATGAAACTTGTATTCATAGTGATATAAATATAACTAACTCCAATGAAACCAGCTGAATCTCAGTGGACCATCTTCAATATACCAAAGTAATCTTATTTATATGAAGATAATAATTTCTTCTTCAGTGTAATATGGAATGATGATGTCGAATCAACCACACATTCGATGTATAAATCTAACCTATGACAATCAACACCAAATGAAAGTAAATCAACCTCACCTTATATAAGAATTACAATGGTGTCCTCATAATTAGTGTCGTGTGACTTATTTTCTTCCTTAATATTTTTCAAAGCGTAGTAGTTTCTCTGCACATGACCCTTCTTATCTCAAAAGAAGCACTTGAATTTTCTTCTAGTATTCAACCAACCTCTTTGATTAATGAATCCATCTTCCATATCTAGAATACAACTATTACTTGAATATTCTCCATCACTGGTCTTTCATCGAGTCTCACTCATCAAAATAATGAAATCACATTATCCAACTTGAGTGTGTATTTCCTAAATAGTAATTTGGTAATGAGATTATCATATGAATTGGGAAATTATCCCAAGAGAATAAAAAGTCTTATCTTCTTCTTCCATTTAAATAGGTATTGCATTGAATTTATCATTGATCTTGATGACTACCAAATATAGTTCCATTAGAAGTTTGGTGAACTCATCCAAATGGTTACCTAAATCTCTATTCTCTGGCATTCTCAAATGATACAATCATTTTTTCAGATATAAATGAATTGTGAGGGATTTCAATGTATACCTTCTTTCTTACTTCTCCCATATCTCCTACATATCTATCAGATACATCACCTCCCACATAGTATTTTCATTTGAATACATCTGAATCATGCTTGTCATCAAATCTCTCATATCCTCCCAATCACCATCTCTCATCATCTCCGACTCCTCTGGTTTTTTCTTCAATGCCTCGACTGTCTTCTCACAGACTAGAATATCTTTAACCCGTTGCTTCCATAGAGTAAAATAATTTCTCCATTAAACAGTTCAATGTGGGTATAAATCCCATGGTGTGAATCAACCACATCCAATCAATAAGAAACAAAAATAAGCCTCCCTCTGATACGAGTTGTTGGTGAGGGAGTGGATTGGTCCTAGAGTAAAGACTTAGTTGTGAAAAATAAAGTTTGAGAATCACCAATGAAAGTAGAGCACATAAATAAGAGTAGAAAAAATGGGTACATAGAAATTTAACATGAAAAAACCATATAATTCATAGGATTAAAACAACATAGGGAAAATCTGAAAAAATCCACTAATAATCAGAGAGTACATAGAATCCAATAGAATCAAGAACTTGAATTGAAAAAATATCACAAAAAACCTTTGTGAAATTCACAACCTGATACACCTCTATCTCCTCTCTAATAATCACATCATGAAAATAAATCACCCTTTGGATATCAAAACTGAACATGCAAAATCATTGTATCCCCTAAAACAATTCATTGTGAAATTGACACTTGTCGTTACTCATTTCTTCCCACTACACACTGTTTCCCATTACCAAGTTGGTGCACTCGTTTTTCTCTATTGCGTCTTTCCACACCACCCCATCTCTTTCCCTTTTAAAGTCCCCCCATGTACAAACTCATCTCATTCAAAATTAAAGATATAAAAATATCATCAAAAGCCTTGATGTACAGATAATAGGTGAATATGTTCCATTTGAATTTAAAACCTTTATATTTAAATACCAAAAATGTGATTCCTTTTAAAATATAAAAATAGATATTATATTCATATCTAAAAAATATTCATGATTTAGGATGAACTACAACACCTCCCACTAGGGTGATATGAGAGTGGTGAGTAAATTTAACTAAATTTTATAGCAAATAAATAGTCATAACTATCTTGTTGAAACTTTATAGGTAAATAGTTGAGCAATGAAAGGTTATCATTTGCAGAAGATGGGACTTCACTCAACAGATCAAGGAGGTGCGAGTTAATGTGATTGACCATCCAAAAATACTTCCTTGTGATTCTCTATGTAATGATGTAGCCATATCTTGGACTATGAGGAGTGGGCTTAAAGATCCTTTCCACTATAATACTCAAGCACCGATTATTTCGAATCTAGTAGTTGAGGGATACTAGGATTTGATAAAATAGTGGGAGACATTTAATATTAATAAAATCATTAATGTATATAAAAATTAGTAATCAATATAAAATTACTAATCTTCTTGTGTTTAATTTCATAGAAAATGGAAAGTAATACCACATATATACTACAATCGATATTGGAAAAAGAATATGTCCTCACTGGTACAAATTTTCAAGAGTGGTGCAGTCACTTACACATAATATTATAATACGAAAGAAAATTATATGTGCTAGAGCCCCCACTACCCAATCATCCCCTTTAGGAAGAAAGTGAGGATGTGAAGGATGCTTAAAATAGACTCATGAATGATGCATTTTATGTCTATATCATAATTATATCATCAATTTCTAAATAGTTTCAAATTAAATATGAGGACATGGATGGTTGTACCATATTTTATCATCTCTGTGAATTTTGTGATGAGAAAGTAAAGCGAGACATAAATGATATTATGATAACATTGATCATGTATATATTGAAATATGTAACTCAATATGTTTATCATGTACTCAGGATGATAGAGTGAATTGATTGACCATAAGAATTGGGATTCAAGTTGAATCAAGAACTTTTAGTTCATCTCATTTTCTCATCTGTTCCACCTAGTTTTTCTAGTTTTATTAAGTGCTATCAAAAAAATATAATAGAGAAACCACTTTTATATCTTTTGGGATAGGTTCTATAATATTATAATAATTTAAATAAAGTTAAATATTTAATTCTCAAGGTCAATAATAAGAAATAAAAGGTAAAAAGGTCAAATAAAAGTACACTTCCAAAGAAAAATTCACAACATCCTTATAAGAAACCAAAGATAAAGAGGGAGAGAATTGAACATAATCCTATTTAATTTTCATGTACTACAATAAATTCAATAATAAGTAATAATGAGCTTACAATTTATGTATATTCATCATTAAATGTAATATTTCATTTATACTCCCGGGGTAGGGGTGTCCAGACCCAATCCAACCTAATGGGTTTGACCTGACTTGACCAGCTAGGTTGGGTTATATAGAAAAAAACTCGGGTTGGGTTTATGTCGGGTCGACCCATGCATGGGTTGGGTCAAGTATTGGTTTGGAGACATATAGACCCAACCTAATCAGTGACCTGATGGGTGTTTGAAAAAAATACCCCCTCACAGCTCGGTCATTCCCTCCCTCCCTCCCTTGTGATCATATTCTCCTCCTCCCCCTGACCCCGACCTTCCCTCACATGGAAAAAAACATACTCCCTTCTTACTTCATCCTTACCTTGTGATCAACAGGTGAAATGAAACCCTACCCCTTCCCTCTCCTCCTTCCTCCTCTAGCCCCAAGATTCCCAACCCCTCAACTTCTATTCTATTTTCTCCTTCCCTCATGAGAAAACCCTCCTTCCATCCTCCTCTCCTCATTCCTACTTTCACACATCCAAACCCACACATAAAATACCTCCTCACTCACCTCCTCCCCCAAAACCTTCCCTCATGATCAGTTGGGAGAAAAACCTCCCGGCTCACCTTCTAGGGGTGTGCCACAGCTGAAAGAGTCTTTCCAGTGGGTTATTATTGGAAGTATTTTGCTAACATCAACTAGCCATTCATGGAAGGCGATAAAATAAGTGGTTCAAATACTCTAGTTTCCATAGAAAACCAAAGTAAGATATGGCCTACTCCAACTACATATTCAATTAAAAAATAGAAGGAGGAGTAGTAGCATACCAGTTAAAGAAACAGAGGGTAAGAAGTCAATTAAAAAGGTAACAATTCCTAAAGCTCCTAATAGTTCTAGAGTTTCTCAAGATTGGGATAATTTTCATAATAAAAATGAAAGTGATATTTGTAATTATTGTGGAAAAGATTATTCTTGCACATATGTCCAAGATGAAATTTTTAATTTGAATAGATATTTTGACAAGGTGCAACAAAAATCCTTACAAAAATCTTAACAAAAGTCAAGCCACTATCGGTCTTAGAAAGAAGTGTGAAGATGAGGATGATGGGATAGTTAAAATTTCAATTGATCATTTTAACCAAAAAGAGTGTAGAATAAATATTTATAAAATGATAATCATTGATGAGTTATCATTTAAATATTTTGTGAATCAAGGTTTTAGAGAATTTATTGAAGCCGTTCATCCTCAATTTCATGTTCCATCTAGAAAAATAGTTGCTAGGAATTTCTTGCAGTTATATTTGACTAAGAAAGAAAAATTAAAGTCCATGTTTGATATGTTTTCTCATATGATATGTGTTACCACTTATACATGGACTTCAATTCAAAATCTAAATTATATTTGTGTGACTGCACATTTTATTGATGATAATTGGATCTTAAATAAAAAAATAATCTGGTTTTTTCTTATTGTAGATCATAAAGGGGAAAAAATTGGTCGAGTATTATAATAGACATTGAAACAATGAAGGATTGAAAGTATTAATACTATTACCATGGACAATTCTAGTTCTAATAATACAACGATCAGTTATTTGCTGAGGAGGGTTAATGATTGGAATGATTCTATTATTAATGGAGAGTATATGAATGTTCAATGTTGTGCATATATTTTAAACCTTATTATTAGTGACCGGATAAATGAAATATCAACATCAATTTCTATAATCATAGTTTCCTAATTTTTTTTGAGAATTTCACCTTCTAGATTGTCTCTTTTTAAGAAAATTTCCAAGGAGTTAAAAACTCCTAGTAAACAGGCCATAATTCTTGATGTACCTATTAGGTGGAATTTTTGTTACTTTATGTTAGATATTATAGAGAAGTATGAGAAACTATTTATTCCCCTTGAGGAGGATGAAAGTTTTAGGACTTCTTTTTTCTATGAATGTGGGGCTCCTATAATATATGATTGGGAGTGTGCTCGTGTATTTTTCAAGTTTGTAAAAATATTTTATGATAGTTCTATTTAGTTTTCTGGTTCAATGCATGTGAAATGTAACACTTTCTTTCATACTCTTTTTGACATATATATATATATAAATAAATAAATTTATGAAGATTAATGATATTAATGTGAGTGGAATGGATATTTCAATGAAGTTTAAGCTGGATAAGTATTGGGGGTATTGTTTCTAATTTTAATTATCTCTTATTGTGGTAGTTGCTCTTAATCCTTGATATAAATTAGAATATGTTCAAGATAGTTTTGAAATGATGTTTGATGATGAAGAAAAGAATGAGTTGATCAGTAAATTAACAAAGGTTCTGAATAATCTCTATGATTTTTACAAATGAAAATATCCCATTCCTATTGTTGATAATGTAGGTTCCGGGTGCAGCAGAAGCACGTTAGTGGGTGTACCAAACTTTAATTTTATGTAAACAACGATCAATCTGAAATCCATCATGATAATAAAATGCTGGATCTTCAGAATAGAACAAAGAATTAAAGAAAAGAAAGGGAGTCTCGTAACCATAGATAGTATCATCATATTTTGTTTATAATTAATTTAATTAAAAGACAAGAATTACCTTGATGTAATTCTCTCTCCATTGATGTCTTCAGTCACAATCCAATGTGATCCATCGTTGCGTCATATAATTCAAGTGTAGGATTCCTCTAGTGGGGATCCACATGTGATCCAAGTATCTCTGGACGTCGCTGAAGGTATCTTCGGGTGCTAGCGTGGAAGATCCTTTCCTTGTGATGCCTGCCTTAGATCGCCTTGATCCAATGGAGGGGGATCTCTCTCTCATAGCTTGAGAGAATTCATGGAAGAAAATAATTATATCTTATCTTGAGAGCTTTCTCTAGATATATTGTGCACAACCCCCCCAAAAATGGCTAGGATAATGAGAAATATATAATTGGGATTTTAATTACATAGAATAATAAAATGAATTAATTACCCAAAATCATTTATTCATTTCATTTAATTCTTAGTAATACCCCTTGTCTAATAATAATAGTTGACTATTATTATTACTTGACATGCGCCCATCGAATTACACCCAATATTATTTAATTAAATAAATAATATTATTTCTCATAAATTCCCAGAAAAAATACATGGCGTGTATATATTAATATACACAATGTGTACTTTTTATTTTTCCATTCTATTTATTTCCTCTACCACATTTATTATACCTTGAATAATGACTATTTATTTCTCAAATAAATATCACTACATCCCTCTCTAATAAATATATTATTTCTCCCACAATATATTCTCTTGAATAACTAGTGTTGAAATAAATGTGATCAGGCATCCTTGAATAATTATTAAACCAAAATCGGAAATAATCTTTATTCAACTTGTTAAATTAATATTTAACTAAGATACTTGGACACACTTAGTGTGTGATCCTCCATGCCTCTTTCTCAGTAGCATTAGGAAAAGCCTGCCTAAAGTCCAAGGTTAGCATCTAGAAACACGCCAATGCACCCATAGAGAAAGAAGTTAATGCCGCAATGACGTGTCACCTCCTATGAACGCTTACCCTGTAATGTAATCCCTTTATCCTGATATCTTGAATCAAGTGGGTTGCATGCTGGTTCCATCAACCGATGTTCTCGATTATTCTTTCTTTGAATTTCCAGAATTGAACTCTCCCATTCCTTACCATGGCCATGGATTTATTTAGGCTATATCAATTCCATCAAAGGGCTTGAGATATCTACTTCCATTATGGAACAGAAGGGAAAAATCCTTTATCGCATTATCTATTAATGCAGTATTACTCGTGACACACCCAATATATCCTACCTCACCGCGAATAGTGATTCATCACAGTTTTCATCAATACATCTAAGTGTGAAAGTTTTAATACCCATTAATAATAATCTTAAAGTCTATGGACCAATACACACATCCACAGATAAGAACATCCAATGACACTATGAAATGTGGATTTCCTATTGGTGGGTCAAATTCTTAATATCCTCTGGAATATTACCAAGGGCGCACACTATGAGAAGTTTCCTCAAAGTTTTATGAGTCCCCACCCCTAATGGAATATATTATTTGTGTCCCTCAAATAAAATCATCTAGCCATAAAACATATATTCAAGAACATTACTATAGCACTTTTGGGTTCTCATCATAGAAGGGATCCGCTATGTCCTTTTAGTGCAACAAATATCCTTAGGACATTATCACATGCATTGTTACGTATAAGAACAATAAATATGTGATAAGTTATTTATTAATGAATAAAGTACAAAGTAGTTGGTTCTAGGCCACCAAATCCAACAGACTCCCACTTGGACTAGAGCCAACTGCTAACAACCTTGAACCCGCTATCTCTCACATGATATTCATGCTTCTGCTGAGATAGGACTTTAGTCATGGGGTCTACCATGTTCTCTTCTATGGATACTCTACTCACTACAACTTCACCCCTTTGATACAAATCCTTCAAGAGGTGATACTTTTAGAGTATATTCTTTTTCCGTTGATGTGACCTTGGTTCTTTTTCAAGAGCCACCGCTGCAGTATTATCACAATACAATGTGATAGGATATTTACTTCTAGGAACCACATCAAGATCTAGGAAAAAGTTCCAAATCCAGACGGCTTCCTTGGATTCATCAAAAGCTTCTATTTATTCAGACTCCACTGTAGAATCGGTGACAACTAGTTGCTTTGAAATCTTCCAGATCACATCTCCTCCATTGAGACAAAAAACATATCTAGATTGCAACTTCAGATCATTCTGATCTGTCTAGAAACCAACATTAGCATACCCTCTGATGACAAGCTCCTCATCTCCTCCAAACACCAGGAACATATCCTTAGTTCTTCTCAGATACTTAAGGATAGTCTTAATAGCATTCCAATGTTTTTCTCTTAGATCTTCTTGATATCTGCCTACAATGCTCAGTGCATAGGAAACATCAAGCCCGGTACATAACATGGCATACATGATGGATCTTATAGCCGAAGCTTATGAGATCTTACTCATCCTATATTTCTCTTGTTGTGTCTGAGGATACATTTTCTTAGAAAGATATAGGCCATGTGACAGTGGAACTAATCCCCTCTTGGATTGTTCCATACTAAATCTCTTTAGTATCTGGTCAATGTATATACCTTGACTTAGTACAAGCAGCCTTTGGATCTATCATGAATGATCTTGATCCCTAAAATATAGGATGCTTCACCCAAGTCCTTCATGGAGAAATACTTGTTCAACCAGTCCTTAACTGACTGTAAGAATGGTACATTGTTTCCAATAAACAATATGTCGTCAACATATACTACTAGGATAATGACCGCATTTCCATTAAACCGCTTATAAACACATGGATCACATTCGTTCTTAATGAAACCGAATTCCTTTATGTCTTCATAAAATCGAATGTTCCATGACCTGGATGCTTGATTTAATACATAAATGGATTTATGCAACTTGAAAACCCGTTTGGCTTCACCTGGTGTCACAAAACCTTCTAGTTGTGTCATATAGACATCTTCCCAAAGGTTCCCATTAAGGAATAATGTTTTGAAATCCATATGCCAAATCTTGTAGTCATGATAAGCTATTATGGAAAGTATGATTCTTATGGACTTAAACATGGCAACTGGCGAGAAGGTTTCATCATAGTCAATTCCTTGACGTTGTCTGAATCCTTTAGCCACTAGCCTTGCTTTATAGGTGCTAACTTAACCTTACATGTCCAAATTTATCTTGAATACCCATTTACATTCAACAAGCTTTACATAAATTGGCTCATCGAACAGAACCCACACTTGGTTCTGATACAAGGAATCCATCTCAGAATTCATCACTTCTAGACATCTTGTATATTTTGAGCTTTCTATTGCTTAATTGTAGGATAGAAGTTCATCATTATCCAACAATAATGATTCACCATCCTCGGTGACTAAGAAACCAAATCTCTCTGGTTCCCTTACCTCTCTTGAGGTCCAATGCAGTACTTGTGTTTCTGGAACCTCTTCCATGGGGACCTGTGGAACTTGTTCCTGTACCAACTCTTGTGTATCTTGAGCATCAACTTCATCGAAGTAAATCTTTCTCCCACTATCCTTTGTTAGGATGTGCTCCCTCTCAAGAAAGACATCTTGTCTAGCGACAATCACTTTCTTTTCTGAAGGGTTATATAGGTAATATCCTTTCATTTCCTTAGGATATCCTATAAAGATACACCTCGTGCCCCGAGGTGCTATTTTTTTCCTGAGAAGGCCTTAACAAATGCCTCGCATCCCTGTACACGTGTGTGCAAAAAAATGGGTTTCTTTCCATTCCATAACTCGGAGGGAATTCTATTTTCCGCTTTATTTGGTACTCAGTTTAATGTGTATACTACAGTTTGTAATGTATATCCCCAAAAGGATAATGGAAGATATGCATGACTCATCATCGACCTCACCATGTCCAACAAGATGTGGTTCCTCCTTTCACTAACACCATTACACTATGTTTTATAAGAAGGAGTGAGTTGAGATAGAATCCCAGACTCCCATAGAATATCGATGAATTCTTGGTTCAAATATTCTCCACCTCAATCTGATCAAAGTTTCTTTATCTTCTTACCAAGATGATTCTTTACTTCATTCTTGAATTCCTTAAATTTCTATAAGGACTCTGACTTATACCTCATTAAGTAGACATATCCATATCTACTCAAATCATCAGTAAAAGTAATAAAGTAAGAATATCCATCTCTAGATTCTACTAGAAATGGTCCGCACACATCCGTGTGCACCAATCCTAAAAGCACTGTGGACCTTTCACCCTATCCATCGAAAGGCGGCTTGCTCGTTTTACCTTGTAATCAAGAGTGACATATATCAAGTGGTTTTAGCTCATTAGAGTCTAAATATCCATCTTGGAAGAGCTTTGTCAAGCGCTTCTCATTTACATGATTGAGACGGTGATGCCACAATCGGGTGATGTATGATTCATGTGATTTTGTTTTGATATCAATTTCTAACACTTGGTTTTCATAATTTAATACATACAAACCATTATTTAAATGTGTTATACTATAACATACATTGTTCTTATAAAAGAAAAAACCCTTATTTCTAAACTTGAAAATAAATCCATCCATATACAAACATGATGTAGAAATTATGTTTTTAGTAACACTAGGAACATAATAACAGTTATGTAAAACCAAAATCATCCTAGTTGGCAATGAGAGGTGGTAATCGCCAATGGCCAATGAAACTAGCCTCGTGCCATTAGCATCTCAAAGATCCACCTTTCCTCTGGAAATCTTTCTAAATCTACTTGGTTCCTATATTTGAATACAGATGTTATCCCCATAATCTATATCTAATACCCAATGTGTTGAAATGGAAATATTACACTCAATAAAGAACGCACCTTTAGTGCCCCCATGCTTCTGGTTGTAGTTCCTATTCCAGTGGCCTTGCTTTCCACATGAAAAACGTACCACCTCCCATTCCTTTCTCTACCTCTGGATCTTCCCCTTCTTGGTGGGATGGTGCTCAGGGCCTTCAGACCATTTATAAGTCCTTGGCCCCTTTTCCTTGTCCTTTCTTTTCTTATTCACCATAAGGACTGCATGTTTTCCATACCCCATATCCTTATCTGCCTGGCGAATTAAGTTCAGAATCTCCGATAGACTCTTCTCATTATTTCTCATGTTATAGTTAACAATAAAGCTAGAGAAGGTCTTGGGAAGTGATGATAAGATGATATCTGTACACAACTCATCCAGGAACTTAATCCCTAAGATGTCTAGGCTTTCAATGTAGCCAATAAGATTGAATACATAAGGCCCAACTGGCACAGACTCTCTAAGCTTAGTTGTAAACAAAGCATTGGAGATCTCATATATCTCTTGTCTCACCTTCTCTTGATAGAGATCCTTAAGGTGAGACATCATGCTATATGTTTCCATGTTTTCATGTTGCTTCAATAGCTCATTAGACAGGGCTGACAACATGAAACATTGGAAATATGTGGAACCATCCATATGTTTCATATAGAGAGATAGTTCCTCATCACTGGCCTCTTTTCCAGGCACAATTGTAATGGGCTCTTATAGTACATACAATTTCCTCTCACGGCGAAGGATGACGTGTAAACACCTCTACCATTCCTAGAAATTGGTGCCGGTGAGAAGGTTTTCCTTCTTGATTATGGTTCAAAATGATATTTTTGAAGTCATTTTTCTTTCCATTTCTAAAAATTAAGATGAGAAAATGTTTAGTACTTTATTATGATAAAACTAAGACAAATAAATAAATTAATACTTATTAGTCTCCCACTATTTTATTGAAATCCAATAGCCCTCACCATTGATTTCGAAATATTTTTTTGCATGAATATTCTAGTGGAAAGGATCCATATTTCCTTTCTCATTACCCCAACTAGGGTTGTTCAAGAAACTTGAAGGGTTTTAGGCAGGCATTTCAAATTCCAACTGCATTAACTCACAGCTCCTTGATCCACTGAGTGGACTCCCCAATCCTAAAATCCTTTTATTTTGGATTTCCTCAACATTTTCCTCTTGGTCACACCAAGTCCTGCTATGGAAATAAATCCTTGATGTGAACTAAGTCAAGTCAACCCAAAACCTTGAATTATAATTCCCTGATAATTGAAAGTACCCCAACTAGGTTTGTTCAAGCACTTTGAACTATGTTTTGATTCTAACCAAGATTATGTAAGGCTATACCGACTTAATATTTCTTTGAGGTATTTTATCCTTATACATAAATTTCAATTTTATTATCTATTACTATATTCTTGTTAATATTAAGTGGGATATACTTAAGTGATTAACCATGTCTAAGATAATATTTATGCATAACCAGTTTTATTTTAATTCCATATTGCATGCTTTTTTAATTCATTAATAGCATGATTGTGACGACACACCCATAATAAATAAACCATGAAACTGATAGAAATAAAATAAATGGTATGATCATGATCTTGTTCTATTGGTTAGTTTATCTATTGGTTGATAAAATAACCCAAGTCCCAAGGGAGAAAACACCGTGAACCTTTTGGGTTCATGTTTACAGCTTTCCACTTGTCCACCTTTGTATCTCCTTGGATTGGTGTCACCTTGGCTCTTAACTTGAGCCGCCTCCACTAGCTTGGGAGCTCCATCCATTACATATGCTTTTATCTCACATGCAGGTGAGGGGTAAAATGGGGTTTTACATAAAATAAACCTTGGGCACGTATCCCCTACATATTAATGAGGAGAAGGCTCGCAGACCAACAAATTTAATTTAAATAAAAAAATTAAAAGAAACCATTCACATACAAAGGTCTTGGTCTATCTCATGATCATCCATACATGCAACAATATTTATGTATAAATAAAACTATCATTCAATTCTTTAATCGTTCTTATTTATAATAAATCATGCTCAAATCAATTAATTATATTTAATTAATCAATCCTTTTATCTCAAACCCTTTTTCTAAATTTCCTTGAGATTCTCATCCATCATAATTTTAAACAAATAAATTCATTTAAAATTATCTTTGTACGTAACTTGTACCATGGAGGAAAACCAGTGAATTCCTGTTCATGAATACCTAATGAGTAGAAATAAACATTATGCAGATGTTAAATTAAACACACATATATAAAAAACCTATCATGTGTTGTGCCTCAGCTTTATTCCTGCACTATAGTACACATCTCAAGGGTTTATATAATATAATAATAAATTTTAATAATCTGTGTAATTTGGATGAGTACACTGCATGTAGTTCTGACTACACAGCATGTACTTTTGTTCACCGTCCATCCGAAGTACACGCTCAGGGACATGGCATGTAGATGTACTTCGTAAATCTTCAGAGTACACGGCGTGTTTAGTGGGACACATGCCGTGTAGTATCCACGTTACATGGTTTCCAGCCGGGAAAGCCACGTACAGGGTACACGTTCTAACCCTAACCCGAAGGGACTACACGCCGTGTTCAGTGGACCACACAACGTGTAATCCAAAAACTGTGTCCCACCTGTTCTTGGTCAACACATGGTGTCATTTAAGACTTATAAATACTACAACACACGACCTAATTTGGCGGACCAGTCTGATGCATTGAACCTAGACTACACGGTGTGTACTACCGAATACATGACATGTATTCTGGTGTTGTACAACCAAGAATGTTTGGCACCTCCAAATGAGATCCTCTACTTTATTTTAATAAAAAATTAAAATAAAAAGTCGTTTCTATAAGGTTAACGAGAAACGAGAGAGGAGGAACAGATCTCGAGATTCAAATTTGCAGAACGATTAACTTGAATTGAAACAACTAAATTATTAAATGCGTAAATCAACAATGAAAAACTAAATAATTATAATCAACAATATAACCCCTCTGATACCAATTGTAGGTTCTAGGGCGTAGTAGAAGTGTGTTGGTGGGTGTGCCTAACTTTAATTTTCTGTTAACAATGATCAATTTGAGATACATCACGATAATAAAATTCCAGATCTTCGGAATATAATGAATAAAGAAAGAAAATAAAGGGAGTCTTGGAACCATAGAGAGAATTATCACATGTTGGTTATAATTAATTTAATTAAAATACAAGAATTACCTTGATGGAATTCTCTCTCTATTGATGTCTTCGGTCACGATCCGATGTGATCCATCATTGCGTCATAGAATCCAAGCGTAATATTCCTCTAGCAGTGATCCACACGTGCTCCATGTATCT
The DNA here is from genome assembly GCA_963277665.1 of Viscum album. Classification (NCBI taxonomy): domain Eukaryota; kingdom Viridiplantae; phylum Streptophyta; class Magnoliopsida; order Santalales; family Viscaceae; genus Viscum; species Viscum album. The sequence goes on along the minus strand of OY728137.1, from coordinate 1,869,739,410 downwards.
CTGGACATCTCCAAAGGGATCCTCAGGTGCTAGCATAGAAGAGCCTTTGCTTGCAATGTACACCTTTGATCGCCTTGATCTGGTGGAGAAGGATCTCTCTCTCGTAGCTTAAGAGCATTCTTGGAAGAAATGAATTATCTCTTGTCTTGAGAGCTTTCTCTAGATCTATTGTGCACAAACCCCAAAAAAATGGCTAGGGTAATGAGAAATATATAATTGGAATTTTAATTACATAGAATAATAAAATGAATTAATTACCTAAAAGAATTTATTCCTTTCGTTTAATTATTAGTAATACCCCATGTCTAATTATAACAGTTGAATATTATTATTAATTGACATGCACCCAACGAATTACACCTAATATTATTTAATTAAATAAATAATATTATTTCTCATAAATTCACAGAAAAAAATACATGGTGTGTATATATTAATATACATGGAATGTACTTTTTATTTTTCCATTCTCTTTATTTCCTCCACCACATTTATTAGACCTTGAATAATGGCTATTTATTTCTCAAATAAATATCACTACATCACTCACTAATAAATATATTATTTCACCCACAATATATTCTCTCGAATAACTAGTCTTGAAATAAATGCGATCAGTCATCCTTGAATAATTATTAAATCACAATCGGGAATAATATTTATTCAAATTGTTAAATTAATATTTATCTTAGATACTTGGACACACTTAGTGTGTGACCCTCTAGGACTCTTTCTCAGTGGCATTAGGCGGCGCCTACCTGAAGTCCAAGGTTAGAATCTAGAAACACTCCAAGGCACCCATAGATAAAGAAGTTAATGCCACAATGATGTGTCACCTCCTACAAACGCTTACCGTGTAATGTAATCCCTTTGTCTCGATATCTCAAATCAAGCAGGTTTCATGCTGGTGCCATCAACACATGTGCTAGATTATTCTTTCTTTGAATTCCCAAAATTGAACTCACCCATTACTTACCATGGACATGGATTTATTTAGACTATATCAATTCCATCAAAGGGATTGAAATATCTACTTACATTATAGAACAGAAGGGACAAATCCTTTCACGCATTATCTATTAATGCAGTATTACTCATGATGCACCCAACATATCCTACCTCACTGCAAACAATGTGTCATCACAGTTTTCATCAATACATCTAAGTGCACGAGTTGTAATACCCATTAATAATAATCTTAAAGTCTAAGGACCAATACACATGTCCATATATAGGAACATCCAATGACACTAGTAAATGTGGATTTCCTACTGGTGGGTCTTGTTCTCAGAATATCATCCTAGATATTACCAAGGGTGCACACCATGAGAAGGTGCCTCAAAGTTTTATGAGTCTTCACCCCTAATTGAATGTATTATTTGTGTCCCTCAAATAACATAATCCGTATATAGAACATATATTCCAAAACAATGTTATATCACTTTTGGGTTCTCATCATAGTAGGGATCCACTATGACCTTTTAGTGTAATAACTATCCTTAGGACATTATCACATGCATTGTCACACAAAAGAACAATAAAGATTTGATAATGTATTTATTAATGAATAAAGTACAAAGTAGTTGGTTCTAGGCCACCAACTCCAATAGATACATGTGGGTAAGGTTATTATAAGGATTCACATATTCATGATGATAGAACTAATAGTGAGGATGATGATTAATAAAAATATTCATATTGATTAAAGAAAAAGAAAATTCAATTGACATAGTAATGGAATGAACTAGAAAGATATATAGATATTGATGATTGTGAGGATGATTTTAATGGATTTGATATTTTTTAAGTTGGTGGAAAGGAAAGACAAGAAAGTGTCATGTTATCTCATGCATTACCAGAGATCTTTTAGAAATTCCTTTAACAACAGTATCTTCAAAGTCTATTTTTATTATAGGAGGATGAGTCCTTGATCCATTTCATAGTTGTTTGAATCCAAAAACCATTGAGGCATTAATTTGGTCACAAAATTGGTTTAGAAAGTCTAAACCAATTGACATTCAAAATCAACTATAGGAAGTGGAATTTATTGAATCACGTACCATTAAAAATATTATGATTTTTATCATTTGACATTTATCAATTATAAACCTTTGTTTGAAAAAGAAAAAATATGACTTGTTATTTATTCTATTGTGTTTTTTAAGATATTACATCATCCAACACAATTCATGATCAAAGTTTCACTATATAAAATAGAAGAATCAAGGTTGATAGAGCACTCTTCATTAAGGTATAAATTTATGATTATTTTACAAATTCTTTCATAATACTATGATTGATGGTCTTAAAAATTTTCATAAATTTCTTTCCACCTAATCAAGGAGAAAATACATTATGACCATGATCAATTGACACATAATAATTTAATGTAAACTGTATTAAATTAAATTTTTATGATTTTATTTTTTAGGGAATATCATTCTTATGTCATGGGGATGTGCATTCTTGTTGTTATACTATATTTTAATGATGTATTTTAATTTTATATAGAATTAAATTCCATCATGGTAGTTGTAAAGTGGTTTAAAATATACTTTTATCACATACATAGATCACCCCCAAATAATATATAGTTTATATTGGAGTTAAGGTACCCTGGTGAAACTTAAAGATCATTTTAGAGTTCATTTCTCTCTAGGAATGTTTTGATGCATTCATTAAGAAGGTATCACTATAGAGGTATGTTGATGTGCACTCAAAATGTGTATAGATCCATGGTTTATTGGCTTATTACCAATGAAAACAATTAATTAAAACATAACTAACAAAAAATCTATTATAGATAAGAACATGGGTCTTTTTATCATTAAATCACCCGTGGAATTTTTCATTGTCTCATAAACAACATAATTTTCAAATTTATTAGGTTTTAACCAATATATATGTTCATTATCTTATTAAAAAAATTTTTACAGAAAGGGGAATGCATATGTTCAGAACGACACCTGATAGTAATGTTAAAATTAAGATTAATATCCTCTTTGTAGGATATATTTATTTATGGTCTCTATGGAGGATTTAAAGGTACACTTGGATTTCATGAAATCTATAAGTCTTTAAGGGTATTCTATTATTTAAGATCTCCTATGATAAAATAATGGAATAGTGAAGATTTATTTCATCTAAAAAGTGTGAATGGTATATTTTGATTTATTTTCACCTAGGTGTACCTAATGATATGTTGGATTTTCATACTATTCAAGATAAATTAATGGTACTTTAGGATTTATGGTCTCCTAGGAAGACTTAAATATATGATATAGTTTTTTTTATCCTAGAATAAAAAAAGTATATAGTAGGATTTATGGTCATCTAGGAATGATTAATAGTAAACTATAGTTAAGGGTCATCCATGATGGTTTAAGGGTAAAATAGATGGAATTTAATGGTGACCTAGTCTTTATATTGGTCTGTAAGAGGGATTTCTACATATCCCATGCAGGGGATTCATAACTCATATAGTTTCACTTCATAGTTTAAATACATATGAAAATGTGTAGCACTTATCTTTATAAATTTGGATTTTCTAATTATAAAATATCAATAAGGAATAACTTTAAGTTTAGTTACATATGTGTTGGATGTTTAATACCTTATAATGTCATGTTATAAATATTAGTATTATGACTTTTATGGTCAAAGAACCAAGACATGTATCTTAAAGATTATGGGCATATGACTAAGACCATCATGTCATTTATTTTAATCTCACATGTATTGGAAAATATAGAAATTTTTTCCTAGAAATATAAATATTGTGATACTTAAACATTATAAACCATATAAGTTTATATTAATAGATAAACTAGGTGAGATTGTGTCTTTTGGGGTGGTCCTTTTTCTTGGTTAGCTTCACTAAAATCTTGATTATTTAGAAATATTCGGTTAATGTGTATTTATTAAACTAAAATGGAAGTATATTTCATTCCCATGAAAGAAGGAAAAGGTAAAGAAGACAAAACACATAAGAGGTAGGAACTAGTGGGATAAATTTGTACTTATTCTAAGGAAGGTAACCAGTTCCTAAAAGGGCTTGAAGTGGTGGGAGTTTTGCAGTGAGGTGTAAATACTAACAAAAAATATTTCATGATTTTCCCTTAAATAAATGTTTCCTTGAGTGTTTCAGATCACTAACAAGTAGTACCTGGTGACAAGATGGATAATGAATTCACAAAATAAGGGTAGTTATTATATAAAATTATTTTAGGTTTTTGTGTTTCATAGTTGATCTTGGTAGAGGTAGATGGTATTCCTAATGGAAACCTATAATTCACAATAGTATATAGGTCATGTATAAGGATAATAGATACCCCATGGAATAAAATAAACCTTGGTAAATAATAAATTGTAAATTTAATGAGGTTTGGAATCATTTCAAAGAATTTGGGAATTATGCGCACACAATATTTCATGTTCAACATTTTCACCCATTGTCCTTTTGGTCGGTTTGGGTCCTGAAATTTCCTCAACCCAACCTGACCTAACCCATGAACACCCCTATCCTTGGGTATTATATACAACACATCCTTACATATTTTTTTCTAAATATAGTAACAAATTAAGTCAAAAAACACTACTAGAAGTCAAGGTGTGTTCTCTAAGAAATTGAGAAATGATAATTCCTAAAATAGTAGAGAGTAGCAGACAATATTATTTCCAAGTGAATGGTTTTTATGAAAATATAATTTTGTATTGAATGATTCCATAACATTTAAGAATGAATGTTGTTTATTTCATTTCATAGAAAACTAATAGTTTAGTAATACATGAATCACTGATAATAAATTATGAATATAAAATGTAAAAATCACACCCAGTTGTGGAATGATAGATCATTTTAAAGTAAAACTATAGATAGTTTTTTATTATATGACCAGTATGGTATTTAGAATCTTTAGATATAAGTACCTTAGGTACTATCAACATACCCACATGTCAATTTTTTGACTGATAACCTTTAAAAATAAAGGTATTCTACAAATCTTCCTAAATTAGTTCAACTAGATAGTGTGAACTATTTTATGTAAAAATTAGAGGTAAATTCACATACTTCATGAGATTCCTTTAAATGTTTTAAGGGATGTAAAAGTGAAGAAAGTAATATACTTGGTAAAGATATTGGATCTTCCAGGAAGGCTTGTTAGAGTTCATCTTAACCAAGTATTAATTGATCATTAAAATGTAGACTGGATTAATTCCTAAACTTTAATTTTCTTATACACATAAAAGCTATGATGTAAGTATAATGAGGATCAATGAATATTTTTATAAGTCATGACAAATTTTCCATTATCTTTTTGAGATATTTTTTCAAATAATAGTGTTAACCAATAATTATATTCCAACTATAGTTAAAAATGAATACCATGTGAGTTATAATATGGAATAAATCCATTATGTAATAAATCATGTGTTCTTGATGCGAAGAGTTTTTATAGATAATTCAATAAAAAAACTTTCATTAAGAAATAAAAAATTTGCATCTCACGTGATTATACAATATTTGTTTGGAATATTACAAAAATCCCTAAGATTTTAAAGTAATAGTTAAGAGATTGAGTATATTTCTATAAGAGGTTGCATATATCTATTTGAGTTAGTGGGATATAAATTTAATTATGTCAATTCAAGGATTGAGATGCAAAAATAGTTGTAATAGGAACAAGTTTCATAAAGAGCTTGCGAGAAAGGATTATTCCATAGACACATACTATGTAGGAAAGATAAAACCAAAGTGAGATGGTTTTATTATCACCAAGAAAAGGTGATATATTATTCAATTAGAATAATGTATTTTCATCCTATAAGGAAGAAATAAATGAAAATAATATATGTTTTATAAATTCATAAGAATTCATAAAAATAGATTCCATGTACCAAAATTAGTTTAGTGTTATGGTGATTTCTTTAATTGATATAAATCCATTTGTGGGTATTCAAGAGAAACTATACATGGGTGGTACATGTGTTGTACTAATAAGGATTGTTTGTTTATACAAACTATTCAAGATTAAATCCATTAGAATCATACTTCTCAAAGAAACTTTCCATGATTATAAAATTGAGCATTGGAAGTCAAGACCACCTTTCTTGGAAGGTTTATATACGATGCAAATAGAAAGGGTTAATGACACCATCGAATTCCAATATGGAATTAAAGTTATAGAGATCCATTTATGTATTAATGAAAGCATTTCTATAATAGAATATTCATTTGTAATGAACACATTCCAGGTATCTAAAATAATTTAGTGAGAGTGACATAGTTTTCCAAGTAAATATGTTATAAACATATGAAAAATAGTTATTAGTCTTACAATTAGTTAAGACTGGGTTGAAAGTAACTCTATAAAGATTGTCTTAAAGTAACAACCTATGTCCTAGGGAACAATCTATACTAAGGTAGATCTAATGATTTCTTAGACCAAGTCAAAGTAAGTATATAAACAAGTTTTAAAATACTAGTTGTACCAATTTGAGAGAGAATTGTTACTAATATCACATGTCATAAATATATCCAAGAAGACATGTATGAGGAATGAGAGGAGATTAAAATGGTGAGTAGAACTTTAAAAGAATTAGAAATGGATCTATCACATATATTATGCTATTTACTAGATGAGATATCCAACAAGTACTTAATAAAGTACAAGGGATATCAACTTAGTAATGGGAGAGAATGGAACACTACTTTTGAGGGGGAAACCAGTCTTTGGAAATATCATTATGATCTAATTGTTTGTGCTGATAGTTTATATTATTATTTATTTTATTGTTTTTTAAATTGAAATCAACTCATTTTAAAATATCTCAATTTTAAATATTTTATAAATACATAATTTATATTTTAAAATACATATTTTATGTTTTGTTTATTTGTTGTAAATATATATAAATATATATATGTATATATACATAAGTATTTAAATACATATATATATATATGTATAATTATATATCATTACTTAAATATATATATATATATATATATAGTTGAAACAATATATTAAAAAAATAACACACACACACACACACATACTCTACATTATTCATCTTCTCTATGTGCTCACAAGCCTAATCACCTCCTCAATGTAGCACGACACCGTCTCATCCTCCATAGCTCGATATCTACAACACTCCAACCATACTCAACACATTAGTATACATCATCCATATTGCTTTACAAAATCACGGGATGCCAACACACCCTCACTACTTATCATGACTTCATCGACGACACCTCTATAGAAATGTGACTCCCTGTCAGCCTAATCCCATGTGTGTCTGACACCTTATTTCCATAAAAATCAAGTGTCAGAACCTGACCTAGAACTACTCTTTATTTTATTTATTTATTTTTATTGTTTTTGTTTTATATTTTTATTGGGTGTTTTCCACATGAAATTAGAGTTTTTGGAAAGGCAGTAGGGTGATGTATGGTTATCGCACAATTAGGGTAAACTGTGAATCCCTCCCTTTCAAACCATGTGTCCCAGGAAGAAGTACTTTGTGTAGGATCGAAATAAGAATGTAGATGCTCAATATACAAGAGAGGGGGGGGGGTGAATTTTATACTTTAAAAATTCCTTTGGAACCTTTAAAGTTGAGTTTAACAAGGTTAAACAAACATTCACAAGACATCTTAAAGGAACCTTTTCTAATTTCTTAAAAGAAAGATTCTAACTTAAAGCGTATAAAATCTGTAATATAATCAGAGTAACAGAATTACAAAGTATAAGAAAGTTATACTTTATAACTTTAACAAAATTAAGATACAACAGGATAATTAAAACAACTTGTAAAAGAAAACAAGTAACAATATAATTCTTTTAACCCAAATTGAAGGGTATCCAACAACCTTGGATAAAGGTTCCTTGATTTATACTTTCAAGAAAGTTTGTCTTACCCAAACCCAGGTAAGCCCTCAATCAGAAGATCGGTATCTATTTTTCTAACCCCACAAGCCCTAGATTTAGAAGGAAATCGGAACCTCTGTCTTCCAAACCCAGAATCCCACGATCAGCACGATCAGAGTCTGTACTAAGCAAGTTTGAACAAGTTGTTCATGCCTGAAAAAATTGTTCACATCATTCACACGAAGAACTGAGAGTTGTAAGAGCCTCTCTCTCTAGAAATCACTTCAAAAGCTTTTTCACTATCAATTACTTTTCTTGTTCAAATGAGCTTGTATTTATAGGCAAAAAATTCCTACGGTCGACTCCTCTCCAACGGTTATATTTTCCTTAAGTTTCAGAGGGACCTGGACATGTGGAAAACATACAACGGTTAGGTTGTAACAAATTGTACGACACTATTTCAAGTAACAGAAATGATGTTAAGTTAAAGATAAATGTTAAGTATAAGAAAAATTGTAGTTCGATATCATTGGAATGATACATTAGGCAATTCTAACATTATTAGGAAAAACATAATCTTAAGAAATCAGGAAAATATATTAATAGAAATAACATTCTCAATAAAACAGAATCATAAAATTGGAGTCACAAATACACTGGATTCGGTATCATGAATATTGACATCATATATACACCAGATTCGGTATTGAAAATCGGCATCAAATATACACCGGAATCGGTATTAAAAATAGGCATCATATATACACCGGAATAGGAATCATAAAAACTGAATCACATATACACTGGATTCGAAATCATAAAAACTGAATCACATATACACCGGATTCATAATCATAAAAACCAAATCACATATACACCAGATTATGAATCATAAAAACAGAATGACAAATCATAATGACAGATCTTTCAAAAATAACTGAATGATAAAATCAGAATGAAAGATCTTGTCAAAATAACTGAATGACAAAATCGGAATGACAAATCTTTTAGACATAACAGAATGATAGTTTCAGATCTTAAGAAAAATACAAAACTTAAAAAATATTCATAAATTAGAAAAAATGTTTTTGATTTTCAAAAAATAAAACCATAAGGAATGGAGAAGTCAAAAGATATCCTTATTGACTCAAAAATCTCCCCCTTTCTGGAAAGCACAAACACCTTTGCTAAGGAAGAATATATTGATCCAGGTAAACAAGTAAGAAAAACTTATCCCCCCCTTTGAATGAGATTAATACGACTAACTACCCCTTAGGTCAGGTTTCCCAAGGATCATATTCTTGACCTTTAAAGTCTGGGTTTTCTTAAGGGAATATCTCCCCCTTAGATAAACAACTCTTCTTAAAAGAAAACTCTCCCTTAGTTGGACATTTTTCATTTCTTTCTAAACTCCCCCTTAATAGATTTTCCCACTCGGAGATTAAATACTTACTTTAAATAAATTCTCCCCCTTTGTGATTTTCAAAAAGAGGGAAAGGAATGGAGAAGTATAAGATGTACCTGAAAGGTTAAGAAAGCATACATTCTAAAACAAGAGAAAGATATGCAAGAAATTTATTAAGAAGAATTTTAGAAAGAAGGTTTACATTACAAAAAAATATCAGATCATAAAAAAATTATCCACTCTTCTTCTGCCTGGACAATATCTTCTTTATCAAGGATTTGAGCTTCTTGAATTCCTTATGATCATCTTGAAACTTCTTCAGCAAGATCTCCTGATCCTAGTTCTTCTTTTCTAAATCCAAAATCCTTTCTACTTGAGTAGCAACCTTTTTCTCTAATTCAGCTCTGACTTCCTTTTCACTGCTAATAGATCGGGCAACAGAATTGAGTTGACTACCCTTCTTAGATATTGAAGCCTTAACCTTCTTGAATTTGGTTTCACAATAATTGAAATATCCCTTTTTTGAATCCATGAAATCACCAAACTTCCTGAGCTATTCATTTATAGTTTTGGTGCAGTTAAAGACTTTCTTACAAGTCACCTTCTGGGATTTGTAATCAATCAAAAGATTACTGAAGTCTGCTTCTTGCTTGATAACCATGACCATAAGCATATTGGTCGATTATGTTTTTTGGTTTAGGGTTTCTTGCATAATTTGACTTTGGGCATCTATATTTGCAAGAACCAGAATGGTACTGACCAACTTCCTCAAAGATAGCTTAACAAAATCATTTTCAACAGATGAAGAGGACTCAGATCCTAAAGCATCTTTTGTTTTCTCAACTCCTCTTAGAGTTAAGTAATCTTGTCTCTCTATTCTTTTAGAGGACTTTTGAGGAGTTTATTTATATGGTGAGGTAACTAAAACACTCTTGCCTTTGTCAGGATTTCGAACTAGGGTTTTTTCATCAGATACTTGGATCACATTAAGATCGCCCTATTCATCTTCTTTCTCTTGAAACTCTTCTTCTTCATCACTTTGATGTTCATCCTCTTCTTTATCTTATTCTCCCATTTCATCATGTTCCTCAACTTCTACATCTCTTTCAACTTCTACCTCTTCTTCAACTTCTACCTCTTCTTCAACTTCTACCTCTTATTCATGTTGTACTTCTGAAACAGATTTAGAAACTGAACTAGAAGGAGTTCCAACATAATCTGACACTTCTCTTAAGACATCATCATTATATTCTTGGTCTATAAGATCTTATAATTCTTGAACAGGTTCTGGTAAAGCTAGGACTTTCTTATATTTCTGGATTTACGGAGTGGCCACCGATTTCTTATGAGGTTTCAGAACATGTTGAGATTTATTCTCTACATCTTTCAATAAAGACTGACACACTAGAGCTTCTGAGTATTTCTTATTTAACTCCTTCTCCTTATTTTCTTTTTCAAGATTTTCAGCTTGCTTGATTTTCAAGGCCTTAGCCTCCACTGGGCTCAAACAAAAAGAAGGATCCCCTTCCTTTCTGGTGGCTACCATTTCTCTCCACTTCGCAACAGTTGCATCTGAATAAGATTTCAGTTTCTTTGCAGGAGGAGGTGCTGATACCAGGACATCAGGAACTGGTACTGTTATGCTTGGTTCTTCAAGTTTTCTCTTCTTAGATGTCGGCTTTGAGGATTCTGGAACATCACCCTTGTCTTGAACAACTATTTCTTCAAAGTTTTTTGATTCTGGAACAAACTGAACCTTCATCCTCCTTAGAGTGTTGTCACTTCACAGTAAAATCTTGAACGGCTTCAAGACTGATCGGCATGGAACATTCATCTCTTGAAGACACATAACTATTATCCTGGATACAGTTACTGGGTACATAAGGATCTGAGATCTGATTGATCCGCCTTTAATTGTTTGGATGGTGAGAAAGATGCACTTCACCATGTTGATCTTCCTTAAATTGACAAGGAAGTCTAAGAGAAAGATATCACATATTATCAAAGAATCCTTATCTACCTTTCTTGGAAAAATAAATCCTTGCATCCAAAGGGATACCATCTTTTGATTCGTTGAGAGATTCATGATCTTCGGATTCTTAACAAATTTGAGACCAAGAAAATCCAGAGCCTTGGACTTCTCAAAAGAACCTTCCTTCTCAAGAAGTTTCTGAGAGCATAGAAGAGCTTCCCCTTCATAAGGAATATTGAGAACATTTTCTACCTTTTTGTAAGGAACTATATATGTCTTATCATAGCATTTGAACTTAAATAGATCCTTACCATCCTTTTGAAAGAAATAAACAGATTCATAGAATTGAATAAGGAGATCAGGATAAACTGGATCTTGAGATTTCTCCTTAGCTAAACAGATGATTTCCCATCCATTACATCTTATCACCTTAGAGATAAGGGATTCATACTTTTCAAAGAACTTAGGACATACCAACCTTTCTCTAAAGATTGACCAATCCTTTATCTCCTTGCTAGCCGGCATCTGATCTGCTGAGGATTCCGCAGTCATTCGAAGAAAGAGAACTTTGGAATGAAGGCTTTGATGGTAGAAGAGCTTCAGCACTAAGAACAGTAAGGATGGTGCGATACTTGAGAAAGAGATACCACTTATATAGACATAGCTATGAATTTTCAACTTCCATAAGATAATCAAACGACTGAGGATAATCTGATCTGATCTGACGATTGAGAATGGATGTTTGAAAAAAAATGAATTCCGATCTTTTGAAGTAAGGTAAACTAGATTTTAAGAAATATTGAAATACCAACAAATAAAATTTAAGATAAAGAAAATAAATAGTAAGAAAGATTACCTTTTGGAATAATCTGAGAGATTTATCGGTATTATAAAAATTTTCTTGGAAGTTTTCAAATCCAAACTTTTCAAATCCGAACTTTCCAAATCTGAACTTTTCAAATCCGAACTTTTCAAATCCGAAATTTTCAAATCCAAACTTTTCAAAACCGAAATTTTCAAATCCGAACTTTTCAAATCCAAACTTTTCAAATACGAACTTTTCAAATCCTAACTTTTCAAATCCAAACTTTTCAAATCCGAACTTTTCAAATCGAAACTTTTCAAATCTAAACTTTTCAAATCCTAACTTTTCAAATATGAACTTTTCAAATCCTAACTTTTCAAATCCAAACTTTTTAAATCTGAAATTTTCAAATCCAAACTTTTAAAATCTGAACTTTTCAAATATGAACTTTTCAAATCTGAAAAAAACTTTAAAGAAGGAAAAAAATAAATAAATACATATGTACTCCCCCTAAAATAAGGAGTAGTTTAATGTTAGAAAATAATTTAAACAAGAAGTAGATATGAATGAATACCTTTCAGAAATCATTCCTAGCTTCTGTTTAATATATTCAAATCTATCAGAAGGTAGAGGTTTTGTAAAAATATCAGAAAGTTGCTCTTGAATTCTGATGAATTGAAGAATAATATCTCCTTTAAGTGTGTGATCCCTAATAAAGTGATGTCTAATATCTATGTGCATTGCATGGGAGTGATGTGCATGGTTTTTACTAAGGGAAATGACACTTATGTTGTCACACATAATTTGAGTTTTCTTAAAACTCATACCATAGTCTATGAGTGTGTGTTGCATCCACAATACTTGAGCACAACAACTTCTAGATGCTACATATTCAGCTTCAGCAGTGGAAAGTGCCACAAAGTGTTGTTTCTTGCAAGACCAAGAAACCAAGGAATCTCCTAAGAAATGACAAGTTCTAGATGGACTTTTTATATCCATTTTAAAACCACCAAAGTCAGCATCCGAAAATATTTGAAGTTCAAAAACATTTCCAGAGGAATAAAATAGTCCCAAATATAAAGTTCCCTTTAAATACCTGAAAATTATTTTCACAGCTTTTAAATGGGATTCTTTGGGATTTTCTTGAAATCTTGCACATAAGATTAGAGAAAACATTAAGTCAGGTCGACTAGATGTTAAGTATAGTAAACTACCTATCACCCCTCTGTAAGATGTTTGATCTACAGGTTTCCCTGATTCATCCATGTCAAGATTATTAGAGGTTCCAATAGGAGTAATTATACTCTTAGTATTCTCATAACCGAACTTCTTTAAAATATATTTGATATACTTATGTTGATATATGTAAGTTCCCTCTGGTTTTTGAGAAATTTGAAAACCAAAAAAAAAATGTTAACTCACCCATCATACTCATCTCAAACTCATATTTCATAAGATTCACAAAGGAATCAGTTAAGAATTGCTGAGTTAATCCGAAGATGATGTTATCAACATAAATTTGAACAATCAAAACATCTTTATTATTTTTCTTAATGAAGAGGGTTGGATCAGCAGTTTCCTTAACATAGTTATTTTGAAGCAAAAACCTGAAAGTCTATCATACCAAGCTCTAGGGGCTTGTTTAAGTCAATATAGAGATTTGGTAAGTTTATAAACATGATTAGGATATTTTGAATCTTCAAATCCAGGGGGTTGATCTACATAGACTTCCTTCTGTACATAACCATTAAGAAAAGCATACTTCACATCCATTTGATAAAGTTTAAAATTAAATAATGCTGCAAAGGATAGAAGAATAAGAATAGATTCAAGTCTTGCTACAGGAGCATAAGTTTCTTCATAGTCCATACCTTCTTGTTGGTTATATCCTTTTGCAACTAATCTTGCTTTATTTCTAACAATGACTCCATTTTCATCGTATTTGTTTCTAAAAACCCATTTTACTCCAATAATAGAGGTTCCCTTAGGTTTTTCAACCAAGGTACAAACTTGATTCCTTACAAATTCATTAAGTTCATCTTGCATAGCCTTAATCCAATCTTCATCACCCAAGGCTTCTTCAATAGTCTTTGGTTCAAATTGGGAAAGAAATGAAACATGTTCAACTTCATTCCTTAAAGAACTTCTAGTTCTTATTGGTTGATTAACATTTCCAATGATATTATCACTGGGATGATTCCTAAGTAACGACTAATTTGAGTTTTGTAAAACCTATTCATCAACTTAGGGTAGGAAATATTTTGGGGTAAATGTTTCAGAAGTATCTTCTTGGAAATTTTCCTTATCAGAAGGATCTTCTGTCAAAGGTTGATAACCAGTTTTTAAAAACACATCCGAAGATGTAGGTTGGGGTTGTTTAAAAACAAAGGGATCAGTTTCATCAAATTTGACATGTACCGTTTCTTCAACTATACAAGTGTTTTTGTTAAAAACTCTATATTCCTTAGAATTATTAGAATAACCTAAGAAAATTCCTTCATCAGATTTGGGTGAAAATTTATGTAAGTTATCCTTCGTATTCAAGATAAATACTTTCCAACCAAAAACATTGAAGTAAGAAACTTTTGGTTTTGACCAGTCCACAACTCATAAGGTGTTTTATTAAGAAACGGTATTATTAAAACTTGATTTATAGTATAACAAGCAGTACTTATAGCTTCAGGCAAAGAATGTTTAGCTATAGAATATTCACTCCACATGGTTCTAGTCATATCTTGAAGAATGCGATTTCTTCTTTCAACAACACCATTTTGTTGAGGTGTTTTTAGAGGTAGAAGTTGTGAGTAATGCCTTTTTTACTACAAAAGGTTTAAAAATTAGAATTTTCAAATTCTCCACCATGATCACTATGAATAGTTATCAATTCTAGGTTTTTCTCATTTTTAACTTGGTCTCTAAAACTTTTTAAATAAAATAAGGCTTTAGATTTCTTTGTGAGAAAATAGACCCAAGTAAATCTAGTGTAGTCATCAACTAGGAAAAAAACATAGTATTTTCCTCCAATGATTCCAGTTTGTGTTGAACCAAATAAATCCATGAGCACTAACTGTAAGGCATTAGAAGTTGTAACCTCACTTATTGATTTAAATCTAGAATTATGTTTCTTTCCATATTGATAAGGATAAAAAACTTTTGAAGAGTCAAACTTAAGTTCCGGTAGATCCTAAACAAGTTCTTTCTTAGAAATATTACTAATATTTCTTAAGTTACAGTATCCTAGTATCCTATTCCAAAGCCATGATTGGTCTTCAAATGAACTAAGGAAATATAGATCTTCACTTCTAAGGTCTTCTAGGTTTAAGGTGTAGACATTCTCATGCCGAAGGGTAGAGAGAATAAAATCATCCTTGGAATTGTGAACTAAACATTTATCATTTCTAAAATTCACAAGGTAACCTTCATCACATAATTGAATTATGCTTATGAGGTTGTGCCTAAGGCCTTTTACAAAAATAACATTTGAAATAACAGCTTTTCCAAGAAGAATAATGTTACTAATACTGAAAATTTCTCCTTGAGAATTATCACCAAAAGTTACCTTTCCACCTTTAGTCTTTAAAATCTTTTTGAAATAGTATTTTTTACCAGTCATGTACCGGGAATATCCACTATCCATGTACCATAGGTTGTTGGTACTTCATTTATTTTCCTGAAAAATGAAGAGTTAGGTCTTCAGAATCCAAACTTGCTTGGATCTGGAACTATTAGATAAAAAAGACTTAGGTAACCATATTTTTTGGAAAAATAAGCTTCATGAGACCCAAGGGATTGAAATCTATTTAAAGAACAGTTTTTCTTCCAATACCCACCACTTTGACATTTAGTACAAAAAGGGGTTCTAGAAGGAACAAAATAATTATTTCTAAAAATAGGGTTTTCATGAGAATAACCTAAACCCTGATTATTACCATGAGTTTGGATATGAGAATACATATTGTCAAAATTTTCTTTACCAGGAGTGAATTTTGCAATAAGTTTCTTCAAAGAAAATATTCCAAATTTTATTCTCAGGACTAAATTCTTATCCTCAAGAATAATAGATTTAGAGTTAAGTTTATCCTCTAAAACAAATTTTTCTAAAAATAGATTTTTAAGATCCTCAGAAAGTTTATTCTTCTCAGAATTTACTTCCTCAAGTTTTTTAGAAAGATTTTCTAAAACAACATTTTTCTCATCAAGATATTTGGAAAGATCTAAAATTTATTTTGTTAAAATAGATTCTCTAGAATTTTATTTATCAAGTTTCTTAGAAACTTTACAATTTCTTTTCTCAAGAAACTTAGAAAATCTAGAAACCTCCTCATAGGAAGGTAAAACATTATCATTATATGATGAAGAAGATTCTTCATCTAAAGAAAAACCTCTATCTAGAAAATTTTCACTTAAAGACATATTGGTTAAGGATTCAGAAGTTCGTACCTTATCCATAAGACAATGATTTTGAAATAGAGATCTGGCTATTCGTCCAATATTCTTTTGCTCAGAAGATTTATATTCTGAAAAATCGTCAGAAGAATCTCCACCACTGGAACTCCAAGTGTCATTGGCTTTCAAGATTTTCTTATGCTTTAATTTGTAGAAATTATTCTTATTTCTTTCAGAATTCCTTTCCTTCTTGTCTCTTTTCTTGAGTAATAGACAACCAGGTCTGATGTGACCAGTTCTTCTACATTCATAGCAAATTACTTCTCCATATTTATTGTCTTTTCCATCTTTCTTCTTGTACCTATTTTTAAATTTCTTCTTTCCAACAATCTTGTTAACCCTATGAGAAAGATTTGCTAACTCATTTTCTGAGGCTTCACTTTCAATGGATTCAGATTGAATACTGACCTTATTAGATTTTGATCCTGTAATTCTCTCTGGAGTCTTGTATTTAATATGATTTGAAGTAGTTGTAAAAGCAACTCCTCTATTTCCATTCTTCTTCTTAATATTATCATCATCTCTCTTAATTCTGGTTTCATGTTGAAGAAGAGTTCCAAACAGTTCATCAAGAGAAATCTGAGTAACTTTCCTATTTTCATCAATAGCAGTTCTCTTGGATTCCCATTCATTGGGCATGATGTCAATAATCTTGTCTATAAGAGCTTTATCATCCAAACCTTTCTCACCCATGGATTGTAGGCTGTTGACAATATTCATAAATCTTTGTTGAACCTTACATATGGGTTCTTCATAAGGAAATCAGAAACCATGATACTCAGCCCTGAGTATTGCTCTTCTAGTTTCAATAAATTTGGAAGTTCTAATGTGAGTTAATTCAAGCTTCTTCCAAATACTATTTGTATCTTCACAGGATGAAATCTGGCTATATATATTTATAGTCATGGAACATAGTAAAGTATTTCGTACCTTAAAATGCAGCTAATATTCCTCCTTTTCTGGATTATTTATGGTTTTAAGTTCCTTATCAGGAATCTTATAATCTCCAGTTAACATAATGGAGTTGTCAACACCTGTGTTGATCAAAAAGGTCTTTATTATGTCTCTCTAGTACTCATAGTCATTCCCATCAAATATTTTTGTTCTAATAGGATTGAGATTATCTAAAGATCCAACATGAATGCCTTCCATACTAAAAAAATATTTCTTCCCACGAAACTTATTAGTAGTAAAAATAAAGAACTTAAGAAAAGGAAAACTTGAGCAAGAAAACTTATATGTGGATATAAGTATTTTAGAGACCAACCTGTGATACCAATTGTAGGATCGAAATAAGAATGTAGATGCTCAATATACAAGAGGGGGGGGGGTGAATTGTACACTTTAAAAATTCCTTTGTAACCTTTAAAGTTGAGTTTAACAAGGTTAAACAAACATTCACAAGACCTATTAAAGGAACCTTTTCTAATTTCTTAAAAGAAAGATTCTACGTTAAAGCGTATAGAATCTGTAATATAATCAGAGTAACTGAATTACAAAGTATAAGAAATTTATACTTTCTAACTTTAACAAAGTTAAGATACAAAAGCGGATTTAAAACAACTTGTAAAAGAAAACAGGTAACAATAGAATTATTTTAACCCAAAGAGAAGGGTATCCAATAACCTTGGATAAATGTTCCTTGATTTATACTTTCAAGAGATTCTATCTTACCCAAACCGAGGTAAGCCCTAAATCTGAAGATCGATATCTGTCTTTCTATCCCCGCAAGACATCAATTTAGAAGGAAATAGGAACCTCTATCTTCCAAACCCGGAATCCCACAATCATCACGATCGAAGTCTGCACTAAGAAAGTTTGAACAAGTTGTTCACGCCTAAACAAGTTGTTCACAGCATTCGCACAAAGCACTGAGAGTTATAAGAGCCTCTCTCTCTAGAAATCACTTCACAAGCTTGTTCATTGTCAAGTACTTTGCTCGTTCAAATGAGCTTGTATTTATAGGCAAAACTTTCCAATGGTCAGATCCTCTCCAATGGTCATATTTTCCTTAAGTTTCAGAGGGACCTGGACACGTGGAAAACATACAACAGTTAGGTTGTAACAAATTGTATGACACCATTTCAAGTAACAAAAATGATGTTAAGTTAAAGATAAATGTTAAGTATAAGAAAACTTGTAGTCTGATATCATTGGAGTGATACATTATGCAATTCTAACATTATCAGGAAAAATGTAATCTTAAGAAATCAAGAAAATAGATTCTTGAAAATAACATTCTCAAGAAAACAGAATCATAAAATCGGAGTCACAAATACACCGGATTCGATATCATGAATATCGACATCATATATACACCAGATTCAGTATTGAAAATCGGCATCATATATACACCTAAATCAGTTTTGAAAATAGGCATCATATATACACCAAAATTTCTATTGAAAATCAGCATCATATATACACTAGAATCCGAATCATAAAAAATGAATCACATATACACTGGATTCGAAATTATAAAAACTGAATCACATATACACCAGATTTGGAATCATAAAAACTGAATCACATTTACAACAGATTCGGAATCATAAAAACTAAATGAAAAATCATAATGACAGATCTCGAAAAAATAACTGAATGATAAAATTAGAATGAAAGATATTTTCAAAATAACTGAATGAAAAAATCAGAATGAAAAATCTTTTAAACATAACAGAATGATAGTTTTGTATCTTAAAAAAAATACTGAACTTAAAAAATATTCAGAACTTAAAAAAATGTTTGTGATTTTCAAAACATAAAACCATTAGGTATGGAGAAGTCAAAAGATATCCTTATTGACTCAACAATATCCTCTTTTTTGGAAAGCACAAACAACTTTGCTAAGGAAGAATATATTAATCTAGGTAAACAAGTAAGAAAAACTTATCTCCCCCTATGAATGAGATGAATACGACTTACTCCCCCTTAGGTCATGTTTTCCAAGGATCATATTCTTGATCTTTAAAGTTTGGGTTTTCTTAAGGAAATATCTCCCCCTTATATAAACAACTCTTCTTAAAAGAAAACTCCCCCTTACTTGGACATTTTTCATTTATTTCCAAACTCCCCCTTAATAGATTCTCCCACTCAGAGATTAAATTCTTCCTTTAAATAAATTCTCCCCATTTGTGATTTTCAAAAAGAGGGAAAGTAATGGAGAATTATAAGATGTACCTGAAAGGTTAAGCAATCATACATTTGAAAACAAGAGGAAGATATGCAAGAAATTTTTTAAGAAGTATTTTAGAAATAAGGTTTACATTACAAAAAAATATCAGATCGTAAAAAAATCATCCACTCTTCTTCTCCTTAGACAAAATCTTACTTATCAAGGCTTTGAGCTTCTTGAATTCCTTATGATCATCTTGAAACTTCTTCAGCAAGATCTCCTAATCCTGGTTCTTCTTTTCTAAAGCCAAAATCCTTTCTTCTTGAGCAACAACCTTTTTCTCTAATTCAGCTCTGACTTCCTTTTCACTACTAAGAGATCGGGAAATGAAATTGAGTTGACTACCCTTCTTAGATATTGAAGCCTTAACCTTCTTGAATTTGGTTTCAAAATAATTGAAAGCTCCCTTTGTTGAATCCATGAAATCACCAAACTGCCAGAGCTCTTCATTGATGTTTTTTGTGCGGTTAAAGACTTTCTTAAAAGTCACCTTCTGGGCTGTGTAATCAATCAAAATATTACTTAAGTCTGCTTCTTACTTGACAACCATGTCCATAAGCATATTTTTCGATTCAATTTTTTGGTTCCGGGTTTCTTGCATCATTTGAATCCGGGAATCTATATTTGCAAGAACCAGAATGGTACTGAACAACTTCCTCAAAGATAGCTTAACAAAATCATTTTCAACAGATGAAGAGGACTCAAATCCTGAAGCATATTTTGTTTTCTCAACTCCTCTTGTAGTTAAGGAATCTTGTCTCTCTATTCTTTTAGAGGACTTATGAAGAGTTTCTTTATCTGGTGAGGTAAGTAAAACACTCTTGCCTTTGTCAGGATTTCAAACTAGGGTTTGTTCATCAGATACTTGGATCACATTAAGATCATAATGTTCATCTTATTTATCTTGAAACTATTCTTCTTCATCACTTTGATGTTCATCCTCTTCTTTATCTTCTTCTTCCATTTCATCCTGTTCCTCAACTTCTACCTCTTCTTCAACTTCTACCTCTTCTTCAACTTCTACCTCTTCTTCAAGTTGTACTTCTGAAATAGATTTAGAAACTAAACTCGAAGGAGTTCCAACATAATCTCCCACTTCCCTTAAGACATCATCATCATCTTATTAGACTATCTGATCTTCTACTTATTGAAAAGGTTTTGATAAATCTAGGACTTTCTTAGATTTATGGATTTCTGTAGTGGCCACTGATTTCTTATGAGATTCCAGAACTTGTTGATATTTCTTCTCTATAGTTTTCAATAAATATTGGAACACTAGAGATTCTGAGGATTTCTTCTTTAACTTCTTCTCCTTCTTTTCTTTTTCAATATTTTCAGATTTATTGATTTTCAAGGCCTTAGCCTCCACTGGGTTCAAACCAAAAGAAGGATCCCATTCCTTTCTGGTGGCTTCCATTTCTCTCCACTTTGCAATAGTTGCATCTGAATAAGCTTTCAGTTTCTTTGCAAAGGGAGGTGCTGATAATGGGACATCAGGAACTGGTACTAGTATGCTTGGTTCTTCAAGTTTTATCTTCTTAGATGCCAGATTTGAGGATTCTAGAACATCACCCTTTTCCTGAACAATTATTTCTTCAAACTTTTTTGATTCTAGAACAAACTGTACCTTCATCCTCCTTAGAGTGTCGTGACTTAGAAGCAAAATATTGAATGGCTTCGAGACTGTTCGGCATGGAACACTCATTTCTTGAAGACACATAACTATTATCCTGGAAATAGTTGCTGGGTACATAAAGATCTGAGATTTGATAGATCCTCCTTTAATTGCTTGGATGTAGAGAAAGATGTACTTCACCAAGTTAATCTTTCTTAAATTGACAAGGACATCTAAGATAAAGATATCACATATTTTCAAAGAATCCTTATCTCCCTTTCTTGGAATAAGAAATCCTTGAATCCAAAGAGCTACCATCTTGTGATTCATTGAGAGATTCTTGATCTTCAGATTCTTAACAAATTTGAGACCAAGAAAATCCAAAGCCTTGGACTTTTAAAAAGAACCTTCCTTCTCAGGAAGTTTCTAAGAGCATAGAAGAGCTTCCCCTTCATAAGGAATATTGAGAACATTTGCTGCCTTTTTATAAGGAATTGTATATGTCTTATCATAGAATTTGAACTTAAATAGATCCTTACCATCCTTTTGAAAGAAAGAAATGGATTCATAGAATTGAATAAGGAGATTAGGATAAACCGGATCTTGAGATTTCTCTTTAGCTAAATAGACGCTTTCCCATCCATTACATCTTATCAGCTTAGAGATAAGGGAGTCGTATTTTTCAAATAACTTAGGACATACCAACCTTTCTCTAAAGATTGACTGATCCTTTATCTCCTTGCTAGCCAACATCTGATCTGCTGAGGATTTCAGAGTCATTCGAAGAAATAGAACTTCAGAACGAAGGCTTTGATGGCAGTAGAGATTCGACACTAAGAACAGTAAGGATGGTGCGATACTTGAGAACGAGATACCACTTATATAGACATATCTATGACTTGTCAACTTCCATAATATAATCAAACTGTTGAGGATTATTTGATCTGATCTGACGGTTGAGAATGGATGATTGAAAAAAAATGAATTCCGATCTTTTGAAGTAAGGTAAACCGGATTTTAAGAAATATTGAAATACCAACAACTAAAATTTAAGATAAAGAAAATAAATAGTAAGAAATATTACCTTTTGGAATAATATGAGAGATTTATTGGTATTATAAAAATTTTCTTGGAAGTTTTCAAATCTGAACTTTTCAAATCTGAACTTTCCAAATCCAAAATTTTCAAATCTGAACTTTTCAATTCCAAACTTTTCAATTCCAAACTTTTCAAATCTGAAGTTTTTAAATCTGAACTTTTCAAATCTGAACTTTTCAAATCCGAAATTTTCAAATCCGAACTTTTGAAATCCGAACTTTTCAAATCCGAACTTTTTAAATCCGAACTTTTCAAATCCGAACATTTCAAATCCAAACTTTTCAAATCCAAACTTTTAAAATCCAAAAAAAAACTTTAAAGAAAGAATAAAAAAATAAAGACATATGTAATCCCCCTGAAATAAGGAGTAGTTTAATGTTAGAAAATAATTTAAAAAAGAAGTATATATGAATGAATACCTTACATACATCATTCCTAGATTTTGTTTAATATATTCAAATCTATCAGAAGGTAGAGGTTTTGTAAAAATATCCACAAGTTGCGCTTGAATTCCTATGAATTGAAGAATAATATCTCCTTTAAGTGTGTGATCCCTAAGAAAGTGATGTATAATATCTATGTGCTTTTCACAAGAGTGATGTGTAGGGTTTTTACTAAGGGCAATGGCACTTGTGTTGTCACACATAATTTTAGTTTTCGTAAAACTCATACCATAGTCTGTGAGTGTGTGTTGAATCCACAACACTTGAGCATAACAACTTCCAGCTGTTACATATTCAGCTTCAGCAGTGGAAAGTGCCACAGAGTGTTGTTTCTTGAAAAACCAAGAAACCAAGGAATCTCCTAAGAAATGAAAAGTTTCAGATGTACTTTTTCTATCAATTTTATAACCACCAAAGTCAGCATCCGAAAAGCTTTTAAGTTCAAAAACATTTCCAGAGGAATAAAATAGTCTCAAATCTAAAGTTCCCTTTTAAATACCTAAAAATTATTTTCACCGCTTTTAAATGGGATTCTTTGGGATTTTCTTGAAATCCTGCACATAAGCATACAGAAAACATTAAGTCAGGTGACTAGCTATTAAAGTATAGTAAACTACCTATCATCCCTCTATAAGATGTTTGATCTACAGGTTTCCCTGCTTTATCCATGTCAAGAGTATTAGAGGTTCTAATAGGAGTACTTATACTCTTAGTATTTTCATACCCGAACTTATTTAAAAGATCTTTGATATACTTATGTTGAGATATGTAAGTTCTCTCTGGTTTTTGAGAAATTTGAAAACCAAGAAAATTTTTTGACTCACCCATCATACTCATCTCAAACTCAGATTTCATAAGATTCATAAAGGAATCAGTTAAGGATTGCTGAGTTGATCCGAAGATGATGTCATCAACATAAATTTGAACAATCAAAACATCTTTATTATTTTTCTTAATGAAGAGGGTTGGATCAGTAGTTCCCTTTACATAGTTATTTTGAAGAAAAAAACCTAAAAGTCTATCATACTAATCTCTAGGGGCTTGTTTAAGTCCATATAGAGCTTTGGTAAGTTTATAAACAAGATTAGGATATTTTGAATATTCAAATCCAGGGGGTTGAGCTACATAGACTTCCTTCTGTACATAACCATTAAGAAAAGCACACTTCGTATCCATTTGATAAAGTTCAAAAATAAATAATGCTGCAAAGGATAGAAGAATACGAATAGATTCAAGCCTTGCTACAGGAGCATAATTTTCTTCATAGTCTATGACTTCTTGTTGGTTATAGCCTTTTGCAAATAATCTTTCTTTATTTCTAACAATGACTCCATTTTAATCACATTTGTTTCTAAAAAACCATTTTAATCCAATAACAGAGGTTCCCTTAGGTTTTTCAACGAAGTTCCAAACTTGATTCCTTACGAATTCATTGAGTTCATCTTGCATAGCCTTAATCCAATCTTTATCACCCAAGGCTTCTTCAGGAGTCTTTGGTTAAAATTGGGAAAGAAAAGAAACATGTTCAACTTCATTCCTTAAAGAACTTATAGTTCTTACTGGTTGATTAAAATTTCCAATGATATTATCACTTTGATGATTCTTAAGTAATGACTGATTTGGGTTTTGTAAAACCTGTTCATCAACATAGGGTAGGAAATCTTCTGGGGTAAATGTTTGAGAAGTATCTTCTTGGAAATTTTCCTTATCAGAAGGATCTTCCATCAAAGGTTGATAATTAGTTTTTTAAAACACATCTGAAGATTTAGGTTGGGGTTGTTTAAAAACAAAGGGATTAGTTTCATAAAATTTGACATGTACGGTTTCTTCAACAGTACAAGTGTTTTTGTTAAAACTCTATATGGCTTAGAATTAGTAGAATAACCTAAGAAACTTCCTTCATCGGATTTGGGTGCAAATTTATGTAATTTATCCTTCGTATTCAAGATAAATACTTTGAAACCAAAAACTTTTAAGAAAGAAACTTTTGTTTTTCGGCCAGTCCACAACTCATAAGGTGTTTTATTAAGAAATGGTCTTATCAAAACTCGATTTATAGTATAAAAAGTAGTACTTACAGCTTCAGCCCAAAAATGTTTAGCTATAGAATATTCACTCAACATGGTTCTAATAATCTCTCGAAGAATGCGATTTCTTCTTTCGACAACACCATTTTGTTGAGGTGTTTTTGGAGCTGAGAATTTGTGAGTAATAACTTTTTTACTATAAAAGGATTCAAAATTAGAATTTTCAAATTCTTCACCATGATCACTATGAATAGTTATCAATGGTAGGTTTTTCTCATTTTTAAATTTGGCTCTAAAACTTTTGAAATACGAGAAGGCTTTAGATTTCTTTGCGAGAAAATAGACCCAAGTAAATCTAGTGTAGTCATCAACGAGGATAAACACATAGTATTTTCCTCCAATGATTCTAGTTTGTGTTGGACCAAACAAATCCATGGGAACAAACTATAAGGCATTAGAAGTTGTAACTTCACTTATAGATTTAAATCTAGATTTATGTTGCTTGCCATATTGACAAGGATCACAGACTTTTGAGGAGTCAAACTTAAGTTCTGGTAGATCCTGAACAAGTTCTTTCTTAGAAAGCTTTCTAAGATTTCTTAAGTTACAATGTCATAGTCTCCTATTCCAAATCCATGATTGGTCTTCAAATGCACTAAGGCAAGGTAGATATTGACTTCTAAGGTCTTCTAGGTTTAAGGTGTACACATTCTCAGGCCGAAGGGCAGAGAGAATAAAATCATCCTTGGAATTGTGAACTAAAAATTTATCATTTCTAAAATTCACTAGGTAACCTTCATCACATAATTGACTTATGCTTATGAGGTTGTTCCTAAGGCCTTTTACAAAAAGAACATTTGAAATAGTATATTTTCCAAGAAGAATAATGTTACCAATACCGATAATTTCTCCTTGAGAATTATCACCAAAAGTTACCTTCCCACCTTTAGTCTTTAAAATATTTTTGAAATAGTATTTGTTACCAGTCATGTGTTGGGAACATCCACTATCCATGTACCATAGGTTGTTATTACTTCCTTCATTTTCCTGAAAAAGGAAGATTTAGATCTTCGAAATCCAAACTTTCTTGGATCCGGAACTATTAGATAACAAAGACTTAGGTAACCATATTTGTTTGGAAAAATAAGCTTTATGAAACCCAAGGGATTGAACTCTATTTAAAGAACATTTTTTCTTCCAATTCTCACCACTTTGACATTTAGTACAAAAATGGGCTCTATAAGGAACAAAATAATTATTTCTAAAAATAGATTTTTCACGAGAATAACCTAAATCCTTATTATTACCACGAGTTCGGATATGAGAATACATCTTGTCAAAATTTTCTTTACCAGAAGTGAATTTTTCAAGAAGTTTCTTCAAAGAAAATATTTCATATTTTATTCTCAGGACTAAATTCTTATCCTCAAGAATAATAGATTTAGAGTTAAGTTTATACTCCCAAACATCTTTTTCTGAAAATAGATTTTTAAGATCCTCAGAAAGTTTATTCTTTTTAGAATTGACTTCCTCAAGTTTTTTAGAAAGATTTTATAAAACATCATTTTTCTCATCAAGATCTCTGGAAAGATCTAAAATTTCTTTTGTTAAAATAGATTCTCTAGAATTTGCTTTATCAAGTTTCTTAGAAACTTTACAATCTCTTTTCTCAAGAAACTTAGCAAATCTAGAAACCTCCTCATAGGAAGGTAAATCATTATCATTATCTGATGGAGAAGATTTTTCATCTAAAGAAAAACCTCTATCTAGAAAATTTTCACTTAAAGACATATTGGTTAAGGATTCATAAGTTCGTACCTTAGCCATAAGACAATGATTTTAAAATGGATCTATAGATATTAGACTAATATTATTTTGCTCAGAAGATTCATATTCTGAAAAATTGTCAGAAGAATCTCTACCACTGGCACTCTAAGTGTCATTGGCTTTCAAGACTTTCTTATGCTTTGATCTGTAGAACTTCTTCTTCTTTATTTAATAATTCCTTTCTTTCTTGTCTCTTTTCTTGAGTAATGGACAATCAAGCCTGATGTGACCAGTTCTTCTACATTCATAGCAAATTACTTCTCCATATTTCTTGTCTTTTCCATCTTTCTTCTTGTAACTATATTGAAAGTTCTTCTATCCAAAAATCTTTTTCATCCTCTGAGCAAGATTTGTTAACTCATTTTCTGAGGCTTCACTTTCACTGGATTCAGATTGAATACAGACCTTCTTAGATTTTGATCTTGTAATTCTCTCAGGATTCTTGGATTTCATATGATTTGAAGTAGTTGTAAAAGTAAAACCTCCATTTCCATTCTTCTTCTTAATATTATCATCATCTCTCTTCATTCTGGTTTTATGTTGAAGAAGAGTTACAAACAGTTCATCAAGAGAAATTTGAGTAACTTTCCTATTTTCATCAATATCAGTTCTCTTGGATTCCCATTCATTGGGCATGATGTCAATAATCTTATCTACCAGAGCTTCATCATCCAAACCTTTCTCACCCATGGATTGTAGGCTGTTGACAATAGTCATAAATCTTTATTGAACCTTACATATGGGTTCTCCATAAGGAAAGTAGAAACCATGATACTCAGCCCTGAGCATTGCTCTTCTAGTTTCAATAACTTTGGAAGTTAAAAAGTGAGTTACTTCAAGCTTCTTCCAAATACCATTTGCAGCTTCACAGGATGAAATCTAGATATATATTTCTAGTCATGGAACATAGAAAAGTATTTCGTACCTTAAAATTCAGCTGATATTCCACCTTTTCTAGATTAGAGAAGGTTCTAAGTTCCTTATCAGGAATCTTATAATCTCTAGTTAACATAATGTAGTTGTCAACACCTGTGTTGATCACAAAGGTATTTATTCTATCTCTCCAGTACTCATAGTCATTCCCATCAATGATTGGTGGTATAGTAGGATTGAGATTATCTAAAGATCCAACATGAATGCCTGACATACTAAAAAAATATTTCTTCCCACAAAACATATTATTAGTAAAATTAAAGAACTTAAGAAAGGGAAAACTTGATCAAGAAAACTTATATGTCGATATAAGTATTTCAAAGACCAACCTCTGATACCAATTTTAGGATCGAAATAAGAATATAGATGCTCAATATACAAGAGGGGGGGTGGGGGTGAATTTTATACTTTAAAAATTCCTTTGGGACCTTTAAAGTTGAGTTTAACAAGGTTAAACAAACATTCACAAGACCTCTTAAAGGAAACTTTTTTAATTTCTTAAAAGAAATATTATACCTTAAATAGTATAGAATCTGTAATATAATCAAAGTAACGGAATTAAAAAGTATAAGAAAGTTATACTTTCTAACTTTAACAAAGTTAAGATACATCAGCAGAATTAAAAAAACTTGTAAAAGAAAACAAGTAACAATAGAATTCTTTTAACCCAAAGAGAAGGGTATCCAACAACCTTGGATAAAGGTTCCTTGATTTATACTCTCAAGAAAGTATATCTTACCCAAACCTAGGTAAGCCCTCAATCTGAAGATCGGTATCTGTCTTCCTATCCCCGCAAGCCCTCGATTTAGAAGGAAATCGGAACCTCTATCTTCCAAACCCGGAATCCCACGATCAGCATGATCAGAGTCTGCACTAAGCAATTTTGAACAAGTTGTTCATGCCTGAACAAGTTGTTCACAACATTCACATGAAGAACTGAGAGTTGTAAGAGCCTCTATCTCTAGAAATCACTTCACAATCTTGTTCATTGTTAAGTACTTAGCTTGTTCAAATGATCTTGTATTTATAGGAAAAACTTTCCAACGGTCGACTCCTCTCCAATGGTCATATTTTTATTATGGTTCGGAGGGACCTGGACATGTGGAAAACATAAAACAGTTAGGTTGTAACAAATTATACGACACCGTTTCAAGTAACAGAAACAATGTTAAGTTAAAGATAAATGTTAAGTATAAGAAAACTTGTAGTCCGATATCATTGGAATGATACATTAGGAAATTCTAACATTATTAGGAAAAACGTAATCTTAAGAAATCAGCAAAACAAATTCTTAGAAATAACATTCTCAAGAAAACATAATCATAAAATCGGAGTCACAAATACACCAGATTCAGTATCATGAATATCGACATCATATATACACCGAATTCAGTATTGAAAATCGGCATCATATATACACCGGAATCAGTATTGAAAATCAGCATCATATATACACTGGAATTGGTATTGAAAGTCGTTATCATATATACACTGGAATTAGAATCATAAAAATTGAATCACATATACACCAAATTCAAAATCAAAAAAACTAAATCACATATACACTGGATTCGAAATCATAAAAACTAAATCACATATACACTGGATTCGGAATCATAAAAACTGAATGACAAATAGTAATGACAGATCTTGCAAAAATAGCTGAATGATAAAATCGGAATGTAAGATCTTGTAAAAATAACTGAATGACAAAATCGGAATGAAAAATATTTTAAACATAACGGAATGATCATTTTGGATCTTAAGAAAAATACTGAACTTAAAAAATATTCAGAACTTAGAAAAAATGTTTATGAGTTTCAAAACATAAAACCATAAGGAATAGAGAAGTCAAGAGATATCCTTATTAACTCAACACTTTGTGGCCCAAAATATTAGGTGCATAGGTGTGCAGCCTCTCTAAAGTGATCTTATGGCCTTATTACCTCTTAGATAGAGGCCACCACATAGTTGGTGTATGGTCTGGTACACTGTGTGACCAAACATTTTAACCTTCCCAAGTTCTTAAAAAATATTAAAATAAAATAAATTAATAATAATAATAATAAAACCCCTAAAATGGGTATCTCTATCCTTCCCTATCCCATTCACTCGATGCTACCTAGGAGGGGCTCCCCAGTCGCACACCACTCCTCTATTCTCCCTCCGACATGGGTCATTTTTCCTCTCTATTCTTGGTGTGATATTCTCATGTTGGTGTTTCCTTATCCTCCTCCTCCTTCCTTTTCTCTTTTTATTTGTGTTTATATTCCACCCTTGTGACGTGCACAACCTAAGGCAAACCCTAACTAGATTTGGGTGTTTAATTTTATTTTTTCTTGGTTCTTAGGGTTCATGAGGACTGAGTTGGGCCATGTTCTTATGGTATTATTTGAAGGTGATGCCTGTGGCTCCTTGAATGGAACTTACACAAATATACATATATAAGCATATATATATACCCTCTTTGTACATATTCACTCATGGAGGTGTGAATATGTAAATTAGGAAAATGGGTGATTATATATATATATAGGTGCATATGTGTGTAAGTGTAAAAGGGTAGTTTTTCTTCACTAGGGTTCTTATTGGTCTCTCTTGGCTTCATGGACCTCTTTGAAGTTGATCTGGGTGATTTTTCATCAGAGGTGTCTTGTTTTGAGGTAGAGGCCCTATGTACAAGCCTTTAATTTGATATATATGATTACTTGGTGTTTTTAAAGTGTGTTTTCCTTATTATATGAAACATATATGCTATGTAAATGGTTATGGTTTTTTGAAGTGGCTTCTCACTTATTTTTTAAGATTTATACTAAGCTTTAAATATGGGTTTCTTTGATTTAAGCACGTTTTCATGCTTATTTTTAATTATGAAGCATCCTAATTATTCAATAGGATTTCCAAATTGTTTTTATCATAAAATTAATGATTCCCAAAGGTGTTTTGGTCTTTCAACTAATTTTCTAATGGGAATAATGTAATGGATTTGGTATTTCTAGGTTCCCTTGATGGGATTCCCAATCTCTCAACTTGGGAGAATTTACATATAAACACAAACACACACACACACATATGGGCTCCTCCTTTGGGAATATTCACTCACAGTGAGTGGAATATGTGAATTGGTCTTAAGGGTACTTATATATAAACATCGATGTAAATATTTTAAGAGTGAAACATGGTTTTTGAATTTAAAATATTGGGGTAAAAAGGTTTTTTATAAAGGAAGAGTGTTTATTTTAAAGTGATGAGGCTCTGTTGGAACTTTGAAATGTTTTATGGAAAATGGAAAACCTGTCATAAGGCATTCCCCTTGAATTGAAAACATGTGAAATGTGGGAGATGTATAAAGTTTTTGATCCATGAATATATGCCTAGTGAGGGGGATTATGTAGTGTTATGAACTATAGAAAGGGGTAAGTGGATATGATTAAGAAGGGAGTTCATAGGTTAGAAAGTGATTAGGTTGTTTTATAAAAAGAATGTGATATGTATGTATATTATCTCTTGATAAAAACTTAATTCCATTTTAATTTTCCTGGGAATCCTTGGATAGTGAGGCGGGAGCCTTAGGTACACATGTTTCACTAGTTGAGATTATTCATTAGTTAGTGGCCCTGAGTAGATAACCCAACTGCACATGGGGTGTGCCCCTCAGTTGATCTAGTGAGGGTGTCACTGAGTGTTTGGGAAGTGTTTGATGATGTCAGGTGCTATTAGAGATTTATTATAACTTCATTATAGACCGTCTTAACTAGCACCCTAGATCCCATGACACTTGTTTTTATCTACACTATTTTCCTATGTTTTCTAGTTTCATTGTAAAGTAAAATATATGATTTTATTTCATACTAAGACACCTATTTTATCACTATTTATCTCTTAAAAATAATTTACTAAAAGGTATTTCATGCTTTGAAAACTATTTTGAAAAATATAACAGAAATTAGTTTTTCCTAAAATGGAATCTTGTTGCTTGTTTTTCTTAAAAGAGCATAAAACCCCATTTTTATATATCTTATTTTAAAATTATCATGATTTGGATTTCTATTTAATGGTAAGGCATAGGGAGTTGTTTATCCTTAGCATAACTATTGGGAATTATAATTCTCATAACTATATTCTCTATTATTTTTCAGTTTCAGGTTCTTCCCCAATATTTCCGCTCATGAAGTAAGCATAGTTCTATGGTTAGTGGTGACCCACAAGGTCATATAGAGGCATGTCTTGTTTTATTTCTTTCCACCACTAGTTCTTATTTTATTATTATTATTAATTTTTATTTTACTATAATTTATTGGATAAATAGTTCCCAATTGAGTTATCTTTGATTCCAAAAACTAGTTGGAAAACTAGGAGGATCAGGGATGCCTCTCAGGCCTTATTGTGGGACAACTCAAATAACTGGTTTGGGGTTGACCCGGGATGGTTCTTGAAAAATTTTATCAAATAAATTATACCT
Organism: Viscum album; assembly: GCA_963277665.1. Classification (NCBI taxonomy): domain Eukaryota; kingdom Viridiplantae; phylum Streptophyta; class Magnoliopsida; order Santalales; family Viscaceae; genus Viscum; species Viscum album. The sequence goes on along the minus strand of OY728137.1, from coordinate 1,869,707,325 downwards.
TTTTATTTGGGTTTTATTGGTAGTTTGGATCTAGGATTATAATAATTCAAGTATTTATTTACAGGTAGGTTCTTGATCACCACCTATTTAGAAGGAAACTTGAATTTTTGGGGTGGTTTGAGATGGTTTTATCTCAAAATATGAGCTTGGATCTTGGGTGTTTTTGAGGTTTTGGTTTTTGTTTGAGTGTTTGTAGTTTAATTTGAGAATTAGTGGATTCTTTTGAGAAAATCTAAATGATGGAGTGTATTTTTTGAGGGATTTAGTGGTTTCATGGTTAATATGATGGTCTATCATGTTGTGAATAGACCATGAAGTAGTATCCATTGTCCTCTATGATGCTCACATAGTTGGCACATGGTCTACCAAACCATGTGACCATGACATGTGTAGTAGTTATTTCTTTAAAATTTTCAGGATTTTTAATATTTTGAGAATTGAGTTTCTTTTGTTTTTTCTTGGTTTGGGTTTGAGTTGATCTTGGAATATTTCCATCAGGTTCTATAAAGATGTTTAGTTTATCAAAATTGGATTTATTAAATTGAAATTTTTTGTTTTTTTTGAAAATGGAAGGGATTTTTTTTTAATTTTTAAAGGATTTTTAAAATGTAAAATGTTAAATAAATTTGGAATTTTGGAATTTTTTTTGATAATAAATGGTGGTTTCAAAAACTAGTTGGGGTATTTCAAGAGTGATTTGGAAACTGATCTTGTTTCTTTAATTTGACCCTTGTTGTTCCTATGAATTCTCACATATATATTGATGTATGTATGTGGTAAATGGATGGTTATTAGTATGTGTGGATGAGTGCTTGATCTAGAAAAATAATTTATATATGTGAGGCTTCATGGAATACCATTGGTAAGTTCCCAAACATTTAAGATTGTTTTTGATTTTTGGAAATGGTTTTGAAAAAGGGGTTATGTTGTTTTGATAAGTGGGAGTTGTTTTATGTTCCCTTGTGTGTTTTAAGATTTAATTTTTGGTTTTTTATGCTGGGATAGTTGTTAAAGTTTTTTTTTAATTTGGGTTATTGACTTGGGATTCAAATGTGGAGTTTTAGTTTTGGTGCATTTTGATTTGGTTTTATGATTCTTGTTTTTAGATTATGCCCCAAAAAAAGTCTCAATGAAGAGTAATGATTGGTATTTAGGGTTCTTTATTTGGTTGTCTATACTAAGGTCAGTTTTGGAAATCAGTGATGGTATTTGTTTTTTGGTGGATCAGGATCCTTTCTAGAGATTGGATCGCACCAAGGCCTTATTTATTTATCATCCACCTTCTTCAGCTGAGAAAGAGGAGAATACCTCATTCATAGTTGGCTTATAAGAATATTTTTTGTTTGGTGGGCCACAAGAGTTGGAAAAGTAGGGATAGTCTTCTTGGGGAAAGAATAGGCTACTCATGTGCTTCCAGTGTGGAACACCTGGTCATTATAAGAAGTCTTGTTTGAAAGAACTAGAATTTTCTAAATGGTGTGGCTGCTTGGGTCACTTGAAGAGGTTCTGTAAGTTGTGCTACTGAAAGAGGATTTTTTTTAGGATTATAATATCTTGATTTCATGTAAACAGATGCTTAAATATATTATAGATCCATAAATAGGCCTCATAGTTAATCTTTTCATGCAATTGAGGAGTTTCCGGGTGCGGTGGATATTGACCCAACTGGTTATTTTCAACGTCAGAGTGAAAACTGTTTGAGTTTTACCTTATCATGGTTATCTATTTTTGGAAACCTTTTTTGTTTCATAGATCTTGGTGGACTATTTTTTGGATCTTTGTGGATAAAATCTTATAGACCTTAGTTTTTATCATGATAATGGTTTTGTTTTATTGAGATCTCAGAGGTCGTTCCTTGTGGACGTTCACTTCTTAATGGTTATCCTTCTTTATGAATGGTTTTAGTTCCTTGAGGTTTCTTTTTTGAGAGGTCTTGAGTATTTAGGTTTAGTTTTTAGGATGGTCGGATGTTGGTGGTTTCTCTTAAGATCCTTCTATTATTTCTCATTTTACTTATTCCTTTGGGTTTTACTAGGTTCTCTATATAAATTTTCTCTCTAATATGGATTATGAAGTTTCTTTGTTTGTGAAATCAATTTCTAACTAGTTTTACTCCCTTTTATTTTCCTTATTTTAGGAATTTATTTTCAATAGGAGAATCCTTTTAGAAAATTCTAAATCTTTTTGTCATGGAGTGGTGATGTTTCTCGTACTTTTTCTCGTTTCTTGTGGCATTGGTTCTTGTTTTGACTTGTGAGTCTATTCTAGTTTGGAAAATCATTATTTAATCAAAGTCCAAAAATAGTGGGGAGACCACCATAGAAGGGGACTATGGTGAATTTGATCTTCAAGCCTTCTTGGAAAGAAAATTATTTGTTTTCACTCCACTTGACCCTGATGATTTGTTTTTGATTTCAATATTAAGGGTTGGGGTGTTTCTTATTTTGAGGTTTTGTTTGAAGATACAAGTATTTGGATGTTTGGTTTGATTGTTGAGGTTGATCTCTTTGGCCTCCTTTAGTATTTTAGAATTTCAAGTCTTTAAAGGAAGATGGGTGTTGGTTTTTTGTTTTTGGGTTTTGGGAGTTTTGTCTTGAGTAGTATTTTGTTCTTTCTTGGTGTCATGACCACCTGAATATTTTGGAATTTCTGGGGTAAAAAAGTGTCATGGTGGGGAGAATTATAACCTTGAACCAAAACTACTATTTTATTTTATTTATTTTTGGTCTTGATTTTGTTTCATGATTTTCCTATGTGTTTTTACTTGAAATTGGAGTTTTTGGAAAGGTGGAAGGGTGGTGCATGGTTTCTGTGTGGTTAGGGGAATCCGTGCATTATCCCCCTAAAAACCATTTGTCCTAGGAAGAAGAATTGAGTGTCCTACACAAGCATTCAAACTCTCCCAAGTGACTGTATAACCTCCTTCCCTCCTAGATAGAGGCCACCACATGGTTGGTTCATGATCTGGATGATTGTGCATCCAAACCATGATGCCGACTTTGGTTCCTTAAAAAATTATTAATAATAACAATAAAACCACTAAAAGAGGTATCTACCTCACCCTTTTTCCCATTCACTCTATTCCACCCAAGAGGGGCTCCCCATCTGCATG